>OX494455.1:0-1486923 GCA_950381575.1 Plusia festucae | reverse complement strand
AGGAAACCAGTAGTAATGGTAAGTGAAATCATTGTGAAATCTGTTATCTTAGTTTGTAAATAACCTGTAAGATAATGAAAAGATTACCTACTACGTCAAAGACAGGTTGAGTTTGTGTCCTTGGCCTTCGGAATGGCAATATTAGCAGTTGGTGCTGTAACGATGTTGCTCATATAACTCCTCCCGCGTCGCGTGGAAGTCTTAGTATCGAAGATTACCCCATACCAAGTTTCATTAATAAAAATGTTTGTGTTTTAGTCGTGAAGCGTAATAAACAGAGTTCCTGTTGTATGTTTATTGTCAGTATATAAATATTTGTTTATGGTTTATGATAGTAAATATTTTAGGTTTTTGGGTGCATAGAACCTTATTGAATTTAATTTTTTATCTTTGTTTATGCTGTCCAAGTAAGTTATGTTTGCTACTGCCCAAATCATTACATACATGTCATTATGTTTTTGTTTGTCGGGGTGAAATCCTAATGACATACATGTCGAATTTGCATAATCTAAAAACACCCTGGTACTGACATTGCCATTTCGGGAGCCGGCAGATGCATAACATGCCCATTTTGTTTACTCTAACATAACTTTACCTAAATTACCTATATGAATCTATAATGTGTTTAAATTGAATACATAAATATGTGATGTATTTATTCATCTCCTGAATCTAGTCACTTTTATTAGCACTAGATATTTTTACTTAACCTATTAACCCAAAATAACTCAAAATATCAAAATGTAAGTGGAAGTATAAGCGCAACGACCGGTCTTCGCTTAGGAATTAACCTAATAACAGGTTTATGGTTTTTAACTGCATGAACAATTTTTAAGTATCTTTTGAATTTGGAGGTGTCTGCCTTCAATTCATTTGGTACTTTCATGCACGTTACATACAGTATGTATCAAACTAGTACTAGCAAGCTCCTAGATCAAGGGTATCTGTGACAGAAATTATGTACCTATGTATTTGTTCAATATTTCTATTAATTTATTAGGCTTAGTCATTATATATAAAGAACCCAAGAGCGCAGTCAGTGTCTCAAATACATCACAGAAATACAGTCAATTCTAAAAGTCTCTTGTCCTCCTCCCCTCCTCCTCTCCACATCTCCTCCCCTCTTTCTCTCCTCTTCTCCTCCCCTCCTCCCCCCCTCTTCCTCTCCTTCTCCTTCCCTCCTCCTCTCCTTTTCCTCTCCTCTCCTCCTCCCCTCCTCCTCTACTCTTCCTCTCCTCTCCTCTTCTCCTCGCCTCCTCCAACCTCTTCCTCTCCTTTCCTCTTCTTCCCTCCTCCTCCCCTCCTCCTCTCCTCTCCTCCTCCTCTCTCCTCCTACTCTCCTCCTGTTCTCCTCTATTCCTCCCTTTTCTTCTAAATTTGCTAAAACATCGGGTTGGTGTAGCCTTGGGCGCTATGGCGCGAGGGCAGAAAAAGTAATAAATTGTTACGGAAATTTCCCTATTTCTTTTCAGTATCGTGATGATCTTGACCATAGAAACCGTTTAGGTTCTGAGAAGCATGGCCATATGACGCACCATTTCCGAGTTAGCTATCTGAGTAAAAAATAAAAAACTAGAAAGATTTCCGAAAAAAAAAGTATAGTCAAAAATTTCTCCTCCCAAAAGAATTTGTTACTGATTGTTTTTTCTTTGCTGCTGATATAGCCCTTATGCGTATACTCTAATTCCTAAAACTCCACCCCTAAGATGACTCACCGACCAAACAGCGGAACACGCACGCATTATCTGACAATGTGACTGGCTGCGAAGTTGTGAATACTAACGCTTACCGCATCTATTATGAATTATGATAACATCATACGTTATATTACGCTAATGCGCACTTATATTATTGATTGAAAATATAAAATAAAAAAGCTAGACGTAATTGCTGAAGATTTAGAAAATGGGTTATTAAATACCTTTCGGAGATATGATATTGATTGTATGTCCCGCGTACCGAATGATGATAAGACAATTGTTTTGATCTATGCTTTAATTGGAGCTATATCAATGTAAATGCGTCATTACGCTTGATAAAATACCAATGCAAAACAGAAAGAAAATATCAGCAGATTTTTAATACTACTGATATAAGCGTCTAAATCCGTCAACTACACGCTTACGCTTACAAAGCGCAAAAGCCGGAGAGGGTTGTACGTTACAATGCCTCTACACTTAATTATAAAGAGGAAAGATTAAACATTTTTGTGTGTGTATTTTGTAATGAGTAAACTCAAAAACTAACGTGCCGATTTCACCTAAAAAAATCTTTTACCATTAGAAAGCTACATTCACCCCTAAACAATTAGGTACCGCGGGTGGAGTCGCGGGGAACAAGCTAGTTGAATTATAAAGCACAAAAATAGACCTTGCGGTCGTCGCATGAGGAGATGGCGGGACGAACTCCACGCTTCTGCGGGCTTTTTAGCATCAAATAGAGATAAGGGAAAGGGAGGCCATGTCTGGCCTAAAATATTAGGCACGTATTTTTTGCTTCTTCGTAATAACGAATATTTGCTTATAATACCGGCCTATAAACGTCCCACTGCTGGGCATCCAGTTCACCTCACGATGTTTTCCTTCACCGTTTGTCAATGATGTCTTGGAATGATTATAATAACGTTTAATAATAATAACGTTTATTTCGCCATAAAAATACATAACTTATAGCATAACTTAAAGGCTAGTATTAAATGTACAACATGGGAGCATCTGTAGCCGAACTAGGACAGGTCCTGTATCTCGGCGAACAGCGCCAAACCCCTAGACATAACAATTAGCCCAGGTCTACATGACAATGAGTATGTATTTCTTAGTGTCCGACCGAAATTTCGGTTTCGGTTTCGGTTTCGGCCAGTTTCGGCCAAAAAATCAAGTTTCGGCCCGAGTTTCGGTTTCGGCCAAAAACGGCCGAACCCTTCGGCCGCGCCGAAACTTACAACATCGTCCCTTCGGGTCGCGCTCGGCTAACGATTTGGTTATAATTATGATTAACAATTTGATTATTTTGATTATCTAATTATATTTGAATTAGCCATTCGAGGCTAACTGTTTGTGATATTTGTGAGTATATATATATATATATATATTTTAAATAAAAACGACGCCCGCACTAAGGAATTTAATCCTTGTGTCGCGGGGGATTCACAAACATTCAAATCACATGCACAAAGAACACCCAGACTTGGAACAAGTATCTGTGGATCACACAAATGCTTGTCCCATGCGGGAATCGAACCCGCAGCACGTCGCGCACAGTGGTAATTAGCGTGGTGACCTTTACCACTCGGCTATCCGTGCAGTCAAAATGTATGTAACTGAAAATAAATAAACATAATATATGAGCATCATATTTTAATAATAAATTTGTTTTATTTTATACCACCATTAAAAAATCGCTAACTTTGTGTTACAAATAATGTATTTTTTTCACTTTATAGGGTAGTTAAATTTTCAAACAGAACCTCTGTAACTGTGCTGAAATTTCATTGTGATAAATCTTTGAAAGTAGAAACTTGTAAGTATAGGTTGGCGAGATATTAATTTTAGAAAAAAACGGGCTTACTAACATTTTTTCCACATTTTAATTTTTTTTTTTTTATAAAGGGTTCGGTTTCGGTTTCGGTTTCGGCCGAAACTACAATGAAACCGAACCTTCGGTTTCGGTTTCGGTTTCGGCAAAATAACATGTTTCGGTCGGTCACTAGTATTTCTTTACTTATTTATCACTAATTTACTAGTATGTACTAATAACTAATTTTTGTGTGTGTATGAGTGAGAGCGAGTCTGTGTATGAGTGTGAGCGAGTGTGTGCAAAAAATTACATATAACTTTGAAAAAGACACATTGGTACTTGCCTGGGTTCGAACCTGCAACCATGCCATGCGAATCCGGTTGTTGAACCGCTAGGCCACCACCACGAATATTTGCTTAAATACAGCAAATTTAGGAGTGGGAATTCGCCACGTCACTTGTGGCTATTATTTTCGCCTACTTATGACGTCACGAGCCCTCACTCCTGAACTTTAACGCGCATTATCTTTGAAAAAAAAAACGTATTTAATATTTTTTTATTATCTAACTTAAAGACGATTAGTTATATTATAATTAGATTTTAAGTTTTCATACCTAGTCCGCGTCACTATTAAATCACATGCCCACAGAATTTCCCAACATTGGAACAAACATTTTTGGATCACACAAATGATTGACCCATGCGGGGCCGCGGGGGTCGAACCTGCGACACGTCGCGCAGTGGTAGTTGTCATTGCCACTAGGCTCAGGTCCACAGTCAAACTGGTTCCATATGTGTCTAGCTAATGGTGACATAAAAAAAATTGTCTTGTCATCATTACAAAGCAAAACATGATAAAAAATTAATGGCATTTCTTCACATCCTTAACTAAATTGAAATATTCAATACTAGCTTTTGCTCGCGGCTCTGCCCCTGTGGGCGTCGGTTATCGCCAAATTATAGCCTATATTATTCATTGTTAGATAGCCCACTTATTAAGGCTATTGCTTAATAAGTGGGCTACAGTGAACAGTGAAAGAATTTTTCAAATCGCACGCTTATTAACGATTAGTGCGTTCTGACAAACAAACTCTTCAGCTTTATAGTATGTATTTATATAGATCATTACGAAGCAGGTGTGATAATACATTACAGGTATTTCTTGACATCTACAACGAAATTGAATTATCCAATATAACATCTGATGTCGGAAATGAAAATTAATGGTTATTGGCATCATTTTATTCTAGACATGTGCTAAATACTCCTTAATTATTTAGTACTCGGCCCGTCCCTAATTTTTACCAATGTCTTGCAATGATTGTTTTATTTTTCTACCATATTATTATACTTAAGAATGAGTACATGATTAAGGGCTATTAAGTCCAGAATTTGTTAAGAACAGACCTTTAATGATTGCGCAGGACATGCGCAAGCGACCAAGTGGCTCCGGTGCAATGAAAGTGTTTCTTATCTAAATAAATAAAAACTAATAAACCTCGCTTTTTTACTTTTTCTAGCTTAAGTTACACTGTATATTTTCATTCATACCCAATGTGTATGCCCAATTTCAGTTTATTTGGAGAGTGGGCCTAACATCCAAGTTTTTCTTTATACAGGGTTATTTGTAAAACACCGGCAACCCCTTAAGAGGTCATTGTACTCAACATTATGAAAAACTTTTACTTTGGGACCATAACTGAATTCGCGAAAAAAAAACAGCTGTTCCATACATTTTGACGAGTTATACGAACATAAATGTATGGAACAGCTGTTTTTTTTTCGCGAATTCAGTTATGGTCCCAAAGTAAAAGTTTTTCATAATGTTGAGTACAATGACCTCTTAAGGGGTTGCCGGTGTTTTACAAATAACCCTGTATAATTAAAGGTTTTAGGACCTAAACACGTAGCTAATAAAAGCGTTTTCATTTGAATTTTCAATAACAGATCTGAATGTTATTATATTTGTTGAATATAATTTTTTTGGTCGATTTGCGTAATTTTTGCAGGTTACGTGATCTTAATTATCTATCCGCAATCCCGTGCTTAACAACAAGATCTAACTAACGAAAAACATACATCTTTCTACTCATCCTTATTGATAATACTACGATGATTATGCATAAATTTAAGGATACCGGTATGTTCGCAAAATCATGATGACTCAGCAGTATTATTCTCGAAGCAAAATATTTTTCTCGCTTCACACAGTTGTGTGTCGTCTGAGCAACGGAGAATGTCTGCTTGCTCTCGACATTTTTATTTAAAATAATAGTTTTTTTTAAATTATAAAGTGCCATGGATCTCGATTGGGATGATGAGGTTAGTAAATGGGATCTCTATGGTTGAAAACTGTTTTGTTATTATTGTTGATTTGAGATTTTTGTTGCCATGTGATTTTTTTGCATTGCGCTATGTAATATTGCGTCTTTGGTTATTCAAAGGGTTGGAAAAGTGTATTCTGTGAACATTGCAACATCATTATGGTTTTTTCTGAATTTGTTACGGGTTTGTAATTCAATAACGTGTGAACAGTTGGACGGATTTGTATGAAACTTAACACGTTGATAAACCTTGACATAGATTAGAAAATGGATGGATATTTTAACTGTTTATTTCTATAGCAGGTTTCCTCAGAATTGTTTGTGTTGTGTTTTTTAAGTGTTTAAAGATAGATGAAATGTATAGTCTATATATATAAAAATCAATTGCTGTTCGTTAGTCTCGCTAAAACTCAAGAACGGCTGAACCGATTTAGCTGATTTTGTTCTTGAAATGTTTGCGAAAGTCCTAAACTAAATAAACTAAAATAATAAAATAAACTAAACTCGGGAATTACCCTAATTAATTCATTTTGACAGAACGAAGTCTGTCCGGGCAGCTAGTAATGATATAAAATGTTTGTGAGTAATTATATGTTTATTGCGTTATTCAATGATATCATTGCTCAAGTTATGTTGTTCAACAATTTTTTTAATCTTGTTCAAAACACAGCTAGGATATGCTCTTTACTTTTGGCCCTTAAATATCCCCATCTTCCTCGGTCCTAAGGAAGTTGGAGGGCTATGCCCATTCTGGTTCTCGGAATGACTAAGAACAACAAATCCTTTGTCGTTTAAGACAGAATCTTGTATATTTTCATATACCAGCTGTACCTTTTTTATTTAACCTGGGAGAATTCCTCATGGACTTCTTCCATCCTGGGGAAGGCAAAGGGGTATGCCGGATTCTTACCGGCTAAAACCGCCGGAGTGCTTCTCCCTTCCCTTATACTGGGGGTCATGCGGGAACGCGTTGCAAACCACCAAATCAAATCAAAATATTTTTATTTCGAGTAGACCCTTTCAGGTACTTTCAAAACGTTGAATGAATCTAGTTGCTCGGTTCCAAAATGTCATTCCTATGGAGAAGAATCCGGCAAGAAACTCCATAGGTTACTCTTTTAAAAATGGTAATATATAATTATTTAAATACATTACTTTTAAAATATGCGATAACAACGTAAGATAGCAAAAGCATAAGATTATTGCAATATAATTATTACCTCAAAAGAGGAGAAAAAAAAAATGAGAAAATACATGCATTTTACTAACATTTCGTTGTTAACACATTTACAAAAAAAAGAAAAAAAAACTGATACACAATGCACGAAGAAATAAAACAATTTACATACAATATTTATGTAGTCCTAATCAAATTCCTAATCGACCCTAACAGGAATGTCAAGGCATGTCAAAAGCCTTCTAAAAATAGAGGCTATGGGGAATCTAATTGCAGTAGGTAAACAAGGTTAAAACAAAAGTATGCTGGACCGCCAGGGAAGCCACATCGTGATCCCCAGCAGGGAGGCTCCTTACCAGAGCTGCAACGTGAGCGTGGAATAGCTAATATACCAGCAGTACTTAGCACAGCATATATAATGGACAGCGGTGCCACGTAAAAAACAATTAAGAAGTAAAAACCACTTTTACCGTTTCACGACTAAATATATCACAAAATAATAAAATGAACTACGGTGTTTATGTTATCGTATATATAACAAACAATGAACACTAGAATAATTATAAAATATGTTATTGCTTTAAATGAGCAATGTGGATCGCACATCACTAGTATTGTTGTTAACCCCTCGTGCCAAGCTAAATGCTTATGTTACGAGGGGATTCATGTCGGTATTGCAAATGGCGGTAACCGATAACCACATGAAACGGAAATCCGACGTCCCCTCCCCACCCCCACTTTCGATGGTCATAATATCTTACGACCGAATAATATTGACCATTATATTTATGTTGTTCCAGGCTCCCTTGTCACCGACGCCCTGCGCTGAGATCAGCGATGATGAGCTGGTCTCCATCTCCGTGAGAGACCTCAACAGGCAGCTGAAGATGAGAGGACTCACTAGGGACCAGATTGTAAGGTAAAACCTCACTGATTTACTTTTTTTACTTAAGTGATAGGCTTCAATTTGATGTAGACGGTGGTAAGTCCATCGTACTGCTTGGAATTTAGGTGTGCTGTAGGGTTCAATTCTGGGCCCATTTTTGTTTTTAGTTCACATAATATGTGACGTTCTACTTGCAGATGATACTTCTTTAAATATTAAAGTAAATAAGAATAGAGATTTAAGTTAAATTTACGATGCCAATTGACAGCTGTTTTATATAGAGTTATGATTTACAATAAGCTGTGTTTTACATGGAGTTTTAATTTGATGTATTATATTAATACCTAGGCTTTGCAAAATGATGTTAAAATATACCAGCAAAAGTTGTACAACTATTACAGTCCAATTGCCTGCTTTATAAACTGCCCATTTTTAACAAGTTTCTATTACAAATATTCATACATTCGTTTGGTTGCTGAATAACTTAATTTGTAACCGTCAAATCCTCAACATATACAAAATATTGACAAACGAGCCAACCTAAAAATATATCCTTATACTGATTTCAGAATGAAACAGCGTCGTCGAACTCTAAAGAACCGTGGCTACGCTGCCTCTTGCCGCATCAAACGAATAGAGCAGAAAGATGAATTGGAAACTGAAAAAAGTCAGGTTAGTAATTAACTCATGGAAATATTTACAGACGCTGTTAATGAGTCAAAAAGCCATATCGGGAGGTGAATAACCCACGAAAAACAAGGCTTTATCCTCTAGGTTTGGTGTTATGAAAATCTGATGCTGAAGCCAGTTTTTTTCGATTTTCTATCTTATCATTTGCAACTTAAAGTTGAAATTTGATTGTTGGTGCTCTTGATCTAAACATCTGCTTCACTGGAACACAATCCCTGAGGTTTTTAAAACGATTTCTTATTATTATTATTAAAATAATTGGAATGACAGTGGCGCCACATGTCGAAAATTGGTCGTACCAACTCAGAAACCTTCGTAGGCTCATGCACGACAACTTTGCTAAAGATCATTACATGATCAAATGCATAGTTTACGATGCTATAAAGGACATACAGACAAACATTCATTTTTATATACATATATAGATTCATCTGTATGAGAGACCACCCGAGAGGGTTCAATCATTCCGATCGGTGATTATCTTTTCAATTGTCATCAATTTGTTTTATGTTTTCTGGTAAGACTAGTTTTGTAAAAGGTACAGCTTCAAAAACCTATGCATGAATGACGTTTTCCAATGACTTGTATGACAATGTATTTATTTATCTAAGAAAAAAAAATGAGTCATATGTTTATTTTAGAAATAATAATGATAAATTATAGTGTTTACAATAACATGGATTGATTACATTTGATGACGGAGCGGATTCGAAGCCAATAATCATTGTTGACAATCATTGTTTCGCATGTTCTACTATACCAACTGGGGGGTATGGGGGGGGGGAGTCCAAACAAAACTAACGTGGTTTAATGCAGATTATAGTTCAACTATCCCGGGTCACCAAATCTTTTTTGTGCTCTGAGAGTCACCGGGTAGTGTTAGTATAATAATATACGATTTAGACCATTTTACAGATTTTAATTATATGATTAGAAACCTTTTGATATGACTGAATCGTGGAAGCGGCGGTAGCCTAATGGCTAGGGCGTCGGACTTGCGATCATGTGGTTGCGGGTTCGAACCCCACCCATTACACTACCGACGTGAACCAACTCGTAACACAAGCATCTTAGCTTAGCACGAGGGGTCAACGGAGTACTAGTAATGTGTGACCCACATTGCTAGTAATCTTTATTAAAAAAAATAAAAAAAAATTATGTGCTCTTTTTTGAGGACGTATTAGATGTAATGACTGTGGATATTGTTTTAGTATACAAACACACATTACAATAGCAAATTTTTACGTCGATCGGCTATACAGAAAGAAGGAGATGCCTAGTGAATATCTGTAACTATGATATTGATAGCTTATTACAATGCAATAAGGTTGATTTTTGTAATTCCTAATATAATAAATCCTTATCATAATAAACGTGTTAAATTACACAATTTATTTAAGGAAAAATAACAACAGAGATCACAAAATAGTCAATTTCCAGTTATACGCAGATTCCTATCCGCAAATTAAAACTACTAACGCCCTCTACCACCAATAATCGAAACTAACAAAACTGTTGACAGCGCCATCTCTTATCATTTTATTAAACTTTCAGGAATGGCATGACATGGAGTTGATGCAGGACGAAAACAACAGGATCCGTGAAGAAGTCGAAGCCCTGAGGGGGAAATACGATGCTCTAAAACGTTTTGCTATCATGAAGAACATTCCCTTGCCGCCTGAACTAGAATTACTGCCTTAATACTCGAACTTAGAATAAGGATAAATGTTAAGGTAATTTAAAGATAAAAAAAGATGTTTACTTAAGTAATATTATTGCCTTATTGGTACTTTGAAATATCTGTATTGAAATGATGAACCAAAAACTTTTGGCCCCTTTTTATGAAAATTGCGCAGACAGAGGAATGTGAAATTTATTCACGTATGGTTTATACAGCGTGTAACAAAAACCCTGTCCGATCCCTGAGAGTATTATTCGGTATCGTACTGCGAACACATATACGTAGCCATTTAATGGATTGGAGATTATTATTATTCCCCAGTGAAAACGTATAAATAAAAATAAAAACTGATCCAAGGCAACAGCAACACTGACCGCTCCTCAAAGTTCACGTACTTCCTTCCTACAGCTTTTTGTCGAAAGAAGCCGCCTATGCGAGACGGTTCATGAACTGTATCACGAAAATGGCTTTATTGAATCTGACAGGGGTTTTGTTACATGTTGTATAGAGAAGCCCAGGGAAGGAATGCAGAATGATATTTTTTTTCTTAAATTATGCATAAGAAATATATTAATTCAATAAAAACAACATACACACACACACGTTGCGTAGTGTGCGTAAAAATATCTCATCATCATCAATATTATTGTTCCCAATTTTTTTTTTCATCTTGCTTTGATAATATTGTGTTTGCGGTTATCCTATATTTATGTTGGTCCAAGCATATTTCTGAAAAGTTATGAATGTCCTTTTATTGGTTTCAACTTGGAAAATGAAGAAAGTTTCATAAAAATCAGTACAGTCGTTTTTGAGATACGGCCAGTTAAGTGTATGGTAAATACAAGAATGATGATGACATTTTTTTAATACGGTCTTCAGGTCTTTATTATTTAGGTACATGGTATATAAGTGATTTCGCACTTTAATAAATGAAAATTGATTTTAATGATTTGTTCCCTAAATAATAATCGTTTAGGTATTTTTTGTGTTTCAAACATTGATATTTCATCTCCTTCCTTTCGTCTCTCATCTCCTTTGAAAAAGCAACTTTATGTTATGCGTATAGGGTTGAATTTGAAATAAAAATGTTCCTTTTAAAACTGTCATCTAGGACTACCTTTGTTCAAGACTGTATTATTTTTATCTACAACATGTAACAAAACCCCTGTCAGATCCAATAAAGGCGTATTCGTGGTTCAGTTCATGAACAGCTTCTTTGACACAAAGCTGTATGTAGTAAGTACGTGAACTTTGAGGAGCCGTCAGTGTTGCTGTTGCCTTGGATCAGTTTTTATTTTGATTTAATTATGTTTACTGGCAATGAGCAAGCGTGGTGATCAAAAGCTCATCCCTTCTCTATATGGGAAGAGGCCTGTGCCCAGCAGTGGGACGTTTATAGGCTGGTATTATTATTATTATTATGTTTACTGGGAAAAAAATAATCTCCAATCCATTTAATGGCTACGTATATGTGTTCGCAGTACGATACCGAATAATAGTCTTAGGGATCGGACAGGGGTTTTGTTACATATTGTATATCAATGGATCCAAACCTATAATATGTATAAAAAATAGATTATCAGATGCGATTGCTACCATTGCTGACTTTCAACCATTTAAGTGTACAGTTGGATTATTGATAAGTATGATGTACAATGACATAAATTATAATTGTGGGTTAGTATAATAAATTGATATGATAGAAGTAGTAACTATAGATGATTCCTATTTAAGTCATCTTTTATCATGTATAGATAAGATTTACTATATGTTTAAAAATTTCTTTTAAAAACAACAGAAAAATACATTTTGATAATCAAACGGTCAGCAGATTTACTCTTGAATTAGTTCCTATTGTAATACAAGGACAATATAAAATTACTAATAATTTACACGTCATTCTTTATTAATAAAAAAAGGTTTTAACAAGTTCGATTTCATTTAGTTCATTCCAATGGACACATAATATTGAAACAATTTGGCGCTAGTGTTCTAGAGAGGAGGAGGGGACCGATAACAAAGGTTAAGCCCCACTCGCCGTGGTTGGTCCGTGGATGGGTCACCATTTGTAAACTTACCGAGACCCCACCGTGCCTCGGAAAGCAAGTTAAGCCGTTGGTCCCAACTGTCATACAGTGATCTCTGACAATCATTATAATTCTGACAACCAGTCTTACTATGGTATACTGTATTACCCAGTAAAAATGGGTTGTGGAGGTCAGATAGGCAGTCGCTATAAGTAAAATACGGTATTCAGTTAAATCCGGCGAGACTGGAAGCCGACTCATAATTTTTTTTACTAACCTATGCTGTCCCACTTCTGGTAAAAGGCCTCCTCTAAGTCCTTCCATTTGTCCTTGATCCCAACATAGCTTGGGCAAATACTTGCCAGATGATTATGTTAAGTTCAAGAGAACGAAACGTCACAATTCCAAAGTCGATAAGTCGATAAAAATCCAAGAGTAATCTGCTTTTAAATATATGTCAATATATATTTCTTCCCTGTCCCGACAGAAGACACAATACTTAAACAATGGAAATGCATATGTGACTCACGGGACAGTGAAAGGGTTAATATTTATTTACAAATGTGCTGTCCATTGATTTTCATGTATATTAAGGGCCTATTTCAACATCGTCAGATAACTTTATTCGAGGAATAAATTCGAAATTTTTACAGTTGTTTCATACAGAAACTGTCAAACATCCATTTTATTCGTCGAATAAAAGTTATCTGACGATGGTGAAATAGGCCCTTAATATAAATTTGGTTCGATTATGTTACCATGGAGTTTTTAAATCTATGTATAACACAAGATATTTAACACAAGATACCTGAAAATTTACCCTTTATGCCATTAGTTAAGTAATAAATAAGTTAGCGTTAAGTAAAATAATATTTATAAATAAATGCGTTTTACACATACTGAATTTTTTTATTATAAATCTTACTAGCAATGTGGGTCGCACATTACTAGTATTCTTGTTACCCTCGTACTAAGGTAAAATAAACTTTATAAGAAATACAATAAAGTGCATATTAAATATATTCATAGTTCATACACTCACTTGACCTCGAGACCGCGAGAGTATTTTTTTCATATTTAAACATTAGTGCACTTTATTTTGATAGGTATAAAGTTTATTTTCAAGTTTTTGACGACCTCCGTGGTCGAGTTGCGTACACACCGGTTTTCAAGGTGTCGTCAGCTCTGAGGTCCCGGGTTCGATCCCCGGACGGGTCAATGTAGAAAAACACTTTTCTACATTGCCTTGGGTCTGGGTGTTTGTGGTACCTTCGTTGCATCTGGATTCCATAACACAAGTGCTTTAGCTACTTACTTTGGATTCGGAGCAATGTATGTGATGTTGTCCACATTTATAATAATACCGGCCTATATACGTCCCACTGCTGGGCACAGGCCTCTTCCCATATAGAGAAGGGATGAGCATTGATCACCACGCTTGCTCATTGCGGGTCTCATTGTTGTCCACATTTATTTATTATTATTTATTAAGTGTCTTGAAAAAATACTCTCCTCTGCGCTGTTCTTGGTGTCCATCGGGCCTAAACCAGCGCTTTTTTTCGCAATACCTTCGAAAAGCGACTAGGCCACCAGCGTCATCTATACCTCTAAATAAATAATACAAACCTAAGTTTACTTAACTCAAAATGGAATCCAGTGAATCATTTCAGCGTTTCGGAAATCAATCTGAACTAACTAGCTCCTTTATATATAATAAGGGACCTTTAATTTGCCGGGGTCCGCGGCCATATTTAATTCCAATAAATATTTTATCGAGGCACTCAGGTACCGTTAAGAGCAGGGAACCCTAACTAGTCACTGTACAGATAATTAACAGAAGTATAAGTGAGGACAGGTTTTCAGGGTTGTAGTGTCCCATCTTAGTTATTCGTATTTTCATACAGTTACCATGAATAGGTAAGGATAAGTAAGTAGGGGCGGCTCCGTTCAGCGTCGGATTGGCAACGCCTCTGCTCGTGGTTATAGTCGTGACGAATCTGCTCAGGGTTGGCGTCGCGAGTCCTCTGTTAAACTTTTGCCTCGCAAGGCCTATCCTCATAACATCCCCCTGTCTTACTCCTCTGCGTAATTGGATTGGTTTCGTCTTGTAGCCGTGGGTCTAGACAATTATCGAAGGGGCGTACCAATATTTAAAACCGATGTCAAATCTGCGAACGCTACATAGACATCTTTGTAGCGTTCGCAGATTTGACATCGCTGGAGAGCATCCAAGACCGTCCAAACCCAAACGGAGTCGAAGGCGTTTTTTAGTCCAGGGAATTTAAAGAAAAAGAAAAACCTGTGATAAACATTCATTGAAACAAGTCCAAAAACTTATGAGTTGAAAACAAATCGGTGTATTTTGCAGCTGCTTAGTTGGTAAAGTTCCCAAAACGTCTACAACGGACGAAAGATTCTGCACAAACAATCTATTTGAAGCTAAAACACAGTGATAGGCATAACATTATAGGTTTTAAATTGCAATATCGAAATCAGAAGCGTTTACACTCTCACTCACTCTTCAGCACTAAGAAAATCACTCTTCAGCACTAAGAAAATATATGAAATTATACTTCTGCTTTCATTTATATAGTGGCCGAACCCTAGCCACTCAGAGTCAATAATTACATTTGCGATAGAGTTTTTGGAGGAAAAAACGATTGTGAGATAGGCAAGGTTTGTTCAGGTAAGTTATTAAGAGGATTACTTCGAAATGATTTATTGAGTGAAGAACTGTAGAATGTAGCGCTATTTTTTTTAAACTAAATGTCAAATTAATTACATGATTCATTTTCAACCTATTTCTTTTAATGTCTCCGCACTTACAAGTTCGTCACGGGGGATTTTAAAAACACCCAGGCTTGGATAGATTTGTGATATACACAAATGCTTCTTCCATGCGGGGATCGAACGCGCAGCATGTCGCACACAAAGGTGATTAGCGTGAAGATCTATGCCACTCAGCTATCCGCGTGCAGTCATTTTTCTTCATAGGTATTTATTTCGTCTATATTTTTTTGTAATTTTTTATTTATTTAAGTAATTACGTCAGTATACCAATTACATAAATGATCAATAATGAAAAAGAAAGAAATTTAATGATGTACAAAGTAACCATCGAATCGAGTCATTACTTCGTAGCTTCGTAGCGAACATAATGCTACGACTGCTACAACATCGTAGCAACTGATTGCATGTCGTAGCCAAATGAAGAGGCCGTCAAATTGCCACTTTATAAATAAGTCATTACTTTCGTAATGTTTGTCTAAAATTATTACTCACTAGCTTTTGCCTGCGGATCCGCTCGCGTGTATATGTTATCGGGTTAAACAAAGGCAATATCCTTTCTTGTATTAAATCTGTACCAAATTTCTTTATACATAAATCGGTTTTTTGCCGTGATCGTGGCAGGCAGACAGAGTTAAATTTTATTAAAATTGGTCGCCTCGTTTGAGCGTGAAAAGGTAAAAAACATACATTCACATACTTTCGCCTTTATGAGTGTTACTATGACTATTTTTTTTAAATGATTTAAGTAATCATGCATAACAAATTCCAATCACTAAAGGAATAATATAATAATAATACAGGCCTATAAATGTCCCACTGCTGGGCACAGGCAACCCATATAGAGAAGGAATGAGCATTTATCACCACGCTTGCTCATTGCGGGTTGGCGAATTCAAATCCAATTTTCGGAATGCAGGAAAACTGTTTTTTTTTTATTCTTTTTTTTTTTAAACGACGCCCGCACTATGGAATTTAATCCTTGTGTCGCGGGGGTTTCACAAACATTCAAATCACATGCACAAAGAACACCCAGACTTGGAACAAGTATCTGTGGATCGCACAAATGCTTGTCTCATGCGGGGATCGAACCCGCAGCACGTCGCGCACAGTCGTAATTAGCGTGGTGACCTATACCACTCGGCCATCCGTGCAGTCAAACGAATACTCAACATTTATTTAAATTGTTTTACTACCAAAGGACTCCTTCATCTTAATCGAACCTTTGATTGATAACCTAAACTCCTAAACAAGTAACTGCGCCAAACCAACCCATAGACTTCCCTTTGTCGGTAATTAACTCTCAGACCGCTCGTTAGTGCCAAGTGCTAAACTTTAGGTCTTAAGTGTTAGTGTTTCTAGGTCTCAATTAGTTTGATTGGTCATAGGTTAGGTAACAAGATGCGAGATGAAGTGAGTAACCTGGACTGCAGCTGTCGCCAAATTGCGCGGGGTGGAATCAAAATCAAATGGTTTTTATTTCATGTAGACCTTTTCAGGCTCTTTCAAAACGTATAGTTATTCTAATTGCGCGATTCCAAGTCATTCCTATGGAGAATATGCAAGAAACTCCATAGGTTACACTTTTAAAAATGGTAATAGATAGGTACATAATTGGCACCGATTCTGTAATAACTTACAAAATTTTAAACCATCGGTAGCTTTCTCACTTACTTAACATAGACGAAAGTTAGAACTGCCATATTTAGGTCCGACTAAAATTCTCATACTTTGGCGACAGGTAAAAACTGTGCTCTAAAAACACTGATGTTCAAGACGAAAACTAGTTTGACATTTCTAAGTTAGGTTTCTGTTGCCATCCTTTTGTCACGCTTTATGTTAGTAAAAGAAAGCAATGGTTTAAATTTAGTATAGTTTGCGTACAGAGGAATCAGCACCATTGTTTCTAAAAACATTAATTTTGTAGGATCATGCGAAAGCAACGTAAATAGCAAAAAGTGTCAAATTATTGTCATACATATGAAACCAAAATTGATGAAGAAAAATTATAAATCGTTGTCTGAGGTTTACGCGAATGTTAGACATAGAAATAAGACTACTTTTTGAACAGATTCTATCGCGGTTTATTTCGATTGTAATTCACGAAGTTCCAACGCCTTTGCAGGTGTCATGGTCACGGGCAGACAGTCTACCCGTGATCATGACACCTACGATAGAATCCGTCCAAAAAGAAGTTTCATTTCAATCGTTACTTTTACAAACATTTACCTTAATGACACATTCACAAAGGATCTGCTGCAAAATACATCTCGAAAATCTATACTTACTAGTTAATATCTGCAGGGTAGGTAACCTAAGGGTTAGGGCATCGGAGATATGATCGCATCAAGTTCGAATCCCGCCCATTGCACTACCGACCCAAACCCACTCGTAACACAAGCATGTAGCCCACATTGTTAGTAAAAAAATGTGATTCAATTAAATTTATAAAAAAACTAGCTGCCCGGACAGACTTCGTTCTGTCAAAAGTAAATTAATTAAGGTAATTCCCGAGTTTAGGAACAGTTTTTTTTTTTACTTATTATTTATGTTTTACACCTTTTAAACCTTCCCTGGACTTCCACAAACATTTCAAGATCAAAATCAGCCAAATCGGTCAAGCCGTTTTCATGCTATGTCGTGACAACGGAAAACAGGTTTCATTTTTATATATACTAGCTGTTTCCCGCTGCTCCGCCCGCGGTCTCAATTTTTTACTATATTTGTGATGTAAGCTATCCTATATTTCAAGTTGGATCAAACTGCACACGGTGTGCAAATTTGATTAAAATCGGTTCAGTAGTTTCGCAGTTCATCCCCGACAAACATCATGACACTGGAATTATATATAATATCGATTGATGCCAAAAAGTACACGGTGCTAGTTTTTCGCATTTAAACCCATTCGATTCCCGGTCCGCAAAGCGTATTTTCAAACATCAATTTAATGCAGATTTATTTCTTTAAAAAAATAAAAGAATGTTTTATTGAGTCTAATTTGCTATTCTTCAGTATTGAGAGTACTTTCTCTCTTTCTTTCTGGTGGCAATAAAAAATCCATCCTGTTTATATCATAATAAGTATAACCTACGACCTACTCTCAGACCTACCAAATAGACAAACGAAAAAAAAACATAAAAGTCTGCGAGCCTGATATTTAAAGAAGAAAACAGTTTTAATATCATTGCAAGGAGTTTTGACAACCTTTTAATTGTTAAATAACCTCTATGGAGGAGGATCTGGAGGATAGTAAATCGTACTAAAACAACGAAATGTGGTCGTCATGGCAACTACCTACTTACCAAGCAAGGTTACCGCATTGTTTATGATAAAAATTAAACAAAAAAACATTTCAAATTGGACCAAATTGTGAATCTAAACCAGCCTCGAATCCACCTGAAGACACACAGCAAATTTCATTATAATCGGTCCAGCCGGAGGAGTTCAGTGACATACACACTCACAGAAGTATTATATATATAAAGATAGATAGATATATATAGCTGAAAAAGTTTGTTTGTGACTACTGGCCCAATTTGAAAAATCTTTAAAAATACTTTTTGCCGAGATACCTCACGCAGAATTTAATAAACAAATAAAATATCGAATACGACCCTACCTTTTTGGTTTGTCTAGTTGCAGTTGGATATTAAAATTGTCGACTATAGTTAACCTTTGTCGCCTCGTATACAAACGGTATTATAAATTCGCGACAGTATCTCACCAACAAAAAGTTGACATTTAATCAATCTTGTTTAATAATTGAGAGTTAATATCCGACAAATAAGAGGATATGATCATTTTGTCCGTTTCCTTCTGTTACTGAATTTTGTATTTTTGTCTAAAGGAATTAATTAATATTTTCACAATGGATGGAATCATTTGTTACCGGTGCTGACTACGAAGTGTATGGACTTGGTGCAATTTATCTTGTTTGTTTCTGTACTCATTAATTAAGGTATCGTTCTAATCTTTTGATGTTGTTCTAAGTGAAATTATTGCTTTTGTTGTTTATAAGTAAAAACATTTAAGTAAAAAAATATAGAATTTAACAAAACATCTGCTTGCTTTCGCATTAAATAAATTTAATGGTTTCATTAAATTCCATCTCGCTTCCGCGCGCACTCAGCGTTAGAGGTGTTGCATGTTGCTTAGTAAATAATAAATATATTAAAGTTTGCTAGATTAAGCTTACATCCGTATAGATGTACAAATTTCACGACCAATACAAAAATTGGTGTAGGTACACCTATTTTCATGAAACTTAAGTAAGTTTGATTCGCAGGAATAAACCGATATATATAGCGGGTAGTAGTAATCGAAAGTTTCTTTCACTTCCGTGGCAAAAGTAATAAGATCTAAGTTTTTAATAGAGAAAAATATTTCCTACGTCTATTTTGTGACGTCATAACGTTTTATAAATCGAAGAACGCACGCACGAAAAAGTCTCTCGTTCCGCCTGAGCCGAGTGTGCAAGCGAGAGCGCGGAACAAGCGATAGAGAGGCACGATCGGCCTGAGCGTTCGGCTTGTGTCGCATCTATCTCTCTTCCACTCCATCGGCCGATGCGTCCGCGTAGAACAGTGACAGTATGCAATTTTTCAACAACATTTTCTTGTGCGTATGACATTATGACGTAAAATTATCGTCCGTTATACGACTTACAATCAATCAATACAAATGGCAGGCAAGAGACCAGTTGGACGCAGGAAAAATTCGTGGTTGCGTAACATCCGGGAATGGACAGGAATCACAAGTGCTGCGGAGCTGTTCAATCTTGCTAAAGATAGGAAGAGATATGCGGCGCTGACGGCCAACCTTCACTAGTTGGAGAGGCACTTTAAGAAGAAGAAGATCCGACTTAACAGACAACCAATTTTTTTTTACAGGAACTTCAAGTCCGTAGTCACAGTGTTCGCACGCAGTGGGGTAGGCAAAGACAAATTACTTTATTCCCCCTGCCTATTTATTTATCGTGCTTCTCTCTGCTTTCATTATTTTTTTGTTTATAACTGTCCTCCCTATTTCCGAATCTACTTCTCTGGAATCCTCGTCAAGTTATTGTATTAATTACTTTTTCGGCGTGACAATAGGAAGCCAGTTCTGCCTTTTCTTATATTTTTTATCAAGTTGATTGAATTGTGTTGTGCTGCAAATTATGTTTTATTTTATGTATTTTTGTATTTATTACAAAATGGACAGTTGTTTTGATTTTATTGCTTCTGCAATTAAGGCTAAGTCATGTTATAATATAAAATTAAAATGTAGATTTTTTATTTCAAGTTTTTTTTTTGACTTTGTTCGTATAATCGTTTATGTACATAAAGTCTAAAAAGGTCAACTATTTAGGTACCTATTCAATTTTAATCTCAGTAAACGGCTTTAAACTAACTTTATGCCACCATTCATATAATAATACTAGCTGTTTCCCGCAGCTACGCCCGCGGTCTCAATTTTTTTTATATAATTGAGATCTAAGCTATCCTATCGTTCAAGTTGGATCAAACTGCACACGGTGTGCAAATTTGATTAAAATCGGTTAAGGTGGCGCGTAATTTATGTATTAACATGGTATTAACATTATTATTCCTACTAGTTCTAAAATTCATAATTTTAATTTTATATTTATGGTTTTTTTTTTTTGCTTATTTTTCCACAAGATGGCGCCATATGCCCGTGTAATTTAAATTTAGAATGCAGGTGTCCAATATTCAAATTTCGAACATTCTTGTAACTTGAACAACTTTGTTTGAATATTTTTCGCATCGAAACCGCTTTTGTATAAAGTTGCGAGATTTTTACTTTTAAATTGTTATAAATATGGCTTTATGATTTATGAACAAATATTTAAAAGATTTGTTGAGGAATTCATTTTTTATTTTATTGTTTATAAATTGCGCGTCTGTTGCCTTCTGTAGCAAATAATCTTAAAATATTCTTATTAAATAAAGTAGGAAATAAAAAACCTGCTTACTAAATACCTCATTAAGGAATATTGCAAAGACAAAAGCTGTAACTGCGCTACCAGAAAGTTTGATCCTCAATTTATTTCTTAATTCCTCTTCACAGAGCCTTGAAGTATAATAAAACTGTTTATCATACTTAAATAATGATCGCAGCGTAAACAAAGCGTTAGGAAAAGCCCGCGCTTTTCATTTTTTCTTTAAGTTTTGTACACAGTTTCAATTCCGCAGACGTTACGCATGTATAATTCGGGACTCATTTCGGACTTACCGCCATTTTCCTCTCACTTGTTGTTCAACAATCAAGTGGCAGAAGTTGCGATGCCTTTGCTTCACTGTTTTGTTTTTTCCCTCTTTTTTTAAGTTCGTTAAAGTGAAGGCTCAGGCAATCAACTAGGCAGCCTCGTTCGTTGATTGTTAAGTCTTTGAAAGTTTTTTTTTCTTTTTTGTTTGTGGACTTTATCAAAAGGTAAAGTATTACCTGGTTGTCTCTGGTGTGTTTTTTGTCGTGCAACTAAGGATTGTAATTAGACCTTTTTCTTAGTTTCTTTTGTGATAATAGTTTGTATAAAGACTGTTCTGGTAAGTTAGTGTGCTTTGAGAAAGGATTCGCTTTTAATGTAAGTTAGCGAGTGAAAATGTTGCTTTATTGTGGCGTTTAAGAAAACCTTGAGGAAACATTTGCTTACGCTCATTATTAAAACTTCATACAAGTTTATATTACCGGCTTTTAATCCTTGTTAGCACGAGTTTACAAGGCTTGGGCTTTGATGTTTTAGCATCTATATTTTAAGTGCGTTCTAAAGAAAACATGACTATAATTATTCGTCTATGTGCCTGTACTTTAAGTTCCTTTAAAAGATGTTGTAATAAAGCCAAGCTTCATTCTTACATTTGGCTTTAATATAGAACACGTCGTAGTAACAGGGGCCGATCCTATTGCTATAATTATGCTCAATCAATTCCGTGTTAGAGATCCTATATCGACAGAGTATTGTAGGTAAGTAAGGTTAGTATAATTTATGAAAACAACCTACGAAATATAGCAACAAAAAAATATTTTTCAAAGTATATAATTTTATTAGTATATAATAACGGCCAATAAATGTCCCACTGCTGGGCGTACCAGCCAGCTCGTTCCTTCTCTATACGAGAAGAGAACTTTGTAAAAAGTCACATAGTTACTTGCCTGTAGTGGGTTCGAACCTGCAATCTTATGCACGAAAATACGTTCATCGAACCGCTAGGCCACCCCGACACTTTCAAAGATACTTACAACCAATTAGGACCTGAAAAATCTAAAATAATGTTGCCATAAAAATAAAAATTACTTCGCAGATTTTTTTAACATAGTATTCCATTTACGAAAAAATCCGCGTAACACGGCGGTATTAATACTTTATTAAAAATAATCTCATAACTCTATGGGCTGTTTATTTTTTTTTTCTCGTAATAGGCACACTTTTCACATCGCTTTCATTCAGTGGGTCGCATTTTTTCAGGGAATTTCACCCTCTGACAAATGTGTAGTATTACGGGTACACTGTGGGGTAAAAAAGAAAAGGCTTGGAAAAAATATAATTATTTATTATTTTTGGTTTTAATCATCATCATCCTCCTGCCCTTATCCCAATTTTATTTGGGGTCGGCGCAGCATGTTTTCTTCTTCCATACTCTTCTATCTGCCGTCATCTCACAAGTAACATTCTTTCTTGCCATATCGACTTTCACACAATCCATCCATCGTTTCTTTGGTCGTCCCCTTCCCCTATACCCATCCACATTCATGCTCAAAACCTTCCTTACAACATGATCCTCATTCCTCCGCATCACATGACCATACCACGACAGCCGGTTTCCACATAGTTTTTCGGTTACCGGTGCCACTTTCAAACTTCCTCTTATATAATCATTCCTCACTCTATCCATTCGCGTAACACCACACATTCCTCTCAACATTCTCATCTCTGCTGCATGCAATTGTCTTTCATTTATCCCTTTTGTGGGCCAGCACTCTGATCCATACAGGACGGCAGGTCTGACCATAGTCTTGTATATCTTCCCCTTAAGTTTAAGGGGAATGCGGGGATCACAAGTTGTTCCCGTAACCTGCCGCCATTTCAACCATCCTATGTTAATTCGGTGCATGACTGTCCGATCAATATCGCCCTCGCCTTGGATGAGTGAACCGAGATACCGAAAGTCGGAGCAGACTGGAAGGGGTGCGCTATCAAGCGCTATGGCTGCAGGACTGGAGAGACCGCCGAAATCGCAGAACATGTATTCGGTCTTGGTTCTGCTAATTTTCAAGCCAACATTCTCCAGTCTCTGCTGCCAAACCTCCAATCTGCTCTGGATCTCAGGTCCATCATCACCGACCAGAACAATGTCATCGGCAAACAGCATGCACCAGGGTGCCTCTTCCTGTATGTCCGCCGTAAGGGCGTCCATAATCAGCAGGAAGAGGTATGGGCTTAAAGCCGACCCTTGGTGCAAGCCCACAGCCACACTGAACTGGTCAGTATTGCCAGCAGAGGATCGGACATACGTACAGGATTGCCTGTACATCGCACGAATTAACTCTACATACTTCCCAGGCACACCTTTCTCTTTCATGGCCCACCACAACACTTCCCGAGGCACCCTATCATACGCTTTCTCAAGATCAATGAACACCATGTGCAGATTTTTGTGCACACGTCTATACTTCTCGCACAATTGGCGAAGTGCAAAGATGGCGTCCATTGTCCCTCGACCTGGCATAAACCCAAATTGATTTTGGGTAATCTCACTCTCTTCTCGCACTCTTTTCTCTATCACCTTCTCCCATACTTTCATAGTATGCGACATGAGCTTTATCCCTCTATAGTTGCCGCAATCTTGTACGTCCCCTTTATTTTTGAAGATGGGCACTAGTGAACTACTGCACCATTCTTGTGGGATGACTACTTCATGCAGCAACTTATTGAAGAACAAAGTCAGCCACATACATCCGTCCCTTTTTAACACCTTCCATACTTCAGCTGGTATATCATCAGGTCCCAGGGCCTTTCCATTTTTCATACTTGTGACTGCTCTCACTACCTCATCCATGCTAATTTCTCTTACCAATCCCTTATTTATTTGTGCCTCTTGAAGCATTCCGTTCCAGGCATTCTCTTCATTCATAAGCTTTTCAAAATAAACCTTCCATCTCTCTTTTATTTCATCATCTTTACACAGAACCTTGCCAGACTCATCTTTTATACATTTTATATGTGTAATATCTCTCGATCGTCTTTCTCTCTCTTTCGTAATTCGGTAGAGTTCCTTTTGACCTCTAGGGCTGTCCAGAGAGTCATACAACCTCTCTTGCGCCTTAGCTCTGGCAACTGCTACCGCCTTTTTTGCTTTCCTCTTCCATTCCGTGTAAACTCTCTTTCTTTCATCCTTCAAACTTGCATTAACAGTTTCAACATTCTGCCATTCTTTAAATGCCACTTTCTTTTCTTTCAAAACCTTTTGTACGTCCTCATTCCACCACCATGTATCCCTGTCTATCAAACCTTTTGCAACTTTCACACACGTCTTTTGCAACTTTCCTTATATAGGTTGCCATCTCATTCCAACATTCATTCACAGACTTACCTTCCATCTCATCCATTTCTTTAATTTTATTCGCAATCTGGTCCTTAAACATACTAGAACATTCTTCCCTCTCTAACATGCGCCATCTAATCTTTGGGGGAGGCCGTTCTTTGTTGTTTTTGGAAGAGACACTAAATTTAATATCCATCACAACAAGTCTATGCTGGGTGACTAAAGCTTCGCCTGGCAGCACTTTACAGTTCTTGACACAGCATAGACTTCTCCGCTTTACTAGGAAGTAGTCTATCTGTGTCGTGTGGTTACCACTCTTGTATGTTATAAGGTGCTCCTCTCGTTTTTTGAACCACGTGTTTGCTATAGCCAGGTCGAAGGCACAGGCAGCTTGTAATAGTGTCTCGCCATCCGCGTTTCGGTTCCCAAATCCTCGACCACCATGCACTCTCTTGTATCCATCACTCTCTCTTCCTACGTGTCCATTAAAATCACCACCTACATAAACTTCCTCACTGTCCTGCACATTTAACATCAAGCAGTCAAAGTCCTCCCAAAACTTCTCTTTTACACTCTCCTCACAACCTGATTGTGGACCATATACACTTACCACATTGAAAGTGATGCCGTCCACAATCAGTTTAATCGCTATCAATCTATCATTCACTCTTTTAACATCAACCACACAATCTTTCAACCTATTATCTAACACTATACCTACACCATTCCTCTTGCCATCACTACCACAATAGAAAAACTTATATCCTTCTCCTATCTCTCGAGCCCTTGCACCCTTCCACTTTGTCTCTTGCAGACACGCTACATTTATCCGTCGCCTTTTTAAAACATCTGCTAACTCTCTTCCTCTTCCAGTCATCGTTCCTACATTCCAACTCGCACACCTCAGTCTTACTTCTCTCATACTTCGAGCTCGCATCTTACGTCGCACCCGCCCGTTTTGGTACGACAACCCTTTTCCATTTCCCACAGGAGCCGGGTGCTGCTCCCGCGCGTCGCCTGTGGGGTACGCCCTAACCCTATCGCTCATATCATAATTTTCTCTATGCATGCTACAAAAGGTTTTGGCTGGAATTTTACGGTCGGCCGCCTGCCTGACACCAACCCTCTTTGGGAATGCTATTGTGGTGGTTTACCCGCCACCGTGCGGGTGGCCCAAAGTGCTGCTGGTATGCACTAGGCCTTTCATTCCCTTTTCAGCTCCACCACCGCTGGGTCTCTGTGGGGAATGAATTGGGATTTTGGCAGGGATGGAGGAATGTGGGGAAGGAGTTGGGCTTTTGGAAGGGATGGAGGAAAGGGATACTAAAGTCACGGAAAAGGCAGGATTGTGACTCTAGTAGCTCGAGCAGTCCGGGGTCGCACACCCGTAGTGGATTTAGACAGTTACCGGAAAGATATCTGACGAGTCCACCCTCTGAACAATTATATTATATTTATGGTTTTTATACAATTATAAAACCAAAAATATTTATATATTTTTGGTTTTAATGATAATGATAATACTAGTGCTGGCCAGTAATGCTCTATGTAAGATATACGAAAGGTGATAGAAGCGTCATGTTTTATAAACAGTATACATGTTGCTATTTTATTCGTTTCCTTGAGACGAATTTGACGTCTTTGTTACTGGGTGATTCAGTTTGGTTCATAAACACATAGCATTACGAGTTTTTCATAATAAGTAGTTGTCTAAATATTTTCATACACCCATGCACTAATCAAAACAAAAGTTAGGAACGACAACAGAAAAACAAAAATTAAAAAAAAACTGAAATAATTTATACATAATTATATTAATGTTTTCCTTAAAGTTTTTTTGAATTGTAATGTCACTTGTGTTTATGTAAATAACACATTTCAATAATATTAGTGCGCTGTATATTTATTTATTATAACACAAAGTAATAAATAAATACCTATGTTATTTTTTATAAATTTGCGCTATATTACAATTTCTTTCAAGGCAAGTTAGCCACGAATAAGTTCCCCTATTTAATTTTATCAGTTACCTATATAACGAGTTTTTTCGGCAATTAGATACTCAAACATGCAAGCATATATAGATATCCATAATAAATTATGTTGTTTAGTATAAATAACATTCATAAATTTTGAAAGTAGGTAAAAAAAAACAATTTTTTGCCTTCGATCACACCGCTCCGTACCACTATGCAAGCAGGCGTATAAGGGCAATTTAGAAAGCGATGTTCGTGCGAAATAAATCCCTACCTGTAACGCGATTTACTTGATTTAATATACAACGCTATGTTTTTTGCTATCCGCATACATATTGGGGAGCGCGGCTTGCCCCGTGACGTATGATCGACGTCACATTTGCATGCGTTGTCATAAGTGGGCTGATGTATTGAGTTTTTTGTGAAGGATTTTTCCATTTTATACCGTAGGGTAATGTTCGTTCGCTGGATTGTTTTGAGGAAAATTTTTCTAGAAACATTAAGAAGATTGAAAGTAGTTTGTTGACTGGATTCTTATTTTAATGTGTGTGAACTATCAACTAATACTTTTGTGTCAAAGTAAAATATATAAAAATTAAATTAAATTAAAAGCCAGCAAAATCTTTTAATTATGTTCATGTGTATTCTGTGATGTACTATTTTAGAAAAGTACATGTCTTAAAGTTGAATCAAAACACCTTTACGTAGGCTAAAACACCACAGTGCCAATAAGGTCCCAAAACATACGCTGTCAAAATAAATTCATGCACATTCATCATCATCAAAAACAGATGTGTTTCACGTCGTTACGGTGTGATAGACGGCCGTCACAATATTTTTTCTGAAGTTTTATGATGGTTCCTCCACGAAATTGAACTTTCGTTTATACGTTACATCATTTAAACATGGATTTTGTCTTTTATCAAATCGAGTGATCGGTGATTTACAAAAATACTGAATAAATTATCTATAACTACCAACATTCCCAACTCGCCAACGAAATCTCCAACCCGCAATGAGCAAGCGTGGTGATCAATGCTCATCCCTTCTCTATAGGGGAAGAGGCCTATGCCCAGCTGTGGGACGTTTATAGGCCGGTATTATTATTATACCTACATTCCTATATTAAAACAAAGTTCACTGCCGCGTCTGTCTGCCTAAACGTGATAACATCAAAAACCACCGAACCGATTTTAATATGGTTTTCATAACTGGATAAAGTGATTCAAGAAGAAGGTTATTTATTGTGCATTTAAGTATACTATTTATATATTTCCTACCTATGTGCTACCTGGGCGAACGGTTCGCTGTCAGTCGCTGTTGGTTCGCTAGTATAAAAAAAAAACTTCTCAAAACTACTGTAAAGCGGCGGTAGCTTAGGTAATGGTTACCGCGTCGGACTTGCAATCATGTGGGTGCCAATTCGAATCCCACCTATTGCAGTACCGACGTGAAACAACTCGTAACGCAAGCACTTAGCTTAGCACGAGAGGCACAATGACTAGTTATTGCGACCTAGTAACAGGCTAGTAAGCATTTTATAAAAAAGCCGCTAAAAAGTGTTAACAAAACATGTAAATGTGTATGTAAATTTATTTATCTACACTAGTATTATAAAGAGTATTTATTTGTATTTTTGCATGTTTGTATGTTTGTAATGAATAATCTCAAAAACTACTGAGCTGATTTCAATAATTCTTTCATTGTTAGAAAGCTACATTTACCCTGAGTAACAATGGCTATATTTTTTACTTAAAAATTTGGTACCGCGGGTGGAGTCGCGGGGAACAGCTAGTATTTAATAAACTTCGAGTTTTATGAGACAGTGACGGGCTAGCGTTATTCCATATTTATTTATCTTTACATGTAAAGAGATCTTCAAAACTATTTTAACAGTTAGGCAACATCACAGTTATTTAATATTCGACAAACTATTAGTAAATTAGGTTAGAATCATTTTGCGGTTATCATTAAATTTTGACGGATTTATTCAATTATTATTAGTCGGATAAATAGCTAATTGGCGTAGCTGTGCATTAACTATTGCCTAATGTGGTATGCAAATCAGATGAATTTATTGTTGCTATTGTGGTAGGTACCAAAATGGTCTATTGTTAAACTATTTTGGGTTTTAATCTGTGTTGCGGTTGGCTTTCGATCTTGTCCCATGCAGGTGTGCATACCTACCAGAATATATATTTATATATATGTGTAGCAAAAAGCTTTAAAGGATTATTTTTTAAAGAGTGCGTATATTCACCGAGGTAATCAGGTGCATAAAACTGAACAGCTTTCCCCAAGGAACATAGGTCGAAATCTTAAAATTGAAAATCAAATTTTTCATACAGACATAAGTCACACGACCTGTCACTTTGTATGAATATAACATTTTAAATTTTAAGAATTCGACCTATGTTCCTTGAGGAAAGCTGTTCAGTTTTATGCACCTGATTACCTCGTAGAATATACGCACTAAATAAAAATTCATCCTGTTTCATCAAGCCAAAACGTTTGTTGTCCGGCTATTAGGCACAGGTTACTTCAGGTATCAATGAATACCCCGTAAGAGTCGAGCAGGGAATGCGCAAGCGAACCCATTAGTTCGGTGAAGGCAGAGACGGTACCGGGGTGTTTTTGGTCTGTGGAAGTCCAATACATCCTCACGCCGTGCCCTCGACTCGAGTTAAAGGCTTGAGCTCCCCGAAAGAAAAGGTTTTATAATGAATAGCTTGCGTCCCCATCTGATCCCCGGCAAAAGGGAATGGAGAAGCACTCCAATGGTTTTAGGTTTTTGATTTTACCAGGAAACTAGTCCGGTACCTCTATTTTTGTCAGGGTGGAGGTAGTCTATGAGAATTTCCACCGGATCAAAAAAACAATTGACAATACTTATAATACTTACATGTTTATTTTATTATGAATTCTATCAGCGTTTACACCTAACTCATGCTTTCGTCCTTTCTCTGGTCTTGCACTAAAATACTAAAGTATTTCCTCTGACATTTCAAAAAAATCTTATAGTGCCTAATCGGATATTCCCATTCTGCACACTTCGTAATATATGGAACCCTGGCTTATTGCGTCAGACTAAAATATGTGATCTGTCTTCGAAAGGTGAACGTCTAAAAATAGTTTATTCCCTTTGAGCATATATACGTGGAAACACATAAAAGGGAAATATTCTCGATTCTATTACTATGTAATTTAATTATACTATTTCTGAAGATAAATCGGCACATAACACCTTTGCTTACTCCTTAGAGAATTCAATAAATCCGCCGAATTCGGCGAACGAATTTTCATTTTATTATACAAATCCGAAAACATCAAAAAGTGTTGATAGATTGCTGTTGTATAGAAAAGTTTCCGTTTGAATCTGAACTATAATATCTGTTGGCGATATCTAGCCATTACGCTCGTATAAATCGATTCAACGGGCAAAGAGTTAAAAGTGGGGAAAATTTTACAATCTGAACGCAACCCTACTATTTGTTCCCGCCTTTCGGCCATTTTGATTTTATCATCCATCATCAATTTGTATTTAACTACTCAAGGTTCTAATTCCATTCAATTTCTGTTACTCGCGTGGCATCGGTCATCGCGGCAAATTATAGCCTATAACCGTTTCTCAATAAGTGGACGATCTAACTGTGAATTTTTTATTCAAAACGGACCATTAATTTCTGAGATTAGCGCGTTCAAATAAACAAAGAAACAAACTCTAACTGGCGAACATAACATCTCGTGACTTTTGCTTGTATGAAAAGATGATTTTCAATGTATAAGTACCTGTATAAGTACCTGCTTAAAACCTGTGGACTTATAGTAAGGGTAGGCGAACAAAATAAATGGTTGGACGCGAACAGTTGCCTGCAAACTATAACTCACCGCTCCTCGGACGGAGGTGATAAAACTCGCGCCAGTATCCCGCGCCAGTAGCTCGCGCCAGTAGCTCGCCTCTAATCACTGTTATAAAACATCTTTCACATCGTTTTATTACTCATAGATAAAATATTATAGCACGTAATGGCAATGTTGTTTATGTTTTTAAGTATTTTTACTTTTTAATTGAAATTGTTTGGTTAGAAGCTCCAGGTGTTGGGTTGTTCGAAGTATAATTAAGAAATCAGTAATTAATAATCCAATTTAACGAGAAAGGAGTCTGTCAATGTCATTATAGTCCATAGTGTAATTAAGTTAGTAACCAAACTTCAATTTCGTTTTTTTTATGTACTTACGTATAAATATTATACCTGTTTGTAATTGCGTAATTTAAGAAGACAATGTATTTATTTTGCACTAGCTGCCCGGACAGACTTCGTTCTGTCAAAAGTAAATTAATTAAGGTAATTCCCGAGTTTAGGAACAGTTTTTTTTTTTACTTATTATTTATGTTTTACACCTTTTAAACCTTCCCTGGACTTCCACAAACATTTCAAGATCAAAATCAGCCAAATCGGTCACGCCGTTTTCATGCTATGTCGTGACAACGGAAAACGGGTTTCATTTTTATATTTATAGATAATTTAATGCTAACCTTTTCAGGGAACATTGATGGTTCTTAAACACTAGTTAAGTTATTTGATAATAAATAAATCACATATATTTTTTATATTAATAATAAACTATACAAAAGCAAACCAATGTACACAGCAACAAGTCGTATGACATAATATTTATGAACTTAAATCATTTTTATTCGAATAACACGCTTAATAAGAGCATGTTGTATGTATGCTCAAAATAGCAAATAAGTATTATAAGAAATAAGTACCAATATAATGTATGTATCATTTTTAGATTAGCACGAGGACTACCAAGAAAACCAGTAATATGCGACACACACATAGCAGGTAGGCTTTAAAAGTAATAATCAAAATTAAGCAATTAATTAAAACACAATTAAAATCCCAAAAAAGCGATTAGAAGGAGGTATTGTTTTAATTTCTGCAACTCTTCAGCTTAAAACTAGCGTTTTTCCCCGGCTCCGGTCGGGCATCGGCTATCGCGGCAAAAAGATCGATAAATGGGTTATTAGATAACCCACTGAATATTTTTTTCAAATCGGACCAGCAGTTCTTGAGGTTAGTGCATTCAACTAACCAAACAAACTCTTCAGCTTTATTATTTAATATTAGGGTTTAGAAAGAAGAAAGAAAATGCCTTTATTCGCGTCACATACCTACGACATATAAAAATAAATAAATGATAATACCAACAACATCTAAAAGTGATTAAGGAAATATGCGTCATATTTATGCGAATCGAAAATTTGTTAAACATAATATTAAAATGTCGTAAAATGGTGACATAAGTCAAGAGTAACAAAAGTCCCGACTTTTGTCAAAACTATAAATCGCATAACTTGTCACTATGATTATTACTAACAATCAATATATCTGCTAACTAGGTCACTGGCCAATCAGAATATCAGATAATTACCCTAAAATATCAACCTATTATCAATGTTCCATCGATTGACCAAAGACAATAGATTGACAGCGACAATATCTATTGTCTATGGGCGAAATTTCATTGTCTATGCTTTTAGATATTCGTATGTTTTAGACTTTGTCTTTTGCTAAAATATAAAGTAATTTAGCAGGCTAGCTTTTCATAGAACTATAACAAAACTTAGTCTTAACAAATCTAAAAATGCAATCAGTTGTGAACGTACTTTATACATACAACTGTTAGTACCTTAGAATTACAACCTTATTTTAGTATATACTAAAACCGATTATCCGAAAGCCTATAGAAAATTTCAAAACTGTATGATTAAAACTCAAAGTTACACTTCATTCGAGAGTTCCCGAGAGGAGCATGATCCCTCAGGAAATTTCTGCCACGGAAAGACGCTCCCTTAGGAACTCTCTCCTTTGAGAAAAAAGTGCTTTTCGCTAGAAAATCGCGCATAGTACGTGCAATATTCGAAGGGGCTGTAGCCTAATGGCTACCAATATTGGCGGTAGCGTAACGGCAAGAGCGTCGGCCTTTGGATCATTTGGTTGCCGGTTCAAAATCTAGCCATTGCACTAATGACGTGAACCCACTCGTAAAACAAGCATTTAGCACGAGGGATTAACAAGAATACTAGTAATGTGCGACATTGATTACTAGTTCACAACGATCCAAGTAATGTGCGACAACGCTTTATAAAAAACATAATAGACTTTTGTGTAAACAGATTATAGCTTTTTATCAAACAATGTATTATGAGTTATCCGGCCCTCGAATATCGCGATGAGAACCATTACTCAACTGTCCTGGTGGAGTGGCGATAAAACTGGCGCCAGTAGCTCGCTCATAATCGTTTATAACTATCGCGGATAATCTATAGATTTTGATTCGAGACTTATTGTTTCTGAGTTAATGTGATTTGAAATGAAAATTGTGTGCTAGACATGCGGTAGAGTGTCAAGCCAAGTTCAAACTTACAGAATTGCCGAGCAGCACCGTGTTTAAACAATAAGTATTACACGAAAAATTTGGAGCCACTTTTGACCGTAAAGAAATGATATTTTAAGTTATTATAGAAGAAAGAAAGAAAGAAATATTTATGTGTTGGAATATACTTAGTATAATAAGTGTCATGCAAATAAATAAGATCATTCTACAATTTCTGGTGTACAAACAAAATATTTTAGGTTGTTATAAATAAATTTGAAGACTGACCATTGAAATTAGATCTCACTCTTTTGTCGTTGAAGTCAACAACCTAGGCTCGAGCATAATATTGAACTTGGCTCTCATTTCATATTTATGTTTCTGATGGGATTGGAACTGGACGCCTTTAACAAGGAGTGGCCTCAATTGGCCCTTCAGAGAGAAAAATGGAAGGAAGAAAATTTTTCCCTTTGCCCTGCAGTGGGACAGTTCAGGCTCAAAATAATATAAATAAATAAATGGGATTTTTACATTTAACGAACTATGTTGTCATGTTGCGTCTTCAGCAGTTTCTTCATAGAGCGACTGTATTGCTGACCTCTACAAAATATTTTCTGGATTGGATTATAGGACAAGTTTTTATAATATGTTTTTTAATTTGGAAGCTAAAAAACTAAAACCATTGTTTGTCTTCACCATGAATCTGCTTACGATATAAACTCTATCCTGAATAACTGCAAACAACAGAGAAATGAACTGGGTTAATATTTTAAAAACTAATTTAAGTGTCAGTAAGATGCAAATACGGGCAAAGTGCAAACAAACTATGTTGCATTCAAACTGATCACGAATATGCGCGGCTCGCAGTTCCCACCTATTAACCGTTGCAGGGTTAATGTGAAATATGACTGTGTGGGTTTTGTCTGGATTTATTACGCAGCCGACACTGGAGTGGACTCAATAGAAGTTTTAATATTTTTTGTATTATTTTTTTGTTTCTTGCATTACGTCGGCTCAATGATAAAAATACAACAGTTATTAAAACGTGTATCGGAGTGTAAATAAAATATATTTATAATGACTGACTGTCTCTTTATATTTGTACTAGCGCCCAGCGGCGTTACCCGCGGTTTACGATACAACTTAAAAATTCGGGGTAAAAAGTACCCCATGTGTTAATCAAAATTGGTAAAGTTGAGCGTAAAGAGGTAACGAATATTAGTTATATGTAGTATTTTGTAACACGTTGTATTATCCTACTAATATTATAAATGTGAAATTGTGGATGTTTAGGTGTTTAGATGTTTGGATGTTTGTTACTCAATCATGCAAAAACGGCTGAACGGATTTGGATGAAATTTGGCATGTAGCCTTTGACATGGAAAAGAACATAGGCTACTATTTATCCCGATTCCTTAAGTAGTTCCCGAGGGAAAATTGAAAATTGTTTACGAACTAAGCCGTGGGCAGACAGCTTTGAAATGTGGTATTTTTCTGAATTACAGCGCAAGCTATAACAAGCGTGAAAATTTTATTCCATTTTTCATTACTTTTTGAAGTTTTAACCCAATTCTGACAGAACACGCAGACGTTGTTCAATTTTTTTTACCTCAAAACACATTGCAGATAAAACATATTTAACTATATATTTACACCGGCCGTGTTGGCTGTTACCGCTCCACAGTTCATACACCATATACTCGTACATGTAGTTATTTTCACAAAGCTCCACATTCGCTATTGTACCGTGGCGCTATAAATCACAGGGAGTACAGGTCCGCAGTTTCGACTCATTAGCCGCGCACCATTGTCTAGTTTGTACTAAGTAATTGACAATAACGGAACTATCGCAGTACATAGAACTTGGGTGAACGGAAAATACGTGGCTTATAAATGTGGACAACATCACATACATTGCTCCGAATCCAAAGTAAGTAGCTATAGCACTTGTGTTATGGAATCAGAGACAACGATACCACAAACACTCAGACCCGAGACAATGTAGAAAAGGGTTTTTCTATCTTGACCCGCCCGGGGATCGAACCCAGGACCTCAGAGCTGGCGACACGTTGAAAACCGGTGGGTACGCCACTCGACCACGGAGGTCGTCAATATAATTATAGCGAATATTATTTGCTGTGCAAGGTTTGTTCGGTATTGAAGGTACCTCTGTGGTCGAGAAACGTACACACCGGTTTTCATGGTGTCGCTAGCTCTGAGGTCCCGGTTTCGATTCCCGGAAGTATTTTTTCTATGCTGACACCGGATGACATCTCACACTCGCGAAAGCGCCCTGCGTCGCGTCTTAGGATCAGTCACTTGATCCCTGACGCGAGTTTAACATTTATTACCCATTCCAAAAAGTGCATAGCGCCGCTAAAGAAGTTTTCACTTCAAAAATTAATGTGCAGGACAATGCCATGTGAACCCAGCCTTAGTTTTGTAGATGTCCATCGTCTCTGGTGATCTTCATCGGAGAACTCGCTTTGTTTTTCGGCTATCTGATTAAAATTCCCCTAACCAACTACCTTACCCTCCAAATAATACATTGTATCACCTACTTTTAACACGTAGTAAAACATAGCGTACATAAAACCTTATCTATCCAACGCAATTTGCCAACAAGTAGTACGGAACTTGTGTGCCAACTTTCACCTGTTTTTACTTCGAGACCTTACATGGGATATCTGCCTCTCTTTAAAGGGTGTTACACAATGCTCCGTTTTATTTGAAATACTTCGGCCCTTAGAAATTAAAAATAATCTTCAAGGGGCTCGTGGCTAAGTGTAAGCCGTACGATTTGACCGATAATAAAAGTTTAAGGTCCTTGGATGGGTGACCATTTGTAAACATACCGAGATAACCCTCCGTGCCTCGGAAAGCACGTTAAGCCGTTGGTCCCGACTGTCATACAGTGATCTTTGACAGTCTTTAAGTCATTACAATTCTGACAACCAGTCTTACTATGGAATGCTATATTACCTAGTAATAGGTTGTGGAGGTCAGATAGGCAGTCGCTTCATGTAAAATTCGGTATTCAGCTAAATCTGGTAAGATTGGAAGCCGACCCCAACATAGCTTGAGAAAAGGCTAGGCAGAAGGCAGAAGGCTTCAAGTAAGTATATATACAGGATTAATATTAAAGGAATATTCAACGAGGCAATCAGGTGCATAAAACTGAACACCTTTCCCCAAAGAACATAATTATAGGTCGAAAGAAATGGAAAAGTTTTTATACAAAGTGACAGGTCACGTGACTTATGATTGTATGAAAAGATGATTTTTAAATTTAAGATGTTTCGTGAGAAAAGTTTTTCAGTTTTTTGCACCTGATTACCTCGTTGAATAAACGCACTCCTTTTAAATTAATCCTGTATATCCAGGCTGAAGCAGTATGCCAATGATGACCAGTCATTTTTGTACCACCCTGTATTTAGGAACGAACATTAAGGGTATTGGTCTAAATATTATATGTTCCTGTGGTCACGTATAAGCTATTTGAGGAACTTTGGTACTGGGGGCACTGTAAGTTTTTTGGTATGTAATATTTATTTCTCGCGTGCCCATAGATTTATATTGTGGATTATTGAGTTGTGAAGCCATGTGAAACCTTTGATCTCGTGTCGCAATGTTTTATATGTAACTCCTCAAAAACCGCTTCACTGATTTTCATGATATTTTTTATGTGCATTTGGTAGTATTGAAAATAGGTTGTAGGATATTTTTTATACCCTGGTTAGCTAGTAATTACTTTGTCCACTGTTTTCGGTCGCATTTTTATCAGCTTTTAACACAACTAAAAGGTTCAAATCAACCTGTTGGTTTCAGAGATTAACGAGCTCAAATATATCGTAACTGTACAGTTAGGAAATTAATTGTAGGTATAGGAAATTAAAAGAAAACTTGTATGATCTTCATCTTTTATTTTAATCTGATATAACTGCAAAGATAAGTTAATCTAATTCTTCACATTTGTGTTTTAAAAGGAGTAGACAAAGTCGAGGTTAAACGTAAAGTAGTTCATTAGATTCAAACTCTATTATAAAGCCAGTTATACAATTAGGTCTATATAGCTCCTCGACATTCGATAATCTAGATTCCAAGTCTGTTCTAATTAGTGGAAGAGCTGCCAAACGGAGATAAGATTCAGAAGGTCTATTTTGACCAGACTGAAGATGTTCATCTCACGACACCGTCGCGTCATGAGCTCATGATTATAAGCCCCGGTCGGGTTCGAAACTAGACGGGCTGCTCCGATAAATATACGTGAGTATTAGATATTGTTTTAAACTTAGACATATCTCACAAACGTTATTATACAAGAATTATAAATAAGTCCATAGTCCATATTTTCACTGCACGGATAGCCGAGTGGTATATATGGTTTGTTATAGGTCACCACGCTGATTACCACTGTGCGCGACGTGTTGCGGGTTCGATCCCCGCATGAGACAAGCGTTTGTGTGATCAACAGATACTTGTTCCAAGTCTGGGTGTTCTTTGTGCATGTGATATAAATGTTTGTGAAACCCCAGCGTCACAAGGATTAAATTCCTTAGTGTGAGCGTCGTTTTTTATAAAAAGAAAAAGAAAAGACTTAGTTTATTTTATATATTAAATCGATAATGCCAAAAATGAACCAGGGAACGGAATGAACCAATTCCCGAAAAAACTAGCAAACTTTTCGTGATAGGAGCGAATTTGTTGATGGTGGTGGTAATGCTTCTAACATATTAGGAACAGCTGATTTAGATTTTATGCCAAACTCAAAGGCAAGCATCTCTAAGATGTATAAATACATATAGGTAATCTGTGCAAATTTCAACCCAACCTATTATGGTTCGTAAGATGCTCGCTGATGGACGGATGGACAGTGGAGGCTTACTAATAGGGTCACGTTAACACCCGTCGGGTACAGAACCCAAAAACCTTGTTTCTTGACCTTCTGAAATAACTTTCTTGCATCTTCAGTTCTGATAGGCCCAAATTTAATTTCTTATCGGGCTTATCAGCGTAATTGGGTTAACTTTAAATCTGTGACCCTAAAAATTGGACCCTTACCTTCTGTAATAGGGTTATGAGGATTTTTAGATATGGATTTAATTTTTTTGAGGAATATCGCTCTGTTGTTCAGGAAATTTGGATCCTTAATGAAAAAAAACGTGTGTCCATATTCGTCTGCCTAGCTTTTTCTGTTGGGATTGTTGTCTAGTTTCGCCGGATCTGGCTGAATATCGAATTTACAAATGGGTTGACTAAACAGACGACCGAAAGTCTCTATGGGGTTACTTCCCCATAACAACCCACTCTACTGAGTAATATAGTGTCCCATGAAAATACTGATGGTCAGAATTGAATGAAGTAACAACTTTCAAAGATTATGTATGACAGTCGGGACCAACGGCCTCACATGTCACAGGCAAAATTGTAAGCACTGTATCTATAATTGACATTATAAAGCTGAAGAGCTTTTTGGTCTGTTTGGTTGAACGCGCTAATCTCAGGAGCGACTAGTTTTGTATAAACTTTTTACTATTTAATTATTTTATACACTAAAGTTGGTTTCATTTCAAAAGTGTAACAAAGGAAGTAAAGAAAGATTTCAAATGAGAACGTTGGTACCGAATGATATTAACAACAGCTCAAATTCAAAGCTAGTAAATAGTCAAACGGAGGAAAAGAAAGCGGTATTCTCCTTGTTCGAATGCAACGTGGCTGTTCGTATGACTGGATAAGGCTTCTAGGCTGCCTTAAGTCAAGTATACAAGGATGGAATTTTTCAATGCCACCTGAAGAGAAAACTGCCCTCAATACTGGAGATAGAAATTCAGCATTTTTATATCCTTGTTTTAAGGGAAATTCTTTGTAAGGAATGTTTCCTTTTGGGTATAATTTGCTATCGCCAGAATTCAGGGGACTTTCCCTTCAGATGCATTAACAAAAATCCATTCTGTATTTGACTGTACGATCCAAGTGGACTACAATGTTTCTAGGGACACACTGTTATGGGAGTCACTTCTTTCTCTGCGTAGCAATTTTTTTTGTTTTTTTTTTTTAGTAAAATGACATCCGCATTAAGTACTTTAATCCTTGTGTCGCGGGGGTTTCACAAACATTCAAATCACATGCACAAAGAACACCCAGACTTGGAACGAGCATTTGTGGATCACAATAAGCTTGTCTCATGCGGGGATCGAGCCCGCAGCACTTCGCGCACAGTGGTAATTAGCGTGGTGACCTATACCACTCGGCTATCCGTGCAGTTTTTCCCAAGCTATGTTGGGGTTGACCTCCAGCCTTACCGGATTCACCTGAATACCGTAATTTACACGGAGCAACTTCCTATCTGATTCCCTACAACTTAATTAACTTGGCTTTATACTGGTTTATTGGCAATCTTGGTGTTCTCATAGTATTTAGATGAGTTTTTGTTTATGAATTCAGATCAGACGGATCCACCGACCAGCCTTAGTAAACAGTTTTTAATTAAAGTATCCGAATTCATAGGGTTTTGTTTGTGAAGCCGATGGGTACAACTTTTATTATCTAAAGATATAAATATATATATATATATAATACAAATACTCGTTCACAGTGTGATGTTGGTTCTTATTGACACAAAGACAATTGTGCCATGCAAAAATAAAAACCCATCTTTAAGAAACCAAGATTGAAATTCTCAGTAAGACTAGGTTTAAAAGAAAAATTAAAGAATCTCATATCTTTTCCAGTTAAAACGTATCTTTTTCCGTCTTTACATAAAAAGGTGTCTGTGTCAGAGGTACGGTGCGCAAAAACGTCGCCTGCAGTGCTACGTTTCAGTGAAGTGAGCTCTGACTTGGTAGCGTCAGCAGAAAAAGTTCTAATACCATTTTTATTATCCAAACGGATTATTAAGGTGTTGCATTTTAATTAAAATATGGTATTAGGAGTTATACTATCTGGTGTCCTCCAAAATAAGATTTATACTGTAGAATACTTGGTTTACAACGTGGTTATTATGTAACTAGAAAGTATGTTATTTATTCATTCATATTTATTAAAAGTTTGATAAAATAATTAAAGATTTTGCCAGACAGGGTTATTAAATTTTTCATTGCTGTTGGCTGTGCAGTGGAGCTTGCCATATCAGTCATATGAAACCTGATAGGTGTTAAGAACATCTACTGAATGAGTTTCTAAAATCATAAGGCAGGCCTGAGGAAACGGTGGTGTGATGACATAGATCATTTCTTAAGGAATTGTATCAGGATGGGAAAGTCTGAACTCAGACGGGGAAGACCTTTAACCGGCGTTGAATAAAAGGAAAAAAAATCTTCTAAAAATATTAACATACCCATTAGTCAAAGAGATATTGTCATACACTAGTAATAAAGTTATACTTAGGTATAGACTTAACTGAAGATTTATCGGGAGACCTTTGCCCAGCAGTGGGACACCTAAACGGTTAATAAAAAAAAACTATTTTACTCTTGACTAATGATGCTAAATTTTAAATTAAAGTTTATAATTACAATAATCCCTAACTTATTGTCCAAAAAATTTAATTATTAGTCTGATGATATTTCCATCATTGTTTTTGCTGACCTTACGTCTAATAATTTGCGCCAAGCGAAGCGTCACTTTTAATCTCAATATTGAGATGGGGACAATATGAAACTACGAGATCTACTGTCTCTATCTCCCTCGTTATACCCCATATTGCTGTCTCGCTTTCACTCAGTGTAGCTACTGCGAATAATAATTGTATTTTGTGTATGTAACCTTAAAATGTCTTAATTGTTTAAATTCTGTGTACACTGTAAATGGTAATGGTACTATTACTTTTCTTGTTAAAAAAATATGTTATATTGTGCCTTCTGTGAAAGACAGGAGAAGATTTAAACTTCAAAATAGTTTTATTATATTATGAAAGTGTAAATTGCATTGTCAAACTCAGCGTAGAAACGTCAAAAATGAAACTGTTATACCTAGTTGTTAGGTAATTAGGTGGGAGACAAGTAATACAATTGGCGGCCATTAGTACACTATACATACACAACACTAGTGATATTTTTAGGGTTCCGTACCTCAAAAAAAACGAACTGCAAGACCAGTTTGTTACCGTCTGTCTGTCAAGTCTCTTTATCTCGAAAACGGGTAAAGGTAGTGAGTTGAAATTAAAACCATACCTTTAGGTTAACAGTCCCTTGATTGTGAAAAATAAAAAAAACTTTTAAGTTAACTTTAAAACTATAGCCTATTCTTGGCACTCTCAAGGGAATCAAAAATAGGGTACTTACTCCCCTTTGGCTTAGAACTTTGAAATTCGCAAGTAATATATTTTTTTTAAATTATTTAACAATTTCTGTACACAAAACAAAAATAGGACACAATATTGGGTAAATATGTACAAAGGTACTGTTTATTTCTTAAAGAAATCTTATCCAGCAGAACTGTAAAAATAATATTCTTTAAAAAAATATCTTATTTAATGCGTCGCATGTGGTGGTGAGCATAAATACGTTTTCTTCTTCTTTGTTTTCTTTCAAATTGGTTTCCCAAATTAATGAGCAAGTGTTGTTTGTGAAGGCTTATCAATATAATAATTTAGTTAACCATCAAACAATTATCAAGTGCAGTGATAGGGCAGTTCGTTTTCTGAAAATCCAATCATACATTTTTTTTTAATTTTAGGTTGATAAAGTACAATTTCTAAAAATTGTCTAAACATTTAAACTCATGAAAATCAATTTTTTACTAAACAGTCCACCCACAGCAGCTTTTCAAAATAAACAAAATAAAATATTAATAAACAAACTTAATCAATTAAATTAATAAATTACTTCTCGTCTGACAGCAAAGATATTGTTGAAATAAACTTAAGGTATTAATCAAAATCTAATCCTCTGATGATTTCTTAAACTTAATGGTTTGAATGGAAACAGTCAAATTAATATTAATTAACGTAAATGGTTGAGTTGTTTCAATGCACAAAATATTTTACGGAAGGCATAATAAACCCGATTCTGTTAAACACGTACTAAACAAATTTCACTTGTACATATTTACTGACTAAAATTCTCATAAAAATCTGCCGACAAGTAAAAACGTGTGCTCTAAAAACACTGTGATGTTCAAGCGAAAACTAGTTTGACATTTCTAAGTTAGTTGTTATCTGTTGCCGTCCTTTTCTTTTCACAGACATTCAAATCACATGCACAAAGAACACCCAGACTTGGAACAAGCATTTGTGGATCACACAAATGCTTGTCTCATGCGGGGATCGAACCCGCAGCACGTCGCGCATAGTGATGATTAGCTTGGTGACTTTTACCACTCTGCTATCCGTGCAGTCAATCCGAGCTCTAGTTTCTAGTACACATTTCGGATTTATTCTGCATTTTTTATTTTATTTCTATTATTTAAATTACACGTTTGTATTATGTTTTACAATAAAACGATCCCCATTGGACCCATATTTTCCATCCCAAAAGCATGGAAGCAACTCGAGAATTCATTAACAAAATCCGAAAAAACTTTTCCGAGCGACTCTCGACTAACACGGATTAACTTGTTGTACAAACAGACAGACAGGCGATTTGTGAAACCCATATTGGAGCTCATAACACCAGTGGTTGGATTTAAATGTGAAACCCCTACGAATGGTTTTTATTTTAGGGTGAGTTTGATTCGAGTACCAATCGTGGCTTGTAGGTCCATGAAATGTGCATCTATATGAAACCTTTAGGCTTTTAAGTGAGAACATTATAAATACCAGTTAAATAAATTTATACCAATTCTGCCCGCGGAACAAGAAAACTCGTGGATAAGGGCGGTAGACCTCTCCCAAAAATTACTTCGACATATTTTGATTGCTGTTATTTTTCAAATCAGCTGTTAAATTCTCCTGTTAACCTTATTGTCATTTAGAATAATAATGATTGACACTTAGGCCCAGTTTTTTGATCCCGAGTTAACTCATCCAATGGTCAAAATGCTAACTAATGGTTTCAAAACGCATTTTTTTCATATATTGATAGTCTATCAAAGGTTCAAATAAGTCCGAGAGATAATTATTAACCATTTGTTAGAATAAAAATTGATGAATAAACACGTTCTACCGAAGTTTGAAAACATTAGTTGGGATATTTAACGAATGGTTTCAAAATGCGTTTTTTCATCAATTGGTAGTCTATGAAAAGGTCATATAAGTTGAAAAGTTAATTAATTAACCATTTGCTAGAATAAAAATTGATTAATAAACATGTTCTGCCGAATTTTGAAACCATTACTTAGCATATTTAACCATTGGTTGAGTTAACTTGGGATAACAAACTGGCCCTAAGTCAGACATTATTATCTTAGTTTTCTCTTTTAAATAAGCATATCATTTTGATATTGTTTGTGGAATCATTGATAAGTACTTTAATGGAATTAAATAACGAATTTTTTACTTTATACTTATTACGCATATTTTTATATTTTACACAACAGCACAACATTAATTTTTATTTTAACAGAGTCACATTACATTTTTACGATGAAGTTTGAAAAGACTGAACTAATCTCACAATATTTATTTATCAAAACGTAACAAGTAGTAGGGGTTGTTATGAAAGGAAAAACTTTTTAATGCCCCCAAAGTTGGAAAGCAATATTTCAGCGTTTCAAAACTCTCTGCTTAATTGTTCCCGACATGTTTTTATTATGATTTTTTTTTACATAAACGTGTTTTATACTGCAGATTTTTTTTGGTAATTGCTTATAATACCGGCCTTAAAACGTCTCACTGCTGGGCACAGGCATCTTCCCTCGCCCGACTAGTTTCAGACTCAATAGGAGTCCTTAATTATGAGCTGACGCATTGGCAGCGGTGTTGCGGGTCGCAGTAGAGAAGTAATAAGCACTGATCACCACGCTTGCTCATTGCGGGTTGGCGATTTTAGATCCCAATTTTTGGAATCCAGGTTTCCTCACGATGTTTTCCTTTACGTTTCAATGATCTATTCGAATGATTAAGAAAGTACATATATCTTTGATAAAGTCATATTGGCACTGGCCTGGGTTGGAACCTACAACCATTTGCATGCGAATCCGGTACTTGAGCCGCTAGGCGACCAATACATATTAGGCAATTGTTTGACGGTTGTTAAATATTACTAGGAACTACGTAAAGTTGTGTACTTTTTTATGTGAACTTTCCCTTTGTAACTTTATTCAAAATTATCGTAGATTTACCACTAGCGGGTTGGCTATTCTAAATTTTTCAAGATTTTAGTCAGTAGGTACGGTGTCACAAGAAAGTCACAAATTCATACATTTAACATAGGAAATACATTTATTTATTTTTAGGCGGCCCGAAAATTTGATGAAATTAAATAACTACTTAGTTACAGTTTAGAATCTGTGCGTAGCACCCCTATAGAGTCATTGATTATACTAGATCATAATACATTAATCAGAAATCCATTGATATTAATTCCGCCATCTCAAACCTCGACAAATCAGTATCATAGTATCGATTAATGACAGCTCGTAAATCGATATGAGCACCGCACTATGTATCGATACTTACAAATTACTGTCGTTTGTCACATCTCTAGTGTTTAGAATTTCTCTATTTAGTTGATGTGTTTAAAATCAAAGCATAGCTGTTCCTAATTTCTTTCACAACTAGTTTAAGTCCTCAGCTTTGCCCGCGTGTGTGTCGCGATGTAGTTAGTTACGAGTTATGGCGCGAATGTAGGTTTTGTATTTTCTTAGGGCTTTAGGTATCTCCACACCGATAATAATCTCCAGACCGAATTTCCAGACCTTTGCCCAGAAGTAGGACAACTAAAAGGTTAAAAAAAGAAAATAATATAAATATAAAAAAAAAAACTCCAGACCGAATTTCGGCCTCGGCGGCCAATCTCAAGTGAGATCAGCCATGTACGCAGTAGATATTATAGTGCACAAGTGTGTGCACAAACACAGGTGCACTCTCTGTTCCTTCACTCTCATAGTCCGATGAGACGGTTGACCGACACGATCGGAGAGAAATCAGGCGCAGAACCAACGGCTTTACGTGTTATTTGAGGCACGGGGGTGTAAACACACTTCCTGACTCCGAGCGGTACAGAGAATTTCTAAACTCAGTAAATATTTTTCGCCCGACCCGGGAATCGAACCCGAGACCTCGTGCACGGCAGTCGCTCTTGCGACCACGAGACCAACGAGGCAGTCAGGATAGATAATAAGTATACTAACTCAATTATGTGGATAGGTAATGCTTTATAATATTTATTTTATATTCAAAGATTTCCGCGTGAGTGCCCCTTTAAAATCCCGCGATCCAAAGCACTTGATAACTTTACTATAAGGATACTAGTAATCCGCCACTGGTTTGTTTTGTATTTTCTTTACATGATTCCTAGCATAATTTCTAGTAGGTCAAGAACTTGTACGTATTTGCTATGTACAACTGTCGGAGACTATTGTGCTATACAGCGCTATAGTGAAAACTTGTTACGACAATCAACTTTTATACTTCACAACTCACATTGAAAACAATTAATTAGGTTTGTAGCGCAATGAGAGAATTGCAAGATATTCCATAATTTAATTTATAATGGTAAGTATTTGAATTTTGTTACTAAGGCAATTATTTTTCTTTAGGACATAAGTGAGGAGCTCGTGGCTAAATAATAAAGGTTAGGCCGCTCTCGTCTCGGTTTATCTAGGAATTAGTGACCATTTCTAAATATACCGTGCCTTAGAAATCACGATTAGCTTTTTTTTTGTTGAGCGGCTATTTGATTTAATACAAAACTGCGGTCACTAACCCGCTTGCCCAACGTGGTGACTGGGGCAATAAACACCCCATGATTTAACACCCAGGCGCATGTCGCCCGTTTCCCGGTAGTCCCACTGAGGAAGGCGGAGGACCGGGTTTTGAGGTGCATCTAGAGAGAGGCCTATGTCCAGCTACCTGCAGTAGACCTCATAAAAAAAGTCCTTACAATTTGACAACAGTCTCACCATGAGATATTGTGCTACCCAATATAATCGGATGTAGAGGTCAGCTAGGCAGTCGCTCCATGTAAAATACAGTATTCAGCAAATTCAGTAAGATTGAAAATCGACCCAACATAGCTTGGAAAAAGGCTAGGTAGAAAAGATATAACATATACTTATACGTTGTGATGCGACCGCCTGTCTGTCTGGCACCTACACACAAATCTACGCACACAAACATATCCGTTCAAAACAACTCTTTTCAGCTAATAGCAAGCTCGTTGTGTTTTCAGCCTTAACAGTCAACCACCGGTCTTTATTGTAGCAAGCTTTTCTTTATAATCCTGTATCCACTGCCTCCGGGCTCATCTAGGGTGGGGACATGTCGATAAAACGTTTGTTGACACTTGACATGTATATTTTGAGGTATAGCGAGTGTTTATCGATAAGTTGTTTTTATTGTAAGTGGTTAGACCTACATAAATGTACCTACTTCTTAAATATTCATTCGGATTAAAACTTTCGGTCAAAGCTTTTCAGGGCGGATACGCTGTTGCTCCAAGTCTTCAAATAATACATACAAAGTATAGATACTTTGTAGATATAATTTGATTTGTTGTCAACTCTCCAACATAAAAGGTATAAAATAATGCATTGCTAAAGTGGTTCCAAAAACGAATAAAAGTTTCATTTATATAAGTAAGGTATTTATAACTAAGGGCAATATTGATGTAAAAACTGTGTTCAAGGTCTGAAAGAAAACAGTCACGCTTATTATCTGGGTAGTTCTTCGAAATTTCATTCTTTGACTGATTCATATGGCCAAAATTTAATTCCACTTTCAGCTTAGTAACGCATCTTCATATGAAAATAGGTATGCCAAATAACGTATATTTGAATGAGGGACTCGTTTTTACAAAGTAGTTTTCGAGATATCGACATTTAAATATTTTGTGCCCAGATGAATCAGAATTTGTTACAGATTAATCAGAAACAGAAATAAAAATGAAAAGCTTTGAATGTAAATGGGCTCAGTCTTATGAAAATAATCATAATATTATAACAACAAAAATCAGTTTTTATGAAAACAATTATCAGTGATCATATTGCGGAAAAAAATTGGTCAATTCAAACTTGCGTAAAATATGTATCATGCGATTTCTTTTAGCAGGTGTTTCCCGTACAGCTTTTTTTAAACTTTTGGGCTGACAATGAGATGCTACTTTGTGGGCTGGGAGTCCTCGGTGAATCTGATATCCAAGTATTGGGTGAAGGCGATTTTATTATTCTCGATGGGACGTCAGCGTTGGATGAGACATCGGTTTCATTTTCTGTTAGGTTCAAATCGATTCCCAGTGTCTTCTGTTATCTTATTGTGGATCTTGTTATACGTGCCGATAGTGGTGAAGTCTGAGTTGAAACCTGTGATGAGCTGGGAATTTCCGGAGATCTTGGTATGATTGAAATTCCTGGAGATGATGGTAATGAATTAATGATCATTTATTTCGGTATTGTCTGCTGGATCACATTCGCCAATTATTTCCTGCACTCTACTTACTTGGACAAGAAAAATTACGCACCAAAAGTGCTCCTTTCTTGCTGGAAAAAGGAAAAACTAATTTATTTTCTGATTCATATCGGGTTTTGAACATATGAATCAGGCACAGATAAATCATGATTTTGCCTAAAATCATGCATAACTCTATATACATACAGACTTCAATATTGTGATTTTTCTACACGAATCTATAACCCAAAAGCATCACACGAAATTCATATTGAGGTTTCAAATTAACAAAATAAATTTTATAAAGTAGGCATTGTAATCAGGAGGCTACCTGAACCAAGCACAGATGAATCAGATGTTTACCTTCGTTTCACCGGGATCTAATCCAACTAGCCACAAGTCCGCCTTTTAGCTCATAGGTTGCACAACTGGCTCCCCCCCGCGCGAGGTTCCAGACACTTTTTATTATTACTCGACCAAGTACAGTCAAGCGCAGCTTACTCCACATGAATCAGTATTATTCGCCGGACACTTCTTATTTAATTAATTATAAACACACTAACGTAGTTATAACTAATACATATTTTTTTTGTAAGAGGTCAATTCATTTCCTTTCGATATAATTTTAATTTATATTGAAGAATCAAAGGGAAAATGTGTCATCGACCATTTTGTTCCGGAAAATGGCAAGCGGACGCCCTATATGAATCAGGAGAACAGACTTCAAAAATTTTTATTTTATATCTAGACAGCAATTATTAAAAAAATATAATTTGTCCTAGATAGAGGTAAAGCTAAACTGTATAAAAAAAAATATTACATGCCGTTTTGTTTGTTGGTTACAGAAATATACCCACAGACATCGAAAATTTTGTCTCTGAAGAACTACCCATCTACTCTTTTTAACATTGTATCGATAACAATATAAATATGTGGTGTCCCATCTCTAGTTATTATAACCAATACAAAAGCGAACTGTCTATATTGTGTTCACGAGAAATCTTTGTATTATTGAGAAAACAAGAATAGGTTTTGTTGAAAAACGACTGATTGGATGTATGAAACTTAAATATGCTAGGGATGGTTCATGTTAAGTAAGTTTATTCATCAATTTTTATTATAACAAATGGTTTAATAATGATCTCACCGACTTTTTTGACAATTATATAGATTTTTTTTTTTTGTTTGAAAACATTAGTTAGCATATTTAACCATAGGTTAACTCGGGATAAAAAAACCGGGCCTAAGTAAGTGGCGTACACACCGGTTTTCAAGGTGACGCTAGCTCAGGTCCCAGGTTCGATCCCCGGACGGGTCAATGTAGAAAAATACTTTTCTACATCGTTTCGGGTCTGGGTGTTTGTGGTACCTTCGTTGTCTTTGATTCCATAACACAAGTGCTACTTTCTTTGGGTTCGGAGCAATGTATGTGATGTTGTCAATAATGTGAGATAATTATGTTTAGCGCGGTCCTTTATTGACGGTCTAATCGTAAAGCTCTTAACACGTGCCCCTCTATTTTGTAAATAAAGTGTTAACAATAAACGTGTAGGTATTATCTTTTAGAGGTATATACACACCTGCTAGGCAGTATTTACTGACAGCAATATAGTTTCAGTCGTGAAGTTGAATCGATGTAGGCAGTTAGGTAGCCGACTAATGTCCGTTTTATTGGTGTCCAGTACGTGCTACGAGATAGAACACAGAAAGACATGGAGTATGTATTCAAACTATTTATTTTTTGCTGTCAAATCGACATGTATTGTGTATAGTCAAATGTTCTTAAATGACATTTAAACATTACCTGTTCGAGGTTTAGGTTACTTAAAAACGGTTGTTTTGTAGCACGTAGAAATTACAGTTCAAACAGGTTCATCTGAAATTAAGTTGTCATCGCAGCTTCTGATAATAATATTAAAAAAAAAACAGAGGCCGTGGTTTGCATTCCTACAAATTGATGACCGACCTTTAAAATGGGTTTCAGCCTTCACACAAATTCGCACGAAACTTTGACATAATATGTAGTTATAGGCGTCAATTGTAGGTCACTTCTATAGAATGGAATAGAACAGAATATTCTTTATGGTACACCATAAGAGTTTTAGCTATAAAATAATACACAACAGTAAAAGGGTACAATGGTATATGTGATGGTATATGTTATTTAAAAACATCGTCACAATTGTTTTTATTGTTAAAAATATAAAATAATATTTGGTTAACTTATGCAAATCTTAATAAGTAAAACAACAAACGCAGAGAGTAATCTAAAACCATCTTTTAAATTAATAATTTTATCTATTAAATTAAATGTAAGTTAAAGTATAACGTAATGTTAGAATTAACAGACCTACTTTAAATGTGGCTGTACTAAATAAATAAATAACTAAAGTTGAATAAATATCGAGCGGCTCCATCGCCCGCTGTATTCTCGTAGGCGTGAGACGTACGGTGGCGACCTGAAGATATAGAGTAACAGATCACCGGCAATACTTTATGTGCTGCTATGTATAACTTGTTTATTAAACTGTAACGACTCCTACCGCTCTTGAGAGAGAGACCATCCCTACTAACTCGACACTTTATACACAATTTATTTTATTTGAAGCGGCGGTAGCCTTATGGTTTGGACGTCGGTCTTGCAATCATTTGGATGCGGGTTCGAATCCCATCCTACGCACTACCGTCGTGAACCCACATTTTCGTCAGGGATGAAGAAATTAAGTCATTGCGATATCCTTCTTCTGTTAAAGCGGAAATCATTACAATTAAAAATCTGTCCATGACCTTCCATTTTCCACAGACAATAAAACAAAAGCAGAGGTTTTTAATTCATTTTCAATAGCCAACAAAAAACTGCGCGGACGTAATCTCATATGACTAAAACCATCTAATGCCGTACTAAGTTCTTCCTGTGTGTTTAAGGCTGGTTTTCCAGATGATATTTGGTACTGGGTTGTAGGCAACTGAAAATATATTGTTTCTTCTTCCCGACGTATTACACATGTTTTTATATAGAAAATGAAAACTTCTAGAATGTTTATGCATTTGCTTATTTCTGAACCCTGTTTTAAGGTTTGTAATTTATTAAGTTTTATGTGACAAAAGTTCTCTAGATGCATCGAGCGACCGCCTACTTGAATTGAATTTATTAATAAAAGAGTTTGGATTCCCTTAGTAAGACCGGTAGCTAAAATTCTAGAGGCTGAAATTGCACAGGAAATTTTATAAAAAAATATGAGTTTTATTGTTCAAATTGATATACAGGATTATTTTTAATGGAGTGCGTATATTCAAAGAGTTAATCAGGTGCATAAACTGAACAACTTTCGCCAAGAAAAATAGAATCAACTTTTCATATGTAAACATAAGTCACGTGTCCAGTCACTTTGTATGAAAATTTCATTTTAAATTTTAAGATTTCGACCCATGTTCCTTGGGGAAAGTGATTCAGTTTTATGTACCTTTACCTCGTTGAATAAACGCACTCCATAAAAAATAATCCTGTATAAGATTAAAAATAAGCAACGATATAGGTACACTTTTCTACATTGTCTCGGGTCTGGGTGTTTGTGGTACCTTCGTTGTGTCTGATTCCATAACACAAGTGCTTTAGCTACTTACATTGGATTCGGAGCAATGTATGTGATGTTGTTGTCCACATATAATGTGTAGAGTATCAGCAATATCTCTACTAACCTAGTAAAAAGCCTAGCTTTTTATAGTTTGACTATAGCTTGTAGTATACAACAACCTTTACTAACCTAACACCGTTATAGGGGTCTGCAGATCTGATTTACTGCGCCCCTATTCATTTCAGGCATAAGTACACTCGCTCCACAGCCACGTATGCCTCGCAAGACATATTAATTTCTGGGGGTTTTCTCATGTTTCAGGCTAAGTTTTCGTCTATTTGTCGTTTATGTAGCTCCATATAATTTATGATGCATGTCGTTCCAAAGACCGTTGCTGCTGCTGCAGACGAGTCAATACATGGACTGCTTAATACTAATATTAGAGTTTGTTTGGTTGAACGCTAACAATTGGTCCGATTTGAAAAATTCCTTCAGTGTGCGATAAGCCACTCATAGCCCATTCATTGAGAAAAGGCTATTCTTTAGAACAAAAAAATAATCATTTATAACTCTTTTTTAAACTAATAATCACAAAGTCTTCAAACAAAGTTGCGTTATATTACATTAAAGTTATATAAATTTGGGGCTAAGGAATAATGTTGCTTTCTATTGGTGAAAGAATTTTCAAAATCGATTCAGTTGTTCCAGAGATTACGTCCTCTTGAAAATTTTAGTATAGACTAGCTGTTGCCCGCGGCTTCGCTCGCGCGTAAAGTAAAGAGTAGTATTAAAGGTGATGGATGGATGTATTCTGTGATTTTCAAAGTAAGGAGTATGAATAAAAATTTTCATAAACTATTATGGCGTTAAAATAATAATTAAAGTAAAGTAAGTAGCAAATGCATTTGTATTCTGAAATCGAAAACAACGAAGGTACCATAATTACCCAGACTCAAGACAATGTAGAAAACTGATTTTCTACATAGAACCCATCCGGGGATCGAACCTGGGACTTTATAGCTGGCGACACTTTAAAAACCGGAGTGAACGCCACTCGACCACATAGCTATGTCTTAGATGGTCATTATCTTATCTACTTATCTTTTCATCTGTCTATCTTTGAGAATACCGAACTTCCCACACAAATTTTCAACTCCTATTTCACCCCCTTAGAGGGTAGATTTCTAAAATCTCGGAAATACATCTTATTTATTTCTAACTTATAACCCTTGTATGAAATCGAATGTGTATATCTTTGAAAACGACACAAATCATATGCCTACAAACTTCCAACCCCTTTTTCACCCTCTTTAGGGGTAGTTTTTTAAAATCGCTGAAATACGTATTTATATATTTCTATCCAGAAACCCGTATACAAAATTTTATGTGTCTATCATTGAAAATACCGAACGTCCCATACAAACTTTCAACCCCTATTGCACCCCCTTAGAGGGTAGATTTCTAAAATCTCGGAATTACATCTCATTTATTTCTAACGAATAACCTTTGTATGAAAATAAATTTGTATATCTTTGAAAACAACACAATTCATATGCCTACAAACTTCTAACCCCTTTTTCACCCTTTTATGGGGATGATTTTTAAAATCACTGATATACGTCTTTATTCATTTCTATCCAGAAACCCGTATGCGAAATTTCATGTGTCTGTCATTGAAAATACCGAACTTCCCATACAAAGTTTCAACCCCTATTTCACCCCCTTAGGGGATAGATTTCCAAAAGAAAAGTCTATAGCCTTCCTCAATAAGTAGGCTATCTAACAGTGAAAGAATTTTTCAAATCGGACCAGTACTTCCTGATATTAGCGCGTTCAAACAAACAAACAAACAAACTATTCAGCTTTATAATATTAGTATAGATACTATAGATAGATAGATTACGTGTACAGATGAATGGAGATTGTGTAAATAATTTAGAGTTTGAACCCTATTTAATATGGACGACCATATTGATGAGAGCTCATCCTAAATTGGACTTTGTGTCGCCGATGTCGCTTTCTATTGATTCAAATGTACATAACTTTTTTGTTTATGAACCGATTTCGATGAAACCAAAACTAAGTTATACCTCAAGTTACGTATAATTTTTGTATATATACATTGTCTGCATGGGATTCATAGATTTTACGTGATGTGCGCACAAACAAATAGACAAACAGACAAAAATTTCAAAAGTGATGGAAATGGGTTCTGTTTGTTATCTTTTCACACGCTGGCTATTTTTTTTTTCAATTTCTTCAATGTACAAAAATGACTTTTCTACAGATTTATTATATGTATAGATTATAAGTAAATAGGCATTGTATAAAGATTTCTTAGCATATAGGGCTTAAATACATGACCTGGTATTCCCTGTATAGCTGGAATCTTAAAATGTAAAGGCAAAGGGCTGAGTCGAGCCACGTTTTATTACGAGTATTATTGCTGTCGTGTGATCATCAAATTTTCATGTCGCCGTGTCTTAGCAGTCTCTGAAGCATACGGAAAATAATTCAGAAGTCTTACGAAGTAAGTTTACTGTTAACATCATTTAGATTATATATATATGTATATACTAGCTGTCCCAGCAAACGTTGTTCTGCCATATTACATTGAAAAAAAAAACTGAAATTTTGTGTGCTTATCGGGTATATATGTCGGGTATAAAATCGGGTATAAAATCCGTAATATACAGGATTAATTTAAAAAGACTGCGTATATTCTACGAGGTAATCAGATGCATAAAACTGAACAACTTTCCTCAAGGAACATAGGTCAAAATCTTAAATCGATTCGATTTTAAGATTTCGACCTGTTCCTTGGGGAAAGTGGTTCAGTTTTATGCACCTGATTACCTCTTAGAATATACGCAAACCTTTTAAATTAATCCTGTATATTACAGATTTTTATTCATAGCACGGCCTTAAAGATTTGGTTGGACCTTCTACCAGATTTTTCAAAGACAAAGCAAACTTATCCTTCTTTTTCAACTTTACAATGCACAGTCGGTTTATGGACTATCGTGCGTCTCTTTACGTTTGGAATAAATGAGAACACATCTCAGCTTGATCTCATAAAACAGAAGATCAGTTCTTATATCCTGGTCTACCCAACTATACTCAATGTTTAGACAATAAAATAAAGTCATATGTAGACTACTAACTTGACTGCACGGATAGCCGAGTGGTATTAATAGGTCACCACGCTGATTACCACTGTGCGCGACGCATTTGTGTGATCCACAAATGCTTGTTCCAAGTCTGGGTGTTCTTTGTGCATGTGATTTGAATGTTTGTGAAACCCCCGCAACACAAGGACTAAATTCGTTAGTGCGGGCGTCGTTTTTTTTAAAAAAATAAAGTAAAAAAAACAACAAAAAAAAATAAAAAAAAAAACTTTTTGCCCTGATACAGCATGGCCGACGAAACTTGGTGAGCTTAAAAAGAAATACAAGACAATTTGCGTGAGATGCAAGTACACAATAACGCTGGGTGAAAAAGAGACGACGGTATGTCGTATCGCTTTTGAGTATCGCCAACATACAGCGACCGTAGAGTACTAAAAAATATTTTTATTACCATATTAACATAATTTTACATTTTTAATTTTTCTTAGTCCTGTTAGTATAAATAATAATAATATAATATAATACCGGCCTATAAACGTCCCACTGCTGGGCACAGGCCACTTCCCATATAGAGAAGGGATGAGCATTGATCACAACGCTTGCTCATTGCGGGTTGGCGATTTCAGATTTCAATACTTTGAAATCCATTTTCCTTCACCGTTTGTCAATGATGTCTTGGAATGATTAAGAAAGTACATATTGCTTTGAAAAAGTCACATTGGTACTTGCCTGGGTTCGAACCTGCAACCATGTGCATGCGAATCCGGTCATTGAACCGCTAGGCCACCACGACATATTTATATTTAACTTACACACATCAAAAGTGTCTAGGGATCAAGCATTTTTATGCGGATTTCTTGAGATTGAGATGTGGCTTTGTAATAAATTTATGATTTTATAAATTTATATGGATCCTTTTTGGTGCATTTCATAATTCGAATCAGGAACTGTGAATCAAATTCGAGTAAAAGATGAAAATCAGCTGTCAATATTTTCCCTATAAAAACATACAACGCATTGAAGACATTATTAGTGCTACTGTTTCCCTACTACTGATTAAAACCAACGTTATTATGGAGCGGCGACGTCATTTAAGCAGGGAAGAAATGCTCAGAGCCGTGGGAATGATAGAAGCTGGTTCCCGGCAACGTACTGTGGCTTTAGCTCTGAATACAAGTCAGAGTGTTATCAGTCGACTTTGGACACGTTACCGAAGCACTGGTACCGTGGCTGAGCGCCATGGAGGACGGTATCGCTGCACCACACGGAGACAAGACCGATACATTCAAATCTTAACTCGAAGAGCTCCAACAATAACCGCCATGATGTTAGCCGTGAGGCTTCATCACTCTTCAGGGAACTTAATTAGCGACCAAACAGTCAGAAACCGCTTGCATGAAGTGAACCTTCATTCCCGAAGACCGCTACGGGTACCACCTATAGCAATGCACAATCGTAGGATTCGATATCAATGGGCTCTTGAACACAGAAATTGGGCAGAAGAACAATGGCGTTTCGTGTGCTTTTCTGATGAGTCTCGTTTTGGTATGAGACCGGATACAAGACGTATACGACACTGGAGAACCCCTGGACGCCAACAGCGATTAAAATCCTGCCAGGAAGTCCATCCTTATAGTGGTGGAACCATCATGGTATGGGCGGGTATTTGGATCGGCGGAAGAACTGAGTTGATTTGGATCAGAAGCAACCTCAACGCTCAAATTTATGCTGAGACGATTGTATCAGACGTCATCGTTCCTCTACAAGTGCAAATCGGTCCCTTATTTCAGTTAATGCATGATAATGCACGACCGCACACCGCAAGAGTTGTAAGACAGACTCTCGCCGCAGCTAACATCAATGTCCTGCCCTGGCCTGCTCAGTCGCCAGACTTGAACCCGATTGAGCATGCATGGGATATGCTACAGAGAAGAGCTCTGCCGAATATGGAGGGTATCCAGTCGCAAGAAGACCTTTTTTGTTGTTGCAACGAACATGGGCGGCCATTCCACAGCGTGATTTGGATGAACTCATTTTGAGTATGCCAAACCGATGTTCTTGTGTTGTTAGTGTTCGCTGTAGAAACACGGATTATTAATTGTTTAAGTTACCCAATAAAATTTTAAAGAAAACTGTTATTTCAGTCTTTTTTTCGAACTTTTGTGTTAGTGGTTCAAATGTCAAAAATCCCTTTATTAGGAAAATGGCAAATTTCTTTATTAATGCAAAGGTGACTTGGTTTATCGTTACTGTGACAAACGAAAACACTTTATTCGATGAATCCTTAAAGAAAATTTTAATTAATATCAATCAGGAGAAAAGTTATTGCAAAAATATATGTTGATCCCTAGACACTTTTGATGTGTGTATTATTAATTTTTTTTTATATTTATAAAGCTATCCCTAAAGTGTAACGTGTCGATCCGGTTTGGGGGAAGGTCATCCCTTTCTTCTTTAAAAATCTTTCGTTTTTGTTAGTCCTATATATTGGAATTCAATTAATAATTCTTGCCAAATGAGTCTAAAGCAAATACAGTTCAATACAATCCTTTGAGATCTAAACAGTTTAAATATTTGATCTCCAAAGATTGGCTTCGAACAAAGAAGTTAGTTTCCATTCAAAATTGGGTAGCTTTCGGTGATCAGGGATCGTTTATCTGTACCAGCTTATTTCCTTAGGGATCGAACAGGTACTGTGAACAATATCATGTACTGAATTCAAAATTTAAGGATAAACTCCACCTTAAAAAAAGCCTTAGAAAACCATGAAAATTTTGTGAAAAAAAATTATAGGTAGGAAAAGAAAGAAGAGGTTTTTTTACACCTTATGCGACGCGTAAAATAAGAAAGATTAAAAAAACATAACATCGTATAAAAATTGAAATAAAACTACTTTTAAACGGATACTATCGCGGATACTATAATTATTTTGATTTCAGTTCCCGACGTCTCGACGCCTATGCAGATGTCATGGTCACAGGAAGAATTCTTTTAAAAGTAGTTTTATTCCAATGTCCAACATTAGCGTAAACCTTAAAGAACAGTATGAATAATAATTTCTAAAAAATAAAATGTGTACTGAAAGTGAAACTCGGAACCTCAGAACCTTACTTATGAAATAAAAAAAAATTGTCAAATACCCTATTATAATTATCTAACCATTGTGTAGTCATATCCGCTTTTTAGCCACATTTTCCCGTTTAACTTTTATACGGGAAATTATTTCTTACCAACATTCGTACCAATTAGATCAACAACTATTTCGAACTTCAGATAGAAAACGCATTTAAACAAAAAGTTGCGCCACTATCGCGTAGCAGTCGGGTCATTTTTATGATAAATTAGCTTTGTAATTAAGAAAAATTTAAAACTTCGTCCGCATTGGTGTAATTAATCTTGCATAAGAAAAGGGTGTTGCTGAGAAAATATGGGTTTATGGACCACCCCTAAGTTACCCTTTGAATTGCTACAAAATATTTTAGATGAGTTTTCTCTTCAAGTTTATTTATAGACTGAATTTGTTTCAATATCTATCAAATCTAATACTTCATTCATTATAAAGCTGAACTGCACGTCGGTTCTGTAAAATTCAATAAACAACTCGCATCTCACATCGCTATTCACTCTCATTTCGCATAAGTTTCAAATTTCGAGTGCGAAGCAAGCGTCGAAGTGACCAGGGAATTACCTTACTGAATGCCACTTCATACGTCATCTCATATTTTATCTGTCTAAATCTCACAGTTAATTTAGTTCAACTCGCTGACACGCTCGCAAGAGTAGCGCTAGTGCATCAACCGAGTTTTTAGAATGCCAATCAAGAAACTCACAGCGGATTCAGATTCGAAGTTTAGAACGAGGTCTTACAGAATCAACAGGCAGTTTGTTTCTTTGAACGCGCTAATCTTTGGAACTACTGGGTCGATTTGAAAAATTATTTCACTGTGAGATAGTACACTTATTGAGGAAGGCTGTAGGCTAAAAATTGTCACGGTAATCGACGCCCACGCGGGCGGAGCTGCGAGCAAAAGCTAGTCATACTATATATATAAAACAAAGTCGGGTGTGTTAAAACACTTATAACTCGAGAACGGGGCCAATATTCATGATTCTTGATATTTTATATTCGTCTCCGTCAAAAACCAGCATTTCGATACTCTCAAGGGAATTAATTTTTTACAGAATTTTCAATTGACATTTGAAATTTTGCAAGTAATAACGTCTTATACTACAAGTACCGGAACAAATCTGAAAATTATACTTTTGTAATCGAATCATAAAAAATAATGCCTTTGTACAGAACCCTCGGTGGGCGAGTCCAACTCGCACTTTTTTTTTTAACCCTTCCTAATCCATAGTGCCTCTCTAACAAGCAAGATATCCAATATCCACGGGTTTATGGTAACCACTATCAGGTGTTAATAAAGGTTGATCATCAAAAGGCTTGCTTTTCCACCCTTTCCCCTAAAACGCAGCCTTAAACATAAGGGTCATCTATGACCACAACAAAGTGAGATCAATAATAAAATCAACTTAACTAAGCCGGCCCGGGGGTAGAAACTACCCCGGCGTAATGGGGGTTGGTGTAAAACTTACATAAAACTGCTCCCGCGACCTTTTATTTTCATGAGATTTGCTTTCTTAGGGTTATGTTGGTTTCCATTGATACGTGCGGCACGATTATATATTTTGAAATAAGATAATATGGTTGCAGTTTCGAACCCAGGCAAATACCAATGTGAATTTTTCAAAGTTATAAAACTTTCTAAATTATTCTAAGACACCATTGACAAACGTTGAAGGAAAACATGGTGAAGACAACTGGATTTCAAAAATATTGAATCTGGAATTGCCAACCCGCAATGAGCAAGCGTGGTGATCAATGCTCATTCCTTCTCTATATGGGAAGAGGCCTGTGCCCAGCAGTGGGACATTTATAGACCATATAAAATTATAATTATATTTAAGGGTTTGAAAAAAGGGTTTCGTATTTCATTCCTCTATTTTTAAGCTTCGAAAGGTCGATTCAAATATAAGTTTTTTTTATGTATGTTCTGTTCGCAGTATCTTCGGCAACTGTGAATGGTGTTAAAAAAATATTGTATAATCAATAGCATGCATCTAAGAGTTGGCAACAACAATTATTATTAAAATCTATTCAGAAGTCTAGTTCGACACTGTGGATTTTGAACTCTGCTGAAATGGCGGGTTTGATTTTTTAAATTTATATGTGATAATTTTTTCTCGTTTGTGTCGTGGAGACACACCCGCGACTGACAACATTTGACATGTGCGGGCTATTCTCCGCGTTTTACGAGTGACAATTTTGACGGTCGCAACCCGCGACTATAATAGTTCTGTTTGGTTATACCAATCGTATAGACATATCAACATATAGTATACATGTTGACATAGATCAGCTGTTTTGAGGCTTTGCTAGCTTAAGTTACAGGTGTGAAGCAGATCATACGTAAGCCAGTTCTGGGACCCTGTAAAATTTTTTTTTTTTAAAAGATTACTAGCAATGTGGGTCGCATATTACTAGTAATCTCGTTAACCCCTCGTACTAAGCTAAGATGCTTGTGTTACGAGTGGGTTCGCGTCGGTAGTGTAGGTAATGGGTGGGCTTCGAACCCGCAACCACATGATCGCAAGTCCGACGCCCGAATATTGTAACGAAAATCAGTTTGAAGCCGTCGTTAACTCTCATGCTGTCTCTATCATTATTACGTGTGAAGTAGCGGCTGATAGACATTTAAGATGCCCTTAAAGTTAATTTGCATTTCAGTATTCGGGGCTAAGCTGTTTACATAATGTTACGTGTTAACAAAGGCGTTTATCTCTTTCGACTTTAAGATAAAGATAATTACTCTTTCTATATTTTTAGGTAAAAAATCTAATAAATATCCATATAAGTATAGATTGGGCGACCCGGGGTAGTTGAACAAAACGAATCTTTTGTTTGGACTTAGAGAATTACCCTCTGTTGCACAAGATTTTGAAAAAAAAAAAAGTGCTTTGTCAAATAAAAACAATCGAACATTTTTAGGCTTTCCCTTTATGTTTTCTAACTAAGTTTGGGAAATAACAGTCGCTGCAGACACGGTTTTAGGAATAAGTAGTGCATTATTTTGATGAATATCTATTCAATGCAATGCTCATAGTGTGAAATTATTAAAATAACAAATGGAGCTTTTCATTACGAGATGGTACAATTAGATTTTTGAATAAATATAGGTACCTTCATTATACGCTAGTACAGTTTTTTCTTTGTATTTAATTGTTTTGTTAATTTATTTTAAGTTAAAGTGTATGTTTGGTAGGTAAATGCAAATAAACAAACGAAGAATCTCCATATTTAAAAAGGCAAGAAACCAATCTAACTCATAGATTTATACAGCCAACTCATCACTAAAACAAACAGAACATAATTTTATATACAGAACACGGATTAAAAAGAAAACCGTTAAAAACTGTTTGCGATTCGGTGCAAATTCGAATTACAAATTTGAACACGACTAAAGCGAGTGTTGCCGTATAAAAATGAAATTTAAAAATTGTATTCCGTGATTTAAAACTACTCGCTTTCACAGGGTTGCCAGATGGCGTTTTCTTTTATTCATTCTTATTATTTAAGGAGGTTTATTTAAATTGTGTTTTGGTTTTCATGACAAATTGTGTTGCTGCGGGTGTAAGATTTAACATACTTTAATATTATTTTCTGAATACTTACAGTTTGTTTGCTTAGACCTATATTTTATAAATAAAATCACATGTATGACAATTTTATTGTTAAAGGTTGGGCCTCGTCTATGATACTGGCTCGGCTCGGCCTTGTTTCGATGTAAGTGTTCACCGATCAATGTATTATATTACTTAAGTTTTAAATTATGTAACATTGATGAGAAATTGTAAATTCTTTCTCTAAAACTTAGTGTTATGCTTTCCAAGTAAGCATATATGTATAAAAATCTCCGAAACGGCTTCACCGATTTTCAAGATTTTTTGTGTTTGTTTAGTAGGTCTGCCAATAGGTAGTTGGCTATTTTTTATATAAGTGATATACGGGCGGCCTTAAGATATATATTTTTTAATATGGCAAGACAATGTTGGTTCAGACTGGCTGACCCAAAGTCAGCCAGTAAGACTGTAATAAAGAATATAATATAATAAACTAACCTCTGAACCCTGAAACGCTTATTAAATTGAACACGATCTTAAATCTATCCGTCGCTACTTCACACCTTTAAGTGACAGAGACAACATGAGACTTACGGGTTTCAAACTGATTGACGTGTCAGTATACGGCCATAAGGGCCTGTTGGTCTAGTGGTTAGTGACCCTGACTGCTGGCCGGAGGTCGTGGGTTTGATTCCCACCCAGGACAAATCTTTGTGTGATGAGCACGATCATTTGTTCTGTGTCTGGGTGTTATTTATCTATAATATGTATGTATTTAGAAATATATAAGTATGTTTATCAATTGTCTGGTTGCCATAGTACAGCCTATGCCTAGTTTGGGATCAGATGGCCGTGTGTGAGATTGTCCCACGATATTATTATTATAAGAGGATTGAAACTCCGCCATTGATCGACACCTTAGCAATATAAAGAGTATATACAAAAACTTTGAAAGAAAATAATTAGTGAGACCACACATTTAGCTAAATATTCTTTTCATATAGTTATTTAAGCTGTTCTTTCTAGCACTTACATCGTCTAGCAAAAGGATTAGTCTGGAGACTTACGCACATTTTTCATAGTAATACTCTAGCACACTTATAAAGGTAATAATTTAGTCTTATTGTGTGAAGTTAGATCGATATTGAAAAGCAATTACTTATATTAGCGCGGCTGACATGAAGCTATCGCCAAATCCGCTTACATAGCACAAAATTGTTCGGAAACTATGAGCGAATTTACGGGGAAATGTTGTGAGCGGGAACGCTAGATAGACGGGCCTGTTGGTCTAGTGGTTAGTGACCCTGACTGCTAAGCCGGAGGTCGTGGGCTCGATTCTCACCCAGGACACATCTTTGTGTGATGAAAACGATCATTTGTTCTGTGTCTGGGTGTTATTTATCTATAAAATGTATGTATTTAGAAATATGTAAGTATATTTATTTTATCAGTTGTCTGGTTGCCATAATATATAGTACTAGCTGTTGCCCGCGGCTTCGCTCGCGCGTAAAGTATTATACATTGATTGAATCATAACAAAACTTAATACTTTTCTTCAGTCATTGACGTTTCGCGAAAATATTGTTTTTGAAACTTTTTTATGATAAACTCTTTGTTATGTGTTCTTTCTTTAAAAATTATCATAGTGTGCGAGCGTTCCAGAATCAGTGAGTCAGTGAGTCAGTGAGTGACGTGGGCTTTTATAATAGAGATGGTATCAGATGCCCGTGTGTGAGCTGCCCTAAAAATAATAAATGAAACCTTTGTAAATTATATTATACGTATAGATACTAGCTGTTGCCCGCGGCTTCAACCGAGTGGATGTCGGATAGCCAGTGTATATAAAACTTGATAAATTATATACTGAAACTTTCCTCGAAAACAACTCTATCTATAAGTGAAAAGAGCATGAAAATCGGTGAATTATTTTTTGAGTTTATTATCGCGAACAGACAGACGCGGTGGAGGACTTAGTTTTATAATATATCTTCCTCTCACCTTCACGTTCGCCTCGCCCGATCACATTTTTCGTAACGCTCTCGTCACGCATTCATCAGCTTACTCCCCGAGAAAAGCGTGCGAAGAGAAGAATTAACTATATTAATTATTATTATTAATAAACTATATTAATTAATTGCTGATTACCACTGTGCGCGACGTGTTGCGGGTTCGATCCCCACATGAGACAAGTATTTGTGTGATCCACAAATGCTTGTTCCAAGTCTGGGTGTTCTTTGTGCATGTGATTTGCATGTTTGTGAAACCCCCGCGACACAAGGATTAAATTCCTTAGTGCGGACGTCGTTTTTTTGAAGAAAAAAAAAAACAATTAGACAAAACTAAAACTAAAAAATAGCATCAAAAAACTTTTCCATATCGCTGTCGACTGGAAGTGTGCCCATAAGGCTGGCAGCATTACCACGCTGAATGGCAATGCTTAACCGCTGACCAAGGTAAAAACCAGCCCTTGGGTCACATGAGGTGTCAACAAGACGCTTGCTTTTGTAATTAAATATTTCTGTGTAAATATAATAAAGATTTTTAAATAGTTTGAAAAAGAAGAATTAATACAATAATAAAAAAATCCATAATATAGTTATTATGTTGTTGCGTCTACTATTTTCCGGTTTTTAAATCGTGCCTTCACGAACTATCCTTCCCTATACACTCATCGAAAATGACGAACTGGTTACTTCGTAACCCGTAAATTTCAGCGCCGCCCGAATGAATCGTAACCGATAATTTAGTGGTGTGACGTCATCACACGTTTCGATATCGACGGTTACATTGGTTATATTTGAGGTGTACAGCTATTGTTTAGGTTTACTTCGGGGTTGTGTGTAACAGTCGGAGAATTATGTGCTGCTCAAAAGAATAGATCTTTTGTTTTTATTTTTATAACTGCCTTTAAAATATTCTACAGCCACATGATGGCTTTTAGTTACACTAAAATAATGTCGTGGTGGCTTAGCCCACTGCTGGGGACAGGCATTTCTTATAAAGAGAAGGAACGAGCTTTGATCACCACTCTGGTTCATTGCGGGTTGGCGATTCCAGATGCCAATTTTTAGAATCCAGGTTTCCTCACGATGTTTTCCTTCACCGATTGTCAATGATGTCTTAGAATAATTAAGAAAGTATATAACTTTGCAAAAAGTCACTTTAATACTTGCCTGAAAAATCCGTTTATTTAACCGCTAGGCCACCAGTACTACTCTCTCGTCTCGGCTGAATAATAATTATTAGACCCCAAAAATCACATTCAGATCTTGACATTTAGCGAGTGCTATAATAAGATACTAACCCTCAAAATGCAGTGACACGTTTATTATGGTTTTAGTAATGAATAATAATTATTATAATTGATATGAAAAGTTGGCTTCCAATTTTTTTTTATTAACTTGTTGTACCTGAAGTTTTGTGAAGAAATCTATATAAGATTTAATCTTTACTCCGTTTGGATTTGTATACCCTTAAGATGACATCCTAAACAAAAATAATATTTTTAAACTCGAATCAAATACCAGAACTGTCCATATCTGCGTCCTGTATAATTATTTAGTTTGTTTGCTCGATATTCTCGAATGAGTGGTGTCCGAATTTACATATACGCCGCAATCAAGGGGCATACATGCACTAAATAATTTATATCGCAGTACTCTGACAAACAGCCACTGTGGTACGTGTTAACATTCACGGTACATTGTTACGAAAGGGGTTGAATCGTAGTTGTATATGGAAGAATTTTTAATTAGATTATAATTTTTATAGACTAATTTAGAAAAAGGGTTTTGTTAGCAAGTTTTAAAGGAGCAAATAAACATATGTTGATTTGTGATAATAATGTACACTTAAAAAATCGGGAGTATCAAATCTATTACTTTATTATTGACTAGATGTTTCCCGCAGGTTCACTCGCTGCCTCAAGGTTTTTTTTTTAATATGAAATAGCCTATGTCTCTCGGGGATAGTGTAGCTTCCCAACAGTGAAAGAATTTTTCAATTCAGTTCAGTAGATTCGGAGCCTATCCAATGCAAAAAAACAATAAAATCTTTCCTCTGTATAATAATATTAATATACAGGATTAATTTAAAAGGAGTGCGTATATTCAACGAGGTAATCAGGTGCATGTAACTGGTGCCGGTGCACTTTGTTTTATAATAATTTTAGGTAGACTATATTAAAACAGTACCTACTATTTGAAAGAGGCAAAATTGAATTTTTCATTCATATTCTTAAAAAAAGTATTAAAGTAACATTAAAAAAAGGCATATACACAAGGAAATCTAAACAGAAGACGATACAAAGAAAGGACACAATGACGTCACCATCCTTTCAACCGGTTTATACCGGATAATACCACAAAGGTCTTAAACAGATGAAAAGAGGTGAGATCTAAGCAAAATGTTAGAAGAAACTGCAAGAGAAACGTATAGGTTTTTTTTAAATATGGTTTTGATTTAAGCGGCGGTGGCCAGGCTAGGGCGTCGGACTTACGATGAAGTGGTTGCGGGTTCGAATCCCACCCATTACACTACCGACGTGAACCCACTCGTAACACAAGCATCTTAGCTTAGCACGAGGGGTTAACGAGATTACTAGTAATGTGCGACCCACATTGATAGTAACCTTAAAAAAAAAATACTGACGTAATCCCGAGTGTCAATGGTTATTTAGTGCTATTTATGTAACCCGGTGGCCAAATTTGAACTATAGTATAGAGGCAGAGGCAAACAAGGATGTTGCAGTAATCTGTAAGTACAAGATGTGTAAACCCTGCCTCTTAAACTAGGGTAACCTGTATCTTAAGAGATAGTGTTTGGCTAGGCAAAAATTTGACTATTATTTTAGCACATAATATTTTAAGCTTAACTTATCTATATATTAGTATGCGTGTGTGAAGTTATATATGTGTGTGTGTGTGGTTGTGTGTGTGTGTGTTGTGTGTGTGTGTGTGTGTGTGGGGGGGGGGTGTGGTGAGTGCGTGCGTCTTTGTTTGCGTGACTGTATATTATATGTGTGCGTGTATTACTCTCTATGTGTTGTGTGTGTGAACTATGCATTTATTTCATGCGATGAAGGTAAGAAGAGATTCTGTTTGAGTATAGTTTTGTTTAAACTAATATTTATGCTGTCATTTTGGGTAAATATAAAATAATAGAAAATTAGGATTTCATTTACTTCTTGTACATTGGGCGAGGCCATTATTTTAACAAGAAAACCACGAAAATTCTCTGCTACGCCATCACCGAGACAGATAAGTTTGTTCCACTAACATTTGTTAGCCGCCATTTTAAAATTGTATGGAAAGTTCTCATGCTTTTAATAAGTAATAGTAAAAAAAAATAGTAGTGGTGGCCTAGCGGTTCAAAGATCGGATTCGTATGCACAAGGTTGCAGGTTTGAACCCGGGCAAGTACCAATGTGACTTTTTAAAACTTATATTATGTACTTTCTTAATTTTTCTAAGACACTATTGAAAAACGGTGAGGAATAACATCGTGAGGAAACCTGGATTCCAAAAATTGGAATGTGATGTGATGATCAATGCTCATTCCTTCTCTATATGGGAAGAGGCCTGTGCCCAGTATTGGGACATTTATAGGCCAGTATTATTATAATAATTAAAAGAAAATACTTTATAATACATGACTTTTTTTATTATGTACTTATTTCAATACAAATACAGTCCTTATACCTTTGTATAAGGACCTCTGTTCATGGGACGGAGGGACAGTTACGTCACAACCGGTTGGTCATCACTGACCCGAAATATGACCGGTCAAGTTATTCTACCATAATGTATAACATTTTCTCTTTAATGACTTAGTATAGTTCGGTCTCTTTCTTTCTTATAGGTTTTGTAATGAATCAGAAAGTATCGGCAGTTCAATGACCGGATTCGTATGCAAATGTTTGCAGGTTCGAACCCGGGCAAGTATCAATGTGACTTTTCAGAGATATGTACTTTCTTAATGACAAACGGTGAAGGATAACATCTTCAGGAATCCTGGATATCCAATTTTTTTTAAATAATAAATTTGGACAACGTCACATACATTGCTCCGAATCCAAAGTAAATAGCTAAAGCACTAAACTTGTGTTATGGAATCAGAGACAACGACGGTCCACAAAAATCCAGACCAGAGACAATTTAGAAAAAGTGTTCGCTAAAATGTTCCGGGGATTGAACCCGGGACCTTTTAGCTGGCGACACCTTGAAAACCGGTGGGTAGGTACGCCACTGCAGTGCTTTAGCTACTTACTTTGGATTTGGAGCAATACATGTGTGTCCACATTTATTTATTATTTATATTGATTATTTCCCGATTTCCAATGTTATCAAATAATTAAGAAAATATAACCATAAAAAGGAAGTACTCAAGAATACTTCCATGTTATAAGAAAATATGAGTCTTTTGTGTATTTTGCATACTTATTTATATCTACTAAAACTAATCAATAAGTTTTTTATTACTAACACTATGGACCGAATCTGAAATAAATAATGATTATTATAATTTTTTATTTAAAAGTCATATTGGTACTTTCCTGTAATGGGTTCGAACCTTTGATCTTGTGCACGTAATTTTAGTCATTGAATTTCATAAAACCTTAATAAAATATTTCATTCATAAAATCTGCGGAACATTTAATATCCATAGACAATCTGTGAACGAACCCTCTCTAACATAGTTACCGCCTGTTACCATTGACCGGAAATGACCGGTCACAGCCCTCTACGTGTCTATATTGTTTATGGTGTAGCTCTACAATCTATGGCCTCTACGGCTAAGGGCCTATTTCACCATCGTCAGATAACTTTTATACGAAGAATAAAATTGACGTTTGACAGTTTCTGTATGAAACAACTGTCAACATTTCAAAATTATTCCTCGAATAAAGTTATCTGATGATGGTGAAATAGGCCCTAAGTAACATATTGTATCGAAGTATAATAAAAACCTAGAGTGTCTATATTTAGACTTTAATATTACGGTATCGTTATTAATGGATAATTTATAGGATTCTTATACATACAGTTGCAGGTTCTGACAAATCTCTATTGCCTAGATAACCAGATAAATTAGGCGGAAAATCGCTCTATATAACAGGCTTTTTTTAGTTCTTAGAAATATATTTGAAGTGATAAATTCTTATGGGAGGGCCAACCGTTCAACGTAACGAGTTAACCGTTTCTCTCACGCATACGGCAGCGCCTTACGCCTGCCTAATGCTGCCGTATAATTCAATTTAGATTAGTTACATTTTCACTGAAACTATAACATTAAAATTTACATTGAAATAAAACCATTTTAAACGGATTCTATCGCGATTTATTTTGATTTTAGTTCCCGACGTTTTAAACACCGCCGTTCAACGAAGTCTGCAGTCGCCGAACATGCTGAAGGCTCCAGTCACTACATTCGTTTTGATAAACCACAGATCCTCGCCAAAGAATCCAAATTCCTACCTAGGATGTTTCGCGAGGCTACTGAGATTAAAAAACATCCTAATTTCAACAGAGAAGATGGCTGGAAGATATCACCTACTTGGGATCCAATCATACACAAAATCAAAACCAATCCCAAGAGCAGCGCTGCAAGACTTTAAGACACTGTGAGCTCATATTGCGTAGGTCGGAACACAAACGATTAAAATTAAAAGTAAATTAAATTATAAAAACATGAAGGTAGAACGAGGAACATAATATCTTGTCAAGACGAATACCATCTCAGTCTGCCCGTGACCATGACACCTGCAAAGGTGTTGAAACGTCGGGAACTAAAATCAAAATAAACCGCTATAGAATCCGTTTAAAGTAGTTTTATTTCAATGTCTAATATTCGCGTAAACCTCAGAAAACAATATTAACATTGACATTAATTATACAAACTTTTTTTTTTAGAAAATAAAACAGTAACAAATAAGTCAATTATAACTTAAAATAAAACTGTATAAAGTCTTGTGTCTTTGTTTAGAATAAAAATAATCCTCGTATTGAAATAAAACTACTTTAAAACGGATTCTATCGGTTTATTTTTGTTTTTAGTCCCTATGGTCTCGGGCCGACTGACGACACCTGCAAAGGCGTCGAAACGTCGGGAACTAAAATAAAAAATAAACCGCGATAGAATCCGTTTTAAAATTCTTTAATTTCAATGTCTAATATTCGTGTACTTAATCCTCAGAAAACAATATAATAATCCTCGTAATTAATTTTAATTCGTTTGTTGTAAACTTTTATAACATGTTTTTTTGTGTGGATAAGATTTGTAAAATATTCTTTGCCTGCAAAACATAGCGTACCAACTGTATTATTAAACATCTGCATAATGTAAGTAGGTACCTAAACAAAATTCCGATTCTGATAGACAAAGTTTCGAAAGCCGAAATTTCCATTCAACCCGCAACACGTCACAGAGAACGTGCATGATGCCGAATGGATGCAACGCAAATCAGTTTTTGATAAAAGCTCCTCCGTGCTTCGACATGCGTTTGAGGTTTTTCCATTCTCTTCACAGATCCCTAAAAATACGAGCACATATTCTTCAATCCGTGACCCACTTTAGTACAATGGGGGGGATTACACCTACATTTTTGGGCACAAAAGGGAATATGAGGATTGTAAAGATACCTTAAGAGTAGATTGTGTTGTTTCGATTCTTGTTTGATGATCTACATTATATCGGACGGGTCTGTTGGTCTAGTGGTTAGTGTCCCTGACTGCAAAGCGGAGGTCGTAGTTTCGATTCCCATCCAGGACAAATGTTTGTGTGATGAACACGATCATTTGTTCTGTGTCTGGGTGTCATTTATCTTTAATATGTAACGATTTATATAAAATTCTCGTGTCGCGGTGTTTGTTCCCAAACTCCCCTGAAACGACTGGGCCGATTTGTAGTAAATTATGTGTACATATCGAGTAGGTCTGAGAATCGGCCAACATCTGTAGGAATCTGTTTATTAATTGATAATCCACGAATAAATTTACTTAATTTATTATTTTGTATATCGTTGTTAAAAAAATATTTTTTAATAAAAATAATATTTAAAAATTTAAATAAAAAATCAAATCTTTTCACACCCCTAAGTGGTAGGGGTGGCCCTCTCCAGATTTTTAATAATGCAGAACAACGTTTGCCGGGTCAGCTAGTTAATTTATAAATATATAAATATGTTTATCAGTTGTCTGGTTGCCATAGTACAGGCTCTGCCTAGTTTGGGATCAGACGGCCGTGTGTAAATTGTCCTAAGACATAATATTATTGTTATTATCTAAACTGTATACTGTTGTCCGCGGCTCTGCTCGCTTTTCCTATTAAAATATATATAATTTTTTCTTTGAATCCTTTCATAAAAAACAGATTCAAATTGAATTAAATATCTTTATTTTCATAGGAATGTGGTTGTTAATAATGATCGAAAAGATATTTTTAAGAAATCACATATTTTCGATCAATCTGTCCACCCTGACAAAAAAATGGCCAAGATATCAACTCATATAAAATTAATCACACAACGAAATAAAACTCAAAGTGAAGACCCAAAATCTGTCATACAGGACCTAAAAATATCCAACTGTAAATATTTTCTAGTTGGCAAGCAGAGATATGACGTCATTTGTAGGTCACATCCGGTCGGTAATCAGCGACCGGAAACACGTAGATATGCTGGAAATAATGTAGTCGTATGATATTCTAAGCACTGTAAACTTTTGTAATTACTTAAGTTTTCTAATCAAATGAGGGGAGGCCATTAAAGGTACGATCGCGTTAATTCTCGTAATTATTTGTGTGTTTCAAATTAAGGTATCAAATATAATGGATTACGGATCAATCTAGCTAATATTGTATACTAGCAATTGCTCGCGTCAAAAAGCCTACAGCTTTCCTCAATATTTTTTTTTTTATAAAGATTTCTAGCAATGTGAGTTGCACATTACTAGTAATCTCATTAACCCCTCGAGCTAAGCTAAGATGCTTGTGTTACGAGTAGGTTCACGTCGGTAGTGCAATGGGTGGGATTCTAACCCGCAACCACATGATCGCAAGTCCGACGCCCTAGCCATTAGGCTACCACCGCTTCAAAATGGGCTAACTTACTGAAAGATATTTTCAAATCAGACCAGTAGTTTCGGAGGTTAGTGCGTTCAACCACACAAACAAACAAACTCTTCAGATTTATATAGATAAAAATAGGAGCGACGCGCGACGGAAGCTTTATGACTAGGACGTTGGATAAGCGATCATGTGGTAGCCAGTTCGAAGCCTACCCATTGCACTATATAATAGAAAAATCTGTAATTGATAATTTACAAATTGAAATTCAACATTTTTCAAATTTTTACACCTGTCATGGTAAAATGTTGGTACCTATAAGTTTTGTAACACCAATAATAATGTTATAAGTATGTATTTTTTTTTCATGCGACTACAAAGAGTAGATAATAGAAAATATTTTCATACCAACTATTTCGGAATCCAAGCTATATTGTTCAAGGAAAAACATGGCCGCCAAAAACCAAGAATATATTCTGCAAACCTCAGAAAAGGTGAGCATATCAAATCATAAGTTAAGAAACTAATTTCGGCAAAAAGTTTGATTATATTTCATGCGATGGGACTCCTTCCTTTTTCCTATCGCTGACTCAACGAGAGTCGCAGATAAAGGTCAAATACGGGAAAGTTGGAAAATAACTGTTTATTTTGACCCCCTGCTTGTTTCCTTTTATAGGAAGGGTGACCACGGGAGGCGAATTATGCCAATTCTTGTGAATGAGTTTGACTGTAATAAGGGGATTAGATGAAGACATTGAAATTTTGTATTACGACCTTTTTTCTGTTTTTTTTTTTTATGTGAATTTTTACAGCACATAATAATACCAATCTGAGGCTGTGCCATTAGCACAGATCCATGGTTTTACTGTTTGTTTGTAATGGTGTGTTAAAATGACTTGAAAGGCTGTGTAATGCATATTCAACTTCAAGATGGCTTTTTTTGAGCAAGCTGAGTCAGTATTTCACAAAAGACTTCCCTTTTAGATTAAGAAACAAATTCGGTTGAATAATTAATTTAAATTTAATATTTCATTGAATAATATCTTAATTATTAGGTACTTTGCAGCGTTAGAACTTACATAAAAAAATATACAAGCATTTTGAAATCACTTAGAAAATAATCAACATAATCGTGTTTAACAACTCAATCAGTTTCTCAATCTAATTTACGACAAAATAAACCGAAATCCAAAACCGAACTTCAAGTCAAAGTTCAATTAAAAACCGAAGATAATTGCACCAATCTTTTGCGCCTTCGGTTTCAATGACCGAAGTTTGCATCGGAAAGTTTATACAAAACCAGTCCTTATCACAACGCTCCGGGCTAGTAATTTTACAAATAGTCCGATTTCAAAGTTTGTAGGAACTTTGCCCTCATTGACTTGAGTCTCATTCTGATCCGTTTAGTTCCGAAGATCGTCTGTGTAGGTATTTAGTATGTCTGATTCTGAGAGAAAAAGTTAGGCTATATTCTTGGGAATCACCTCTATAGTCTGTATGTACAAGGTGATTTTGTTCTCTGTACAAACGGAAACTTTGACCTGTATATCGGGTACAAAAACGATTGGTATGCTCCAACTTGTGTTTTAATAATATGGTCTTATATAGCAAAATGTAGCTTGTGCGCATTATAATATAAAATTACTGCCATAGCTGGACACAGGCCGCTTCCCATATAGAGAAGGAACGAGCATTGATCACCACGCTTGCTCATTGCGGGTTGGCGATATCAGATTCCAATTTTTGAAATCCAGTTCCTCATGATATTTTCCTTCTCCGCTTGTCAATGTTATCATGGATTAAAAAAAGGTATATATCCTAACTTTTAAATTAATCATATTGATATTTGCTTGGACTCGAACCTGCAACCACGTGCACCTACAAATCCCGTCATTGAACTGCTAGGCTACTATAACTGACTGTTACTAGGTACCATATTTTATGGAAATAGTCTAGATAACAGTTCTAAATTTTCGATTACTTCACCAGATCACTTAAGTATTAAAATAGTCCCGTCCATTTCTTCAACGACAAATCCTTTCGTAATGATCTTAACCTTTAAACCTTAATCTCCAAAATATGTATCGCTGGGACCGTAAACTTCAATGATAAAAGAAACGGCATTCATCAAGTCAGAACCAGGGCCAAAGACAAAGGAGGGAACTCAACACTGCCTTCTATTAACTAGGCACATAAATAACTTAGAAACTCTAAACAAAAGGGAGAAATTACACGATTCTGAACCTTATTGTTTTAGCATAAGGACGGCTGGAAATGACGGCGTGAATTGTGCCAGATCTTTTGGGGAGTTGGATGATGTTTGAAAAGTGGATGCGGTAATTTATTTTAGTTTTTATCGGTTATTTTTAGTAACTTTAGGACAAAAAGTAGAGGTAGACATATAACTGTAAAGAAAACCATACGTATTAAAAAAAAATTTGCCAGTCTAAATGGATTATGATGTTCAACAACAGATGATCAATGACTTGCTTGGTAACACAAAATCGTTAAAATTTGTGTTTATTTTTGCGATCGTTGTTCAGGAAGTCTGGTTGTGCTTCTTCACAGTGGTTAAAATAAATTATAAAAAGGTGTAAATTATATTATCAACACTACCTAAATTATTCCTTTTTATTGTATTCTCTGACCTTCCCCATACGGAAGCGAAATCCTGCAGTATAGAAAACCGACAAGAAAAATTACTGTTGTAGAAATAAACCCTAGATATAGTCTCCAACAAACGTCATCGCCGAAATTGTCTTATAAACACATAGAATTTTTAACAGAACATTTTTTTTCGCAAATTCTACCTTATCTGCATGGCATGACGATGTTCATCGATAGGACCATGGGCAAACAATGATACCCATGGATCGATCAGTAGAACTGCTATCAAACCACGGACCATAATTAGGACTACGGGTAGTTTGAATTTCCCATGGCCCTATCAATCCAACCATGGGTAAAAAATTATGCCCATGGATCGATCAGTAGAACTACGCGATCGATGGGCAGCAAACAGTTTTTACTAAGCAAAGTGTACGAAAACATAAATTAAACGACCAAATTTTAGAAATAAAAATCGAAATGGACTGCATCTTGGTGTTTTTCTAAGTTCCAAAAATTCTCAATCTAACATTACCACCTCTATATCTTCCCACATCCGCCTATTATGAAATCAGTTGTCTCAGAGGAGTATTAATCTCGTCCATTGCTTGTATAATTGCATATTGTTTCGCCTCTTTTCACAACGCCTCATGAACCAGCCTCTAAGGGCCTAGGTTTGTTCTTACAATCCTGAATGAAGAAGGTGTTTGATCAGAAAATTGAACGCGAAGAACCTTAGTTTTGTAAACATCTTGAGTTTACTGAAATTACGGAACGGATTTTTTGAAGAGAGGGATGTTATCCCTGTTGTTTTTTGGATCTAGTCTCTTGCAGAAGACCATCTAAAACGACAGTGACGGTCCTGACATTACAAGAGATTTATTTAAGTTTTCATCACCATTGGCTTACCTTTTGAATTTGAATTCGCTTAATGATCAGAAAGGAAACGATGCGTTGGGAGGCGAAGAAATTCATGGCTCAGAAATATCCGAGAATGGACTCGAATTGCCAGTGCAGAGGAGGTCTTCAGTCTGTCGCAGAACCGTGAGGAGTTCCAAAAGTTAACGGCCTCCGGTAACGAAGAGGCACTAGTAGCAGAAGAATGATCAGAATTACATTCACAAGATTGCTCTTTGAAACTCAGGCTAGTATATTATTATAAATGTGTTTCTTTTGTCGTTAAATGTTATTTCTTAAGTTCTTTAACGATATCACTTACACTGAGTAATGGTGAGAAAATCTGGATCAATTAGTCTAAAGTAGCTTATAAGTGTGTTGATCAATACTGGTACTTTGGAGGACTGATGGTAATCAATTGCTTCAACTGAAGGCATATAAACATTTTCAACCCGAGACAATTCGAGAAAGCTTTATCCGCAGAAATGATTTTTTCTGGATATCAAAAGTAAAAATATGCTGGAACAGACCAGCATATTTTAATTTTCTTACATTCAAAAAATAATAAATAAAATAGTTAACAGGTATGTTTTTGCAAAATAAATCAACAATGATGAAGCGCTTCAAAATTATGGAGTGGGGGCTTGTGACGTCAGCATTGGCAAAATTGAAGCAACGAGTCACGTCACGCGAAACTTTAATTAAGTATATCTTGATAATTTGTTTACGAGATAAAGGAAAAAATTCATGAAATATATTTTTTTTATTATGCTTAAAGTAGAAATTTAGAAAATTGTTAAGGCAACTAGCTTAATAATATAATTTTATGTAAAGGATTGCAGGAGCAAGAAGTGATACCTATTTCTCGGTTTATATTCTTCAATAGACCTTCCAAACCCCTATCTTCACAGAGCCTCAAATAATAGACGAGTACAACTTTAAAATCCATATAAGATTTGTCCCACAATCAAAGGGCTATAGATTGTTTGAAATCTCATTACTGGGCACAATAGCTGAGATACCGGGCTATTAGCTGGCTGGCTACAAGCCAACTGAACTGAGTTTTATTGGCTCCGCTGAATTTTCAGCTCGAATTATAGCCGGGATCCGATAGACATTCGGCGGTTGGACAAAACTATGGAGAGGCTATTGGTTTTTTAATGTTTTTTTATTTGTCAAACGCGTTTTTTTTGTGTCCGTACACAAAAAAAAAACAAATAAGTGTTCTGATTCATTAAACCTCACCTGAGTCTTGTGATTCATTCAAAACATTATTTTGGTAATACGTCTATATGCCTAAAATATCACTACGTAGTATGATAGATATATATGAAGCGGCGGCAGCCTAATGACTAGGGCGTCGGACTTGCGATCACGTGGTTGCGGGTTCGAATCCCACCCATTACACTACCGACGTGAACCCACTCGTAACACAAGCATCTTAGCTTAGCACGAGAGGTTAACAAGATTACTAGTAATGTGCGACCCACATTGCTAGTAAGCTTTATAAAAAAAAAATATGAACTCCTGCAAGTAATTTTGATGGGCAAGGTCGCGGGATGAAGACGAGTTGGACGCAGAAGAAAGTCGTGGCTTCGCAACACCCGGGAGTGGACGGGGATCACGAGCGTAACTGAACTGTTCCGCCTTGCAGAAGATAGAGATAGATTCCAGCTGGTAACCTTCATTAATTAGAGTGGCGCTTTAAGAAGAAGTATATGAAGAAGTCGTTTCCCGCTGTCCGTCCCTATGTATGCTTAGATCTTTAAAACAACGGATTTTGATGCGGTTAATTTTTATAGATGGAGAGTGATTCCAGAGGAAGGTTTATAATTATGTACGAGTACAATACACGGGCAAAACCGAGTCGGGTCCGCTCGTAAAATACAAGAAAGAAAAAAAAAACAATAAAGAAAAAAGTTAGCAGGATAATAAGGTTTTTATTCATCCTAAGTCATTCACTGACAGACCGATCGTGGTTTTATGAATTTAAAAGTAAAAAATATATTAAATTACCTTTTTTTCTGTATTTCCATATTTTCAATTGTTTGTTAAAAAAAAGGTTGCACCTTTTTTTATTGTACCTACTCGAAAATTGTGTGAAGTATAAATAAAATAAATAAAATAAAAATATTTTTATCTTAAAAATCCATTTTTACAATAATTAAATATTTCATATTATTATATTATAGAGAATTACATATTTATTATATTATATTTTATTCTGTTAAATAACAAATTTAAGAGAAATTGAATTCGATTATTTTATTTATAATGATTATTTATTATTGTATTTTAGGTAAATTATTGTTAAGCTTTGATCTATATTAATATTCTAGTTATTTATTATTATGGTATGCATGGACCCCTCTCAGGTGAAGGCCTCCTCCAAAGATTTCCATTTATCTCTGTCACTGGCGACCTGAATCCATTGCGGTCCAGCGACTTTTTTAATGTCATCTTCCCAGCGTGTCTGAGGTCTACCAACGCGCCGCTTGCCCTGTGGACCATCCCATGTAGTTATTTTAGATGTCCATCTCTCATCTTTAAGTCGAGCTACGTGGCCAGCCCACTTGAATTTCATTCTTTGAGAATATTTGAGCGCATCTACTGTTTTGGTTATACTTCTTATCTTTGTGTGGCGGATTTTGTGTGTTTTTCTTATATTGAGAATGCTGCGTTCCATTCCTCTCTGGCATGTTGTTATTTTATTCTTGATATTATTCGTAAATTTCCAGGTCTGGCAAGCATACGTAAGACTTGGTAAAATACAAGTGTCCATCATTTTCCTTTTCATTTCTGTTGGCATGTTACTCTTCATTACTTCTCTGTAACTCCAGAATTTATTCCATGCAATTCTTGTTCTGCGCTCTACCTCTAATTCATTGCTATTGCTGTCTAAGGAGATCTGCTTTCCTAGGTAAATATATTGTTGTACGTATCGCAATGGTTTGTGTTCTAGTGAGATGGTTCTTTTGTAACTGTTAGTCATGGTGTTTGTTTTTGTCAAGTTTATTTCCAGACCTACTTGTCTGCTAGCTTGGTGCAATGATTGTATCATGCGTTCTAAGTTTTCCCCGGATTCAGATAGCAGCACCAAATCATCTGCGAACCTTAAATGACTCAGGTATTCCCCTTTTACATACAAGCCGTACTTGTTCCAGTCCAATTGATTTATAATGTATTCCAATACTGCAATAAATAGTTTAGGGGATAGTGGGTCCCCCTGTCTTACACCTCTATTGATGTTGAAATCGGGGCCAGCTGATTCCAGTTTGACTTTACTTACGCTGTTGTTGTATATATTTTTTATTACTTGTATGTACTCGTTTTCTACACCTTGCCTGCTTAATGCTTCCCATATACTTGTGTGTGAGATTGTGTCAAATGCCTTCTGGTAGTCTATAAAGGCTATGTAGAGCGGCCTTCGGTTCTCTTGGTATTTTTCAATAATGAGTTCTAGGGTGTGTATGTGGTCTATGGTTGAATAACCCTTGCGGAAGCCAGCTTGCTCTATGGGTTGTCTTTTTTCTAAAGTTTCAGATATTCTTTGATTGATGATGGAAGAGAAGAGTTTGTAAACAGCTGGTAGTAGGCTAATTGGCCTGTAATTGCCGATGTCATTAGGGTTTCCTTTTTTATACAGTAGGATTATAATGGATTCCGACCATTGTGTAGGTGTGTTTGCAGTCTTGAGAATTGAATTAAATAATGAGGCTAGTAGTGGTGCTATTATTTCACATCCATATTTAATTGCTTCATTCGTAATAAAGTCTGAACCTGGGCTCTTCTCTAATTTTAACTTGTTAGCTGCTTGTATAATTTCCATTTCGTCGATACTCTGTATATTGTTTTCTAGATTTTCGTGAATGTTGTGTTCTTCCCTTTTGTTATTATTTGTCTGTTGTGTGTTGGCCTTCGCACTGTATAGGTTTTTATAGAATTCCGTAGCAATGTTTATTATTTCTTTACGGTTGTGTGTTGTTTGTCCTGATTGGTTTAATCCCTCAATCCAAGTCTTATTTGTTCGGAGTTCTTTTATCGCTTTTTTGAAACTTTTGCCTTGTGTAAGGTAAGTTTGTATTTTATTATTCCTGTAGTTTTTATAATCGTTTTTTATGTATTTACTAGTTAATTTATATAGTGCGCTAAGTTCGTTTTTTTCTGATCGGGACTTGACTTGGGATTTTTGTAATATTTGTCTTCTATTTAGTAGCGTTACTGTTCTCTCTGAGAGAACTTTGTGTCTACTGTAGGAGTTCTTATCTTGTCGTGCTTGTTGTAGACTGACGTTGATAATATCTAGTAATTTGTTATAAATATCCTGTACTGTCTTCTCTTGATAGTCAACTAAGTTTGATATTTGATGTATCAGATTTTGCTTGTATGTTTCAATTTCTTCTCTCGTTTTTAAAGCACTATTTTGGTTATGGGTGAATTTTGTTCGGTTTTTTTTTGGTATATTTAAAGTTATTGTAGCTCTGAGCATTCTATGGTCGGTAGGAAAGTTAATATTCAGTGTTTCTATATTTAAGAATATCTTTGGTTGGTTGGACAGTATGTAATCAATTTCATTTTTGTATACTCCACTGGGTGATCGCCAAGTCCATCTACGTTTTGGTTTTTTCTTGAAATAAGTATTTATCACTGAAAGTCTGTTTTCAAAAGCATAATTTATTAACTTTTGCCCTCTATCATTTCTGTCTCCGTAACCGTATATTCCTGTAATGATATGTTCATCTCTTTGTATTTGACCTATTTTTGCATTAAAATCTCCTATTATTACAAGATTTTTCGAAGATATCTGAATTGCTGTGTCTAAAATTCGATAGAACTCCGTTATCTCTTCCTCACTTGACAGAGCTGTGGGGGCATAGGCCTGTATAATGCTAATAATATATCCTTGAATGTTGAGATTAAGCAGAGCGACTCTTTCCGTGAATCCTATAAATCGTTCTATATATGGTCGTAAGGACTTCTTTATTAAAAAGCCTACGCCATATAGTCCTGGCGTGTGACCCACATAACATAATATCGTGTTCTCATATTCTTCTATTTGGCTGCCCAATCTTCTGACTTCTGACAGACCGATAACGTCGTATTTTATCTCTTTTAGGGCTTCTTCGAGTTCTAATAGTCTTTCGTATGAAGAGAGTGTTTTTACGTTGTATGTTGCTATGTAGAGCTTGTTTGTTGATAAATTTTTGGGTTTCTTGCTGATTTCTAATTGATTCTTTGGAGGGTGGTGGTCAGTCTCTTCCACGGTGACCAGCCGGCTTGGAAGATGGTTTTTAGTGTTGTATTTTTTATTATTTTTGTTTTTGAGAGGGGGTGCCGATTGCTATTGGTTCAGATTTTTAACTAGGTTAGTCGGATTCTTGTTCACCAGATAGTTGAGGATGCCCGGCTTGATTATGTTTTCAGAACAGCTAGTTGTGTTTTGTGAGGAGTTTGACTCAGGTTTATTTTTCTTTTTTGGTTGAGTTTTAGGTGATGATTCGATGCGACTATAGGTTTCTTGAGGTGATGTCGGGAGGGATCGTTTATTGCTTGATGTATTATTTGTTTCTTGTTTTCCTATTATAATTAATTTATCATACTTTAATATGGCTTTGTTGCCCTTTTCTCTTTCTATTTTTACTTGCTCTTGGAGCATTCTTCTTTTCTCTAAAACATGTTGTGGGTAATCTTCCTTAATGTAGTAGTTTGTGTCTTTCAGTAACTTACTTTGTTTGAGAATTTCTATTTTTTTACCAACGGTGGTTAGTGTCAACACTATTGGCCTTGGTTTTTCAGTATTTATCCCAATTTTTCTGATTTCTTGAATTTCGTTAGGATCTAGTTTAATTCCTAGATGTTTTGATATGAAGTTAATAATTTTGTTTTCCAAATCTGAGTACGAGTATCGTGAACTATTTTCCTCGATGCCGAAAAATACTATGTTTCGATTTCTTGCCTGTTTCTCTAATATATTAAGTCTTTGTTCTTGCCTTTCAAATTTTTCTTCAAGTGTCTTATATTTTTGTTCTAGGTGGTGTAGTTTTTCGTCCAGTATTATGTTTATGTTATCCGTAACTGTTTTTGCGACTTCTATACCGCTTTCCTTTATTGCGATTTTTTGGTCTTCGATGTCTCTTTGGATTAAGCGTAGTGTTTCCATTATTTCTTCCATTGTTAAATTTTATGAAGTAAATAAAGCAAATGTGTATTTCAAGACGTATCTGTTTACATACAGGTGTTTACATACAGGTGGCGCCCTCTTGTGAATGCCCACGAACTGTTTGCCGATATTTATTGGCAGACTAGTTGTTTCTCTTGACTAAGTAGTTTTGCTTTTTGCTAATAGGTGGCGCTAGTGTCGTTGGTGATTGTAATACTAGCGCTCTAAGATTTATGACTGTACGTAGCCAAGCAAGGGTCGATACTCGATGACACGGGCTACACCTAGATGGCGTTTTCTTCAAGTTCAAGACAGTGACTTGCTTTTCGTATGTTTTGTTTCTAAGGTTATAAATTTCTGTTACTTTTAAGAGTCACTTTTCACTTGGATATGTAAACGGAATGTAGGATAATTGTTTTAGTAGCACTGGTTATTTGCTGGATAGTATATTGTTCACTTATTGAAGACACAACACTGTATTTTTCAAGTCTACTAGTCCACACAAAATGTTCAATCTTTTGTTGTTTTTTATGGTTTTTTCTCCGATCTGTTATTGCACTAGGAGAATTAACGTGTTAGATATTGTTTTTAGTCACTTTTTTACAGATTTGTACACTTTTTATATTTTTAAAGACTTTTTCAATAGGCAGTCGATGTTAACCGTGGCACTGCAGCGCCCTCTCCTCAGTGTGAAGTATACGTTGAACAAACTGTATTCAATTTTATCAAGAAAATTACTATTGTATATTCAGTTTTAACAAACAATAACTAAAATCAAAAGGTTATAATTGTTTGCATCCTATAATTATTATTTTTCAACCATAAAACTATACGTAATGTCAAAAATAATAGTCGAAGGCTCCACACATCTCTTTATTCCATTGTTTGAAGTGTGCGTAATTAAAATTGGTGCGATATTAGTTCCCACCTGGGTGGCCCGGGTAACGTACTTATTACGTATCACCTTGACACCCTTTGCCAATGATAGCAATTCCTAATAATAATATCTATACGAGATTAGGGTTCCGCATGAAAAATTTGATTATTTTAGCTAATAATTTAGAATCTACAAATGGCACGTGGCTCAATTGTGGGACGCAACATGCGTCGACATCCTTGCGCCATCCCACGGTCTAAGTTCAGCGGCCTCTCCTGGCGCTGCTGCTGGAGCTGCGGAAACCCTAAAACGGCGGAAATATAATAACCTAATAGGTAATTATATTTTCGAGCCCTTTGGGGTTGAAACTCTCGGGACATGGGGACCATGTGCACGAGCTCTTTTTAAGGAACTTTCCAAACGTTTGGTCGACTCCACACGTGACCAGAAAGCTGGCATTTTCTTGGCACAGAGGATTAGTATTGCCATTAAACGTGGCAATGCTGCCAGCCTTCTGGGCACGTTTCCCGACATTGGCAACGATGAAGAAAAACTTATTAACAAGCATCAAAAAATTCATCATTTTTTTATGCTTGTTAATAAGTTTTTCTATTTTTTATTTAGCTTTATTTAGGCTAGGTTAGTTAGGCCGTATTCTTCCCACTTGATTCGTGAGTGATCTGATTATTCATTAAAACATCGAGAGTAAACTGTGTTTTGAAAAACATTGTCTTATGTGGTCATACGTTCGTTACAGTTATTAAGTCATTAAAATTCCGACAAACAAGTCCTAAAGGCTACTATGTGTCTCAGTAAATGGTTCCTGGAAGAACCCTAATGTAATTAAACCAATAGCCATTAATAGCAATTAATTACGTTCACGTAATAAGTACATGAAAAGATTTTCATTTCAGGAGTGCCGACCGAATTCCATGTGCTTAGCAATTGAATAGAGATAAAGGGACCGAGTTAAATAATACGTAGAGGTTTCTCATAAATGAGTTATTGCAAAATCAACGGTTTTTATAAAACCGATATCAATGTAAAATGTATGAATTATAACTTGGTACCTTGGAAAGATGATTTAAAAAAAAGATGAATGGATTGTGTGAAAGATGATATGAGAAAGAAAGGAGTGGATGCCGCGATGACGAGTAATAGAAAGGAATGTAAGGAAAATACGCATTGCACCGACCCCATATGAATGGGATAAGGGCAGAAAGAAGAAGACCTGGGAAGAATGATTTTAGAGATCAGATAAGCTCCGTATAAATAAAAACAAAAATTAGACTACTGTGTTAATAATAATGGCTAGGGCGTCGGACTTGCGATCATGTGGTTGCGGGAACGAATCCCACCCATTACTACCGACGTGAACCCACTTGTACACAAGCATCTTAGCTTAGCACGCGAGGTTAACAAGAAATGGTGTTTTAGATTTTTTTTTAGAAAGTTTTAGAATTGGTAATGCGTGAGTTCAAACCCGCAACCATGTATATACGAATTTTGATTATCATAACATTCAGACACAGATGCCTACACTAGAAAACTAAAAAAAAAAAATATCATCCTGTATATATACTGTCTAAATGTAAACGAAGGTTTGTAACAAACAAATAATTATGTTAAATTACTATTTATCGCCAACCCGCAACGAGCAAGCGTTGTGATCAATGCTCATCCCTTCTCTATTAGGGGAAGAGGCCTGTGCCCAGCAATGGAACGTTTGTAGGCCGGTATTATTATTATTATTTTAATACCTTTGAGTCTACTGTAAATCAATTCCTTTTAAACTCAACGATACAATACTGTGCATAAAGTCAAAATAAATAAATAAACAACATTTAACACACGTATAAAAGTATGGCAGTTGTTAACATGTGATATATTAATCAGTTTGGTTATCCAATGTAAGTGATTGGGCCGCTGCACTACAAAAGCATTAAACTTTCATATCCAATCACTCGCTGTGCGGTTGGCTTCGCGGTTAAGTTATAAGCGGAAGCGATTTCCTAATTAGTGTGAAAAAATATTTTCTTTTAAACTCTGAAGTCGTATCTTCGAGATTACGATTCGACTTTACGATTAGGCCTGATCACTTTCTTTTCGAAGAAAATATAAAAAAACTAGTAAAGATGTTGGGACATGTTGACAAAAATTCAAAATATTTTTATTTCAAAAATACCATTTTCGAAATGGCTATGCAATACCTTAAAAATCGCCTTTTTAACACGTCCCAAACACAATTTTTTCGTAAATTACCTACAAATAGAAAGAAGTACAAATTTGAACCTCTGGCAGTACTCGAACCTGCGACTCCTGGATCAACGCACCAGTCGCTTTCCCAACTAAGCTACAGGTTTCACTGCCGGAGTGTTCAATATTTCTTTCCCTCTTTTATTGCACGTCATACGGCGAAGTGTGTGTCATCTGAGTAATTCATTATAATAATAAAATAATATAATAATATCTTGGGACAGCTCACACACGGCCATCTAATCCCAAACTAGGCAGAGCCTGTTCTATGGTGACCAGACAACTGATAAACATACTTATATATTTCTAAATACATACATATAGGTAAATAACACCCAGACACAGAACAAATGATCGTGCTCATCACACAAAGATTTGTCCTGGGTGGGAATCGAACCCACGACCTCCAGTTTAGCAGTCAGGATCACTAACCACTAGACCTACAGGCCTATATAGATTGGTTATTGGAACTTTTTTCATAACCCGCTTCTGTCTCTACCTTGAACCGGCCACAGTATCCCTGAAGCCGGATGTTCCCGGTTTATTGGTTTAACAGTACCAGCTCAAATTGACTTGACCTCTGAAACAGAATTTTATAAACTCACCCATTATGCGTAGACACGTATATACTCTATTTGCCTACCGCCTGCAGGGCCTTTGGTTTAAAAGTGGTTTTTTAGTTTTTCTTTTAATGGCTGACATCAGAAATCTCTTGCTTTTTGACAGTTTTTATTGTATAGTTTACTTAACGATACTTCCTTTAACGTGTTTTATTATGAACTGGCGATACACCCTGGTCTAACACGGGTAGATAGGTGTCTTTCTAGGTGGAACAAGCATTTGTGGATCACACAACTGACAAACATACTTATATATATCTAAATACATACATATTATACATAAATAACACCCAGACAAAGAACAAATGATCGTGCTCATTACACAAACATTTGTCCTGGGTGGGAATCGAACCCACGACCTCCGGCTTAGCAGTCAGTTTCACTACCTACTAGACCAACGGGCCAGTCAAGTCAGTATTTGCTATACATGTTTGCAGAATAGTTTTGAATTTTTAATGCTGAAAAATCTCATTTAAATAGACTGACGACTTGAAAGGTAGACCGAACGTTGCGTGATTACTTGGAAAAGAAATGTGTCCATCAGTAAACCGGTTCTGGCTGAATTGATTGATTGACAGGATTTTCCAGTTTCGTACTGTAAAGGTCTGATACGGATTTGGTACCGGTAATGGTTTATTAGATCATTCGTTTGTTCAAAACATCTAAAACATGATAAGTTATGTATCACCTTAAATAGACACAGGGTTAATTTAAAAGGAGTGCGGATAATCAACGAGGTAATCAGATGCACAAAACTGATCAACTTTCCCCAATTAACATAGGTCGAAATCATTAAATGGAAAATGAACTTTTCATACAAAGTGACAGGTCACGTGACTTATGTTTGGATGAAAAGATGATTTACAATTTTAAGATTTCAGCCTGTGTTCCATGGGGAAAGTTGTTCAGTTTTATGCACCTGATTACCTCGTTGAGTATCCGCACTCCTTTCAAATTATTCCTGTATGTATTTAAAATTCTGATATCACAGTAGTGGCCATTTTTGGAAACACCTTGACACCAAGCTGGTCTGAATTGGTGCCCATTCAGATGTACTGCCTCTGGCAGTAACCAGCAGAAGCACATGTTGCACTGACTAATTAAGATAGTAGCTCTGATAAATTCATGGAATTTTATATGTATATAACGATACGTCTGAGAATAAGTCATAAACTATCAATCTTGGAGAAGGCTACCCGATATATTTAAAATAATATCGGGTAGGCCTCTCCAAGATGGAAAAACAACGTTCGCCGGGTATTTTTTCTTCTTTTCATGATGTTGTTCATCAGATGTATTACACTTTGATTGAATATTAGTGATTTAGAGGACACTGCAGTCATATCTTTCGCCCCAATTTTTTTGTCAGTAATTCGACTTCTGTCCACTCCTGACCAGATTCTGTTGAGAGACTTCTGGGTTCTTCAGGGAAGAACACCTGCCACCAGGACAACCTGGGATGTTAACAGTAAGGGGTAATTGTTTAGAAAAGGGATCTAACCTTTTGACCCACGGCTTTAGCGTAGCCTCAGAGGAGGGGGGTTTTGTGGATAGGGGGTGTGTGGCAAAGCTGCGGCAATTTCGTTGTGCCACGGAAATGGTAGTGGACCTTAAGATAGTTACACAAATAACTAACCCAATATTTATTCAACAAAACATAAAATCAACAACGGAAGCTCCAAATTGCTTTTGTAATCTTCCAGAACAAACAATTATAATAATCTTACGCCAACATTTCTGCCTACCCTCTAACTATAATAGCTATATAATCAAGGCAACCAACCGATTGTAGCAATCGAATTACAGAACGGCTTAATGACTAGTGGAGCTATGAATAATTCATATCACGGAGCATTGTTTGTCCAGGGTAGGTAGAGATGCAGGCTCTTGTATACATCGATTTGAAGGATGAGAAACCAGCCCTCGTAAAAGTAATTGTTTATAATACCAACCTATAAAATTCCCACTGCTGGGAAGCTACACTGCTTCCCATATAGAGACGGATCGAGCATTGATCACCACGCTGGCTTATTGTGGGTTGGCGATTTCAGATTCCAACTTTTGGAATCCAGGATTCCTCACAATGTTTTCCTTCACCGTTCACAAAAGGTATTAAATACTAATTCTTCTGCTTATATACGCTTGAGTTGACATGAACACTTAATGACAACTTTATCGAGTATTTAGCGTTATTGACGCACATATTTCATGATCCGTTGTAAAACTTTTTTTTTTGTTAAGGAGTATATACCTACCTATAACCTATGGAGTTTCTTGCCGGTTCTTCTCCATAGGAATGACACTTTGGAAAAGCGCTCCTAGAGTCATTTATTTTTAAAGTTAACGTTTTTAAAGCGCTTATTTTAGGTTTACTTGAAATAAAATTTTGTTTTTTTTTTTATTTAATTTATCCAATTGGTACGAACATACATTTGCTACAATTGTTGTAAGATCCACCTGTAGCCAAATAGCATTGCGATAATTTGGAGCGATCAGCGCGCGCTTTTAACTTGGAGGTGCGTTAATTACACACCGTTGTGGTACTTAACGTACCTCCAAGTTACTCACAGATCTTATTGATGTTCTTTCGCAAAATCCAAAGAAGTCCTTATAATTTTAAGATTTCGACCTATGTTTTGCAAGAAAAGTTGTTCAGTTTTATGCACCTGATTACCTTATTGAATATCGGGACTTTTGCGGCTACGAGAAGTTGCTATGGTTAGTTAAATTGTTTATATATTACATACTTTTAAATAATAATGACTATTTAATATTGTAACTACATCTAATTTTATATTCAGTGCTTGTCGATTTTTTAATTATAAATTTTATGTACGCCTTAATTGTCGTATACATTAGTACTCATATTGTATTATTAAAATTAACATACATAGGTACTTGAAATGTATAACGATGTGGCTGTACTAAATAAATAAATAAATAAATATACGCACTCCATAAAAAATAATCCTGTATATATAATACACTATATTCTTGACTAGCGACCCGCCCCGGCTTCGCACGGGTGGACATTTATTTTTTAAGCTCTCTGAAAAAAAAAATTGTTTTGTATGTATGTTTTTATAGTTTTTATATTCGTGTTACATTTCTTTGTTTCGTACCTGCTTAACTCTTTTATTTTTGTTTTTAATTTTTAATTTTAACGACTCATTATATACACTATGTTCGCAGTAGTATTTGTAGATGGCATTAAAACATATTGGTTTTCAGGAGATCCTACTCGAGGAAGTGCAACATATAATTGGCCATGAGAAAAGCTCTCTTTTCTGAGATCGATGCCTACCATTGAAAGACTCATATCGGCCGGCGGCCATCATTCATTTTAATACCAATTACAATTTTAAATTCGTAATATCTTTTGAATGAATTGTCCGATTGGAATAAAATAAAAAGTAATTTATAGCTATTGAAACAATCTTGCTCAATAAATAGTTTATTTGGATAAGAATTAGTATTTGACGATAATATGATCAATAAACATAGGCTAATAATTTTAATTACTTTTATTCTATGGAAAAGTGGTTATAATGGCTAAAATATAAATGTTTGGTTTATACTATCGCGGACTTTTTTGTAGGCATTATTGAGTTCTACAACTTTTCTCTAGAAGTCAACCATACATCTCTAACCATTTAGGCAGCGTTCGCGAGAATCGTTAACGTACGGCAGTTTTTTCGTCGACTTACTCCACAATTTTCACTACCACGAAAAATCCTATCTATTTTCCGGGATAAAATATAGCCTATACGGATTCGGAAAAATTCCTCTAAGTAATGGTAAAAGAAATTTTGAAATCGGTCCAGTAGTTTTTGAGCCTATTCAATACAAACATACAAAAATACAAAGGTTTCCTCTTTATAATATTAGTATAGATAACCCTTCGTGCTAAGCTAAGATGCTTGTGTTACGAGTGGGTTCACATCGGTAGTGCAATGGGTGGGATCGAACCTGCAACCACAAGATCGCAATTCCGACGCTCTAGCCATTAGGCTATCGCCGCTTTATTTTATATTATATTAGTATAGATTAGCGATAAACATTGGACCGTTTAAGAACGGTTTACAAACAACCGGCGGAGTAGGGAACAATCTGTGGAGGTTGTATCGGCGATCGCGACTTCGCCAAATGACGCGACTCGCGCACAATCTTTACTAATACTTTGTCGAACGATGTAGGGTAAGCAAAAAAGCTATGTTGACTTCTATTTGTAGATACAAATATATTTAAAAGAATAAATAAAATCATTTTTTAATTAAACATGTTGTCTGCACAGTTTTTCTGAATGTGTGTTTTTTCGTAAACTAAGAAGGACTAGATTTTGATTCCCTTGCGAGTGTCGAAAATTTTCGGTATTAACGCCTGTATCTATATTGATTGCTTTGGCTTAGATTTTTTCACAGCTCCAGTGACAGTAGATTTGAGTATTTGATATAAAAAATTCAACTTCATACCTCCTTGCGTTCCTGAGAAAAAGGGTCTTGACAGACGGACGGACAACAAAGTGATCCTATAAGGGTTCCGTTTTTCCTTTTGAGATACGGAACCCTTAAAATTTATTGAATTCATAACCCAGTGGTTTCAAATAGTGGTTCCTGAAAACTTACAAAAAAAACATTTCGAAGTCCATTATTTTCATTGTAGCGGCATTTATTAAATTTGAAAGACAACATCCCAAAAACAAACAGAATACGATAAAAATATCACCGCAACATTTTTCCGCTAACCCTACTTACTCCGAATTATCTGGGCTCAAGATATTTAGCCCATTAAACCTTCGGAAAGTCGACAGTCTCCCCCCTTAGAGGAATTTCACTAATACATCCCCCTAACACCCCTATGTATTCGCCAAGATTCCCCTTTCAGCCCCGATTGGAGATTAAATGTGTTATATTAACTTAAATTGGGTTTCGCTTGGTTTTTTGGTCCTTTTTTGGGGTTGTAATTAAAGGTTTACTGTTTATTCTATAGACTTTACTAGCTTCTGCCCGCGACTTCGTCTGCGTGGACTTCAGAATTGGGTCCAAAAAATGTATAAGTAATGAAAAATGGAATACAATTTTCATCCATATTATAGCTTGCACTATAATAGAGAAAAATACCAAATTTCAAAGCTGTCTGCCCACGGCTTAGCTCGGAAACAATTTTCAATTGTCCCTCGAGAACTACTTAAGGAATCGGGATAAAATCATCCAAATCCGTACAGCCGTTTTTGCGTGATTGAATAAAGAACCTCGAAACATCCACACTTTTACATTTATAATATTAGTGGGATAACTTTTTTGACTAGGTATTTTTTTGAAATAAAAATGAAATGTATGACTTATTAACTGGCAAAAATTGATGTTAGTAGATGCCCTCTATCTGTCTATCTGGCAATTTCGACCAATTGCCGGCCAGTAGCTTGTCTCTCATTGGTGAAGAATGACAGATAAACCTTATGCGACACTAGCGAACCTAGCGGATTTTTGATACGTCATAGCCCCCGCTTATGCTCAGGTGCTTGATTAGACAAACTTATGAATTCGAAAAATCTTCTAATCCAGCCCCCCTAGCCAAGTGACATTTCTACAAGCGATAACGATGAAAGAAATCGCTTAAATGACATTACATGACTGTATGGAAATGCCATTTGTTTTCGATAAGTCACGTGACTTAGATTTGTCACCTTCATACATTTAATGTAATTTAAGCGATTTCTATCATCGTAAACGCTTGTAGAAATGTAACTTGGCTAGGCCAGGGTTTACTTGAAGTTTCTTGCACTACGCTGTTAAGTATTTGTGGTTTTTGGATTTCTTCTGATGTGTTTTCGAACGCACTGATATTTGATCTCAAAACTATATTGCTAGGAAATCTTGACAAGAATGTCTAAACGGTATGCGTATTTTTTAGGTACTTTTTTGCAATTTAAGCCAATTATTTTCACACACATAATCAATTATTTTTGTCGTCTTTTAAGATATAACAATAAATCTAGAAATAAAAATGGCGGATTACATATTAAAATGTTGTTTACATTGTGTATAAAACATAATCGTTAACACACAATGTTGTGGTTTGTTATTACTGTGATTTATGTTAAGAGTTTTCTAAGTTACTTTTAGCTCTCGGCGTAAAAGATGATATAAGCTAAACTTGTGTACTCTGTGTGGGTATGATGGTATGTCTGTAACACCGTAGCTCCCAAACGAATGAACCAATTTGCATGTGTTTCTCCGTTTTAAAGTAAATGTAATTGAGATGGATCTTAGCGATAGCTTATGATGAGAAATATTTGCCTTTTCACAAAATGTGTGTCTAAAAATATATGGGAGGAGTGGGGAGTGGGTTTTCATACATATTTGACTCTTCTCCTTTTTGTGTCTAAGGAATGTTATCAGATCAGTATTTAGCAAGCTGAACAGCTTTCTCACTGGCCTCGTTTAGATGTTGGTAAGTACAGGTGGTTGTGCACGACGCACTCTTATGGAGGTGTTGCCTGTCCTATTAACGGCAAACGGCACTGCGTTTGGGTTGGTAAGACAACTCTAATTTTCAATTAAAAATTATTTGATCCTACTTCATATCATGAATAGGCATGACTGGATAAAGAAAACGTAATTCTATTTAGTCCGTCAGTTAGGTAATAAAAAATATTACTTACCCATATTTTAAGTTTTATAAAATTAACAAATAATGACTTAGTTAAAACGCATTAAAGTTGGGGAGTGGGGGCTCACTACGTCATGGCTCTGTATAAATTTTACCAAGGCGTGACGTCATGTGACATTTCAATTCAATATATCTCCGTAATTTTTTTAACACGTGAAAAATGAAAAATTACGTGTCCAATACCTGATAGAGGGAAAAAACTTAGTTCACACGCCTATTGTCCCGCTAATTCAATTTTCCTTTCCGAAAACAATGTCTAATCAATCCTAGTTTATTCGTCCGTTCATTCAATAATTTATTTGAAGTAATATTATCTTAATACGTTAACTGTAAGCACACAAGGTTCCGTATTAATAAATATATAATTCAACCTCCCTTTGCCTTACGCGAACTTATGAATTTTTTACATTTTAATTTACTGCCTTGTGATATACCTACTGTTTGGTGTTTTGTTACTTGTATATTACAAGATCGAACAGGTACTACCTTCTTTTATATGGAAGTTATCTAAGTATCCAATACAATAGCCGCATATTCCAAGTTAGTGCATCGAAAGTTAATTCAACTGACAATCGTTGGTCACATCAAAATAAAAAAGTGTGTCAACTACACTAACTGTACTTTGACTGCACAGATAGCCGAGTGGTATAGGTCACCACGCTAATTACCACTGCGCGCGACGTACTGCGGGGTCGATTCCCGCATGGGACAAGCATTTGTGTGATTCACAAATACTTGTTCCAAGTCTGGGTGTTTTTTGTGCTGCATGTGATTTGAATGTTTGTGGAAACCCCCGCGATACAAATTCCTTAGTGCGAGCGTCGAGAACAAGAAACTTAGAAGTTATATTTGTTAACAAGGAGAAAATATCTTTAAAATACTTATAAAATATTCCACAATAACTAACAGTATTTGTTTCTGAATCAAAATCGAATGAAACTTGAAAATATCGCGATAATTGAAGCTGAAATACACTCTGATTGTATATCGACGATACGCCAAAAAATCTGTAACCTCGTTACAATGGGCGCATGCTATTGTTTTCATGAAATTATTTGAATTCCCTCTGCGGTGGGAAGTAGGGAGGATATGCTTTCATTGGGAAATTGTATTTAAATACTACAGAACAGACAGCAAGTTCGTTATATGGAGTAAAGGTAATATCTGATGAGAAAAAACTAGTGTGCAGAGTTACAACAAAGAAAATTACAAAAATTTCAAAAAAAGAGAAGAAAAGAAGAATTACAGGACTGAATTAAAACTCCTTTAGCTCATAGGCACTAATTTAGATATACAAAACGTAACTGGCTATGAGAGAAATAGAGAAAAAAATGTGTGCTTGCACCTCTCTCTATTGTTCCTACAGTAATATTAACTAACTTATTCTACCCTCTCAACGTTCGCCTCGCCCGATCACACTTTTTGTAACGCTCTCGTCAGGCATTCACCAGTTAACTCCTCAAGGCAGAGTGTGCACAGATTTTTTTTTAATAATATCTTAGGAAAACTCATCCAACTCGTCCTAAACTAGGCAGAGGTTGTAATGGCACCCAGACTTAAATATTCTAAATACAGACATATTACTAAATAAATTACACCCAGACACAACAAACCATGCTCATCACACAAAGATTTTTTCAGGGTAGGAATCGAACGACCTGTTCAGGTCTTTTAAAATCCAGACACTTTACTATTTCTTAACTAACCAGTATTTATTAAGCCCAATTGAAAATCAGATGCATTTGATAGAGTTTAATTGTCGCGCATAAATAAACTCAATTTAGCAAAGAATATCACAGACCGCACCGAACATAAATCGTGGTCAGATCCACACTAGCGTGTTGTGACGTCACTCGGATACAATTAAAGGCCCCCGATCGCAGCAAACTGGAAAAATAAATGAATAGTGCGCCGTGACGTCAGTGACGAGGGGTACTGTTTCCACGGGTTTCGACGCTGTTTTGATTCTGTTTGCTGGGTTGGGATTGTCTATATTATGATAAAAATAGACTAAATAATAACTGTCAATTAAAGGTAAGATTATCATCTTCATTATCCGTAGCTCTTGTCATTGTACTGTTAAGAACTTGCCTCTCTTTCCACGTGATAGTCTGAACAACAGTATATGATCTGTCCTTGTTCTGGAATGTCACGACTTTGCAGCAGATGAGTTGGCGAAAGGGCATGGCAGTTCAGGTACGACAGTGTATGGCCCGGAATCATTACTGCCTATACCCAGTACTACAGTAATTCATCAAAATAGGGATATAATATTTTTGGGAGCTAAATTACCATAAAAAATCCCTAAGGTTACAGAAACAAAGGTAGACACACCTCCTATGAGCAGATTGTAAACATATTAAGAAAAACACTAAATGCTTTTTAAACTAATTATGTTTTAATTTATTGAAAGTTAATGGACCAGGATCTGAAAATGTCTATTTCCCTAATAAGGCCTAACCACTTATTTAATAACACGCCTTCTATTTTAAAACTATTTCCTTTCTAATTAATTTCGTAGCGGATTACAATCTATCATTTTCCTGGAACACAAACCAAAAAATATTTTCTCTATGGGTTTCCTATGTTATGTTGGGGTCGGCTTCTAGTCTTACTGAATACTGAACCGCCGCAACTCATTTTGCTGGATAACGACTGCCAAAGATCGAAGTATGTCAGTCGGGACTAACGGCTCGCCTTTCCTCGTTAAAAAAAAATCCTCCATCCGCGGACCAAACGCGGCCAGCGCGACGTAACCTTTATTATAGATCAAACCATATCAGCTATAACCATGCTATATATAGCCACGAGTTCCCTTTAAATGTATGGTTATTTTAAAATAAAAATACCAAAAGACATAAATTAAACTAAAAACAGCTATCAAAACCCACAGAACATTACCCGAAACAGAGCTCTTTCCTTTATTCCCGATGGGATAGACCTTCAAGATATACATTTAAAGGTCGCATACATTCGCAAATATTGCTGAGCCTAAAAACGCATTATATAGGAGATTCCCGCGTAATTGAAGCCTTCTATACGTGCCTTGTGCTGGCGATATGCGATTCATAAAAACAACAAATTGTTATAACAATATTTGTGAGCGTCTCAGCGACGGAATTGTTGCAATATGGCCGCCCGAATCTTGTTTAGGGCTGTCAGAACTCATTATTATACTACTGTTAAGATTTTCTTTTATACTACTCGGAATAGTTTTTCATTATAGGGCAGAAAAATGTGCGTGCATTTTTTGGTCCACAAATAATGCAACGGCGGATTACAAAGTAGCATTTGACAGCTTTGTGATAAAAAAAACCCTCGTTCAAAAGGAATAGCGTCTCAAACAGTTTGGCCCTAAGTCCCCTATACCAAGACGCCATACTAAAAGGCTGTAAATACGTTTCCACCTCCTGACATATGGGCTATATCCAGTTGACAACTCAAGCGATTTTAACTGAAAATAAAACGGTCGAAAACGCAAATTTCGTATTGGTTATCGACGTGTGGGTGATCAAAACCCTTTTATCTATTGCAATAATAAAAATAACATCAAATAAGTACATAACACAAAAAAAAACGTTCCTACAAGGAATGAAAATGGAATTCTTACAAGTGGCAGCCCTAGCGAACATATGAGATGTAATATCAGAAATGAATTCGTTTTCATGCTTTGATTAGGTGTTCGTATACGAATGTGCGCTTATCATCGATGCCCGGATGTTATCCGGGATCCGGATAGGATGCCGTGACGTCACGAGATGTTTTCTACCTAAATTCAGCCAATCATGTGCAAAAAAGCTTGTTTTTTTGGTTAGTGAGGTACTCTAGCATTAGATACTTAATGGTTTTTTTTTAAACTAAACTACTTATGACCGAATACTGAATCATCAATCAGTTTGAAGACCCCGTTAAGTTTAATTAAAATCTATTCAGCGGTTTATCCTTGAAAACCGGACGGTACTTTTGTATTTGTAATATTACTCGCTTTTACTCGGTTCTTCTAAGGTCCAATTTAAACTGATCCCATAGCAAGTTGCATCTAAATAGTTTCCGCGATTTAGACGAAAAGCGTAACAGACGGACAGATTTACTTTCGCATTTTGATAGATAGATAGATAGCATTTATTTGTAAGAATATGGTACAGTAGAGATGTAACAAAAAATTTGGATCCATAAATTTTTTTATCGGCGCACAAATATTTGGGCACAAATTAAAACGTAAAAACTATTACATCCAAACAACAAGATACAATAACAATTTAATATAATTTAATGAAACTCAAAGTAGACCACATAATACTAATTATCTATACTAATATTATAAAGCTGAAGAGTTTGTTTGTTTGTTTGTTTGAACGCGCTAATCTCAGGAAGTACTCCGGTCCGATTTGAAAAATTCTTTCACTGTTAGATAGCCTACTTATTGAGGAAGGCTTTAGGCTATAATTTGCAGCAGTAACCGATGATCACGCGAGCGGAGCCGCGCGCAACAGCTAGTAATTAAAATAAAACTATACTAAACTAAAACCTTATAATATAAATTAAACTATACTAAACTGCCTATAATAAATAAAGCTAAATAAAAAATAGAAAACTTATTATATCGTTGCCAATGTCGGGAAACAATTTAATATAAACAGTAAGATAAAACATAATATCACAAATAATAATAACTCTGCCTAGCCTTTTCCCAAGCTATGTTGGGGTCGGCTTCCAGTCTTACCGGATTTAGCTGAATACCGTATTTTACATAGAGCGACTGCCTATCTGACCTCCACAACCTATTGCTAGGTAATACAGTATTCCATAGTAAGACTGGTTGTCAGAAAAGTAATGACTTAACAACTATCAAAGATCACTGTATGACAGTCGGGACCAACGGCTTAACGTGCTTTCCGAGGCACGGAGGGGGTCTCGATATATTTACAAATGGTCACCCATCCACGGACCAACCGCGGCGAGCGCGGCTTAACCTTTATTATAGGTCAAACCGTACGGCTTACACTTAGCCACGAGCCCCTCCACATAATAATAATAACTCTGTATTAAAAATTTTCACTATAATTTGTAGTATTAGTTTGGATAATGAATAGGTAAAAAACTATAAAATAAATTACGATTGAACATCAAATAGCTTATGAACTTTATATTTATCGAAAAAATTCTCAATCCATTCCGCTGATCGGGCGAATTAGTGATGCATAAAACCTTTTTTTTTCGTCTCAATTCCATTTGCTAATTGGAATTAAATTGTTGGATTGTATACTGATTTTTTTCCTTCCATTTTTCTGCGCCAATGTCCTTTAGTGAAATGTAATTCGGATTGATTGTGGAACATTTGAAAACGAGTGATTGGATCCTGGGAAGTTGGCAAGATGCCAGGAATTGGAGAAAGATATTCTGCCGATTTTTCTTTTGTGGTGTAAAATAGGTCATAGATGGGGTCAATTTGTTTTTAAGGTTATTGTATCAACGAGTGTTGAACTGTGAAAGAAACCAACTCTGATGGATTTGGATTTATATTTCACAAGGTTGTTTTTTACGCCGGTTTCTTTTTTACCTGGTATCTAAGAGGCTTATGGCTATGCTTAAGCCGTACGGTTAGACTAATAAGAGAGGATAAGCCGCGCCCGTCGCGGTTAGTCCGAGGTTGGGTGACCATTTGTAAACATACCGATACCAACCTCCGTGCTTCGGAAAGCATGTGCCGTTGGTTCCGACTGTCATACGGCGACCATTAACAATCGTTAAGTCCAAATTTGACAACCAGTCTTACTATGAAATACTGTATTACGAAGTAAAATGGGTTGTGGAGGTCAAATAGGCAGTCGCTCCATGTAAAATACGGTATTCAGCTAAATCCGGTAAGACTGTAAGCCAAACCCAACATAGCTTGGGAAAAATCTTTCTTACTATCATAAATTGAAAAAAAAAGCGACAGTTGTATGAATAAATGGATGCTAGTTACATTGATTAACAACCATACATTCACGGCAGAACGAATGCTTAGATTTTGATGAAATTTGACAGAGATATACTTTACTACCTGGAATATGACATAGGTTACTTTGTATCCTGATAAAGCTTTGGAATAGGGAATAAAACCGCGAGGATACTAGTAGTACATACAAAAATGACTAAAGAGTTTATTATAAGATAAAGTGTGAAAAAGCTATCAATACCATGAATACGTAAAAATATGTTCCCTTTTTTCAAGGAACCCTAAAAGTATGTTAAGCGCATGAACATCAATCTCCAATCCCGAAATTCTTTCTCATCTCCAATCATTGCATCATAAAAACTCATAAAAAATTGGTTCTTACAAAAAAATTGGGTAAAAGCAAAATGGCTTCCACACTTTTATAAATCAATTCGGAGATAGATTGTAGAATCAAAGTCAATAATCTAAAGTTATGGGATAAGTTTAAGAGAAAAGTGATCGTAAATAAAAAATGAGGAAAGTGGGGTATATTGGCTCATTTTGTGGGTTTGTCATGGTACCCATGGGTGTTGGCAATGGTTGACTAAGTATGAATTATAGTATACTCAGCAAAAACGATTTTAGAGCGAAAGTTATTAATATATAGGTACTTAAATCATTGTTGATCACGTCGCCGTAAGACGTACAATAAAATACAAAAGGAGAAATTTTAACGCTCGTGACCTCTATAGCTTAGTTGGGAAAGCCACTGGTGCGTTAATTTAAGAGTCGCAGGTTCAAGTCCTTCCCGAGGTTCGAATTCGTCTTTAATTTACTGTTATAAAGAAGTTGGAAAAGAGCTATAAGATTAGTTCATCGATGTAAATGTTGAAGCGGCGGTAGCCTAATAGCTAGGGCGTCGGACTTGCGATCACGTGGTTGCGGGTTTGAATCCCACCCATTGCACTACCGACGTGAACCCACTCGTAACACAAGCATATTAGCTTAGCACGAGGGGTTAACAAGATTACTAGTGATGTGCGACCCACATTGCTAGTAACACATAAAAAAAAAAATTTAGTCAAGTTAATAAAAAAATGCTTATATAGGTATATTTGTGTTATTTTATCAAAATAATAAACAAAAACAACTTCAACGAAACCAGGTAGAGAATGCATTTTGTTAAAAAAACCTTTTTTTGTGTTTTTTAAAAACGTGTGCTGTAACTATTCCAGGTAAAACTTGATTGGTTGACTGTACTTTTAGTCGTTCACAGTCGAAATATATTTTAACTGGCCCACACCCGGAATTTGAATTGTCTTTTTAAACCCATTTTATCGTTCAATACAAATATTGAAACCACACTATCATTAGTCACATGTGGGGATCAAACCCACTTTGACAGGCCTGTTGGTCTAGTCATTAGTGACCCTGACTGCTAAGCCAGAGGGTTCGATTCCCAATCAGGACAAATCTTTGTATGATGAGCATGATCGTTTGTTCTGTGTCTGGGTGTAGTTTATCTATAATATGTATGTATTTAGAAAAATATAAGTATATTTATCAGTTGTCTGGTAGCAGTGGTAGCCATAGTATAGGCTCTGCCTAGTTTGGGATCAGATGACCGTGTGTGAGATTGTTCAAGGATATTATATTATTATTATTATATTAAACCAACCTAGTAGTATTTGAAATGTTATATAATACTGGCCTATAAATGTCCCACTGATAGGCACAGGCCTCTTCCCATATAAAGAGGGAATGATCATTGATCAAATTTTAATGATCACCACGTTTGCTCATTGCGGGTTGGCGATTACAGATTCCAAATGATTGGAATCCAGGTTTCCTCACGTTGTTTTACTTCACCATTTGTAATGATGTCTTAGGATGATTAAGAAAGTACATATAACTATGAAAAAGTCACATTGGTACCTGCCTGGGTATGAACCTGCAACTATGTACATGCAAATCCGGTCATTGAACCGCTTGGCGACCACGACATCTTAAATTAACAGTTGAAATTTTTAACATGATAAAAATCATCAGCATTTGAAAGCAATACAACTTAATTAAACTTTGTTTCTTTCAATTTATCAGTAACGTGTATGAATGCAGCGACATCTGTTGATGATAAAAGTCACTTTATCGATACGAACTTAGGAGTTTCCAAGTTACCTTAATAGATGGCGCTACGAGTATGCAATACTTGTAGGCAGAGCCTGAATACGATCCAATCATTATTTATCTACATAATATGATTACATAATATAATTATGCTTCATTAGTGGTGATGGTTTTTCATTGCAATGAATTATGATAGCATTAAGTAATCGCTTTTAGAACAAAAATCACAGTATTTGAGATTTAAGGGCACCATAAAGACGAAAAAATATTTAAAAAAATAATTGTCATTATAAACGATTTTCAGTAACTTAAAATTTTATGCAATCGGAGAATTAAAATAGTTTTCCCACTAACAATAAGAGATGGCGCCACTGTGCACGAGCTACTATAATATTTGAACTTTCCCACAAAGTTCAGTCTAGCAATTACCCACTTACCTGTGCCAACGGAACTGATTAATTATCGGGTTCTTATAGCAATATGGTTGAGAAAATCACAAGGTCTGTGTGTTAATCAATTCTTTTCTTGGCTCTTGCGCAAAGTGATCTGATCTTATTAGTATGAATAGAATGGTACTGTATGTGTACTTTGTAATTATTCAGGTGTCTTTTATGCAGGTATATTGTAAACGATAAATCTAATAACTAGTCTTGATAAGGGACACTGTATTATTTAGCAAATGGGTTGTGGAAGTCAGATAATATTATTTAATCGCTCTGTCAGTAGATATAGATGAGACTTTAAAACAATTAGAAAATAGTTTAGAGAAAGGCTAGATGGAAAAGGGATAAGTTGTCCATAATTTAGCTGACTATACTCTAAATTTTTCGGATTTAAGGGGTCACTCTGTCATCTTTTTCAATTTTTTTTTATAATAAGTTACTAGCAATGTTGGTCGCACATTACTAGTAATCTCGTTAACCCCTCGTGCTAAGCTAAGACGCTTGTGTTACGAGTGGGTTCACGTCGGTAGTGTAATGGGTGGGATTCGAACCTGCAATCACATGATCGCAAGTCCGACGCCCTAGCCATTAGGCTACCGTCGCTTCAATTATAATATTTACAATAATTATATTTTATTAACACACCACACACACTCTTAAACTCTCACCACACACACGCACACACAGCATTCTTTTAATTTCAATGTTTATATGATCTCATTATTTTGTACCATTTTGAATGTCTAATAATAAGTTCAGTTTATGTAGGTACTGTTTAATTTAAACGTTGGAACACTGGTGTCCCCATCTTGGTGCGAGCTAACAGTTGCGACACAGTTTTCCCAACTATTGTAGCTGGACACTTACATATTTGAATGTTATTTTTTTTTTGTTCCAATAAATTATTTGATTTGATTCAAACACTAAATGAGATCAAAATTCCGATGAAACAGATCAAATTGTAATGTTTATTTGATTTCAAATGATTTAAAGACCTTACCTTTCTTGTACTTCCGGTGGCCATATTAACACTTATGTCCGTCATAACAAGCAACTGGTTACATCATGATGATCCGCCCACAGTTTGATTATTGATTGATGTCTTTTTAGTGGGTTTAAATAAACGCCTACGTGTCAAAGCGTACCATTAAGAAGAGTATGCTTGAAGTGTAAAATCTGTTCAGAGACAAATGTAACATAATAACAGATGAATCTAGTTTTAAGTCTTTGAATGGTTTATTGAAAGCTTCAGTCCCTTCTACAATCATTATCGCCACTCGAATCCCTCACATTTGTGAAAGTAACAAGTCTAAGTCACAAAGAGAAATGTCATTTCCATACATCTAATGTCATTTATGCGATTTCTATCATACGCTTGTAGAAATGTACCTTGTCTAAGGGGGAGGTCAAACGAAAAATCATTTAAAAACCAGAGTCGAAACAGATATATTACATTTTAGGAAAAGTATTTTAACTGCTAGCCTTTCCTTCCTTCTTTTCGTTCTATGATCAGTGATTGATTATATAAGATAAAAAAACATGGAACTTTCAAGGTCACTTCATAACATTTTATTTACTTACGTTACACTTGGATCTGGGGGGCAGGGTGCCACCCTGCGGGACGCCCAAGTATAACTTAAAGTTTTATTACTAATAAAATTGGAGAAATAGTGCTTAAGATAAAACCCGGTACGAGACAACGGAGGACATTAAAGCTATAAGCATCATATGCCTTGACACCTTTTACAAGTTATTTCATAGTCCTAAGCCAGACATACAAACTTGAATTATTTCATACAGTTTTATTTGAGAGGGTATCAAACGGCTATTTGATTGATTGCTGTTTAGCGCTATTTGAATGAATGGCGTGTCTTATTTAACTTGTGTAGTTTTCAATATATTAAGTGATACCTTCATATATAGATATGTTGTGTTTATAGGTAAATGGTAGGTAAGTAGTTCCAAAAAATCTATGCATATGCGGAAATTTTTTCCCCGTTTAATTAGATTAAAAATAGCTGGCGTATGCACAATGGTCTCTGTTGTAACTGTTTTACCTATCCGTCGTTGTCTTATCCAACTTATTAAAAGTAAACCATACAATTTATAAAAGTTAGATTTATTGTTTTATTGATAGTTTTATTTATCCTATGTTTTTAGTTTAGTTTAGTTTTAATTTTTAATAGGTTTAATAGCTATAAATTGTAAATAGTTTCCTATAAATATTCTGTTATTATAAGTCACATATCGAATATTAAAATGAAAATATCGTCGAACAATAAAAAATCAAGAGTAAATAGTCTGCTTGCGACTACGGCCAGTGTAACCCGGCCGAAACGTCAAGCATTAAAAGGTAAATGCATTAGTTTGCGTTCGCGATTATCCCCGTGACGTAATTTTATTAAAAAAAGTCAAGAATAAGTAATTGAAGACCCAGTTTAAGAAGGCTTTCAACTATTTGAGACACATTCGGTAATAGTATTGTAGCTACAGTATTTACCTATGTATGCAGTTATATGAATGTCTTTATATAAAGCTGAGTACGTATAACAACTATATAGTGGTTCGAGTTTCATAATACGTATTGATTAAAGTATAAAACACGGCGATCCACGGGAAGTGGTTACATTTTTATTATCATTACGCCGTGCAACTGGTTCATGGGCATACGTTTTTGTGGTAAAAGTTATAGGAGACTAGACTAGTAGATTTCTTTTGTCTTTTTCTTCGGTATGAATCGAATGGAATATTAAAATGCACAATGTTAAAAATACTTTGTAAATTTTGACAAGGCTTCTTGGCACCAATAAATAATTAGACGGGTATAGTCAAATTTGCTGCCCGAAATATTAAGGATATAAGTTATGATAATTATTATTGTAGTCGCTAGAGCACATTCGATGGTGATGATTGAGCATTGAGATGTATGTTAATAAATGCAACTGAAAGTAACACTTAAAACAATAAAAAAATTTTGCTCTACCGATTAAACTGTTATTAGGAAACTGTAGGTCTCTTTTTAAGAATGTATTCAGGTACATAAAATATGAAAACTGTGTGACGGTTTGTTTTCTGTTAAATCAATAAATAAATAATTCTGATAGGTTTTCTTTATTTTAACATAATATTCTTCATTTTCTTTTCGTGTCAACGGTTTGTTCAGATTTTTCCAGCACGCAGCCAGATTGACGGCCTTTTAATTAACATTATACACACTTTAAGGTCTTCAGCTATGGTGTTAACAGAGTATTTCGGGGCAACACTGCAGCTGGTACATAGTTTGGACAGCAGGATAACAGGATTATGACATTTTGTCGTTTTTATTGACCGCAATGTTACCCCCTTTTTTCATCTTTTCTTTCATGAAAATATGCCTTGTTGAAGCAATTAGCAAGTCAACAAGCTGAAATCGAGATTGACGTACTAAATATCATCCCCCGGGAAGATAACGATTTAAACCCCTTTCTACTAATTAAACAACATTTTAAAGTAATCCAGAAGTTTTCTCAAGAGTGATTAGTTTGATGAATCATTCTTAATGAGGTATGAATGGAATGAATGGTAAAATGCTTTCCATATTTCATGAATGGTGCTTATGTCCTTATTACCACCATCATCTAAATTAGAACGTTCGAAGATTATCCACATCTGCCGATCCCCTGAAGGGTGATGTTATGAAATAGTTGAGTAGAGTGGAGTATATCTTAATGTGACTCCTGTGGTGTTTATGTTCTCTCAAATTGTATGTGTATGTCAATTCTATGATAAAATACAAAATATAGGTTAGCCACATTATATTATTAACAATAAAGTACGTATCAAGAATATTGTGTGGTTGCGGCCTGCAGTTGTCTTTCTCCAAGCAGTGACATAAATACTGATACATCATAGATCGTTTTTTATTTCGTGGTGTGCGGGACCATATATTGATGAAGATTTTTGTCATTCTTGCATTGGCAATATTATTGTGTGTGCGGCTAGCCGATTCTGTGTTTAGCAGTAAACCAATTGTGAAGAAAATAGTTGGATTAAAGATGTTGGAGCTGATACGTTTGTTCAGAAAGCAATTAATCTGTTCTATATTTGGTATTAAGGTGAATGGGAGAATAATACCCACAGATTCGAATTTTAGGACGGAAATGAAATAAGTAATTATGATGAAATATTATGATACAAATGTCGTACTTTGTGTTCCATTTTTACGTCACATAAGTAGGTTCATAAGTTAAAGAAAAATAATTATATAAATAATAAGTTGCTTGACACGGACATTTTAACAATGAAATCAATAATTTTAATCAGGGAAGATGTATCAAGTCTTATTATAACAAGCCATTCAACTTTCCACACTTCACATGATAATTATTTCATTATTACCAAGAATCAGAAACTCATTTTGCAAAAAAGCACTGCAGTTTTTTTGGTTTATCTGACGCCTGTGCTGGCGCCAAGACATAAATAAGTCTGTATAGTAAACAATTTATCTCTTGTAACTTGGAGGCTTGATGGAAACCGGTCCCAATCGCCACGAGAACCGACTAGTGAATGGAAAGGAAACCAACGGTTTAGCACGACCGGATGCGTTCACACCGAATTGTAACAATCTGTATGTATGTTTTTTTATGCGTATTGCTGCGAGATCGCTTTTATCTATTTTCAGTCCATATCGGTTTCAGTCTGTAGTTAATCCTCCTTCTTTTAGTTTACTTTGATTTGACTTAGAAAAATCGCAAGTCAAAATTCCGATATGTGACTTGTTGTGACATGTCTATTCGATCAAGGACTTTGGAGTACAACTTCCAGTAAGTAAGTATTTAGACAGGAATGAAGTCAATCAGTAGGTAAGTGAGAGTCCCTAATAAATTACTGTTATTGCTGAAATCTTTTGTCATTACTTGTCTATGCCTCAGCTCCAGACTTCTCTAATACAAAAAAGTACATTATCGCACGGGGTCGATTCCAGGGTAGAGCGAAAAATATTTACTAAGTTATAAATTCTCAGTACCGCTCGGAGTCAGGAAGTGTGGCGGTGTTTATACCTCGTTACAGCCGTTGGTCCTGCGCCTGATCCCTCTCCGGTCGTGTCGGTCAACCGTCCCATCGGACTATGAGAGTAATGCGTACATGGCTGATCTCACTTGAGATTGGCCGCCGACGTCGAAATCCGGTCTGGAGATTATTACTATTATTACGGTACGGTGTAAATGCGTCTATCGTGAGATTCATTCATAAGCCGACGAGTTATAAATTGAGGTGTAGTGTGTATTACCATGTGTTCGTTTTCTTTTATTTTTGTGTTTCGTAGAACTCATCTGGATACTGGTTTTGAGACTTCATTCAAGACATTTTATGTTGATTACAAATTTACTTTTAGTTGGAAAATCTTATATTTATGTAGAGCTTCTGGCCTCCACGAGTATTTCGATGAGATTCGACTAATTATTTCCACTAGTCTAAATATTAAGTAAAAAAAAAACACGAGTGTAAATGACAAAAGAAAAACATTGTAGGTACAGTGACGAGCATAAAAATGTATACACATAGCGAAATTGTAAAACTTCTTAAGCGAGAAGTTTTAATTGAAACTCAAAAATATATACATGATTTGAGAATTGTTATAATTTTATTTTATTAAATGATTAAAAGTTGGATTGATGGTGAGTTCCTGTTAAATTATTGTTTTACAATTACGCGATGTGTTTTCTTATTTATGCTCGTGACTGTACGAATGGGTTTCTTTTTCTAGTAAATCTATTACTATTCTACTGCTGAGCAAAATCTTCTTGTTTGACTCCATTTTTTTCTGTCTTGAAACACAAGTGTTGACCTTTGAGATTCATATAAAAAGTAATTCTTTAGACACTGTAAAACCAGTACCAGTTAATGGAAAATACGAAACGGAAATCGTATTAAATTTCAAATAGCATCTCTGAGAAATACTTCTATACGCGAAAGTTTCCTTTTCACCGCTTACTTACGCTTAATTAATAAAATACTACTTTTAATTAATTAACTCAGAAGACAGGTGTTTCTTTTGAAAGCGATCCTATTTTCGAGTAGATTCAACTCAAGTAAGAAATAAAAGGTGATACGGTAGCAGGTTATTTATTTCTGTTTATAGAGAAAACAAGCTATACCTGCGACGTTGTTTACGTTGATTAGTCATCAATACCATTATCATTGGAATGACAGTGGCGCCATCTGTCGAAAATTGGTCGTACCAACTAAAAAATCTTTGTGAGCTCATGCACAACAACTTTGCGAAAGATCATCACATGATAAATACATAGTTTACGATTCTATACAGGACATACAGACAAACATAAATTTTCATAGATAAGATTTCGGAGAGAAACTTAGCTACTAGCCCCAACCGATCACAGAGCTTGGTATGAGAGTTTATAAGAGATTAATGAATTTTTGTGTCGATTAGCCCTCTAGAAATTTTAGCTTAGAAGTTATTTTCACCCACGACAGAACGGAGATGTTGCCATTTTTCTCCAAAACTACTCGTCCGATTTTGATGCAGTTTTCAGGAGTGTTAAGTTCAATTTGTTTTTTATATTTGAATGCAAAGGCAAAGACGAAACCTGTTTTTTGTGCTTTTCTCTAATATTTTATGAACACGTGCTCAGTTTTTTTAAGCTTAAATATTAAACCATGCAACAAAATCTCTAAAATCACTAGAAAATTAGTTCCGAAAATAATTAATCAAAACATTTCATTATTACAGCAAAGGGTACCACATCTAAATACTTTAGGAACTACCCTCAAAGATTTATTGAAAACAATATCCAGAAGTTGATGAGATCCCAAAATAATTAGTAGAATCCGTCCGTTGAGGTCCGAGGTTGACCCCGGATCAATATGGGTTGGATCTTTCATCCTAGTATATTTTAACGTGGATATAAACTAATCCCTGTGTAGATTAAAAGTTCGCAAAAGATAGACAGGTTTGGAGGACGAAAGATGTTCCCACATTTCAAGTGACGTCAAAGATGACGGAGTCGCTGAAATGTATGGAAGTGACATGTCTAAGTCACGTTATTTATAGTCAATACATATCTACACTACTAATATAAAGAGGAAAGATTTGTATTTTTGTGTGTGTATGTTTGTAATGAATAAACTCAAAAACTACTGTGCAGATTTCAAAAATTATTTCACCATTAGAAAGCTACATTCACCCTGAGTAACATAGGCTATATGTTTTTACTAAAAAATTAGGTACCGCGAGCGGAGTCGCGGGGAACGGCTAGTAGTTTATAAAGTTGCTTCCCGCTGTCTGTCCCTATGTTTAATTACATCTTTAAAACTACGCAACGATATTTTGATGCGGTTCCAAGAAGAAGGTTTCTATGTATAATACACGTGCAAAGCCGTGGTGGAACTGATAGTCGAAAATAAATCGAATGTCATTTCCATACAATTAATCTAAATTCAGCGATTTCTATCATCGTTAACGCTTGTAGAAATATCAGTTGTGTACAGAAGCTCGCCTTTGGGATAAAATTATATGAGAAAAATATGTTTGAAAAAAACTTTGTAGTCTGTCTAAAAATGTGTGTAGCATGTTCTCTTTTACCTTGCCATGCTATCTTAGATTTTAAAGTAAAGCCTAACAATATAGCGAAGGAAGAATGAACTTGTAAAAACAATGGAACAGGCTGTATGTGATAAGACAATGGGTTCGAAGTCCGCTCTAGAAATTGGTTACTTGTACACCGCAGAGCAAAATTATTGCTCCAGTATAAAACTTTTGTAAAAATAATTTATTGCTTGGAAATGTAACACTTACTAAAACACTGCAGTGATTGGCTTAATATATTTTATTTAGAATAAGTTATAGTTCAATTTAAAAAATCTTTTTTATAGATTACGAGCTTTGTGGGTACACACTTTACTAGTAATCTTGTTAACCCTTCGTGCTAAGCTTAGAGCTTGTGTTACGAGTGGTTTCACCTCGGTAGTTTAATGGGTACATCAAATAAATAGAACTGAAAATACATTTCCGACATATTTTCTGTGTTACCCTAACTTTATCTTACAGTGTACGTCCCAAGTAATTAATTAAACTTGTATAAGTCTTGTGTTTGTTTGAGAGCCGCTCGCCAAGCTAAGTCAACCAGATCCCGCGCTAATTACTGTATGCTGCACACTTGGAGTTTGGCCTGTAGGGCGTGAGAGACAAGCTAGTGCTTCATTTTGAGGTTAGGTTTTGGAAAACTTTTGATAGGATCAAGACTCAGATATATTTTTTGATAATAAACGACAGAAAGTTATTATTTGGTTTAGTCTTTTGTCAAGCTATGTATGATTATTAATAAATCTTTATAACTGTAATAAGTGAATTATTGTCAGAGTTAACTTGAAAATGGACACGCAACACGACCATAAAATAGAATTTCTTTCTATTCTTATTATTTAACCCGTTTTCAACCCGCAAGACTGATATCTAAAATCTAATATCTGCGTCCCGCGATGATACCCGCGTTTTTTTAGATAGTTTTTTTAGATTTATAGCCTGGGTTATTCTAGGGTGTCAGCTGCTTCCATAACAAATTGTATAAAAATTGTTCTAGCTGTTTGAGCGTAGCGGAGCATAGAGGTAACAAATATACACACTCATAAACTATCGCCTTAAAAATATTAGTGTCATCTTTATGGTCCATTCACACTTCAGTGTGTACTCAAATCATCATTTTGCATTAAAATATATGTTAATCTTGTTAAAAAAATCTGTGCCTAATTATCTTCATTTAATTTGGGTTGTATTGTATAATCTCTCAGGCAAAGTAATACCTACTTTGCCTCTTAATTTATTTATGTGTTTCCTTTTCGTGTCCCGCAGTGTACGACGCCAGTAATTAATTAAACTTGCGTTGTACGTGTCAAGTTGTTTGTTAGCCGCTCTCGAGTAACTCAGCCAGATACATGCATGTTATTGAATGCACGCTGCTTTGTGTAGAAGCATGCATGCGTGCATGCTTTGCGGATAGTTTTATGATCTATCCTCAAACGCCACTCAATTATAAGTTTAAAAGCTTACTTGCAATGTGGGTCGTGCATAACTAGTATTCTTGTTATCCCGTCGGTAAGCTGTAAGCTGAATGCTTGTGTTACGAGTGGGTTCACGTCGGTAGTACAATGGGTGGGATTCGAACTCGCGATTACATGAACTGTATCTCAGGCTCAATACACCTTTAAATTGTTTTCTTCTCTAAAACTGGACAGATTCAAATAATTTTTGGATCACAATTAAGAGGAAAAGTATACCACAATTAAAATGGATTTAAATACTTAACTTAAATTTAATAAAATTAATGACGAGCCTGTTGGTCTAGTGGTTAGTAACCTTGACTGCTGACCCGGAGGTCGTGGGTTCGATTCCCACCCAGGACAAATCTTCGTGTGATGAGCACGATCATTTGTTCTGTGTCTGGGTGTTATTTATCTATAATAAGTATGTTTATATGTTGTCTGGTCACCATAGTACAGGCTCTGCCAATACTAGTTTGGGATCAGATGGCCGTTTGTGGGTTGTCCCAAGATATAGATATTATCATCTTAAAATCTTTTGATGTTTTCAGTCATAAGTTTATTTAAAGAAATATGAAGAACTAATAATTTATAATATCTTTACAACTCTATTTTAAGCTAATAAATTTTATACTATTTTTTATTTTCAAACGAACCGTAAAATGCTTTAAGGCCGAGACGGTGTGGCTGATCAGAGACGGCGTTGAATTCTCTGATACCGATGGCTCTCATTTCTGGACTTCACTGCTGATTAGGATCAGGCGGGTTGAAGTCATCTTGTAGTGGCAAGAAAAGTGAATACTGACAGATTATTTGTTTTTAGTTATCCTGACATTTCCTCCCTATTTAGTGGTCTATAAGTCAACCTCAGTATTTGCCGGATTAGTAGGAAGCAGCTCAAGGCCGAAGACATTGGGGGAGACTTGTGCCCAACAGTGGGACACCAGCTAACCAGTTATAAAAAAAAATAGTTTACACAGGTCTTGTGTGTGGTGGATATTCGGACCACTTTAGTCATTCTCTTGTGTATGATGGGTCTAGCCGGATCTTCCGGATATCCGGATATTCCTCTGGGAATAATCGTTATCTACGTTATCATCGCAGATATAGATTATATACACGTTAAACGTAATCAGCGATAGCAATCAGCGTTAGTATGCATTATAGGTAATATAATTTAGAGTGTCAATAACATTGACAATTCTAAGCCAAACTAGGCATCGGCGTAGTGTCACTTATTTTAATATAATTAGGAAATTTGTAGGAATACATTAGAATATGGGGTTACGACTAAGACTATGTATTAGTATGTCTGTTTATATAATACCGGCCTATAAACGTCTCACTGCTGGGCACAGGCCTCTTCCCCTATAGAGAAGGGATGAGCATTGATCACCACGCCTGCTCATTGCGAATTGACGACATCAGATTCCAATATTTTGAAATCCAGGTTTCCTCACGATGCTTTCTTTCACCGTTTCTCAATGATGTCTTAGAATGATTAAAAAAGTGCATATAAATTTAAAAAATTCACGTTTGTACTTGCCTGGGTTCGAAGCTGCAACCATGTTCATGCAAATCCGGTCATTGAACCGCTAGGCCACCACCACATATGTACCTGTTTACAATTTATTATTAATCATTTTTAACTTTATTTAAGGAGGTCCTGCTGAATTGGAATCAGATGGCCGTTGTTTTGTACCTACCCTAAGGAAATGCTGTCGTCATTATAATTATTACTATACATACCTTTTCAATACAGTATACAGCACGAAGATATCCAAAGCTTAGCCTTTGATTGTATAAGGAAAGACTAGGATGGATATGACTTAAACTTTAATCTTGAACTGATTAGTTCATGATGGTCATCTGATTCCAAACTAGGCAGAACCTCTACTATGGTGACCAGACAACTGTCAAACATACTATATATTTCTAAATACATACACATTATATATAAATAACACCTAGACACAGAACAAATGATCATGCTCATCACACAAAGATTTGTCCTGGGTGGGAATCGAACCCACATCTTCCGGCCTACCAGTCTTATCTTATAAAGCAGTATTATGAAGAGGAAAGATTTGTATTTTTGTGTGTGTATGTATGTTTGTAATGAATAAACTCAAAAACTACAGCGCCGATTTTAAAAATTCTTTCACCATTAGAAAGCTACATTCACCCTGAGTAACATAGGCTATATTTTTTACTTAAAAATTAGGCACCGCGGGTGGGCTCGCGGCGAACAGCTAGTTATGTAATATAATTAGATATTATTATTTGTTATTTCTTGAATAAAATATAGAGTTTACCTACTCGGAGGCGTATCTCCAAGATTGTTACCCTTTCACGTCTCATTACCGCCGATGCATTGGATGAAAGCGCCAGACTATTTTAATTGTTCTTTTGCGCGCCATTAGCTCAATTGATCGCGTCGCGTTTGTGAAAACGATCGCCTTTACAATGTTCAGTGTTTGGGGTTTCTTAGTTATCAAATTAAGACTATTTTTTAAATTATAATTATGTAAAATATAGTTAAAGAAACACTAATATTATTGAAATAAAATGTATTTTAAACGGATCCTTTGCGGACCTTCAAACGTCGGGAACGACGCCCGCAAGGTGGGATTCGAACCTGCAACCACATGATCGCAAGTCCGACCCCCTAGCCAACGCCGCTTATTAAATGAGCAAGCAACTCAACGCAAGGTCCTTCCATATCGGAAGGACAGTATTAGGGACATTTATAAGCTGGTATTATCAAGTCCAGTTAATAGAAATTGAATTCACGCATATCCAAACTTATTGATTGCGTACACACGGCTAAATATCAAGCTATGCATTTCCAGTTTATGCTGACCTCGCAGTGTACGGAAATCCTATACAAAGCGAGATCAGCTTATACTGGAAATTGATAGTTTGATGTGTAGCCGTGCGTACCTAACTAACCCCCTCCCCGCGACATTGCGCCTAATTTGTCACGTCATTATTCCACCACTTATGTCAACAGTGTCTTAGCACGTCACATTACCGTATGTCCAGATAATTAATAACTTAGTTATTAGGTAATAAATGGTTGGCCATTGTCTTGTTACGTATGGATTATAGCGGGTATTACGCATGTTAATGATAGACAAAGATACTGTTTTATTCAGATTTGATGTCAAGGTAGTAATGTCGTGGTGGCCTAACGGTTTAATTACCGGATTCGTATGTAAATGGTTGCAGGTTCGAACCCAGGCGTCCCAGGCACGTACCAATGTGAATAGTTACTAAACGTAAGGAATCCAGGTTGATTCCAAAAATTGGAATCTGAAATCGCCAACCCGCAGTGAGCCAGCGTGGTGATCAATGTTCGTCCCTTCCCTATATGTGAAGAGGCCTGTGTCCAGCAATGGGATATTTATAGGCTGGTTTTATTGTAATTTACCGTTATATTATTTTTATCTTCGACAATTTGTAAAATCTCTTGATTATGGTTTGTTAAACCTTTATGGTTTTGAGCATGAACATGGATGGATATTAAGGGAGGGGAAGGCCAAAGACACGATGGATGGTTTGTTTGAAAAGCAAATATACTATATACCTACTAGCTTCGACCCGCGGTGCTACACGCAGTTCATCAAATAAAATAAATTCCAGGCCAAGCCTGTGAGTCATCATCATTCATCCAGGGTGTAGCCCCATACCATATTTCATTGAAATTGGTCGATGTATGAAATAAAATAAATATGTGGACAGAATCACATACATTGCTCCGAATCCAAAGTAGCAAAAGCACCTGTGTTATGGAATCAGAGAACGAAGTTACCACAAACACCCAGACCCGAGACAATGCAGAACACTGTATTTCTACATTGAACTGTCCGGGGATTGAACCCGGGACCTCCGACTTAGCAGTCACTAACCACTAGACCAACAGACCTGTCAAATATAATAGTAACAGTGCAAGATAATGCCTACATTTATAGAATACAAAACTTTAATTACACTTAATCAATGTACTGCTCTCATGACGTCGCAACGTCCCCACTACGTCATATCACAACATGACGTATTGTCACAAGGTGTTGACGTAGCCGTCGGCTGTTGACGGGTTAAATTATGTGGCTATTCGTGTTACCACGCGAGCAGTAGAGGGTTAAGCCTTGATAAATTTGATGTTGATAAATGAAGATTCGATTTTTTCAATACATAAAAATAACTTTAAATTGATGAAACTCAATACTTATTACAATTTTATTCAAATTATGCTGTGAGGAGTAAAACTGGTCACAGGGTTATTAATTTATTCTATCGACTTTAACAAAAAATAATAATAAATACAAAAAAATGTAGTAGATAAAAAAAATACAATGTGAAAGTCCAACTCGTCCTTGTCCGATTTTTCTATTTAACAACTCACATAACACTCTTGCCTTATTAGACAAGGTACATTTTTCAAAAGTAAAAAAAAAAAGAGCCAAGTGTCACGTGACTTATCGAAGAGAAATGTCATTTCCATACATTTAATGTCATCTAAGCGATTTCGGTCATCGAGAAATGTACCTTGTCTAAGGGGGCTGTTTTCTTATAAACTTGTTTTGTTGTATATTATCTGTACAATAAAATCTGTAAACATATTTAGCGAGAAGTTTTTGTTGAACCTCAAAAAAATATACATGATTTGAGAACTGTTATAATTTTATGTTGTTGTTAAGTGGATGGTGAGTTCCTGTTAAATTATCGTTTGACAATTTCGCTATTTGTATACATATTTATGCTCTTGACTGTACCTACCTCACAATTAAACCTGTTTTTCATTCATAACATTCATTCATAGTTTTAGGTAATAAAATTAATCGTTGTCATATGTTTTATTAATGTGAATGGTTATTGAGAAGTTTTTTATAGTTATTTTAGGTAAACTATCGTATGTAGAACACGATATTATAATAATATGAGATAAGAATGAAACTATAAAACTTAATGATTATGTCATAGGTTTTAAAGTTTCAATAGTTATACAGGGGGTTTTAAAAAATATAGGTACGTATGATTTATTTGATTTTACCTGTTTATCTATGTTTTAATTTACTGTCAAATTAATACATAATCAATTATGCTTCATAGTATACTAATGAGCACAATTAAGCGTGATGTTTGATCGAAGCTACGCCTAATCTCACAGAATCAATACTAATTAGGAATTTATAATTAATTACTCTATTGCTTATTAATGTAGTCATGATACGTGCTTAGACTAGACTTAGTAAAAGCCGTAGAGGTTATAAGTCAAGGTTAAGCAACTGCTGTCGAGGTTGGGTTTTGGATGGGTGACCATCAATTGCTTATTTTTCTAGTTTATTCCCCAAGTTACATCGGGGTCAGATCGCGAGAGATTCACTTAAATACTAGTATGTTTTTATCACCTCTATACAGCTCTACCTTTTCATTGAACTGGTTCAGTAATTTAGTAAGAACTAATATATAAAAAATTTAAAACTATTTAGTAATGTAATAACGATAACTAACAAACATAATTACTTTCATTTATATGCAATGATAGCTTATAGTTATAAAAAGCTAAAATTTATGGACGCTTTTGTGTACAAATTAAATAATTAGTAAACAACAAAATTAATATAATTTAGGCATAGATAACATAGGTATTATAGTAAGTGTCTGTAAACTAAAATCCGACCTAATTTTGCTGCCGTTGTGTTTATGTATCATTGATGTTATAAATGTACCAACTGGATAGTGCAAGATTTTATACTTTTAAATACTTTTACCAAGTAAACTAGTAGTGTTAAAACCGACTTCCAAAGGATTAGGTTCTATGTTCGACTGTATGTATCTTTTTTTATTTGAAGTCGGTGCCAAACAGAATATGTATGCGATAACGACTGCAATTGGCACGGGCACGTCCTTCAAACTAATCAGTTGGTAACTAAACAATTGAATAATTTATAAGGTAATTTAAGAATTTAGTTTATTTTTCGCTTTTAAGTGGTGATTTTGAAGCGGGTGTTTTTTTTTTTTGTTGAAAAGTTATTTTTTCATTCATCAAATTGAAAATCAATGATAGAATATCGTACATTACATATACAGGATTAATTTAAAAGGAGCAAAAATATTCAGTTTTTTGCACCTGATTACCTCGTTTAATATACGCATCCCTTTTAAAATAATCCTGTATTTACTTAAATAGAACTCAAAACGTGGTTAATCAGGTGGCGGTGGTCGCGCGTTCAAATTCCACTGACTGACGTGAACCCACTCGTACCACAAGCATTGAGCTGATCAGCCCCCCTGGCCCCTAGCCAAGTGACATTTCTACAAGCGATAACGCTGATCGAATCTCTCAAATGTATGGAAGTGACAAGACTGAGTCACGTGACTTATCGAAATCAAATGTCATTTAATCGATTTCTATCATAGTTAAAGCTTGTCGAAATGTCACTTGGCTAGGGGGGCTGGAGGGGTTAAAAAGAATACTAGATATATGCGACCCACATTGCCAGAAAGCTTTAAAAAAATGACACTTTAAATTTGTATAGATTTAGATTTAATGGAATCGTAGAGCATCCATTAACTTTATATCCGTGTTTAAGGTCCAGTATCACATTTAAACAGTCGGTTGTGGTCAGGCCTGGCTGTGGTAACTATATGTTACTGTAAAGGCACCTGAAAGCACCTTTATTTCGTTTATTTTCGACTAATGGGCTTTTTGGAACATCTATCTGTTTTAGAGGCTATAATGAGGTTTGTTTTGTGTGTCGGGTGTATGATCTATATAGGTCTGTGGTCGTGTTTAGAAGAGATCATATAAAAAATGTTTGTTTAAGACAAAGAGTCTCAAAAAGTCCTCAAAAAATAACAAAACGAATGTAGTAATTTCCCTTTTCCTGTCTAGCCTTTTCAGCCTTTACCGAATTTAGCTGAAAACCGTATTTTTACTTTTGCTTTACCGTAACATGGAGAGACTGCCTTTCTGACCTCCACAACCTATTGCTAGGTAATACAGTATTCCATAGTAAGACTGGTTGTCAGAATTGTAATGACTGAAAGAATACCAAAGATCACTGTGTGACAGTCGGGACCAACGGCTTAACGTGATCGTCTCGATATGTTTACAAAATGGTCACCCATCCACGCACTAACCGCGGCGAGCGAGGTTTAATCTTTATTATTGATCAAACCGTACGGCTTACACTTATACGGTTTCGGCTGTAATGTTTGTTCGAAATTGTTTATCTTGTTGCGGTGTTAGTAGTGTTGTCGTTAATGAGTTGCATCGCGACACTATATTTGAGCAGCGCCGCGACGCCGTAGTTGAACTGCGTCGTGACGCCATAGCTGAGCGGCATCGCGACGCTATAGCTTACAGCTCACATCACCTCTCCGCCTCGCATATCCTCTCTGCTTTGGTGGAAATCGTCTACTAGTTTTGCAGCACATCTCGTTTCGTCTTCTTTCCACTTTGGTGGATACCGGGCCCTAACATTCATTCAAAACTTTTATTGCGTTTCTAAATTGCGTGATACTGTAATACCGTTCATACATTGCAATAAAAAGCCTCAACTCCCACACGAAGCGTCAATCGTTTGACATTCATATGTAGTACAAACACTTTGTGACAGGAGTTATGTCTACTGACCACCGCGCACCGGATAGTGTGGGCGAGAGGTCAACTGTGGTACAAGATAGCTAATTTTTTAGTTTTAAATAATATTTTTTGGACGAAGTTCCTTATCGCGCGTTGCGAAAAGGGGCTAGACGGAAAAATTAAGACGAAAAGTTGTAACGACACTTTTTGCTCTCTCTCTATCTCTCATAGAAAGCAAGCCAGTTATTTTCGTTTCGTCTTTCTATTTCGCATTGAACAGTGTGGTGTCGCGACGATTATATTATTTTTGTTGAGTGTATACAGGTTTTTTGTATATAATTATTACTTTAATTTTACAATTCCTTCACTAATTAATCGAAAGGAACTTCGTTTCATCCGGGTGTCCCTTGACACCTCTCAAGTTTTTTTTATAATATTTTTCAAAGGAGAGGAGTTTTTGAGGTTTGATACCTCAAAAATTCGATTTATCAAGAGTATGAGTTACTTCGTAAATACAGAATTTTGTTTCGACCTTTCGCTGTTAAAACGGATTTGCCGATATATGTTGGTTGCAGATTAGAATCCTTTGCAAGCAAGTACCAATATTTCTTTAAAGTTACATGTAATTTCTTCATTGAACATTTATGACGATCTTAAGTATATATTTATCGCTTCTTTACGCTTTAAAGATGATTAATGGCGACTTAAAACTGATTGACGTGTTAGTTTTTTTTTTTAAAGATTATTAGTAATGAGGGTCGCACATTACTAGTAATCTCGTTAACCCCTCGCGCTAAGCTAAGATGCTTGTGTTACGAGTGGGTTTACGTCGGTAGTGTAATGGGTGGGATTCGAACCTGCAACCACATGATCGCAAGTCCGACGCCCTAGCCATGGCTACCGCCGCTTCAAGTTTTCGGCTAATAGCCTTTAAAATGCATTTTTTCAAAGATGGCTTCCTCCGGTGCCTGATATTGAGGACGGCGGCGAACCAGCTCACACCAACGCATCATGGGAAGAGTATCGTCCGAGGTCCAGCAGTTACGTTTGCGTCAGATGCGTCTGCGTCCATTAAAATGCCCCCTAAATCTGTAGAATGTGGGTTCAATTCTCAAAACACACATGGACCAGGGTGTACAGTCATGAGCATAAATATGTGTACACATAGCGAAATTGTAATGACTGCACGGATAGCCGAGTGGTATAGGTCACCACGCTGATTAATTACCACTGTGCGCGACGTGTTGCGGGTTCGATCCCCGCATGAGACAAGCATTTGTGTGATCCACAAATGCTTGTTCCAAGTCTGGGTGTTCTTTGTGCATGTGATTTGAATGTTTGTGAAACCCCCGCAACACAAGGATTAAATTTCTTAGTGCGGGCGTCGTTTTTAAAAAAAAAAAAAAAAAAAATAAAGACGTATTTATGCTCGTGACTGAAGGTTCGTGGTTGTCCGTAATAGTCTTCTGTCCAGGTTGTTCCGTGATACCGGCTTAAGATTAACCGACTCCGCTTATAACTTAAACCCAAAGTAAATAATTAACTGACTATTATGTAGGTGTCGTTAAGTTACTAATATGTAAGCAATCGCCTAATGATGTCTTGCGATTGACAGTTATAACAGAGAGGTGTGGAAATTACCAAATTCAGCTCTCTGTTTTAGGGGTGAAAGTCTATATTGGTAGAGCTAATTTATTCACGTAATTTTAATTACTAAATACCGCTTTCACCAGCGGATCTGCTCGCGTGGATGTAGGTTAGGGCTAAATGTCGATATCCTGTTTTGAAGTTTATGTTAACTCTAAATCCAGGTTTTATCGAAATCGGTTGTGTGGTTCAGCGGTAAAAATGACACACAAAATTTATTTTCAGATTTTTTATTTTATAATCATCAATTAATCATATGTAGTTGTGCGATCTTTTTGAAAACCTTACGTCGTGGTTAAGTTACGTAAACATCGGATTTCAAGGTTTTGCCAGCTCTGAGGTCGCGAGTTCGATCCCCGGTCAGGTCATTGTAGAAACCCCTTCCTATATTGTCTCGGGTGGGTGTTTGTGGTACCGTCGTTGTCTCTGATCCCATAACACAAGTGCTTTAGCTACTTACTTTAGGTTCAAAGCAATGTATGTGATGTTGTCCACATTTAACAATGCTGTATTTTTGTAGTCTGAGACACACATTGTTATAATTTATGTAGTAATTTTCCATTGTAAAACAGTTAGTCACAGACTATAAAAACCTTTAGAATATATAAAAGACAAAAGTTTAATACGTTACGCCATTAAAATTGATTGATCATGGTATTGTGTTGGTTATAATAGACCGCATCACGGATAACTACAGAAAGACAACTTCGAATAAAACACGAAATCAATCTTCAATGTATATATATTATTATTTAGGCTTTTAATTTTTGTAATACCATTAACCAAATAGATAAGAAATACCTTAAAATAATTTGGAATTAATAATCAGCTATTCCTGCGACCGTATACTGATACGCCGATCAGTTTGAAGCCGCCGTTAAGTCTCATGCCGTCTCTGTCTCTTTAAAGTGTGGAGTAGTGACAGATAAACATTTAAGAAAATCTTAAAGCCAATTTGTCGTTTCATAATTCAGGGGATAGTCTGATATTAGAAATGAATGAGCGAGTTTACAGTTTAGTATTAAGAGTTTATATAGTTAAGTTGGAAATATTTTTAATTAGCAGTAATGGAAAAATTAAATTAATAAGCAGTAATAGACAAATTAAATTAAAGTTTACTGAATAAATGTCTATTATATCACTAAAAGTGATTTTTCTCTTACAATTTTTTTATTTGCAGGTGTAAATTATAAGTTAATAATACATATTTTTACATCCAGGGATGAAAATATATTGCATATCTAGAGGTAATTTATAGTTGATGCAGTAAGCAATGTGTAATTAATTATAAATTAATTTGTCACAAATAAAAGGTTAGTACTGAAACTTCTAAATTACTTTTATTGTGGTCTCAATTTTATGTAGATTTTTCCAGAATTTTAATATTTTTAATGTTATTTTAATAAAATACTTTTAATTCCAGTATAAAGTTTTATCTTATATTAAAATATTTTAGCATATTTATGAATGAATCCAATTTTGATGGTTACGAATATATTGTATTTATAGAAAATGATTCAACTTCGCATTCTTCTGTTTTAACGACATAATTAGATATTCTATAGTTTTTTTAATGTAAATTTTATAGTTTAAAGGTATTATGATTATTGCCATTCACATTGCTAAGATAACAACAAAATTCCAATCGGGTTCCTTAGGAAAATTGGTTCAGTTTTATGCACCTAATTACCTCGTAGGATATCCGCACTCCTTTCAAAATAATCCTACTAATATTATAAATGTGAAAGTGTAGATGTTTGGATGTTTAGATGTTTGGATGTTTGTTGCTCAATCACGCAAAAACGGCTGAACGGATTTGGATGAAATTTGGCATTCCTACTAATATTATAAATGTGAAAGTGTGGATGTTTGGATGTTTAGATGTTTGGATGTTTGTTGCTCAATTACGCAAAAACGGCTGAACGGATTTGGATGAAATTTGGCATGCATGTAGGCTTTGACATGAAAAGGAACATAGGCTACCTTTTATCCCGATTCCTTTAGTAGTTCCCGAGGGAAAATTGAAAATTGTGTACGAGCTTAAGCCGTGGGCTGACAGCTTAGAAATTTGGTATTTTTCTCTATTACAGCGCAAGCTATAACACGGGTGAAAATTTTATTCCATTTTTCATTACTTTTACATTTTTTATTTCCTTTTGGACCCAATTCTGAAGTCCACGCAGACGAAGTCGCGGGCAAAAGCTAGTCCTGTATAAATTATGCTGTTGTACATTACTTAGCTCAAAGACGGTGTGAACCGCCATCCAGGGACACTTATTTGGTAGACAGGAGTAAAAAACAAAAGAGTGGCGTTCTTACTCTTTTGTTTATTATTACCTATACTCGGAATTTTAATTCGATTCCAGATTTGACAATTTCAGTGTTGCAACGTTATGACAAGTACCTACTAAATAGTGACGTTGCGAAATTATTCGATATGGAAATGGAATATTTCCAGATCGATTCTTCTCGTTTATAATTTTACTTTTGTAAACTAAGTATATAAGGAAATTAAATATTTCTGAACCGATAATTTAGTTTTGACGATTAATTAACGACCTGAGACTTTTCTTTTATAATTGTGTGTAAAATAAATAAAAAAGTGTGATCATGAAGGAACATGACAAATAAAACAGATAGATGTATTATGGTAATAATTTATTTTATAAATTGTCGCCGTCATCGCTATCGCTATCGCTGTCACTTTCTGTAACATTTATTATAAATGTGTCTGTGATATTGTTGTGTTATTATTATGAATAATTATGTATTTATTTAAATAAAAATCAATAATTTATACTCTGTAAAATATAGCTTGATACCTGTGACGTTAGCGACTCCGTTTTAAAGACAGCTTTACTAAATTTATTTCTGAAAAAGTTCAAGTTTTTAAATATGAATACGACATTTGTGTATAAAAATAGAACACATTTTTAAAAACAATCATGTTATTATAAAGATACCAGTAAAAACAAGGGTAATTTAAATAATTTATAATTTTTCTTAAATATTTTTTTGGTTGTTAGCTTATTTTATAAACGCGTTTTGAAGACTGGTAGGGTCGTGTAACTGACTGACAGACGAATATCGATAAAATAATAGTATGAAAATATCACTAGTATTAAATGGATAAAATTATTAAATAAAATAATGTTTTTACTATAGATTTGTATTTTTTTAGTCTGGCAATAATGGTTTCGCGTGCAGGAAACAAGCGGGCGCCATCTTTTTTGAGTCAGTACGAGTGCCGACGCGACGCCTTGTATACGCTACCTATTGTTTTGTTGTTATTGTGTTACTTTGTTAAGTTCTGTTGTTACCTTTTTGTTGTCTCTTTATTTGTTGTTTTTTCTTGCACCACAATGCCGAAAAGACCAAAAAAGACTGTTTTGAACAGTGAATGTCGCGAATTTGTGATCCGTTTGCGCGAGTATTTTGAACATGAAAATCAAAATGGCGGACCGCTACTACCATTGGAGCAAGTGTGCAATAGAGTTGCTGACGCTCTTGGTATCGGACGAGCTACAGTAGCTCGAATTAGCAAAGAAAAGTATGGAGAATCGTCAACGGAGATGGCTGCCGAAGGTACAACATTATTATCGACGCCAAATAAAAAAAGGAAGAAAGTTTCTCCAGTCACTGAAATTGACGACTTCGATGCCAATGCAATTCGCAACCATATTTATGCGTATTACACACGTGGTGAATTTCCCACGTTAAGAAAATTAGCCGTATCTCTGAAAGACTCGGATTTATTTAAAGGAAGTTTACCATCGCTATCCAAGATTTTAAGAAAAATCGGTTTTGCTTATAAAAAAAGCGATAAAAGAAAGATTTTAATGGAGCGAACAGATATTGCTTTGAGCCGAATTGACTTTTTGCGCAAAGTCAAAGACATTACAGATTGGGATAAAGTCGTTTTTCTTGATGAAACATGGCTCAACGCAAACCACACTCTATCAAGATCGTGGACAGATGATAAAGCAGAATCTACCACCAAGGTACCCGAAGGCAAAGGGCAAAGATTAATTATTGCTCATGCAGGAACATCGTCAGGTTTTGTGCCCAATTGTTTGCTGGCGTTCAAATCAGTAAAAACAACAGAGTACCATGAAGAAATGGATTTTACAAAATTTAAGGGGTGGTTTTTAAATCTTTTAAATAATTTGAGTGAACCACATATTATTCTGATGGACAACGCTCCGTACCATTCAGTGCAAATAGACAAGGCACCTACGACGAGCAATCGCAAAATGGAAATAATTACTTGGCTGCAAAACAAAGGAGTAGAAGCCAACAACAGCATGCTCAAGAAAGAATTGCTACGATTAGTTAGCATTCATAAGCCCCGAAATCCAAAATATATTTTAGATGAAATTGCGAAGGAAATGGGCCATACCGTCATCCGCTTACCACCATATCACTGCCATTACAATGCAATAGAACTAATCTGGGCTCAAGTCAAAGGTTAGTGTTGTCTAAAAAAAATAATTACATCGAGTATACACATTTCTTGTTTGAGTTTCTTGCCCGTTCTTCTCAGTACGGTGTAACCGAATGGGCGGACAAACTATGTATCTGACGTTTGGAAAACATACTGAATATATTTAATTCAAAATAAAACAATTTGATTTGATTGTTGTAGGTTTTTTTACTTAATCGAATCGTTATTTTTTCAGGTTACGCTGCTAGACATAATGTAGCACCGCCTTTCACAGCAAACAAAATGTTAACCTTACTAAACGAAGCTTGTGTTCATGTAAACGCGGATGATTGGAAAAAAGTAGTTGAGAGAACCAAAAATGTTATACACAAAGATTGGGAGCGCGATCTTCAGTTTGACAACATATGTGATCAAGAATTGATTATTAATCTTCAGGACTGCTCCAGCGATGAATCGGAATTTGAGTGTGATGTTGATCTCGAATGTACACCGTTCGACAATTAAAATTTTAAATACATACTAATTCCTACTGTTTCATTTCATTTAAATAAACTATTAAATAATATTGGGGTTACTTTTGCTCTTTTTTTGAAAGAATAATGAATGGCAAAATAAACCGATAGTTGGGAGTTTTCTAAAGAAAACATTTTTTTCACCTTATTATGATTTAAACATTTAAAACTAAGGTACATCTTTAATTCTTTCTTTCAATGTCGTTACAATGTAATTTTTTATGAAACTCATAACGACATAGATATCGATAAAATACGAAAGACGCTCCCATCCCTAGTAATGTCATTCTGACAAACGTCACAGGTATCAAGCTATATTTTACAGAGTATAGTCTTTATTTGGCACACTGATTGTTTATCGATTTTTGAGTCCATCACTACACTATTATATGTGGTATCATTATTTCACAAAATGACAGTAGCTAATGTCAAATCTGGAATCGAATTAAAATTCCGAGTATAGTACCTACTTACATCATTTTGCTAATCTAATCTAGGAAGTCGGTCTTATCCTTCCACACCCGTCTTGTGATAGCATAGACCAGTCCTTTCCGCAGGAGTCAAGTAAGTTTTAACGTTTTTCTCAGTCTACCGCAATGTCACTTAGGGTTAGGCATGTGGAACCCATTCTGTGATTGTTTTAGACCAAATGCTATATACCATAATTGTGTACTTAATTGTATTTAACATCTTTGCCAATATTTTCAACCTAAGTGCTATAGCAAAGTAAATGAAATATTTTTTTGTTTAGTTTTCTTACCCCCTATAAGCTTGCAGTTGTAATAATATTTATGGATTTGCGCAGACATACATGTGTCGCCCACAGCGGCGCCTACGCATCTGCGTAACCGATGACCCCCGGCTAATATGTCAATATATAGTTCTTAATAAGATGGGTTGGGTTAAACTTTTATTCATTTGATGATTCAATACTAGCGAATGACTCTCTATACATAGCTAAAGAGAAAAAAAACATACAGTCGAATTGATAACCTCCTCTTTTTTAAGTCGGTTAGAGATCTTATTTAAAATCCATGGCGTATTTAAAAAATAAATAAAAAATGGGTGCGCGTACGCACGTACCGCGCGCATTTTTAATATTTCACTCTCATATTTTTTTCATAACAAGCCTAAAGAAGTATAACTTCAATAACATAAAAATCTGTGAGGCTGATATTCAGAGAAGAAAACAGTTTTTATATCATTGCAAGGAGTTACCACAACCTTGTTTATTTAATTGATATAACCTCTATGGAGGAGGACGGTAAATAGTACTTCAAAGTAACGAAATTTGGTCGTCATGGCAACTACCTACTTACCATTTATGCTATAGAACTGCATAATATATTATACTAGCTTTTGCTCGCGGTTCCGCCCGCGTGGAAGTCGGTTATCGCGGCAAATAATAGCCTATACTTAGCCTTCCTCAATAAGTGGGCTATCTAACAGTGAAAGAATTTGTCAAATCGGTCCTGTAGTTCCTGAGATTAGCGCGTTCAAACAAATAAACTCTTCAGCTTTATAATATTAGTATAGATTAGAAGGTAAAATTATTTAAAACCTTTGTGTATTTATAAAAGGTTAATAAGAATTATCCACGCCACATTTTCTATAGATGTAAACAGACAGAAAAATATTAAAATTGTTTTAAAATATTCTTAGAAATTACATTAAAATGTAACGTAAAAACCGACCACCCACTCTGTTTATATTATTATTATTTTATTATACGCATTATCATGAATTGGCCACTATACAAATAAGCGCAGAAGGTTAACGCTTTCATGCCATGTCATAGGTAAATAAATAAATGTGGACAACATCACATACATTGCTCCGAATCCAAAGTAAGTAGCTAAAGCACTTGTGTTATGGAATCTGAGACAACGAAGGTACCACAAACACTCAGACCCGAGACAATGTAGAAAAGTGTTTTTCTACATTTACCCGTCCGGGGATCAAACCCGGGACCTCAGAACCGGCGACACCTTGAAAACCGATGTGTACGCCACTCGACCACTGAGGAAACATCCTTATAAATATGTAACACATGTGTTAATTATATTTTCTTTCAAAGAAACATAATTATGAAACCCATCTATACTCTTTTAGATGTTTTCTTTCTGAAATGGGCTGTCCATTACTGGTTATAAAGTAAATAGACATCATTAAAAATAAATTAAATTACTTCTGTTATAAAATTATTATTGTCCCAAGATATTATTATAATAGTAATTTAAATGTTATTCCAAGTTGCCCTTCTGTAACTTGCTTTTTCTTTGCTCTCATAAGCTATAAAACATAAAGACATAAACGTGTGAAACACGTGTGTCTGTCTGTTTGTACACCAGTTATATAAAACATAACTTTATTTGGTATTTATTTCCGTTAATATTTTGGGCGAGCGTATATCAAGATTAAAGAAAGAAAGAAAAATGTTTTATTTGGAACTTCGCACAGGTAAAAACAAGATAAAAAAAAATATTATTACAAAACTGTCACCAGATTTTTAAAAGCTTACTAGCACATTGCTAGTATTTTTATTAACCCCTCTTACTAAACCAAATGCTTGTTTTACGAGTGGATTCTCGTCGGTAGTGCACTGGGAAGGTTTCGAACCCGCAACGACGTGATCGCAAGTCCAGCGCCCTAGCATTTTATGCTCACGCTTTTCACGCAACATGGCTTATTCATGGCTTCTTTAATTCAATCAATAATCTATACTTATAATAAATCTGTAGAAGTGAAAATTCTGTACATTGAAAATATCAAAAAAAATAATGGTGGGGTGTGTTACTAGACCGACACCGAACCCAAAAATGTGATTAAAAAAATTTTTGTCTGTCTGTCTGTCTGTCTGTCTGTCTGTTTGTTCAGGCATCACGCAAAAACTACCGGTTCGATTTCGATGAAACTTGGTATAATTGTTCTTTAATATCCTGGGCACCACACTGGGTAGTTTTTATCCCGGAAAAGTATATACAAAAAAAAACAAACTTAATTTTGCGGTTCGATCCCTAGACCCGAATACTGTACCAACCGCAAATAATAAGTTTGTCGTAGGTTACGTCACCCGCAGTGGAGTTCAATAAGGGGCGCTGCACACGGCCAAGTAACTATTTATTAATCTGTGACACGGCTAAGATACTATAATTATTTATCTATACTTTATATATATTATATATTATAAAGCTAAAGAGTTTGTTTGTTTGAACGCGCTAAACTCAGGAAGTACGGGTCCGATTTGAAAAATTATTTCACTGTTAGATAGTCCACTTATTGAGGAAGGCTATAGGTTACTTTTCTTTTGGAAATCTATCCCCTAAGGGGGTGAAATAGTGGTTGAAAGTTTGTATGGGAAGTTCGGTATTTTCAATGATAGACACATGAAATATCGTATACGGGTTTCTGAATAGAAATAAATAAAGATGTATTTCAGCGATTTTAAAAATCATCCCCCTAAGAGGGTGAAAAAGGGGTTGGAAGTTTGTAGGCATATGAATTGTGTCGTTTTCAAAGATAGACACATTCAATTTCATACAAGGGTTGTTAGTTAGAAATAAATAAGATGTATTTCCGAGATTTTAGAAATCTACCCTCTAAGGGGGTGAAATAAGGGCTGAAATAGTTGGTATGTGAAGTTCAGTATTCTCAAAGATAGACAGATGAAAAGATAAAATAATGACCATCTAAGACATATCTATAATGACGACTCCCGTGGTCGAGTGGCGTTCACTCTGGTTTTTAAGGTGTCGCCAGCTCTAAGGTTCCAGGTTCGATCCCCGGATGGGTCCATGTAGAAAATCACTTTTATACATAGTCTGGAGTCTGGGTGTTTATGGTACCTTTTTTGTCTCCGATTCCATAACACAAATGCTTTTGCTACTTACTTTACTTTTATTATTATTTAACGCCATAATATTAGATGAAAAATTTTATACATGCTCCTTACTTTGAAAATCACAGAATACATCTACCTTTTATACTACTGTTTACTTTACGCGCGAGCGAAGCCGCGGGCAACAGCTAGTGTTTAATAATAGTGTACTTGATAATAGTAAATGACTAATGACTCGTAGTAGGTACGTAAAGTTATTTAAAATCAAATGCAAAAGGAACTCAGACTTCTGTAATAACTTAAAGATGAAGTGACAAATAGTTAAGTACCTACTGAATATTTGATTTAATAAACAATACATTCTTAAACCATAGTTATACTGTTTATACCATAATTATACTTAGTCGTGCAGTCCACGGCAAAAGTTGATCATGAATTTACTTTATAAGTATATTTTGGAGTCAAAACTGATCACGTACCTACTAGTAATAAATGTTTGGTATAATTTACAATCACATACTTTTGAATCACTTCGACGCCACACAGTTCTGACGCGAACTCCGTTCAATATTGAATTTCTGTTTTTGATCATCTACTTTTGCTGTTGTACTTGTTATTATAACTCTCGCTAAAAAAATTGATACTAATTTTCGGATTTTATCGCGGTTTATTTTGGTTTTCACAACGCCTGTGCAGGTGACAATGTCATGGGCAGACAGTCTACCCGTGACCATGACTGATGATGTAATTTGATTTCAATGTCTATATTCTCGTAAACCTCAGAAAACAATAATTTTACATACAACTTTCCCATTTAATTCCTCGTTGAACAACTTACTCACAACTCATCACTTTCAATTCAAATGTAATATTTATATGTTAGCAATACTATGAGACCTTTGACCTGTTAATGGTCTTAACTTTTATATAAACGACAAACATTCGCAGTCGTGATAGGTTATGTTCCCTCGATACTAATGTACCTACTATTAGTGTAGGTTACCAAATAATTAGACACTATTTATGTGTATTAGTTAAATAAATATAAATAGGTTTTCGAAAACTTTGTACGGAGGAGGACGAAATTTCAGTATTTCCTGAAATACTAATTATTCTTGTTAACCCTTCGCGGTAAGCTAAATTTTGTGTTACGAGTGGGTTTACGTCGGTAGTGCAATGGGTAGGTTTCGAACCGGCAACCTCATGATGGCAAGTCTGACGCCTAAGCCATTAGGCTACCTCCGCTCAAAATTCCAAAAATTCCATATTTTTAAGCAGTCAACCTGATAAAAAGCTAATACTTACTAATTTAATTTGAAACATTGATACAAAATTAAATAACGACCTAACTTAACCCACCTGTATTACGCAATCTAATCTCCAATTATTGGTTCAATTCAAAAAGTTATTCGAAAAAAAACTACAATAAATTAAAACATTCTTAAAAAGAACCTCGGATTCCAAATTCAAAAACCTACAATGCAATAAACAAAAAAGTTACAAAGCATTTAACGCTTCGAAAAATACAATTTAAAAAAGGAACGTGTAGGTCACGGACCGAACGACCGGTAGCCGGACAGGTTACCGAAGTTAGCCGAATGGACCCGAGTGCGCACGAAGTTAATGGATGCATTTTAACTCCAATTAGTTTTAGTCGCTGTCACTGTCACTTTAAGGTATAAAATAGCAATAGGCTTAATAACGTCTTGGAGGTCAGTCGCGTGCCTCGTGTTCCGAGTAAAGCCGAACGCTGACGGAAAAAGCCGATCGTTGCAGCGTGGGATCCTTTCACCTTTGTCTATACTCGAACAATTTTATGGTGAATCGTAAAATTATGGAAGGAGAGCTTTAGTGAGATAGCAGTGAATAAGAAGCTATATGTTAAAGTTTTCACGGAGTATTTTATGCACCGTTAATATCTATACTAAAATTATAAAGCTAAATAGTTCGTTTGTTTGAACGCGCTAATCTTAGGAACTACTGATTCCGATTTGAGAAATGTTACTTGGATACTGGAGATGAGCACGGCTTCTCTCTCCAAACCATGGCTCACTTGATGAGCTGCTCAGCGTTTCCTACCGCCTGTACACGCGAGGACCTGCATAACGCCACTGAGAATGCTGTCCGCGTGGCTGAGTACTGGTCCGTTAAAATTTGACTATGCCATTGATCGACACGCTAAGAAGAAGCAGATGGTGTTACTGCCCCCCTAGCCAAGTTACATTTCTACAAGCGTTAACTATGATAGAAATCGCTTAAATGACATTAAATGTATGGAAATGACATTTGATTTCGATAAGTCACGTGACTCAGACTTGTTACTTCCATACATTTGAGCGATTCGATAGCGTTATCGCTTGTAGAAATGTCACTTGGCTAGGGGGGCTGAACTTTAACGCACTTTATTTTTGTACATTGTTTTTTTTTTTAAATAAAAGACAAGGCTAATTTTAAACTCTGATTCACACTCGTTCTCATAAGCACAAAGTAATATTTTTAAACGAATGTCATGTGCTAAGCTGTTTTAATTTTATTTGCTGTACATGATTATCCCGTTCGAAACAACCCTTCAAACTAAAATAACCTATCACAAATCAAGCAAAAATCAACTTTATCTCATACAAATAGAGTTTACAGCAACCGTATAAGTTAACTTGGTAAATAACTGTGCAAAGTGTTCCCACGTTGCAAATTAAAAAGAAGTGTTTTGGTATGTTTGAGCAATTAATAAAATCAACAAAGTTATGGATTTTGGTATTTATATTTCGGATTTGATTCCGTATATTATCACGAATTAATCTAAAAGATTGACTGGATATAATTATTACACCTCATAATTTGAAGATTGTAGGTATATAATAAAAAATATCCGAAGTTTGTTTATTTGCTGAAAAGCGCTAATTTCTGAAAATACGAACAATATTGAAAAAAACTGTTTAAAATAGTCTGATTCAAAAGAAGTAGTAAAGTAAGGTAAAGGATTTTTTTTCACCTATGAAGATAATTAGGATTCCGTATTGAAACTGGAACACGTGGACAAAGTCGCGGGGAATAGCTAGTCTAATATATAAAATTCTCGTGTCGCAATGATTGTTACAAACTCCTCCGAAACGACTGGACCGATTTGTATGAAATTTTGTGTGCATATCGGGTAGGTCTGAGAATCGGCCAACATCTATTTTTCATACCCCTAAGTGATAGCGGTGGTCCTCTCTAGATTTTTTTAATATGACAGAGCATAGTTTTCGGGGCCAGCTAGTTTTTCTATATAAATCGAATGACTCTGTCTAAGATTTCGGAGCTTAATTACCAAACTGATATATAGGTCACCACGCTAATTACCACTGTGCGCGACGTGCTGCGGGTTCGATCCCCGCATGGGATAAGTATTTGTGCGATCCACAAATGCTTGTTGATTCACGAGGTCTGGGTGTTCTTTGTGCATGTGATTAGAATGTTTGTGAAACCCCCGCGACACAAGAATTAAATATCTTAGTGAGGGAGACGTTTACTTAACTAAAGTCCAATAAGAATAATTTTTGCCGCAATAACCAACACTCCAAAGAGTCGCGGGCGAAAGCTAGTTATGACTATTATCGACTTTTAACTGTCCCACTGCTGGGCACAGGCCTCTCCTCATATAGAGAAGGAACAAGCATTGATCACCACGCTGGCTCAATGGGGCCGATTTCAGGTAAACTCAATAGCAAAAGTAGATGATGAATTGAGTTTAAATCTTTTGGAGTCAAAACTGATCCCGAATAGGTATATGGCAACTGTACTAGTAGTAAATGTTTGGTATAAGTTATAATCACATACTTCTGAATCACTTCGACACACAGTTCTGACGCAAACTCCGTTCATTAGTATTGAATTTCTGATTTTGATCATCTACTTTTGCTGTTGACTGTACCTACCAATTCGGAATTTACACAATGTTTTCCTTCACTGTTTGTCTATAATGTGATTTAAAATTGTATGAGAATCTTTTTTAAACCAGTCCTGCACCCAGATACCATGTATAGTAATAAACGAGTTTCCATTCAACATTTTTAGAATATTAATATTGTATCCTGTGATTTTTTAATTAATATTCAATATTACAACATAATTTTGTAACGTGGCCTGAGTTACTTTTTGTTCTTGTCCTTGAAGTAATACGCATACGATTTTCAGTAGTATATTTAAACTAGGTTTTGCTCGCGATTCAGTCCGCGTAGGTGTCGGTTATCCCTATAACCTTCCTCAACAAGTGGGCTATCTAATAGTGATTTTTTATTTAAATCGGACCAGTCGTTCTTGAGATTAGCGCGTTCAACTAAACAAACAAACTCTTCCGCGTTTTAATATTAGTATTGATAATGGAGATATTTGACTTTTTCCGTGTTCGAGTGGTGTACACATTACAAACCGGTTTCAAGGTGTCGCTAGCTCTGAGGTCCCGGTTTCGATCCGGATGGGTCAATGTAGTAAAAACACTTTTCTACATAGTCTCGGGTCTGGGTGTTTGTGGTACCTTCGTTGTCTCTGATTCCATAACACAAGTGCTTTAGCTACTTACTTTAGATTTGGAGCAATATATGTGATGTTATCCACATTTTTTTTTATATTACCACAATCAAAGATACTTTAAATCTATTTATTTATTTTCTCTAAGAATTTTATATTCCTTTACACATACCTAAGCAAAACGTAAACTGCAGTTTTTCTTCTAAATACCTATAAGAACCACTTATTTCAACGAATGCAATAAAACCCGCCGTTTCCCACAGTTTAAAGTTATCCAGTAATGCAGTATTTTAGTTTGAGACTTCAAAGCGATACTGTAAACATGCCGAAACAACTTTAACAGTCTTCTGCAAATAGTTAAAAGTTGAACTGGGAGTATTTTAGTAGAATTTTTTGGTTGTACACTTGAAGTTTAAACGAATAAGTAGTTTGTTGAGCATAGGTTTTTACTTTTGTTTCGAATTTTAAGACTAGTTGTTGCCTGCGGTTTCGCCCGCTTGAGTGTCAGTTATCGAGTTTGCTTCCATACCAAGTTTGGGTTGTGGAGGTCAGATAGGCAATCGCTCGTTGTAAATTACTGATGATTCCTTGATTGATTGACATTCCTTGTAGATGACTGCACGGATAGCCGTGTGGTAATAGGTCACCATGTTAATGACCACTGTGCGCGACGTGCTGCGGGTTCGATCCCCGCATGGAACAAGTATTTGTGTGATCCACAAATGCTTGTTCCAAGTCTGGGTGTTCTTTGTGCATGTGATTTGAATGTTTGTGAAACCCCCGCGAAACAGCTTCAGCTAAATCTGTTAAGGCCCCCCTAGCTTGGGAAATGATGATAATGGAATATGAATTAGCTCTTAATTACTGCGTTCTTCTTCATTAGGCGAGGTCAGTGTAGGCAAATCCTTAACAGCAGATTGTAGAGTCAATAAAGCCATCCCTGTTTGTATGCACAGTATTATCTCATTCTAAGTTTCATCACAATCAGTTTAGCATTTTATCCATAAAGTTACAGACAAACTGTCCGGGTTACTTTCGAATTAATACACATATTAGCAGGTTTCGCACGTTTATCGCGGCAAAAAATATCCTATAGCCTCCCTTTATCGAGGACAGCCATAGGATTACATATTATAAATACGCTATCTAACACTGATATATTTTTCCAAATCGGACCAGTAGTTTTCGAGATAAGTGCGTTCAACCAAACAAAAAAAATAAACTTCAGCTTTTTTAATATTAGTATAGATATTAGATATGGATATTAGGTATGGATTAAATTAATATTATTATAACATATATAACCATGTCGTATGTTTGTTTAACAGTTTACATTTTCTAACCAAAGCTTAGCACTAAACTGCCAGTTAATAAACAATAAATCAATCAAACCTTGTACGCGTTTATTGATCGTAACGATTCGATTGTTCTCTTATTAGAAATATTAATCGATAACCGATAGTACAGGTTATTATCGATAAGCATATTAATCTACTTTTCTATTCGAAACAGAATGTGAATGTGAACTTGGTTTTAAATTGTTTGGAATATGAGAAAAATATAAAATAATTACTATTTTGAAACATAATAATTTTCTTCGGTAAATGCCAAAACAAATAACATGCCTGCAATGTATGCTGTCATGGATGTATGTTTTACAGGTAAAATTTTACGAGTTAAATTGGAAAGTTATTATTACTTCTTAAAATCTATGTCCATCCGACCCCCGCCGCGTGGGAAAACTGATTCGAATTTTTTTTTAATTCTTTCTCCATTCTTCCTTTCCACAAGGAATAAGTGGGAATAAACAAGCTCTCAATCAAAAAATGTCGATAATTTATTATTAATATGAGGTCAATTCAAAGTGACTTTCTCAACCGGGACCAAAGAAAATAACCTGTGAATTATGGGCGATAAATAACTAATAAATCAATCAGAGCCTATGATTGTTTTAATGTTTCCTTAATATGATGTTTTTATAGCGAGCTCCGCGACTATAAAAGCGATAAAAATGTAGACCAGGAGCTTGGACCTTGTCCGTTCTTTTATATTGTATTTTTAAAGCTGTTCATAAAATATGAAGACGTGTTTTTTTTAAGATTAAGAGTGATCTCAAGAAGTGTAAAATATATAATTTTAAAGAGTTTTAATGATCGTTTAGACTTTTCTGATAAGGTTTTATAGCATAGGTTATTATTATTTTTTTTGTTTAAACTTGACCGATTCACCATAAAAACAAAAAGGAAACACAATTCGTTTTTTTTTCATTTGGAAACTACTATCTACAAACGAATACACACATTATAGTGTATAATACACACATCTAGTGATTAAAATAATCATATTATTGACTCCATGCTCCTGGTCTATAAACGATACTGTAGAGCTACATCACAAGCCAATCGCTATTGTTCTATTTCTAGCGCTAATCGTTTCCTGCAATCGTGCACTATTTGTTAAGCACTTTGTATTTTCTCTGCTAAAACATACAAACATGGGTTATACTAGTTTAAGCACTCGGCTTCGCTCTAGCAAATAAATAAACACTGGATTTTTGTACAGGTTTTGTATTCTGTATCTAGTGGTTGAGAATATACCATACTAATAATATAAAGGGGAAAGTTTGTGAGTGTATGTTTGTTACCAGCCTCTTCACGCTTAAACGGCTTGAACAATATTGATAAAATTAAGTACGATGTTAGCTGACACTCAGGAGTACGACACAGGCTACTTTTTTCCCGCAAAATTTAGGTGTCTTGTAAACAGCGGGGTGCAGCTGGTATAATATAAATGCGGAAGTAAGTCTTTTGGTCTGTTTGTCTCGCTTTTACGGCTAAACCACTGAACCAATTTTGGTGAAACTTAATACGGTGTGAGCTTGTATCGCAAGGATACAAGCTTAGACTACTTTTTGCCGTGATAACCGACACTTTCACGGAGCCGCGGGAAAAAAGCTAGTTCAAATAAAAAAATACAATATTACACTGTTTGAAAATCTTTAGATAATAAGTATTATATTGTTATTTTCAAGCAATGCCGCGCGATTAAGTCTTGTATTTCTTTGTTTAGTCCATTGTTCTAGAACTTTCGTTCAGGTAAATAAGTTACGAAGTTTCTCGGTTCTCTTGTAACAATGCGAGGAATCTTTAAGTCTTTTTTAAAGTAAAATATTTCTTTAATTTTTATGTTGAAATAAATTATTTATTGCGGAATTGTAATATAGTTGCTACGCTGTTTAATGTCACTGTTGAAAATCTCTTATTTAACCGGCTTCGAAGAAGAAGGACGTTCTAGTTTATGTTCTACATATTATATTATATCAATAATATAAAAGCCCACGTCACTCACTGACTCACTGACTCACTGACTCACTGATTCTGGAACGCTCGCACACTATGATAATTTTTAAAGAAAGAACACATAACAAAGAGTTTATCATAAAAAAGTTTCAAAAACAATATTTTCGCGAAATTCAACGTCAATGACTGAAGAAAAGTATTAAGTTTTGTTATGATTCAATCAATGTATAATACTTTACGCGCGAGCGAAGCCGCGGGCAACAGCTAGTTCTTTATAGTCTACATAATATGGTCAACGTATGCTGTGCCCGCAACTTCATCCGCGTGGATTTATGTTTTGTTTTGAATTTATCTAAAATATGTAGCCTAACTTACCCCTTATTTAATCAGCTTCCTGCTAGTAAAAAGCCGTCAAAACCGGTCTAGCCATTTCAGAGATTAAAGGGAACAAACAGACAGACAGACCGACAGCAAGATAAAAATTGAAAAAAAAATTATTTTGGTATAAGTGTGCAGTGTGTAATATTCATAATTATGCATGTAACAAAAAGCGGTTTTTTTAATACTACAAACAGACAATCCAATTTTATTTATATGTATGTAAGTAGATGCGTATGTATAGATAGGTCTTCATATTTACGACTAGTAAATACAGCAACTAAACTTATCAAATAGTTAACACAGACACATTCCTGCCTACCCGTTCTTTAACAAACCTTGAAGGTTAAACACCTTGAAATTAACTTAAAACAATCAACAACTCATCACAGCCCTTAAAACACGCGTAACATAACATAGTTTTATATGTCGTAATGGGGTCATTTGTACCCCATCTAATAATGGACCCCATTTCAAGGGATCAAATCTTGTAGGTCAGAAATACGGTTTAATTGTGTGACTGTTAATTGGTTGTCATGGTGATTAATTTGGACTGACAATCAGGTGATTAGGTTAATGTTACATTACAATTTTGGGTCAGGTTAAGCTGCGCTACATGAGGTCGCGATTTGGATGAGAAGTGATTTTTTTAATTGATGAAATTCGCTCTGAAATTTGGTATAGTTTTAGATTTTAGTGGGTTGTAAACCAGTTTGCAAGCGGCGATAGCCTAATTGCTAGGGCGTTGGACTTGCAATCATGTGGTTGCTAGTTCGAAACCCACCTATTTCACTAACGACGTGAACCCACTCGAAACACAAGCGTTTAGCTTACCATGAGGGGTCAAGAATACTAGTAATGTGCGACTCAGATTGTTAGTAAGCTTTTAAAAGATAAAAAATTTAAGAAATATAATAGTCCCATGGTTTCTAGATAAACTAGCTGACTCAGCATGCTTTGTTCTGCAATATAAAAAAAAAATCTAGAGAGAGCCACTCCCTTCACGGGTGTGAAAAATAAATGTTGGCCGATTCTCAGACCTACCCGATACTCACACAAAATTTCATTCAAATCAGTCCAGCCGTTTCGAAAGAGTTTGGGAACAAACACCGAAACGAGAATTTTATTAAATACGGGATTATTTTTTAAGAAGTGCGTTTATTCAACGAGGTAATCAGGTGCATAAAACTGAACTACTTTCCCTAAGGAACATACGTCGAAATCTTAAAATTGAAAAGATTTATTTCATAAAAACATAAATCCCGTGACCTGTAACTTTGTAGGAATTTTTCATTTTAAATTTTAAGATTTCGACGTATGTTCCTTGGGGAAAGTTGTTCAGTTTTATGCACCTGATTACCTCGTTGAATAAACGCACTCCATAAAAAATAATCCTGTATACTACACTAACCACTAGACCAAGAGGCTTGTCATAGATTATTACAGTGCTTTGAAACGTATATTTCACTTTTCAAGCTTACTATTAAAGCGATATACGACTGAGAAATAAGAAAAAAAGCGCTTTAATATTCAAATTTAACTGCTAAACTAAATTCCGTGTGCCGCTTGCCCGAGAGCTAAACGTCAAATAATTTTGGCCTGAGAATAATTAAATGTGTGCCCGGTTTAAACCGGGATTGTTAAAATTAAGGAGTTATGGCATAACCTATAGTAACCTTTGGAATTTCTTGCCGTTTCCTTTCCATTCAAAAGATTACAACTAGAGTCACTTTGACGACCTCCGTGGTCGAGTCCTGGTTTTCAAGGTGTCGCTGACTCTGAGGTCTTGGGCTCGATCCCCGGACGGGTCAATGTAGAAAAACACTTTTCTACATTGTCTGGGTTTTTGTGGAACCTTCATTGTCTCTGATTTCATAACACAAGTGCTTTAGCTACTTACATTGGATTCGGAGCAAGTAGGTATGTGATGTTGTCCCCATTTAAGCATATATTTACTTAACGATTCGAAGTGCCTGAAAGGCCTACCTGATATAAAAACAATTTGATTTTGTTTTTAACTATATCATACTTACCGAAAAGCTAGTATTTTTTTGATAAGCCTTTTTCGAAGCGTTGCAAAAAGAGTGACAGCGTTCAAAAAGTGTGATCGGGTGAGACAAACGCTCGACTTGGGGAGTAAGCTGGTAAATTCTGGACGAGAGCGTTCCGAAAAGTGTGATCGGATGAGACGAAAGGAACAGTTTTAAGGGAAATATAATATAGTGCAGATAGAAATAGAGAGGCTTACATTTCGTATACATATTACTGTAGGGACAAGACAATGGCATGCGAGTACGCATTTTCTTTCTCTCTTTCTCTCATAGCCAGTTACATTTCGTATATTAAGAGACAGTGCAGGCCGTGCAATTACTTCAGTCGGTGTGGCCTAAAGCTCATTTGTTTTTTTATATAGGAAGTAGCAGTTAGAGTTCCTCTCGTTGTAGTTGTGTGTCAAATTTAACAATGTCCAAGGTTTTCATTGTTTTTTTTTAAGTTTTTAGTGTTGTGTATAAACCTATTTGTTGTTTTTTATGGAACGGTATTGTCGCTCAGCGACAAAGTTCTGTTAAAAAAAAGCAATGTCTAAGCTACTTTTTATTATGTCATCAACTCATCTCACTTCTAAGTAACCAGAGTTTGTTGAGATGGTTTCTTTTACGTCACACTATCGACGTTTACCGCGGTTTTCGGTCTCTGATTGGTTAAAAGCTGGAACGAGCCAATCGGAGTGTCCAACTTTATAAAACATGAAAATTCCCACCCTTGGTTGACTGGTAGAGAATGCCAAAGACATTAAGTCCGCCATTGTACTTTATTTTTATAACTGTGCGTAAAGTTTAAATAAATAAATAAATAAATTCGATCACAGAAAATTTTTCACTTGCCTTGGCTTCCATTAAGTTACCTTATCCCACCATTTCTGACCTCTAGCGTTTATCTAAGCCGTGCTAATAATTAATTAACGCTAAGTAATTGATACGATAATAAATTAATAAGTAATGAAGACCTTCGTCAGGACTACGCGCTAACCTCAGTGTTTAACCTGAAAGAAACATAAATTCTGAAAAATAACCTTAACAATGGATGTCTCATCTGCCTAGCCTTTTCCCAAGCTATGTGTGTCGGGTACTAGTCGTACCGGATTCAGCTGAAACCGTATCATACCTGCCCCCCTAGCCAAGTGATATTTCTACAACCGATAACGCTGATAGAATCGCTCAAATGTATGGAAGTGACAAGTCTGAGTCACGTGACTTATCGAAATCTAATGTCATTTCCATACATTTAATGTCATTTAAGCGATTTCTATCATAGTAAACGCTTGTAGAAATGTAACTTGGCTAGGGGGGCTGGAGCAACTGACGATCTGCTCCTCGACATCTAGGTAGCTAACACAGTATTCCATATTAAGACTGGTTGTCAGAATGGGGGTTATCGCGAGTCAAAAATCCGCCAGGGAAGGTAATGTCACTTAAGGTCTGTCAATCTGTCAATATCGACCAATCGCAGCCCAGTAACTTGTCTCCCATTGGTGGAAAATGACAGGCAGACCTTATGCGACACTAGCGCCTCTGGCGGATTTTTGACACGCCCTGTCAAGCCTTAAGACCGTTTATTCAATTCTGCAGTTTATATTTATTGAAGCATAAGCTTACATGACGTCTTCAACACTACTTCATACTTACTTCAAAATTGTCATATATTTTATTTACTCAACTTTTGAAGTTCCTTACGTCATAATTTATTCTATATATGGATATACAATAATATATAATCGCGTTATTGTCTTCCTAACGAAAGGAAATGTTCTGGGTCTATTAGAACGGTTCTCATGTCAAAACAAAAGTCTCTCACACAATGGCGTCTATTAAGGATTATGATGTAGTTAAAGATATGCGAAGCGATACTATAAGGCCATTAGAGATGGAAAGGACATGGCTGTAAAAAAAATACATATTCTGAAACAAGTAAAATAATATCAGTTCCAGATTTGGCTACCATGTGGGTTAAGAAACGGTGATAATTATTAATGTAGACAAAACTGATCAGACTTGCCATGGATAGGGTATTGCTGGGCCGATCAGCATATTAATTCATTTTTCCTTTAAAAAAAGCTTACTAGCAATGTGGATCGCACATTACTAGTATTCTTGTTTACCCCTCGTTCTAAGCTGTTGTGCGTAGTGCAATGGGTGGGATTAGAACCCGCGACCACATGATTGCAAGTCCGATGCTTTAGCCATTAGGCTACCGCCGCTTAATATTATAATGAACAGGCATTCCAAAAGATTGGTAATATTGTCAAATGCAGTAAAATGTGGAGGCACTTGGCAATGTTTTGAAATACAAATACAGATAAATAATTCAATAAATACTATGTCAATTGATATGAAACTTGCTGAAAGTATAGATGATAATAATGGTGTATGATGTGATATGATGAAAACATAACTCACGTGACCTGTCACTTTGTATGAAAATTTAATTTTCAATTTTAAGATTTCGACCCATGTTCCTTGGGGAAAGTTGTTCAGTTTTATGCAACTGATTACCTCGTAGAATATACGCACTTCATAAAAAGTAATCCTGTATATTATATCTTTTAGTGTCAAAAAGCCCTAAGATCTGCGAAATTACCAAAGAATACAATACGTCGGACATCGGCGAAAATTCCCAGAGATAGTACCCTACAACCTACGCCACTGGGAAAGCATGAATACGTGTAATTAAACGTATGTCCATTTTTAATTATGGGCTAAAATACTCCATGATATGGGAAAGAATGGAAATTGCCGTCTCACTGAATTCGTAACGATTTTCATTAATATAATTTGTGCGTTTATTTCTATAGAAAATTATTTACACAGTAAAATAATATTTTGAGTTTACATGTGTATATAAATGTGAAGTAAATCTTTTATGGGTACTAATGACCCCATATTAGGGGTAAAATGTTAACATTATTGTGACGTAGCGATAAGATCGATTTTGGTAAGTACATAAATATATATGAATGTGCCAACTGTAGTCCACAGTTTAATACGACTTGAAAAGAAAAAGCTAGATTTTACGAAGACTTAGGGAGTAAGTTGCTTAGTGGAACTTAAAAACAGCTATATCGCGATCAAAGCGGCAGTAGCCTTATGACCAGGGCGTTGGACTTTCGATCAAATGGTTGCAGGTTCAATACCCACCCATTACGCAACTGACGTGAATCCACTCGTAATACAAGCATTTAGCTTAGCTCAAGGGGCTAATTAGAATACCTACTGGTAATGTATCACCCATATCACTAGTAAACACTTTTGTTCTAAAGAAAAATCTAGCCGCAAGAAATCTAGCTGCAATAATTCGCCGGTTACTGTTTTGTCCTTGCTAAACAAAAGACTTTTTTCAGAAAAGAAAACTATAGAATATTCTTTATTGCAATTGTAACATCATTTACTGATAATTACAACAAATCTACACTAATATTATAAAGAGGAAAGATTTGTATTTTTGTGTGTGTATGTTTGTAATGAATAAACTCAAAAACTACTGTGCTGATTTCAAAAATCATTTCACAATTAGAAAGCTACATTGACCCTGAGTAACATAGGCTATACTTTTTACTAAAAAAATAGGTACCGCGGGAGGAGACGCGGGGCACAGCTAGCAAAATTTGCAATGTACTCAAAATCTCCCCATTTTAAAATCCCAACATCAGCGGAACAAAGGGGTTTGTTACGTAACACTTACAAACAAATTAAACATATCTTTTATATCTTTAAACGAGCAATTCTTGTATGTATATATATATAATCTGAATCTCGGAAACGGCTCCAACGATTTTCATGAAATTCAGTAAGCAGGGGGTTTCGGGGGCGTTAAATCGATCTAGCTATGATTCATTTTCAGAAAATGTCGTTTTATCCGTTTTTTTAGTAATCTTATATCTTTAAACGAACAATTCTTGTATAAACTTAGTCTGGCCATAAGTACTTTGACAATTAAAAATAAACAAAACATTTGAATTTGGAATCTGTCATTTATATGATTGTTCATTGTGATTTATAATGAGACCTCCTTCTTTGTGACAGAAAAAGATCAGACCGTCCACGTAGTATTCGCAAGAAAAAGGTTGTCAAAGCAGTAAGGGAAAGAATTCGAAGAAATCCTGTCCGAAAGTAAAAGATTTTATCTCGGGCGATGAAGATAGCACCTAGAACCATGTCTCGTATTTTAAAAGATGACTTAGGACTTGCAGCCTATAAGAGACGTACTGGTAATTTCTTAACTGATAATTTAAAAAGGATAGGGTGGGAAAATCCAAACAACTACTGAAGCGGTACGCAAAAGGAGGTCACAGAAAAATTTTGTTTACGGATGAGATTTTTTTTACAATTGAGCAACTTTTTAACAAACAAAATTACCGTATTTATACTCACAGCTCTAAGAAAGTTTCCCAATTAGTCGACAAAGTGCAACGTGGGCATTATCTAACTTTAGTGATGGTTTGGTGGGCTATTAGCTATGAAGGAGTGACTGAGCCATACTTTTGTGAAAAAGGTATCAAAACATCGGCACAAGGGTATCAAGATACCATTCTTGAGAATGTAGTAAGTAGTAGTAGTAAGCCCCTTAACAACACCATGTTCAATAACCAAGCAAGACCTTCCAGCCTCCCCTTCCCCCTCCTTCCAGCAAGACTCGGCGCCGGGTCATAAAGCTCGGTCTATGCAGTCTTGGTTGGAAACGAACGTTTCGGACTTCATCAGAGCTGAAGACTGGCCGTCGCCTAGCCACGATCTTAATCCGCTGGATTATGATTTATTGTCAGATTTAGAGAGTACGGCTTGCTCTAAACGCCATAATAATTTATGCTTTCTTAAAATAATTTTTAATTTTAATGCTATTTCGGATTTATTGATAAGCTGTATGTATAAAAAAAAATTGTTTCTAATAAAATATTAAACTACTTGCACTCGTGATTTTTTTATTTAAATAACCAGTTCATATTTATTTATTATTATGTCGGTAAGATCGAAAAATAATATTCATACTTCCTCATTTCATCACTATATAATTCGTAGTTACATATAATTTCTAAAAAACATACTACCAAAAAAAAACGAGCAAAGCTCGGTGATCCAGGTACTCCCTTAAAGATTGATAAAGATTTTATAGTCTTCCCAATATCTCTGTATCTTTAATACAAAACATGCATTCACAAAACTGCCATCGAAAGGGTTAAAAACAAACTTACATTTACAGCCCCTAAAATAATTTCCCGAACAAAAACCAACGTTAAACTGTATACTCGAACGCAAAGTAAAGTTTGTTTTACTCTATTTTTACTAACATCCCTTCTTCTGGATGAAAAACGTTTACGTTACGCGAAATTGAACTTTGTCCGATTGAGATAAGTGTCATCCAATTTATATTGTACCTCCGAACGAAACTCGACCTTATTACTTGTAAGTCAAGGTTGTTTTTTCAATGTTTCGTTTTAATATTGTTGTGTTTTTTCAGGCGAAGTTTGACTATTGTCTTAAAAGTGTCGGCGTATACAAAATCGTCTGTAAGTCTATATTAGAAGTTTCAACTACTTTACTGTTGGTTCGATGGTAGATTGGTACGTTCAACAATTTTAGAGGAAAAATAAAACTGATGGGGTATAAAACACATTTGACGGTGTATTTCAGGTATTAAGGGGGTTAAAAGAATGGGGTTTACCACAGACCTCAAAATAAAAAAGTAGCTTATGCCAATAAAGGTGTCAAAAGTCGTTGAATCCTACTAATATTATAAATGTGAAAGTTTGGATGTTTAGATGTTTGGATGTTTGTTACTCAATCACGCAAAAACGGCTGAACGGATTTGGATGAAATTTGGCATGCATGTAGCCTTTGACATGGAAAAGAACATAGGCTTTTATCCCGATTCCTTAAGTAGTTCCAGAAATTTGATATTTTTCTCTATTACAGCGCAAGCACGGGTGACAATTTCATTCCATTTTTCTTTACTTTTTGGACCCAATTCTGAAATCCACGCAGAGGAATTCGCGGGCAGTAGCTAGTAGGTACCTAATATGTCAATTTTGAATTAAAAAGACCTAAACAAACTATACAATATACAAAATTGAGATTTGACTAAGAAAATCCGGTTACAACCGGATCTAACCTAACATTAATTATAACTGCAGTGGACCATCAATCTGTGTCGACACGGTACTGCCAGCAGCCGCAGTCTGCGAATTATTCAGCTTTATGATGTATCTGCTGACCGTAGTAGCTTACCGCCTTATATTATTTATAGTATTTTTGTATAGTTATGAACATAATGATTATTTAAATCTTAATCATAATGAAAGTAGGTATATTTTCAGTTTTTTTTAAAGTTTCTTAATATAGATATGTTATGCAGAAAGATAGGATCTTCTTGTTTCTTGAATTTACTTATCCTACTAATAATATAAATACTAAATAAAGGTTGTGATAGTGTTTATAAGTATGTTACCTCCACACGGTCAAACGGATAGACCAAATTTGATCCAATTGGTGTGAAGGAAGCTGAAACTCTGGATTAAAAAAAAAGCTAACTAGTAATGTGGGTCTCATATTACTAGTATTCTTGTTAAGCCCTCGTGTTAAGCAATATGCTTATATTACGAGTGGTTCACGTTGGTAGTGCAATGGGTGGGATTCGAACCGTTGCCATTAGGCTAGTTCCACTTCAAAATTTAATGAAATTGATATATAAGCTATTTTTTATATGAAAATTTAAATTTACCTCATAGACCGTGGGTAACACCGCGTGCCGCAGCTAGTTTAGTGTAAATTATAAATATTTATATACTTTAACATCTTGATTGTCTCAAAACTAAGAAGTTTGTTAGAGAGCTTTAAGCTCTGAAACCAGCAGTCTGTTTTTTCAATGTTTTTCTATTTAACAGCCCAATTTTGCGAGGAAGGAGACGTGCTATTTAACAAGCCGACTAGCCTTGCGAGTAAATCCTTGGTCCATAGGTTAATTTTAAGACATAGTTCTTTATGTACTACGCACCAATCCATTACTTTGAATTGACTCTTATCGTCTCTGCATAGCCTTTTCCCAAGCTATGTTGGGGTCGGCTTCCAGCCTTACCGGTATCCACTAATTATAATTATAGAAAGACTGCCTATCTGACCTCCACAACCCATTGCTGGGTAATACAGTGTACCATAGTATGACTGGTTGTCAGAATTGTAATGACATAACGACTCAAAGATCACGTCAAAGATCAAAGTCAAAGATCACTTTGACGTCAAAGATCAATGTATGACAGTCGGGACTAATGGCTTAACGTGCTTTCTGAGGTACGGGGGGGTCTCGGTGTGTAGGTAAGTAGTCAAACCGTACGGCTTACACTTAACCACGGCCTCTAACTTCGAATTGCCTATTACGAAGAAAATATGTAAAAATCAACAACATAAATAATCTCCAGAACGCTTCATATACTGTAGGCAAAGTAACCAAGACCGTACTACAAATATATTTACTTCAAACCCAATGAGCTAGGAAATAAATCAATCAAAGACAAAAACAACCTAAACTGGGAATCGAATCCCGCACTAAAGGGGAAATGAAGCGCGAAACTCTCTCAGTTAAACTGAGCGAGGCATTGAGTTGTAAAACTTTACACTTGTAACTCAAAGAGACACAAATAAACTAAAAATAAAGCTCTTACAAGAAGATGTTTTTTAACCGACTTTGTAAATGAGAGGCTGTTAATTCAGCCGACAAATTTGTTACGCGTTTTTTGTTTAAGTATGTAACTTGATATATTATGTGAATGATTTTTATATTTAAACGGATAAAATAAAAAATGAAGATATAAAATAAAATAGCGGCGCTACAAGTTTTAAATGAACTGTAGAGAATACAGGTTGTGGCCTGCGACTCCGCCCGCGTGGGTATCGTGGTAAAATGTACCCCATTTCCTTTCTTGAGATCCAATTTTATCTACCTAATACTGAGTTTCATCAAAATCGATTTAGCGGTTTAGCCGTGAAGGCATCAAAAATAGGGTAATTTTCTGTTTTAATATAAGTATGAATATTTTAACATCAAACAGATTACACATCAAAAGAAATTGGCCTTACATACGTATACCTAATATATAATAGTACAATGATGGAACGAAGGTATACGACAACAATTTTCCAATTTAAAAACAAATAACTCATCAAAGAAAATATATGAACAATTCTACATCAGTTTAAAAAGTTAAGATACATTGTCAATTATTAAACAAAGGTAAAGTTTGATGCGAAAGGTAAATTATTTGTTACTTTTAAAGGATGTAAAAGTTCATAAACAATACCTTTTAATGAACAAGTAAATAAGAACATTACAGTGATTTCATAAGAGAGTTATGGGTTTTCGTTACGGTTTCTATATTTCCGACAAACGACAAAAATTGTGTCCGTGTTAGGTTCATACAAAAGTGCGATGAACTGGAGGTCTTGGAAAAGGCTGTCCTGTTGTAATTGTGGTTAGTGACCCTGGCTGCTTAATCGGAGGTTGGTGAAGCGTCAATGCCTTTCCTCAAAGTAGATTTTTATTATAATAATAAAATTCAATTAGTTACTTTTCCCGCACCTTAAAACATTATTTCGCTATTTTTATAAAAAAGTAACACAATTGAGTCCATACTGATGATTCCGCGCGCCAATATCTACTACCGCAGCGCCCATTGGTTGGTATCGAGTGTTCCTGGCGATGCTCGCAAAATGACCGACAGAGGGCGCCCGCTTAGCGCGCGAGTTCCGTTCCCGCCTCCATTCGCATCGTGTAGAATTTTGTACCGCTCCGCTATAAAAAATCCCTATATGTTGAAAATCTGAGGATTCCCGTGGAATAAGTGAACCTGTTGCTGTGAGACTTTGAACACTTATAGTGCAGTATTAATTTCACGAGTTTCAACCAGCCCACCGGTAGATGAATCAAGATTTAGCTTTGATTCGATTTCCACCCAGGAAAAATCTTTGCGTGATAAACACCAACTTTTGTTCCGTGTCCGTGTGTAATTTATCAACAATAATAAATGTGTGTTATTAGAATTATGTATACTATAATACATACTTATACATTTTCCTTGAATTTAAGCAAATTGAAAACTCCACTTCCAAAGTCATTTCATAACAAAACAGGTTCAGTCATTTCGGAACTACTATGCCACAAACAGGTATACCTGCTTTAGCTTATGTGACCTCCCTTTTTGTATGCGAAAAAAGGTGGAAAATATCGACGATAATTGACCTCGCTAACCTCAGCTGTCCAATACACAGCTACCCTTAAATTAAGCGGCCCCATCTTATTTTTCGACCGAATGCATTTCGGATTTACGTAATTATGCAAATGCGACCCGGAGTTACCCCAAAACGTTTTTAAAATCCCCTAAAAAGGCTCCGGGGTAGTGTTTCTATCACTATGAGGTAACAGGGTGTCGATTTGAATATTTTCTGTGGCTTTTTTTATCAGACACTCTCTTATTATGTGCTGCTGACCGAATTTCAGATATATCAGAGATAAGCCCTCACGAGAATACTTCAGTGCACCAGCGTACGAAGCAGTTCATTAAGGTTATCATGCCTAGCACGGTTCTGCCTGTTGATTCTGTAAGACGTCGTTCTAAAATTCGAATCTGAACCCGCCGTGAGTTTCTTGATTGGCATTCTATAAACTCGGTTGATACACTAGCGCTACACTTGCGAGCGTGTCAGCGTGTTGAACTAAATTAACCGTGAGATTTAGACCCAAGTTCACCAACAGATGGTTAAATTTTAAACAAATGTTTGAACCATGAACGGCTGTTTAACAATATTTTGCTGTTCACCATTCTTCGCTTTTTCGCTTTCGCTTAAACGATGTAGCCAACTCAGTTTATGCTTCCTGACATGAAGTTTTTATTTTGTTATTCTCCCAGCAAGTGTTTAAGCTATAACAAATAAATATATTTGATTTGATTTGAAGCTCTCAAGAGAACGTTTGCAGTGAGTACTAAGAGCATTAAACTCGTCAGCCAGATCCTTCCAACTTCTTTCTTTTTCGGCATTTGCTTTAGCGTCCGATTTTTTATTTTCTATTATATCTCTGTACTTTATTACGAGTGCCGTAAGTACAGATTTCTCGCCACTGGTGAACTTCAAAGTACGTTTACGCTTATCTTCCATATCACTGATATTTATGTTAAATAAAAGATGACAAACACGACACGAAAAAAATATGAATTGAGTTAGATGATTTGATCACAGAGTTTGACAATGAAAATTGATTGACGTGACCATTAAGACATTCAACATTCACAAAATAATGATTTATTTTTATTTATTTATTTATTTTACTAAGTAACAAACGGTCATTTTCAAACAAAGAAAGAATTAAAAATACAAAATGAACACAAAAAGACCTATAGTTTCCTTAATTAATAATAATGGTATTTTTATAACACTGTTTTTTTTTTCTTTTTTGATATGATATGATAAACCATTCCAGCATTTGGTAATTTTGGACTCACTCATTCAAAACAGTTTGGTTAGCAAACCGTTGGTTAGAAATAAATGGTGTACTTTAAAAAAGAACGCGGTTGGATTGAACATCGGTTTAATGCTAACAGAACGGTTATGTAATCAATGATTATGATGTAGTTAGAAAACTCGGGCCTAAATATGAGATGACGTTTGAGTTCGCACTCGAAATTTGAAACTTATGCGAAGTGAGAGTGAACGTGAAGTGAACAGCGAAGTGAGATGCGAGTTGTTGATTGACATTTTACAGAATTGACGTGCTGTTGACATCATTCACAATTCGTGAAGCAAAACATTGTGAGGAAACCTGAGTCAATTAGTTAATTTATACATTTTATATAAACTTTTTTTTTTTCTTTTTTTTTTTAAAAAAAAAACGACGCCCGCTCTAAGGAATTTATTCCTTGTGTCGCGGGGGTTTCACAAACATTCAAATCACATGCACAAAGAACACCCAGACTTGGAACAAGCATTTGTGGATCACACAGATACTTGTCCCATGCGGGGATCGAACCCGCAGCACGTCGCGCACAGTGGTAATTGGCGTGGTGACCTATACCACTCGGCTATCCGTGCAGTCGACAACCCGTAATGAGTAAGCGTGGTGATCAATGCTTGTTCCTTATTTTTATGAGAAGAGGCATGTGCCCAGCAGTGGGACAATGGTTTTTTTCTTTTAGTGACGTCGTTGGTGGAGCCGGCCAAACTAGCAATAAATAATATATCCCATGTACCTTAACCCTCTTACTGTTTGCCTTATTAAGATTGTTTTCATAACGCACTAACTACTAACAGGTCTGAAATCCGCAGGAGGTCCCTTAGTGAAAATTGCTCACGCAATTTTTCTACTGCTCTAGCTTGAAGTCCTTATGGGTTTACCAAAAAGTCCGGTGAAGTATTCAATGTCTGCGCTCAGGCTAATTGCGGTAGATGTCTCCAAAAAACGTCTGGAGACAGATGAGATGTGTGATGAGAACAGCTCTACTTTCTTTCTGGAGCACGGGGCCGCACAGGGATAAAATTTCATCAGACCAGCAAAAGTAAACCAAGGATGGATGACTGAAAAATTCAGCATGGACTAATGTCCATTATCCACGGCCTAGTCGCGGCAAGGACGGCTTAACCTGTACGATCGATCCATCTTAGTTGGTAGTCCAAAAGCCTAATAACGTCTTTGCAACAATAAGGGTCGCGGGACAAAACATTTTGGGCGTGGATCAAAGCCCAAGTGTTCTAAGTTTGTTGTGGAATCTCGCATAGTTTTGCTAAGGGTTGGAGTAGACTGATGACTTTGATGTATTTTCATTCGCCTCAAACTATAGTATAGCGATACTGTTTCATGGTGAAGATGGGACAGGAATTCATAATTAATTTTGATAATATCCATCAAAATCGAAGCTGTAGAATATCGCTACCTTATTTTCTGTTATCAAAATAAATTCTTCTGAAATGAATGGATTTAATGAACAAAATACCTTTTCACAAATTAGCATAATAATTATTAAAATATTTATTATTATATATTTTATATCTTTCATAATTCATTTTTTTTTTCTTGTGGCCAGAAGTGTTTACTAAAAGCAAAAGAACGTAATTAATTATCGTGTACGTACACGTACTTGTTTAATATCGTGATATTGATACGGAAACGGTATGCAACAAAAATCCACGCTAATGTTATTAAGACGAGAGTTTGTGAGCGTGTATGTCTACGGCTGAATTGGTTTTGATAACATTTGGTATGGACGTAGGTGACATCCTGAATTAACACAAAGGCTACTTTTATCCAGAAAAAAAAGTTATCTGTGAAACTGCGGGAACTCCGCGGCCACAGCTAGTTCAAGTTCAAATTCAAAATTTCTTTACTCAAATTACGCTACTAAGTAGGTACCACTTTCTGAACGTCGACAAACTAGACAGCACCCTGAAGCGCCCACCCTTCACCGCTACCTAAGTGCTCTGTGTTCCTAAGAGCTGTGGAGAAGAAACGGCGCAACAAACTCCTCAGCAGCACGCTGTCTCTCATTTTACAAAAGTAAAAAGTAAGTTTACCATAAATATCAAAAAACCTTCCTAAAGCTAATGATTTTTTTTTTTAAGAAAACCACGCCCGCACTAAGGAATTTAATTCTTGCGTCGCGGGGGTTTCACAAACATTCAAATCACATGCACAAAGAACACCCAGACTTGACACAAACATTTGTGGATTACACAAATGCTTGTCTCATGCGGGGATCGAACCCGCAGCACGTTGCGCACAGTGGTAATTAGCGTGGTGACCTATACCACTCGGCTATCCGTGCAGTCAGATTGACACCATATTTATATTTTCCCTCCCTAATCTAACTACCAACATAATATATATTTTTTCTATCTGCTCATTCTGTATATTTGAGAACAGTAGCCATTTATTGCTGTTCCTTGACCCCGAAGGTCACTGACAAATGGCTTCGCATTCGTCGCGTCTTCAACCTTTATTATTTTCTAGGGTGGACAGGGCCATATTTTGTGTCCAACAGATGAGTTTTAAGTTAAATATATAGCATCCAGGTTTCTATAGTTTTCTTAAGGAATTATAAGAGAATCTTTAAGCTTTCTGTTGCATTTCTGAATATGACTTCATTTCTGAGAATATAAAAAATCATTATAAAAATAATGCTTTTCATACAGAATAAACTATAAAAACACAGTCTTTAAAATAGTCTTCACTGCCAAAACTGTTTGGCAATGGCACTTACCTTGAGAGGTGTCAGTTATGAAACGAACGTATTATTTCGGAAATTCAACCTTATTCGCATGAGATAAAGATGTTTTTGTTGCCCGTACAATTGTACTGTCAAGTCTTCTTCTTCTTCTTCTTCCTGCCCTTATCCCATTTATATGGGGTCGGCGCAATGCGTATTTTATTGTACAGTCAAGTATCAGTGCATTATTGTCCTTGACGGCCTGTTGGTGTAATGGTCAGTGACGCTGACTGATAAGCAGAAGGTCGTGGGTTCCATTCCCACCCAGGACATATATATTTGTGTGATGAGCACGATCATTTGTTTTGTGTCTGGGTGTAATTTATCTATAATGATATGTAGGTATACATGTATGTTTATCAGTTGCCTGGTTACCATAGTACAGGCTCTGCCTACTTTGGGATCAGATGGCCGTGTGTGAGTCGTCCTAAGATTATTTATTTATTATAAGCACCGCAAATTTTGAATTCATTATCTCAATAAATTCTACGGTCGTCTACTAACATCAATTTCTCCTAGTTATCCTGTCGAACTGGTAAACTGTTATTCTTTGCATTTAAATAAGTACTCAAGAACTGTCCATACAGTTGCAGCATTGCGAGAACAAATTCCAATGTTGACTGTTTTAACCTATCTTTATTTTTACACTCTCTTTTTTTTCTGGGAAGAAATATAGAATTGGGTCGTTCTCAAAAAAGTGGCACCGATCGATTTAATTTATCAATTTTTAAAAATGTTTCAAATATAGAGTTTTTTTTACAGAAATCTATTGGCAGCGTTTGTATTAGGTTGAATTGATGAAAGGGAAGCAGATTTACAGAAAATTGAATGAGATACAGCCTTTCAAAAATATGGCTTCACAGGTTAAAGAAACATTGTACAGGTTTATGAGAAAACATTACCAAATTATAGAGAAAGAAACAAAAAAACAGTGTAATCATGCAAAATCAATGTTTATTATTTAATAAACTGCAAACAATAACAGTTCTGATGGAAAATAACAGCTTCTATAACGAAAAAAAAAAAACAAAAAATTAAAAAGGAAAACCTTCGTCTTATAATCTAATTAATGAACTTTTAATCAGTCTGTAACAATCAGCTGACAATATGTAATAGCAATATACTTACTATATTGCTATTACATATTGTCAGCTTCTAAATTATAATAATAATATTTTGGATCTTGTATGAATAGAGTTCCTAAGCCAATCACACAAAAATAATCAATCACATAATAATCGTAATAAATGATAATGATTATGATTATGACTTTGAAATGAATTCAACGAGGCGATTAATCGCAGGCCCTTCATCTAATTCGTTCCGGAGGTAATTCTATTTCAGACAGAGCTGAAAATGGTGTAGATCTATTAGAACACTTACTACTTCTTCTTCTTCTGTCTAGCACTCTAGTCTTATCCCAAGCCATGTTGACTTCGGCTGCCAGACTTACAAAATAGGTCAAACCGTAACCATAATCCTACTTCCTACTAATATTATAAATGTGAAAGTGTGAACGTTTGAATGTTTAGATGTTTGGATGTTTGTAACTCAATCACGCAAAAACGGCTGATCGGATTTGGATGAAATTTGGCATGCAAGTAGTCTTTGACATGGAAAAGAATATAAGCTACCTTTTATCCCGATTCCTTAATTAGTTCCCGAGGGAAAATTGAAAATTGTTTACGAGCAAAGCTCTGGGCAGACAGCTTTGAAATTTTGTATTTTTCTCTATTACAGCGCAACACGGGTGAACATGTTATTCTATATTTTATTACTTTCACATTTTTCATTTCTTTTTGGACCTAATTCTGAAGTCCATGTATACGAAGTCGCGGGTAGAAGCTATAAATGAATAAATAGCTAAAAGGTATCCAAATAGCAATATATATAACCTAATTTAACTTTTTTACTGTTAACGTAAACATGCAGTAGATATACTAAGTATTTCACACCTAATTATTTCGATTATTCTTAAAAAAAATGCATTTGACAAAAAATATATAGGTAAAATATCTTTAACCTGTTAACAATCTCTTTAACCTGTGCATTTTCAACAGGGTAAAGAGAGTCTGGTTAATGAAAAACCTAAGTAATCATTCAATAACAACAAAACGGTTAGGCTTTTTAAAATATAATTTACAGAATCATATATAGTTACCTATTGACACATTTTAAGACAAAACATAACGAAGCAGTTTACACACAAACAAAAAAAAATAGGTCAGGTTGTAGACAACATACCCGTTACAAAATCCGATTGTGATATCTCGATGTAATTCCTAAGAAAACTGCGCAATATTCATCGCGTCTTTCTTTGACAGTGGTTAGCCAGATAGTGTCGGCTCAATTTGCGCGGGGGTGAAGTGTTGCAAACATAATAGTGATCGGGTAATGGACGGTAGTGTGCAACGGCAGATTGTGGAGAAAAATTCTCTGGACACAATTTAAACACGGATATCTTTAAAACTATTAACATTCAGAGCTTATAGTTTAAATCACCTTATAACAATGATATAAAGAACTGTATTTGATTTTATTTGAACGCTTATTTATAGTATATATTTTTTTATTTCACCTCAAAGTCAGACATATCGTGTTTGGACACGACAAGTTACTGAGAAAACGACATTACAATATTATTTTTTAGTAACTGTATGATATTAAACTTCTTAATTTTACTCGGCCTCCACGTAAAAAGTCTCTTTTTGTATATTAATGTGAAGAAATATATAAGTCACCTTAAAAAAAATACACTTATAGTCTAAAAACGGCCCGACAGGTTACGGTGCCACTTTTTTGAGAACGACCCAATTCTAATGATGAAAGAATTTATGAGATCGGTCCATTTTGAGTTTATTCGTTACAAGGAAACAAAAATATTAAAAATACAAATCTTTCCCCTTAATAATATTAATAGTAAAGATTTTTCAAAAAGATGTTTAAATTTTTATCACAACAGTTTTATTAGCTCCTAACAGACATTTCAAAACTGCATATATGAACACCAAAATTCACAAATAACTGTAGAGAGCTCGTAAGCACGAATTCAATGCTCATTCAAATCCGGTTTTGATTATAAAGCCTCCACAAAGGGTCTCAAAATTATCGTTAAACAAACGTCAGACGAATCAAAGTAGAAACCAATTTGTCCCATTTCTAACACGTCTAAACCCAACTTAAAGTAATTTGGGCGTTGTTATAGTTTTCGTCGATGAACTCTCAAATTTTGATGAAGCCAAATTGCTTTGTTGAGCTCAAACTAAGTAAGACTTGAGGGTCTTCAATTCGATGTTCCCTTTGATTTCGAGATATGGTACGCTGTGAATTCAGGTATGAAATTATTTTGTTGGGTTTCAAATTATTGTTTGTGCTTTGGTCTAGAACTTTTTGAAGTAGAATTTCCTTACGGACGCTTGAGTTTGTGAGTAAGCTGGTGAATGCGTTAAGAAAAGTGTGACCGGGTGAGGTGAACCGCAGTTGAGAGGAAGATATAAGTTAGTGAGAAAGAAAGAGAGAGTTACGATTCGTATATACTACTACTGTAGGGGCAAGAGAGAGTGGTACGAGCACACATTTTGTTTCTCTCTTTCTCTCAAAGCACGTTACGTTTTGTATACCTAAGACATAGTGCAAGCCATAATCTACATAAGTTTTACTTCAGTCCTGTCGTCTAAAACAAACTCGTTTTCACGTGATGTTAAAATTTTCAAGTTCCTGTGTTGTGGGTTGATAGTTAAATTTCCCAAATTATGTTATGGGTTTTCGGATTTGACATTTAAAACCTGTATTGACAGACACTAGGCAGTTGTCCTTTATAAACGTTAAGTTTAAAAATAGGATTCTAAAACACAAAACAGACCAAATATAATAATTAATAAGTATCATTAGCACACAATATGATACCTTTCCCTTCCATCTAAGACGTACTATGTTCCCTCCTGATAGCATCCGCGGCTTTTTCAGCTATCATAATGACAGCTGCATTAGGAGCCCCGTGAGGAGTTGTCGGCATGACACTGGCATCCACAACCCTCAGATTGTTTATTCCCTTGACCTTCAAACTACCATCAACCACTGCACCCATAGGACAAGTACTCGTTGTATGGTAAGGACTGGAAGCATGATTTAGGACGTAGCAAGACCAAAAAGCATCAGAACCTATCTCAAAATCCGCACACTCTTGAAGATCTAAACTAATCAACTCAGCATCAATCTCTCGAAAGTAACTTGTATTACTAAGTTTGGTAAAATCTTTCACATACTGAATCAAATCATTCAAATCTTCTTCATTAGTCAGAAACCCGGTTGTGATGACTGGATCATCGAATGGATTGTCACTTCCTAATTGCACAGAACCCCTTGATTTAGGTTGGAGGTGAGCCAAAATGTTGTATAACGCGTCTCTAGACTGCGTCTGCTGTTGCCACCGATCGCAAATTTCATTTCTTAGTTGGAACACTGTTGAACAAGCAAGCGTTACGAATGGGGTATCATGAGGTAACAGTAAATTGAAAGTCTGATAATCAGGATCAGTCTGTGATCTGTTCAAAGCTATAGATCCTACCATAACTGGGAATGGTACTTGCGTAGGATCGAAGAGTAAACCACCTGGATTCACAGGATTTGCGTATGGTTTTACCTTATACACCAATGTGACTGATACTTGTTCTATCAAGGACTGACCTACAGGCAAATCTTCTATAACCGTTATGTTAAAGTTGTTCAAATGATCTCTTGGACCAATACCTGATAGCATTAGAATCTGAGGGGTGTTATAAACACCTGCGCTAATAATGATCTCTTTTCTCGCTCTAAAAGTGTATTTTCTGCCTCTACGAATCGCTTCGACTGCAACAGCAACATTATCCTCAAAAATAATCTTAGTTACTCTAGTATTTTTGGTCACGTGTAAATTTCTAAGCTTTCTTATTGGTGCAAGGTATGTTAACGCAGGTGTTTGCCTCTTCCTATTGGCTACCGTGAACTGAGATTGTGTTACACCGACATAAACATCAGCATTTAAATCTAAGACTGTAGGTATACCAATTTCATTGAATGATTCTAAATATTTGTTAACTTTATCAGATGGTTCTCTAGTTATGCCTGTTGGTCCTTTCGTGCCATGATATTGTCTGTATCTATTAAGAGTTTCAGCATCTTCAAGTCTTTCGCTTTTAATGAAGTAAGGAAGGACATTTTCATATCTCCAGGAATCATCATTGGATATGTCGGCCCAAGTGTTAAAGTCATTCGGTATGCCCCTAGTATGTACTAAATGGTTGAGAGAAGCGCTGCCTCCTAGTATTTTCCCTGCTGTAAGTACTGTAAAGTTGTTTTGACCTCTTGCAGCATAGTCGTCGAAGGTAGATGTGTAGTTATAATCCACGTTGGATTGTGGAAGTAGAACGAATAAGCCGGCTAACTGAAATACAAATAAGAGAAATATTAGTTATTTTAAATCGTATCGTAGTTAATTGTCAAAAAAAACCGAATATTGGATATTTATACAATAAAACTATATATTTCGTTAATTTGACGATAATGTTTAGCTACGTCGGTAAAAAGCCACAAGTATCAACCCAGTATCAAAATATACCACAAGCGAATGACTTTCTTTGTTTTAACTCTGTGATCCAGATGTTAATAGCCCGTCAATCATTGCGAATACTTCATGTTCGATGCCATGTCGTGTCATGTCAAAGTATGCGTAATTGGTGGAATGTTTTGTGAATGTGTGTGGGATACATGGAAAATCTAATAGGTATCTATGTGACATTCGCATGTCAAGTATTAGATTTCCATATTTATTACTTGAAACATATAGCATATATGATTAGGTTATAAGTACGGTGTTGTTACAATTTTGTACGTATGGGCACAAAAGACAGATTTTGCAGAATCTGTTATGGAGATTTCTTTTCCTCAGCTAGAGAACTTAAGAAGCGGTGAAGGGTGGGCGAATCAGGGTTCTGTCAATGTTCATGTTGTCGATCAAAATGTCCTTCATAACAGCGTAATTTGAAATATTTTTTTATCTCAATTTCACCACATTCTGTCTCCTCATTGTGGCATTCAGTAGCATTTGGGACTTTAACTATTCTGGCGTGCTCGGTATGTTTTGCCACAACTCATTCATCTTCGAGGCATTTTATGCTTTAGTCGACGTGCCTGTTGATCATTATCCATTAGTTATTGGGCGAGGATGTTCAGGTAGGAAATTATTCGTTCCTTGTATGACTTTGCGTGCCTCTGAATCTCTTGTCTTACTGAGGATTCTTAGATTGCGATGTTGTAGCTCGTTGAGCTAGTATATTGGAAATAAACGAATTATGGCTTTAAGAGAAGCAGTAACTCGAATGTTATTTTCATAGAATAAAGAAAGAATAGAATAGGTCTTTATTTGCTTAGAATGTAGGTACATAAAATAGGATGGTAAATTACATAATAAGATCCGAGTACATTCTGCCTTATTAGCATGCAAATATAAAACAAAGTTGATAAATAACAAAAAGGCATAGGTAGTTTGGACTGCACGGATAGCCGAGTGGTATAGGTCACCACGCTAATTACCACTGTGCGTGACGTGCTGTAGGTTCGATCCCCGCATGGGCCAAGTTCCAAGTCTGGGTGTTTTTTGTGCATGTGATTTGAATGTTTGTGAAATCCCCGCGACATAAGGATTAAATTCCTTAGTGTGGGCGGAGATAGTCGAAGAAAGTAACACCCTAATCGTTTATTAAAAAAAACTTTTTGTTTTAGCGACTTTGTTGAGTGAAAGAAAATTCTGTTTGTAAGTAATTACCATAATTATTATTAGTAAAGTTACGTAAACAACTTTAAATGGAAGATTTATTTTTTATGATTTTAAATTAAAGTAACATGAAAACCGAACATCAAAGATAATTAAATAAATTGAAATTGGGTTTTTATACAATAACTGGCTTTTAACTGACCTACAGGGCAAAAGGCTCTCAAAATACGAGAGGTTCGGAAAATGATTGAAGCTTCATTTAATTTAATTAATGCAGTCTATAATTTGTTTGTATTCACACTGATTTACGGTAAATAATTAATTGTTGTTATTTAAATTTGCATAGTAGATGGAGGGACACTTGTGCCCAGCAGTGGGACAATACAAGGTAGTTATAATAATAGTAGATATTTCAATTAAATTTTAAAGTATTTTTTATGCACTACATAAAGTTTATAAACAACAAAAGAGAGTCTAGAAATTACAAATAGTTTTTTTTTTAGAAAGAAATATGGACAATCAGAACCTTATGGTTTCGTCAAAAATAAAATTCTGATACAGCAGTCAAAGCCTACGCTTGGACCTGTTGGAGAAATCTTGGTGGGAAAATCCCTTGAGGTTGTCCTCCTGGATAAAGGGTAAAGTATACATACTAAAGTTGTTATAGGAGGATCGTCCCCAGCTTCTATGGCCAGAACTGAGCTTTTCCTGTCTTCAGCCAGCCTCCGAGCGAGCACACAGCCGGCCGTCCCAGCGCCGACCACGATGTAGTCGTAAGTCGAATTGTCTACGAAACAAAAGATAATGGCCCCGATTCTGTTAAAAAACTAAGCTAATTAAAGTCCATTGGTATCTTTTTCACTTGTACATATTTAGAAAAAGACAGACGAAAATTAGAACTGGCTAAATTTTAAATTTTTAAGTTATTTGTTATCTGTTGCCGTCCTTTTCTCACGCTTTATGTTAGTAAAAGACAGCAATGGTCTACATTTAACGTCGTCATTCAGTTCATGCGGGGATCGAACCCGCAGCACGTCGCACACAGTGGCAATTAGCGTGATGACCACTCGGATAATATTGCAGCTTGGTATCTTATTCAAAAGAAATATTATTTACCCACGAGTGTAGCCTGTTGAGGCCACAAGGCGCCATTTAGTCCCAGAATTGACAGCAAGGTTATGGGAACCTGCGCGGCGCTGATCAATGCTGAAGTAGCAGTGGAACCCATGACTAAAGACTGCACACTGAAAAAAAGTTACGATATCATTTGGGCAATACATGGAACCAAATATTACTATAATGTTTACAGAAGTAATAAAAATAGATCGCATGGAGTGATTTTTTGAGAAAACTGAATATTTTCAAAATATCCCTTACATAATCCACACAACTCACCCCTTCCCCACAAACACTCACAGTCGCTAACACACACACAGTACCTATGCGGAGTCCAGCTCTCAAAAGTTTAATTTAAACTACTTAACTGTAATTTATATAAACAATAATATTGTACTTTCGAGACAAATAAATATCTTCATTCATTCATTCACCTAATTTTTGCATCAGGAATTGGTTTTTGGTTTGTGTATTATAATTTTATTTCTTCTAATTTTTTCTTTAATATAACAATATTCGAATTCAAACCGCATCATTTGAAACGAAAAAACAATTGGCATATACACCATTTTCATGAAGGCACAAGCCGTTGCTGCTATATACAGGATTAATTGAAAAGGACTGCGTATATTCAACGTGGTAACCAAGTGCATAAAACTGAACAACTTTCCCCAAGGAACAAAGGTCAAAATCTTAACTTTGTATGAAAAGTTAATTTTCAATTTTAAGATTTCGACCTATGTTTCTTGGGAAAGGTCGTTCAGTTTAAGCACCTAAATACCTCGTCGAATAAACGCACTTCTTTAAAATCCTGTATAATCATATGAATGACCGTTCAGCCTATCAGACATTATTCCAGTCATTTTAGACGCTTTTCTTTCAAAACTAACAGAGGAGTAGGAGACTAGGCCTTATAACACAGGGCATCCTATTATAGGGCGTAGGGCTCACACTATAGGGTAACATATTTTCTGCCAGAGCTGCGTTGGGAATACGCAAGTGATCCCGCGGCTCTGGTTAAGGCAATGATGGGAAGTGTTTTTAGTCGGTTAAAGTCTGACATATTCTCATGTCGTGCCCTCGGCGTGGAGAAGTCATAAGCTTTTCACCCCGCAAAAAAAAGGGGTAACATATGTTATGCTGCAATTTTTTGCATTATAAAGATACTTATTCTTTTTTTTTAAATAATAAATTGAGCATATAAATTTCGCTTTTATTTATAATTCGTTCTTGACATAACAACGCCTTTACAGGTGTCATAGTACTAGGCTGATCATGACACTTGACAAGGCGACGGCGTCATGTGATTTCATTTTTTTAAACTCTTCGCAACATAGAACAAGAAATACAATTTCCTTCATAAGGAATCGGTGTTTTCTTTACAAAAGTAATGAAAAGCAACTTACCTAATAGAATCTCAAATTAAAAAAGTATTTTATTTGTACGTTTGACACACGAGTTAACAGAGCAAAAGTGGAACTGATCAGTTTTAATTAGTGTATTATCAAATTATATCTTTTATGTAATTATGTTAAAAAAACCGGTGTGAAAATAGTAAAATAAATTACCTTCTTTAAGGTTATAACTACAGATAATTACTCGTTTTACGATAGTTACGGCAGTATTATTTTATTTATTTGTACACTAGCTTTTGCCCGCGACTTCGATGCGTGAACTTCAGAATGGGGTCCAAAAAGAAATGAAAAATGTGAAAGTAATGAAAAATGGAATAAAATTTTGACCAGTGTAAATTCCCCACGTCTGAACTCCCTCTATTTTTTAGTATACAAAGCGTTTTTTTCTGTATGATATGAGGCATTTGCAGTATTTAAACAAACAAATTAATTTGTTATTTTCATGCTAATACGTAGTTTAGTTATACAAGGTCTCAAGTAATTACTTACATTACAAGTCTAAAACCTAAATTATTTTGTTTCCGTAATAAATATTTACACTTACATAATCATAAAAACTGTTCTGCAGAGGGAGACCGAAAAAGAGATGGATGGATTGTTTGGAAGATGATATGAGAAAGAAAGGAGTGGATGTCGCGATGACTAGTAATAGAGATGAATAGAAGGAAAATAAGCATTTCGCCGACCCCATATAAATGGGATAAGGGTAGGGAGGTGATGACCATGAAAAACAGTACTTAATAAATTTAACAAAAAAAATATTATCATCAGCCTTATTTTTCTTATCGTATTCTTAGTAAAGGGGTAACACAAACGGCCATGCGGTCTCGACCCTGGCTTTGTGTGCTGCCGGCTGTGTAGGAGGACCATGAGTTAAGGTGGGAAAGGAGTGCGAATGAAATTTGTTAAATTAAAGTTCTTAAAGAGAGATGATATTTTGACTATATTTGGACGCTTTCTTAAGATTTCGTAGAATTTATGTGGATAATAGTCCGCGAAATAAAGACTGGCTAAATGTGCAGGCATAATAAATAAATAAATAAATAAATGAGCAGGAGCGTTCCCTGGTGTATCTTTTGTTATTCAACTAGCTGACGCCCGTGGTTATGCTCGCGTGCATGTCGGTTACCCAATACAAGAAACTTGAGAAATTATGTACCATAATGTCTGAGGTTATAGCAAACAGATAGACAGACGCGTGTTTTTGGTAATGTGTACCTTCTGATAATATACAATTTATTGAAAAGTTATTAAATGTATTAAAATTATCCTACATAAAAATCTAATACATACACACCCTATTCCTAGGCAAACTAGCCAGAAGATGGAAAAATAACCTAGTTTAAAATGTATAGACTCAACGCAGTCTTTATGAAATAGACTTGCGACGAAGCTAATGCTAAGTGAACAAATGAACGAGTGAATTAGATCTCTTTGAAGGTGAGCGAAATGAACAATGAACGATAAACCTTTTAATTGTCATGAAATTAGTTTTACAGCTCAATGCTTTGTGTTGTTATATAAGGCTTTGATCTTAAAATTTGTAGTTGTTATTGTTTAATTATTGAGTGTAAATGAGATCGATTGAATGAACGAATGATTTGTTTGGGATAAACTCTACGTTACTGTATTTATACTATTTGTAACAGAATAAACACAATGTTTCTTAGGAAACCATTCTACTCATCTTTATGGACAACTTCCACTGTGGGATAAACACTGAAATTGGGAAAAAATATCTACTGCCCCATACATTTATGAGCGCATATGTCGAAAAGTTTATCAAACAGCTGTTTTTTTATTTGGGATTTTGAAGTTCTTTTTTTATGGTGTTGGTCCCATAATAAAAGCTGTTCACAATGATGAGAACAATGTCCTCCTTAAGAAGTATTTATTTTGTTACATGTTGTATATTATACTAAACCATTACTTTTCTAGTCCACGGCAAGTCACATTTTCTAGAAGAAATTGTTTATTAGCAGAAACGCAAAAAATAAAGAAACTGAATAATAATAATACCGACTTATAAATTTCACTGCTGGTCTCTTCCCATAAAGAGAAGAAATGAGCATTTAATACCATGGTTATATTATGCTATTCTCATTGAAATTGTCTTGCGTCTTTGATATTTGGTTATTAACATCTACTTCACTATGGTCAACAGTATTATATTATGGTTCTTAATGAACATTACTGACCCCTCTAGTGCCCTGGTCGTGGACAAAGCGTCACTAGGTGGCAGCACTAAATTTCTGTGAGACTAACATGGATCCGCTCTTTCCTTGGAACTTGCAAGGGATCTACAGGATTGGGTAGCGTCGAGCATGCTCGCTTTAGAATCAGTAGGTAGCCGTTTTGAGTGTCCTAGAAGAATTTCCAGTTACGGGAATCAACGGGAATCAGAGCCGTGGTCGAAACCTTTATTCTACCTGCATTTAAGAAAAAAACATGATTCAATGACGCTAATTCCGGTGACATAATTAAATATTAAAATTATGGAAGGCAATTTTTGAAAAGTTAGTTAGTACCTACGGTTTTGTTTTGAGTCTGGTTTATTAATAAAGCTAGTAAATATAATTATGTTTTTTTTTATTTCTGTTTTTGACCAAACCCTTTGGGGCAACTTTTCTTTGGGGCTTTTATTTTTTGAGATTTTACAAAAAAAAAATACTTTTATGGTAGTCTTAATTAAAATTAAATATAGGTAACACAGTTCACAAGAGATTAAGCTTGGTATACCATAGACATGATATTCATTTTTCCATTGAACATAATTTAATGATTGCTGCACTTTAAGACCGTATGCTACCCAAATATCTTCAGTATTTGGATTAAATAACTGTAAAATGCTTGCCAACTGGTAATCCAGAAGGCTGCCAAGAGACTGCGTTTCCGAGACATAATTAATGCCCAAAGCTACCAGCTCACTTATTTCTAAGCTTGTTTTGTTAATTAAAATAGTCATCTACTATATAAAAATAAGTCGGGTTTTCCTGACGCTATAACTCCAGAACGCAAGAACCGATTTCCACGGTTTTGCATTCGTTGGAAAGGTCTCGGGCTCCGTGTGGTTTATAGTAAAGAAAATTCTCAACTACATAAAAAAAAAATTAGACCGCGGGTGGAGCTGCGGGAAACAGCTAGTATATATTAAATATATCGGAATATTTTATAAACCACACGGAGCCCGAGACCTTTCCGGCGCCACCGAGGCCGGCCCAGAAAGAGGTGGCGGGACGATCTGGACGTGTACCGCGAGGGCTGGTTCGAGGTTGCACGGAATAAGGATGTATGGAGCGACTTGGGGAGGCCTTTGCACAGCTGTGGGACAGTACGGCTAAGGGGAAAAAAAATATTATGAAACACGACAGTGGCGTTCAGCGGCATATAGCCGCGTTGTTCGCGAATAAAAATCCGTACGGTGCACTCTGTAAGACACGTCCTTATCTGATGCGCGCTGCGATCGAATGAATTTTATGATAAGTATGATTTCAAGCTAAAAATTTCCAACTTTTCTGCCATTGTTTTTTTAATGATAAAAATAATACAGATCATCCCACCATCGTCGCCTGGGTCTGCCTCGCTGACTCCTACTCTGTATAAGGTGATAGTTCTAAGCTTGGTCTTGACCAAATTTTATACTTAAAATTAGCCAAGATCCTGTTTCTGTAGATTTATGGAACAAAAAGTGTATAAGTTAAGCTTGGTTATATAACTACCTATGCGTATGGCAAATTTCGTTCAAATCTGGTTAGTAGTTTACCCAAATTAAGCACGCTATATCACGCTTAATATTATAAATGCGTAAGTTTTTGTGTGTGTATGTTTGTTGACCCTATTTGCTAGACCAATTTTGATAAAATTTGGTATGGTAGTTGGATAAGGTTAAATGGAAGGACTTGAGGCCAGAAGTCGGAGAGCAAGGCTATGTAAAAAAAACGGTAGCTGGCACCCTAGACCACTCTGTTAAATTATAAACCGTGGGTAATAACGCGGGTGCGGCTAGTTATAAAACAATAAAAAACTGTTTATATTTATTTTTACACTTTCACTCACATTGATGGACCTAACAACATCTCTCAAGGTAAAAGCCGTCAAGCTGCTGAAGCTATGGCGTGCACCAAAGAAAAATACAAAAAAAGCATTACATATATGCACATTACACTCAAAGAACAACTCTTCCGGTAAAAACACAAGAAAAATATTTTTAATTACTTCAATTGAAAATAACACCTTTATCCCCTAAGATACGATATACAATCACAATGCAATAAACTCAATTCCTCCTTTACCGCAATCATGTCAAAAATGCACCGGAAAATTGTCGAAAGGCACAACACACAAGAAAATAAAACGGTGCACCAACTTGCAATAAAATAATTGTAAATTCTTGAAAGTACTGTCCGCAAACAAACCCGGCAATTTCGAGTTGGACTCAGACGTGATGGGTCCCGTACCATGTATTCTTATTATAAAAATTAGTTATTAAAGCCAGAGAAACATACTGAGTGAAATATTTTTTAAACTTTTGATGAGATTTTGTCCATTGACAGACGGACAGACGAACTGACGTAAAACAGTGGAGATTTAGTTTCAGGATTACTCAGTATCGTATTTTTAGAATTTTGTCATGAGATCCAGTGAGCCATTGTCAGAGAGTCCATTAACAGACAGACATACGGACGGACGGATAGAAGGACGGAGGTGTGGTATTAGGATCCCGTTTTCGTCCTTTTTGTACGGACCTCTAATAAAAAGGGTAAATTCTTTAAGCTACTGTCGACAAAATAAATGACAGCAATAAGGGTAGAACACAATTAAACTAGCTAGCTTTAGCCACTGGATGTGCTTGGATTATTTAGTAATTAGTTTGTATGTTTGTCGTATCGTAAAACTTTACTGTCGTGTTTTAAAGATGCTGTTTGTACCTACGGATTTACTTTTAAGCTTTTTAAATTAAAATAGGGACATGCTGTATTTTCCCGTTCAATTCTTAATAGAGATTATTTTTCTATCGACAACGTACGTTTTAGGTTAGTTTTTTGTCCGAACTAGAAGCCATACTTTTGGCAGCTGCGTCTCAGGGCAAATACATATTTAAATGGTAAATATTTTCAGCTCTTCCTACAAAATTATAATTATGAATTAATTTCAGAAATGACTTAATAATTACCATAACCTTTAAATAGAACGAGAAAAATAAAAATAGTACTTAGTTTACAATATTTCTGATACAACGTATTTATTTTATTGAGCTCTTGTTTTTCCATTGCGGACTTTTTTTCTATTCTTCCACTCCGTAATAAATTGCACTGGCATGTAAGAATAATAAAAATAAATAATTTCATTAAAATATTGTATACCTAAAAGTAAAAACAAAAAATATAAAAACATCATTTTTTTTTTTGCAGTCAGTACTCGCGCTAGGATAAAGGTGGGTTCAGAAGTAAGTGTCGAGGATATAACTCGGTACTTTAGTGTCGGAGTAGTTCCAGGATAGTGTTGTTAGTTCAGAACGGGAATCGAACCGTGACCATTGTCTAGAGAGAGTCTACATTCCAATTTTTTTACATACATTCTTTGTAAGTGGACCAAAAGTTTTGATTGTATTCATATGAGTGGGTTATGGGATATAAGTAAATATACATGGGTCGTTTGTAATAACTCTCTTTATATTATGGCAAGTAGTTTAATATAAATATTTATGGAGAAAAAAATCAAATCACTAAAATAAAGTGAATTAAAAAAAAATTTATAGAAAGTTCCTTTTTTTTCATTTTTCATTTTTTATTAATAAAGAAAAATCTGCTCGGCGCTGAATAAACATTGTTTCTTTTACACCAAACTACTGAATTGATTTAGATGAGATTTAGATGAAATAATTTTTAAATCGATTCATTATTGGCGGAGTTATTTCGTAACAAACATACTTGTCATGTACGAGTATGTTTGTCGCGCGACAACTTAAATAATAATTTTAGTCTAATATATAGAATTCTTGTGCCACAATGTTTGTTACCAAACTCCACCGCAACGACTGAACGATTTGAAGAAAATTTTGTGTGCATATCGGGTAGATCCGAGAATCGGCCAACATCTATTTTTCATACCCTGAGTGATAGGGATCACTCCAGATTTTGTTAATATGACAGAACAACGTTTTCCGGGTCAGGTAGTATAATCCTACTAATATTATAAATGTGAAAGTGTGCATGTTTGGATGTTTGTTACTCAATCACGCAAAAACGGCTGAACGTATTTGGATGAAATTTGGCATGCATGTAGCCTTTGACATGAAAACGAACATAGGCTACCTTTTATCCCGATTCCTAAAGTAATTCCCGAGAGAAAATTGAAAATTGTTTCCGAGTTAAGCCGTGGGCAGACAGCTTTGAAATTTTGTATTTTTCTCTATTATGGCGCAAGCTATAAATGGGTGAATATTTTATTCCATTTTTCAGTACTTCCACATTTTTCATTTTTTTTTGGACCCAGGTCTGAAGTCTACGCAGACGAAGTCGCGGGCAGAAGCTAGTTATTTATAATTTCAATAACTTAGCTCGTCTTTCCGAAATCCGGATCAAAACAGGCGAATAAAGCCGTGTGACGTATCCAGTATTTAGAAAACGATGTAACGATCATGGTATATCAATGAACGGATTAGTAGATTCTTGGAGATCGTCCAATTAGGTTGCACCGGTCCTTATTAATTGGAGCGTTCTAGTTCAAATAAAATAGATTTTAGAACATTGAATTAAGTTAGTTTAGTGTTCGGAAAGGAATTATGAAAATATTAATGAATAATATACTTAAACTAGTCATAATATTTATTAAAATATCACCTACTTGTACATGTATCTACCCACATTTAGCCATGCTTTTTTTCTTTTTTTTTAATAATTTTCAAATCTCACCCATTGCAGTACCGACGTGAACCCACTCGTAACACAAGCACTTACCACAAGAATAATAGAAATGTGCGACAAACAAAGCTTAGCTTTAAAAAAAAAGAAAAAAAATTACTAAACATAGTTTTTTTTGTTATTTATATAACGCATAATTTCAACCGTTGGTTAATCTAAATTCTTATTTTTTAAACAGTTTATTAATTAATTATTTTTTTCACAACATCGTCGCTAAAAACCGTTTTCCGATGAAGGTGTCAAATACAGAAACTGCCTACTCAAGTTTTTAAGCTGTAGACTATGCCTAAGACAGCTAATATCTCTATTGTGAGGCTTTGAGAGCGACTCAAGTTGTACTCAGTCGATGCTATCAAAGTCTCGAGTAACAAATTATTTCATACACATTATACATATATGTAGTGGAAAGGAGATAGTTTGTGGAGATTAGTTAAGTTGCAGATGTGACATAGGTTTTATGCCTAATAGCTACCAAGTAAAAGGGATTTGTATTTACCACAGATCACCGAAAAATCTCGTACTAAGAAAATTTTATTATGTAATTATTGTAATCCGTATTACTTTCGCCTAATAAGTAGTTATAAATATATAATTCTTAATTCTTTATTGTACTCTATAAAATTAAGTAAATACAATTATCAGAAAATGTATGTTCACAGTAGAGCATAATCTTTAATTATATGGTCGTTAAAATTAAGAATTTGTCTTTTAAACAACATTATGTAAATTTTTAAAATACATTGGGGCGAAAGATGGCAGCATTACCAAATTTGTGGCAATATAACATACATAAAAAAGTCATTATAAATATATAATATAGATACGAAATCAAGCGTATTTTTCGTAAAAAAAAACGAATTATATTTAAGCTTAAAGATTTATTATAACCTGCAAATAAAAATAAATATATGAATTTAAAAAGTAAGAACATAAATAATCTCTTCAATATTAAAAAATAATTCTGAAAATTTTCGCGTTATTTTGAAAAATTAAACGCGTATGATTCTTCTTCCTGTGTAGGTAAAAAAACTCAATATGAACTTGTCCAGTCTACACTTATAATCTTTGGCCCTGCTCTCCCTCAAACAAAACGGAATTCCGTTGCAGACGGCCTCTGGTAAGAACGGTGCATACTAGGTACAAAGGGGCGAGAATTAACCCCTACTGTTTGCGAACTTACCTACACAGGTATATACCAACTATAAAGTACCCAACGTGTAAAATAGTTAAGTATTAATTATGTATAGAGCGCTGAAAAATAATTAAAGTGTGAAAATAAAACTACTGTCAATCGGATTCTATCGCAGTTTATTTTGAGTTTAGTTTGCGACGTTTCGACGCCTTTGCAGGTGTCAAGGTCACGGGCAGACAGTTCGCGTAAATCTTAGAAAACAAAATATTAAGTATCTATATTATTATATAACTGAAGAGTATGTAAGTTTGAACGCTCTTATCTCAGGAATTGCTGGTCTGATTAGAAAAAATTATTTCAGTGTCATTCATCCCGTTTATTGAGGTAGGTAGGCTACACTTTGCCTCGATAACCAAGCTAGTTTTGGAAGAAAATAGTTTACAAAAGGTTTCTTTCTATTCCAATTTTAATTATTTGATTTGGTTCTTGAATGTTGTGATGTCTCTCTCTGATGATAAGATGATAAGAAAAATAAACTACAAATATTTATTTATTTGTATAGGCCATATTTTTTTAATATTTGACTGGCCTGTTGGTCTAGTGGATAGTAACCCTGACTGGGAAACCAGAGGTCGTGTGGGTTCGATTCCTACCTAAAATTATAATATTAAAATTAATGTACATTACACTTAGTCTAATTACTACTTTATAGTTAAGCGTGTATTGTGAGAGGCATGCTTGTAGGTAGTTAAGTATTTCAGGCTGGGAATAAAGTATTTAAGACTTTTCCTTGTGTATTTAAATAAACTTTTTGCTACCTTCAAAAGATCTTATATTATAGAAAAGAACGGAAACAAACTCTTAAGGTAACATAAACAAAACCGGACAAGTGTGAGTCGGACTCCCCCACCGAGGGTTCCGCACGAAGACTATAATTTTTCATGTTTTAATTACAAATGTATAGATATTAGACTTTTCCTAAACTGGTTTAAGACCATATTAATTGCCAAATTTCAAAGTTCTAGGTCAACGAGAAGAACCCTATTAATTTTGATTCCAGTGAGAGTGTCGAAGTATACGTTTTTAGCGGTGCAAAAGAACGTATCTTTTGTTACAATAAATAGGATTATCTTTTGTTTACAGCTTTAAGAGTCTGAAGACTATTTTAAATATATGGTTTTAATTACAATTCGATAGCTCCACGCGTTTCTGAGATAAATGGTCTTAGACAGACGGATAGGCGGACAGACAAGCGTCCAACAGAGTGAACTTATAAGGGTTCCGTTTTTTTTTTATCGGAACCCTTATATACTTTAACATTTAAATGAAATATTTTCAATTTGCTGAAACACGTGTCAGCTCTTAAGAGAGACTAGTTCAAGAAGGGTGGGGTGCCGTTTGCCCACCTGTGGGTTATTTTAGGCTAGAAATAGAATAGTCACACGTGTAAAGTATTATACTTATTGACTTTATAGGTGAGAAAATATTCCTTTCAAATTGTAAGGATGGATTGAGGTAGACATTTTTATTATTTATTGAAGGTCTTCCCTCAGATTATGCGGCCAAAATTCTATAGATAAAGTAAACATAATTATTTAAGGGTACCGCACTAGGGACATAGATCACCGAATTAAAACTTAACTGACTTCAAAAGGATTGTAAATTCGTTGTGAATCGGTTTAAAAAAAAAGTATATCGATAGGTATACATTAGACGTGGTACACGATAGTATATTTTTAATTTTCAAATTGAAACAACTGGCAAAGGTTTAAAAAAAAACGCAGTTCCGTATTTTGTACAATTTGAAGTCTGTTTTTATATTTATACTTGTAATAAATTATCAGAGATCTGAATTAATTCGGAAATTTAGTAAGTCAACAAGAACATAACGCAGGTGAAACCGCAAGTCACTATTAGTCTCGTATATTATAACATCATAGTAATAGTCATAATACCTTCTTAGAATAACAGAAGCTCTATACATACCTGATGTCGCAAAATGATCTAAAAATTTGATTTTTTGCGAAAAGCCTAGATATATTATTGCAAAATTACTAATTAATTAGATGAGGTGAAAACATTTTTGAAGAACTAAGCGTTTTTGCAAAACATCTATTCGCTCCATAATATTGAAAAAATAAAGATACTTAGAACCTCCTCCTTTTGAAAGTCGGTTAAAAACGAAATAAGAAAGGGGACTGGATGGCTCAAAGATTATACATAATAGCCAATCAGAGTTATTCAATATTACTAGACTCATGATTTAGCAAAAAAAAAAACTATTTACTATCGGTAAGATAGAAAAATGTTGTGACCATTTTTCGACTCCCTAGGTATTTAGCGAAAATACAAATTGTCAAAACATCCTGCGACATATAAAGCACATAATCTGACGTTCGGCACACGTTTGGTTCCTAATGAGTAGTTCAAGCTCATTAACTGGTACTACATACTATAAGTACTTGTGTATGTATGTTAATCCTTCATCACTTACATGGTCTGGTGTAAAAGCGAACTTTTCGCGATTTTCATACAATAAAACTATAAATAAATAAATGTAGACAACATCACGTACAATTCTCCGAATCCAAAGTAAGTAGCTAAAGCACTTGTGTTATGGAATCAGAGACAACGAAGGTACCACAAACACCCAGACCCGAGACAATGTAGACAAGTGTGTTTTTTTTAACTTTGAACCGTCCTACGATTGAACTCGGGACCTCAGAGCTGGCGACACCTTGAAGACCAGTGTGTACGCCACTCGACCACGGAGGTCGTCTCTATTTTGTTAACAACTTGTTTTCCGGTCAGTCTTGGAGTTTCTTCACCGAAAAGTGGACACTGACAGTAGGGCTAGTCCACAAAATCTAAGTCGTTCAGAGAGCTATGGAGCGAGCTATGCTTGGAGTCAGAAATGAGACTATCCGGAGAAGAACCAGTTTGACCAAAATAGCTTGCAGAGTTAGTAAGGTGGAGTGGCAGTGGGTTGGTCATGTCTGTCGAAGGACTGATGGCCGTTGGAACAGACGAGTCTTTGAGTGGAGACCGCGAATCTGCAAACGTAGAGTATGACGCCCCCCCAGCTAGATGGACAGAAGCCCTGAAAAAGATAGCTGGGTCAGACTGAATGTGGAAGATGAGGAACTGGGTGATGTGGCGCAACTTCGGAGGCGTATATCCAGCAGTGGACCGCGATGGGCTGAGTTGGTTAGGGTCTTCGGGTTGTATGAGGCCAGAGGATGTTTATGATCCATGGAAAATCCTCTCACGAGGATTCCCGTCATAATAAAACAAAACACCACTCAAAATTATGGACAATCACAAATACTTGAAAAAAAATCATGCCGCAGTACATTCTGATGGCATGTGTGATGAAAAAACATAACCAGTGACATTTAAAACCCGCAATAGCCTTTTAGTTAGGGCGTCGGTCTTGCGATCATGTGGTTGCCGGTTCTTACCCCACCCATTGCACTACCGACATGAACCCACTCGTGACACAAGCATTTAGCTTAGCACGAGGGGTTAACAGGAACTCGTTAAGTGTGATCCACATTGATGGCAAGCTTTTTTTTTAACCATCAAATCGCTTCACCTTCTACCATAAGCCTATCAAGTATCTAAGAGTTAATTCCAAGCCGTTTTATAGTTTATGAATAATCATTAACTGTATAATAAGCTTCCGAACTAACAGCTTAGGTGTGGTACTAAAAGTACAGGAATAACGTATATCGAGCAATTTGTAACAATTTGTATGGTAATGTTACTTAGAAACTCTTGATCCTTCGAAGTGTGCATATCTTAATTATGAAATATACAATATGTTAGAGGTAATCGAAGCGGCGGCGGTAGCCTAATGGCTAGGGCGTCGGACTTGCGATCATGTGGTTGCGGGTTCGAATCCCGCCCATTATACTACCGACGTGAACCCACTCGTAACACAAGCGTCTTAGAGGGGTTAACAAGATTACTAGTTATGTGCGACCCACGTTGCTAGTAATCTTTTATTAAAAAAAAAACTATTATGTTAGAGGTAATCTATTGAACATACTGTAAAGAGGGAGGAACTCTTGGTTTAGTGTAAGCCATATACGTTTTAGCCAATTATAAAGGTTAAGCCGCTCTTGACGGAGTTGGTCCGTGGATGGGTGACCATTTGTAACCACCGAACCTCTCCGTGCCCCGGAAAGCGCGTTAAGCCGTTGGTCCCGACTGTCATTCAGTGATCCTTGATCTTCATTACGATTCAGTCTTACTCTTACCAGATAAAAAAAAACGTAAAAAGTGGTACCTGCATATTTAAAGTATTTTTAATAAATGCTAGCGCCTAGCGGTCTAATGATCGGATTTGCATGCACGTGGTTGCAGGTTCGAACCCAGGCAAGTACCAATGTGACTATTTCAAAGTTATATGTACTTTCTGAATCTTTCTAAGACATCATTGACAAACCGTGAAGGCAAACATTGTGAGGAAACCTGGATTCCTAAAATTGGAATCTAAAATCGCCAACCCGCAATGAGCAAGCGTGGTGATCAATGCTCATTACCTTTATATATGGGAAGAGGCCTGTGCCCAGCAGTTGGACCTTTATAGGGTGGTATTATTTATACAAACACGAGTAATTATACAAGTTAATACACATTAATAACTAATAAGTTAACAACAAAACGAAACAAAATTCTTCACAAACACTGCAATGTGTACAATATTTATCAAGCACCTTGCGTAAACTAATCCTTTACACATTCAATATAACACTCTTTTCTAATTTTATTAAAGTTCAAAATACTTCACTGACAAACAAAGGTGCATAAGATATGGCATTTACTAAAGATGGTTCGTCTTGACAAAATGCGAATGTCATCTGTATACCTTATATGTCGACATAATTATATAATACTAGCTTCTGCCCGTGACTTCGTCTGCGTGGACTTCAGAATTGGGTCCAAAGAGAAATGAAAAATGTGAAAGTAATGAAAAATGGAATAACATTTTCACCCGTATATTTTTTTGCTTGCGCTGTAATAGAGAAAAATACCAAATTTATAAGCTTTCTGTCCACGGCTTAGATCGTAAACAATTTTCAATTTTCCTTCGGGAACTACTTAAGGAATCGGGATAAAAGGTAGCCTATGTTCGTTTCCATGTCAAAGGCTACATGCATGCCAAATTTCATCCAAATCCGTTCAGCCGTTTTTGCGTGATTGAGTAACAAACATACAAACATCCACACTTTCACATTTATAATATTAGTAGGATAAGCTGACACTATTATTAAAAACTTACAAACAACATTAGATCGTAAATCGACCACTATAAGTTTTAATTTCAAGTTTGAAAAGGCTCAAAGTTTTGGCTTCACGACGAAAACGCGGCTAACTAGATAATAGTGGAAAATATCTCTCAAATTTTCTTTTTTTTCCTTAGCTTATACTGTCCCACTGCTGGGCAAAGGCCTTCCCCAAGTCCCTCCATACATACTTATTCCGTGCAACCTCGAAAAAAATATAGAAAAAATATTTTATAAGAGTTTAAAAAAAACTGGTTGCTCTCGTTATACACAGATACTTAAATAATTTAAGAAAAAAATCTCAATTTTACCGGAACACCAGGTTTCTACGAATACGATAACAATATGCTCTCATTAATTCTTTAAAGAAAACAAGTAGAAAAATGGATTACCAGTAAAAGAACAGTATCTTTAGACCCAAAACCAAAAACTCTATTCTATTTCAGAAATAAGGCAGAATACTACTACTGCCCACATTACATTCCCTTATCAAACATTTAGCCACAAGAATCCCAAGTTCCTTGAAATTAATTGGATTTTTACCACCCTTTGTTACCCTCAAGTCAACCATTTTTTTACTCTAATTAAGATCGGACAGTATTTTTAGTATGTTCTATAGCCGTGTTATTTCAGTTGGTAGATTGTGGAATTTCTGATGAAAAGAAAACGGAAAAGGCATGGCTTATTACGCGTTTTAAATTAAAAACGATGTTTAAATAATAAACTGGTTATGACTTTGAGTCATGGACTCTCTAGGCGACTTGTGAATAGAATTTTATTTTATTGGGCTGCCGATTGAATTTTTTTTAAAGATTACTAGAAATGTGGGTCGCACATTACCAGTAATTCGTTAACCCCTCGTGCTAAGCTAAGATGCTTGTGCTACGAGTGGGTTCACGTCGTCTGTAGTGTAATGGGTGGGTTTCGAACCCGCAACCACATGATCGCAAGTCCGTCGCCCTAGCCATTAGGCTACCGCCCCGCGCCGTCGCGCCGCTTTCTTTTTTAAATACAATTATTTATGTAGTAACTACTTTGAGTTGAAGTATGTATTATTAAATGTTAATTTATTTATGAATGACAGTATGTACAATTTATCATGAAAAAGATTTACAAATTTAACTAAGTATATTTATACGACTAAAATTAAACTATGTATAATAGTGAAACAAAAAAAAACAAATATAGACTAAAAATAGCATCTTCCACATTGCTGTTGACTGGAAGTGTGCCCATAAGGCTGGCAGCATTGCCACGCTGAATGGCAATTCTTAACCGCTGACCAAAATGAAAACCAGCCAGTGTCACAGCCAGGGTCACACGAGGTGTCAAGACTGACTCTTAGATAAGTCTTTAAAAGTCTTCTTTTCTTTTAAGTGATTTTCTAATTATTGATTCTGTTTATTACCCGCAACTACCACTAACAGTGATCTTAATTTTAATAATGGTCTTGCATCCCATTTTTTAAGCAACTGCAAAGAGAGGTTCTCAATTCAAATAATGTTTTTTTATGTTAATTACGCGCTTTTATCCACAATTATTGTGAATCGACTTTAGTCTATATTTCTTTTTCTAGAGTTCTTTTTTTTGCTTATAGTTTCGTTTTAGATGATATAGTTTAGGTAGTAGTTTCCATATCTATCGCCAGATAAATTTTATTCGAGGAATAAAATTGACAATTGACAGCTTTTGTATGAAACAACTGTCAAAATTCCAAATTTATTCAATAAAGCTATCTGGTAGATATCGGATGTAATTAGAAATTTCTTTTGCTTTCTGTAGTGGAAGCAAGGTTTTAAAATAAAGGGATTATAACTTACGAATGTTTCTTAATTGTATGTAAACACCAACATTTTTGCTCCTAAACGGCCTTGAAACAGCAGCTTTCAACCCACCTGCAAGGTCGCATATTCAACGCAAGCTGTTGATGTTGACTTGTTCACTAGTATTATAATGTCATCGGCAGCTGCCCTTGTTTATCTCAAAGTATTCATATTCTCCTCATCATGATGTCCAGGTGAGCTCTAGGAACTAATTACGTTTTTGCCGCGTTTACGGTACATAGTTTCTTAGTTTCTCGTGTGGTTTGAAGTGGACGATGTAGCGGAGAGAAACCAGTTCAGAAGAGAGAACGAACCATGAAACCCTGGCTTCTGTTCTTCAAAGTTCTTAAATTTTTATACATAACTTAATTATGAATCATAGAGTTCGATATATGTATAATTTTTTTTTAAAGATTGAGCTTACTTTGAAATTCATAAATGATAGTAATAAATCTCAAGGCAGTTAAAAAATTTACATTAAGTCTAGTTGTATGTAACTCTGGGATAAAAATACTCAACATTTACAACCGAAAGAATCGTTAGCAAAATATAATTCTTGACGGAATTATAAAAGGTGATGTACCAAAAAAAAGCCTAATTTGTAAATATTGGTCGCACATTACTGGTATAATTTTTAACCCCTCTTGCTAAGCTTAATGCTTGTGTTAACAATCAAATGCTTGTGGCAACGACATGATTGTAAATCCGACCTCCTTGCCATTAGCTTACCTCCGCTTCAAATTCAATAGAATTTTTGAATCTTTGTACTTTTTTTTTGCTTCATATTCTTTTACTTTGATTATGATACGTTTGGTCTATGTCGCTTTAAGTTCAACCATTGTATGTCACAGAGCTAGCTCGTTAAGATGCAGCCTCCGCACGCGACAGACAGGTGCGCGGCGCGTGCGCACTTAAGGAGAAGCTCACTGGTGCTGCATATTTTCAAGACTTTTTCTATAATAAAAACCCGGTAAAGTGTTGTATATAAGTAAGAACTACACTTTATTTATTTTAGTGTTAATCGCTAGATTTTTGACACAAAAAAAAATACGAAAAATTTGCATTGAAACATTTCATCTTACAGTATTGTGAAAATGGTCGTAAATACTATTCCATCTTGTATTAACCTTTTTGTCACCCTATAACCCTTAGATAAAGCTCCCCTTAAGATACAGTAAGTAATAGTAGCAATTACAAAGCTCAACAGGTGATGAGAAAAGAATTAATATTTTTTATATCTCGCTTCACACACCTGCCGCAAGGTGGCGTTGACACCTGCGTTGTCATTTGTGAATTGTGGTATTGTTAAGAATATGTAGCAAATGGGGAACTGGGATAAAATAATGAGGTAAGTAGTAGTTTATGGAAACAAAGCATAACAAAAAAGATAATTGGTTGTCTGTAGAGTTTGTTTACGGATGATAATTTTACGTCATAAGGGTCGAAAAAGAGATGGATGGATTGTGTGAAAGATGATATGAGAAAGAAAGGAGTGGATGCCGCGATGACGAGTAATAGAGAGGAATGGAAAAAAAATACGCATTGGGCCGACCCCATATGAATGGGATAAGGGCAGGCAGACGAAGAAAGTCATAAGAAAACTTTGATGAAAAATTGCAAACTGTCTCTTGATTCATATATTCATAGCTTGGAAAAAGGCTCAGCAGATGATGAACGAGATAAATTGATGAAAGCCAGCTGCACGCAAAAAGAAGTGTCACCTGCTACCTGAGCCGAACGTGCAAGCGAGAGCGCGGAACAATATAGGATAGCCGAGTGGTATAGGTCACCACGCTAATTACCACTGTACGCGACGTGCTGCGGGTTCGATCCCCGCATCCCCGCACTAATGCTTATTCCAAGTCGGTGTTCTTTGTGCATGTGATTTGAATGTTTGTGAAACACTCGCGACACAAGGATTAAATTGCTTAGTGTGGGCGTCGATTTAAAAAAAAAAAAATCAAACGATAGAGAGCCACGACCGGCTTAAGCGTTCGGTTTGTGATGCATCTATCTCTCTTCCACTCCATCGGTCGATGCGTCCGAGAAGAAGCGTTGACGTTTCCTTGTAAAATAATCGTCCGTAAACTTTACAGATTTTTTTTTTTTTATTTCTTAAAAATGATTGCTTGCTGTGGAATATCAATGCTATCGACCCGTGTACTGCATTTGTCTCGAGCTATAATTGGTCGAGAACCTGGAACGGGCCAATCGAAGCGCTGAACATCTCAACGTGAATCTCAGGCACAGTTCAAACCAGGCACACTGCAAAAAACCAGGTAGTCGTGTAAGTATATTATGGTTTGCAACTATTGATATGTAGTTCACTGTCATAACTCAAAACTAGATATATCTTTAAGGTTTCCATATTGTTAACTTAAGTTTAAACTTAACTACTCCATACCATGAAGTAGGTACGAAATTAGTTAATTCGTTTGGAAATCGTTGTTTTAGGTTCAAGTGCCTTTGAACTCAAGAAACAAACTGTGTGTCGAATTCACAATAGGTTCACAGTTCGATGCTCTGGCGGTGACAATTGTCTATAGGAAAGTTACAAAAGGTCTTGTCATGGTGTTTAGAAGTTTATTGTAATTTATGTTACTTCATGGTTTCCTGTGATTTTAGGGTTCCGTAAATCAAAAGGAAAAACCCTTACAGGATCACTTGATCGTCTGTCTGTCTTTTCTGCCCCCTCCCCCTAGACAAGTGTATTTTCCACAAGCGTCAAAGCTGATCGAATCGCTCAAATGTATGGAAGTAGCAAGTCTAAGTCACTTAACGAAAACACATGTCAAAGCCATACATTGAATGTCATTTAATCGATTTCTATAATTGTCTGTCTTTCTGTCTACAGGAGCTGCTCAGAACAAGTTTGTTGGTGTTTACAAATATAAAATATGTTTATAAGTTGTCTGGTCATCATAGTACAGTCTCTGCCTAGTTTGGGATCAGATTTGGGATATTATTAATATATATTTTTTTTGTTAGCCCGTGCTGTCCCACCGCTGGGCAAAGGCCTCCCCCATACTCTTCCATCCTTCCCTGTCGGAAGCGTGCTGTGGCCAATCGGAACCAATTATTAATATTATTCACTAAAATAAAATAAAGAACAAACTACATAGATTTACGCTCCTAAATAAGAGAAAACCAGTTCCAAATAACTAATGTCGGTCTTCTATTGTTTTAGAAATCGAAACGAAAATAAAATGCCATGAAGCAATAATGACTACCGGTGACACGACATTGTGGTGACATTCCGGCGACTGTCCGGTATCCGTCCGGTCGCCGTCCGGCATCGTCCGGCGTTTGATTTTAAAACTATGTGGAATTGGATTCGTGTACCTACGGAAGTATGAAATTTTGCTGGAGATAATGTACGTAACCTTCCTTGAAAAATGCAAGCAATTTTTTTTTATTGACTAGTAGTTTCTGAGATTATCGCGTTCAAACAAAAAACTCTTTCATTTTCCTATCACTCAAATAAAAACCCACGTAAACCCACGTAAGCCTGCACACGGTTGCAGGTTCGAACCCGGGCAAGTACCAAAGTGACTTATTCAAAATGATATGTACTTTCTTAATTATTCTAAGATACCATTGATTAACGGTGAAGGAAAACGTGAGAAAACTGAATTCCATAATTGGAATCTGAAATCGCCAACCCGCAATGAGCAAGCGTGGTGATCAATGCTCATTCCTTCTCTATATGAGAAGAGGCCAGCAGTGGGACATGTATAGGCCGGTATTATTGATATAAAAGATATCATAATAATTGTCTTCCTGAGTCTTATTTTGAACTAAAACTACAAAATCTCTGGCCTATATCAGTTAGTAGCTTTTGCTCGCAACTCCGCCCGCGTGGACGCCGTTTATACATATATATATAACCTTCCGCAATAGGTGGTCTATCTAACAGTGAAAGGTTTTTTAAAATCGGACCAGAAGCTTCTGAGATAAGCGCGTTCAAACAAACAAACAAAAATACAAACAAACAAACTCTTCAGCTTAAATAATTATATAGTATATATAGTATAGATAAAATAAAATAATAATATAATATATTATATATTATTACAGTATAGATTCAATTAATTACAACAAAAAATATTTAACATATAAATAACAATATTTAGTTTAAAATTAAAACGAATTTCAATGGTTTTAATAACTTCGCGGAAACAATGTGATCCGCCGAAATGAGTAGAGATTTAATATTTTCAGAATTCTCTTTGTCATCCATTATTATCATTTTCATTATATTATGCAAATTGTATTAAATAATCAACTTAATATTGTTTATTTGTTATGTATATTTTTTTTTATCTTATGAATAGTATGGGTCTCACCTTATAGTATATGCTTGTGTTACGAGTGCACAACCGAACCGGCAACCACATGATCACAAGTCCAACGCGCTAGCTACAACGCAGCTTGGTGATCAATTCCCGCTCTGTTTGAGAATCATTCTCAATAGGTATTGTTGTTTTTCTTTCGACAGCGTTATATCAACATTTTATTGTTTACATCATAGTGAAAACTTTTTTTTTAGAAAGATTAATAGCAATGTGGGTCGCAGCGTATTCAAAGATTCAGTGCATAAAAGTATTGGACTCGTAATTTTTCATTTTTCACGTTTTCAAAAAATTACGGAGATATATTGAAATGTCACATGACGTCACGCCTTAGTAAAATTTATACCGAGTCATGACGTAGTGAGCCCCACTCCCCAACTTTAATGCGTTTTAACTAAGTCATTATTTGTTAATTTGATAAAAAAAATATGGGTGTAATATTTTCTTATTAGGTACCTAACTGACGGACTAAATAGAATTAAAATTTTTTTACCTAGTCAACATGCCTATATTGTAGGCTAACCTAAATAAATAAACAAATAAAATAAAAGAAGTAAAAGAAAACACATGCCGTCTAGTCTTATCCTATCTTTTAATTCAATCTCGTTTAAAAAATCTAAATGCATCTGTAAGCAGTTTGAAAAATAAACAAAAGCGAACAAAAATGGCGGAATTAAATATTTGCGTTTACCCAAAAAACGGGTGAACCTCTGCACAGAATAGAAGTTAACAAACGAATTCGTGAAACAATTTGTGTTTCTGGACTAGACTGTGTTCTTTTGTTGTGTTTTTTTAAAATGCTATTTTGTAATAATATAAGTAATATTTATTTCTCACCACAATATACAGATATGATAACAGTTTTGAGACGGTTACAAACGTAAATCTATCTTAATCTTAATATATATAAATCTCGTGTCACAATGTTTGTCCTCAATGGACTCCTAAACCACTTAACCGATTATAATAAAATTCGCACACCATGTGCAGTTCGATCCAACTTGAGAGATAGGATAGTTTAAATCTCAGTTATATAAAAAAAAATGGAGACCGCGGGCGGAGCTGCGGGAAACAGCTAGTCTATAATATATAATTCCAGTGTCACGATGTTTGTCCGGGATGAACTCCGAAACTACTTAACCGATTTAAATCGAATTTGCACACCGTGTGCAGTTTGATCCAACTTGAAAGATAGGATAGCTTACATCACAAATATTAAAAAGATACCATTGAGACCGCGGGCGGAGCAGCGGGAAACAGCTATTTAATATATATTTCTCACCACAATACCTATACATAACAGTTTTGAGACGGTTACAATACATAAATAAGTCATACCTATATTGTGGGAGATTGGTGCATAAGCTAGACTCATAGCCTGTGTTTCAGGATACCAGGCCCCCACCCTATAACTTTGATAATAGGTAGGTATTTCAATACTTGTTGAAATTTATTTGTTTTTATATTATTATTTTAGTTGAAGCTTGTGCATTGTAAATGTTGTGTACAGTTGTAATTGGACTTCAGATTTATATATTGTTAATTGATATAATGTTATTTGTACTTTTGGATCTGATCTCTGTAATTGTACCCATTGAATAAAATAAAATAAATAAAATACTAAGTATACTCTAGCGCTGATAAGTGCCACTGAAATGTTGAATACTTCATCACAAACGAAAAATAAAGCCATACACCACTATCGAATATTTAAAAGCAAATAAAATGTAACCGCATCGTGTATTCATAACATAATCCGACCGGAACTACGCCACGAGCACGTGACGTCGCGGGAAATCCAACCGGAAGTGACGTCATAACGGCTTAAGCGTCGGTGAAAAAAATTACGCGCGTTTTTCGTCGGGAAACGAGTGACTTCCGTTTCCGTTCCCAGTGTTAAGGTGTTAAATTGTTAAGAACGTCGGTTTCCGAGTTAGGTTGGGACAAACGAACGTACATCTGTCAAAGCGACAGTGCGTATGTGAGGCGTATGGTGTTAATGATGTAGTGAGGGAGTCCTTAATTAATGTGATTTTCTTCGGTTTGGTAAAAGCGGATATAAGAAGGGTGTGGATTTGATGTATGTGGAGGGAAGCTCTCCGTCTATTTGGGATTCATAATGTGTTGTATAATAATGAGTGTACAAATTAACATTGTAATTTTGGTAAAAGGACGTCTGCTTATAATTCTTTCTTTCTATTTGACAGCTCACACACGGCCATCTGATCCCAAACTAGGCAGAGCCTGTACTATGGCAACCAGACAACTGATAAACATGTTTCTAAATACATACATATTATAGATAAATAACACCCAGACACAGAACAAACGATCGTACTTATCACATTATTGGACAAAGATTTGTCCTGGATGGGAGTCGAATTCACGACCTCCGATGTAGCAGTCATGGCCACTAACCATTAGACCAACAGTCCAGTCACATTTAATCACAATTGTAAAACTAACAAATCTGGCTAAGGCTCCACCCGCGTTAGTGTTGCTTATCACGGCAATAAGTATTCTATGCCTTATCTTGTGATCAAAGTTTGCCTTATACCATGTTTAATCAAAATTGGTTCAGAAAAACAGGCAGTAACTTTTGCATTTATAATATTAGTACGAAAAAATGAATTTAAATAAAAAAATGTTTTTATTTAGAATTATGCTTATCAGTTGTCTGGTTGCCATTAAGTACAGGCTCTGCCTAGTTTGGGATTACATGGCCGTGAGTGGGTTGTCCAATTATATTTATTATAAAAATACTAAGTACGGTAACAATTCAACTTAATTTTTAAACTAATTTCTTTGTAATTATTCTTAAATTATGTTGTTTACTGTACACCCTAGTCTACTGATTATCTTCCTACATAATCTAAACACAATTTGGACCATCTTTGATCTCAAAACGTGTTATCTGTTTCAAACAAAATGATTACAAACTTACTTAAGTTTAGTTTGATGCGTATTCATAGATCTATTTGATAAATATACCCATATTTCTCTTTTGAAGGGACATGCGCAGTCAACTAGTATAGCAAACTAGATTTTGCCCGCGGCTCCAACCGCGTGAGCGTCGGTTATTGCGGCAAATTATAGCTTATAGCCTTCCTCAATAAGTGGGTTAACTAACAGTGAAATCATTTTTTTACGGACCGACAGAGTTCCTAAGATTAGCGCGTCCAAACGAAAAGCGTGCAATATGTGACTGGGTAATTCTTACCTATCCAGAAAAAATATTGTAAGCATCGTATGACTCAAATATAAGCAAACATTTTTAAGACCTTGTCAGAGATCTGATTATTTGGGCTGCTTTCTGTACTGCTGATGACAATTATTACGGATATGTCTATAAAGGCAAGTGACTCCAAGCAAGATATATTGTTATTTATTAAATAATAAATAACAATTTATGTAAATGAAAAATAAGAGACACACCATTTGAATGAAAATCGATTTCTAAAAAGCAATTTATTTATTTGTCCATGTATTTTTAAATTCATAAACTCAATCATCAGTGAACAATAAATTTAAAAGAAAGTAAATAATTACAAGACTATGAATGAAGCACCACATCCTTTGCCCACAGAACCAGTTTGTTCGGTAGCAAAGGTTTTTGTTGAGGCTTCTAAATATACATCGTAATACCTTTCTTATTACATCTTACTAAACTATCATGTTGTAGGGATGAAGGTTACTAATACTAGCAAAGTAAGGCTTTGATATTTTCGGTAAGTAGTTGTCAGGTTTGAGGCAACAGACAGCTTAGAGCCTATATCTTTATTAGGGTTATTTTATTAAATTACTAGCTTCTGCCCGCGACTTCGTGTGCTTGGACTTCAGAATTGGGTCCAAAGAAATGAAAAATGTGAAATTTGGAATAAAATTTTCACCAGTGTTATCGCTTGCGCTGTAGTAGAGAAAAATAACAAATTTCAAGGCCGTCTGCCCGCGGCTTAGCTCGTAAACAATTTTCCTCGTGAACTACTAAAGGAATTGGAATAAAAGGTAGCCTATGTTCTTTTCTATATCCAAGGCTACATGCATGCCAAATTTCATCCAAATCCACCCAGACGTTATTGCGTGATTGAGTAACAAACATCCAAACATCTAAACATCCACACTTTTACAATTATAATAGTAAGTAGGATAGTAGAACTAGCTGTGTTCCGTGTCGTTACCTGCAGTTTATCAGATAAATAAATTAATTATATTTAAATTCAGGGTATCAGCTATCTCCATACCAAATTCTATTAAAATTGGTCGAGCCGTTTGAGCGTGAAGATGTAACGAACATACGCCTTAATTATATTAGTGAGGTGAGATAATAAATAAATATCTATTTATATAGGATTAATTATAAGGAGTGCGTATATTATACGAAGTAATAAGGCAATGGAAATTGAAATTTTCATACAAAGTGACAGGTCACGTGACTTATGTTTGTATGAAAAGTTAATTTTAAATTTTCGACCTTTGTTCCTTGGGAAAAGTTGTTCAGTTTTATGCATCTGATTACCTCGTAGAATATCCGCACTCCTGACTCTCACTTTGAATTAATTCTGTATGTTGTGTACAACCTGCTCCAGGCCCCTGGAGGTTGGAGAGACCTTTGCCCAGCATTGGGACACCTTCTTCTTCTGCCTAGCCTTTTCCCAAGCTATGTTGGGGTCGGCTTCCAATCTTACCGGATTTAGCTGAATTCCGTATTTTACATGGAGCGACTGCCTATCTGACCTCCAAAACCTATTGCTAGGTAATACAGTATTCCATAGTAAGACTGGTTGTCAGCATTGGGACACCTAAAAGGTTAAAAAAAATTGTATACAACAAAGTTGGGGTTGTTACAACACTTATAACAAGAGGACGGGTGGACCGATGTTCATGATCGTATATTTATGGGATTCGTCTTCCTAAATAGCAAAATAACTATAAAAATCTTTTTCACCGCACGACAAAGACGTATCACAGTATCGCGCGAGCGAATAGTACATTACGACGACCTCCGTGGTTGAGTCGCGTACACACCGGTTTTCAAGGTGTCGCAAGCTTTGAAGTTCCGGGTTCGATCCCCGGACGGGTAAAGTAGAAAAAAAATACACTTTTGTATATTGTCTCGGGTCTGGATGTTGGTGGTACCTTCGTTGTCTCTGATTCCATAACACAAGTGCTTTAGCTACTTACTTTGGATTCGGAGCAATGTATGTTGTCCACATTTATTTCTTTACTACAAAAATCCTTAAGCGTGACGCTTATGCAACAATCAGTTGAAGTAATCATTTCTAATTACTGTTAATTATTTTACGCTCGCTTTACCAAGTAATTAATCTATTTATCAATTAGTAAATCACAGTCGCATGCTGTAAATACCGTTTTCTCGCTCTGTTGCATGCAGAAATTAATTTTATAGTTGCGCTGGAGTTGCGTTTTTGTTGCAAAATTGTAATGAACATTATGTTTACAATTGCGGATGTCTGATTAGTAATAATTTATCTGATTTAGAAAAATAATTTGGAAAAGTAAGGTTTAGAATTTTTAGCCGTTTTGTATAATTAAAATACATAACATAATAATATCGTATGTCAATTTCATTGTCGATATTCATTAGTATGAACTAACTTCATGCAGACCAAAGTGTATCAACTTATTTTTAATAATCAATCAAGGCCGACTGAATGAGATGTCGTGGTGGCCTAGCGAGATCCGGATTCGTATGCACATGGTTGCAGGTTCGAACCCAGGCTAGCACCTACGATGTGAATTTTCAATATAATTATGTACTTTTGTAATTATTCTACACCATCGACAAATGAAGGAAAATATCGTGAGGGATTTTTTTTTGTCGGGGTGAAACTCTAATGACTTCGACCCACGCTGAGGGCACAGCGTGGGATATGTCGGACTTGAACCCAATAACACCCCGGTCCCATCCTCGCCCTTGCCGGAGCCGCGGGATCGCTTACGCAAGCTCTGCACAGCACCATCGTGAGGGAACCTGGATTCCAACAATTGGAATCTGAAATCGCCAACCCAAAATGAGCTAGTGTAGTGAACAATGGTCATTCCTTCTCTACAACATGTAACAAAACCCCTGTCAGATTCAATAAAGGCGTATTCGTGGTAGTTCATGAACCGTCTCGCATAGGCGGCTTCTTTACACCAAACTGTAGGTAGTAAGTACGTGATCTTTGAGGAGCGGTCATTTGTTCAGCTGTTGCCTTGGAACAGTTTTTATTTCTATTTAAATATTTTCACTGGGGAAAATTTTTATTCTCCAATCCATTAAATGGCTACGTATATGTGTTCGCAGTACGATACCGAATAATACTCTCAGGGATCGGACAGGGTTTTTGTTACACGCTGTATATGGGAAGAGGCCTGTGCCCAGCAGTGGGACATATATAGGCCGATATTATTATAAGGTCAATACGCACGTAAATTGAACTCAGAGTTAGTTGCTAACACGAGGTTTAATAATAATTGACGATTATGTGTGATAAACTGTGTGATAAATTAACCTCAGAGTTATTTAAATAAACTGTGGGACTTGCAAGTGGCGCTAAATACCTAGTTAAAAACGCATTTTTTTCATATTTTGTTGTGTGGTGCATGATTTTACTTTTATTATATAAATAATATCGAATAATAATCTCTTAATAATAACCAACTTAGTCCGGTGAAGCAGTGAAAGCCTCCCCCGAGGCTAACTGCAGCAGCTTTTTAAAAAAAATATATAAAAGTAAAATAAAAATTGAGCAATTGTGTTTTTTTTATATTTATACGTATTTTTTATGTTACGATTTAATCACGTCATTTAATTACAAATTTCATTAGTGATATACTTATAACTAATTTCTAGGTCGAAAGCAACAGTTATTTCTTCTTTACTGTTTGTTACACTTTACTACTAAACTACTGAACCAATTTTGACGCAAATTATATCCGTCATGAATATAAGACTTACTTGAGATTGACCGCCGAAGCCGAAATTTAGTTTAGAGAGATATTATTATTATTATTGGATTTAACAATGTTTCTGCTATGATAAACTTATAAGACACAAATTACTTGGCAAAGAGATCTCAATTCAAACCGAATCTTTCCAAAAAGGCGAGGGATTTTTATTTATGACTCCACAGTAAACCAGTTTCCGCAGTATTATTGCGACGTTTCCGCGTGGGGACTGGCAGGGCTTTCAAACGCTTTATAGTCATAAGAATTAAAGATGTGGTCAGTAGATATAAAGTTAAGTGAAATGCTTTTATTTTAATTTAGGGATGGACTAATTTCTGTTTTATTAAATATATGTATTTATTTAAGACATACCTTATTTACTACGGCCCAGTTTTTTAATCCCGAGTCAACTCAACCAATAGTTAAATGTCCAAACTAATAGTTTCAAACTTCGGTAGAAAATGTTTCTTTATCAATTTTTATTCTAACAAATGGTTAAATAATTAACTCTCCGACTTATTTGAACCTTTGATAGTGAAACTAAAAGCGGTTTACCTAAATTCGAAACCATCAGTTAGCATAGGTATTTAACCATTGGTTGAGTTAACTCGGGATCAAAAAACTGGCCCTAAGTCCAAGCTGTTACGTGGCTGGTTGAGAGAACTGTTACCTCTTTAGAGTTACAATAATCTTAAACGTACAATATACCTACTAACACTACCCGTTGACTCTCAGAATGCAAAAAAGATTAGTCGACCCGGGATAATTGAACTATATTATTATATCTGCGTTATGCCACGTTATGTTTTATTTGGACTTAACGAATAACCCCCTGGATGTTTGGGTAACTAGTTCGAATCTAGACAGAAGCAGTTTAGACTGTGGATCGTTGTGTTTTTATAAATCTGATAAAATCTATTAACGTGTAGTGAGAAATCAATATTTGTTCGTACCATAACAAAAGAACTTTGCTCTGCACTTCACAGCTTAAAAAAAATCACCAACTTCAATACAAGGTTATCTCCGTAATTTATTAACCGATGTGAAAAATTATAGATCACATACAAATGCTGTCATCACCTGATAATGAACTTCTGAGATATGGAACAGAACTCCTGGTAGGATCATAGCAGAACAGCTGTTAACAAGTAATACTGCTTTGTTGTTACATATAGTCGATTTTGACCATAAACAAGGACACGTATTTGTATACAAAATGGAACGAGAATCATAAAGCCATCAGGTAGGTCTACCATCAAGATAGTTGCGAACTGCTTTCACTATTCTAGGAATATCTTGATTACTTGCTACCACATTCGCAGAAATTTGCTTTGGGATATATCTCTATAAACTTAGTCCTTTCTTACACGATGTAACGCTAGTCGTCTTTATACAGGATTAATTTAAAAGGAGTGCGTATATTCAGCGAGGTAATCAGGTGCATAAAACTGAACCATTTACCTCAAGAAACAATGGTCGAATTAAAGATTTCTCCCAGTGGGAATCGAACCCACGAGCTTCGGCTTATAGAGGGTCGCTAACCACTAGACCAATAGGACCGTCTTTGCATTGTAGCAGTTTTAATTATTTTGTTTCTGCTACTCATCTTTATTAAAACCAAATACCTAATAAAAACAAAGATATACAAATGAATTAGCAAATACCAAATACTCATTTTCAAAAGTCGGTTAAACAATGCCATAAAACAAAGTATCTTTATACATTTAAGAACCGAATGAATTCTCACTTATCCCGACTGGCCTACTTTTAAATAAAGCCTTCAAAAGTAACAAAAGATACCCCGAAATAAAATATAAAGGACCCTTAAATAAAGTACCTACGGAGGTCAGCACTAATGAATAAAGTAATTAGGAGACCTGTTTTATATTTTAACTTTGATTGTAAGTCATAATTGTACTAAGGTACTTGGATTGGGGACTTAACATGAGTTTAAAATTAAAGGAAGAAAAGTTTGTGTTCAAAAAGGTTATATATTGATCCTACTAATATTATAAATGTGAAAGTGTGGATGTTTGTTACTCAATCACGCAATAACGGCTGAACGGATTTGGATGAAATTTCGCATGCATGTAGCCTTAGACATGGAAAAGAACATTGGCTTTTCATTACAATTCCTTAAGTATATAGTTCCCGAGGGAAAATTGAAAATTGTTTACGAGCTAAGCCGCGGGCAGACAGGTTTGAAATTTCGTATTTTTCTCTATTAAATATTTTTGCTAATTCGAAATAACAAACATTCACACAAAGATTGTCCTAAGTGGGATTGAACCCCCAACCTCCAGTGTAGCAGTCAGGATCACTAACCACTAAAGCAACAAGCCAGTCAATGAGTATTGCTTAACACAAAAGTAGTTTTAACTGTAAAACAACTATTTTTATTTAGTTTCTATTGTTTACATTTGTTTTTATCATACACCAATTTCTAAGTCAATTTCCTGAACCCCTATAAGGTTTAAGAAAGCGTCAATTCATTTAGTTTATATTGGATACTTCACTGTAAATTAAGCCTTATTTGACGACACATAAATCAAATTTTATCACTTCAAAAACTTTTGAAGGAATTCTTCTAAATGTGACAAAAGGTTTTCTTTATATGGATGTTGTGTTTTTAGTCAATTTAAACAGAAACAGTAATAAATAACGGGTTCTAAACGCGCGTCTACCTTAAAAAAACCTTCTAAATTATCGCTTATTTGAACAGTTTTTATAAACAAAGGTTTTTTTGTTTGTTAATATTTCTCCTGAGGGGTTTACCTAAAAGATACAAATTACAAATCGAACATTCAGGCACATATTTTGTTTTTTTTTATCAAAATCGGTATAGCCGTTTAGGAGCTCCGTAACAAACATAATTTTCAAAAATATTAAATACTTATCTTCTTGCAAAAGATAATAAGTAACTTTGTTTATCTAAACCCAGTCAAGCAAGGACATGGTCAGGGAACATATCACAACCTGTTTCTTACAACACATCCGGTCGGCGTTATTACGTGTATTGCAAAAGCAAAGCAACAGCAAATAACAGCTAAATTTGTACAATAATTGCTGTTAAATTGCTAATTTGTATTACGTAACGGCGACATAAAATACAAGATAGAAGTTTGACGGCAATTTTTGTGCAAATTTCGCTGCTGTTTTGCGAGTACACCATACGTATTAAGGCCGCCGGTCAGCGATATACAAAACTATACAATTACACGCATATATTAATGTTCAGTTACCTTTGAATGTTCCCACGGTATTTGCATATTTATACAATATTTATATGTAGTAAGGTTTACGCTCAAAATAAACTTAGAAATAAGGTGTAAGAGTTAATTGTTGAGTTTTGCAAGTTATAAGATTTTTTCTTTTAGATAACTGTGTGATTAGTTATGCTTTGGTTATTACTGACCAATATTGCATTCTTCAATACTTCGACGACCTCCGTGGTCGAGTGGCGTACTCACCGGTTTTCGGGGTGTCGCCAGCTCTGAGGTCCCGGGTTCGAACCCCGGACAGATCAATGTAGAAAAATACTTTTTTCATATTGTCTGGGGTCTGAGTGTTTGTGGTACCTTCGTTGTCTCTGATTCCATAACACAAGTACTATAGCATACTTTGAATTCGGAGCAATGTATGTGATGTTGTCTACATGTATTTATTTACTTCTCAATTTAGTATAAGATAGTATACCGACAGTTAAACCACTTCAGAAAACAAGAAGTTCAAAAAAAACGAAACGAAATAATTAGTAGCCCTCCAAAACAATAAACTGTGGATTGCTAAAATAATTAACCTAAAAACCATAAAGTTAGTTATCAAATACTGTAATTAACAACTCGAAAAAATTTTACTCGAAAGACATCAATTCAATTGAGCTAACCTAAAAATATATTTGAAATTGATTCCATTGTAAAAGCTTTTAAAATCTTCTCACAGAACTCGTTTGCGGCCACTGATTGCAAGCGTGCGAAAAGTAGCTTCACCATAAAAGCGATACTAGCGCCGTGACCGGTACCAGTATCAAGTATAAGAATAAAACAATAAATCAATTTAGATAAGGCTAACTAGATATGAATATAATACGAATAAGGGCCTCGATTCTGATAAAGACACACTTAACTTATTTTAGTCAATCTGTATCTCTTTCACTTTTACATAATTAGAAAAGGACAGACGAAATTTGAGCTGTCAAATTTAGTTCCAATTAAAATTCTCATACAAAAGCACTAAAAACACAGTGATGTTCAAGGTGAAAACTAAGTTAGTCTCGCATCTGTTGCCGTCCTTTCCTCAATCTTAATGTTAGTAAATGATGGCAATGGTTTTTTGGTTTAGTTCGTGTACTAATGAATCAGCACTAATGAAGACTATGCTAATGAATAGCTAAAAATATTTAAGTATAATTTACCCCTATTTTTCTATATGGCCACTTTTACCCATTTGTTGGGCATCAGCTGCCAGTCTTACCGGATTCAGCTGAATACCGTATTTTACATGGAGTGACTGCCTATCTGATCACCGAGCAATGTGTAACTTTGGTTCTCTGGCGAATGACTTCGTTACTAATTTACGCTGAAGTGGAAATGGCCATGTCTGCAGATTAGCAGATTGCTGATGGAGCAGATATGCACTAGAATGGAGACCGCGTTTAAGCAAAAGTAGTGTAGGACGTTCTGCGTCTTTATACCGACGATTTGGGAAAGGTTGCTGGCGGTGGATGTATGAGGGCTGCCCAAGACAGGGATAGTTGGGCACTCTCTGGAGGAGGCCTACGTTCAGCAGTGCACAGTGGTAGGTGATGACAATGATCTGACAACAAAAGACAGCGTGCTACTGGGGAGTTTGTGTGCTGTTTCTTCTCCACAGCTAGAGCACTAGAGGAAAGGTGAAGGGTGAGCAAATCAGAATAATTAAAATAATTGAAGTTTGTTTCTTTTGTTTTTTGACCTCCTTAACCCATATTAATTATTACTGTGTAACACAGTATCCAATAGTACGACGGGTAGTCAACGATTATTAACGATTGTCAAAGACTTAGGTTTGAATTTGGCAAAAATTTTAAAAATTAGACGTGAACTGATAGTCCAATTTAAATAAATGTTTTCTCACTATTACTTAAAATGTTAATAAAATAGATACATGGATAATGTGATGTAGAGAAATAAAAAATAGTTCGGAGTCGCGTCCGGTCTACGATGCACTTAGGATGGTGTTATGCAAGAGGTAACCAGGAAGGTAAGTGTAATCATTACTTATGGTATGGAGAAAAAAAAGTATGAAATTGGTTCTTTCCTACAGTGTTCTCGATCTTAGATTTACGGCAATGTAAGTCTGTGTAGTATTTAACGCCTTCTCTAATTTACCAATAAGTTGTTAACCCCATAGCAATTTTAAGTGTGAATATTGACGTATTCAATTAATACATAAGCATAATTATGTTTTAATATTAATCCATTATGCATATTATTAGCATAACTGAATACACGAGTTTGAAGCCCAACCAAACAATATGATAACCAAATATTATGACAAATAAAATAATAATAATATCTTGGAACAGCTCACACAAGGTCATCTGATCCCAAACTAGACAGACCCTGTACTATGCCAACCAGACAACTGATAAACATATACTTATATATTTCTAAATACATACATATTATAGATAAATAACACCCAGACACAGAACAAATGATCGTGCTCATCACACAAACATTTGTACTGGGTGGGAATCGAACCACGTCAGGGTCACTAACCACTAGTCCAACAGGCCAAAACATGATAAAACCTTTTCTTCGCATATTTATCTATAGCCTTCCGCCGCGACTTCGTCCGTGGGTTTTAGATTCAAGGGATTCTCATGATTTGCGTAGAACCCTTTAAAATCATTTTCTGGAATAGAAGTAGCCTGTACTAGTCCTCATCAAATAATATTTGTGTCATATATGATATACATATTTTTATCTAGCCTACACTTTTGTGATACTCCGGAAGAGATCGGAATTTTGCCTTTATGGTTGGGAAGCTGGGATCACACCCTGAATATCAATCTCTCTAGTTAAGTTGAGCTATCCTACAATATTATAAATGTGAAAGTGTGGATTTTTGGATGTTTAGATGTTTGGATGTTTGTTACTCAATCACACAAGAACAGCTGAACGGATTTAGATGAAATTTGGCATGCATGTAGCCCTTGAAAAGAACATAGGCTTTAGCTTTTTGCTTTTATAGGCAGACCTTTTATCCCGATTCCTTAAGTAGTTACTGAAGGAAAATTTAAAATTGTTTACGAGCTAAGCCGTGGCAGACAGCTTATAAATTTGGTATTTTTCTCTATTACAGCGCAAGCTATAACACGGGTGAAAATGCTATTCCATTTATCATTACTTTCACATTTTTCATTTTTGTTTGGACCCAATTCTGAAGCCCACGCAGACGAAGTCGCTGGCAGAAGCTAGTAATAAGTATATTTTTTTACTACCTGTTTTGGAGATCAGCGCTAAAAAAGCTCCTTTGGTATATTATATTAGTATAGAAACACATTTACAAGTTAATTCCCTTGTAAGCAAACAACACGAAAGGCCGCAGTAACACAAGAATTCTTAACAAAACACTTGCAACATATTTTTTTTCTTTTGTTCGTCGATGTTTGACAAGCAAAACTGCCTCGTCAGAAGTTAAATGACTTAAAACTAAACAAAAACAGTAATGACTCTGAAGAAGCCCCGAAATTGAAGGGGCGATGAATATTTTAGGCTACAGTCCACCACATATTACAGCTAATAATACTTCCGAAAAATCAACCTTAACCCCTTGGTGTAAAAATGATTTCACAATACAAAATAGGACGAGAAATTTGAGGTCGACTGTATACCTCTTTTTTCAGGACTTTATCAAAAATCTTGTTTAACTTAAGGCTATTTTTAGTATAAAAGACTGATGCGGTTTCGATAAGTTAAAACAAATTATGAATTCCAGGAAAGAGGTTTTTGGAAAATTTGTCTTTAGTTAATAGGGTTGATATTTCCCGCTTCAAAAATGTCTGCAGGCTCTGCTTTAGCGGTGAAACCGTAACAGATGATCAGAAAGACAAAAATCTTCGAAAATGGTTGAGCTGCATGAGCTATTCGAGACATGGTGGTTATCTGATGGCACAGGCTTGGTCACGTCTATCTGGCTCATTCCAAGAAAGGTGCGTTATTTTTTTACTTAATATTAAATTTTACCTTTGTCTGGACTTTGAAAGAGGCTATGATCCCTGAGTTTGTTTCGACATAATTACTCAGGATAACCAGTTAGGAAACGTCAAATCCAGAGAGCTCTAAAAATATGATAATCCTTATTGCAAAATAAATCTAATCCAAAACAGATAGGCAGATCCTGTACTTGGCAATATGACAACTGATAAACATACTTATTATACATAAGTAACACACAGACAGAGTAACAATGATCGCGTTCACACAAAGATTTGTGCTGGGTGGGAAACGAACTCACGACCTTTACCACACGATTAGTAGTCAGGGTTACTGACCACTAGACCAACAGGCCCGTCCGAATTATATAAATAAATGAGGACACGTACATTGCTCCGAATCCAAAGTAAGTAGCTAAAGTACTTGTGTTATGGAATGAGAGACAGCGAAGGTACCACAAACACCTAGACCCGAGACAATGTAGAAAAGCGTTATTCTGCATTGACCCGTCCAGGGATCGAACCCGGGACCTCAGAGCTGGCGACACCTTGAAACCCGGTGTGTACGCAACTGGACCACGGAGGTCGTCAAAAAAAATACATCCTTACGATTGCTCCAACTTTGTACATCTCACATAACGCGATCCAACTCCACTTGGGACCGGTTTAGTTATAAAAAGCGACAGTAACAGGTCGTCAGCCGCAGGTGCAGTGCGACCGGACAGATGTGTGAGCGGCAGGTAGAGTCGGGAATCAGACATTTAGGGGAGTGACTGGGTTTTGGTGATACTCGTAAGTTTTGTTTGGGGGTTTGAATTAGTTATAAATGGAAAACAATTACCGATGTGTTGTTAAGTTACTATAAAATATTGTTGCTACAAGTTTTTAGTGCCTTTCCAATCTCAGCTCCTGCTAGCATTCAGTTTTAACGGATTTACTAGATACTATAAGTACTTTACATTATATTAATATATAGTATAATTATTTTACAAAGAGCGACCTAGCCCCCACGTCCCATTTATTGAGTACCTACCTAATACACTAGGTATATATATCTTAAATATGATTTTCATACTACTGTTTTATATTAATTTAATAATTAATATTCAAAGTACATTCACATAAAATAATAATTACAAAAAGTTATACAATTTAGTAACATCTTTAAATGTCAAATTTTCATTCTGAACCACAACACAAGTCAAGTTAATACATCTTTTGTGGTACATACTCCGGAAGAGATCGGAATATGAGTTAAGATAAATTTGGCCGTTAATGAACGGGAAGCTGGGATCATAACCTGAATCTTAATCTCTCTAGTTAAGTTTAACTATAATAATAAGTATATGTTGTGACTAGCCGTTGTCCGCGGCTCCGCCCGTGTCTGTGTTGAACAACGCGGCAAAATTAGCCTATGTTCTTTTGTTGGATCCAAGCTTATCACATAAAAGTTTTCATCAAATTCGGTTTAGTGGTTTAGCTTTGAAATCGTAACAGACAAACAAAGTTCCTCTTGTATCACACGAGGCTAAAGTTTGTGAAAGCGTGTGTATGTTTGTTTCCTCGTCACGCTCAAACGGCTGGACAATTTTTGATAAAATTTAGTATGGAGGTAGTAGATACCCTGGATAAACACATAAACTCTTTATACCGAAAATATAAGTTATCTGATATACTGCCATTATCACTGCGAGCTTCAGCAAGTTTATAATAGTACCTGGATGACTGAGCTATGCTCGTCTTGTCGGACATATCTGAAAATGAATCCTAGCTAGATTGATTAAACGGCCCCGAAACCCCCTGCATACTAAATTTCATGAATATCGTTGAAGCCGTTTTCGAGATTCAGATAATATATATAGCTACTAAATATATACAAGAATTGCTTATTTAAAGATATAAGATAAGCATGGATGTATACGCGAACATTACCTACGACCTACGTAATTAAAAACAATAATAAAATACCATAGTTTCTGAAAGATATTTCCCAGCGAACTACAGCCCCCCTAGCAAGTGACATTTCTACAAGCGTTAACGATGATAGAAATCGTTTAAATGACATTAAATGTATGGAAATGACATTTGTTTTTGATAAGTCACGTGACTTAGACTTGTCACTTTCATACATTTACATTTTGACGGGCCTGTTGGTCTAGTGGTTAGTGACCCTGACTGCTAAGCCGGAGGTCGTGGGTTCGATTCCCACCCAGGACAAATCTTTGTGTGATGAGCACGATCATTAAATTTGTTCTGTGTCTGGCTGTCATTTATCTATAATATGTACCTATGTATTTAGAAATATATAAGTATGTTTATCAGTTGTCTGGTTACCATAGTACAGGCTCTGCCTAGTTTGGGATCAGATGGCAGTGTGTGAGCCGTCCCAAGATATTTATTTATTTATTTAATGTCATTTAAGCGATTTCTATCATCGTTCACGCTTGTAGAAATGTCACTTGGCTAGGGGGGCAGACCATTTTCCATCCATAGAGGAAATTTAGGAAGCTTAACTTACCTTTATCGAATGAAATGCTTTTAGCTTCAAATTAATTGACTTGATGATTGAGTAAGCTTCATGTTCGTATTTGTAAATCTGTCTGTCTGTCTGTATCACCAAAGTTTCTGAAAACAATCAATTATGATATTTTTTGATCGAGTGGTAACTAGATCGATCGTGTTCATGTAATTCATAAACATCACCATCCGTTTTATAAATCTCCTTCATAATAAAATATTCAAAATAATAAACAGGATTAATTTAAAAGGAGTGCGTATATTCAACGAGGTGATCAGGTGCATAAAACTGTAAAACTTTCCCATAGGTCGAAATCTTAAAATGGAAAATGAACTTTTCATATAAAGTGACAGGTCACGTGACTTATGTTTATGTTTGTATGAAAACGTGATTTTCAATTTTAAGATTTCGGCCGCTTTCTTAGGAAAAGTGGTTCAGTTTTATGCACCTGATTACCTCGTTGAATATACGCACTCTTTTTAAATTAATCCTCTATATATAAAATTCTGTTTGTAACCAAACTCCTCCGAAACGGCTTGACCGATTTTTATGAATATTTTCGTATATATTCGGTAGGTCAGAATAGGTTATACTTACACTGCATTTTTATATGGCAAAGCTACATTTGCCCGGTTCGCAAATCTATTATATATAATATTCCAGTGTCACGATGTTTGTCCGGAATGAACTACGAAACTACTTAACCGATTTAAATCAAATTTGCACACCGTGTGCAGTTTGATCCAACTTGAAAGATAGGCTAGCTTACATCTCAATTATGTACAAAAAAAATTGACCGCGGCCGGAGCTGCGGGTAACAGCTAGTAAGATATAAATTTCTTAATTGTGTAATAGATCTCTATTAAAACTCCAGAATGAAAAACTAGACTTCTGTCCAACCCTATTATCGATACCGGCGTTATATAAATACAACGCAATTATTATCACCGAGCGAAGTCATCTTACCCTAACAGTAATATAACAGGTTTTCCCATCTCACTTGCTTGTACCTACCTTTGTACCTAGGTAAGCATACACTATGTTGAGCTTGATATGTTTGACTGTATGTCTGTATAGTAATGTACTAATTACCTTTGATATGTAGGTTTACTTTGAAATTGTCTACAACATCAACATGCAAGAAGATGTCATACTATAAGCATGCGTATTTTTTTTTTTCAATGTCCGGATTTTAAATATTAGACAAGTTTTCTTTGCTTTTTCGTAATATCGACTGTACTTAGATATAGCGAGAGTTAGGGAGGAGGGGCTCGTAATGTTACTATTTTTGCCTTCTTATGACGTCACGTAGGTATTCAAGCAGCCAAACTTAAATGGAACTGGGCTGGTCACGTTAGCCGCATGACTCTAGATAGGTGGGCTAAAATAGCTACAGAGTGGGTTCCTGATGTCGGAGCTCGCAAACGAGGCAGGCCGAGGAGACGGTGGCGGGATGACATCGATCGCTTCTTAAGCGATTGGCGTCAAGTAGCTCAAGACCGAAAGGTGTGGAGCCAAGCAGGGGAGACCTTTGCCCAGCAGTGGGACAATAATCAGGTTATGGAAAAAAAAAAAAAAATGACGTCACAATCCCTCACTCCTGAACTTTAACGCGCCTTATCTGTCAAATTACATTGTTTTGAAAAAAGAAAAAATACGTACCTATCTAATATATTATTTTGCATATATGACGGGCCTGTTGGTCTAGTGGTTAGTGACCCTGACTGTTAAACTAGAAGGTTCGATTCCCAACCAGGACAAATCTTTGTGTGATGAGCACGATCATTTGTTCTGTGTTGTGTGGGAGGCCTATGCCCAGCAGTGGGACAGTACAGGCTAAGGAAAAAAAAGTGATATGCACCTAGTTGAATTCGCGGCAAAACCCAGCTTCCCAATAAACACTAAATACGTACAGATCTGTATTTCAAAGTCAAAGCTAAACTAAACAGTAGTTCTCAATTATGCTAACTAAACTATTGAATCCAACGGATACCCGGTTGTAATCTACATTACACCGGTTTAATGCAGTTACAACCGTTTAACCAGCTCCCCCGGGCGTTTTCGATAAGCGTCCATCCGGGTAAACGATTATTAGTTGAATTATGGATTTTTAATGGGAGTCCTATTAGATTTAGTTGACAATAATAATAGTAATAAATTAATTTTAACACTGTGACCGGTTAATCCGGGATTATTATTATGACTGTGGGTCAATTGTGGTTGCGAATGGCGGTTAGGGTTGCCAAGTTTGAAGTTTTTATGTTTGCGGAGTTTGTGAAGTTTTATAAGTGTTTGGAATCGTTTTAGTTTAACTTGTCATTTCTTTAACATTAACCCGATTATTATTATTGAGACTTGTGAAGATGTATTTTGTGCAGATATGTTTAGTTTAAAAAATAATTAAAGTAATTTGTCCGAATTGAAATACCACAATAATAACGGCCTATAAATGTCCCACTGCTGGACACAGATCTCTTCCCACATAGAGAAGGTATTAGCATGAATTTTCGTTGTCATTGATCTTCTAGAAACTGGGACTTGGGAGTCGTTAGGAATAGCGCACTGGTATCGGTTGATACGTGGGACCTTATCGGAACGAAATATTATTTTTTATCTACATGCTGAATGAGGGGTTCGTGGCTAAGTGTAAGCCGTTTGAGACATAATAAAGGTAAAACCGTGTTCGCGACGGTTGGTCCGTAGATAGGTGACCATTTGTAAAACATACCGAGACCCCTCCGTGCCTCGGAAAGCACGTTAAACCGTTGGTCCCGACTATATACGATTATCTTCGACAGTCTTGCTATTGGGGATACTGTATTACACGGTTAACATAGGTTGCGTTGGTTAAATTTGTTTTGTTAAGACATTGATTTCAATGTCTTAACAAAACAAATTTATTAGTAAATACCTCTAATCAGATTGCAAGCAATTCCACGGTAATACCCTACCTACCTTAAACCGGTTGGTACCAGCCGTAACTGGATCTATCCTGCTATAACTGTTTCATAATCCGGCAATAACTGCCTAATTATTCGGGGATAAATGCTACTAAATACAGGATTAGGAGTTCGAGCTGGTTTGATCAAGATTTTGAATTGTTATTTAAATTTTGCTGTTCTAAACTAATCGTGGATCTAAATATTGGTAACTGTTTTATTATACAATAGCATAATTATTATTATAACTTTTATTAAACAGGGCAATACATAATAGAGTCGATAGTCAAAAAACTCTATTATTTTTTGTATTTTTCTTGTCGGTTCTTCTCCATAGGAATGACATTTTGGAACCACGCAACTAGACATTTTTGACGATTTGTGGTCGAGTGGGCATTAGGCTACCGCCGCTTAAAATATGCAGGTACCACTTTTTACGTTTTTTTTATCTGGTAAGAGTAAGACTGAATCGTAATGAAGGTCAAGGATTACTGTATGACAGTCGGGACCAAGGGTTTAAAGCGCTTTCCCGGGCACGGTGAGGTTCGGTGGTTACAAATGGTCACCCATCCACGGACCAACTGCGTCAAGAGCGGCTTAACCTTTATATTATTATTTGACGACCTCTGTGGTCGAGTGGCGTACACACCGGTTTTCAAGGTGTCGCCAGCTCTGAGGTCCCGGGTTTGATCCCCGGACGGGTCAATGTAGAAAAACACTTTTCTACATTGTCTCGGGTCTGGGTGTTTGTGGTACCTTCGTTGTCTCTGATTCCATAACACAAGTGCTTCAGCTACTTACTTTGGATTCGGAGCAATGTATGTGATGTTGTCCACATTTATTATTATAAAAAGAGTAGTTTTATTTATTTATAAATGAAAATTTTCAATTTTCCATGAAAAATATTTACAACGAACTTTATAAACTGTGAACCAAACTCAATACAGTCACATAGACAAACAACTCTCATTCAATACAAAATAAGTACTTAGTAACTTCACACAAAGTTATTTGTTACCCCAGCCCTACCGAAAGGGGTGGAAGTTTACCAGCGAATAGGATTCACAATAAGCATCTCATTTGCAGCTTTTAAATGAATACACAAAGTGATTTATATCCATGCATTGTGAGGCTATGTAAGTCTCTGTTTATTTTCAGTAAACCAATTCGTTTTCTGTACATTTGTAAAGATCCTATGTATATGTATTTAATATTATGTCCACGGATAGCCGAGTGGTATAGGTCACCACGTGTTAGAGATGAATAAAAGATCTTCTTCGATAATTAAGGCGTATAATGAAAATTTGGATTTTATTATAATGCGATGATTTATGCGTGTTGTATGACAGATGATTTTTGCGAATGATGATAATTAGCAATGGCGACGTGTGGCGGCGATAGTCTCAGCTGTATATGCTGTCCCTTTCTCTCCTGAGCTGTCAAAGTGGTGGTGGTGGATTTGATGACGATGCGTAAACATGCCCCCCGCCTTGGAGCAGCTGCCTCCAACGAAGAGATGAAGATGAAGTTTAAGTTTGTATCATTGAGTGATCTTCCTCATGAAGAAGTGGACATAATCTCGCGTATGATCGCTTTATAATTCCGTTGGATGTTTTGATTTCAGCCACTCGTGCTAGTCCATCTCTTCCAAGTGAAGTGTGTATGACACGGCCAAGACGCCATTTTAATGGTGGAAGGTTGTCTTCTTTGATGAGTACTAATGTGTTCGGTACTATCGTATCTGCGTTAAATTGCCATTTTGTCCTTGTCTGCAGCTCCGCAACGTACTCCTGCGACCAGCGCTTCCAGAAATTCTGTCGCATTTGTTCGACGCGTTCGTAGCGGACCAAGCGTGAAATGTTCGTTGTTGTTAAGTCTTCATAAGCAGGTGCAGTGAGCGGACGACCAACCAGGAAGTGAGCTGGAGTAAGAGGGAGTAGGTCGTTTGGATCTGATGACATAGGATACATAGGTCTGGAGTTAAGGATAGCTTCTATTTGTGTTAGCAAAGTTGAATATTCTTCATAAGTGAGGTTTGCGTTCCCTATGCGACGAAGGTGGTACTTAAATGACTTCACCCCTGCCTCCCACAAACCCCCGAAGTGTGGAGAATAAGGTGGAATGAAACTAAACTTAATATTTTCGCCTGAAGTAAAATTTAAAATATCCTCTTCACATGTATTTAAAAAATTTGAAAATTCAGCTAATGCGCCTACAAATGTTTTCCCGTTATCAGAAAACATATGTGCGGGTTTCCCGCGACGAGATATGAATCTTCTCAAAGCCAATAAATATGCCTCAGAACTAAGACTGGTAACTAGTTCTAAATGTACCGCGCGAGTAGCAAAGCATACAAATAAGCTTACGTAACATTTTTCTAGCTTTGAACCCCTCCCCTTTCGGTTCAAAATGAACATAGGGCCAGCGTAATCCACACCACATCGTAAAAAAGGATACCCTGGCTCAAGTCTTTCAAGCGGTAAGTTACCCATTTTAACAGATAATGTCTTTCCTTTCTGACGGATACATGTGACACACTTGTGTACTGTCTGCTTAGCTAAATCACGACCTTTGAGTGGCCACCAACTGTCCCTTATAGTAGCTAATAGCAATTGAGGGCCGGCATGGAGCAGACGCTTATGTTCAAATTGAAATAACAATCGCGTAAAATGATGTTTAGCACTTAACAATACCGGATGTTTCTTACTGTAAGGAAAAGTTTGAGAATTTATTAATCTACCTCCTACTCTAATAATGCGATCAGAATCTAAAAATACATCAAGACTAGAGATGTTTCTTATTGACTTAAGAGATAGATTATTAAGTAAAGCATGATAAACATCGGGTAAGGACGTCTGTTGTGCGATGCGAGCTAAAACTAAAGTTGAATTTATCAATTCATCAGAGGTGAGCGGACCAGTGTTACGTTCGTGTTTAATAATGCGTGTATTTGTAATGAATCGCAACACATAAGCGGCCGCACGCCTCAAGCGATTAAAATTTGAAAAACGTTCAAAAGAAAAAATACTAATTAAATTTGAATGTGTAAATAATGAAGTAATATTTGATTTTATTTCGGGTAAATCTTTAAAATTAATAAATTGATCGTCATGACATTGTATAAAATTTGTGTTAATTTCATTTAAAAATGCTGGCCCGTGCCACCAAATATCTGAGTGTTGAAGCGCGTCGAGCGTAAGTCCGCGAGATAACAGGTCAGCCGGGTTTTCTTTGCCAGCGACATGTACCCACGGCAATTCACCAGTTAATTCGTTGATTTGAACCACTCTGTTTTGAACGAAAGGTTTTAAAAGATTAGGTGACATTTTAATCCAGTGTATAACAATAGTGGAATCAGACCAAAAATATACATTATGAAATGATAACCTCATTGAATATTTTATTTTTTGATATAACTTAGCGCCAATTAATGCTCCGCACAGCTCAAGACGCGGTATTGTCACTGGTTTTATTGGTGCGACTTTACTTTTAGCACAAAGTAATCTAATTGTAACTGGTGAATCGTCGTCGTTATATGTTCTTATGTATGCGCATGCACCGTATGCATCTTGCGACGCATCCGTGAATATATGTAAATCAGTGTATTTCGTGTGTAATCCCCTTACATGCCGAGGTAATTTTATATTTTGTAGATGTTGAAGTGTATTCGTAAAGTTTTGCCACTTCAATAAAACATCGTTAGGTATAGGGTCATCCCAACTCAACTTGCATAGCCAAAGTTTTTGAAGAATTATTTTTGCGACAATTATTGACGGTGCTAGCAATCCCAAAGGGTCGTATACCTGAGAGACAACGGATAAGATAACGCGCTTAGTTACATTTGTTATGTTTTGATCAATTTTGGTTGTAAAATGTAATAAATCTAAAGAATTTAACCAGCCAAGACCGAGAGTTTTGGTTAAATAATTTTCGCCTAAAGATAATTCTTTTGTTTGACCTGTAGAAGAAATGTCTGAATTAAACATCCATTTACGCAAATGAAAGCAACCAGATTTTAGAACATCCGTGACCTTAGTACATATGTCTAATAAACATTGCTTATCATCATGTCCCGTTATCAAGTCATCTACGAATAGGTCTTCGTCTAATATTCGACTTATGACGTCATCCTTGCACTCTGAAGCTAGCTGATTGATGCATCGAATACAGAGATAAGGCGCGGACGCGGTACCATATGTTACCGTATTAAGTTGGTACATACCGAGATCGTCCGACTTATTTTCACGCCAAAGAATTAATTGAAGGTTTCTTTGATCGGGTTGGATATTAATTTGCCGATAACATTTTTCAACATCTGCGCATGCAACATATTTATATTGTCGAAATCTCAATAATATAGAGAATACGTCATTATGTAAACTAGGGCCAATAAATTGAATATCGTTTAGCGATTTACCTGATGTCGACTTTGCACTTCCATCGAAAACTACTCTAAGTTTTGTGGTACTGCTATGTTCCCGTAGGACACCATGGTGAGGCAGAAAATAATTTGGTGATGAATATGTAGTAACGCGACTCATGTGACCTAAACTTAAATATTCTTTCATAAAATCACAATACATTTTTTTGTATTCAGGTGCACATTTATCTAATTTACGTTCAAGTGCATAGAACCGCTTTAATGCAAGCGCGTATGAATCACCCAGTGTATCACTAGACTCAGCTAAAGGAATGCGCACAAAAAACCGTCCATCGTCATCGCGGTATGTAGTTTGTGTAAACAAAGTTTCGCAAATCGACTCATCTTTAGTGTAACTATTTTGTGGAACGATTTCTTCTAATTCCCAAAATTTTCTGAGTTGATTGTCTAATGATTGAGAATAATTACACATAACATGGTGATTGCGCGACATTTTATTATTTAGCAATGAACCAGATATGATCCATCCTAATTTTGTATTCTGTAGATATGGACCACTAGTTAGGCGAATTAATCCATCGTTTAAAAGCTCCCAAAATTTATTAGCACCGATTAACAATTCAATTTTTAATGGTAAATAAAAGGTTGGATCCGCCAACTGTATATTGTCAGGTATATTTATGTGCGATTTTGTACCTAATGATGGCAAATGAGCTGTAATTTGAGATAAAACCAAACAGTGAAGTCGCGTATTATAATCTGTATACTTAGATCTCAAATTAATTTTACATGATTGTGAGGACTGAGTCACCGAATTACCCACCCCAGAGATTTGAACTGTGGACTGTATAAACGGAAGATTTAATTTTTTGCATAATGATTCAGCGATAAGGCAATCTTGACTCCCATTATCTAATAAAGCGCGGGTAGTGTGAAAATTATTTTTGTTGTCTGCAACCTCCACTATCGCGGTGGACAACAATACAGTCTCTAATAATGAATGAGTTGTATTGCTATGTTCGGCGTTATGCGTGTGTATAGTGTGAGATGCTGAATTTAATGTGCTAGTATTGTCAGTGTTAGAAAAATCATGTGATCTTGTTTGTGATTTGAGCGAAACGGTAGACGACGTACCTTTATTTAAATTGTCACAACTGTCATTATGTATTATACTGTTGTGTTTTTTATTACATAACCTACACGGGCCAAACCAACACTCCGTTACCGTGTGCCCTGAGCGTAGACAATTACGACATAGCTTCTTTTCGTCAATAAATTTTAATTTATCATGATGCGATAGACTCAAAAATGAATCACAAGAATAAAGCGGGTGATTAGCGTGACATTTAAGACAATTACGTGTTCGTTTAATAGTTTGAGGTTGTTTATTTTGCGTTGATATAAAACTAAGTGATTTATTAGGTTGAAACGATGATTTTTTACTGTTATTATCAGACATAACCTTGCCATGCGCTAAATTAATGGTTTCCAGTACGTCTGCCCTATCCTTAAGAAACTTAATTAAGTCATCAAGTGCTATACGCGTATCTTGCTGATTTTGGCGATTGATAATTGTGCTTTTATGAGTTTCCCATTCCCGTTCAGTAGAAGAATCGAGCTTTGAGGTTATTAAGTAAATAATTAAAGTATCCCAGGACTCAGTGGGTTCGCCTAGATTTTTAAGAGACCGTATATTTTTTAGAATATTATCTATTAATTTACGAATTAAAACTGGAGATTCTTTACTTAGGGAAGCAACAGAAAACAAAGCTTTGACGTGGTTTTGAACTAGTAATCGGTTATTATTGAATCTGTTTTCTAATATCTCCCAGGCTATACAATAATTTTCAGATGAAAATTCTAAAGATTTAATGACCATTAATGCACTGCCAGAAAGAGATGAACGAAGGTAATGGAATTTTTGGACGTTGTCTAATTCCTTTGAATTATGTATGAGAGATAAGTAGGTGTCACGATACTCTAACCAAAGATCATATGACCCGTCGAAGGAAGGTAGTGAAATTGTCGGTAATTTAACTTTACAAGAAACCTTAGAAGAGATTTGATTTTGACTGTTACCCGCGGTTATGATACATTTAGACTTAGTCACATAAGCATAGTATTGGTTTTCAAAAGTTTCTCTTTCAGCTAATTCCTTTTCTAATTGACTATCACTAAGTTTTAAGTCTATCTCATCCTGGATATCTGAAAACTGCTGTAATAACGTTTCTGCCCTTTGTAATCGTGTTTGTAACTCCGTTACAATAACGTCAGTGACCGGTAGTTTTTCAACAGAATCTACGTATTTCATAAAAAGTGTAAATTTACCCCGAATAACACCTCTTTTTTTATTTAAATCTCGAATTATTTCATCATCACCACTGTCGTACGGTGAAGTAAACTTAGCTTTAGACATTTTAGAGTTATGAGAGGCAACGGAAAAGACTTTTAACGCGTATTAGGGACACTTTTATAAGCTGAGGGTATCTAATTAATGCAAGTCACAATTCGAATTTTATGCGTTTAAACTAACCCTGTACTAACACAAATGAAGCTTGAGGAAGAATGATAAAGTGGAAGGATAATGAAGGATGATTGGTCTGACCTTTATGCTGTTCCCGATGGCTTCGAAGCTGGTCTCGCGCATCCGATTTATGCTGGTCGCGGAGATTCTTCTTAATGATCCGGCTCGAAGGACCAATTTCTTGTTAGAGATGAATAAAAGATCTTCTTCGATAATTAAGGCGTATAATGAAAATTTGGATTTTATTATAATGCGATGATTTATGCGTGTTGTATGACAGATGATTTTTGCGAATGATGATAATTAGCAATGGCGACGTGTGGCGGCGATAGTCTCAGCTGTATATGCTGTCCCTTTCTCTCCTGAGCTGTCAAAGTGGTGGTGGTGGATTTGATGACGATGCGTAAACACCACGCTAATTACCACTGTGCGTGACGAATGAAGGTTCGATCCCCGCATGGGACAAGCATTTGTGTGATCCAACGATACTTGTTCCAAGTCTGGGTGTTCTTTGTGCATGTGATTTGAATGTTTGTGAAACCCCCTCGACAAAAGGATTAAATTCCTTAGTGCGGGCGTCGTTTTTTTTAAAAGAAAAAAGAAATATTCTAAGTAGGTATTGTCCACAAAACGCGATAAAAAAATCTACTTAGTTATTGAATAGCTTAGAAACAGTGTTATGCCTACCTGGACAATTAAAATTGAATTCTTGACTACACTTAAATCTCCGACCTATTGACAAAGGAATTCTGATCTTTTGTTCTAGAAATATTGCTTAGCGGTTCAAGGACCGAATTCGTATATGGTTGCCAGTTCGAACCCAATCAAGAACCAATGCGAGTTTTTCAAAGTTATATGTACTTTCTTAATCATTTCACGACACCATTGACACACGGTGAAGGAAATCATAAGGAAACCTGGATTCCAAAAGGTGGAATCTGCAATCGCCAAGCATGGAGATCAATGCTCTTCCCTTCTCTATATGGGAAGAAGCCTGTGCCCAGCAGTTGGATATTTATAGGCCGGTATTATTTGTATCAACATTGTGTGTCTTTTTGGGGGAAGTAACTGAAATAAAAATACAGCCTTTACTGCTATAATATCTATTTTTATTAATTTTGTATATATTGTGTTTCTATTTGGGGGAAGTTACTGAAATAAAAAAAAACAACTTTTACTGCTATTATTTTTATAAATTTTGTACTGGCTTTAAAAATGATAAGCATCGACTCAATTACAGTTGTTTTACTGAGTAGTTTTTTAGTACAAAAAAAGTTAATATTTTTTTTTTAATGAAAGTTGTTTAAAATGAATAAAAAGATGCTAGTTAGTCTTTCAACCCCTGTTCATCGTTTGAAAAACAATGCAGACAACAATGAAACACTTTGATATTTTTCTAAAATCCTATTCTCATTTATTTCAACCCAGCTTAATGAAAGACAAACTCAACTATCTTTAAATCTCCGGTTGAAAGAAATTACACTGCAGAGCAAACAATTTCGCCCATATTTTACAGGCATATTGTTATCATAAATCTCTTTCCTTACATTAAATTTGAGCTGACTATATTGCTAACAAATGAGCCTCTAATAATGGTAGCAAGAATTTATTATCTGTCTTATTGCTAATAAACGATGTGTGAAACTAAATTATGTTAAAGATTTTTGTTTTAGTCAAATAATTTGATTGCACGGAGCGGTACGGCGTAGCAGAGAAGAATATAGTTAATTAGCTGAAGTGGCAGGGGGCTGGTCATGTCTGTCGATCTGTCGAAGGATCGATAGCCGTTGGAGACGAGTCCTTGAGTGAAGACCGCGAGACGGCAAACGTAGTCTAGCACGCCGACCAGTCAGATGGATCCCAGAAATGACAGAGTTGGGTAGGACTGGATGCGGAAGGCGGAAGCCCGGTTGTTGTGGTGCTACTTGGGAGACGTCTATGTCCAGCTGTGGAGCGCTAGTTAATTGAATTAAAATTCTGAAGTAAATAAACATTCTATATCCGTTGGTCTCGACTGCCACACACAGTCATTATAATTCTGACGAGTCTTACAGTGGGATTCTGTGTTACCCAGTAAAATGGGTTCCAGAAGTCAGATAGGCCGTCACTCTGTGTATAATAGGATATTCAGCTGAATCCGGTGGGACTGGAAGCCGATCCCAACACAGCTTAAAAAAGGTCTTTACAGATGTCATGGTCACGGGCAGACTCCGCTTAAACGGGCAGAGGGGTAGCATCCGTTTAAAAAGTAATTTTATTTCAATGTCTATCATTCGCATAAACCTCAGAAAACAATCTGACGATCTTTTTATGTTCACATGAATAATGTACTTTGAAAGATTGCATCGTCTTTCTCGACATGAATCACAAAACTTTTTATTGAAATAAATTTACTAAACCAAAGTGATACTTAGTATTCCTAATCTAATTTAAAATGGGATTTTCATCATAGATCATTTATAATCTAAGATTTTACCTTACCTACTTGTAAATTGGCTGGCCTGTTGGTCTGGTTGTTAGTGATCCTGACTGCTAAGTCGGAGGTCGTGGATTCGATTCCCACCCAGTACAAATCTTTGTGTGATAAGCACTACCATTTGTTCTGTGTCTGGGTGTTATTTCTCTATAATATCTGTATATATTTAGAAATATATAAGTATGTTTATCAGTTGTCTGGCCGCCGTGTGTGAGCTGTCCCAAGATATTTATTTATTATTTATTTACTCAGGCGACCATTATGTAACGCCTATTACGCACACACACACCTAATTTCCTGCTATATCAAGCAAGAAAAATCAACAATAAAATTACAAGAAAATGCCCAATTTTTATGCTACGTTTAACTCCCAATCCCAGAGGAAATCTTCCAAACGGCACCCATTAATTAATGGCCCTCCTAATGGCAGTTTCTCAGTGTTCCCAGCTATAAATTTATTAATTAAGCCAAGTGGTCTTACGTTTTTTTGGTCAGGTAACACTGTGTGTGAATTATTTGGTAATTAGTTTCGTTCTGTTATGGTTGTAGAATTTAGGTTTTTGGTATCTATAAAAATTAATTAAAACTAGCTTTTGCCCGCGACTTCGTCTGCGTGGACTTCAGAATTGAGTCCAAAAGGAAAAAAAAAGTGAAAGTAATGAAAAATTGAATAAAATTTTCAACCATGTTATATAGCTTGCGCTGTAATAGCGAAAACCACCAAATTTCTAAGCTGTCAGGTCACGGCTTAAGCTCGTACACAATTTTCAATTTTCCCTCGGGAACTACTTAAGGAATCGGGATAAAAGGTAGCCTATGTTTCTTTCTATGTCAAACGCTACATGCATGCCAAATTTCATCAAAATCAGTTCAGCCGTTTTTGCGTGATTGAGCAACAAACATCCAAACATCCAAACATCTAAACATCCAAACATCCACACTTTCACATTTATAATATTAGTGGGATTGTAAATCTGAACAGGTATAAGTGAAAGTGAGTGCGTGGTTGATAGTATCGATTTTTATTTCTAACTAGAAGCGTCACACGGTTTTACCTGCGTTTATCTAATCTTGTACAAACTAGTAACCTCTAGAACAAATTCAGTACTATCAAAAAATCTAAAAGAATAATACCTACCTATATAGGCCTAAAATTGTCCCACAGCTGCCACTCTCTCACACTCGCATTCATGATATGCAAGGCGGGTAATTAACGTGTATGAAAAGGAATTAATATTAACAAATATTTTATGGCGTGGTGGCCAGCGGTTCAGTGAACGGATTTCCGTGCGCAAGGTTGCAGGTTCGAACCCACTACAGGCAAGTACCAATGTGACTTTCTCAAAGTTATATGTTTTTTCTTAATTATTTTAAGACACCATTGATAAACGGTGAAGTACAAACATCGTGAGAAAACCTAGAGTCCGAATGGTGATCAAAGTTCGTCCTTCGTATAAGAGGCCTGTGCCCAGCATTAGGACATTTATAGACCGGTATTATTAATACCTTTTAAGTATGAAATTTCACAAAAACCTAAAACTCGCGGACGAAGTCGCGGGAGCAGCTAGTAATACATAATACCACCAAGTATTTTATAAAAAAAGCTAATTAAGTAGCTCTAACAGGTGGCTTATAGTTGCCACGCGCCATTTTTAATACCATTCGTTATTTTAACGTTTTGAAATATGCGTATTGGAGTCCTTTTTTTTCTTTTTTAAGAGACAGATGGTCGTGACTCGTTAATGATTATGTATGCCCATGATCATGATATTTGTAAAAGTATCGAAACGCGGGAACAGATAATATCTATACTAATATTATACAGCTAAGGGTTTGTTTGTGTGGTTGAACGTTTGGCGCTAATCTCAAGAACTACTGGTACGATTTGCAAATTTTGGAAACGGCTCCAGCGATTCTCATGAAATTTAGTATGCAGGGAGTCTCGGGGGCGTTCAATTGATCTAGCTAGGATAAATTTTCTGAAAATGTCCGACAAGACGAGTAGATTTTGGTCATCCAGGTACTTCATTTAATACAACCAATATATGCATAGATATTTCGACCACTCACGAGTATTTTTCTTGTTTATTTGTCTAGTTAGACACGTCTGAACGTGACGTATTTCTTGGTATGTATTTATGTAGATGGGATTTGCGGAATTCTGGAGAGAGTCACCCGTATCACTTAGGGGTTTAAAAAATGGTTGCCGACCCATTCTCAGACTTACCGAATGTAAGTCCGTGTACTAGCCGTTTCGGAGGAGTTTAGTTACAAACAATGTGACACGAGAATTTTATATAATTACTAGCTGACGCGGTACACGTTGTGCCATATTAAAAAAAAATGGAATTGGTCGATTCTCAGATCTACACAAAGTTTCATACAAATCGGTCCAGTTGTTTCGGAGGAGTTTGGAAACAAACAATGTGACACGAGAATTTTATATGTTCATGTGATTTTTTTTTTAATTTCCTTAGGGCCTAAATGACGTGTAACAATTATAATTATATCATATCGGTCTAGTTAGTGAACAATTGAACAATCTCGTGTGAATGGGCCCCGAACACTGCCCGCTGTCTTGAGGTTGAGGTTTTATATACAGCTGTTGTTTTTTGTATTACTTTTTAAATAACGATTTTCTTGTACATTTCGTTCTTTTAGTATAGTTTTAATTTCTTTTACACATTTCTTTCTTCATTAAGAAGGACCATCTAATAAAATAAACATATAATAATCTTTATTTTCTCATCATCACAACGGTAAATACAGATTAAAAATTGTTTGCGCGTGATATAGAGACTGGTGTCTGAGTTAGGTTAAACCTGTGTTACAGATCACCAGGCCATTCCTCCGTTTGTTCGGTAAAAATCTTAAACTTACTTATCATGAGTTTGTTTGACCGAACCTGCTAATATCTGAAACTGCTTGTCCGCAATGAAATTCAATATTATCTAAAAAAAACCCACCCTTAGAAATCGAGCGAAAAATTCACGTGAAACCGAAGAATAAAGCTAAACTTTATATAACCATTATTTAACCCTTCTAATCTCCTCAAAATAACCCAACTACAAAAAGCACAAAAATAAAGTTTCAGATCAAAGAACTTAAATTTCAAGGGGGCACTTAATACCCCAACCTGTATCCTATCGTCTTGCTATCTCGGTAACCCTACGCGGGCGTCACAGTCCGCGGCCCACTGTGGGACGGTCCCACGGACCCGCTGTTTTAATCACCCGGTTACAGGTTACAGATTAATGACCAGGTTTAAGAAATGTTATGGTTTATATATAGATTATGGGGATTACGTTAATACGTAAGTCATCATCCATACTTAAATTTTCAATGAAAATAACTCTGTCTGTATGGTTGTTTGAGATGCTTTCTCGGCTAAACTGCTGAACATATTCTGGTAAATTTTGGTATAAGGTAAACATGGATCCCAAGAAAGGTCATAGATAACTTTTTTATGCGATAATAGAGCAACAGAGATTAAAACTACTACTTTTTAATGTACTACAATTTTGTGTAGTTGTATAATTTATTGCAACTAAAATAGTTAATGCCTTCTACCTTATGACACACACTGTAGCAAAAAACCATAAACATACATTAATATATTAGCTGGATATTTAGCAAAGACATACTAATTGAAGCGGCGATAACCTAATAACTAGGGCATCGGACTTGCGATCATGTGTTTGCCGGTTCGAATCCCACCCATTGCACTACTGACGTGAACCCACTCGTAACAAGCATTTAGCTTAGCACGAGGGGATAGCAAGAATACTTGTAATGTGGGACACATTGCTAATATATATAGGTATTTTTTTTAATTTTTATTATTAAAAATACAATACAAGTTACGAAAGACTTACATAATTATTATTCCCGATATTATATTAGTCTATGGGTTCATTTCAAAGGAACCGTTATTCACTCTTTTGCTTGAATGAAAGCTATAATGATATTAAGTATATAGGTACCTCAAGCTAAATTTTCACACGTGAAGCAAAGAAATACAGCCATAAAGCCTCATATAAAGAAAACATAAACTTTATAACATAGAGTTCACGCTTCAAATATGTCTAAAGTTTAAAGTCTGGACCTAAAATAAATAAAGTTAAATAAATAACAGTATATAAACAAGGCAACGGTTTAGTTAGAGCAGCCGGCGACGCAGGTGCCGACAATAGCAAGACGTGACTCATATACACTGCAGGACAGAATTACTGATACAACTGTTAAATGTGGTGAGCCGATACAGATAGGAGAGTTATTTTGCAACATCATGTCTGTAATCCAAATGTATACTTATATCAGAAAGCTGATAAGTTTGTTTTTTTGAAAGCCCTAAGTTCAGGAACAACTGGGCCGATTTGAAAATTCTTTCACTGTTAGATAGCGCACTTATTGAGGAAGCCTATAGGCTATATTATTGCCGCGGTAACCAACGCCCATGCGGGCGGAGCAGCTTGCAAAAGTTAGTGAGAGATAATTTGAACAGATTCTTATAACTACGAAATAATTAACCTCTTCGAGAAGCAATATTTTTTTCTTAAAAAAACGACTCCCGTTCCATGGAATTTCATCCTCGTGGTGGGCACAAACATTCAAATCACATGCACAAAGAGCACTCAACATATAACAAAGCCGCGATAGGTCACTATTAGTTATAACTACAAATATTTATGTTAGATTTAGTAAAACATCGTTCAGTTTAATCTCCGTATGCATTTGCATATCACAAAAATTACACAACAAGTTGAATGAATTTCATATCTTCCTGAATCAAAACAGCTACCGTAAAACAGCTGAACGTCACAGACTACTGCGTCGACAACATTTTCTCTAAGACATTATCACAAAACAATAAAGTCATTTAAAGTCTTTGTCGATAGTGACGTGTGATTCGACCCCAAGTCTGTATAGACGAGAGCGGTGTGAGTGAACTATTTACAGCGATGTCTGAAAGAGATTTGTAGTTACATGAAACGTATCGAAGCTGGGTTTGAAGATAAAGCCAAGCTTCTGTGTGCATTATTTGACTAGACAATAGATAAGTGTATGTATGGAGAGTTTAAATAATCTACTTGATAGGAATTTATTAAACTCGATTTTCATTAAGTTTGTATTATTGCAAAAGCTACAACTTAAGTATCGTTATGTTACCTTCCTAATACCGATAATCTAATAAAAAAACAGAAAACATCTAAGGTAAAGAAATCAAGTGTATAATATGATTCGAGTGATTATCAAATAAAAGAAGTGATTTATTACATTTTTCCTTTAATTCTATGCGAAGTAAAATACTTCTCATAGAATAACATAAATTTAATAATGAATCTAAAACAACGCTTTAAGAATAATTAACGCAAATAATACAAAATAGATTAAAGCAAAATTCCTTAATTTACTTTTGCGATTAAAATTCTCATCAAAAAATATTTTAATCGAATTCCATTTAAATGTAAATCAGAAGCTGTTTGTTCTTTGTATTATATATTAATGAACATATTAATTCGGTGAATACGGGCGCTAACCTTTTTGCCAATTAATCAAATTCACACAACGCTGAATTAATACGTTTTTAATTTTATTGTTGGCGACAAAATCTCTTTTGAGGGTGCGTTTTTTAATCTCGCCTCGAAATAGAAAGGGTTGGGACATGAAACGTAATTTAAAAAACGTGTCTGATGATTTTTGATACAAAAATATGGTGATAATGATCACGTAAAACTGCAAACCGACAGATGTCAATGTCATTTTTGACAAATTATAGGATAGGTATTATGTATACAAAGGTTCTTTTTTTATGTACATTACTGATATATTATATTTATGATCTTCTACAAGCCTAATTCGGCCAATCTTGTATGAAACGTAAATCAATAATTCACATTTCAAAAAATTACTGCCAAGAGACTATTTTTAGAGAGTAGCTGGCAAGAAAATTATATCAATTGAGTCGCTAACTAAAAACATCACAAATAACAATAAAATGAGTGCCACTTAAAATATTTTGAACATAGGTTACTTTATATTAGTTAAATATAAAACTGTGTTCACTTTATTCTGGCCAACAGTGTATGACGCCACCTGTTCCTTTGGGTGTTTCGACAACGTCTGCCTTCCATCGACATTTAGCTAAACTTGCTATACATTTCTTCTATAGCAAGAACAAGAACACGACACTTACAGCAAAATAAGCAATGGATGTACATTTTTGAGATGTAGTCGTTGTTTGGTAGGAGTGAAAAAGGTCAGTTTGTGGGTGTTTTTTAAGTTTTGAGTTTGGTTCTCGAACTGTTTAAGCGAGGGGAAGGTATTGCTTATATGATTAGAGAAAGTGTCTTCATTTTGTTATTTTATTTAAAGGTTAAACGTGTTATCCTATGGCTAGACTTACTACTTATATTTTATAGGTATATATATATATATATATATATTTTACAGCCATAACTTAGGGTTATTTTTATTTTAGTATAGATAGTTTAATTTTAAGTAGATTAAGTTTTGGATTGTTGCCCTTTTGCGCCAAATAAATATTTTTCTTTGTTCTTACTTTCTTTCTTTCTATTATTAATAAATGAATATGAATATGAATAGACATAGATAGTAATAAAATTATTTAATTACGTGCGACCTTTTTTTAAATGTAGAAATTACTATTAAAACATGACAAATTACATAGGAACTTCCTCCTCCTTAGAACACTGTACATTCATGGGTGCTATGATAAAACATTTTTAAAATGGTTTTTTTTTGGGTTCCGTACTTAAAATATAACATACGTCACCCTTATAGGATCGCTTTGTTATCCGTCTGTATGTCAAGAACCTTTATCACGGAAACGTATGAAGGTATCGAGTGGTAATTAAAATTATATATTTAAATACGCCAATCGATCGATCGATAAACGAAATCTTAAAATGGAAAATAAACTTTTCATACAAAGTGACAGGTCACCTGACTAATGTTTATATGAAAATATGATTTTCAATTTTAAGATTTCGACCTATGTTCCTTGGGGAAAGTTGTTTAGTTTTATGCACCTGATTGCCTCGTTGAATATATGCACTCCTTTTAAATTAATCCTGTATATCGAAAGAAGCCTGTGTCCAGCAGTGGGACATTTATACCCTGGTATTGTTATAATGCGGTAGTTTTAGCCTCTTCTGAAATAACAATACATAGCTATAATAATAACTATAACTAATATAGACATCAGTAACATAATTATCAATAATTTACTTACGACTGTCTTAAAATGTGTAGTAACATGCGAAAATGAACCTTACTGCATTGATATAGGATATTATTATCAGTGTACATAGCATAGCTATAAACCCATGGAATTAGAGTTGTATTGAAAGCATTCCTTGGCTGGATATCCTGGGAAATAAAGACCTCAAAATGCTTATTATCTCACTTCCTTTTGCCAGGAATGCGGTACTGAGCTTCATGGTATACCAAGGTAAACCATAATTTAGTATACCGGTAGTTATTTTCGCATAGCTTTATTTGAAATAATGACTTTTGAAGGCAAAATCAATATAATCTTTACTTAGAATAAAACAAAAGTCGCTTTTGCTTGTTTGTACCCTTAGATCTTATACTACGCAACAGATTTCAATGCAGTTTTGAGCAGTAGATAGAGTAATTCAGGATGAGGGTTTTTATTTAGTCGTTCAATTTAACACTCATATTTTATAATTAGTCAACTCTGAAATTATTATTTTATTATAATATTTTTTTCAAACTTAACTATCCTGTCAGGCCCTAATGCGTCATTAGACATACACCTCAAACTAAACTACACAATACATAATTCAAACAAAACATCGCTGACGACTAGAAGTGTTCCCATAAGCCTGGCTGCTTTGCCACGTTGAATGGCAATACTTAACCGCTGACCAAGGTAAAAACCAGCCCTTGGGTCACACGAGGTGTCAACAAAACGCTTGGATTAGTCTTTGAACAGAACGGGTGCACTGGTTTTATGTATAATTATAGGTATTTATTACTGTGTTACCCATGCGGAGCCGGGCGGGTTCACTAGTCAAAAAGATAAAGAGTTTTCTTGTGTTTGAATACGCTATCTCCAGAAACTAGCGGTCGGATTTGAAAATTCGTTTTTGCAATTTAACATTGGGTGACTTTCCTAGTCATGACTCTTTGCTATAGGTATAATAATACTGGCCTATAAACGTCCCACTGCTGGGCACAGGCCTCCTCCCATATAGGGAAGGAGCATTGATCACCACGCTGGCACGTTTTCCTTCACCATTAGTCAATTGTGTCTTAGAATAATTAAGAAAGTTGATATAACTTTGAAAAAGTCACATTGGTACGTGTCTGGATTCAAACCAACAGCCATGTGCATACAAATCCGGTCATTGAACCGCTAGGCCACCACGAAACCTATGAGTTTCTATAAATATATTTTTTTAAGTAGGTATTATTATTATCGTGGAAATAAATGATGACGTGGAAAAATCAAGCCCACAAAGTATTGTCAGTCTAAAAAAACCGTACTCTAGGCGTTAAATCTTTAACTTTAATTTATTTCAGTCTACCCACATAAATCATATTAATGTCAAAAGTTTTTTCATATAACTTTGTGTGAGATCGATTGTGGCCACCCTCTAGTTTAAACAGTCGTTAAGATCTCATGTACTTCGGTATTGGGGTTCGAGTCCATTCGATATAGATTAAAGATGTAAAGTACATAATTATAATTCATATCAAAGAGTCTATGAAACAATGACAGAATTAGAAAAATGTATTTCAATTTAAATTACAATGGCATACAGTACCTAGTTGCCGTTATTAAAAGTCATTTAGACTGGCCAGTTGGTCTTATGGTTAGTGGCCCTCACTGCTGGGCTGGAGGTCGGGTTCGATTCCCGCCCAGGACAAATCTTTGTAATTTTCATAATAATTTAAAACTCCATTATTGATCAATATAAAACAGAACAACATGGTAGTTTAAAGATTAATTTCTTCCATCAATATTCATAACATAAATTGCTATAAGTCTATTTTTAATTATGGTAATACACGTTGCCGGTTGACCTTTTACCGATGCTTTAACTATATGGTAATTATTTAACTAAGTATTATAACTACGCTACTACCTACTTCCGTTCTGGGGTAAGCAGTTTGATACACCTTGCGTTATATTCGATAAGTTTTTACCGTCGTATATGTGTATGTCTTGTAAGCCGTGGGGTTGCTTAGAATAACCCCCCCCCCCCCACCTCTTTACCCGTGGGTATCGTAAGATGCGACTAAAGGATATGGAAATAAGGTGAATGAGCAGCAGCGTGTCTACGTCATCCTGGACTTTACGGAGGTGGCAAACTACAGGGCACTACACCTCGGGGTTCCGAGGTCTCTCTCCGAAGCCGTCGGCAACGTGAAGGGTCTGCTAGGCTTCGTGGAGGAGTTGGGGTGGCTACCGTAGTGCAAACACCCCCTATAAACGCAAAACAGGCGCGAGAAAAGTCGTCGATTTGCGGAAAGCAAGCCCGCGTAAACCTATATCTATACATATGAGTAGCAGCGTTCTTATAAAGAACGAATACAAAGCTGTTGTCACCAAACCGCTTGCCCAGCGTGGTGACTAGGGCAATATACATCCCATGATTGCGCACCATGACACACGGTCCCATAGACGAGATGCCCCCCAGCCTGCCCTTATAGGTAGCTGGGTTGGACTGGATGCGGAAGGCGCAGGACCAGGTGTTGTGGGGCAACTTGGGAGAGGCCTATGTCCAGCAGTGGACTGCGAAAGGCTGAGTTGATTGAGTTGATGAAGTGTCTATTAATTTCTTTATAGAAAAAGTCAAGATTTTTTTTTATTAAATATATGTTCGTTTCCCAAGGTTTTCTTAATAGCTCTTAATTTGGTTTTCTTAAATGCTCTGTACGATTTTGAACTTTGCTAAATACTATTTTTGATATTATTAGGGCAAAACCTAAAAAACCCCATTGATATTATTGTTTTTACATCAATATAATAATTAACAATTTCATAGTTCCTATGTTTTAATTATGTATAACAAGTTCACAACGGAATTATAATCTGTAACTCTGAAGCAAACAAATCTATCCTTATATCTAATATTATTGTAGCTGAAGAATTTGTTTGCTTGGTTGAATGTGCTAATCTCAGGAACTACTTTTCTGTTTTGAAAAAATCCTTATTTGTTAACTTCACCCAGTAGAGCCCACTTATAGAGGTAGCTAAAGGCTAATTTATGGCGATAACCGACGCAAACGCAGCACAGACGAAACCGCAAACAAAAGCTAGTTCGAACATAAAATTCCAACGACATGTTATTTTAAAAAGTATTACAGATTTTATGTCTCTTTACTCACACAGTAAGTATGGTAGGGTGAGGTAATAGGTCCTTGATTTGATTCCTGGCACGACAGATGGCACGCACACATCAGTCATCGGGTAACTTAACCCCTTGGGGTCGACGACCCAGGGTCTAGATCAATATCCTAAATGTAAAGATAAAGATTATTTTATTTTGTAAAAACATGAGTATGCACAGGCAAGTACAAGGTGTCGAAAAATTTATGGCTAGGTTATAGAGTACATAATAACGGTGTTATCACTTAAATAAGTGATGAGTTGTTATGGAATTTTTAAAGGAACATTTTTTTTTAACTTTTATATGCCTTTGCAGGTGTCATGGCGAAGGGCACGAGTCTGCCCTGCGCCGAAACGTCGGGAACTAAAATAAAAATTAACCGCGATAGAATCTGTTTAAAAGTAAATTTATTGCAATATCTAACATTTGTAAGAACAATAAGAACTTATAAATCAGAAACTCATGTACGACTTATTTTTTAGGTGTTGTTGTTTTAGTTTTTTAGGTTCCAGCAGTACATTACCTATTTGTATAATTTGAACATAATATTATATACCTGTACTTAACATCTTTGTGAACCTTTTCTGTACCAAACTAAATACATTATTATTATTATTTGAAGTCAATTGTTTTTAGACAATTGACTTCAAATATGACATTTAAATTAAGTTTGTTTGATATTTCTGTGCCCTTAATACAGAATCGATTTTAAAAACAATACTGTAATAAACCGTGGGACATATTCACACAAGTCTAGAAATAAACTTCATTAAAATCAATAAAAAAGATTTCTTCAGCAAAACTATTGAGCCGCGAAGAAAACTCACGCTTGAGTGCTTATTAAGGTGCGAATAATTAAAAAAAATAACAACAAACATCAATAAATGTATGCAAAACACATGGAAATGTAAAATTGAAGATACTTATGATCGTTCCTTTTTCCGTGGGAAATTACTTTGTTATGTTATTCCTATACCTTGTTCTTCTTCTTCTTCCTGCCCTTATCCCATTCATATGGGGTCGGCTCAATGCGTATTTTCCTTCCATTCCTCTCTATTACTCGTCACCGCGGCATCCACTCCTTTCTTTCTCATATCATCTTACACACAATCCATCCATCTCTTTTTCCTATACCCCGTACGGTAAAACAATAACTTAACGTATCGCCAGCTCTGAGCTCCCGGGCTCGATCCCCAGTTGGGTCAATGTGGAAAAAACTACTTTTCTACATTGTCTCGGGTCTGAGTGTTTGTTTCGTTGTCTCTGATTCCATAACACAATTTTAGTGCTTTAACGACTTACGTTGGATTGGGATCAATGTATGTAATGTTGTCCACAATCTACTCATTAAAAATAAAAATCGTTACTGCATTATATAGCCTTATAATATCTACAATTAGCTTTATCCATGTTTAGAATCAACTTCACGCTTACACATAACGAATGTATTTTTTCCAACTATGAAATAATAAAAACAAACGATTTTTCTTACTCTTTTGCACCTAAACTACTGAATGGATACGAATGAATTTTGACACCTAAATAGCTTGAAACCTATTTTAAGACATGGTATACTTTTGACCATAATAAGTTTACATTTAAAGGAATTAGGGGGGTAAAACCCAAGGTCTAAAACCATGAATATCTTTAAGTAGAACACCCTTCATACTTGTTTCTTGATATTCTCTTTTATCGTTTAAGGTGTTTTCTGAACCATGTCGTAGTGACTCAGTGTATGGGTCAGTGGTTACATGACTACCGTGGGAGACGGTTTTTATTGCCTTTTGTTGAACAAGATCAGGTGGGCTGTGGTTCATTTGTAGTGAATTTTGGAAGTTTTAAAACTACGCAACAAGTTCTTTTTGAGTATTATTGTAAATAATTGCGTGCATCTACGGCTTTGTGTTGGTTTGATTGGATCACGTTGATTGTATCAACGTAATTTTTTTTCTACATAATTATGCGGAAAAAAATTACCTTTATAAACTAATTAATTATATTTGTCATTTTTTTTGTGAATACCACAGGTCGGGGGATAGCCATCTGCCCAGCTATGGGCAACCTAAAAGGTTAAATAAAAAAATCCGCACACTTTTACTGCTTCAACGAATCTTCACACTAATAATATAAAAAGTTGTATTATTTTGCTTTGTTTTATATAACTTCACTCCTGTTTCTGAGCATAGTTATATATTTTTAGATAATTATATTTAGCTAAGCTCAAGATGTTTGCTATGTTATTTTAAGTGTTGTGTATACCTATAATTGGCATATACATTAGTTCAGTAGGTACATGTGCTGTTGGTGTACGTATTGGAAATAAATAAAATAAAAATAAAATAAATAAAAGAAGAAAGTACTGAACCGATTTCAATAATAATTTTAACCATTAGCATGCTACATTATCCCTTAGTAACCTAAGCTATATTTACTAAAGTAAATGCCATTACTTATACCTAAGTGCGAGCGGAGCCGCGGGTAATAGCTTGTATTTTAATAATTATGTAACTAAAATAATTATTATTATTAACGGGATTTTATGGTATTTTTTTTGTCCTGTTGACAATGACAAACAAAAATAGAAAACGTTTAATATGTGCACAACATTCACTATTTCAAGACATCAAGAACCGATCCTGATGTATTGAGCAAGAACCAATAGGTCAGAGGTTGTTAACGCATGCGCTGTAACAAGCTTTTAACATTTACCTCGCAGTTACTACAAACATTTTGCTACCGAATATCCAATAACAAAACAGTAAAAAGTTGTAACTATTATCTAATCTGAGATATGAGACAGCTTCAATAAAAAAATAAGTTTTTTTTTTAAACTTAGAAATTTCTATCTATGGGAACAAATGGGAAGTAGGTAGGTACTTTCTATACCATTTCACTTAAATATAATACCGGCCGATAAATGTCTCACTGCTAGGCACAGGCATATCCCTTATAGAGAAGGAATGAGCATTTTTGACGACCTCCGTGGTCGAGTGGCGTATACACCGGTTTTCGAGGTGGCGCCAGCTCTGAGGTCCCGGGTTCGATCCCCGGACGGGTCAATGAAGAAAAACACTTTTCTACATTGTCTCGGGTCTGGGTGTTTGTGGTACCTTCGTTGTCTCTGATTCCATAACACAAGTGCTTTAGCTACTTACTTTGGATTTGGAGCAATGTATGTGATGTTGTCCACATTTATCATTGATCACCACGCTTGCTCATTGCGGGTTGGCGAGTTCAGATTAAAATGTTGTAATCCAGGTTTCCTCACAAAATTTTTCGAGATTCGAGATACGATGCGATTGGTAAACACAAAAAAATGTAACCAAATTATAAGATCTCTTCCTATTTTTTAATCGAGTTAAAAGCAAAATAAATGCGAATGTCCCGATTCTTTCGTGAAAAAGCTTTTGGTATTATGATACCAAAACAGGAAACTAACAATAAACCTGTCCTGTCTTAGAATCGACTCCTATATAGCATAGTTTACGACCATGACATTGTAACTGATGAGTCACCGCGATACGGTTCAAGTAACAAACTTTGAAGCAAAAAAATAAAGACATAATTGTCTAAGTATTGAAGAAACATGATATACTTACATACACATAATGCAGCATATGTACGAATTTTGTATGCAAGGGTCTAACAGGAATTATATTTGCTATATTTTTGAGTCGAAGGCCTCGTGGCTAAGTGGAAACCGTTTGTAGTTTCTGAAGTACGGTTTAAGCGATAGTAAAGGTTAAGCTGCACTCGCCGCGATTGGTCCGTCGATGGGTGGCTATTTGCACACAATATATCGAGATCCTCCGTAAAGCACGTTAAAGCCGTTGGTGTCCACTGTAATACGTCGAACTTTGACAGTCTTTACGTCATTACAATTCTGCTGACAACCAGTCTTATCTGGTCTAGTGGTTAGTGACTCTGAATGCTAAGCCGGAGGTTCTGGTCTGGGTATTATTTATCTACAATATGTATGTATTTAGAAATATATAAGTATGTTTATCAGTTGTCTGGTCACCATAGCACAGGCTCTGCCTAGTTTGGTACCAGATGGCCGTGTATGAGCTGTCCCAAGATATTTAATAAAAAAAACTTTTCTCAGTTTCAAGATTCCCTAATTAAAACGAACGTGATGACACATTAAATATACGATGAAAAATTCTATCCCATGCAAGTAACGAAAGTTTACAAACAATAGGACCATGTAAACAAACGATCGGTCTCAAAACAAACATAACAATATGTTGTTAACAAATATTCGCCCTGTGTCGAAAACTAATTGATTTTGTTCCCATCGAAGTAAAGCCGAGCGTTCGATTACAGGTGGGGTATACATCCCACAGCTGGGCACAGGCCTCTTCTCATATAGAGAAGGAACGTATATAAAGGTATATCGTGATGGCCTAGCGGTGTAATGAAGGGATTTGTGAGAGAATGGTTGCAGGTTCGAACCATTCAAGGCAAGCATCAATTTTACTTCTTTAAAGTTATAAGTAAAGCACTTTGTTTTAAAAAAAAAAAAGATTACTAGCAATGTAGGTCGCACATTACTAGTAATCTCGTTAACCCCTCGTGCTAAGCTAAGATGCTTGTGTTACGAGTGGGTTCACGTCGGTAGTGTAATGGGTGGGATTCGAACCCGAAACCACACGATCGCAAGTTCAACGCCCTAGCCATTAGGCTACCGCCGCTTCGAACTTACAACTGGAAAAGTCACATGAAAACGTGAGGAAACCAGCCTAGATTCCAAAGATTTTAATAATCTGAAATCGACAACCCGCAATGAGCAAGCGTGGAGATCAATGCTCGTTCCTTTTCTAGTACATAGTGACTATACAACATGTAACAAAAACCCTGTCCGATCCCTGAGAGTATTATTCGGTATCGTACTGCGAACACATATAAACGTAGACATTAAATGGATTGGAGATGATTATTTTTCCCCAGTGAAAATAATTAAATCAAAATAAAAACTGATCCAAGGCAACAGCAACACTGACCGCTCCTCGAAGTTCACGTGTGAGTACGTGAACTTCGAGGAGCGGTCAGTGTTGCCTACAGCTTTGTGTCAAAGATGCCGCATAATTATGCGAAACGGTTCATGAGCTGTACCACGAGTACGCTTTTATTGGATCTGACAGGGGTTTTGTTACATGTTGTATATAAATTAATGGCCGAATACGGAAACGCCAATCAGTTTAAGTCTCCGTTAAGACTGATGATGTCTCTATCATATTAGGTGTAAAGTAGCAACATGTAGACATTTTAAGAACGTTAACGAACTTTAAGTTCATTTTCGTTTCAGTATGCGACTGCACTACGGGGCATTTTTTTTATATTCGGATGACCATTGATGAATCTTGACTGAACGGATAGACGAAAGCTGAGGATCACGGGGGAAGCGGGTTCGATTCCCGCGCGAAATATTTGCTTCGAATGATTTTAAACATTCGAGACATCGCAATATTTATGATTTGTTCTATCGGTAATCTCTCTATTTCTCAGCCAGATTTTATTGAATTCGGCTGAGTAAAGGAGTCGTGATGAGGTAACTTCCTAACAGATATTATCTTAAAAGTTGAATTAAATTAATCTTCTCGATAAATAAAGTTGTTTAAAATAACTACATCTTAAAGTTCTACTGACCTTAAGGTACAAGACCCGTAATGATAAGTGGTCTACGATTACTGACGTCATTTCCTTGACAACCGGATGTCTTATAAACACAAGCTTTATCTGCACTGAGAAGAAAATTAAGTTGAGAACGAGTTTGACTGTGTAAGTAGACATGTGACTGTTAGAAATATCTATATTCACGAATATTATGAGAGGAATAGTTTGTTTGTTTGGTTGAACGCGCTAATCTCAGGGATTACTGGTCCGATTTGAAGAAATATTTTTTTGTTAGATAGCCCATTTATCGAGGAAGGCGATTTTTGCTGCGATATCCGGCACCCGAGCAGGGGGAGCCGTGGGCAAAAACTAGTCTATGATAAAAAAAACGAATATCTTGGAGTGCTTTTGTATCATTAAAGAAATTAAAATTATGAAAATCTCCAACCCTTCTAATAATATAAATGTAAAAGTGTGGATGTTTGGATGTTTAGATGTTTGGATGTTTGTTACTCAATGTTAGCTATAACACGGGTGAACATTGTATTCCAATTTTCATTACTTTCACATTTTTCATTTCTTTTTGGACCCAATTCTGAAGTCCACGCAGACAAGTCGCGGGCAGAAGCTAGTTTAGCTATAAGATTTTGTAAGAAACAAAAGCAATATTTATCATTTTCAAACTGTGAGCCATCATTTCTACAAAACAAAAGCTTGCATTTTACTACCATCACAATAAAATTCTCACGCAACCTTAAAAAAATACAAAAAAAAACATGGCCGATTCTAGTCCACACACTCCCGCGCAAAGAGTGAAAGAGATAAACGTATCTGATAATGAGCGCGTGTGAAAGAGACCGCTATATGTTTGTTAGTTCAAGCACCGGATCTTGAAATGAATGAATGAAACTGGTTTTGTACATTCGTTAATGACGAAATAGATAGGTTTGTGATACTGTTTTTATTAAGCTATTGATTTGTTTGATAAAATTACGTATGTCTATTATAAATTACACACGAAATTAAGTATTTAACTACTCACATAATATGAAATTAAAGACGAATCTCAGTTACTTAGATCTTTGGAAATGATTTCATTTTTTTTTTGGTAAGCTTGATACATTTTGTTCAAATGACTGAAAAGGATATTTAAATAAAGCCAGGCGGCTCTCTTTAAACAAAATTATCAATAGGTATTTGTTGATCCAATTGGGAGTAATGATACCTCTGTCACACGTAAAAATTTGAATACCTTTATTTTTGTAATGGAACTAAGATTACTTTTTTAACGGTAAAGCAGATAAGCCACTATTCTGCTTTACTTTTGGGTGTAAATTGTATGTAAAAGTGATGTCACGTGACATTTCTATTCGCTGTCCCTTCATCAGTGTTTGTTTGTAAAAAAAATACGTTTTTGTTAATAATCTAAAAATCGTCATGCTAGGTTTCGAACGAACGGGATGTCAAGTTTTCTATTTTTTTTTAAAGTTAACCTAATAAACTAACATACAACCTACATCCATTGCAAGTTTAACATAAGCTTTTGACAACACATCTGTCCATCTGTAGATAAAAATAATAATTTTATTTCAAGAATTCTGCCATAATAATGTTGCTATGTTATCCTGCGCATGCGCGAGCCATCGCACCGGCCGGCCATGACAGGTGCTACGAACCCCTAATACACCTTTAAACTTCTTTGTGGATAGAAACATGGAAATGTTATCCAATTACAGATAATTTAATTCGAAGATCTATCTTGTGGTTAATTCTGTGATGATGGTTTTGGGCTGAGGGAGCAGCGGGTCAAATGGGTAAGTTATATAATGTAAAATACCTTATTGACTGGCCTGTTGGTCTAGTGGTTAGTGACCCTGACTGCTAAGCCGGAGGTCGTGGGTTCGATTCCCACCCAGGACAAATGCTTGTGTTACGTGTAGGTTCTGATCGATAGTGCAATGGGTGGCTTTTGAACCCGCAACCACATACCAACGCTTTTAAATATAGCTTAGCACGAGAGGTTAACAAGAATACTAGTGATGTGCGACACACTTATAAAAATATTTAAAAAAATGTGTACACTTTCGTAACAGCCATGGCTGCAAAAATACAAACGTCATTACTTTTCAATTCCACAAAAGTCACTACAAATCCAATAACATTTATCGTTATATAAATCCTCAATAACTATAACATAATGATATGCCTCGGTGCGTTATAAAGATCTATTTACAAACAGTAAAAGGTACGTTCTGAAGGACGCAAGCATTCTCTAGACACGAATCTATTGAAATGTCATCCGTTTTAATAATATACAGTTACTATGCAAAAGTACCATTGAAAGCAGTTCTTGAAATAATCACATCTCAATTATTGATCCTACTTAAATCTAGTACTTACCATATTATTTATTTCAACTTCTTTCACAAAATTTGGTACATTGCAGAGATACAGACTGCACGGATAGCCGATTAGTACCTATGTCACCACGCTAATTACCACTGTGCGCTGCGGGTTCGATCCCCGCATGGGACAAGCATTTACAGCGTGATCCACAGATACTTGTTCGAAGTCTGGGTGTTCTTTGTGCATGTGATTTGAATGTTTGTGAAACCCCCGCGACACAAGAATTGAATTCCTTAGTGAGGGCGTCGTTTTATAAAAATAAAATATCAGAAAGCATATGAAACAGTTGCCTGATCACTCTCCAGTCGTGTCGTTTGTCCCATTGAACTAACATAGTAACACCTGTATACAACCACAGGTGCACGAAAGTATCTCCCGCGCAGGTGGCTAATTACTGTTGAGGGAAAATGGTTTATCAATTAATTAATTCAATGGCTAAAACTACTAATTATTAATACTTTTTTTAGACACGCCGCGTGAAAGTCCCAGGCTAAGATATAGGGATGAACTGAATGCATAATAAGGCGTTGTCTTATAGCGATCTCCGTGTTCGAATGGCATATATACCGGTTTTCAAGGTGTCGCTCTAAGGTCCCTAGACGGGAGGGTTCTATCCCCGGACGGGACAATGTAGAAAAACACTCTTCTACATTGTCTCGGGTCTGGGCGTTTGTGGTACCTTCGTTGTCTCTGATTCCAGAACACAAGTGCTTCAGCAACTTACATTGGATTCGGAGCAATGTATGTGATGTTGTCCACATTTATTTATTTTATTATTATAGCATCGCATGCTAGTGCCTTCTTCAACAGGAGCAAACTCAGTATCACTTTCGTTGGACGCACACATCTTTGCACGGACGATGGCGAGAGGACTGAGCCTAAGGAGTGGCAATAAATGAAAACGGAAATATGAGATCAATAAAATAAATAATGTCAATATATACACTTTCTATTCGTGCTAACGAAGTCGAAAATATAGTTTTCAAAATTTTTGTCTGTTTATCTCTTTTTGTCTGTGCGTTTGTGCACGATAATCTCAGAAACCTTCCCATAATATTTGGTATTTGTTTCATTAAAATCGGTTCATAAACAAAAAAGTTATGTGCATTTTAATCAATAATAATATCGGTGATACAATGTCCAATTTAAGTTGAGCTCTTATCAATATGGTCGCCCATATTAAATAGGGATCAAAATTTAAATTTAGGTCATCACAAATTCATCTACTATACAAAGATTTATCATATCCTTTCTTGTGGCCTATTTAATCTTAAACTTCTGATATACATTTACAATCCCTTTCTATCGATACGTTTGTTGCGTACACCACAGGTGTTTGTAAAACCAAGGCTACTGTATATACCATTGTTACTACTAACTTTATTAGTTAAATATGAGGTTAACGGAACTTGACGACAGTATCCGTTTAAACTTGATTATCTGACTAACTGGTTTAGCGTTCGGGAAATGAGATAAACTGAGGTTCAATTATAACCTACTATGGTGCGATTCAAACTAAATGTCGGCTGTGAAGTTAGTTACCCACTGCAATTTACTTTATACTTCGCTTGCACATTCTCTCAGTGTAATCTTTATTATAAGAAGTATATGTATATATGACTACCCATGCGAAAACTGTCTAGCCTTTTCCCAAGCTATGTTGGGGTCAGCTTCCAGTCTTACCAGGTTTAGCTGAATACCGGATTTTTACATTTAGCGACTGCCTATCTGACCTCCACAACCCATTGTTAATTTGTTAGGTAATACAGTATTCCATAGTAAGACTGGTTGTCAGAATTGTAATGACTTAACGACTGTCCAAGATCACTGTATGACAGTCGGGACCAAGGCTTAACGTGCTTTCTGAGGCGCGGTGGGGTTTCGATATGTTTACACATGGTCATCCATCCACGGACCGACCGCAGCGATCGCGGCTTGACCTTTATTATCGGTCAAAGACGACTTACATTTAGCCATGAGCCCCTCTCAATATGACTACCCATGTATAAGCTAAATATTATTTCCTTGTAGTTAGAAACGGAGGTCAGTAACCTTTACAAAACCCGTACATTAAGTCCTTGGTTTTATAGTCACTTGTAAGAAACGGGAGGTCTTGTTTCTTTGGTTCTCATCTGTGTAGGTGTTTATGTATACATTTTGGAGATAATTGTAAATTTGGGCGAGTATTAATGGTAATTTTATTGTATCTGATCTTAATCTTCATTAATATGTATAGTTTTGTGTTAAAACTAAACTGTTTGATTCTATGTGAGATTAAATTACGCAGAATTACAAATAAGGAAATAGTACGGGCCTGTTGGTCTAGTGGTTAGTGACCCTGGCTGCTGAACTGGAGGTCGTGGGTTCCATTCCCACTCAGGACAAATCTTTGTGTGATGAGCACAATCATTTGTTCTGTGTCTGGGTGTAATTTATCTATAATATGTATGTATTTAGAAATATATAAGTATGTTTATCAGTTGTCTGGTTACCATAGTACAGGCTCTGCCTAGTTTGGGATCAGATGGCCGTGTGTGAGGTTGTCCCAAGTAACTAAAAGTTAGAATATATATAAGTACTTAATTATTTAAAGATTCAACGGCTTACTCACGCGCATTCTCGGGATCGCCCGTCTAGTTTCAGACTCAATAGGAGTCGACTCAGTTCGACTTGCGACACCGCTGCCGCCGCGTCAGCTCATGATTAAGGACTCTTATTGAGTCTGAAACTAGTCGGGCGAACCCTAGATTTGTCCTGGGTGGGAATCGAAGCCACGGCTTGCGGGTTAGCAGTTAGGGTCGCTAACCAATAGACCAACAGGCCCGTCGAAGTATATAAAAATAATAATAATAATAATACCGGCCTATAAACGTCCCACTGCTGGGCACAGGCCTCTTCCCCTATCGAGAAGGGATGAACATTGATCAACACGCTTGCTCATTGCGGGTTGGCGATTTCAGATTCCAATATTTTGGAATCCAGGTTTCCTCACAATGTTTTCCTTCACCGTTTGTCAATGATGTCTTAGAATGATTAAGAAAGTACATATAACTTTGAAAAAGTCACATTGGTACTTGCCTGGGTTCGAACCTACAACCATGTGCATGCGAATCCGGTGATTGAACCACTAGGCCACCTCGACATCGAAGTATATACTTATGTAAGTATAAAATATATTGACTGTGTAGTATGGTATCTTGGTATTGAATCAGCGACCATGCTTACAGATCCAACCTCAGACCATTGAACTTCAGCGTTTTAGTTTTAATATGAAAAATAATACTAATTTCAGATACAAAAAGTTTTAATTGGATTATATTTTTTTGTTCTCAAATACTAAATAGATTTCCATCAAAATATATGTTTTAGAAAAATTCTAATTTAGATTGATGATCGTAATTTTAATATCACTTTGTTTACGAAAATCAGTTTTTTTTTTATATTAGGTACACTCGCCTACACATCAAGCTATAAATTTCCAGTATAAGCTGATCTCGCATTGTATAGGATTTTCGTACATTGCAAGTTCAGCATAAACTGGAAAATATAGCTTGATATGTAGCGGTGTGTACCTGTCAAGATAAATTCTTGTGAGGGTCAGCTATGAAGTTTAATTTTATTGTAAATGCTTATAATCCTACTAAATAATATAAAAAATGTGAAAGTGTGGATGTTTGGATGTTTGTTACACAATCAGGCCAAAACGGCTGAACGGATTTGGATGAAATATAATAATAATAATAATAACAACGGACCTGAGTCCTCCAGGGAGTCACTCTTTAGAGAGGGCTCCCAGCTCTTTCTTGCCTTAACTGGCTGGCTAGAGCTATATGCTCGGGGGTGGAAGTGTCTAATGGCGTAATAACGAGGAAACCCGCTCCGGGTCCGCTACTGTGACCCGCGATGGCGAAATCGGGGCCGCACCGCTCTACACCCCTAGCCGCTCGCACTGGTGTTGCCCCCTGCTGCCTACAGTGGCGGTTCTTTGGGGGGCCCATCTAGTGAGTGGCGAGTCACCACCTGCCTATTAGTTTACATTTCCATGTGTAGAAAGGCAGGTGACATAGTTTTCCGATTTTATTTTAATAACCATTCCACGTAACACATACATATCAATAGCCCATATTAGTCTTAACACCATAATAGTCACAATAGTCCTGTAGCTACCTAGGACCGTTCATGTCTGTTCTTTCATAGAGCAGGGGTGAATGGCCCCTGGTAGGTGCCCCATCTCATATTAGAGTAAAGTTCTCAACAAGACCTCTTCGTGTTGGACCTGTGTCCCCATGTAAGCCTTTCAAAGGACCGGGTCTCTTCTCTTGAAGTTATCCCGTGATTTAAAAAGAGATACAAATAATAATAATATATAATATCTTGGGAAAACTCACACACGGCTATCTGATCCCAAACCAGGCAGAGCCTGTACTATGGCATGCAAATTTTCTAAATACATATATATATAGATAAATAACACCCAGACAGAACAAATGATCGTGCTCATCACACAACATTTGTCCTGGATGGGAATCGAACCTACGACCTCCGGCTTAGCAGTCAGGGCCACTAACCACTAGACCAACAGGCCCGTCAAAATTCGATACGGTTGGCTCCGACTGAATACTTAAAAACATTTATTTTATTAGCTGATTATATTCCAATAACGACTTTGCCATTTGTGATGTTATTTAGCAATATCTAACCACGAATGCACGAGCCGTATGGGTGGATCATCATTAATATTGTTCTTTTTAAAAAAAAAAAATACATTCCCTTCTGAGAAAATGAGATATTCCGAATACTTTATCAGTAGTTAATAACGGGTCTCTTATCACGTATCCCTGTTACCGAATGTGGGTAGACAGTGACGAATGTAAAGTAAAAAAAAAGCGTTAAGTATAAGAAAAGGGACATTTACGATAGATAATATTTAAGATGATAATTATGTGTCTATTTATCATCACGACTTTAATTAATTCTTTATTTTTTAAAGGTTACTAGCAATGTGGGTCGCACATTACTAGTAATCTCGTTAACCCCTCGTGCTAAGCTAAGATGCTTGTGTTACGAATGGGTTCACGTCGGTAGTATAATGGGTGGGATTCGAACTCGCAACCACATGATCGCAAGTCCGACGCCCTAGCCATTAGGCTACTGCCGCTTAAAATAATTAAGTAATTCATGCTAATTTCGTAAAAATCGCAGAAATTTTCAAGTAAATAATTTGAGAGACTAGTTTTTGCCCTCGGCTATTAATTTCCGTTTTCAATTAATTTCTAAAAATATACGGTGTAATTATAAAGATTATCCTTTTCATAGAATCTTTTCCTCTTCGATCTAGACCTAGATATTAAAAATATTATTTAAGTTTTCTTTTTACGTTTTTTTAACAAGGTCTTGAAAGATAAAGTTAAAGATTTTTAAAGCGGCGGTAGCCTAATGGCTAGGGCTTATGATTTGCGATCATGTGGTTGCGGGTTCGAATCCCACACATTACACTACCGACGTGAACCCACTCGTAACAGAAGCATCTTAGCTTAACACGAGGGGTTAACGAGATTACTAGTAATGTGCGACCCACATTGCTAGTAATCTCTTTAAGAAAAAAAAAGTTTATTTTGCAAATAAGGGTACACGATGTAGATTACGTGATGTAGTTAGTGTCATATTGGCCTAGCGGTTTAATGCACAGAATCGTATGCACATGGTTGCAGATTCGAACCCAGGCAAGTACCACTGCGACTTTTTCAAAGTTATATGTACTTAACTAATCATTCTAAGACATCATTGACAATCGGTGATGAAAAACAAAGTGAGGAAAGCTAGATTCCAAAAAAAAAATCTGAAATCGTCAATCCGCAATGAGCAAGCGTGGTGATCAATGCTCATTCCTTCTCTATATGGGAAGAGGCCTGTGCCCAGCAGTGGGACGTTTGTGGACCGGTATTTTATGTAGATTACACAGTATGAATATAGTCTAGCCATATTTTACTAATCATGCAAAAAATATCTATTAGATGCAAGAATCTTTACGTACCTACTCGTAATACAAAGTCATGCTCTAGCCATTTATTATAACTGCAAGTTGTTTTAAAATACGTAAGAAAGTACCTATACGACTTTGAAAAGTCACATTGGGTATATTTGAACCCGCAACCTTCAGCATGATACAAATCCGTTCAGTAATCCACGATGACAATACAATATTTATAATATCATTTTACTCTCAGAGATTAGCTTTAAGTAAATTTATTGTTTTTAAACTTAAGTGAACATAACTTAAGTAAGTATTAAATGAGACCTATCGGGTTTTTTTAAACTATCGAATTTCGACCGTTTAATACATTTTATCACACTAATATTTTAAATGCGAAAGATTGTGATTGTGTACGTTTGTTACCCCTTAAAGCTCACACGGCTGAACCAATTTTGATAGAAACAAATTGCCAAGGCAGTTGACTTTTTTTTACATCAATACTTTTGCTATGTACATTGGTGTCCCCATTTTTAAAATTATTTTATGAAACACTATACCAATAACCATTTTTAAAAGAGTAACATATGGAGTTTCTTGCCGGTTCTTCTCCATGGGAATGACATTTTGGAAACGCGCAACTAGCGTCATTTTACGTTACGAAAGAGCCTGGAAAGGCCTACTTCAAATGGAATGAGTTGATTTCTCATTTAAACACCAGGATTTACTTAAAAGCTGCTTTTTATCCCGAAAAAATAAGTGATCTAATAAAACGCGCCCAAGGGACGCGGCTAGTAGATCATTAATCATTGACACATTGTTCATTTGAAATATAACTAAGTTTCATTCGCTTATACTAAAAACAGTTCGTTTTTACCAAAGAATGGGACCAAAGCATATCCAAACAGGCGATGCAACCGTAACACTGAACCACCAAAAACAGGTCCACCAATCAGATCTTATTATATAACTACTACAAGACATACAGTAAGGATATTATTACCACCACTACCTGATAGGACACCTGTTCATTAAACAAGGTATTAAAAAACAAAAAATCAAACCAAAATACCACTTGACATAAAACGGATACCAGAACCAAATTACCCACATCACTATGCAACAAGAAAACACACGAAAACCAACCTTAACGCATTGCAATACGTGCATCAACAGTGGGAGGAAATGTTCATTTAACTTGGTATCCGATAAGAAAAAAAACGGGTATCGAAAAAACCGAAACGGGTTGTGTGAGAACAAAAAGTTGAAGTAGGATGCTACCATTTTTTCATAACATTGTTTATCACCTGTTTTGGTAAATAAATCTGTTTTCATACCAATTTGTTGATATTTCTGATCATTTATTTATATGATAAAGGACCAGTTGAAACAAATATTGCTAATTCGTTATAGCTTTAGGTCGCTTTCGTCGCGTCGGTTATCGCCACAAAAGGTATCCTCTAAGTAATCTTCCTCGATAAATAGGCTATCTGACACCAGTAGTTCCGGAGATTAACGTTCAAACAAACAATCAAACAAACTCTTCAGCTTCATAATATTAAGTATAGTATAGACGCTACCGCGCGGTCCCGACTGTCATACGCACAGGCCACTTAGAGATATACGTTTCATGTCTTAAAAAAATTGACAGTCGTTCAGTTGTTATAAATTATAACAGTTCTTCATAAATATTATTCATAAATTCGAATGTTATTTTCGAATATAAGACATCATATTTTCAAAAGATACAACACACAAACCTTAGAAAAAAAATAGTAATTAATTTTAAAGAAAATGCCCAAAACCGCATACATAGTAGCTTTCAAAAGATGAATGAATAATCTTAGAATCCTAAATGAATAATCAATAAGAAATTGATCTAACCCTTCCAAATTAATAAAGACAGACGACAAATGACAAAATGTCTACTCTATGACTTGTGTACTAAATTCATTAGTATCAACCAAAATGTGGTGAATAACATTACCGAAATCAAATGGCTTGAAAGCCAATCACCATAACGACACCAATTATTAAAGAGCTCTAGTTTTTAAGATTTCCGGGGATTTGATGAATCAAAATATAATGGACTTTTGATTTGAGACACATTTAATTTTGTGCCTTATAGTACCTAATTGGAAAACGGTGCAATATCTTCTGAACAAAAGTCGAAGTTCTGTATATTCATAATCTTTTTTTTTTTATATCTTGGGACAACACATGGCCGTTTGATCCGAAACTAGGTAGAGCCTGTAGTATGGTAACCAGACAACTGATAAACATACTTCAATATTTATAAATACATACTTACATTTTATAGAAAAATTACATCTACCTAGCTATCAACATCAAAACGGGCGCGTGGCAGACCACGGAAGAGATGGCGGGATGAACTAGATGCCTTCCTGGGGAATTGGCAAGAAGAGGCTAGGCACCGGGATCGCTGGAGGGAATGGAGGGAGGCTGTTGCCCAGCAGTGGGACAGTACAAGCTAACTGTAATAATAATAGTAATAGCTATGTTGGGGTCGGCCTCCAGTCTTACCGGATTTAACTGAATACTGGATTTTAATTGGAGCGACTGTTTTTCTGACCTCCACAGCCCATTTTACCGGGTAACACAATTTCATATAGTAAGACTGGTTGGCTTACGGGAGGGGGGGACGGGTCTTGGTATATTTACAAATTTTCACCCATCCACAGACCAACTGCGGCGAGCGCGGCTTAACCTCTACTATTGGTCAAATCGTATGGTTTAAACTTAGCTACAAGCCCATGTATATATGGTTTTACGGTATGTTATGGTTTGGAAAAATCTTCTTAACTGGTTTACCAATTTGGACCAAACATATTTTAAAAACTTGATTGATATAATTTTATACAACTAGATTCTTTATTTTCTTTGTTCTAAGGGTGATTTTAGTATATTGCATTGTTACCTCTATCATGCTTTTGATAGCAGATTGACTAATCCTTGGTTTCAAAGAGTTTAATTTTATTGGTTTAAATATTCAGAAATAGACTGGACTCTGCCTATGATAATCATGAATAGCTGAATAAACTAAGATAAAACTGTTTTGAATATAAATGTTTTCATAGGTGTTAGAAAATGAAAACTGTTTTTAAACTTTCGTCTTGTTGAAGAGTCTATTATTAATATGTACAGCTGCTTAAAATTCAGTCTATTCAGATATTTTATCTAAAATCTATCGATTTAATGTGACATGAACTGTCATTTCAGAATAATTCTAATCAGATCTATAAAGTAAACTAGGTATTCTCCGCCCGCGGTACCAAATTTTTTAGTAAAAAATATAGCCTATGTTGCAAAGGGTGAATGTAGTTTTCTAATGGTGAAAGAATCTTTGAAATCAGCACAGTAGTTTTTGAGTTTATTTACTACAAACATACACACAAACATACAAATCTTTCCTCTTTATAATATTACTTGGCAACACTAAAAATATTGTGAACACATTTAATTTTTGACAAAAATAAATAAAATATTTATTTAGGATTATATTATTATTTTTCTTTTAATAGTTAAGGGTATATCGTAAATTGTCTAGGTGATTACTTATTATTGGTCTGTCTCTATTAGACAACCAGGTTACATTTAGTTGATCCCGTTACTGTGAGTGTTAACTTTTAACTACATCTAGTAAACTGTGTTTAAGTTAACTAAAGGGGTTTGTTAACTGAAATTATTCTGTCATTCGGACAGTCGTTATTTGCTAAACTAACCATTATCACTCAGAGAAATAGTTCCACTTGTCAAGGTGCAGCTGTTTTTGAGATGGTTTTGTTTTATGTATAAAAACTATGTCAATACATATAGTTTTGTTTAAGATATGAACCCATTTAGGAAAAAAAAGGTACCTACCAAATATTATTACAAAAAAGTGAGACTTTTTGTCGCGATAAACGACGCCCACGCGGGCGAAGCCGCGAGCAAAAGCTAGTACAATGATATACTTAATATGAGGTTATGCAGATGTAATATTATATAAATATCTAATATGTAATATTTACTCAAGTAATGTAATAGTAACGGTATGTCTGTGTCACCTTAATGATTCGATCGCGAGAAATAGCGGTTAACATAAGAAATATATCAAGATACCTTACTTATCTAACCCACGTAAATAACTATTGACATAAATTGTATGACGGCCATTTTGTAACATTCTTAGAATATAAACGTTTAATAAAAAAAGGAACAGATACCTAAGTTATTAAAACGAATACGTGCTAACAGGCACAATAATATTCATATTTGAAATACGAATTGAGAATTTTCATGAAGTTACACGCAGTTTCGAATCCATAGAGTTCCATGTTTATAATAGTTTGTCTATCGTATGTTTTTGTATGTTGGTACTATTACGATATTTATTTTTCTGTACATCATTTGAAGTACTGACTGTGTTTTGTTTTTACTGAAATCTGAAATCGTTTACCCAGTACATAACACGCGTAATCAATGTTGTAACGATGTATCCTTCTCTGTATGAATCATGAGAAAAGGCACACCTTGCAGGCTGTGATAATAAATAAAGGTCAATGTCTTGTATGTGGTGATAATATTAGTATCGTATACTGTTTCTCATTATTTACAATCTAAAATCATTCCGCAATTCACCCCGTATTATCAGTACGCAACAAAAAACGCCCTAACGTAGCAACGTCGGGCTGAGCACGCAGGCTCTATTCCCCGGGACGCTGTAGTGATCATCCCCCCTCTTTCCCCGCGGCCAGCGCGCACGCCCGGCCAAACGGCATCCGAAGCCCGTCGCGAACGCACGCACGTCCCGTCGCGCTCTCACCTGTGGCGCCGAGTGTTTACGGATTACAGTGAAAAATTGTGCCGAAGTGTGTGTTAAAACCAGTGTTTTTATCAATGAATGAATGAAAATCAACGTGCATAAGCCGCCGGATGGTATACCGGTTCCGATTTCCGTCGATACGAGTTTCGTGGGAGTAAGCCTATGTTTTATGCCTTTTTGCTTGAAACTGGATTTCGATAGTATCTTTAATTAATTTTAAGAGTGGATTAGGATGTGTTGTCTTTGTTCTGTTTGTCTTTGTGTGTGACGCAACGGAATTCGAAAATAGAAAAAGCGCGATCCCTGTTTGATGTTCGATTTTGTTTGAAATGGAAATTAAAAACAAACAAATGCAAAATGTCGGTGTTAAAACATAAATTTGGAAAACATGTTTTATCCCTAAATCTTTTGTTTTAAAACCTGTATGTCCTGAAATTCGGGTATCGAAATAAATTGCGAAAATGTCCTTACGTTAACCCTCGGCGCGACATGTCAATATTTCGATACGATCTGTTGTTTATTTCGCGACACCCACATTTTCGGAAATATCGAGAAAAGGTGTCATAGATACCTACCTGTAATATACCAAAATAACTTTGAATATTCATATTTTCGGATTCCATGGTACACTCTTAAAGAAGAAATAATATTAATCAGTAGACGAACAATAATTTCGAGTAAGAGATTTGCCCTGTAAAGATAAAAGCCGGATAAGCGCAATTATCATTCCGGAGTTTTCCCTGGATACCTGTGTAATAAATATCGCGCTAAAGTCGGTTCTAAGAAAACATTTCCCTTTTGATTTACTAATTGTAGGTACTTATATCTTATACCTATCCACACATTACAAAAGGTGCTACCTATGGTCACGATAGAATATTAGGCATACTTACCTACTTAACTACTTAATAATTTGTATAAACATATTATTTTGAATCTCAGCCCGTTCGTTATCTTTGAAGAGGATTGTTCCAGCAGTGGGACATTTATAGGACGATAATTGACGATATGATCGGTATTATTTTTTTAATTTAAGCATTCCAACTGCATAATTACAGCATGTAAACTATTATTTTAATTATAACCAATGCTAGAATTATGCTGGAGTTAGTTGAGATCAATGCTCGTTCTTTCAAATTATGTGATGATAGAGAAACTGTCAATTTTTGTCTGTTTGTCCCACTGCATGTTTTGACCCATGGCTGTGCAAAAGCGTCTTTTAATACCTATAGTGAAGATGTATGATATCGAATCTGTTGGCTAAATAGGGTAAACGTACTGGTTAACCGGCCACTACCCCTTTTCGGCCACTTAGCACGTTACTTTGAATAATAACCAATGATAAAGACTGCTCCTTTCTAATTTCGCTCCATTCGATCCTGACAATCTTCACGGTTCATAATACAACGGCATGGTCTCGAAATTTGCGAACTGAGGCCTCAGTCGCCATTTAAAAATTTTGTATGTGAACGCGTGTCAAATTTAGGAGAAAAAATAGCACGTGGATTGATTTTCAAAGATAAATTTTTAATTGTTGCTGTTGGTTTATTGGTGATTGATTTGGTTTGTGTGTATGTAGCATGTTTAATTTTAATATTCAATTGCCTAAACTTCATAAAACTTATCATAATTGTGATATTTTTGGTGGTCGGACAATACGTCAACGATTTATTTCAAAATCTACTTTCCGACCAGGTGGTCGCAAAACCGGTTTATTCAAGTCATTTCTCCTTGCCTTTATTGCGGAAACCTTAAATTTACCAACATAGTTCCCATAATATTTGTGAACACCTAGAATTTTGTGAATTTAAAATTAGATTCCGGCCGCCAATATACCTACCCCATATTTTCAAAGATATGACCATAAAAACATTACATTTAGCGGCCGATACACCAGTAAAAACAAAACCTGTATTCGGCCGTATGAAAACTTTGAAATAAAGAAAAGCCGAAAATTAGTAAAAATTTTACCTGTTGGATACAGGTAAAATTGCCGTTTGAAATAAAGGCTGCCGCTAAGTGTTAAAAATGTAACCATCATATTTCTGGCATCGCTTTTTATGATTTTTTTCTTTTTTACTTTCATACTACTATCAACCCTATGAGCTAATGAATATGAGTCGTTTTTCTACCAAGGATTAGGTGGCCGATAACCAGTGCACTGGTGGACGATAACCGATTGAAAAGGCCGATAGCCGGTATATTTGCTATTTTTACGAAAAATATTTTTTGTTTAATTATGTATCACTGATACGTCTATAAACGCTAGGTTCTATGAAACTAGACTATTGTAGGATGAAATAAAAATATATATTAATAGTCTTGTAGTGCAGCATTATGATAGATATCCACTCTGAAGTCAACAAGTCGCTTAAACGGCCGATAACCGGTATGTTTACCCTATCAAGGTTTAGTAGGACGTGTGGATTATTCACAACCTCTCACGCACTAAGTACCTACTTACGTATTTTGATGAAACAGCGTTGTTACAGTGTACCTACCTAGGTATAGAAATTCAGAATACTTACAAGTCATATTTTGATACCTCCCCACATAGGTATGTCGAGGAGTTAGAAGAGGATACAAAAAAGCCGTGTTTATTAACATAGTTAAATGCTAAAAAACAGAACAAATCAAAATGGAAATTTGTATTTTATTTGTCTTGGTTTTTACGAAGAAGACAGGCTAAGTGCGCCATTGTACCTACCCTATCAAATTATGCATTATTTTAGCTGTAACTGTCATGGTGTACCTACAATAAAGAATAGGTAATATAGGTAATCTAAGTTGAATCGCGGAAACTGAACGAAGCCGCGAATAAGGTAATTTTAGTTAAGTAAAACTCAAACTTGAGTCATTGGTGACATTTTTTAAATTGACCGATTTCCGTTGACGAATATAAAGTAAAAATAAATTCAGTTATTCGCATGACTAATGAAAACTAAACTGAATAAGAGTTATTCGGAAATGTTTATGAAGATGAGTCCCAGAGTTAAAAGGAAGAAAATTCCATTGATATTCAGGTGATTCAGAAAAATATTATTTTAATGACAAATTGGGAAAGAGTTCAGAAGCTCTATGTTAAATACGATATTCAGCTGAATCCAGTAAGACTAGAAGCTGACTTGAGTTAAGTACGTCAGGAGTGAGTGATTGATTGGGATACATTTTGAGCTTATTTTGATACTCAATTTCACATCATCTATTTTAAAATGTATTCCATTCTATTTATTAATTAGCTTAGTCTCATTAGTTGGAATTAAAGAGGTTTTAATAGCGAATGAGTTAGTTTTACATGTCATTTTCTACCTATGTGGTTTTAGAATTGTATAAGTTATTTGTCGTATAGCATCATACAATGGTCTAAATTATCTATATTATGTGGGTAGATATAGGTATTATGTTACATATAATCTCTCTTATCACCGCTAATGAGACACAATTGATTTTTTATTGTAATGCGGCGACCGGTCGCCGCTCGGGGACGAATTATACATGTTTATTCGTGATTTTGAAAAAGCAGGATTGAAGTCTAATGTTTTTTCTCCGTCTAAAAAACCAGACATTGAAAAAATAGACCGCGTGTCTATTTTAGGGGCGTATGGTGTTCTGTTTTCTGTCAATACAGCCTGATTAGACCATTATCGGAATGCGTGTGATAACAACCCACATGTTTCGATCAAACCATTAAAATGATGGGTGGGTTGAAATTTGTTTGATTCACACTATGAAGCTAGTTTCATGTAGGTATATAGAAATCTGTTTTCTGTGAACAATCAAAGTTTTAATTTAATCTACCTATACGCATAAAAATATGTGAAAGTATAGGTAACATACAGAATAAAAAAAACAATTGACATGGGTCACCTTTTCGAAGTGCTTTTAAAAATAAAACGCTTTTAATGTTAGATTGGTTGAATGGTTGATTGTTTTTAGTATGTTACATTTTGGCTGAAAGGCATAGATTTTTATTAAATTTGATAAGTATTTTACAAAATTTAATAAATATCGACGCCTTTCAGCCTTTTAGAAGACATTTTGAACAGTTTTGTTATATTATTATTATGTTTGTTTATTGCGCTTTGGATAAAATAGCCAGATTTTTATTGAATTTCGTATGGCCGTTAGCTTAAATGCTAAAAAGGTCAGCGATAACAGAGATCCACGCGGGAACAGCCAGCTGCTTTAACTAGTTAATTACTTGAAAAATAACGTCATAGTATGATTATGCAGTAGAATAGGATAGAACAATCTTTATGGTAGGAATTGAGGTACATCAGTACTAGCTCTAAGTTTAATCTGATTAAGTTAAAAAGAATAGCAGATAAATGAATATGATTGATTAATTAATTATGCGTATTGACACTCGCAATCAATTAATTTATTAAATTAATTATTTCATATCGTTTATTATGTCATATCGTTATTCCTATTTTAGAACAATTGTGGGAATTCCACGTATCGGTAATTCGGTAATCCAGAAACTGTTTTTGACACGATGGTTATTATAACATTTACGATTATTTAAATAACATATTTTAACAAGATTATTATTATTACTAGATTGCAATGTCTGCCATGTCCCACTGCTGGGAAAGGCATAATTCTCTACCTCTCTAAAGACACAGGTCAATTAAGTTAATTACATAAAATCGGTTCAATAAAATAATTATTTGAAAAACATGAATAGGTATCTCTGCCTCAACCCTTTAAGAATGCAAAAAGCAGACGCAATAAATATAATAATAAAAACATATCGATAAAAAACAATTTTCGCATCACTAAACTAAAAATTCATTATATTATTACATATTATTATAAGTCTGCTACACAAATCTTATTTTAAGCTTGCTAAAAAATAATATAAAGATTTGCAATCTTTACATTATTTTTTATTAAATACATCGCATACAATTACAAATTAAGTGCAAATTACCAACAAACCGTAAAAAACATAATTGCTTCAACGAAAAAAATTAGGACTATCATTTAAAAACGATCAATGCACATCCTGTCGAATAAAAGCGTTAAGTGTCGCGTTGGGAACCGAACCTGCACTAAAGTGGGAGGCGCACCGGACGCGAAACTTGTATGGCTTCGGAACAGGTTAAGAGCGGTCCATTGACCATAAGCAAGTTTATTTTTGTAGACTAAGACTAGTTTGTTGTCGTAATTGTAAATGTTAATATAAAATATAGCTGTGCCCCGCGGTTTCATCCACGAAAGTGGTCATCTTTCCCATATTATATTTAAAACATCAATTTTCCATTGTTTTTTATATTTATTTTGCTATTTGGGACGGAGACGAATCCAACAAATCAAGGTTCATAAAAATTGAGCCATCCGAACTCGAGTTATAAGTATTGTAACAAACCCGACTTTGTTTTGACATTCTAAATAAGTATTTATTTGAAATTTTTTTTACAAACTTACCATGATTTTAGACATTCTAAATACCTAAGTATTTATTTGACAATGTTTCTACAAACTTAGCACGATTTAATAAAATAATAAAACATACATTAGATACGAAAAAAAAGCCTACTAATGCTACTAATATTATAAATGTGAAAGTGCGGATGTTTGGATGTTTGTTACTCAATCACGCCAAAACGGCTGAACGGATTTGGATAAAATTTGGCATGCATGTAGCAAGAACATAGGTTACTATTTATACTGATTCCTTAAGTTGTTCCCGAGAGAAAATTGAAAATGGTTTACGAGTTAAGCCGCGGGCAGACAGCTTCGAAATTTGGTATGCATGACACCTATGCTATGGAAAAGGACAAAATTATACTTTCTATACCAATCTCTCAAATAGTTAAAAATTGTTAACGAGCGAAGCTTTAGACCCAATTCGGAAGTCTATGCAGACGAATTCGTGGGCAAAAGCTAGTAACTAATTACAATCTAAAATTTAAAAAATGGCGTCAACATATTATTAAGCATTACTTTGTTTTATTTAGATAAGATAATGTTAGTTTGTATTTGTTATTGAAAAGAAAACTACTACATATGTTTTAAACTATAGTGCTATCGAAGCTATACGAAGCCGCGAGAAAAACATAATTGTTTATTCGACAAAATAACATTGTTGTTTCAAAACTGGGTGTTCTTTGTACAGGCATAGGCTATATTGGTTCTACACAGTGGCGCATGTAACTTAGTTCAAAATATTAAGTATATTTGAAGTAGGTACTTATTAAATGTATACCTAAAAAAAGATTAAAGTACATAGGTACATAAACAGATCCATCGTTTAACGAGCAAAAATGTACAAACAAAATATGTTTTCTATTTTGAAATGGACTTAAAAAAATACTTTTTTGCCAGTAATATTTTTTCAAGGATTATGTATTTTGTTATGTCTTCGTAAACAATTATTTGTATACAAAATCATATTTTTAGATATTGAATTATTCCATGGCTTGTCTAAATAACAAATCTACAATTCCATAAGTGAACCATTTTCTTTCGACTTCACTCAAATTTTGAAGTTTTTTTCAAATTGAGTTGTTGTACCTATTATTGTTATTCGTTAATATTCCAATTAATGTGTTTAAGTGACACGTGCGGACTATAAGTAGATATAGTCCTGCGTTGGTCGGTCGCTGTATTTTTGTAACTTGTCATATCATATTTATACACAGGCTGTTGTTTTTTTTTCCGTGTGGTAATTTTGATTTATTTTATTCGTTTACGATACATTTTACTTCTGCCTGTTCAGTTTGTTTATTTCAATTAGGTCTTATTTAAAAGTTTCGGTAAATATGCTAAAATTCAAGTATGAATGTGTTTACCCTGATATATTGTAAAATAAATACAATTCATAAGGAAAAAAGTACGTAAAAATTATTTGGCTTAGCCTAATTTCTCATTAGTAACAAAATAGCCTTGTTACGCATATTTTTCGCAATTTTCATGAAAATTTAAGGCTAAATAAAATTTCACCTGAATTCGCTGTCATGTCATAAGTATTTTGCTGATTTTGCCGAAAAAATGCTGTCAGCGAATCCGAAACGCGGAGAATTGTCTAGAGAATAGGAAAAGAATTTCAGGTGTTACCATATTATGAAATACCTACGTAAATGCAGAGAAACAGAGTCGAAATGTTGATGGTAGTTACTATGTAATAGTTTTCACGAAGATTGTAATAAATAGTTACAGTAGTATAGGAACACTCCAGCAATAAACTGCATTAGTATACGGTAAAAAAATTATTGCTCTAATGTAAAGAATATCGAGAAATTCTAAGTCAAATAACGACAGTAAACATTAAATTATTTCACAGGAATTAACGTGATTTACATGCATTCATATTCTGCTTGTGACCACGGCCGGTGTACCCGGGCCGAAACGCCATGCCCTAAATATGCCAAAAAAATTAACACCACAGTCAAAATTGTAACAAGTTCATAAAAATTTAAATATTTAAAATAGTTTCAGCTTTCATAAAACAGAACTGTTAAAATTAATACCGTAATTATATTAATTATTGAGTTTGTTCAATAAAACTGGTCACAACCGATAGCGTATATGGTTTAAAATTGCGGTTGTTATGATCAGGACCATTACCACATGGAAACTCTGCACTGAAACGGATGTATTATAAAATACATTATTATAATTAAAAGCTATGTGTACAGAAACATTGATTTATAAAAAAAGCAAGTAGATTTATTAAGGAGTGGGACAGCACGGGCTAACAAAAAAAAAAAAAAAAAGATTTATTAAAAAAACTTCCTTACTTTTGTTTTGCTCTGGGTGATTTTAAGACTTCGTAATTTACATTACCCGAATCAAAAGTGAACAAAACCGTGTTAATATTAAATTAACCAAGTAATTTTTTTACCTTTTTCCGTCAATACGTTGTGGTTTAAGAGTTAAGAACGGTTAATTTCTCAAAAGCGTATTTTTTTTTAAATAATCAAATCCATCTAATGTCTAATTATCCAAATAATATCTTCTGTTTAAGCATACATTAAAAAAAATATTTCTGTGCCTAAATAATTTCTATAACTGTTTGTGTTGATTTTTAAATATGCAAGAAAATAGGTGCATAGTACCTTCAGAGAAATATTACCAGTAACAGTACCTAAGCAAAACCTTTTCACGCTTTTTCGAAACGTAAAATTACTAGTTGCAAACGGGGTTCCAAAATTTCATCCCTATGGAGAAGAACCGGCAAGAAACTCCATAGGTTACTTTTTAAGCAATTTAAATACAGCTTTTTGTACACGATTGTCACTCGCTTAGTACACTGTTTTCTACGTTGCTATAGTGACCAAAATTCAGTCAGTAGCCTATTATATTAAAAGTGATCAAGAGTCTTCAGAGACAGCCTTTTGAGGGATGCTGTTTTCATCTTTTAATCCCCTTTTCCTTCGTTAAAGGTAAGGTCTTTGTTACTTGCGATGTAGCAAGGTAATTTGAAGCAAATTTATTCAGTAATTGTAATTGGTCATACATATTAAAAACTACTTAACAACGAATTGTTGAATAACTGAAGAATTCTCTAAAATTTTTGAAGAAATTCTTGTACATTTAGATTTTTCGTAGCTTTGTCTTGTTAATGCTAGTTTTTATGATAGAATTGTGTTTTTAATAAAACTGTTAGTGGCACGTTTGAATTACATTATGAATTATACTTTTAATTATAATTTATATGTTACATATATATATTATGTTTTTTATTATTACATTTTGAAAAATCAATTAAACATTTAGTGTCATAATTTTACGATAGTATTTTCTTTTTTGGTTCTTTTTAAAAAAAATATTATTTTAGCAAACTTTTTGCATTTAGGTAGGAGGAGGTAGGTACCTTTATTTTAAAGTCTTATTTTTTTGCATTCTTTATTTCTTTTTTCCTAATTTTATTAATATTTTTATTTGAAATCCCAACACCATTTTTTTAGTTCTAACTATGAAAGTTTTCTCATTGCGTTGACCTGTGCTAAGTCCTCGTAATTGGCTTTTCTTTGAGATTTTTCTTGTAGAAAATTACGTTGAATATATTAATTCATTTTGCATTATTCAGGTCAAACTAATTTAGTTAAAGTTATGCATAATATTATACTTTTAGTAATTAATTATAATCAATAAGATTACATATCTTTAGAAGCTTTCTTTTTTCGCCTGAAACGCCTACAGGTAATATCAACGTTAAATATTGTAATAGTTTTTTCATTAGGCTATTTTCTAAAAAAAAACATCAGAAAATACATAATCAATTTTAACTAATTTTAAGTGATTCTTGGAATCCATTTTGTGGTGTTATTTTATTTTTTAGGTAAAATAAACTATAAGAAAACTAAGTAGGTACCTAATTAGTTTATTTCAGCTAGCCAAAAAAACAATATTTTGAGGGTTATACTTTTTGTTGTCAATTAAGCTTTCAACATTATTAGAAGCCTGATGAACTAATCGAAACTTAATTGAAATTAAAATCCAAAATTATGTAGTTAACATAGTTTTATCGGTACCCGAATTTGTTTATCTAAATGTTCTGAGAATATTATTATAGACTACTTTATGAAAGGTTTTTTATTAAAGTTAACGTCTCATTGGAGACTATTGGAAAGTAAAGCTTAAATGAAAATATATATTTTATCAGTCACGCTTTAGAAATTAAAACTACCGGAAAAAAAATACAAAAATGTGTCGAAATCCCAAATTCTTTTGTTAGAACCTCAGTAGAAAAAAGTACAACTGATTCCTACATTTACCTACTTAATTAATTTTAAATAAAAAGTGTTTTTTTTTGTAAAATCATACAATAACCCTCACACTCCATTTACTTTAATAATATTAAACTCATTTTATAAAATCACAAAAAAAACTAACAAAAAAACAATAAAAATAAACCGTTGTAATGTTCACACCCTGTACACTCGCCCAACAACGCGATCTCCCACGTGGGCAATGTGCCGGCCATATTTAGCGCCCAGATGTCACAGACCAACAAACAAAATACACACTTATTAAAGGGGTAAGCTGTGTGGGTGCTATCTAGAAGAATTTTAGACTAGACAAACTGAAAAAAATGTCTGAGTTTTAGACTAACCTGAAAATTTTAGTCTTAAAATCATATAATACTTACTAGCGGTCACGGCCCGGCTTCACACGGGAAAGCAAAGTAATAATTGCTTATTAATAATAAAATAATAATAATACCGGCCTTTAAATGTCTCACTGCTGGGCACAGTCTTCTTCCCATATACCTAGAGAAGGAATGAGCATTGATCACCACGCTTGTGTTGGTTTGTGGTTTTTGAGTTTTACGACGACATCGCGATACCCATTATACCTATATGTACAAGTAAAAGTTATCCTTAGTTTCATATTTCGATGATTAATAAACAATTACAGCATTAATTATATCACAGTTTTAAATCGCGTGCTGTGACATTATCTTACGCAATAAACAATAGATATGACGAGAGCCTTATATAAACAAATTCTCGTTAATCATTGTACCACTAAAACATAGTTCATGTTATTTAAAACAAGACTAACTATTGATATTTCTATGAATGATAGTAGTCTAGCAATTGCACGTGGCTCTGCCAGACAAGAAACTTTTTTTTTCCTCTGAGTGGAAAGGTAATGACTTCAACCCGTGCTGAGGGCACAGCGTGGGGATATTTCGGACTTTTTTTTTTCTTTTTTTTATTAAAAACTACGTCCGCGCTAAAAAATCTAATCCTTGTGTCGCGGGGGTTTCACAAACATTCAAATCACATGCACACACATGAACAAGCATTTGTGGATGACTCAAATGCTTGTCCCATGCCGGGATCGAGCCCGCAGCACGTCGCGCACAGTGGTAATTAACGTGGTGACCTATACTTACCACTCGGCTATCCGTGCAGTCAAAAGACTTGCATTGACTATAAACACCACGATCCCGTCTCTGCCTTAGATGGAGCCCGCGACCAGTTGCCCAAGCTCTTCGTAGCTCCAGCAGGACTAGTCAGTTCACCTGACTGCTACAAGCGCTAGTGCTGGTCGAATCGCTCAAATATCTGGAAGTGACCAGTCTAAGTCACGTGACTTATCGAAGACAAATGTCAATTCCATACATTTAATGTCATATAAGCGATTTCTATTATCGTTAACTTGTAGAAATGTCACCTGTATGGGTCAAGTACCGTGCTGTGGTTTTACCTTGCCTTTTACCAAGCTATGTTGGGTTCGGCTTCCAGTCTTACCGGATTTAGCTGAATACCGTATTTTATATGAAGCGACTGCCTATCTGCCGTCTACAACACATTTCGGGGTAACACAGTATTCCATAGTAAGACTGGTTTTCAGAATTGTAATGACTTAACGGCTGCCACAGATCATCGTATGACAGTCGCGACCAAAGGTTTAACGTGCTTTCCGAGGCTTAACTATTTCCCTGTAGGATAAAATTATTACACTTTACTAGATATGGGTTCCTACCTCCTGAATGAAATATTATGAAAGCTAAAGAAATCATTTTTCTGCCGGTGGTCAGCAATTATTTTATTGTAAAAAAAAGCAAACGAAAGATCTTGAACTTTTTTTCAGTTTTACACCATTATTTATGCAGTAGTAAGTATATGTATTAATATCATCAGTAGAGTGTTACCTGCTTAAAGAGTGGGTTAAAATATTGATCATTTAATAATATTCATTTTTCTAGCTCTATCCATGCCTAAGTTTTATCGTCAAATAAACATCCTTCTCAAAAAGTTTCCACCGACCATAGATACCGTAAAATAACATAAAACATTAGGAAAAAATCTATAGGCGCTATTAAAAAGTTACGAACACATAAAATGGTGGACATTTTTTTTATAAGTTCGATCGTAAAAACTTTTCGCTGAATAATTAGGCGTGATAATATAACCAAAAGTTTTTAAGGATAGCAAAATATATTAGGATAATTTCTTGGAAAATATTAGGGATTACATTTAAAAAATGAGGTCATATTTCATTAACCTGGACTTTTTATTGAAATTTAAAAAGATTTTTATTTAAAAATTAAATGGGATCATGGAAATGAAATAAATTACTTATTCGTATTTCGAATAAAGTATTCTTAAAAATATTTTTAATATATTATTTTCTACTTGATTTCAATGGGGGCTATCGCGTATCAAAAATCCTCTAGGGTTGCTAGTGTCGCATAAGGTTTATCTGTCATTCTCCACCAATGAGAGACAAGCTACTGGCCGGCAATGCAGTAGCCACCCTAGCGGATTTTCGACACGCGATAGGCCCCATTGTGAAGACTAATTATTAGCAATCTATTTTTACTGGCACCAAACTTAAATTGCTTTAAAATTCGCTTACCTCATAAACAGTAGCATAACAAAATCCAGTCTTGTTAATTAGTGGATTTGCAGCAAAAAAGTGAAACATGCGTCTGAGCAACGTATGGGTCAGTATACGGCATTGAAAAGTATAAAAAAGTTAAGAGCATTCGCGAACCAGATGTGTACTGTTCTCACGATGGGTTAGACTTTAAGCATTACATACCTTTTATCATAAATACGAAAATCAACCTTATCCCATAGAGTTAATGTGTACTGTACTTATTGTAAAACGATAAATGCTTATACAAATTTTTCTTTACCGTGTTCATTTGACGAGACGTAAATAATGCGCAAAAATAAGAAGAAAAAATTGCGTGCATTTTTAAATTTAATTTTTAAATTTGAAAAAGGTGCCCTTGAATTCACGTAAAATAATATTTAATATATTATTATTATGGAATGTATTTTTATTTTATTTATTAAAAAATGTTTTGATATAAAATGAGGCTATTCGCTACAAACATAATTATTTTTAACTTCACAATTATTATAAAGGTTTTTAAATCATCATTTTAATTATTAGATCAATTAATAATAAAAAAAAATGTGGACCACATCACATACGTTGCTCCGAATCCAAAGTAAGTAGCTAAAGCACTTGTGTTCTCAGCACGACTCAGAGAAAACGAAGGTAGGTACCTACCACAAACACCCAGACCCGAGACAATGTAGAAAAGTGTTTTTCTACCTTGACTCGTCCGGGGATCGAACCCGGGACCTCAGAGCTGCCAACATCTTGAAAACCAGTGTGTCCCTCGCCTCTCGACCACGGAGGTCGTATAATATTATCATCATCATGTAATTTAAACCACCAAGTCTTCCAATCAAGTCTTGGACTTCGTTACCTGTTAAGTCCGACAAATGAAACCCAATTTCAATTTCTAAGATTTTGCAAGTCCACAGTAAGATAAAGGATTTATATCTATCTAAATTGCATCTATGTTAAGTACATCTAGCGACACAGTTAGGATTATGAAACTGTCCGTTACGCGGGCGGACCCGTGGGCGAACACTAGTGTTTACAGTGTAACTTCGATTCTATGACATGTGATTGGTTAATTGTGTTCCTTTCAACCGCCTTTAAAATATATAGAGGGTATTTGTGAAGTGCGAAACTTGCTATCTAAAACATATTTTTTAAAGCCGGGATCTTCAATATTTTCGTTACTTAAAGTTAGTAAATTAAATGGCCAAGTGTAAGTCGTAGGCACAAGAAAGTACGTTATGTCATACAGTGATCTTTGACAGTTGTTAAGTCATTACAATTCTGACAACCAGTCTTACTGTGGGATACTGTATTACCCAGCAATGGATGTGGAAGTCTGATAGGCAGTCGCTTCATGCTTGAACTTTTTCAGCTAAATCGGGTAAGACTGGCAACCGACCCCAACATAGCTTGGGAAAAGGCAGGCAGATGATGATTGAAGCCATAAGCCCCTCATTATAATCACACTAATAACACAAAAACTAAAGTTCATGAGTGTGAATGTTTGTTACCTCTACACGCTTAAATGGCTGGACCGATTTTGATAAAATTTAAAACACCTCAACTACATTATTTCTAAAAAATATCAGTTTTCTGATGAAACGCGGTTAAAACCGCAGAGAGCAGCTAGTATTTTAATATACATAATTATTTGAAAATAATTTACCAAATATCTGATGAATATACACCTACCTACTCTAAGCGTATTAAGTCTACTCATAAAATAATCAGCCTGTCATAATCGTAAAATCAATCGGATTTTCGAACTGGAAAATCCTATACTATTAAAACAATAATATACAACACGGTATTTCGTACTTTAAAACGTCGCTTTTAGTAGCACGAATAATAATTTTATGAACAAATAAACGTTTTATAAATATGTAATTTTTAGTACCACATTAATGTTTTGTGTAATCTCCATAGTTTTATGAAATATGATTTGATTTTAAATATTATTGGTTGTAATAATATTTTTATTTTGTATTGATTTTCCTTCGAAATGGATTTGACAGTTTTTTTTTCCGCGGACAATACCCAACTGCAATACAATTCAGTAAAGCTCAGTTTAACCTAGGATTTATTTTTGGAATTTCATCAAAATTTGCTTAGTAGTTGCGTGAAGTCGTAACAAATATACAAACTCACAGTTATAAAGCTTATTGAACTATAAGAAGGGAAGGTTGATAAATAAACAAGAAGTTCTTGATTGGAGCTGGACTAGACGGAATGCGGGCCAAATCGATTATGCAGCTCTGAGTTCGTACTTATATTGTTCTATTTTCTCTATGTTGCGACAGGAATTCCTTACAAAGAAATTTAAAAAGAAGACATGAATTTCTTTTTTAACAAAATCTGCTCACCTCTTTAGTAGCGTCGACGACAAAGATATATTCACGTTAAGAATCATAACATTTTAGGGTTAAAAATAGTCGTTAATTTCCTTACAATTTGATAATAATTGTTGAAAACTGTAAAAAATTAAGTGTGTGCGCTAACACAGGTGCACTCTCTGTTTCTTCACTCTCACTATGAGTCCGATAGGACGGTTGACCGACACGACCGGAGAGGGATCAGGCGCAGGACCAACGGCTTTACGTGCTTTCCGAGGGACGGGGGTGTAAACAACGCCCTTCCTGACTCCGAGCGGTACTGAGAATATCTAAACTCAGTAAATATTTTTCGCCCTACCCGGGAATAGAACCCGAGACCTCGTGAACGGCAGTCGCGCTTGCGACCAATAGACCAACGAGGCAGTTTATTAATAGTTTGATATATTCTATAGATTAGGTATAAAATCTACAGTCTTTGAAAATAGCTTCCCAAAAGTTAAATTAAAAGTTTTCATTCAGAACAGCATTTAAACAGTGCAACTTCAACAGTGAACCAACAAAAGCTGGTATAAACAAGCGAACAGACAGACAGACAAAATAATTGTCCCTCTCAAACATTATACCGCCTACATCTGACTAGGCGGCGTGTGGTCCAAGTAATGCGCGATCGTCGTTTGGATTTGAGCTATTTTTCAAGATAATAAATTAATTAATTTTTTTTTAATATCTTATTCCCCGTATACGGGTAACACTTCGGATAATTAATTAATATATATAATAATATTGAATTTTTGACATGTTAAAAAAAACGCCATATTTATTCCACGAATAAAAGTTATCTGACTATGATTAAATCAGCCCTTAATAGATATATTTCAATCTACTCTTATTAGTCCGTATTGTCCTACGTAAATAAAATAAAACCTAGATGCTGGAAAATTCAATGAAAGCTACTGATAATGCAGTTCTCGTAGCTAATTTCTAGCCTACACAATATGATTGCCATCGACGAGATAAGAAGTGTAAATATTTTCTTTGCAGACATTAAACTGCAATGCGGTATAAAAATACACTCCTATTAAAACTTAATGTCATTTATGATATTTTATTAATAAAACATGATCAAACCAATCACTGCTTATTTACAATGGAACAAAAAATAATATTATCGACTATCTGAAAATATGCAATTAAAATCATCGCAGAACTCATAAAATATTAATTAAGTAAACGCGTTTTATGAAGTACTTTATGATACATTAAATAAATATACTCTCAAAAAAAAAGAAATCCTTGTTTTCGTGCACACGGAATCATCAGTCCTTTAAAAAAATACTATCAAATTAGATTGGCAACTTTACATTTATTTATCAATTAAGAAAACCAACCGCTATATCAAATATCAAAAGAAAAAAATAATGATTTAAATAATTTTTATTTATTTAGCTTAGGTACCTACATAAAGGCATAGATTTAGAGATTATATAAGTTTATTTAATTATTAACTTAATCAAAGTGACGAGTAAAATCGTTTGATAGTCATAAATATTATCCGTTAGTGTTATCTTTTATGATTATTTATTACTTTTTTTTATGCCAAAATTGTCTTTCCGCTTTTATTCTAACCAACTGCCTAATTCTTATCACTTGTACCACACGACAATATTAAACTGGGCTAAGCGTGGGTTAAGTTGTGTTGTAAGCAGAATCAAGTTTTTAACTTGATGATTTTTTTTTGAGTGGGCACTGGCTACCTCTCTGTTTTGGTTAGATGATTTCATTCAGCTAAATTAGAAAGTTACGATTATAATGATACGCGGGAAGATAGAAATTGTTAGTTGTATTATGTTAAGTAGGTACCAAAAATATGTAGTTTTTTTTATTGTTATGCGCAGAGATTGGCCACTCAATTATTTTCTATGTGTGCCATGCTACTGAAAGTGGTCATACAATAAGAATAATACTACGCAGTGCAAATACTTATATTTTTTTTAGTAGAGAGAGATAGATATCGAGACCCCTCCGTGCATCGGAAAACACGTTAAGCCGTTGGTCCCGACTGTCATACAGTGATCTTTGATAGTCGTTAAGTCATTGCAATTCTGACAACCAGTCTTACTATGGAATACTGTAATACCTAGCAATAGGTTGTGGAGGTCAGATAGGCAGTCGCTCTATGTAAAATACGGTTTTCAGCTAAATCCGGTAAGACTGGAAGCCGACCCCAACATAGCTTGGGAAAAGGCTAGGCAGATGGCAGAAGGAAGAGAGATAGATGTAGAGAAAACTTTACTTTAGATTGTCTTCTAAAAGACAAATGAATCATAACTATAATGAATTAATTTATAATAGATGTATTTTGATAGAGAATTGTTCAAATTTTGGATAGAACAGAATAGAAAATTCTGTATTGTACATCATGAGCGTTAAGAAATATTTTGTTCAAATGAATATGTCGACAATTTTAATAAAAGTTAAATATTTATTATTTTAATATATTTTACTAAACGAATAAAATCTTTGTGTTTTTAAAAACTAATAAAAACCTGAATTATAGCTGAATATTACATAGCGTCTGTATGATTTCATTAATTTTAATAGATACTTATTTTATTATTATTTAAGCAGTTTTTAAACTGGTTTCGTTTATATTGTCTCTCTTTATTAAAATATTTATGTCATTAATATCACAAAATCTATGAGATGAATTTTGAACCAGCGACCTGTCGATGACCAATATAACGTGGGCGGGAGATGACATCTGACTAACATAATGGTTTGTCGGGAGGTAATATGTAGACAGAAAAATCTTTTATAGGTACATATCTACACTAATATTTAGAGGAAAGATTTGTCTGTTTGTGTGTTTGTAATGAATAAACTCATAAATTACTGTGCCGATTTCAAAAATTATTTCACAATTAGAAGCCTAAATTCAGCCCAAGTAACATAGGCTATATTTTTTACAAAAAAGTTAGGTACAGCGGGTGGAGTCGCGAGGAACAGCTAGTCATAAATATTAAGATTTTTAAAACTCAAACATTTTGGCCTCGGAAATCGTCAAACCGTTGGTCCCGACTGTCATACAGTGATCTTTGACAGTCGTTAAGTCATTACAATTCTGACAACCAGTCTTACTATGGGATACTGTTTTACCCAGTAAAATGGGTTGTGGAAGTCAGATAGGCAGTCTCTTCATTTAAATTATTCAGCTACTTCCGATAAGACTGGCAGCCGACCCCAACATAGTGAGGGAAAGCTAGGCAGATGGTGATTTTTTGTAAATAAAGAAGACACAATTTTAATTAGCATAAAAAAATTATATTGAGGAGGTATGCAGGCACAAATATTCTAATCACATGCACAAAGAACAACGAAATTTGTATACCTACATGACACAATTTTATTTTTTTTTAATTAATATAATAAATTAATAAAATATTTACTAAAAGATTTTCTTTTGCGACGTCTTTTTCCAAGCTATGCAATGCAAACCAATGCATAGTATGCATTGGTCGGCTTCCAGTCAAATCAGATTCAACTTAATACAAATGTTATTTCTAAAAAATATCCCTTAAAACTGATACTAACTAATACTAATATTCTAGGCATTATTGGACAAAAATGTAAAAAAAAACTATTTTCAATTATTGAATCTGTAATCGTCAACTTAAATTTCAAAGTCATAGAGACCCATGCGTGTACCTTATTTGTAAGAAAGTAATTGGAATGGGACAGATACAGGTTTATTTTACAGAATAACAGATCTAGTTAAAGAGTTACTAGGTATGTCTAAAATGTACGTCATTTTAGACATACCTAGTAACTCTTTGGAAGTTGCAGACTAATAAAAAACACCAAATAACATATATACGTATTAAACCTTATCTTAGTTTATATCGACTTTGCATATATTTATGCTAACAAGATTTATCATCGTCTGTGATTTTAAACACCTCGACATTTTTTAATGAAAATCATTATCAAATGTTTATTTAAATTGCGGATTATTTAACATATGAATGGTTTTTAAATTGTCTGCTATTTGAGGTCTAGTTTTTTTGTAAGTTTGTATGTTGGATGTTATCTTCGTAACGGCATATCCTTCATTACTAAGAGGCCTTTAGCAAGTTTAATTTAGAAAATAGATGACTAAACTAACTCATTATAAAATAAATATCCTATGTTCATTAAACTGCCTTTTTTTAAATGGTTGTTAATGAAGTAACTGTAGGTGACTAATTTCTGTCTACATCTTTGGATATGTAGGCGTCATAATATGCATGTACCGATGCATCATAAATCCAAATACGAACACAAGAAACTCATAAAAAAAAACAGAAAAAACTTCTGGGGTCTTATTCACTGAGTCTACAGTTTACGTGCTGTTACTTGTAGGGTTAAGAGAGGTTGTATCTCTTTTTTGCTATACCTACTTTTCAGTAAAAAAAATGTGTTAAATGGTCTAGATCTTATATATATATATACATTTATATACTAACACTACCCGGTGACTCAGAACACCAAAAAGATTTGGCGACTCGTTCTTGAACTATAATCTGCGTCATGCCACGTTATGTTTTGTGACTTGAGAATGACCCCCCTGGAGTTATTTATCGAATGTTTTATTGTAACTATAACATAATGTATGTAACTATTACCCCAATGTACCATTTTTTTGTCTAAAATACACGACATTATACTTTTATAACCATTAGAAAACCTTCATAATGAAACACGTGTAGTAGCTAAAAATATCCGAAACTGTTTTTTTTACAACATATGCATGGGCAAAATTAATATTTTTGTAAAAAAATAGGGACTGATTTTTGCTCGTAAACTTTTTGTTAAATAAATATAATTTAAATTTTATTTTATTTTAATTTCGGAAATTTAGTATTTGTTTTGAAAACTTCCAGGAATCGGTTTGAGTTAAGAAATATGATTTTTATTTTATCTACTTTAAAAGTTTTAAAAATTTGTTTTTAGTTAACTAGGTACTTGGAATTAATACTTTTTTCTCTTTTTCAGACTCTCGGCGAATTAGCGACACGGCGACAATGACAGTGACGTGAACAGTGGGACTAGTGCCGGTGTAGTGACATTTTAGTGACAAGATAGTGTTGTGCTAGTAAAAACGGATTAAGTGACAAAATGTGTAGATGATTACCCGACTGATCTTATAAAATTATGTGCTGTGTCGTTATTATTTGCAAATCAAAATGTGTGCCAACATTAGGAATTTAATCGCCGTATTCTGTGGTAAGTGATTTTATTATTTTTTTTAGATTATATTTTTCTATAATTTGTGTTTTAAAAATCATTTGGTAAATCAGTAAAGTCTCATGTAAAATGACATCTCAAATAATAATATGAATTACCTACGTCTAATACTAAATAATGAATATTTTTTCATTCAGTTTAATGAACTTAGGAAAAATAAATACATAATCGCACTCAATTGAATAAGGAAGTTCGGTACAACTTCAATTTATACATAACTAGCTGTTGCCCGCGGCTTCGCTCGCGCGTCAAGTAAAGAGTAGTATTAAAGGATAGATTATGTATTCTGTGATTATCAAAGTAAGGAGTATGAATAAATTTTTTTATAAAATATTATGGCGTTAAAATAATAATTATAGTAAAGTAAGTAGCAAAGTATGGAATCGGAGACAACGAAGGTACCATAAAAACCCAGACTCGAGACAATATAGAAAAGTGATTTTCTACATGGACCCGTCCGGGGATCGAACCCGGGACCTTAGAGCTGGCGACACCTTAAAAAACCGGAGTGAACGCCACTCGACCACGGGGTTCGTCGTTACAGATATTATATGTCTTAGATGGTCATATCTTATCTACTTATCTTTTCATCTGTCTATCTTTGAGAATACCGAACTCACATACCAACAATTTCAGCCCCTATTTCACTCCCATAGGTGGTAGATTTTCCTAATATATAATAACGTATAGCCTTCCTCAATAAGTGGGCTATCTAACAATGACATAATTTTTCAAATCGGCCCTGAGATTAGTGCGTTCAAACAAACAAACAAACTTTTCAGCTTTGTAATATTAGTACCTATAGATCTTATTGTGTCTATCTTTGAAAATGACACAATTCATATAAAAACTTCCAACCCCTATTTCACCCTCTTAAGGATATAGATTATCAAAATTGCTGAAATATGTGTTTATTTGTATCGAACCAGAAGCAAGCATAAGAAAATTCATGTCCCTATCATTAAAAATTATTTTTTAATATAATACCTTGCAACCCCTATTTTACTCGGGAGAGGTTTCCAAAATCGCTAAAATTTATTGTACTTATTTTCGTGGGGGATACTCACACACCACGTACTGGTGCCGTTGTAGTACATGATATGTATCAGAGATGGCGCTGTATGGGAAAAAAGATTTTTCCCTTCCTGCTTTTTTTCTTGAATTTTTTCCTGAATTTTCTTTACTATAAACCTCACGGAGCCCGAGACCTTTCCAACGAATGCAAAACCGTGGAAATCGGTTTCTGCGTTCCCGAGTTATAGCGTCAGGAAGGAAAACCCGACTTATTTTTATATAGTAGATAATATACATGTATCACTTTGTGTCTTTCTCTATGTGTTATAAAACAAATTACCCGTCGCTGTCTGTCTGTTTGAAGGCGATTAACTCAGAAAATGCTGAGAAGTTTAATATAGGCGGATGTCTTTCACTAATGGACAGGGTGATTTATAAGGCAGGTTTTTTTTCTTCCAAACAGAAAACTGTTACCAATCCACTGGTAGGGTTAAAAAAATCTCTATTTAAAAACAACCCTTTTCAAAGCTAAATTCTAAACTCATTTTTATAAGGGCACAAATACACTGTTATTCTTCTGTAAATAAAACTTAGCAATACCCATTGAGTCCGTGTTAGCAGGACTTAGCAAATAAAAAAAAAACATACGTTTTATAAAAGTTCTATTGTCGAGTTAGTATTTATTGGATTTCGCTTCTGTGTAGCTAGGGTTGCCTCTGTTCGGATATTTTTCCGATATGAATGATATTTTCGGATATTTTTGTATTTTTACTCTTTTATTTTACACACCTTACAGTGAACGTTTGATTTGTTAACTTTTTTAATTTCCGCACTAGGTATAACGGCGATTTGTGTGTAGGGTTTTCTTTTCATTATTATTTGGTTATTGAATTTGATACAAAGTTAGAATAAACCGTAATACCAATAAAAATTACCAATAGTACAGTCAAGACAAATTCGATGATGACTCTTTGACATCAAAATCACTTTATTTCAAGCAAATTTGAGTCTCGTAACTACAAGCATGTGTTCGACTATACTCTACAAATGAAATTAGATCCGTTTCGTAGAAAACAATATTTGCACAAATTTATACGCAAACCAGTTGCGGTTTAGGAATAACAATTGTTATTTGAGACCAATTTAATCAGGTTTGCTAATTAAATGCCTATGCCTGAACTTCCAACTATTTTAATTGTTTGGTTACGATACTTTTAGTGTTCAACTTCTACATAATAAATAAATAAAATTGTGGCTACGTGGATTGTGGCTACGTTTTGTGTATTGTGTAATTGAATTGAAATCTATGAAACGATATTATTAAACTTAAAAACGAAATTTTCCTTTTTTTTGGTAGAAAAAATTGACATTTTTAATGTGTGAGTATAATAATACCAGCCTATAATTGTCCCTGGGCACAGGCCTTTTCCCATATAGGGAAAGATGATTGATCCCTACGCTTGCTCATGCGGGTTGGCGATTACAGATTCCAATTTTTGGAATCCAGGTTTCCTCACGATGTTTTCCCTCACCGTTTGTCAATAGTATCTTCGAATAATTAAGAAACTTCATATAACTTTGAAAAAGTCACATTGGTAGTTGCTTGGGTTCGAACCTGCAACCATGTGCAAACGAATCCGGTCATTGAACCGCTAGGCCATCGACATGAAGTGATTAACTACAGTTTAACAAGAACATAAAGTGTAGGTTATCAAAACTAAAAAGTCCGTAAATCAAAATAAAACGAACTTATTTATAGGAGTAGCTCGCCAGTCATGAAAAATCCCCAATTAGCCAAAAATAAATGCAATAACTTACCTTTAATGTTGATTGGACTTTTAATTACCAATTAAGTAAATAAACATTACCATCTCGCTGTAAATCATTAATATTTCGTATATACACTTATAAATATATATCGTACTGCAAGTTTGATGTGGGTTTCAGACTCCCGCCTCTGAATACAAACATCTTTAATTATAAGCAAACATCTACCTGTAATTTTGACACGGCAGTGATAATGTGGTATACGTGTATATTCATTATTAATATCCTACGTTCGATACGTAGTCATACATGTATTATGTGTATGAATACACTTACTTAGCTTAGACAAATTTTGAATACATACTGTTAAATTGTAATATCTGTGTGAGGGATATAATATTGATAATATGATGATAATACGACCTCCGTGGTCGAGTGGCGTACACTCCGGTTTTCAAAGTGTCGCTCTGAGGTCCCGGGTTCGAACTCCGGACGGGTCGATGTAGAAAAAAAAGTCACTTTTCTACATTGTCTCGGGTCTGGGTGTTTGTAGTATCTTGTCTCTGATTCCATAACACAAGTGCTTTAGCTAGCTTAGCTTTAGTTTTTACTTACTTTGGATTCGGGGCAATGTATGTTACGTCCACATTTATTTATTGTTATATTTGTTATTATTTAATATTATAACTAAGCAAAGTACTACATATTTATAAACAATAAACTTTAATATAGTGACCTTGCTAAAGTCTTAAAATGCTAGTTTTTCTAGGTAGATTTTTGAGGAAACACTCCACTTTAAAGTGGCCAGTCGAAACATCCCTGTTTCGACTGGCCACTTTAAAGTGGAGTGTTTCCTCAAAAATCTAGGCAAAACTATGTTTAATAAAATGTGACATTTTAAACCAGGCACAAAGATTGTCATCAATGTTTATTCCAATTCATACGTTGAATACCTTTGTAAAATATATATGTGAGGTTGGTCTGAAAGGTCGGTAATATTGAAACAATCGTGTTCACAGTCAAAATAATAAACAATTTCTCAATAAAAAAACCTATTTCGCTGTCACGATAAACCCTGTGAATGTGTAGATGATTTTATTCGAATCCTTTTCATTCCAAACAACGGAACAACTTAACAAAAAATCGTTATTGCAAATTAATTTTGAAAACGCAAAAAGTAAAATTACTCTTACAATTTCATATGGCTCTTATCTAAGATAATTATCGGAATATCCGCAAAAATATCCGAATATCCGAAAATATCCGCGCCACCCCTAACAAGGTGTGCCTTCATTATTTATAGGTTCAGCCCGCCACCAATTAAAGTTTAATTAAAATACTACGATTGTAGCCAGCGGTTTATAATTTGTATTGTTTATTTAGAATTTTTAGGGTTAACCTGTGTTCGAGTAATTCGGTTTTGTTAGTTTGAGTTGTTTGTTGTTAATGTTTTTATTGTTTTTTTGGGGCTTTGTTGAACAATGATTATAAAGCTACAATTATAATTCGTTTTATGATTTTATTTTCAACTTTGTTTTTTTTTTGTATTTTTTTTTTGTTACATGTTGTAAATGATTTCACAAGGCTTGTAGAGCAGTTAGTCTGCTGGGTACGATAAATTCGAACGAATCAGTTCCAATTCGCACACAAAAAAAAATGGTGGACAATAATAATATATTTTATATATAATTCAATACCTCAAAGTATAATACTTATAAGGATATAAAAAACAAACCTACGAAGCCAGGGCGCGGCTTCGTAGGTTTGTTTTTTATATACTTTGAATTTTCTAGTTTAGGCTCAAAAGTTTTATACGAAAACCCAGACAATATACCAACCCAATTAAACTGTTAAGCACACAATTAAATTACTACAGCCAATATATAATCGAAACTAAAATCTAGCCCAATTTCCAGTTTAATTATTGGATTAGCCAGATTATTAAATTTCACGAGAAATTTTAGGCGTAACGAGGCTTTTGAATATTCATCAATATATTTAATAGACTGAAGATATAGCAGGAAATTAGCTTTGCCTAACTATTTAGGATTACACAAGATGATTGTAAAAAGTATTTTAGAGTTCCCTTTACTCCGCTGTCCGTCTGTCACCTGGCTGTATCTCAAGAACCGTGATAGTTAGACAGATGAAGTTTTCAGAGACGATGTATTCCTGTTACCGCTGTAAAAAAAGCTACTAAAAAAACTGGCCAAGTGCGAGTCGGACTCGCGCACCGAGGGTTCCGTAAAAAAGTTAAAATATATTTATTATGCGATGTTAATAAAAATTGGCGGTTTTGGCAATTATTCCTTTATCTGTGCTATAACGCGTTGCTCCGTACCAAACTTCAAGAGTTCACGGGAAGTACCTTGTAGGTTTTGATTCTCTTGCGAGTGTCGAAAATTTGCGGCATAAACGGCTGTATCTATTGATTACGTTGGTTTAGAAGTTCCTTTTTTTCACAGCTCCAAGGGACAGTAGACTTGAGTATTAAAATATAAATTTCAGCTTGATACCTCCACGCGTTCCTGAGAAACAGTCTTGAGGGATGGACGGACAGACGGATGGACGGACTGACGGACAAAACAGTGATTCTTATTAGGGTTAATTATTAAAAAAAATTGTGCCTATATTACTCAGGGTGAATGTAGCTTTCTAATGATGAAAGAGTTTTTAAAATCGGCCCTGTAGTTTTTGAGTTTATTCATTACAAACATACACACAAAAATACAAATGTTTTCTCTTTATAATATTAAATGGTTAAATGTTTGTCAACATCACAAAGGGATTTTTTGCTATTTTTTTATTCCATTATTTCTGACCCTGCCTTAGTTGTGACAAAACCTTCTATTAAGATTTTTGCGCATGAATGACCAGTTTTGCCTACTTTCACAAACAATACATAACATCGAGATGAAACCAGAAATCCTCATTCCCTATCAGAATGAAAATAGGATGGAATGGAAGCAATAGTCCCGGGTTCGGATCAGTGGCTGTAATAAAATCGGCCCAACCTATATGCCAAAGGGTACGACCTTCTGAAATACTTTGATCCCGAGAAACAGCGAATCAAATCCTGGGTAGGGATGGGATTGTATCGATGATAACGTATAACGATATTATTATCTTTACTCAAGCAAAAAAATGCATAAACTGAACTTTACTTTAAGCTGCGTTACTTGCCAGGACTAATAATAAAATATTGCATTGCATTGCAAATTTCTTGAAAGTAACATAAGTGTTACCTAAACTAAGCGCGAAATAACACTAGTGGTAGGTAGGTATTTCTATGTTTTAGGGGTTATTTAAGTAGGTACCTAATCAATTCTACTAAATGACATTTACTTTATCGTTAAAAAGCTATCTTCTATTTTCCATCGATATAAGTCCAACATTGAAATTCCACATCCATAATCCTTGTAATTAATTAATATTTTAAACTTGAAGCTTATTATGTCCGAAATATATTGCTCGGATGAAACAAACATTTGTGGGTGAAAAAGGTCTCTAACTTTGTAAATATCTTTTATAAGCAAATATCGGAGTATCAAAATGTTAATTTGATATTTATTATCTTCATATTATACAAACCTATAGCCGTATGCGATCTTCTTTCATTATAATACCGGCATATAAACGTCCCACTGCTGGGCACAGGCCTCTTCCCATAGAGAAGGAATGAGCATTGATTACCACGCTTGCTCATTGCGGTTTGGCGATTACAGATCCTAATATTTTGGAATCCAGATTTCCTCACGATTTTTTCTTTCACCATTTGTCAATGGTGTCTTAGAATAATTACTTGAAAGTACTTGCCTGGGTTCGAACCTGCAACCATATATGTGCATGCGAATCCGGTCATTGAACCGCTAGGCCACCACGACGTCAGTCCTTACCACCAGTATTACCATAATACTGTCTTTTAAATTTTCCACTTCTGGGCATAGACCTCTTCATAAACAGAAATCGAACCAGCATTGCCCAGTCTTGTCATGGGGGTACTGCAATACTTATAAAAGGTTGTGAAGTCTGATAGGCAGTCGCTCCATGTAAAATACAGTATTCAGATGTATCCTCTGTGACTGGAAATCGACCCCAACATATATTGAGAAAGACTAGAAAAGGTTGATCTTAGCAGTCTTAAAGCCAACTTCCACTGAGTTCTTTAACTAATTTCTCCTAAAATGATAAGCACCCTTAGACAAGATACATTTCAACAAGGGGTATAAATCTCTTAAATGACATTAAAGGTACAAGTTGGTAGCGGGCAACATGAGGCAGCAGCAGACGACGTGTCGCAGCGACACTACTGGTTTCTATGTATTTCTATGAAATTACCTCCGTAGTTAGCGACATGAAGCTAGCGAGGTAATTTCATAGATTTCTCTTCGATAAGTCACGTGACTAAGACTTTTCAATTTCATACATTCGACCGGCAATAACGATTATAGAAATGTACATTGTCTAATGGGAAAGGTTCTTTAGATTTAGGTGTAAACCGTTCTTCTTAAAGTGCCATTCCGTTATTAGAGGTTTTTAGTAACCTTTTTGCAATTAACTTTAAGCCTAGGTCCCTTTTTTGGTGAGTAGGTGATTAGATATCTCACATCTATGTAATTTTCCTCTTTCTAATAAACATAAAAGATCAAACTACACATTTTTACAGTGAAACTGGCAATAAATGGTGGGCTCAACATCAATCACTTATAAACCAGCCATCAGTCCCCAAAATGGGCTAAAAGATTCCAGCCATTCGTTTGATTGAATACAGAGACAGAGCAATTAATAACAACAGGAAAAATAATACTATCAATTATGACTGCTGGCGAAAACGGCAAATGATGGATAACTGGGAGCCTTACCATTTATTGGTGATTTACGTGAGATTGGAGTGAGAAAACTCGAAAGAAAAAAGCTTTGTTTACTTGAGATGTTTTCGAGTATAATTTGGGCTCAGCTTTTTATATCTACAGATATGTTTAGTGTTTGAAGTATTGGCTGTCTCTCATTGAAGTTAGTATAGAACGTATTTATGAACGATTTTTGCCATTTAGTCATGTTTTAGTCAGGCATACCTAATCTTATAGGAAAAATATGTAAAAAAAAAATGAAAATTGAAAATTGTGTAATACCCCATTTAACTGCGAACTTTGAAGCAGCGGGAGCATATTGGCATCAGATTTGCAATCATGTCGCGGGTTCGAATCCCACCAATTGCACTCCCGACGTGAACCCACTCAGAATACTAACACCATATTTAGCTTACCACGAGGGTTTAACACGAACACTAGTAATGAGCGATCCATATTGCTGGTAAACTTTTTAATAAAATAATAAACTATCTTTTAATCTTTACGTGACATCTTACCATCGCTGCCAGGGCCTACCTCGTGCCCGTTTGTGGTAATGGGTACTCCATTCGGATGTTACCTTTTCAATCTTCACATGAAGGAAAATTCATGTGAAGATTGAAAATTCATATTGAGATTCATACTGAGTTGGGAAACCAACACAGTATATAAATAAGTTTTCTTCGTAAGACATTAGTTTTTTTTACACAAAATGTTATTTTTCTACACTAACACGAAATGAATCATTTCTTTTTTTCCAATTACTGAGCGAATAGTGTAAGCCACACAAATTGTATAAGAAATACTTCTCATGGAACTAGTAATTCAATTGCTGCATTGTCATTTGTTCCCGTTCTCATGCTAACTGTACGTAGTTGTTATACTTAATTTTAAGTAAATGTAGTATTATTGACCTGTGAGCTTAATTTCTTCTAGTTTTTGGGTATTTTAAACCCTAAATCTTGCTATGATCCACAAAATTAAGATGAAAAAAATTACCACACCTTTATAACCACTCGAAATAGGAGGAAGTTTAAAAATGTTACTCTGTACCTATGTATTTTTTGATCACTGATTTTTTTAAAGTACTTGTATAATAGCCATATTTTATACTCAAGGATTCGATGTTTTTTAAGGTACGTGGTTTTTATTCGTTAACTAGAGAATAGTCGATTTCTTCGATAGTAAATACGCAACATATATGATAAATTATATATAACTAAACAAAGAGTAGGGGATATCGCTCAGAGTTTAGCTACAGGGTGTAACATTAATACAGGAATTAGGAGCGAGCAAACGAATGATAAATATACAGCCTGTATCGTCGCGGTGTCATTGATCGAGCGGCCATCTTGTATGAATATTCTCCTTGATCCGGGATAATGACGGTATGACAGTGTTATATTATATGTCGATATGTTTTGACTTCACGCCTTTAACTTTAGGATGTAGGCAGAGAACTCAGTGAAAATGTATTATTTTTTGACTTCGTTCAAGATAGGCCGGTAGTGTCGTTGACTGTCTGTTGGACAAAGCAGCTTTTATCTATATAAGGACAATAAATAGAGTAACAAAATGTGTTTTTATTTCATTGTCGATAATATTTAAAATGAAACTATTTGGTATACCTAATCATGATTATTGATATTTGCCTGCCCCTTGGTGTATGTATGTGTGTAATTAATGATCGGTCCATGTATGTACGGGCCAATGACCGTACATTTGCCGCGGTCAGCATTTTACGTCGAATGTGACGATTTTACAATCATCAATAAATTCAGTTCACTTTCAGCAAGCGTATCGTGTACTCATTAACATAATATCAATCATTTAATCATAATTTAGTAATAGTTTAACTAGGTTGTTATCTTATTGCGGCTATCAATAAAAGTGTTCAACTTCTATAATTTATCATTTCTATCACCTATCAAGAAGTGTACATAACCCGTACAATGTAAGTATTGTAGGAAGTCTTACCTTCTTAATAAATGCTCGTTCCTTCTCTAAATGAGAAGAGGCCCGTGCCCAGCAGTAGTACATTTAAAGGCCGGTATTATAACTTTCTGGAGTAAAATCTGATGTCTTTGGCCGCCGGCCGATTTTTGTGAAAATAGAACCTTATAAGGGCAATAGCAGTATTGAGTTGACCAATCAAAGTTGGTCAGAAATTGTCTCAGAATTCGAATTGGCCGGTCGGTCAGATTATCGATGTTACAAAAAGTCTGTCGTGGGCGAGCAAGCCTATATTAAAAATCATGTATATTAATTTACGTAAATTAAATCTATATACTTATACTAATATTATAAAGCTGAAGAGTTTTTTGTTTGGTGTTTGGTTGGACGCGGTAATCTCAAGAACTACTAGTCCGATTTGAAAAAATCTTTCTGTGTTAGATAGCCCATTTATTGAGGAAGGTTATAGGTTAGCTTTTTGCCAACAGCCTACGCCCACACGGGCAAAGCCGCGAGCAAAAGCTAGTAAATGATATATTAAATTGTATAGTTTGTCTGTAGATCACACCTTAACAATTCAATCGATATGTAACACTAAAACTTAATTAATAAACTGAAACTTAGTTTATAATAGAAAGTTAACAATCTGTTAAGTTCTCGTATAAAGTTCATGTTTAAACTTAACTAAGTTACTTTGATCGATCGAGCGCTTCTGATTGGTTGGTTAAACGACAGTTCTCTCATAGTTCATGGCAATTAATACCCATACACAAAAGACCCTTGAGGCTGTGCTTTGTTACTGAAAAGTGTAATTTATAACATTTAAAGACTATTTTACCATCGTCAGATAGATAACTTTTATTCGACGAATAAAATTGACGTTTGACAGTTTCTGTATGAAACAACTGTCAATATTTCAAAATTATTTATCGAATAAAGTTATGTGACGAATATAAAATGTAGCTTTTTTTAGAAAATGTTATTAAAAAAGTTGTTTACTAGTTTGGTACGTGGGGGGTTCGTGGTTAAGTAAGCTGTACGGTTTGACCGATAATAGATGTTGAGCTACGATTGGTCCGTGGTTTGGTGACCATTTTTAAGCATTCCGAGACCTCTCCGTGTCTCGGAAAGCACGATAAGCCATTTAAAATGGAAAATTAACTTTTCATACAAAGGTCACGTGACTTATGTTTGTATGAAAAGATCATTTTAAATTTTAAGATTTCGACCATGTTTGGTGGGAAAAGTTGTCCAGTTTTATGCACGTGATTACCTCGTTGAATATACGCACTGCTTTTAAATTAATCCCTTATATCATATTGTCTGTAAAAGACCATAATATTTATATATATTATACTGTATCCGAAAATGAACCTAAACTATTACATACGAATCTAATCACTTAACAACTAGACCACAACACACAAGGGTAATGTAACCAAATAGTCCATTTTTCAAATGTCCACTCAACATTCTTTTCCCTAAAGCATTTATATTAAGAATATCTTCAAAACATTTTAGAAAGTGTCCCTTGGTCAGAGATAAACTTAAATTCTTGGGTCTAACCAAAATTTCTCGAATATTTGTTTCTGTCAAACACAGTTAAGTACTTCATGATAAATATACTTTCCATAGTTTGTAGAAGTTTTATGAGATTGACTTTTTTCTCTTATATAGGTATGGTGCGACTTCTTAAATATGTGACTTGTTCTTAAAAATGACTACGTACCAACATTATCTATACTATCTATACTAATATTATAAAGCTGGAGGGTTTGTTTGTTTGAACGCGCTAATCTCAGGAACTACTGGTCCGATTTGAAAAATTCTTTCACTGTTAGATAGCCGACTTAGTGAGGAAGGCTATAGGCTATCATTTGCCGATAACCGATGCTCACGCGGGCGGGGCCGTGAACAAAAGCTAGTGATTGATAAGTTAGCTCATGTACCTAATTAAGCTGCTAAGCCAAAATAAATTATATGTAGGAAACTAAAACATACATACATTTGAAATCCAAAATCATGAAAAACTAGCTGCGCCTCCACTCGTTTTTTACTAGTTATCAGATAACCTTAATCTTTCGGTATAAAAAGCCTACGTGTTAATCCGGCGTGACACTCCCATACAAAATTTCATCAAAATTGGTCGACTCGTTTGAGCGTTAAGAGGTAACAAACATACACACATAAAAAATTTAGCCTTAATGTGATATCTTATTATTTTATAACCAACACACAGAAATATCCTAATAGTGACAACGTATCCATGAGTATTTTCAACAACTCGAAGATACATTTCCGTCCTTTAAAATGGGTCGGGGCCCCAATAATAAAATCACTTACCCCAAGTTCGCTTAAAAATCGAAGTCAATATGACCCGACTTTCGACCCCGTTCGGGGCACTTTAAAAAAATCAATATACCCAGGATGTCAGCATAATTGAGTTAAAAACTTCCCTGGAAGCTAAATGCTGAAGTTCTGATATTACCAACTTCTGGTAACGAATTTTTCTAGTTTGATTTTTATTTGACACTAGCTGCGAAGAACGGTATTACGGCGGTTTTGCAGAGAAGTTTTTTTTTTCTAAAGCTATCCTATGGGTTTATCCAAGGTACTACCTACCTCCATACAAATTTTTATCAAAAGCGATCTAGCCTTTTGAGCATAAACAGCATAAATGTAGACACATACACTAACTGTTTAATTTAGTTATATCTTTTGTTTCGTAAATGCTTTTATTTAATTTAATTAAAAAAGGATTTTCCCAATACATAATCATAAGCTTAACTAATAGAACTTAAAAATTAACTAATAGCTTCCCTCAATGAATGAACTATCTAAAACTGACTGAATTTTTCAAATCAGCCCAGTAGTTCCTGACATTAGCGCGTTCAACCACACAAATAAACAATCAAACTCTTCAGCTCAGGTACCTATTAGAATTATTAAGAAAAAACATAATAAATTTAAAAAAGTCACATTGTTACTTGCCGGGGTTCGAAACCTTAACCATGTGCATACGAATCCGGTCATGAAACCGCTAGGCCACCACGACCGTTATATATGATAATACAATATGTAATTCCTTAATAAATGACAAATTCAACATTGCTGAAACGTCAATGGGGTCAACCGAATTGGGGCAACGGCAGATCTCCCGCAAAGATCACAACTGTGGACCGCGGGAGGCTGTCAAAATAACTGGTACGCATACTTATACGAATGTAAGAAATTATATAAATAAACAGATACACGAGAGTAACTGTTATTTATATTTGTTGTCTATTTATTAGTTAATATTTTCCAATGCCTCATTGGAAAATATTGTTTTTTTTTTTCATAGAAATGGAAGAGGCCTGTGCCCAGCAGTGGGACATTATAAGCTGGTATTATTATTATTATATATGTATATCAGAAATGGAAACCCAAGATAGGATCCATAAAAATAGTTTTATGTTATGAAAAGAGTTGTTACGGTTTTTGTTTTGTTTGTAATATGTGAGGTTTTATTGTAATAATTCATTGCATTATAGACTAATTCTTTATCTCTAAGCCTTAATAAAAAAAGTTAAGCAATGTTGTTCTACACAAGATCAAACTAATCATTCTACCCTCATTTTCTAAACAATCAATCAATAATTACAACACAACAATCTTAAAACATCGAAATAAATCTTAGGAAAAAACAACACAAAAATATTATTTAATATGTTTTCATGGCATCCTTATTCAACCGCATCTTTCTTTAAGTAGGCCTATTAAACGTTAGGGTTGTCACACTCATCAGGTTTCGCTCAGTGGTTCACGTAGGAATTCCAAACCTGATTTTCATTACGTTCAATAATTTTATGCATAGGTGGATATTAAAAGGTCTGACTATATGAAGTTCTAGGTAATATGTACGATAATTTACCTGGTAAATGTACAATAATTTACCTGGTAAATGTATTAATATCTTGGAATATTAGGATTAGTGATCATTAGTCTATCGCGAATATAATCCGTTCATTACCTCTAGATATACAACGTTATAAGTATAATGTATGTATAAATGTACAGTCACGAGCATAAATATGTATAAACATAGCGAAATTGTAAAACTTATTTAGCGAGAAGTTTTTGTTGAAACTCAAAAATATATATACATGATTTGAGAACTGTTATAATTTTATGTAAGTTTAAGTTGAAATGATGGCGAGTTTCCGTTAAATAATTGTATTACAATTTCGCTATGTGTATACATATTATGCTTGTGACTGTACTTATCACGGAGCTTATTAAGGGAGGCTTTTGCTAAGGGTCCTGAATGTAATCCCCTTATGAAACCAATTGTTTTGAGAGTATACTGTGTAGAAATATTAAAGTTTATATTTGGTATAACGTATAATAACGCTCGTAATATAAGGGGGTAGACAGTGGTCATGGACTCTCATTTATTTTTTTTATACATTATTTTGGTTTTAATGGCTAACTTAACTTTTGATGGAGAATAACACATTTCCCATTTCAATCAACTCAGAAAATCGCTGTCCACTGGTGGGCATCAGACTCTTCAACTTTAAGTTGAAAAGTACCTGTCACTTTGTATGAAAATTTCATTTTCAATTTTAAGATTTCGACTTCAGTTCCTTGAGGAAAGTGGTACAGTTTTATGCACCTGATTACCTTGTTGAATAAACGCACTCCATAAAAAATAATCCTGTATACAAGATATGGATATGAAATTATAATAGGTATATCATTCTATATTTATTTTTGCCGTGTTTTGTGAAACGTTTATCACACATTATGTTTTACCAAATCAATTTTCGGTGTCACAAATTTTTTCACCTGATACAGAACAGTTTGACTACTCTTTCCACCAATATTGCTGAAAATGTACCCATTATTTTTAGGATTTTTCAGTATAAAACTAAACCCAGTTATTTTCATTTTATTTTCTATTTTCTGACTTGACAACCCTGTTCCCGTTTAGTTTTGTGTTGCATCATAATTGAGGAACTCATTACTGTTATTCTAAAGTATACTTTATCTTTAAAGTATTACGACACAAAGTACTTTGCTAAGATTTTCAGGAGAAATACTTAAGAAGTATTAACGATTACACACTTTAATGTAAAGTATTAGAGTCTAAAATGTATTATTAATATCTTTCCAATATATTTTAGATTACTAGTGAAAATATTTCTTACGATAATGGACTTTAATGCGTTAATAAAGTTTAATGTTGTTCGATTATGGGTTTTTATACGATAGTTCTTGCAGTAGTTAGTTATAATGACGATGGTTTGGTTCAATTAAATAGGATTACCTCCCTGTGGTTAGAAATACCTTCAAAACACGTGAACGGATGTTACCCATCTCATATAGAGCCTTTTCATCATTATCATTACCCTAAAACATTAAAAAATGATTCTTCAATTGCTACTGCTTGAAGCTGCCACTATTCCACCTCTAAGGCCCAGTTCTTTTAACCCGAGTTAACTCAACCAATGGTTAAATATGCTAACTAATGGTTTCAAACTTCGGTAGATCGCGTTCAATTATCAAATTGTACTCTAACAAATCATTAAATTTTATAATTTAATTAACTCTCTAACTTATTTGACCATTTGATAGACAAACAATATTGATAAAAAACTGCGTTTTACCGAAATTTGAAAGCATTTGTTAGCTTTACCAGTGGTTAAGTTAACTCAGGATCAAAAAACTCGTCCTTAGTATTCCTTACACATGACAGTCCAATGCCCGTGTATCGGTATCACATGTTTTGACAGACTGACATTTCAATATTCAGTGTTAAGCGTGTCAGCGCCATCTAGTGAGTTCGCTAAGAAACTCCAAAAGTTATTCCTTGAAATCTGATTCAAAGTTACTCAATCAAAAGTAATAGAAGGATTTATAGAATTCAGGTAAGGTCTATTGAAAATCGTTTCTTAGTACTAATTATGGAGTAAGTATTTCACCTTTTACATGATATTTTGGTAAAGGTACTAATAATGTGACGTTGATTCCACGAATACATCTTAAAGAATAACTGCCTGCCTATTCTCGGTAAGGAGGTTGTATTATAAATTAATTCTCTTTGAATGTTATTCTTATTAACATTGATTAAATATTGTTAAGAAAACATCTGTTTGAAATAACTTTTCTGGAATATTTCGATTAAACATTAAATAATTAAATTTTTAACCGATTTTGAATAGGAGGTAATTCTCAAGACTACATCAGATGTACTGTACTGTACTGTATACTGTACAGGATTATTTTTATGGAGTGCGTATATTCTACGAGGTAATCAGGTGCATAAAACTGAACAACTTTCCCCAAAGGACATAGGTCGAAAATTTCAAATGGAAAATAACTTTTCATACAAAGTGACAGGTCACGTGACTTATGTTTGCTCTAACCTGGGTTCGAACCTGTAAACATGTGCTTTTAAGTTGGAGAAGTAGGCGTGTAGGATTAATAACAAATTCGTGAGTTAAAAAGGCGTAGTTCTAACCATTCCGGAATAATCAATAAAACAGTATAATCGTGATGCTTAACTAATCATTAGGCATCACGTTTTATTTTATCACGGTTCATCATATTTACAAGAAATACATATTCATTTACTGGCCTGTTGGTCTAGTGGTTAGTGACTCTTATTGTTAAAGCGAAGGTCGTGAGTTCGATTCTTACCCAGGACCAATATATCTATATTGATATTATAAGGCTGAAGAGTTTGTTTGTTTGGTTGAATACGATAATCTCAGGAACTACTGGCCCGATTTGAAAAAAACGTTCACTGTTAAATAGCCCACTTATTGAGACAAATTATAGGCTATACTTTGCCGCGATAACCGACAACCACACGGGCAGAGCCGCGAGCAAAAGCTAGTGTTTAGCTTCTTGTAGTAGTAGCTTTTTCATTTGGTCCTTGTCTGGGTGTAATTTTTCTATAGGTTATTAAAAAAGGCATAGCATAATTTTGAAGGTTATTACCTTTGGTCACGGTAATACTATCTATACAGTATTGTAACTTCATACAAACGGACGAAACGCGAGCTATACCTACGCGCCTCGATCTCGGATTGCGCTCGCGACGCCGACAGTCACGGCTGTACCGCAGTGTCGAACGGATGGTGTGTTGTTTTTTTAACAATAACCGCGCGATTTTTTCTCCAAAAATCAGTTAATATGACGAATAGGAAATATTGTGCTGTTTTTGGTTGTATGAATTCGTCAATAACGCATCCAGACATAAGTTTTTTTAAATTACCTGGAAACTCTGAAAGGTAAGACTATAAAATAATTTTACTTACTAGTAGGTAGGTAGGTACATAATGTGTCTTTTTAATGGATAAGTATTCCTTTTATCTCACGAAAAAAAGGTGTTTGGATTAATAAATAAAGCGAATAGAGTAACGGAAAGTTATTGAGACGAGTGAAATAGGTAGTTATGCTGTTCTGAATGAATCATGATACGGTAGGTACCTTTTTATTAAATCTACCAATCAAAAAACAACACGCATTTTTATTGAACACTTCCTATTCAATATACAAAGTATTTCATTTATTTATATAAAAAGGATATTTACAATCACAAAACTAAATAGAAGAAACAGAAAGTAGGCAAATGTAATTAAATTGCTGGAGACGGGCAGCCCTAACGCATGTTTACGTAGCGCGCGGCTGTAGGCATTTATTTCTATTTTGCGGCCGAGTTACAATACTGTATAGATAGTATTACCGTGCTTTGGTAGTTGAGTTAAAACTGAATAAAAGCAGATTTACATGTTTATACCTTATTTACATTAACATCGCTTCGATTGTTCGAAGCGATGTTAATAGAGAAATAATGAGGCTTTTACAATTACTGAATATGGTTTTATTAGTACATACAGTCATGGGTCAGTAACAATGGCATCCAAAAATCAATCTTATGCCTTTGTTATAAAGGTGTTGTTATTGTAAAATTTTGCTATTGTGTGTGGATGACTGTACGTCCTATGTGGTGGAAACTCGTGTTAATTCTCACTTGACAGTTGCGAGTGTGGAGTGACTCTTACATGACATGTAGGGCCACTTCGTCTTAAGTTATAAGCGGTGGCGTTTTTGCTAAAGATTCGGTATGAAAGTCGGTTTAGTAGTTTTTGAGAAAATTGTTACACACAATCGAAAACGTTTCTGTAGATAAAGTTACAGAGATTATTAAAGAAATTGAATTACCAATAGTCTATTTAGTATATTAAGAATACGTCACATTTATTTCAAAAAAGTAACGTACATAAAAAAGCTCAATGACAAATAGATCTGAATAAAAAAACCATGAAAGTCGGTACTTAACACACTACAAACGGTGAAGGAAAACATCGTGTGAAAACCTGTATACAAAAAATTGGCATCTAAAATTTTAATCCCGCAATGAGCAAGTATTTAAAGTTTTCTTACCAATAAGTAAAAAGAAAATGTGTCAGAAAAAAACCTTCCTCATGATAAAAAACGAAACGTGTAATAATATACCAACTTTATAAATAAACCCTTCCCCCCGGACCTCTGTGTGGTACAGACGTGTTTTAAGTTATCTTTTGTCAAAATTTAATTTAAAAATCAATTAATAAACAACAAATAAAATTCGCGCAAGTACCAGGCGCACATAAGCAGTAAGAAATCAAATGTTAGCAGTGTGTGACGAGTGCTTCCTGCAGAAGCTACCTGTGCGCGTCAACTCCGTGAGTAATTAGCTAATTAGCCAATAAGCTCCAAACCACACCTTCGACGCTAATCACCTGCACGCTAATTGCACGCGACGCTAGGGTCACCGCCCACCAGCCATAAGTGTGTGAGCTCTGCGGGCGTATTTATCGTCGAGTACCAGGCGCAAGCGTCCTATTTAGCGTAAACATGTCGGTTCGACGTTCGCCTCCACCAACCGCAACCTCCTCGGAACCTTTGCTCTCCCCGTATCACGGCGGCTCTGAACCGAGTATTCCAACATGTGATTTTGATGAAGGTCTCGGTGAATTTTCCAAAAATGTGTGCATGCGCCCGCCAAAACGTAAATTCGTCAACGAATATAAGGAGGAATGGCAGTCCTTCAAAACCGATATAATGAACACGTTGAAAACTTGGTCTGACACTCAGAATAATAAAATCGACCAAATACTTACTAGCGTAAGCGAAATACGGGAAGAATATCGTGAACTGAAGAAATCAGTTGAGTTTAACTCAGACAAGTTCGATGACATTATTGCAAGCATATCTAAACTTGAAAACGAGCGACGCGATCAACAACGATATATTCAATCACTCGAAGATAAATTGGAAATTATGGAGAGAAGCATAAAAAGCTCAACCATCGAGATACGAAATATCCCCAAAAATGAACAAAAAGAGACCTCCACAGACCTGATCAATACAGTACAAAAAATTGGGAAAGCGGTCAGCATAGACATTCAAACAACAGGAATCCGAGATATTTACAGAGTTAACACTAAAACTGACAGTTATAAGCCAATTATCGTCGAGTTTAACAGCAAACTTGCAAAGGAAAGTATTATCACTGCCGTGAAGAAGTTTAACACCGAAAATAAGAACAGCAAATTAAACACTACCCACTTGCAAATAAAAGGGCCGCAGACTCCAATATATGTAGCAGAAACCCTAACGGCAAACGCAAGGAAGCTTTTTTATTTGTGCCGACAATTTGCCAAGGAACATAAATACTTGTTCTGCTGGGTGGCGCATGGACGGATATTCCTACGTAAAGCTGAAGGGCAGCAACAGATACGAGTTGATAGCGAAGCAGATCTCAAAAGCCTTAAAGAACAATGACTATCCTCTGGAAACGTTAAACTTAAGTACTGCATGCAAAGTTTTATTTTATCCTACATACTTATAACTTTTTTATTTTTTATTTTATGTTTACCTCCCATGTTTACAATCATAACGGTTTGTCAACAGCGCCTGAACTGTATCAAATCTGTAACTTACTGTGGCGCAACTGATTGCTCACACTTACACTACACTCAAAGCACAAACATACAAATGTCACTGACTAGTAACACGCACATATCTGCATACAATGCTAAGTCTAAATGTAAACTTTTTAAATATCTCAGTCCTTATTATCAAATAAAATTCACATTAGTACTGTTAGCTCTGTTAGCTCTGCAACATCAACATTATAACAAACGGTCACATGTTTGGTACCTCTGGTTCTCTCAATTCAAAATTCAATACCTCTAATTTGATTATAACGAATGACCTTGATAATACGGGTAACGCTGACTGTACGAAGCTCACTGATTCGTCTAAATGTTCTCTTGTTTTAAATAATAACATTGATTCGGATTCCCTTTGTATTCTTTGTCTAAACATTCGCAGTATATACTGCAACTTTGATTTACTACTTTCTTTTATAGTGACCATCAACATACCGATAGACATCATCGTGTTAACTGAGTGTTGGACAAAAAAGGGAGTCGCACCTCCCAATATAAATAACTATAACGTGTATTACACTAACAACCACTTAAACCAAAATGACGGTATAGTAGCATATGTTCGAACAGAAATCGGTATCGTTGCCTTTGAACCAAACATAGTGGAGGGTAATTGTTTGCAATTAGACACGGACCGACAAAGTATAATTTGTTCTTATCGTCCTCCTAGTTATAAAAATCCCCAACCTTACCTAACATCAATTGATGAGATTCTTAAAAAGATTCGTAACAGGGACGTCATTTTCACTGGAGATATCAATATTAACACGCTATCGGGAGATACAGTTAACAGTTATGCGAATGACTATTTATGTATTATGGCATCGCATGGTCTACAACAGGGCATTTTACACCCAACTAGAATAAATACCTGTCTAGACCATTTTATGGTAAGATCAAAGAAACGATGGCAAACAATAATCTTTCCAGAGCTAACAGACCATAGTCCTATTTTATTGTGTGTCAAGCATGCAGGGATATCTAAAAGTAAACCTACGTCTATAAATATGAAACTAGACTATAATACCGCACACCAAAAGCTTAAGGAAGTGGACTGGTCTGACTTTTATATGCTAGATGATGTTAACCTTGCCGCGGAATGTTTGGTGAAGACGATCCAGGATATCACGAATAGTTGCACTAGTATTTCATCAAAATCTAATAGAAAAGCCCCACTGAAGCCATGGATTACTGTGGGTGTTGTTCGATGTATACGTAAGAGGGATAAACTACATCAAACATCAAGGAAGCAACCCAATAACGAGCAACTGCGCCAAACATATATTAAGTATAGGAATTCATGTAATAAAATTATTAAATCTTTAAAATCACAATACTACCGTGCGGAACTAGAAATAAATAATAATAATCTTAAAAAAACCTGGAGTATCATAAAGGATATATGTAATATGAAAAAAAATAAAGACGTACCCAAAGAATTGTTGTATATTGACAGCACACCAATTATGTCGTTAAATAAAGTTAACACGTTTTTCACTACAATTGGAAGTGAGCTAGCCGATGCCACTCTCTGCAAACTAAATAAGACCGAAGCCGAATTAGCCAGAACATCAGTAACAAACGCAGCACCAACTACTATGTCCTTTACGCCTACCGACGCTTTAGAAATAGGAAGCATTATTGCATCTCTCAAGACAAATAGTGCACCTGGCCCTGATAATATCTCTAGTAGGTTAATTAAAGTAGCCACAAACGTTTTGTCAGAACCCATCAGCCACCTCTGCAATCTAAGCTTGGGACTCGGCTCTTTTCCTAAAATTTTCAAAACTGCAATTGTTTCTCCCATTCACAAGGCTGACGACAAGCAAATCCCCTCAAATTATAGACCTATCGCGCTGCTCTCATGTCTATCAAAGATTTTGAAGAAATTAGTTACAAAAAAACTCGTCACCTACTTGGAAAAGAACAAGTTATTAACATATCGCCAATTTGGGTTCCGAAAAGGAATGTCTACAAACGATGCCCTACTGAAACTAACGTCATTAATTACGCAGCATGTAGATGCAGGAGAGAAAGTTATCGGTGTCTTTCTCGATCTAAAGAAAGCTTTTGATACTGTATCGATTCCTATTCTTCTATCAAAGCTATGCAATATGGGTATTAGGGGACACGTCCTCCAATGGTTCCAGGACTATCTGGCAGGAAGAGAGCAGCGTGTGAGGGTAGATAATCACTTAAGTGATGCTGCAACTTGCACTTTTGGTATTCCGCAGGGAAGTACAACCGGACCGGCTCTCTTCCTGACATACATAAATAGTCTTGCGGAGATTGCCATTCCCAACGCTGAAACCATTATGTTCGCAGACGACACAGTCGTCTTGTTCCATGGTCAAACATGGGAGCACGTGCGTGCGTTAACAGAAAGCGGTCTAGCGATCATCACAAGTTGGCTTGAGGACAACCTACTATCGTTGAACACATCGAAAACAAAATATTTATGTTTCACGAAGTCTAATATCTCTCGCCCGGACACGACTTTTACAATAAAAATTCATGTTTTCCCATGCAACCGAAATCCACGCGGGAATACTCAGTGTCACTGTGATGTCTTGGTAAGATCAAGTGTGATCAAATACTTGGGCATTGTAGTCGATGACAGTCTAAACTGGAAGCACCACGTTTCAAGCCTAAGTACCCGACTACGAAAATTAATTTATATATTTAAACAGTTAAGAACTGTCGCACCTACAAAGCTCTTGATAGCAACCTATAAAGCACTAGGTGAATGTGTACTTAATTATTGCATCTGCTCATGGGGTGGTGCGACGAAATCAGCAATAATCGAACTGGAACGTGCCCAGCGTGCGCTTCTTAAAGTTATTATGTCTCTACCATATCGGCACCCCACGACGGATTTATATAATCGCACTGGTGTTCTATCGGTCCGTAAACTATACGTCAGTCGGATACTCCGAAGATTCCATCGCATCACAATTCCCAAACTGCTACCATCTACTAAGCGACGATTCATCTGTCCTGCACCTCCAGTGAAATCTACTTTCGCAAAACGACAATTTAGTTCTACCGCATACGTATTTATAACAAACTTAAAATTAAAAATGCACAAAATCTAAACAATCACGAATTCGGAAAGGCCATACTAAACTGGCTCAGCAAACTGGACTATGAACAAATAGAAAAACTTGTTACAACCAACATAAACAAATAATAATGGGACTGTACTACCAACACGCAAACACACACACATATACACAAACACATACACACACACATACATACACACACGCACACACAGCAAACCAAACTAATCCTAAGTTTGTAATGTATTTACGACTTTTTTTTATTATATATTATACTGCTTTAAACAGCACTGTGCCTAGCATGTAAACAATCTGACTCATGTAATTAGGAAGGTAACTGTCTCCTGAGATACAGGCTAACCACCTAGTTTGGGAGGCAGAGCTTTCATCCAACCGTGTAATCTAAGTTTGCAAATAAATGAATTTATTATTATTATATTATATTAATTAATGAATTAACCAAAGTAACTTACAAATATTCAACTGAATATTACACGTGAAACTCATATTAAATGTCATTGTAGTTCCGATGTTGTGTTAATATTTGTTTTCACACATAATTACAACTGAATAATTAATGTTTAATAAATATTTGACGACCCATTCGCAATGCAATCGCTCTTGATCTGTGCATGGAACAACACCTTTTTTATGAACAGAATACGTAAATTATTAATTTATATTTGCTTTTAAATTTGGTGGCGCGAATGGTTTTCTATTATTTGGCTGTCCTTAATCTTTATTCTGCCTATAGGAAGCTAAATCATAGAGTTATAAGTACTAAAGAAAAGTAAACATATTTTACAAAAAAAAATACACCTTGTTCTTAGATGATATTTGACACAGTTGGCACCGTGATAATAATGATTTTTGAAACGTGAATATTTTTTTATTTCTTAAAATATTAAAAAATACAAAGAACTTTTTGAAGTTCAGTAGGGGCTTATAACGTGACAACGGAAGCAAAAGTTGTAGGAAAGAGTTGTCACGCGATTTCTCATCCGAAGCGACAGAAAACATACTGTTTTTTTTTCATCATGGAAACACATGATTTTTTTGTACTAGTATTTTTCACTTTTTTTTCGTAATTTCAGTCAAAAAAACCATGTCAAATAGGTATAGTCTAGACGGAAATTAAGTTTTTAACTATACTTCCTAAGTTTCTATGTCTTTACTATGATTCAGCTAATCCGGTTAGACTGGAAGCCGACCCCAATAAGCTTGGAAAAAGCTGAACAGAAGAAGATTAGTTTCTATTTAGCAAAAGATCGATACGTGTTCTTGTACCACACACCAAAACGCTTCCGCTCCGCTCTCCGCTCCCCGCTCGCAGTATTACCACCAGAGTACATTCACCTCCATGTCTCGCCACACACTCAACACCCACTCGAGACAACCGTCTCATATTAGCTACCAATATACATTGTTTCATTTGAAAAGGCTTATTAGAGGTCAAATCTGATATAAATAGCTTAAGTAAGACAAGAGGCCAATAAATAACTTTGATTAATATTCATTTATTATTGAGATTGAAGTGGCGGTAGCCTAATGGCTAAGGACTTGCGGTCACGTGATCGTCGGTTCGAATCCCAACCATTGGACTACTGACGTGAACCCACTCGTAATACAAGCATTAGCTTTGCACGAGGAGTTCACAAAAATACTAGTACTACCTGATGTGGGACCTACATTGATCGTAAATTTATTTTTTAAATAATAATTAATTTATCGTTTTTTTTTTGTTTCAGTGCTGGTGGTAGCTACTGGTTTCCAGCAACAGTACTTCAGGGTAGTGCCTCGGAGTCTGAGAGTGCAGGAGGGTGCGGAGGCAGTACTGGAGTGCGCGGTCGCAAACCTTGCGGGACAAGTGCAGTGGGCGAAGGATGGGTTTGCACTTGGTAAGTCTTATCTGATAAGGTATTTTAATTATGATTTATATTTTACCTCCGACTGCATTGGTGCACTTTCAACTATGATCATTCAAATTACACATAATTACATACATACCTACTCTCGGGTAAACAGGGTAGATATAAGATACCCCTGTATTGGCCTGTATATACTTGATTCTTAAAATGGGCTTGATTGGAGGTTATACGTAGTATAATAACCATGTCTTAAATAAGTATGACTGTATGGTTCCAATTAATTAAAATCTAATTCTTTTTTGCGTAATATGGATTTACGAAACATGTTATATTATAATAATAGTATAATATAATAATAATAATATCTTGGGACAACCCACACACGGCCATCTAATCTTAAACTAGGCAGAGCCTATACTTTGGTGACCAGACAACTGATAAACATACTTATATATTTAAATACATACATATTATAGATAAATTACACCCAGACACAAAACAAATGAATGATTAAGCTCATCACACAAAGATTTGTTCTGGGTGGGAATCGAACCCACTACCTCCGGCTTAGCAGTCAGGGTCACTAACCACTAGACCAACAGGCCAGTCGACGCGTATGATCATCACTTAGTGCCTTCAATCGCAACGTTATGAAATATTAATCTAGAGCTAGCTTAATGATACATGAATTCTATATTAATAAGAAAATTGGAAATTTCACGACCCAAAATTCCGACTACACAAATAAGGTTCAGTTGAATTAATGAACATTTTAATTACATTTCGTTAATCATTAATATAAATTGTAATTTAACCTTAATTTTACGTTGAGATTAAGTGTAAAAAGGTTTATATTATAGTCTTAATTATCTTCACTTCAAGTGTCTTAAATTAAAATATTCTGGTAGTAACCGAAAATATTTGAAAGCTTGTTAGTATACTAATTTGAAACAAAATTAAATTACGAAGTCTTTGAATTGTTGAATTTCTATGTAAAACTAATACGAAATACTAAATATTCTGTGTAAGGGGGTATAAACTATAAAATACTACCTGTCATAATATATCTTAAATTATAAAATAACAGTAATTGTAAACCTTCAAACACTGCAAACAACGTCACTTTTAAAAGGCATTTTTTTTTCTTGACGATTGACGGTACTTTCGGACGTACCAACTGTGTTGATATGACATAGTTTGAAGTGCTTCACCATTATTTCGCGTACTCGGTTTCTAGGCGTTATAGTTCTATGATCACAAGATGATATTACTAAGGAATTGTTTATCCTCTCTTCTCGCACTCGAAAGTTTCGTTTAGATGTATAGTAATAGTCCAACACAATCATTCAATCATTCGGTCTCATACTGAGTGAATGTATTAGAATTTCAGTGCTGAGCATTCATTGCCACACTCAATTGATAGTGAGCCAGCGAGGTGACGGGATTTGCTTCGACTAATTACTTAAAAACAAGTCATAAGCGGCAGCGATTTTATAAAAAAAAAACCTTTTGTTGGTGGCCGGACCCACGTCAGCGTCGGTCATTGCAAAGTAGCGTCTAACCTTCTTCGATAAATAGTAAAATTATTTTCAAATCGGACCAGTAGTTCCTGAGATTAGCGCTTTTAACCAAATAAACAAATTCTCCAGCTTTATAATATTAGTATTCATATTTTTGATAAATGAGTTCCTGTATCTTCTTTTGATTAATAAAAATACAGTTAAGGGAGGGTTACAAAAAAAACTACGTCAGTTATTGCTGTCCTATTCTCTGAAAAATGACGAAGGTCAATTGCTTGGACGATTTGTTTTGCTTTACTTGAATTTATTAGATTAATGTCAAATATTTAAAATAAAAAAATGTACAAAATAATAATTTTAATTAATATGACTGTCATGTCTAATAAATAACCCGTTGTAACTTAAGGCCTTAACTTATTATATTGCGAATTTCAGTCAATTTTCGTAATTATTTTCGTCGTTGATTCCTCTTGATTCCAAACACACACGTACGATGTATTGGAGCATTCGCAGTCATCGTCAATTGCCAGTGAGCCGGGGTGACGGCGCAGCATTGCTAATTACTACAGCTCAAGCTATAAGCGAAAGCGTTTTATTAAAAAATACCATGCGGAATATTGTTTGGAAAAATGATAGGTTTCACGTGAAAAGACAATGAAACTATGTTTTTATTGGCAATAATTCAATAGTATAAGAAAGATTTTTATAAATACGAGACAGCTTATAAAAGTCTTTTTTTACTTTCTTAAAAATATACATAAAGTTATAAGCACAGAAACTCACTCAGCTAAGCCTAAAAATGTGTAAAATAATATTTTCTTCAGAAGTTCATTTAGTTCGCTCACTAATTGAAACTAAATCGCTTCAGCTTTCTACATGTACCACAGCACTGCGGCAGACGCATGGGTCACAAGCTCTCTTGTTCATAGCAATGGATTCAACGGGCAATCCCATTGAAAATCAGTGTCATGTCTGCAAGCAACAGACAATATATGTATGACTTCATCTCGACAGAATTGAGCAGATGAATCTATGGACTGATTTTCTTTTCCCTTATAAAATACAAACAATAGATGTAGATTTTATAAAGACTCTTTTAATATTTCATGTTAGTCTATGGAAATATTAATTATCAGAATTGATTACTAAATAGCATATACGTGATCTAGAGTCTAGACGGCATTAAGATCCTCCCACTATTCATTAACATCTAGTGTTATTTCTTTAGACGTGTTAAAATAAACGACGTCATTTTTAAGTAATTTAAAAAGAACTGTCGATTATTAATTGTTTTTTATCGAATGCTTCTATAGTCTAGACAAAGATGGCGGGTCTATTAACTCCATTAATAAAGATAGGTCCATAATAATCCTAGACAAAAGTGTGAAAGAAAATTATTTTTATAATATTTGTATTTAGTTTTTTTAGCAGTGGTAACTTAACCATTGTTTAGTAATAATAGTATTTATATCTTATGATGTATTCAAAGGTTTTCTATTTATGGGTTCCGGCTTAGATTGACTAAAACAATACACTCAAGGAACAAAGCATAAAGCTAATAATATTATTTCTATAAAGAAGAAATAAATTATATTTATTCGCGCCACAAGTGATGTATAAAATAAGAAAAAGAAAACACAAATAATAATTTCTAAAATGTTTGTTTTTAATGATTTTTTTCAACGTCGTCTTCTACCACTTGTATCACATAACATCTTAATTTTTAGTCTGTGTTAAGCTAAAGCCATATTGATGTAAAGTTACATCAAAACCCGTTCTTTTGTTTTACGTAAATAAATAATAAACACCGAGCATCGTCAAAAATTTTCACGTTTTTAATATTTTTGCGATAACTGTCGCAATATATTTCCGCTTCCTCTCATAAATTGGGCCACAAACGTCAAGCTATGGGTCACATCTCTTGTGTACCATGACACGGGATTCAATGGGATTTATCAGCCTTGCGTCTACATCGAATGCACCAATAATGGGCCCGACACTGCCATTGTTGCCCCAAAATGTAACTAGTATTGATTTTAAGGTCTACAGTGATCTGGGATTTATTGGTAAGGAGAAAACTAATGGAGAACAAAATACCGATTAAATAATTATTCTGCTATCTCCAGTTGACAATCCAAGCAAAGCAACAAAGCTTTAGGATCTAGTTGATGAAAAGTTTTTATTTATTTATTTATAATAAGGAAAACCAACAGCTACACAAAATATGAAAGATCAATAAGGATTGAAGCCAATTACATGTTTCCACGGATAGCTACAGTACAGCATGAGTAAGACATAACAAAACTTGAAGAAATGAAAGAAATAGTTTGGATATTAGATCAAATTAATATTGGAAAATTTTTAATAATTATCGCTTCAGTTAGACATTATTCTTTAGTTAGACAACCACTATTTATGTCATCGCATCTCCTTGTTTGAAAAATAGGCTATGTTCAAGTACCCTAAATTTTGTCGTTTTAGACTTAAATAAAAAAGAAAATAGGCTGATAATGATAAGAGAACAAATTATGTTATCGGTAGCTAAATCTTTGTGTATCGTCACCGAAGGTAAAAAGGCCGAATACTGAAACGTCAATTAGTTTGAAACCGCCGTTAGGTTTAATGCTGTCTCTATCACTTTAAAGTGTGAAGTAGCGGCAGATACACATTTAAGAACGTGATCAAGTTATTTTGCGTTTCAATTTTCAGGGACAATACTCCTAACAGTTGTAATTCTTATTAACTGCCACACACTAAAATCATACGCAACTGACAACAGTGACTGACCAAGAAAAATCGAAATTGATTTCGCAAGCAACCCATTACAATCTGAATCATTGCCTAAACCATGATAATTGCTTTGATACAGACGTTCATACAATCATATCTTTTCAACACTTAATTCTAACTAGTTACCGTCACGCAATGGTTAAAAACAAAAGTTTTGGTATACCATGTTTTTTTTTGAGTTTCTTTTGTTAATCTGAGTTGGTGCGCAATTGTGTAGTATTTTGAAGGAATATAGATTGAAAAGGCAAGTAGGAAAAGAATAAAAATAAAATGGTTGCGAACTTCTTTTGATATTCGAGTTACTTTGAAAATTTTATTGTACTAGAATTGCGCTTATGATATACGATAGACCGATATGGCATAGGATAGAACCGATGACCTGAAAAAGGTACCTAAGTCGGACTAGATGCGGTAGGCGGAGGACCAGCTGTTGTATTGTTGCGCAACCTGAGAGAGGCATAAAATATGTCCAATTGTGGACTGCGATAGTCTGAGTTGATAAATTGAGTGAAACATAATACTAAAAAGTATATCGGATCTAAAAACGGCCCACATAATTAATTTCATATCGAGCGAGTTACAAGCATTCCAATATTGATAGATATATATATATATAGACCGAGAGGGAAGTCAAAAACGTGTCGTCAAATTTCAAATTTCCATACCGATCTGGGGTTGCCCCGTTACTACAAATCCGTAGTTTTGCGCAAAAAAAGACCACGCATCGTTTTTTTCGGTTATTTTTTTTTCATCTTTTCTATCATTATCATCTTTGTTTTCAGGAGTGTTCCCTTTACATGCTCTTTAAAGTAATTATTGAACAATAGATAATTTGAATTTACCTTTTTTTTCTCCCCAGGTTTCTCGTCGGTAATTCCGGGATACCCTCGCTACACGATGTTTGGGGACCGTCGCCACGGTGTCTATAACCTGCGCATCGTCAACGCGACACTAGAAGACGATGCCGAGTACCAGTGCCAGGTGGGACCAGCCCAGATGCATAAGGTGATCCGGGCTAATGCGTCGCTGACTGTTATATGTAAGTACTTTATCTAATATTTTTTTCTGCACCATGTGACCAGTTTTGTTTCTAAGCGACCGAAAAATGGTGAAGATTCTATGAAGTATGGTAAGCATTCAGCTGACAACTGTGTTTTACTTGGAGCGACGGCCTTTATTTCTTCCACAACACATTTTAATGGTTAATACTACTTACGACACTACGAGCACTTACCTCGTAGGCACAGTATCCCTTAAACTGGTTGTCAGAATTGTAATGACTTATCGACTGTTAAAGATTACCGTATGACAGTTGGGACGTTGTCTAGGTATTTTTACAAATGGTCACCCATCCACGGACCAACCTTTATTTTAGGTCAAACCTTACAGCTCACAAAGCCACGAGCCAATCTATTCCCTATACATTATATACGGTAAATTAGTAATTTTATGTTCAACTGTATGTACTTTTTTCTATCTCTTAAACAAAAATAATAAAACTGCACTTCGTAAAACTCATTATTATTTTTAAAACAAGCAAATTAACACCATAATTATTCTACACAGAATCGTATATTTCAAAAAACGTAGTCATCAACGATTTGATTCATTAACTTAACTGCCCATCCTTTTGTCATAGCTTTACGATGACATAAAAACTTCAGAATTTTCTCAAGATAATTACCAAATAACGTTTAACGACGGTACCTTTTTTAATTGCTGTGAAAAGATAACGTTTCTTTTAAAGGAAAGAAATATCGCGCCTATGTTTCTTGATAGAGTTCGCTCTAATTAATATGGCACTTGAAAATTGTAATTGCCAGTATACGTTTTTTCTACTTAGATCTTTTTTTTAAGTGCTTGAGAAGTTTGAGAATTTTTCTTTACGTGCATACTTTTTTTTAAAGACATAATTTTGATCACAAATAGTTGTTGACACCCAGCTACTGTTCATATGAATGTCTTTTTAACTGACTGCGGTAAGGAGGGGTTATGTCTCTCGAGTGTTGATATGTGGGGGTATAATTCAACGGCTATAGATCTTAAACGATTGATGTATTATTAGCTTGAGTGGTATCGTTAAATCCGTCTTAATTGTGAGAGTGACTCAGCATGTAAACAAAAAACAACTAATATGTTATTTTCTTTAAAAAAAAAAGTTATTACCTATTTGTTTTGTAAAAATTACGTTATCAATTTTTATACGTAACGCTAGTCAAATTTGAATTAAAAAAAGCTTCATAATAATAAAAGTATTAAAACAATATTTAATATCTTAATCTGGACGATTCCAGGATTTCCCACCGACAATTACATCCAAAAATTGTCGATTCAATCTTTTAACCCTACACTGCGTGCATAATATATTTTATAGCTACCATATAAAACGTGTGCCCACAATGACAGACTGGTTATAAAACATAATATGGTACTCGGGCCTGTGCTCGTAAATTTCCTAATAACATCCCCTTCTAGGGGTTGACATTCAATTTGATGTGAATTTTTTATTATTTCACCCCTCTTACTTATTGGTTTCATCCCTTGGGTTGGTTTGAAGTATGTGCGAATTTCAGGTATGGAATTCTGTTTTATTGAATTCCTTGGGATAATTGGACATTTGTGGTGGTGATTCAGACTGGAAGATTATTTAGTATTTATTTATTTTCTTGTGTTATCTTGAAGCAGCAGTTAGTTAGTCAACCAGATGTTTGCCACAATAAGGTTAAATGTTAAAAAGCGAACTATTGATTGGAAATTAATTATATTTGGAATAAAACTCATATTTGTAATTTATCCTATTTTCAGTAACAGCTAAACAAGACCAGATAAAAAAGACAAGAATTAACTAAAATGAAATGTCTTAAGAAAAATGTCACAATATTTTATTGTATCTTTAATTTGCATACATTTTATCTTTTCGCTTCCATTCCATTAAAAAAGACAAAGACAAATTCTTCGAAAATCCGTATCACAGAATCCAATATACCGGTAAGCACAAACTCTTGTAAGTTTCGCAAAATTTTCGCTTAAAGATACATCATGTCGAAACGGTTTAACCCTAGCGGGGTCAGATATACCCCGCCCGTTTATAGAGGGTTACGATGATAGCGGGTTAGGGTTGAATGTCGATGCTTTTTAGGGTTGATTGTAGTGTATTGTTTTTTATGATTTTCGTTGAGAGATAACGGGTGTTAGGTTAAATGGTTTTGACATGTTTTTAGAAAGGACGGCCAAAATTTTTTTGCTTATTTGTTCGTAGGATTAGTTTTTTTTTATAAATATAAGATGTGTGTATTGTTGTATCTTGAGACTTTATATCATAAAAATATATACATTCAATAAAACATTATTATTTTGACCAAATATTCATGTATGTAACCCTAAAATAACAAGGTAAAACCCTTAATTGACTTAACCCTAGAAAGGCAAGTAGCCCCAAAAGACAATATTATTTCAACCATCGATACTTTTTTGCCTTTCCCTAAGCTTCTGTCACAATAGTAGCCTACGACTATTTTATGGGGGCCTTTTATTCAAATTCGCAGTTTCTTTACCCAATAACCAATCGGACCTCGTATATTTTGGACCTTACATGCATGGCGGGTCCCAAAAATATAATTATGTAAAGTAAAGTTTTATTACCCGCCCTTGTAGAAAAAGGTGGGAATTATACAAAATTGGGTCGTTTATTGTAAGTATTATATGCATTAGCCTTTGGGTAAGGTCTTAGAATATTCTATGGTCTAGAAAAAATGACTTTTCTTCAAGGTTTTTGCTGGAAACTTGCTATTTTATCGCAATGTACATCGTTATGTTTTATTCGCTTTGGTATTTTAGTTATACGATCGCTTTATTATAAAATTATAATAGAACGAAAAATAGAACTCCGCATAAAATGGACTATAATTTAATTAACAAATAATTTTGTTTTCTCAATATACCGGGCTTACACGTTAAATTAACAAAACATATCAGACTTCTATCTAATTATAGCGTAGTCAACGGTTACACAAAATAATAAAAAGCTCTCTCTCTCTCTTCCTCTCTTTGTGGACACCTATATTGTATTTAAATAAAATGCTTTAAATTTTCAAAGAAGCCTCCAGAAATCTAGTTAGCACTACCAATTGTCACGTTCGACAAAAAGTACGTAACACGTACATCCACCAAATAACACTTAATGTTACGGATTCGGGATCATTTGGACCCCTCGCCGTCATTCGCAGGGTTATAACATTGTTAATTGATCGTTAAACAGACAGAATTAGATAAGAATTTCGTATTATAGCGTCCTCTTGGATGATAACGTAAAGAATTGTGGTCGTGGATCTGATAAGAAAGTCTTTAATTAATGGTGACTATGATTTTTGAGTTTACAGGGGGTCGTTTCGGCCCCCATTGCATAATGTCCTCTTGATTTTTTTTAAAGGGAAATATTTTTTCTTTCCTATGTCAACCTTGAAGGGACGATAATGATATTTCATATTACACATATTGAAAAAAATTAATACATTTAAAAAATGTTGTACAGTATTTTAATAAAAAAAATCCTCTCTGAGACATGTGCAGAAATTTAGGAAATATATTTTTTATTTCGAGGTTAATGTGTAATAAATACTTCATAATTATATTGGACTTGCACCGAAAATAATATACAGGATTAATTTAAAAAGAGTGCGTTTATTCAACGAGGTAATCAGGTGCATAAAACTGAACAAATTTTCCCAAGGAAAACTTGTTGTTTGGTCGAAATCTTAAAATGGAAAATTAACTTTTCATACAAAGTGACAGGTAATGTGACTTATGTTTGTATGAAAAGTTGATTTTCAATTTAATATAAAATATAATTAATCCTGTATAGGATATAATAATATATATATAGGTGATTCCATCCTAAGTAAAAGCTGTATAACATTTGCTCATATTTATGCAACTAATTTAACATTTTTGAATACTTTAAACTGAAACAATGCCTTACATTGTTCAATGCAGCTGTATTTCACACAAGTCCGACTTCCACTTTTTGTGAAACAACTTTATTTTTGACAAAACTCAGCATAGTTTTTGAGGGCATAGAGAATTAGTCTAGCTGAAATCCGTTACCGGTTTTTCTCTGACAGTTTAAAAAAGAACTTTTGTGATTTATGCTAGTTATAAATAAAAAATATTATGGGTGGGTTCTAGTGAAAGATTTTTCTGATACGTATTTATCAACTCTATAAATAAGCTAATATGTACTGAATTTTGTCCAAATCTAATTTGTAGTTTAACTTGAATAAGTAATAAGCATTCATTCTTAAGAACTTTCACGTATAAACTAATATTATAAAGTTGAAGAGTTGGTTTGATTGATCGCGCTAATGTGAGGAACTACTGGTCCGATTTGAATTTTTTTTACTCTTAGATAGCCCACTTATTGAGAAAGGCTGTATGCTATCATTTACCGGCCTATAAACGTCCCACTGCTGGGTACAGGCCTCTTTCCATATAGACAAGGAATGAGCATTGATCACCACGATTGCTCATTGCGGGTTGGCGAGTTCAGATTCAAATATTTTGGAATCCAGGTTTCTTCAGGATGTTTTCCTTCACCGTTTGTCAATGATGTCTTAGAATGATTAAGAAAGTACATAATTATAACTTTGGTACTTGCCTGTAATAAAAGTCACACTGGTACTTGCCTGGGTGCGAACCTGCAACCATGTGCATGTGAATCCGGTCATTGAACCGCTAGGCCACCACGACATTATCACATTCTTTTCACCGACGAAAAAGGAAGGAAACTCTCAAGTCGAAGTTTTTTTTTGAAATGTTTTCGTAATGCTTTTTGGCAAATAACTTGATAGTTTTTTTTATTGTTGTTGGCATTGCTACTGGCTGGATTGTCCCGACTATTGTACCCTGAGGAAATAGTTTAATTTTTATATTTGAATAAAGAGGATCGTTAGAATATTGTTTTGAGACATTCAATTGTTTCGGTGAATGCGGTAAAATGTAAACTATGTTTTTGATATTGGCGTAACGTTTGTATTTTTGTAAATGTTTGTGTGTTGTAAAATGTTAAATTACTTTACGTGAAAATGTGATAAAGTCACTAAATCGTAATTGGAAATAAAAACATTATGATGAATTTATTAGAAAAAAAATGTTTTCTGTGTAGCTTTTTCCCAAGTCATTTGGGGTCGACATCCAGTCTGACTGGAGTCAGCTAAAAAGATTCTCCATTGGTGAGCGATCAGCTGTGATTGGTCGAATGATGAGCATTTTGAGCAGCCAGTGGTTGGTGGAAATTGACATATGCGGTACTAAGGATCCTAGCGAATTTTTCATTGGTCAAATCTTAAATATACTAAGACATTATTGATAACCGGTGAAACACTGTGAGTGTTATAATAATACTGGCTTTAATCTGTTATTTTGTTGTTTTCTTATTCTTCTACTTCTATGTAACTAGGATACCATTTACTTCAACAAATGGGAAAACTTTGGATGGCTACCTACGTTACCCTTGTTGTATGGACGGAGGCTACCTTACAGCTTAACCTTTTCCCATTACGTATATTATTGTATATCCTTGATTTCATACAAAAAAGGTACTTCCACCAACATTTAATAAAGCTTATCTCTATTCAAAAAACACAAACGTACAGCCTTACATACACATTCGTTACACCGTTCAAACTTAAAATAAAGCTTTATTTTCAAACCAGTAGAGTCCATTTTTGTAATTTGTTTGTTTACATTGATGTCGGGTCGAATGTACCCTAACCCTCTTCTCCTCGAATACCAATAAACAAACCGTGTAATATTAAAACGACATTTAACCCTGTCATCGCGTCAGCTTTCATTTTTATTGCATAGCCCGAGATATTTTATCTTTTTTTGAGAATATTTTTAACTTTTACTTTATGTACCTTTTTTATTAAGAGATGCTTAAATCTGTGTTGTATGTGTTTTTGAGTAAGATATGATATTCAACTCAATCAAATAATTAATTGTTACTCAAAACCTTAATTATTAGTTTATTTTTGTAATAAACGTGTAGGTATTTCGCAAAAACAAGACAGTACAAAAAAAAAACATGTAACGGTCGCCTATCCTTAGAATTCCAAATTTGAAATACATTCCACGTTTAAATCAAATTCCATCAATTCGAAACCGCGCGTGCGTGATTTAGTAAAAAACATTCAAATTAAGAATCATAACTGGATAACACCATAGTCGGGGCACGCTTTTCTTTATTGCTACTCTTCTAACATATATGTCTGTCTCACTCATATATACGATTGGTCGCGCAATCTTGTAACGCATAAAATTTGCAATCGAAAGAGCAAAGGCAACGCTTTTCGTATAAGCCTGACTAAAATATTGATGGGCTTTCGTACTGTGAAATAAACAGACTGTTTTCAACCCTTTTGAAGTATGTCGTATAAGCAGAAAGGGTAGCTGTGTGTTTTAAAATATAAGCCTTTGTAAATATTTTGATTGGTAAGATTTTTGAGTAGTGTCTATATTGGCTAAATGTCTGTATACGGAAAGTGCAGGGTTTGATTTCTTTTCTATTTTATAAAGCAAAAAGATCTTCGTAAACTGTGAGGTAAAAGACATACAAGAATTTATCTTAAGAACAATGAGGGCGCAAATTGGCCGTCAAAATATTAACCGTAGCATGCGTTGCTTAACGTCTCATCAAATGTTCTACTAGCTACTACACCTAGCGACATTGCCGCTGAAATATGAAACTTATTTCTATACCAAAAAGATCTCAACTCCTTGCAAACAGCACCTATAAAAAAATTGTTCACGCGAAAAAGTTTTTATTCCTTCCTTGTTGTCTGTGGTCGAATGAGTATCTCAAGTCTGTGTATGACTTTAAAAGTAGTTTCATCGTCTTTATGGTATATCTTTTTGTTTTTATTTCCATAAAAACCTTTTTGGTTCATCTTCTTGGAACATCTGGTATGGTTGGGGTCTTATGTTCCTGAAATGTATTTGATGAGACTGAAAGACAACCCCAACATAGCTTGAGACAAGGGTAAACAGAAACAGGTCTTATAAGCAGTTACTCTTTAAATTCAAGTGTTGTAATAATAGAGGAGAGTAACTAAATGTGGGCTAGTGCTTTAATATGGGCTAGTAACAATTCTCGAAAACCTACAATCGAAGGACGCAACAAACGACGTTAGTCTATCGTATTCATTCGCTCTAACATCGCACTCACTCATTTTCGTCAGTCGCGCACGATCTTTCGCCAGTGTCGACAATACAAGTGTTACTGCTGTCAAAAATTTTTTAACGGTACGTATCAATGTGTTATTTAATCAATGAAAATTAGGTCTATATACTGTAACTATATGTTTTATTGCAGAATATAAGTTTAATTTTATGATTTTCGGTCGATTTATTGCTTGGTTTATATGATTTGTAAAGTACACGATCAAGTTGATTTTAGTAAGGAATTTCGAATATGGGCTAGCCCTTATCCAACCACCTAAAATACTAATATCTAATTATGTGGTACTAAAAGTGCCTAATTATATTTTTTTCAGAATGGAGCCAACAATAACTAAAAAGAAAGAACCAAAAAAACTTGGGATAAAGAACAAATGATGATGAAGGAGAACTGTGGGTCAGATGTTCAATGTGTAAGCTCTGTGCACATAATGACTGTGCTGGGCCAGAGTTTGACACCTGGATAAGTGTTTTTTTTTAGTAAATGATGTGATTTCTTCATTTATTAAAGTAATTTGATCTCTTTCTAAGATAAATATTTATAATTGTTATTTTCGTACAAGATATTATGAGTTTCTATTTGTAGCCCATATTTGAGTACCTGTTCCATATTTAGCGTCATTAATAATTTATTATATATATTAAGAACATAAGATTGTTACTCAGCTCTTTAAAAATGTATGTGTGATTATAATGACGTTAATAAATGGTTAATTTTTGAATAGTTTTTTATTTTTGAGGCAAAAACAAAATGGTAGCCCATATTTGATTACTCTCCTCTAATAATAAACAAAACTCACGCTAAAGGTTAGCACTCATTATGTTCCTGAAAATTATCCAACTACTTGGAGTCAGCAATGAGTATTTTGCTTTCATTTCTCTCTATTACTCGTCATTTATTAATTTTTTTATGGTACCCAATATATGCTACGGCAATCTATTACCTATATATAATTCCAGTGTCACGATGTTTGTCCGGGATGAACTCCGAAACTACTGAAACGATTTTAATCAGATTTGCACACCGTGTGCAGTCAATTATATAAAAAAAAATGAGACCGCGGGCGGAGCTGCAGGTAAAAGCTAGTACAGATATAAATATATGTAAAATTATATCTTAGTTCTACTGTACAATCATTTATAGGTAACCACAACATGCTCATTACATTTGAAGGAAGTATGAAACAATATTTTACACTGATTGATATACAGGATTAATTTAAAATGAGTGCATATACTGAACGAGGTAATCAGGTGCATAAAAATCAACAACTTTCCCCAAGGAACATAGGTTGTAACTTAAAATTGAAATTTCATACAAACATAAGTCACGTGACGTACGACACTTTGTATGAAAAGTTCATTTTCCATTTTAAGATTTCGACCTATGTTCCTTGGGGACAGTTGTTCAGTTTTATGCACCTGGTTACCTCGTTGAATATACGCACTCCTTTAAATTGATCCTGTAGATGCAAGTCACAAAAGTTAAAATAGGGGTAAACAAACGTATGTATTAAGTTAGATTTTTTGGATGAATGTTCTGATTGTGTCTATGTGTATATCGTCGAGTCATCTTAGCATTCACCCCCTTTCTTCTCCATCGATCTCTTCTTCGATCTGCATGCCCATTCAGTCTTACTCATAACTTTGCTAAACAAACTGGTACTAGCCAACTTCAATAAACAGTAAATTTTAAATAACAGAATATTATTTCAACAAAACTAAAACTGCTATAATAGTCTAAACACTCATGTTCCATGTTAATTTAAAGTTCGCTATAACTGCTATTGAAGTTGGAAACTATTTAGATTCACTCAACTTGCTCTTGCTCAGTAACTTGAGTTATCTTAACGGCGTTTAGCGCGAATGAGCTAAGCAGAAATGTGGTTGAAATAAAATTTCTTATTAAGAAGCACAAACGGGCAAAATGTGCTTACATTTAGCCAAATCGCCTTAGGGGAACGTAATTGTTGTATATGGAACGAACTCAAATTCTGTCAACAAGGAGTCTTAGATTTTCTAACCTTAATAGATTTTTAACTGGTACCAAATTAATTAAAAACGAAGACTAGGCTGACCACATAAACGATGGAGTGACGACATCGCCACGATAGCGGGCAGAATATGGAGCAGAAGTGCTAGAGATAGAGACATTTGGAAACGATTGGAGAAGGCTTTTACCGGTAGTGGTCTCTATACATGTATCACCTGAACCATGATTTTTTAATTTTTTTTTCACTCTCTTATTTAGTAAGTTGGCATGTATAAGGAAAATAAAGCTTATCTATTTTAATAGTTTTTAATATTATACTCTCTTTTAGAATAGGAGTCAATCAATTCATCGTTCCTATTTTTAAAGCTTTATAACTTACTAAAATTTAGCAAAAAACAACTCTGTTCCAAAAGAAAACTGGTTGTTATTTCGGGCCAAAATTCCTCAAAAACTCCAACTTAAAAAATCTTCTGACTAGATACCCGTCTAGATTTTTAACTTTTTATAAAGGTGGAAACACTTAATGGGGCTAACATGAAAACTTCAGAGTGTATTCAAGACTAAAGTTTCAAATTAACCTGAGATGCGGCCATTTTGAACAAAAGGGGAAACAGGGAAGGGGCATTCATTTTGTTTGGAAGATAAAGAAATTGTTTATGCGTTTATTTTTGTTTTGTTTGAGATTGAAAGAGCCGTAATTAGAAGAGTTGTTAGTGAAGTAAAGCTGTTTGTTGTACGAAATTTTGAAGCAGATTCTGAATTTTGGGGTCTCAAATGAATGAACGTTTTGAGAGATTTCTCTCAAACAGTTGCGCCCAGCATTAAGCTTAGAGCTGATTTTCCAATCGCCAGATAACTTTTATTTATTCGAGGAATAAAATTGACTTTTGACAGTTTTTGTATGGCTTAACTGTCAAAATTTCAAAATTAATCATCGAATAAAGATATCTGGCGATTGAAAAATCAGCTCTTTACCTTTTTATACGGTTGGTAATTTGGGATTGGGACCCCGGAGGTCGTCCAAAATGTTTATTTTTTGGTTCATATAAGTATGTGACTTACTTTATTCCAGCTTAAACTTTTAAGCTTTTGCTGGTGGGTATTATAATACCCACCAACACGACTTCTAGGTCAATTCCCACAATTTATTACCCCCCTTCAAGATGACCAGAACTCTTTAATCTTTTTTAACTAGCTCTCGCTTGCCAACCATTCTATAAAACTGCAAAAATCTTACGTAAAAGGATTATGTATTTTGGTTTTGTCAAATAAAACCAAGCAACTAAACTGCTTACACAGCAGAACTTAATTAAACTTCGCAAAGTATTCAAAGTTAAATTAATTATAACGGCGACTACTTTATGAGAATAATTAATTTTACATAAAGGTCTTAGAAAGTACTTATTATGAGCATTATTGCATTATTTTCCCGGAAAAAGACTTTATCTTGGTATAAATATAGTTGTTTTTTATTGAAAACTTTTGAACGGTTCAATATTGTGTCTTCCCGACGTTCTGATACCTAGTTGTTGTCAATGTAATTTTTTCCATGCGAAAATGCCTTCATGTAAAATTTTCGCATGGAAATAGGTCATCGAAATATATTTTACAAACGGAAATCGAAACCGTCACCTGTCAGAGAGCAGGCAACCTATTGGGGCAATTTATACGTATTTTATTTTAAAAAAAGTCACAGTATTGCGGTCAGAGGATATACTATGTGCATTACAATAATATTAATATACTTGTTACGAAAATGCGTTGTCATATTTAAAATTCTACGTATCGCCAACCAGCTATAAGCAAGTGTGGTGATCAATGCTCGTTCCTTCTCTATATGAGAATAGGCCTGTCTTCAGGAGTCATTAAAAGGCCTTATTACTATATTATACCATCTTTTTTTTTTTCGGGGAAACCTTCAAAAGTCGCCCGGCCTTATGGGGGATTTATAAGACCAGGGAGTGTGGGATTTTTACCTCACTAAAACCACCCCGTTGTTCACCATCTGCACATGATGAGGGGCTTCTGGTACCTCCACATTACTTAAGCTCGTATATTGTCGTACATATTATTATTATATTTATTCATACACGCATTATAATTCTTCTTATCTTCTTCTAGATTATTAGGCGGACATAAAGCTCTTCCTGAACATTTGTCTCTTGAATCTCGCGCTGAAGTAAATTATGTGTGAGTGCTTATGTAGTCTCGTATTGTGTTGAAAGTACCAACACTTATCTTACGAAGGACAAATCCTTTTGCGATGAACAAAACAGTATTATGACCAACACAAATGTTTCGTTTTTTGACTAGTTGTTGCCAGCGGTTTCACTCGCGTCGTGGTCGTAAATTATCCCACGAGAACTTACACCGGGATAAAAGTTACCGATGTATTATTTCAGCTATAATAATATCTTGGGACAACTCACACACGGCCATCTGATCCCATATTAGGCAGAGCCTGTACTATGGCAACCAGACCACTGATAAACATATTTATATATTTCTCACATGTTGTAGACAAATTACACCCAGACACAGAATATTCCCACCCAGTACAAAGATTTGTACTGGGTGAGAATCGAACCCACGACCTCCGGCCGCCTACAAGCCCGCCGAGATAATCGACGTCTATGCCAAATTACATGCCGTTTTGAAGTGACGCATGTGTTTTTATATACAACCATCCATCCTAGTTATAGGCTGTATAATCAGTGAAATTAAATCGATATGACATCGATATCTGGTACCACATTCCTACCAACCCTTCTTAATCAACGAGATGCACGAACATCAAATCAATTAGATCACTTGAAATCAAGTTCACATCTTAAGACTTACTCTCATGGTTTCAATGTGTTCATTGTACTCAAAATATTCCCATGGGACCGTTTTATATTCCGTAATTTTAACTGTTACACTTGTCTTGGTATAATGCATCTTTAAGATGTTATACTTGTGGGAGGGACAGAGTTGATATTGAATATTTGATGGTGATTGATGAACTTATTTAGGGTCCGGAATCTTGGAGCTGTTATTATTGGTATCTTTCTTTTTATACCTTTTAGGTGTCTCATCGCTGGGGAAAAGTCTTACAAATTGCTTCAGTCTCTTCTGTTATGAGCTGTTTCTATCTGTTCCCATCAATTTGGCAAATAGTGATCGATGTCATCTTGCGATTGTCTTTTAGGCAGCTTAGCCTATTCGTACATTCGATTTAGATTTTTGGTTTAATTTTAAGGAGGCTAAGTTTTAACTGCGGTCTTGCGACAAATAAACTTTTATTCTGTAGCGACTTAGTAATGCGATTTGCAGAGTTGCAATTTCGATGAATAAGGAGAGCGCGAGCGGACGGCTCGCCAGTCGTCTACAGTACACCGCCCTGCCTCAACGCATACATAGTACGTAGTTAGTCATAACAAAGTATTGTGGAACGTTAATACAAGTTAATTATTTTATGAGAGTTACATTTTATTGAATCTCCCTAAAGTATCCCGGACACGCACAACACTGGTGACCCTGACTGCAGAGTAGGCGACTCAATCGGCAATTGAGGCAGGAGCGTGATAAAACCGCGTGGTGCAAGTAAAGTTAGGTTATATAACCTCGTGTACGGTTACAAAAGGACAACGAACATGCATGTTTCGGTCATGGCATCGCATCGTGGGAGAAAGGAACGTGCACGAGGACAACGTGGCGTCGCAACGCGCGTACATGGACAGCGTGGCATGAAAATCGCGCATGTGCGGCGTGGCTATATAGGACGCACGTGGAGGTAACCTGATCACGCATCATGGGAGACGACTCGTAAATACGTGAAACACAGGAACAGCTAAACGACTGACGAGAGCGACTACCAAAGAATCTGGCAGCACGGAGGTTCCCGGGATAGTACATGACAGGGGCTCGCATCACACTAGGGGGCGAGGGCAAATACCGCACCAGTGGGGGGCGAGGGCAAATACCGCACCAGTGTTGGAAGGCGCAGCCTGTCATCGCGCTGAGGACCTAGCTGATTCAGTATACCGGTAATCGTCGCTGGCTGATTTTGCTATTTCGTACCTAAGCCTTCAAAGCGTCATACGTAAAGCACGAGCATTAGGTGAAACGGCAGTGTTTAGTGATTTTGTGTTTCAATTTATTTGTCGGTCAGTAACTGTAAATTGTTATTAATTTGTAATAGCATCCGTTCCATGAATCAAGCATTGTTGTAATTTTGTTAAGCTTGCATTATGCGAATTGCGCAAAGTCTATTTTAGCGGCGATTTCAACAATAGGCGGCATTCAGCTGTTGGAATGCTGATAGGCCAAATTGTTATTGTAAGCAACAGTGTAAGCGTAGGAACTTGCATGTATTGTAATAATTGAGTGTGTAGTTTTAATGATAAATGGTTTAGAGTTAAGAAATTTTTTTATTTTGTAAAAAAATTTTTGAGAAAGGGGGGGTGTGATGTAGCGACTTAGTAATGCGATTTGCAGAGTTGCAATTTCGATGAATAAGGAGAGCGCGAGCGGACGGCTCGCCAGTCGTCTACAGTACACCGCCCTGCCTCAACGCATACATAGTACGTAGTTAGTCATAACAAAGTATTGTGGAACGTTAATACAAGTTAATTATTTTATGAGAGTTACATTTTATTGAATCTCCCTAAAGTATCCCGGACACGCACAACAATTCTTTTCTTTCTTTACATATTCGAAACATACCTACCGGCTTTCAAATGGCAGATTGCATGACATGTGGTATCTTCTCATTCATGAGGTATTCATGCGGTATCCTTATGGCTAGGACGTCGGACTTCCGATCATGTGGTAGCCAGTTCGAAGCCTACCCATTGCACTACTGACGTGAACCCACTCGTAACAAAAGCATTTACTTAGCATGAGGGGTAAACAAGAATACTAGTAATGTGCGCCGCATATTTCAAGTAGGAATTTAAAAGAAAAATATCTACTTGGCCTATGATTCGCAGATGCTTAATGTTATGCTACAAAAAAGGTGCTAAACAAAGGGTTGCTTTGTGAACTGAAAAGGTACATAGATGTCTTTGAAACAACTTAAAAATAAACACTTACATCATTTAAAATTTATCTGCACTCGAATATAAAACATGATTCGTGAACACGTAAATATTCCGACATATTTCACTTTAATACTAGTCCGACAACTGTCTACTTCTTAAATAAAGTGTCAAGCATATACAACGAATTTTCTTCGAACAGATAACTGGTGAATTTCCCCGCTGAATTTACTGCCTGCAAAAGCGCAGTGAAACTTACAATTCCTGCGCTCCTAGTATCTTTTCATCAGGAGAAATAGGTTTCCTAATGTGGTTTATAAGTTCTTCTAGACTTTGAACTCCTAGTAAATGTTTTAGCTAGACAAATTATCTTCTAGTTCCGTTAATGTGTTTAGAAGTTACTAAGTTACTTCTTACGTCTCTAAGCGCCTGGTAGTTTTCGTATTTAACATCAATAGAAAAAAGACATCACGTGGCATTCAAGTTAATAGGGTGGTATTCGGCATTATATTCTTAAAAAAAAATTATCCTACTTTTTTTCGACCGAACAATGATTTCTGCAGCGTTAAGATATCTTGTTTTTTTAATAAGCCGCTTACAGATTTTTCATAATTATTTTCAGCCAACAACAAAAATTAAAAACCTCCAATAAATTGAGAAATGAAAAAATTGTTAGCACCATTTATTAAAAGAGCTCCAAACGGCACTGCGAGCCTAGGACATCCCAAAGACGATAAAAACGTTTTATTAAATAAATTGCGGGGAATAAATTTCGGGTAACCCATCCAACTAAGCTAATAGGACAGATACGGTATTGGTTTACCTTTGTGAATACTTTCACGAACTGTAAGATCCATATGTGCGAAACTGCGAATATTTTTTTTGTTTGCTGACAGAATTCCAACAGCAGGGTCTTTCGCTGACAAATCTTTTTACAGGATTAACTGTGGACTGAGTAATGAAGTCGTATTTTCATCAATATGTGGTCTTCTGAGCATCGGATTTTCGAGAGATGACTTTAGCCTATGAACTTTTAAACACTATTTAAATAATTTTTTTTTTTTTTTTTTTTAAAGTTTACTAGCAATGTGGGTCGCACATTACTAGTAATCTCGTTAACCCCTCGTGCTAAGCTAAGATGCTTGTGTTACGAGTGGGTTCACGTCGGTAGTGTAATGGGTGGGATTCGAACCCGCAACCACTTGATCGCAAGTCCGACGCCCTAGCCATTAGGCTACATTTTCTATTCATTTAATTATCATCTCTATGACATTTTGACATACCTAATGTATATTTGTGTGTTTTTTTCTATAATCTATTTTTTTTTTCTTTTTTTTTACTGTGATTCTCGCTCGTCCTTGGTTTTCCATGTCAACAGTACTTAAAATGACTGCTAAACTTACCTTTATTTTCGAATATCACAGTAAATAACGTATGTATTTGTAACATTAATGTATAGAGCGAGATTTCCCAAATGGATAGAGCGCGTCACCCCTGAAAGCACAATTTTAAAAGTTCTTGCTTTTCTGATGTCCTGGTACATCTCAGAATGAAAATATAAAACTACTACTAGACTCTGTATTTACTTCTAACGCTGTGAAAATGAAGTGGCTAACTTTCTGCGAAGGAAAGTTAATTTTGAAAAAGATCTGTTTTGTAATGGAAAAGGATGTTCGCTCTGAGTTCTTTGAAAGTTTTGTACTCGGATTCATATGCATAATAATGAAGGTAACTTGGCTTGATTATGAACCATGTATGAAAGGTATGGATGTAATAAATAGACCAAGTTTTTTAATGTTTATAACATCATCAATCATCCGGATACTTAGTCCAACGAAGATTTTTTGGACCATGTATGAGAGAGATTTTTTTTTTCTTATTGAAAATATAACACTAATACTTATTGGATAAAAATTACCAAATATACTTATACAGTCCAGTCTTTTGCAGCCATAAGAAAAAGGTAAGGATTTGAAAATTTGGAAGTTAATCCACATCTTTTTCTTACTCTCAGGAATAAACATACGCTGCTTGTAGCCATGCCAAAAGAACACTATCTCAATTCCCTAAAGTGAAGAAAACTGATAAAAAATGAATCACAGAGACCATACCACTGCAAACTACACATTAACAGAGTCGCCAAGATTTCCCAGTCGTGTACACAGACTGGCAAGAACAGTAGAACAATCCAAATTTATTTTTACAGTCTAAAAAACTAGCAGTTGAACAAGAGAGATTTCTTGATATTTTTTCAGTGGTGTCACTGAAATACTGTTGAATTATTCAGAAAGCAGCCACACAGAAAATATATCAGGTTCCCATTTTCCTTTTGTAGGTAACGTTGGATGGTTTAAACGAAATATAGCCATAATTGTTGTTCAGTAAACCTTATATTTTTTTCCTTATTGTCATATTATCTGCGGCTTTGATTTTCGTTGCTAGGTGACGAAATAGAATTGTGTGAAGTAATTGTTTGGTGCCGTTTCAAGTCATATTTTTTGTCACACGCTTTGGAATAAACACTCAATAATTTATTGCTTTCAATTATATATTTCTACCTTTGTCTACGGCTTAACGCGTATTATAACAAAAAGTGTATTCGTTTACTTAGCAATTACGTAGTTATCGTTGGTAAATAAGTCTGAAGGACCTCTTACATCGAACTTAAAATTTTTGTGATTATAAATCAAAATTATTATGTTCCCTGGGTTCAACAAAATAGATTTGGTATAGTGTATTAAAAAAACAAACAACGTTCAATTGCAAATATTTTTAGAATTAGAAGCGACGAAGCCTAATGGCTAAGGTGTCGGACTTGCGGTTGTCGGTTCGAAACTCACCCATAGCACTACCAAAGTAAACCTTAGCATGAGGGGCTAACGTGAATATTAACGTACGAGCCAAACCACAAGAACGCAAGTTTCACGTGCTAGTATGCTTGAATTTTTTTTTATCTAAGCTTTTCACATATTTTCTGATGATGTAAAATATGTTAAAAATTGCCTAGAAGTATATTTAGTGTGCCACGAATCCCAACGTTTTGGATAAGCAGACGGCATCGAGTTCCGTTCCATTTCCCAAAGGAAATCTCTTTCCGTTTTTTAATTTGGATTTTCAACCACTAATGACGAGTTCTCCATAATTGCTGTACCTAGATTTGGAGCAAGGAGTATTTGAATTTATGACGTATTTTGATTTTCAAGTATTTCAGAGAATAATTAGAAAACTTGTAATCCACAATGGTAGACATTCCTTTGCACGCAAAGTAAACCAAATTAAAAACTATTGCTATCTTTCACTAACATACATCGTGAGAAAAGGATGGCAACAGATAAAAACTATCATAGAAATGTCTTATTAGTTTACAGTGTTTTTAGTGCACATGTTTTTGCTTGTCGGCAGAATGTATGAGATTTTTAGTCGGAACTATATTTGAAGGCTCTAATTTTCGGCTGTCCTTTTCTAATTATGTATATGTGAAAGAGATACCAATGGACTAAAATAAGTTTAGTGCGTGTTCAACAGAATCTGGGCCAATCTGTCCAAATCAATTCATCTCTCATTGTTATTCAATTGATCTCTGTCCTAAAGTTTACTAAGAAAAAAAAACACAGTATAAATTTTTAGAATGTAAAATCACTTGAGCAATCAATGCTCGTTTTTTGTATAATAAACTAGCTGTTCCACGCGACTCTACCTAATTTTTTAGTCAAAAATATAGCCTATGTTACTACGGGTGAATGTAGCTTGCTAATGGTGAAACAATTTCTGAAATCTACACTGTATTTTTTTTAGTTTATTCAAAACAAACATATACACAAAAATACAAATCTTTCCTCTTTATTATATCAGTGTACTGGGATAGATACAGGCTGATTATAACACAAAAGTTTTCAATTTCATGGAACTGCCTTTATCGAGTAAAATATGTCTTCATGATGAAATTGGCTTGTTATGCAGATATTGTAACTTATTGTCAAATGGAAATATGTATTGCCCATTTTTAACCGAGTCCCCATATTAACATATTCCTATAAAATACCAAGATAGATACAATTTTTCTCATTCTTCACGACTAGAATTTTATCGACCCCACATTTTAGGTTTCTCTAGTCACTAGATAGGACGCATACCACTAATATATTAAACATCTTTGAAATATTTTAAACTTATCATTGAATGTATGTTTTGAATATCGCGCCACTAAATTCTGAGTTTGGTGTTTTTATTTGGTATCTTTACTTTGTGAAGAACGACGGATATTTTTATTTCGTCTGAAGTTTCATCGGTTGTTATTTTTCGGGTAGATACGCGTTTTCTTTCGTTTTTAGGTTATCTTTTCATGTGTTATTTTTTTGCACTTACCTTTTTAGAGATTCTAGGCACGGTTTGCCGCTGTCACGTCTAGTTTGAGGTCTATATATCTTCTATGTTTTTTTCAGTACGGTATGTTTTCTTGCTTTATAGGTATGTAAGGGAACGCTGCTTTGTGAACTCTTTACAATAGTAACGCGGACTAAGAATAATAATTAAAAATCTATTTAGTCCATAATTTAGATACTGAAAAATATTAGGTACCTATGCATTTTTTATTTTTTCAAAACAATAAATTTTGACAAAGACAAGACGCCATAAAGTTCAGGAGTGAGAGCCTGTGACGTCATAAGTAGGTGAATAGTAGCTAAAACTGATGTGACGAGCCCCCACTCCTTAATTTGAATTCCCTGGATCAAGTAGATATTCGCTATAAAGAAAAAAAAAAAACAAATAATAGCGTTTAATATTTTTTTCATAATTTGAATGTCCGGATAATTGAAATAAAAATGATCCGCGTGCCTACTAGAAGACTTCCGACGTTTAATTCCAAGATGTATCAATTCACAAACTCAGTGAGAACTAAAGCTATCACATTAAACCCTAGAATAATTATGGCATTGGAGGCTATAAAAGTTTAAAACCTGGATGAAAATCTAAAGTTCTTGCAGTAATTTAAGGATAGAAGATCGTACAGAATTGTACAAGCAATGGATTGTGAATAAGACTGATACAAAAAGAAACGTTTTAAAATAACCAGCCAGTAACTTCTTATCTCAAAAGCACTGATCAATACTTATGCGTACTTCTCTTTTTACAAAAGGATTAAAAACGATCTCTTTGAAAACATATTTTCTAGTTTCCACTATTCCTAAAAGCAAGGATTAATCTCGGTACATTTTATAAGTAGACTTTAACGTTATGTTATGATTGTTCAATTTACTTCGCAGCCTCCGTTGGGATTTACCGGCACTCAGATACATTAAGTTTATCTCATTCTCCCCTTTTTCTTATTCAAAAGGTTGAAGACGCTTGAACATGCTGCTTTTAGCTCGATTTTTCTTTTTAAGTGTTGGTACTTAATGGTTTTTTGCTCGTAAAGTTGGCAGCAGATTCAAATTCTGTTGAAATTCTTTTGGTACTTGTTGTATTGAGGTGTTCTTTCGTTTTTTTTTGTAAACTACTAGCTTTTCTGTTAGTAATTTTCTTTTAAATACCCATTTCTTGTATTCTGACAGTTGAAACAAGTTCAGCACCATTATTTAGGGTTTTCGTTAATTCCAAACTTCGTAAAATAACCTCACTATTTAAACTAAATTTATTTCAAAATATCCCATTTACAAGTAACAAAGAACATTCCGAACATTTAATCACAAACATCAATGTAAAGAAACTAAATTATTCATCAGAAGTATTCTTATCACTGTCACTTTTCAGCTATAAAAGACACTGCGAATTAGCATTAAAATGGCATTTGGACATGCAAGGAATGGATTTGCATGTTAAAACATAAAGGTCTACTCAGATCATGAATAAGATGGGTAAGGAATACCTATGTCTCTTCTACCCTAGGCCTTCCTTCCTAGCTTCTATCATTGCTTGATGACTAGGTACGTGTACCTCTACATGAAATAACTGCTTAAATAGACCGCGACGGTCTGCAATTTCGAGACCAGAAAAAAAAATTGTTGTCTCAATTATCTCAACCTTTTAAAAGGAGACATTATTTCTCATTTTCGACCCCAAACAGACGGATTACCGTCCTAAAGAATTCAAACCATCAATTATGATGTTACGAGGACAAAACCCCATTCACATCCGAACAGCAATTTGAAGAAAATAATTCTATTCGCTATTATACCCAACAATATGAGTTTCGTGCTTAAAAGTAATAACTCACTGCAAGGTTCCTACCTGACACAATCATTTCCTGAATTCCATTTTTACAATTTCTGAATTAAAATTATGGCTACCTATTTGCTCTCTGTCGTAAAATTAGGTAACATATTTTTTTGGAAAATTGAAATTTTGCGCCCATATTTTATGCGAATTGGTTTGGAGTTGTAAAGGGGTGGTGGGAATGGGTTTATTCCGTGGTTTTATGGTGCTCGAAGGGTTTTGAGTGTTATGGCAGTGCTGTAATGCGTACTAATGTGAAGATCGTTAACGATAAAGACATTTGTTAGATGGAGATTGGCACTTGGTACATTACTTTTCGATTGTGTGGTGTACGATTCTTATTAGCGACAATTTTTTTTATTATATAATAAAGGCAAGGGGGTGGGTTTTCAATAATTGTATAAACAACTAGCGACCCGCCCCGGCTTCGCACGGGTGGACATTTATTTCTTCATAGATGTGCACCCCCCTCCCCTGCGGTTTCGCCGTGCGAGTCGTGCAACACATATCGGCAGGCGGCCATCATTCATTACCAATTACAATTTTAAATTCGTAATATCTTTTGAATGAATTGTCCGATTGGAATAAAGTAATTTATAGCTATTGAAACAATCTTGCTCAATAAATAGTTTATTTGGATAAGGATTAGTATTTGACGATAATATGATCATTAAACATAGGCTAATAATTTTAATTACTTTTATTCTATGGAAAAGTGGTTATAATGGCTAAAATATAAATGTTTGGTTTATACTATCGCGGACTTTTTTGTAGGCATTATTGAGTTCTACATCTTTTCTATAGAAGTCAACCATACATCTCTAACCATTTAGGCAGCGTTCGCGAGAATCGTTAACGTACGGCAGTTTTTTCGTCGACTTACTCCACAATTTTCGCTACCACGAAAAATCCTATCTATTTTCCGGGATAAAATATAGCCTATACGGATTCGGAAGAATCCCTCTAAGTAATGGTAAAAGAAATTTTGAAATCGGTCCAGTACTTTTTGAGCCTATTCAATACAAACATACAAAAATACAAAGGTTTCCTCTTTATAATATTAGTATAGATTATTGGAAATCCTGGATCCTTTAAAAAATCACTAAATTACACTTCATGATTGATTTCAACACCGTCATCAAAAAAATCCGAATTGCCTCCCCAAAATCTGCCTAACCAGGCTTGAATCATAAAAAGTTAATGCAAACACCATGAAAGTAAACTCGCCATTATCCAGGTAAAACACGGATATCCGGGTAGAACAAACACGCCTATGCAAATTACCTCACACTGAACGTATGTCATTCATCACGAATGAGAAAAAACAAACGAAATCCGACAAAAATGGATTTTGCAGCGTTCCGAATTTTTCCCAAAAAATTAAACGTTGAAAGATGTGTTGATTAATTGTTTGAAAGCTTTTATGGATTTTGAAGGTTTTAGCGTGAAGGCGTGGTGTTCAAGGTTATGGTTATGTATAATGGTCTCTGAGGTTTTTCTAAGGATGATGTTAATTTTAGTACTGAATTTTCTGCAATCGTGTTTGAATGTCTTCTTATTGGTCTTTTCAGTCAACTGACTGGTCTTCTGCGTCATTAGTAAGTCCACATAGCGTCGTATCAATAAATCGCCTCAGACTACATGGCTCGTCTGCTGGATATAGGCCTCTCCCAAGTTGCACCAAAATACACTCTCCTCCGCCCTCCGTATCATGTCCATAATTTTCAAAGTCAACTGCAAAGTATTTTTAGAGCCGAATAATAAAATTTTACTTAATTTTTATTTCGATGCCTACATAACCCTTAAACAAACCCTCAAGCACACGTACCGGTGAGATAGGGTTATTTTTATTGCGGGGAATAAAAAGGAAAATTGTGACGATATTCACAATATTTCATATCTTTATTGTTCCTGAGGAAGTATTAAGAAAATTACTTGACGAAGTGGATAACTTCAGTTGTGCGTGTTGGTATGGATTGGTAGAAGTTCTAGCTTACAACGTGTTGGCAGTTTTTAGACCCTAGTAAATTAAAGGGCCTGCGCTTTTATCAGGAACAAAGGTAGGTACTACCTCATTATTGTACCATAAAAGTAGCACGCCGATTAAAATAAAAAGGTTGTCAATTCCACACTTACCGGCCTATAAACATCCCACTGGGCGCAGGACTCTTCTCATATAGAGAAGGAACGAGCATTGATCACCACGCTTAGTCATTGCGGGTGGCGATTTCAGTTTTTTTTTATCCAGATTTCCACACGTTGTTTTCCTTTACCGTTTGTCAATGATATCTTAGAATGTTTAAGAAAGTACATATAAATTTGAAGAACCGTAACCTTGTGCATGCGAATCCTGTCATCGAACCGCTATACCACCACGATATTTCCACATTTATGTTTGTAATTATTTTAATTCTAAATGGTCAAAACCGACTTGAAAACAAAAACGCTTTACGTTTTTAAGTGCTTTTGTTTGCTCGGCCTAAAATAGACTTACCTCAAAATTTTAAATCCTAGCAATATCAGACTATAAGTGGACAACATACATTGCTCCAAATCCAAAGTAAGTGGCTAAAGCACTTGTGTTATGGAATCAGGGACAACGAAGGTACCACAAACACCCAGACCCGAGACGATGTAGAAAAGTGTTTTTCTACATTGACCCGTCCGGGGATCGAACCCGGGACCTCAGAGCTGGCGACACCTTGAATCGCAGATATCTGTCATTGTTATATTTACACGTTTGTCGGGTACCGTGGTTGGTAGAATTCGAGGCCAAAAAACCGGACAAGTGTAAGTCGGACTTGCCCACTTTGCAAGGGTTCCGTATAAAATAGGTACATATTTTTTTACAATTTAATTAGAAATGTATAGTTTCAAGACCCATATTTGTAGTATATGGCTATATTACTTGCAAATACCAAAGTTCTAGGTCAACGCGAAATACCCTTTTAATTTAGATTCCCTTGAGAGTGTTGAAATATACGTTTTTGCGGTATAACCACCCGTATCTTTTGATAACGTTAGCGTAGATGTTTCATGTTTTCACATTATCAAGGGACAGTTCTTAACATGTGGTATTAATTTCAACTCCGATCCAGACTGTATATAAAGGGTTTTGACAGACAGACGGACGGAAAACAAAATGATCTTGGGTTCCGTTTTTCCCTTTCAGATACGGAACCCTAAAAACATAATTACCTATTAGTATATATGATAGTTTTAAAGCTGATCCGACTACGTGTATAATAGAAATAAACGTCCTCTCAACCAGTCAATTGACAGTGGAAATCTACATTATACCTAGTGTAAATATGTAGATGTTTGAACTACGCAATCAACACACCAAGTTAATGTCAATAGGTGCGAAACTAAAGGTTAATACTATAACACTAACCTATTTTACCAGTAATTCTTGTTTACAAACATTGCAACACTTTGCGGATAATTTGTGTATCTCTTTACCAATACATACATACACATGATAACAGGGATGTGAACGAAAAACAAAACGATTTAAAATTAAAAAAATAGACTTATTAGAGTTATAGTCAGTGGAAATTTCGCATGACATCACTATAAAAAAATATAAATATATTTTATTTTAGACCTTGATCCATAATTATGATGTTAGTAATACAGAACTTAAAAAACTATCTTAATTAATTCATATTTAATTCATATAATTTTTGCTGAAATTGTGACGTCACAAGCCCCTACTCCTGAGCTGTTAATGATAATTCTTTGTAACTTTTTTATCGTGTTTTTAAAGGAAAAAATATACTTGTTAAATATTTTTTTATTCTCGAACTGCAAAACTAAATAGATTTTTACAAGATACAGGAACATCTATTTATTCTAAACATTGACTTCTCATAGTCAGTTAATATCTCTACTTAATATAGTAATTTAGATATAATATCGGCCTATAAGTGTCCCACCGCTGGGCACAGGCCTCTTCTCATATAGAGAATGAACGAGCATAGATCAAAAATTATTTAGATACGTAACAATATTAACCCAATAATCTGGTGCAATGAAATGTCATTACGAATACCAAAGAAACGGGAACACATATATTAAAGGCAACTAAACGCGAACAAAGGCATAACATAGCAACATAAAATCCGTTTTTATTAGGCACAAACATTCTCGCGATTTATATTCGGCCATCTTTTAAAAGAAGACCGTTTCTCGCTTCCCAAACCCTACTAGTCAATGTCCAATGTTTACACCTACAAAAAGAAAAACTAACCGTAAAAGATAACTCTGTTTACGTAAAAGTAATAAAGATTACACACTCAGGCCATTTATAACGACAAAGTGGACAATATCGTTCCGTAAAAAAAGGAAAAAAGGTATTTCTTTAGGCCTTTTTGGATGTAACACTGTATTGTGTCGACTTAACGGATGGTGGACGAAAATTGCCGAGTTTACCCGATCGGTGACGAAGTGCGAGCTTATTTATTGGATACTTTTTGTTCGTGATTGTACATATTAGTTTAGGTGACGTCACTATGTAGTATAAACGTGTCGTAAATTGTTTTAATTCTTGGTTATTTCATATTAAGACGGAGTTTTAATCAATAATACATAAAAAAAAACTTAAGAATAAAAACGCAATGGAATATTTATTCTACATTAATAAGTAAGAAATGTTTATCCTGAAGTAACCAGTTTTTACATAAAAGAGGTTACACAAAGTGGTTGTACAAATATGTGGTTGCGGGTTCAATCCCACCCAATACACTTCCGATGTGAACCCACTCGTAACACAAGCATCTTAGCTTAGCACGGGTTAACAAGAATACTAGTAATGTGCTATACATTGCCAGTAATCTTTATATAAATAAAAAAAGGTATGTAAAAAAATCGGTAAAAAAATCCTTAATCTACTCAAGATTAAGGATTTTTTTACCGAAATATTCTTCGATCAATAATAGTACTAGATACACAATCCCATGCAAAAGTTCACTTAAAAACTGGCACCAATCGTCTTTACCTAATCCTAGTTGAAAAAAATATCCATTAATGTAAATTCAACCTTAAATACAATACCTTAAAGTGATGTTCACAAAGCTATGCAAAATAAAACAATAAATTTTTACGACGAAGCTCGCTGGTCAACATAAAGCAAAAGAAATTCAACCTTAATTAGCATGATTTAAGGTCAGAATTACAGAGTGTCAAAAAAAGCAATAAAATTTTACGACCGATGCTCGCCGCTTGGACAAGAAATGAGTGGAGTCGAACTACTTATCTAATATATTTTTAACCCCCGACGAAAAAGAGGGGTGTTATAAGTTTGACGTGTCTGTGTGTTTTTAGTAATCTACGCCTTTGCGTGTTTCCACTTATGTCCAATTTATCAAAATGAATTGAACATAAAGTCGATTTTTTATAAGGCTTGTATAATAATTCTTCTCCTCTTTCTTTCGCTACAATAGATACCCATTCTGCACAGCGATATGGGTCGCTAGGAAATCTACAAACAAAAATTTCATAAAAAAAAAAGAAACATACAATAACAATACTACTCCATGCATTCCCTTTTCCAGAATAGTCGATGTTTGTTACAATAGTTGGCGCGTTGTAGCAAACATTGGTCAAACAATCGTAATATTTGCTAAAAGACTTATAATTACGATTTAATTCAGTTTTTATTTTATGAAAAAGACATAATGATATAAACTTACCGAAAAAAAGATATTCCTTCCAAAATCTTGGTGTTACGGTGATTATTTACACAATTTTTGAACGCGCGACGACGTCTTAATGTTGGCTATGATTGGACCATACTAATTTGAAATAAGAGCACAACAGTATTTGTGCTCTTATTTTTCGGGCCGTTTTTGAAGCGCTTATCGGGAATCTAGTACTATTATTGATCGAAGGAAATATTATCAAAACTAGATTTGTCAAAAGAAAGGTTAAGCCTTTATTCAGATGCGGTATAAAAAAAAATACCATCCCGCTACTGGGACTCCAATACTTCGCAAATGATTGCAGATTTATTTATATTCAGCTCTTCATACTAATATAAAATTGGTTTTTATGTGTCTATAAAATTTAGTTACATAAAATGCCTCATGTCATCGACTCAACCACAGAGGCCTCTACCAACCCTTTCGAAAAAACCACCCAAACTATGCCCCGAAAGTTTCACATCGTAACAAAAAGGTATTAAAATGTGTTGCGAAAGAATTATTTCTACCCTCCACATCCCTCCTCCTTGGTTAGGGGTTGAAATGGGGATGAAATAAGAATGCTTGATCGGAGACGTATTATTATTGGTATGAAGCTTTGTGCTCCAAATATAAGGGGTGGGCTTATTTTTATGTTGATTTTAAGGGTGGGTGTACATTGTGCGGATTGATTTACTATTTAGGTTAAAAGTATTTGCGAAAGTTGTGATTGAGAGCTTGCCTTTTGTGCAGCAGTTGGGCACGGATTTCTTATTCCCAACAAATCCCACAAGTCGTTCCTATACGTGGGATTAATTGGGAATATGGGTAAAAAACAATATTTTGTTCCCATCGGATCCCATGCACAAACCGATCCCAGTACAGAAAACCATTCCTCTTAAATCACTCCATTCATTTTTGAAACCCTTTTTGGAAAATCTGGTCGATAATTATTATTTTTGATTTTATCTCGTTCAGAAAACAAAGACGCATCGAGGGGCTTTGTTTTATAAAATGTGTAGGAGATTATCTAGCACTTATTAAATAAAAACATTCCCATTTACCACCATATTTAAAGTACCCTAAAGTGCTTTCTAGCCTGTCTCAGAATAAAAAATGACGCAACGAATTCCCAAGCCTGCGTCTGTTCTGACCTCAAACGTTAACCTCAAACACTATTTATTTTGACATTTATCTCTCATTCTTAAACCGACATGACAACTGCTCCTAGAACATAAAGACTTACGAAATTCGTCTCGAAAAAGGTAATATTTCACGCGAAAATATTCTTGTTGAAGAAGATTGTTGGATTCCTGAATTCAGGTGGCTCTATCGGTAAAATGGCGCAGTAGGTAAATGGCTGCGGTCGGTAAATGGTGCGCGGTTTCCCTGTTACGGTATAGCCGACCATGTATTTGGGCACTTGTTAGTACAGACGGCACCATAAGTGATTTGAGAGCCTTGTTTTTTTACAACTTTTTATGATTTTTTCGTCGATTTTTTTTTTACCGAGAGGCGAATTGGAAATTTTACAAGTTAACGTATGCTATGTATTCTATGAAATTTTAGATCCCGGATTAATGTACTGTTTTGATGTTAGTTGGCCTTACGGGAGTATTTTAGCTACGGTTGCTATTTCGGTTTTATCTTACTTTTCTTTGAAATTTAATTACGATGGTACTAAAATAAAGCATTGCATTTATTTGTACATATTGAATATTTGAGAACCACGAAGTATTTTCAGTACGGAATGCCAGTTCGTAAATGGCGACGTGAATTAAAGAGTTACTGTACGGTTGACCATGTATATGGGACGTGGTACTATCGAGAACAATAGTGTTAATAAAATAATTTAATTAAAGATACTTGATGCTTTAAGGGTTTTTATTACGATATACCTGATTTTAATTGTTTGTAAAATATTATGTTTGTGTTGAACGTATATTAATAAATATTTTCTTTGTTTCAGGTAAGTACATTTTTCCAGATTATTGATCAGATATACATTTAAAAGGTAACAATTTTATCGTACTCACATACAAAAAACTGAAAAAGAACTTCGTAATTTTTTTTACCGCCAAATGGCTCAAGCTGCCATCATTAACACTGATAAACTTAACTTGCAATACGTAAGCAGTACCTTTTAAATAAAAAAATTGTACTAAATCTCCTACAAAACCGTAACTAACCGTTGAACAAATGAACCATTCACTCAATCATTCAATCTATACATTCAGTTCCGCCATCTTGTTAATAACAATCCCTGAAATATTTCAAAGGACATTGATAGGGATATCGGCTATTCAATGGTTGCTATGACGTGGGTCGAAACTCGTCCGCTTAATATTTAGATAGTTATATAATATGACCAGTTTACATATGAAGTGAAATAGTTTGGTAAATTTTGTATATCATGACTGTGTCACAAGAAATGATTTTGTAATTACAGTAGATACGTTAAGTATCAACTGTAGTTTGAAGGGAAATATCGATTTTTTTATTAGATTTTTTTTACAGTAATATCCAAAATTTTAAGTAGTTATGAGTTAATTACAGCGTATATATTTATCGTAACTAGTGTACTCTTTATTCATTGGTCTGTGGCACGTACTTGCTATATAATTTACTAGCCAAAGCCCGTGGATTCACCCGCGTAGATGTCGGTTAGTCAATGAATACAAAAACATGATTCATTATGTACTGAAACCTTCCTCGATAACCACTCTATCCATTGGTGAAAACTGCATGAAAATTGGCACAGTAGTTTTTGAGTACCGCAAACAGACAGACATACGTGGCGGAGAACTTTGTTTTATAATTAAATATGTAGTGATTAGTAATATATTTAGATGCCGTCATTTTAAAGAATTTAATGAGTCTGTAAGCTTTCTGTAACTAAGATAAATAAATAAACAAAATAGAGGTAATACTAAGGTTTCCCATTATTTATTTAATTACTTATTACCTCTTTACTGTAATATCATTTCAACATTCACAACTATAAAAGTTGATCATCCAATCTAGACCAACTCGTAAATGGTTAGGTTCTAACAAAATGTGTAAAACATAGCAATAACAATTTAAGTCAGTAAAATGTTAACGGGGGTACCTTATAATTTGGCAGACCCGTATGGTCATCCAGGCAACAATAAAATAGCTCAACGACCCGTCACAAACGGTACACCCCGAAAAAAATCCAATTACCTTCGCGGAAAAATAATAAAAAAGTCACAAAAAAGGAAAAAGTTACAAAAAGGCACAAAAAAAGGTAAAATAGCACTTCTGTCCGCGACTGTCCGACAGAACGGTGTTGCCAAGCGAGGCGTTACTTTTAATCTCGAATATTGCAATGGCGACAATTTGAAATCTACCCTATCTTGGTCCCTTTCTGTCATTTACATTTTCGTATTGCTGCCTCTTTCCAGCGGTGCGTAAATTTATTTTCCCCTATAGCCAGATACAGGACCAATTATAATGTAATTCGTGATCTATTTTGATACTGGATTCGTGTTTTAACGAGAATTCTGAATGTTTTCCGCAAATTTATGTTCTTTTACCTGTTAAGAAGGCTTTATGTTAAGATTGTTTGGTGTCTTTTTCTTTAAATCAATCCAAAAAGATTCAGTCTGTCCCTCAATATATTTAGGTAGTACATAAGTGTAAATAAAGTTTTTTGATATTGTACCCTAAAACTTTCTAAACTAAAACGAAAAATAATTTAAACTAATACACATATTATTCTATACTGTAACTGATAAACGTGTCAAACATTTTCATGTAAAGAAAGCCTATACAAAATTTCAGAACTGTGTGGTACAGTAAAAAGCAAAAATAGATGATGAATTGAGTTTATAACTTTTGGAGTCAAAACTGATCACGAATATATAGCAACTGTACTAGTAGTAAATGTTTGGTATAATTTTATTTATAATCACATACATTGAGTCACTGCAATGCCACACAGTTCTGACGCGAACTCCAGTCATTAGTAATGAATCTCTGATTTTGATCATCTACTTTTGCTGTTGACTGTACTTTGTTATCTGATCATTGTATGAAAACTCACATAGTTACAAGCTTGCAGTCTCGCCTCATTCCCGAAAAAAAAAACATTCAACATTGGCACATTTCAACATACTACGATTATTTGTTGTCAATTTTGATTCCCAAACAAAAAATATCTACAAGCACATCGTTAGTCCTGCCTACCCTCCTAAAATCAAGTCGTGAACCTATCGAACGAAAAACAATAAGAGAAATAAAGTGAAGAATAAATAAACATTTCTACCCTTTGTGCGGAGTCAATCAGAGCCGGTCGCTTTTTGTCTCGAAATAAATATTTGATCTGACGTCTGGAGCACAAGTTTTGTGGATTCTGTAGCGAAGGTTCGATTCCCGATTAAGTCAACTGTGAAAATATGTGAGAAGTATTTTTGCTGAACTGTAGTTAGTGCGTTATGTGGAGAATTTTTAAACTAAAATTCAGAGTTAGGTGTGAATTAATAGCTTTTTACAAATTCTTATAAACAAAATAAATTTTAATATGTATCATACGAGATTAGATTAGCCTTTTATTTATGGAGTAATAGGTACGATAAAATAAATAGATAAATGAATAAATAAAATTAAATAAGAGAAAATAGGTTTTTAAAAACAACTATAATACTTAATGTTACATTTTACAAAGCATAAGCTATTACAATGAATATAAATTTTCGCGAAAAGAAGTTGAAGTCCAAAAGACGCCCTCTACAAAGACAGCATAATAGAACAGATGTAACAATTGCTTTTATTACTATAACCATGAAACAGAGTGTCATAAAAACTCGACCAACTTCGTCCCCTTAACCTGTTTAACCTAGAACATGTCTCGGGGGTCCAATTGACCCTTAAACTGTGGTTAAGACTTGTTTCGAGACGCCCAACTCTTTAAAAGCGTTACTACGATTTTTGTAGATTATATTTATAAGTTTTTGAAGGCAAATATGTATTCAGTTGTATTTAGGAACAATGAAAAAAAAAAAAAATTATTATAGTGTCCAATAAGCGTATGTATGTAATAAGTGTTTATTATATGATATACCTATTTGTTTATTAAAGGTGTTTCTATTTGAAAATGGTGTATGAAATTTCATAAAAGGCTTTTCATTTACTTGAAATTACTTAATTAACTTTTATTAATCAGTAGAAGTATTACATACTACCTGGTTCCCGTGGCTTTATTCGCGCGTATGCTATATTTATTGTAATGAATATAGCCTTCTGATGTTGTAAGAATGTTATCCAATTGTTTATTGAGTTTTAGTTAGATATAATGTGGCACATCGGTTGCGTATATATCTTTATAAATTTTCTAATTGTATTGATATAAGCTGTAATTGCGAAAGTTCCCTCAAAATCCGTTCAGTAGTTTATGCACATGATATACACACATTCAAATATGTTCCTCCTCTCTCCTACTCTTGCCGTGCCCGACAGGGTCCATAATTGTTACACTTTATATTTATAAGAACTTTATACATTGTGGAGAGCAAATAAAGTATTGAGTATGTATAGCAAAAGCAAATATTGAAACTTCAAAAATAAAACATAATAAATTGGTTTGGATTCTATTATCCTCTTAACTTACTCTAATATCAGCTTATTCATTACAAAAATATTTAAACACTTCCTATTTCTATAAAATATTATGTAAAAAAGATAGCATGCCTAACAGCTACAAAATTAACTCGCCGAATTAAATCGATTCTTCTCGGACATCGAGTAAGAATCGAATGGAACCGATTAATAATCGCTTTAACTGTAACAGTCAGCACGTGTCGTTAAACCATGGTTTTTCTATTGTTAAATGGTGTTTTATATTAAGTATTGGGTGTTATGGAATATTTAATGGTATTATTTGCCCATTAGTTTACCGTATCGTCGTACCAGAAGATGTTTGTGTTTTTTGTTTTTTTTTAAAAATGACGCCCGCACTGAAGAGTTTAATCCTTGTGTCGCGGGGGTTTCACAAACATTCAAATCACATGCACAAAGATCACCAAGATACATATTTTTTTTATAATCACCAAGTATTTCAACTTCGTTACGAATAAATGTATACTTATTAAAATCCGGAAAAGTCTACTTCTGAGTAACTTAGGTGAAAGCAAAGTAGAAATCATTGTAGTATTGTCGAATACTGAAACGCAAATCAACTTTAAGATGTTCTTAAATGTCTAACTGTCGCTACTTCACACCTTAAAGACAGAGACAGCATGAGACTTAGCGGCGACTTCAAACTGATTCATGTTTCAGGATTCGGCCATAAGTTTATTATTTTATTATTCAATATCTCCAAAATATATTCTATTTTTAATCCTTTCTTTATTCTCTACACATTGTTCTCCTGACCCAAGTAACGAGAAACACAACATCCAAAATTAGACCTTAATACGTTGAAATAAAAGTATTGTACATAGTAATTAATGTTTTCTCATTGTTGTGAGGTTGTCTGTACCTACGTTATACTGTTTGAGACCGAATATTAAGATCAAAATAACGGCAACGAGTAGTGACGTCCCAAAGGCCGACGCCAACCCTTTTCAAATGATATAAAACATGTCTGCTAGTGGTGAGCCGAATAAGGTTTCGGCTTTCGGCTTCCCGGAGTAGGTTTCGGCGTGCTGTTTAATTTATTTGACACATTGACATGGTTTTAGGATAATTAACATTGGTATGGGTTTATGGGAATTATAAATTTATGGGACACAGTACGATTTATTGATTAACATGGCACGGTTAATTTTAAAGACAGAATAATTAATTGGAAATTACTAAGAGCTTGAATTAATAAAATTTTCTTCTGTTTTCTGTAAATTAAACTTAGATAGTATGCATTTTATGATAAAGACAAAGTTTAATCGAAAATAAACTAACAAGTTGGGAGTATTGAAATATTATTAGTAAGTAATCTTTTAAAGAAATAATCAATTACAATTCAATTACATGAGATATAAAAATAAATGTTAAAATAAAAAAGAAATGAATCTACAAATTACAAGTCCGGTTTGATCTCTTTGATTTTTTGCTTTCAACTATCGATAAAAAGCTGCGTAGGTTTTTATGTGTTTCACCTCACTATTGGCCGATGTTAATCCCAAGGGCGTAACTCGGTACATTTTATATAACAAAGAATATTATAACAATAGGGCAAAAGGGTCTATTGCTGTTCGATCTTAATTGCTAATGTACTAATAAATAAACGCTGTATATATTTTGGTGTAGGCAGTGATAATAGTTGATCTTAATTCTGCAAGGGATAGAATATGTTAGTGATGCACAATGCAATTTTTTTATGTATCGAGGTATATTATTTACCCGTGTCTTGAATTTTAGACAAATGTTTCTTTTAGCAAAGAAATTCAATGAGTATTTTTACTACGCGATTAGTAATTTAAGGCTAAAGATTTCTGATAAGTCCACCAATGTTACATTATAATACTGATCAGTAAATTACACGACATTCATACAGTAATTTCCTTCCCCCCTTTTTGAAGTCGGTTAAAATACGAATAATATCTCGGCCAGTGGCTTCAAATCGAAACTCCGTCCAAATTTGCTTCCTCGAAGTTAAACTAACAGTATTGATTATCCCGCACATGTAGGATTAATTAAATGTTCCGGTCGCAAACCGATCACTTCGGCAGGATTACTGGGGTTTAGATTTTTGTGCAGTTAACTGGAGACAAAATGTTTCATTTGGGTGGAATGTTTAGTCAGTACACTTGAGAAAAATTTGACTATGTTTGTAAATTTAATAACCCATTTTTAACAGTGTGTTTTTTAAGTTTGAGATGTTTTATACAAATAATTGAAAAAAGGAAATCTTATTATGTACCAAACAACATTTTTTTTCAAACATCCAAACATAGAACCTCTTTTTTTATAATTCAGTTAATCATTCTAAGACATCATTGACAAACGGTGAAGGAAAACATCGTGAGGTAACCTGGATTTCCAAATATTGGAATCTGAAATCGCCAACCCGCAATGAGCAAGCGTGGTGATCAATGCTCATCCCTTCTCTATATGGGAAGAAGCCTGTGCCCAGCAGTGGGACGTTTATAGGCCGGTATTATTATTTTATTATTAGTTAAAATCAACGACACATCTTCAAAAATCAAACATAAAACACGGCATTGCGACACACAGCCATCCTAAAACAGCTGAAGTAATTAATTCCTACAAAAACGGAAAAAAAGGACAAAATTTACACGGTACAGTCGCCTAAAAGCGGCACGGCATTAATATTAAAGTACACTCAGGGAAAAACATTATGTCAGATTCATTTTTGTGACGTGTCTCTATTTTTTTTTGTGACTTTTTTGTCACGTTTTTGTCAGTTTTTGTTACACTGAAGGTCGGTCGCGTCGCTTATCTTAGAGATAAGACTTGATCCCATACTTTTGTAATTTAAATGAAAGTGTTTGTTAGACTAGTGAATACAGCTGGTGCTCCTCGTGTTTTGTGCGTTTTGATAGTGTTTACACTACCATTAAATGGATCTATCTTTTCATTGATTTGTCTATAATAACTTAGTAAATTATAGTAACTTCTTTGATACAATTAATTTGGATTCATACATTTTGCGACATCCATTCGCGCTGATTCGCGGTTGACAGCTAGCGTCTTTTTTTTTTATAATTTTTTTTTCGAGAGAGCTTAAGAAATGTAGCCATATTACCCAAAAATATTTTATTCAAATGATCTCTCGCCGGAAAAAGGCCTTTATGATCATTTGTACGAAGGATATTTTTTCCTTAACCTAAGCCCCCACAAATGAAATTAAAGCAAACAATTCAATAACCTTACATGGTCCTAATTCGCACCATTTTTACAGCAGCGATGCTATCTCGAGTCAACAGGTGCCTCGGCCTCTGCCTACCCACATATAACACCCCCATGGAGCTATTAATAACGCTCGTAACAGAAACATACGTTACATGTGGTAAAGTAAGGCATTAACTGCGAAAATGTTACACAGAAGTACCAGTCCGTGAAAAACTTAAAAAAACGTGCAAAATACAAAAAAAAAATTTTTTATTAGCTCAAAATTGTTTAAGTATTTGTGCTACGTTCAATAATCAAATTCTTTATGATGCAATTAGGATTAGTAGTCTCTTTTACACGTCACTTTTTTAACCTCCCTGGAGTCGACATTTTCTCCCTGAGAAGAAATGTAGAAATTATTATTTCTGAGTAATATTCACGTCTGTTTGGTGACAACTTTTTTTCCGTTTCTTTCGTCGATAAACTCAAAAACGATCAAAACAGGTTTTCACATGTTTTCTCCAATGGTAGAGTAAGGTTTCGTGTATAATTCAATAACGCTGTGCTCTCCGTGCGTAGCCGGGGCCGCTTGTACCTACTACCCTAGCGAAATTACTACAACCCTAGTGAAATTACTACAAGCGTAACCGCAGATCTAATCGCTCAAAATAAATGTATGTTAGTGATTAGTCTAAGTCACGTGACTTATCGAAAACAATTGTCATTTTCATACATTTGACATTTAAACTATTAAGATTTCTATCATCGTTAACGCTTGTAAAAATGTCAGTTACGTTGGCTGTATTTGAACTTTTGTCCCATTTCTTGAAAATTGCTAATTATGCAATTATGATCGACAAAATAAATAATTAAATAATCGTGGACAACATCACATACATTGCTCCAAATCCAATGTAAGTAGCTAAAGCACTTTTGTTATGGAATCAGAGACATCGAAGGTACCACAAACACCCAGACCCGAGACAATACGGAAGTGCTTTTTCTACATTGACCCGTCCGGGATCGAAACCTCAGAGCTAGCTACACCTTGAAAACCGGTGTGTACGCCACTCGACCACGGAGGTCGACAAAATTCACTTATAATATGCAGCGTTTTACGTTGGTCCTTCTGAAGTAACTGTATATTGAAGGTTAGAGAACAATGATGAATGGGACAAATGAGAGGGCTCAAGTTTCTCATAATGCGCGACATTTTTGGAACAATCAAGGAGTATTTATGTTATACATTGTCTGGATTCTGAACAGCGTGTTAGTTTTTGCGGTGATTAAACTTCGTCCATTTTGTAGAATGCGAAAAGAATGAGTGTAAATATTAATTATAGTAAGCAAGTTGGTTAAATGGGTCTATATAATAGTAATTCATTTATATAAGTTATATAGCGAAGCACATGTCGTGGTGGCCTAGCGGTTCAATCACCAGATTCTTATGCACATGGTTGCGGGTTTCAACCCAAGCATGTAAAAATGCGACATTTTCAAAGTAATAAATGTACTTTCTTAATTATTCTAAGGCACCACTTACAAGTAAAACATCGTGAGGAATCCTGGATTCCAAAAATTTGAACCTAAAATCGCCAACCCGCAATGAGCCAGCGTAGTGATCAATGGTCATTCCTTCTCTATATGGGAAGAGGCCCGTGCCCAGCGTTGGACATGTATACAGCGAGGCCGTTATTATTGTATAGCGAGGCAGATCCAGACGGAGATGGCGTGATGACCTGGATTCCTTTTTATCGAACTGGCCACTCGCGGCTGAGAGAGAGAGACAAGTGGAAGAAGAGGGTAGGTCCAGCCCAGTGAGACATTTTAGGCCAGCAATATTTTTTTGCATTAATGTCTTTTTTTTCAGTCGGTTCGGCCCAGTAGTGGGACTAATGAGTGGGCTGTATTATTATCATGAATGTGGTTTTTGCTTTTCATCACTGTAAACTTAGACTCGACCTTTAAGACAGCCTTATTCCTGTACCTCTATGATAAAAAATAACGCATAATTAAATAAGTGTCTATAGCTAAATAATTAAGCATAAGTATTTCCAAATTCTGTAAGCGAATGTAACATAATTCAAGATCATGTAAAAGATGATATAAAATTTCATATATCTCATACAAAACTTGAGTTAATTATAGGCGGTATACACGCGAGCGCTAATTAACACAGCGATCCAATATGGCGGCCGCAGCGTGACAGCACTGACAGCTCGACATCATGACAAAGTCAGTGTGATCTCGGCTTTAAAATATATTACACACTGATAATAATTACGTGTTTTATTTTTAACTAGTTGTGGCCCGCGGTTTCACTCGTGTTAGTTAGGGCCTCGTTTCTGTGAATACGTGATCTATCACAGTTTTTACTCTATCTCACACTCACTTTTCACAGGAAATTAAAATAACTTTTATGGTACCTGGTAAAAAGAATTATCCGATTTGATCCAGTCGTTCGCAAGTTATGCGCTTGGCAACACCATTTTGCGAGTCATTATCAGCCTAGCCCATTCCCAAGCTATGTTGGATTCGGCTTCCAGTCTTACCGGATTTAGCTGAATACCGTATTTAACGTGGAGCGACTGCTTATCTGACCTCCACAACCCATTGCTAGATAATACAGTATTCCATTGTAAGACTAGAAAGAAAGTTGTTCAGTTTTATGCACCTGATTGGTTATTGAGGAAAAATATTCATCTTTAAGATGAAAATTTATTTACCTTTTGTACCTTAGATGTTTTAAGAGTTGATTGTCAGTATTTTACAATCTATTTACTAGTAATATAACATCCATTGTTCCCTGTCTCCCCTTCGTAACAATAATATTTATTTAAGGATATAATAATATATATAAATATACGATACGCATAAAATCAAATAAAGCAATCCTAAAATACCTTTCTTTAATAAATGTTTGAAGAATGTAATAAACAATTATTTATTTACATCACTAGAACCTCGATATGAAAAAAGGAAAAAAAGGAAAAAAAAATATTTTTCTCATTTAACTTTGATTTCATCATCACAATTATCCACATTATAGTTTTAATATCTGTCTCATTTCTACCCACAAATATTCCAAGTAAACAGTAACATTGTGCCCACTTTTCTCCACCAATCAGACGATCAACTCTGAATCCAAAAACATTTTTCAAGAAATAATAGCATTATTAATTAGCTTATATAACTTCAGTCTGCTGAACGTACTACGGTCCGGCCAACGAAGGATTGCCCCCCCCCCCCCAATGTTCTTTAAAGCACGAAAAAATAAATTAACCATAGAAAATATTTGGCGGGACGCTTTAAGGATAAATTTTTTAGTTATTACACGTAGACGCGTAGGCAACTACTTAAATAAAAAAGGACCAAATTTTGCCGCCCTAGACACAGGCCTACTCGGCCTATAGGAAGATCCGCGCCTATGAACGTAGACCTCTTCCATGTTGCGTGACAACACGCGGTCCTCCGCCTTCCGCATCCAGTCCGACTCAGCTTCCCTTCACCCTGGTCTTTCTACCAGACTTTCCAATATATCCTATTTAACAAATAAATAAAACAAACAACAAATACAGGTGACACCAATAAACCTTACTCGTAAGCTGTAGTCGTGCTTGGATTAATGTTACCTACCTTTAAATCCAATAAAAGATGAAATTCGATCCAGTTAAATTGAATTCTCTATATACATTTGTCTGGTTTCTGTCGATCTGATTTCACAATCGAATAACGCTTGTTGTGTATAGAATTGATTTGTACGATAGCTTCACTGTCAATGTTTAATTAATTAATATCAGAATGTTACTGTCCCATCGCTTGGTTGCTTATTTCTGCTCATGAAGACATCTATACCTATCTCACCACCCTTGGTTGGCGAATAGAGAATGCCTGATGCATCAACTCCGCCATTGTAGTTTGATCTATAAGCATAAAATGATCAATTATGGGGAAGTACAAAATACATTTGACAGCCATTTTTTGTTTTTGATTTTGATTCCTTTCTCCTAATGTTGCTGTGCCTGACATGGTCCATATTAAACTTATACCTTGTTACACCATCTATGTAATACCTATGTACTGGAACTATTCGAGGGATCGGTATAGGAAGTACATGTCCTTTTTGCGTGTCACCTATGCTATGGAAAATCCATAGCATAGGTGACACGCATGCCAAATTTCATCCAAATCCGTGCACTCGTTTTTGCGTGATTAGTTTAGTAACAATCGTCCAAACATCCACACTTTCACATTTATAATATTAGTAGGATTCCCGCAAATATCATGGAAGTAGGTTAACATAGGTACCTATGTTAAATTCGATTCATATGTAAACTGAATCTCGTATAGTTAAACAAGGCCCACGAACTGCTCGTCATTACTCACCGCGAAACTTTAAGCTCCCATCCTTATTTATGTGCTGGTTATGTGAACCTTAATATACCGAGCCCACGACAATGACCGAAAACTTTAGGATTTTAGAACAAATGGAATGTATTAGGAAGGTTTTATTAATCAAACAAACTTTTAGTTCCAACAATGTTGATAACAAAATTTTTAGATAATACTAGCTGTATCCCGCAGCTCCGCCCGCGGTCTAAATTTTTTTTTATGTAATTGAGAATTTTCTTCACTATAAACCTCACCGAGCCCAAGACCTTTCCAACGAATGCAAAACCGTGGAAATCGGTTCGTGCGTTCTGGAATTATAGCGTCAGGAAGGAAAACCCGACTTATTTTTATATAGTAGATAAAAACATCAGAAAAGTTTGTTTTCTTTTATCTCGTAAACAAATATTTCGAAAAATACAGTAGAAACAAATTTCGCGTCACGTCACTCCGTGCTACAATTTTTGTCACAGCGTGACGTCACAAATCTACTTCTGAACTTTAGAGCGCTTTATCTTTGCAAACTTGTTTTGATAAATTTCGTTGTTTATTTATTACGAATTTTAGAGGAACTACTTAATTTAAAAGATTTATGATAAAAGATAAGTGTCTGATATTTTTTATTAACTGGGACTAAATAATTTTGTCATATCACTTTGAGCATTAAATTTAAGAAATAAATTACACGAAACTGCCTTGAATTAAAATAATTACCTATAGTCATTCACTCAACGTAAACACTTTGCTCGAAGATTTCTGTCAGGCGTTTTACAAATTTTAATAAATTCGTTAGAATAATATTTTGGGTCGGAAAAGGTGTTTAAAATCAAAACCCTTTCAATATCTAAATTCTCAAATAAATCTGGTCCTTACATCCGCAACATCCTTTGGTCCTTTACGACGATCCATCAGTATTAAACACACTGCGAATTTAGCAGGAGATTAGTTTAGTTGAAGGCAATTCTAGGAAGCCAAAGGAAGATCGCAAGTATTGCAGTACTCGTGTAGTAACTGGAAATTAATTACAAACTTAGTGGGTACAGGTTTTAGACTGTGGTTCAAGGGGATTGTTGGGCAGTGTGTAGTTGAATTTGATGCGTTAGTTCCTTGTTAATAGTTTGCGTTAATGATCAATTTTCAAGCAGGAATTCAGGAGATTTGGATGTGGAAAGCAAAGTGTCCATAACCTAAATATAGCTTATTGAAAAATCTTCATAATGTCACATAAGATCATAATTAAGACCTGTGTTTTATTTTCTGCCAAAAATTTTAAGTTTCACTGTTTTTTTTTTATTTGTCTGCATGGCTTGAAAAATGAGCGATATTACCAAAAAAAGGCGAATTTTGACGATTTTGCTATATCACAAAAATCGTATTAATATAGCCGAGTTCTTAATTGAAAACACACAGAATTTAAACTAAGCTCAAACTAACTCCAAATAAGTTTCCGTAATTGAATCCTTGTACCAGGCTATCATAGATACTAGGAAAATCATAATAATATCGTATTGCACTCCATTTCATTGAGAATTTGGATCTTTGTGGTATTACGGAGTTGCCCTAATACTATTTCGTGAACTAAGCAAAGTATTTAAATTATACCACAAGGTTCTATTTGGTGCTATTTTCTTTCAATAAATACTTGCTTGTAGATACATCTGCTTAGAACTTTGGCTTACATACTTAAGCATTCCTCTGAGGCTCTTCTTTGACCTGTAAAGTTTCATTAAAATCAGTTCAGCAGCTTTAGAGATTAGCTCATGCGAGTACACGTAAATTTTATACGTACTTACATGTTCTTTTCTTTCTTTAAAAAAAAACGACGCCCGCACTAAGAAATTTTATCCTCGTGTCGCGGGTGTTTCACAAACATTCAAATCACATACACAAAAAACATCGAACACAGACTTGGAACAAGCATTTGTGGAACATACAAATGCGTGTCTCATGCGGGGATCAAACCCGCAGCACGTCGCGCACAGTGGTAATTAGCGTGGTGACCTATACCACTCTATATCTATAATATATAGGCATCAGTATCACTAGATATCTAAAAGCAGAAGTTTGATCTAAAATCTGAAATGCTACACTAGTACCTATTAGTGTTATTAACTTGTTGCGACAAGTTACTGTAGTTTCCCAAGTAGTTCCCAATGTATGAGTAGTTAGAAGTTTACAGTTATAGGTAAGTCTGCTTACGCTTTACAGCTGTCTACACACCGAAGCTCCCCGGCAGGTAAGGCTGGCGGCCTGATTTTAACGATCTTGTCGGCTTGAACCCGGGACAGGTCCGAGAATTTTCAATCACTAATTGTTAACACTGCATGCCACGAATGTCGTGCCGCTGGGAAAATCGTCCGACTTGCAACTTCTAAAGCCGGTCCACCGTCCACCACGAACCTAGCGGGTTAGTACCGGCGGGCTTCGTAGACAGCATAGGGAAAGAAAGACTCAGGGCTCATTTAAGTGCTTAATACGCGATCAGTTAAAGGTTATCTTAGCTTTTGCGTCTACCTGAAATAAATGCTCAAATTTGCGTTCACTTGATCACGGGGAATTTAGTTCTTAAAAGGCAGATTTTAATAAGGAGGTAGAGATCAAAACCTTAAAATTCATTTGACTCTATCCTATCACATATTTTATGTCACATTATAATAGACAACAGTCCCCTTTTGTCTGTCTTAAAAAATATTATTATTAGTATTATTATAAATCAGCTAACTAAATTCACAATTTTAGTATTAAATAAATTTACAAAAAAAAAAACAAAAAAAATATCACAGAATTTTCTTGAATATAAATCTTTGAGCGCTTTTAAGATTTGTACAAAATAATAATAAATTCAAAGATGGTATATAATACCAGTATTTTGATCGAGGAAATCTAAGAAATCTCAAGGGAAATTAGAAAAAAAGGGCTTCTCTTACATAGAAAGTAAATTGTATTTCAGTAATTGTATCTTAGTTAGTTGCTTCCTATTCTTTTCTCATATTATTCATATACAGTGCGTGCGGATCACCGTGTCCATAGCACTCTATAAATATATCTATATTCTATTTGATAATAATAAAATCCAAAAAAAAAAATGTACCAGAAAAGCCCGGTCATATTGAAACTGTTTCAGTCCATCAAATTGAACTAATAGTAGTTCTAAAAAGAAATAAATCAAAACAAAATATTGGACCTCCCGTCTTAATTTCGAAAGAACCAATTAAAGATTCTTCCAAAAGGGGAACAACCTACAACCTGGTCTACTTAAAATTAAACTATCTGTACTGTACTAAAATTGAATAAAACCGAAGATACCAGATATAATTAAGACTATGTACATTGCAGTAGCATCAAAAATACCCCAGTTCAGTATTAACGCACTCAACTAGAGCGGAGTCGAGCAGAGAATGCACGAGTGATCCCACGACTCTTGCCAAGGGAGACACGGGACCGGGGTGATGTCGGTGAAAGTCCGACATATCCCCACGCCGTGCCCTCAGCGCGGGCTGAAAGTATTAGCTTTTCACCCCAAAAAAAAAGTAACTAGTGGCGCTGGTTTCCCTCTAAATCTTGACATTTTAATCAGCTGACGATAAATTTGTTTTGTAATACCAATTTTTTTGGGAATTTTATCCTGTTTTCTCGCATTATACATTCTTATTATATAGTTGTCTCATCCCTTCGTGATAAGCTAAAATGCTTGTTAGGAGTGGGCTTACGTCGGTAACGCAATGGATGGAATTCGGACCAGCAACCACACGATCGCAAGTCCAACGCCCTAACAATTAGGATACCGCCGCTTCAAAGATTATTTTATGCGCTATAAGCCTATAACTCTCCTGTTGTTCACGTAGTTCAATTATTGTATTAGTTCATATTAGTTCATATTTTCGCTACTAGATGTCGCTAGGCGAATGACGTCACTTTTCTAGATGGCGGTGTTAAGATTTTCCGACACTTAACGACATCCCTCTAGTACATTTAAGTTCAAGCTTTATGTAACGCCCTCTATTAAAGCGAATAATCTACTATATAAAAATAAGTCGGGTTTTCCTTCCTGACGCTATAACTCCAGAACGCACGAACCGATTTCCACGGTTTTGCTTTCGTTGGAAAGGTCTCGGGCTCCGTGAGGTTTATAGAATTATATTAAAAAAAAAAGACCGCGGGCGGAGCTGCGGGAAACAGCTAGTATACCTATAAGATTTTTCATTTTGAAATCCTAAGTTATATTACAGTTCAACGGTCAACCTTCCGAGTTCCGACCTCGACCGGTCCATATCCCTTGCATCTTTGAAAAAAACACAATACGATATTATCTACATTTATTATTGAACATGTTTTAACATAAACTAATTGATTCTGAGCAGCACACGCTCAGCAGTTTATCTTGTCAAGTTGAAATGTGCGAATTGTGAAACGAAACGGAATATTTTCAGTTAATTTATGTACAATTTGAGTGAATGTCGGACTGCATAATGATCCCTTCTCTGTTGATGTAACATTTTACTGATCTCTTTGTATCCTGCTTAATGTGTTAAAACTTCGATCGGAAATAATTGTGAAAATGCACTGTTTTTTGATTACTAGAGGAAATTGACGACCTCCGTGGTTGAGCGTACACACCAGTTTTCACGGTTTCGCCAGCTTTGAAGTCCCGTTTAGTTCCTCGGACGGGTCAATGTGGAACAACAGTTTTCTACATAGTCTCGGGTCTGGGTGTATGTGGTGCCTTCGTTGTCTGTGATTCCATAACACAAGTGCTTTAGCTACTTACTTTGGATTCCGAGCAATGTGTGTGATGATGTCCATATTAAAAAAGAAACCCAGCTACGCACAAGTAATAGCAACGTTACTCTTGAATCAGCCCATCTATTGCTGAAAGCTGCATTGAAATTCGTTGAGTTTTTTTATAAATCTCGGGTTGGCTTCTTAACTTAACGGATCAGCTGAATACCGGTTTTTATTTATCACGTTAAATTACTCTAGTTCATTTCACGTTTTGAAAGTACCTGAAAAGGTCTTCTCGAAATAGATATATTTTGATTTTGATTTGGAACCAGCAACTATCTGACTTCCGCAACTCATCTGACTGGGTAATACAGTAGGTATTCCATTGTTAGACTGGTTGTCCAATATTCATGTAATAGTGGCAGAGATATCGGTGGTCATAAATAAAAAATGAATTCGTTAAAAAAGAAAAAAAGAAGAACCTGCTCGTTTTTGGTAGTCGGTTAAAAACTATTGTGTTAAAGAACAGAGATCGAGTTCAGAGATAACTGGTCCTTTTAACCTTAGTTGAAATATATTCAATTACTACAGATGCTTAAGAAAAGCTTTCCTGTTTCAATAAACCTGTGTATAACAAGTTCAGGGAAGTGAATCTCATATAACATAAAGGAATTGTTTCCTGGAATTCTATTCTGGTTAAGTTAAGCTACAGAAATTATATGATTGAAGGTAAATATTATCGTTTCTTGGTAATTCTCAGAAATCTTTCCAAATTATGGTAACACAGTAATCTGTCGAAAAATATTGTATTTTGATATTATATCTATTGACATTTTATGGTAAAACTACAAGGTCACTGAGATTTGAACAGAAAACATGATGGAAATATTATTAAAATATAAAAAAAAAACAAAAATTTTCAGTCGCAATATCTTGTTGATTATTGATTTAGAAAAATATACAGTAGCTTTATCTTTATTAATTAATATAGTCGCAACCTAAAAAAAAGCATGTTCCGAAAAACTTGCTAATCTGATACCGTTTTTAAAATCCAAAACGTTTTAGTATAATTCTTGAAAAGAAGTGAAAAATTACTACATAACGGCAATGAACTGTTCAACATAATACGATTGAAAGCCGAGCAAAACCGTGGACTAATCTAGTGTTTATCTTAAAACGTTTAAATTATACCAACTCAAAAAACAAAAAAAACATGATAAGTCTTTTAGAATTGTTTTTATTTGGCTTGAAAAAGTAAACATCTAAATCCATTGAAAAGGTTTTGCATATTTCTAAAGAGAATGCATAATCAGATAATCCAATTGCGAACAACAAACAGTCCACAGAATCCTCTTTACAAAATATTGTTGATTGAATCTCAAAAGCATTTTTAGAAGTATTTATTTACATCGCTTTTTTAGGTTTATTAGGGTTAGCTCTTTTAGGGTTAGGTACTTACCAAAAAGGTTTTACAGCTAATGCCAGGTAAGGGTTTGACACGTATGATGGCGGATTACAAAATGGCCGCCATACAAGACAACGAATACATTGAGATAAATTTTCATACAATAGTGATTTTTTTTGCTTTAAATAAGTGACCAAGCTCTGTATTTGTTATATTAAAATAAAAATGTTTTACTAACGTGTAATAATAACTTGTTGATTTGAAGTAGACTTTTCTAGATGGACTAATGATAATCAAATTGTTTTTTTTTATAAGTAGATAGAGATAGATATACATTAGGCATGTAAGTACCGTCGCCAACATAAGGTAATGAATGCAAACACGTTTAAAAAACGTAGATAATAAATTTTCATAAATTTGTTAGATAAATTATTAGCGTTACCCTTTCGCGATGAGGATATTTTGTTTCCTAAACGCTACACAAGTTATTTATAGACCTTAAATTTAGTTAAAACAGATTTTTTTTATTTTGTGTTCGTCAATTTTCATTGCTGTTTCAAATTTTCTTATAAAATTTTCATTGATAATATAGTATTTTTATAATTTGGCAACCTTCTTCCGTCTTCATTATAAAAGCTTTTTTTTTATTTATCTGGTTTTGCTGAAAAAATACTACTAGTAGCCTTTTTGGAACAAATGTAACTTTTATATTTTTTTATAAAAGTATAAACATAATAGTTATGCTTATTCCTATCATATTTTTTTAATTCCAAAAGTATGAATAGAGTATTTGTTTTGTTTGTCAAACAATAGTTAAGTTGTATCTATCACAGTGTAACACAATAGTGTTAAATACGTTGAAGTAGGTCAGGGTTCGAATAACAACAATATCAAATGCCAATATCCTAGATTTTGTTCCAATAAACGTCCGTATCATTTTATCAAAACAAAGATAAATTAAAAAAAAACTTAATATCGTTGAGAATGGAAGACGATTATTTACTTACTTTGACAATAAGAACTATACCTAAACATAAATTAATCTGCTATGAAATGGTGTATCTTAATTATTGTTTATTCAGGTAACGAAATGCATATATGAGAACTTAATTTCATCGATATCAGTTGAGTAGTTTTCGCGTGAAGACGTAACAAACTCAAACATGCACTGAATGATCACTCCATTTTTGTTTAAAAGAACTTAAGAATAACATGTAATACAATTATATTTATTTATTAGTTAAATGTAATATTTGTATATCAATACTTTTAAGCCTTTAAATTCTTCCTTTTTTTAATATGTATATAAATTTCGAATAAATCAAATTATGTTTGGTCTCTCAAAACGAAAAATGGTTTCACGTATTTCTTAACGTCATTATACTTATATTTTTATTCTCTTTCTTGCTTTTCATCTTCAGTCGTTAGATTCTTTTCTTTATCCTTTGATCTGTAAATATTTATTTAATACAGTTTAATTAAATATTTTCGTTTGCTTGTCATTCACAAATCCTTTGATCCATTCATTCTTATATCGCAATAACAAAGTTGCATCAAAGTAATTTTTATGAGATATTTTCTATTAGGAGAATTGGTATTCAGTTCTATTTTAAAATGGTTTCTGTTATTTGGTCCTTTGAGTCGGAAGGTTTTAAGGCATTTTAATTCATTAACATTAAATAGGACGTATTCTACTTACTCTGTATTGGTAACTAGTTTAATAATATTATTGATGGGTGCTTCAACAAATAGCCATAGCAAAGAAGATAGTAAAACCGAAATCACCAAAAATCCGATGCATAAAACAATCTGAAAAAAAAAATCATAAAAATACACTTAAAACTTAAATACTACTTACTAACTGCTTGTAGTTTTTTCCTAATTTAGTCCTAATTTATTTAATTTTAACATTGATTCTATGAAAAAAAGTAAATAATAATAAATATAATAATAATATCTTCAATTGGGATACTCCCACACGGCCATCTGATCCCAAACGAAGCAGAGCCTGTACCATGCTAACCAGACAACTGGTAACAGGGTCACTAACCACTGGACCAACAGGCCAGTCAAGATATTTTTGGAAGTTATTATAGTTAAACTAGCTTGCTTAAAAAAGCAAACTGGCAACTGGACAAAAATAGAAAAACTAACAATGACCACTACATTAAATAATTCTTGTAAGTATATAATAATACCGGCCTATAAATATCCCAATGCTGGACACCGGCCTCTCTTCGTATCACCATCTTAACCAACAAACGAAATGACCATTGATCATCACGCTTGCTCACTTGCACGTTGGCGATTCCAGACACAATATTTGGATTCCAGGTGTGATCCCGATGTTTTCCTTCGCCTTTACTAAATAAATAACTCAAACAAATATATGTTTAGAGAAAGGACCAACTCTGGTCCTTTTACTTATAACCAAGAACACCAGAGATCGGTAAACTTAACCCTAACAAACCGGCGCTTTGTTTGATGAACTAACCTCAGAATAAATCAAATCGAATTGTCGTAGATTCTTCCTCGAATACACGTATTGTTGTATTACTAATGAATGGGTTAAATATACTCCGTAGGTTAGCCGGCTGAGTATTGTGATTCCGTGCCAGTCGATTATTTTGCGAAGGAACCCTGGAAGCAAACATTAACTTATTGTACTGTAAATTTTAAGACACTTTACACAATACTTTCTAGTTATAATAAATGTGGACCACATCACATACATTGTTCCAAATCCAATGTAAGTAGCTAAAGCAATTGTGTTATTGAATCAGAGACAACGAAGGTGCCACAAACACCTATACCAGAGACATTATAGAAAAGTTTTTTTTTTCATATTGACCCGTCCGGGGTTCGAACCCGGAACCTCAGAGTTAGAGACACCTTGAAAACCGAGCAGACACCTGTCTGCCACTCGACCACAGAGGTCGTCAATAAAGAAGCAAAAAAGAAATAGATTTAAAAGTTTCTAGTTCAAGTTCTTGGTGTCAGTCCCATAGTCCGCGCGTGTGGCGGGGGTTGTTCTTACCCACAGTAACCTTCCAATGATGGAACCCAAATAGTCAAATGTTGCTCTGGTCCTTTACATTACCACCCTTGTTGCCTTGTGCCCCCGTTGCACATAGGCCATGAGACAGGATGCACAATGTAGTTGAGTCTCAACCACAAAATGTCCAAAGGTAGAAAGATCGGTAGTTTCCCCATGAAGTTTTGCCCAATTTGGATCCTTAAAAATGTCGTTCATAAAATGTTTTTTTTTATTGCTTACCAATTTCGCCATACTCTACTATCACGATAAATAAACATGTAGCTAAGGCCCAAAGGTTTCTGCTATATACTGCATATAACGCTGAACTTAAGTGATCATACTCCAAGGTAGACCAAGATTCTGCTGACGTCAGGATCTTGAAGAAAACCAAGCTGGCTACTGCAAATAGTATGCTTGATTGTCTCTGTAAAATGTTTAATAATTAAATATGTATGGTTTTCCGTTCTTATCTCTCTGTTTAATATAATTAAGTACCTACCTAAAACAATAATACTTTATGGAGATATCACAGAATAGACCATTCGTCCTAAAGCTGTTTTCAAGTCGCAACAAAAACTTATAAAACAATATAATAAGATCTTAGGACAACTCACACACGGCCTTCTGATCCTAAACTAGGCAGAGTCTGTACTATAGCAACTAGGCAAGTCCTAAACATGATGAAAACATGCAGAAAAGTGTTTTTCTACATTGACCCGTCCGGGAATCGAACCTGGGACCTCAGAGCTGGCGACACCTTGATAACCGGTGTGTACGCCACTCGACCCATAAAAATATAATTTAGTGAGGAATTAAAATGAATATAGTTACCTTAGAAATAGCATTTCTGTAATCTTTAGGTTTATACACCGACAAGATGTATCCCATAGCCATTCCTATAAAATATGGGCCTGCACGATTATGAGCCCTTATGTAGGTATCCAAATAAACTTCATTCTTTCGTATATCTATTATTTTTCTGAAACATTAAAACAAGAATTACAGATATTATTTATTTTATTTTATATAATTATTATAGTAATAATTAAAAAAATGTGGGTAATATTTTCACGACAAAAAAGGGTCTATTGTGTGTAAAAATAACTCAAGCTCTAGAAAGAGCCCAGGGATGCATATTGAGGCATACTTAGAATTTATTTTATTAACTAAAAATAATGATTCCCGCACCAAGAATCACACAAATGCTTATCCCATCTAACCAGCAGCACGTCGAGAATAGTGGTTACTTTGGTGGTGTCCAGTACCTGACGGCTATTTGTGTGTGTGTCAATAGAAACCCGATTTGTCCTTTGATCCTGGGTTTTTGTAGAGAAGAAAAAATATACCATTCTACAGAATTTTGGAAGGAGGCCACGTCTCGAATGGTTAAAAGATGATGACGAATATAATTACCATGAAAGCCTTGTTGTAAATAGCAGAAAAGTTTTTTTAACTTACAAAGCTTATCTACTGTCAATGTGCGTCTCCCGTTTCTATTATTCCTGTTAAAGAATATACAAATTGCATGTACCTCATCAAAGACTTATAGAATATGTATTCCACTAATGTTTTTTGTATGGCTATTCGGATTTACAATAAGTTACCTGATTATTTTAAATCCTTAAAATATGCAATTTTCAAAACAAAACTGTCTCAACTCCTAAATGAAAAATGTTATTATTCAATTGACGACTATATGAATGACAAATTTTGACTTGTAATTTTTCATTTATTTTTTTCGTGTTTTGCAACTTTATTGTTTCCTATTTAATTATTTGAGATAAAATACTGTAACCTGTTTATGTTATAACTTCTTTCTTCTTCATTTCCCATTTCTAATGTATCTCTTGAATATTTGTACGCTGGAGACAGCAGAATATTATGGACTTTTTTTAATGTAACACCTAATTTAACAATATTCTTACAAATAAAATTATTATTATTATTTGTATCTCTTTTAAAATCACGGGATAACTTCAAGAGAAGAGACCCGGTCCTTTGAAAGGCTTACATGGGGACACTTATTATTATTATGAACCCCTTGTGCTAAGCTTAATGTTACGAGTAATTTCACGTCGGTAGTGCAACGGGTGGGATTCGAACCGGTAACCACAAAATCGCAAATCCTACGTCCTAGACATTAGGCTACCGCGGCTTCTATTGAGTTACTTTAGTCTCTATATTTCGTTTATTGTATATTACAAACAAAATTCTAGGAATTTATCAGTAATACCGTCACGTAGAATCTCTTAATAGCTTTGGCTTTGAATTAAATTGTAATTTAAAGTTCATTGTACAATGTTTAAGCTATCATTTTTGTTTTTCATCATAATTACATATTTATCTTGATAATACCTATGTATTTTTAGATTTACATCATGTAATTAAATTCCGTTGTATACTCTACAACGGTTTGACATTGAGATATTTATACCTACTAAGTGGATCATCGGTATTGATTGTGAGCTTGCTTTTTGATAAAATTATATTAAAAAAGTTTATGTTAATGTTTATTTACATCTACAAACAAATGTATCTCCAAAATATTTTCATTAAAAATGCAGTCATCAATATAAATATAAGCTACACAGTAGGTACTCACTCTAAATCATGGAATAATAACAATCCCGGCAACTTCTTCACGTACGTGACTATCCCGGGCATAAGGAATCCCGCAAACACTGTTATGGTAACAATTTTTCTCATGCTTTTGTTTTTCTGCCACAGCATATAAAGTACAGTTCCCATGACAGCTAATTGGTAATCACATGGGATGTACCAACTGACGATTATACACTGCAATTTGTTGATAAGAAAATAATGACTTAAAAATTAAACAAAAAATCCACTTTAGTTAGGTGTGTCAAAGGACCAGCTTTTAGTCCTTTGATCGAAAAATCTTTGTAACATTTTTACATACTCACAATATTGTCACTGTTGATATAATTATTGAGCATCAAGAGACTAAGAAGCCAATTATCGGAACAAGCCTTTTGCTCCTTTTCCATGAACCGTTGCCACACAGGACCTTCGCCTATATACGTCGATACTGCTGACACGTAGAATATTATCACAGCAAACGATGTAGCTAGTCTAGAAAATATAAAAATGTTACATGTTTTTCATAAAGCTAATGCTCCACAAAGATCTTCGCAAGCCCACCTAATAACTGTCAATTTTGAACTAGGGAACGCTTTTCAGCATTCGACTGCACATTCCAAGAAAATGCAATAATATTTTCTTGCACAATATGCACACTTTCATAGAATTTCAGTCTGCAAATCGTGTACCAAGATTGTTTAGATCTTACCTAAAATAACGATTGATCAAAGCAGCAACTGGACTTTTTCTTTTGTTCATAAATCCAATTACCAGCAGTAATCCTGAGATCATTAGAAAAACATCTACTGGTAAATCTATGTGCTTTACAGCATTTGAAAACGGATTTTTCGCGTCCAGCATAAACTGAAATGGGAAAGTAGAAATTATCAAATGCCTGTAACAGTTCACTTAAAGGACCACTTCTTGGTCCTTTATTTATTTGATCCAGTTTATTTCTTATTCTTAATCCCATAACAATGGCATCTGATAAGCATGTATTCAAATACCAACACTGTCGTACCTCATCAAATTTTAATCCATTGCTATAAGGACTCAAGACTTCAAAAAAAGATGTATGGACGCCTACAGCAAAAAAGGCAACGGAAAGTTTCGAACAGTTAAGAAAATTGATCTCATCTTTCGATTTCTTGGTCAATGACTCCCAGTTTCTTCTTAAACAGAATGAATTTAATATGCTATGTTGATCTGAAATAAAAAATAAATATAAAAAAATGATAAAGAAATCTTAAAACCGATAAATACAAAATTTTAAAAATATTTACCTCTATATTTTCTACTTAAGTTTCGAAGATAGTAAGTTGAATAGACTGCCATACCTATCAACGACGTAATAAACAACCTAAAAGAAAATATACATTAAGGTACTTATACACAGTACAAGTAAGTAGTATAAGAGAGATGTTGCTCTATAGCGAGACATCTATAGCCTCAATTCCAATACCTATTATCACACATAGTGATTATCGATTAGAAAACGTAAGAGAAGATACACAACGTTAGCAAAATAATCTGATTCTTACATAAATAAGTAAAACCCTTGTCTAAATTCCGTCTTTGTACCAGCAATAGTACAAGAATCAACAATTATCACTGGTTCAGCTGGTGTTATAGGATTAACTGAGTATAAAGCCTTCAAAATTTTGGAGATGGAATCAGGTTTGCAAGTAGCTGGTAGACAAGATCCCCACGTAACTTGGTTCAGATCTCTGCCTATTCTCGTTTTTGTCTGAAAGAGAAAGAAATTGATAAAAAATACGTTTCCCACCATTATTACTAATGTGTGAATGGAAAAATGGATGTGTAGATGTCTGTAACTCTCTCAAGCAATACTCCATACATTTGGACGAAATTTGCTCAAAGAGATAATATATAACCTTTAGGAGGATTAGTACATATAATTTTTTTTTATTTGGTTTGCTAACTGTTCACTTTCTTTATCACGGGCCTGCTGGCAGAGATTTCTTATGAAATAAGCAGAGCCTTTGTACATTTGTTGTCTTATATCTTACAAAAATTATTAAATATATAAATAGAGTAATTTTGCCCTGATATATGAAAATCGAAATAACGCAAGGCACGACGAATAAATTCGAAAAGATAAAGATATATAATGCAACCATGCACACAATAAATTAAACCATTCACAAGAAAACTCTAAGATTAGAATAATACACTCAGCATTTATGTGGTTTGTTCCATGTATATCATGATCACATCAACAAGCTGTCTACATTACATAAATTAACACACCTTAATAATACAGAGTTAGTTACTAAACCAGGATATAAAGATTATGTACTATTAATGTTGTAGCAATAGTAACTGCATGCAAATATTTTGCTACTAAGTCAATTAAAATTATAGGTTATTTTTTTTTAAGATGATACCTATTAATCTGCAACCATCCACCGCACATAAATCACTAGCACTAAATAATCTACGATAACATCAGTTTTCAAACAGTCTCAAAACCAAAAAGTTTTGGAATTATGATGACGCATCTGTTGTACAGAATTAATTTAAAAGGATTGTGTATATTGAACGAGGTAATCAGGTGTAATTTGTCGGTCAAACTGGAGGTCTAAGGGGGAGGCCTATGTTCAGCAGTGGACGTCTTCAGGATGATGATGATGATGAATCAGATGCAAAAAACAACTTTCCCCAAGGAACATAGGTCAAAATGTTTAACTGGAAAATTAACTTTCCATGCAAATTGACAGGTCACGTGACTTATGTTTGTATGAAAAGATGATTCTCGATATTAAAATTTAGAAATGTTTCTTGGGAAAAGTAGTTCTTTTTTATGTACCAAATTACCTCGTTGAATATACGCACTCCTTTTAAATTAAAACTGCATAGCCCAGCATCGAAGGTTGAGATTTGAAGTAGAAATACTTACTGCTACATAGGGTTCTGTTGATCCCAATAAACTTATATCAGCATTCTCGAAGGTTTTGGTGGTTAATTTAACATCGGCTAGGCAGTACTGCGTATTGATATTTGAAATCGTAGGAGCTTGTAAACATTGATCGTAATTACCCAAATTATATGGCGATCCGTATAGGGTACCGACCAAATGGTGCATTGAATTCCAAACTGAAAATTATTAACCAATTTTCGATGCTTCAATGGTAAATTTATAATTTCACAACAACAGTACCCAAACCGTTTTGGACCACAATAGCTAAAATATGCATCAACAATTCCATAATAATTTAAAGAATTTCGTTCCATCAAAACTAGAAATATGACAGCATGAGTAGACTTCATAAATCAAATCAAAGAAAAATAGGATACTCTTAATTTTGAGAACAAGCGAAATCGAAATCTAGAACACTCAACCGTTTTTCCTAATTTCAATGGACAAGCAAAAGTTACAAACGACCAACAAAGTGTGTATCGGTTTTTTATACAAACTTCTAACTATGCAAAACGGACACAAATTTGTGTATTACCATAACAAATTTGTACTTACCCCAGACTGCCCATACTGTATAATTTCGTGCATTGTTTAATATTAATTTTGTTTCGTCCAAACACGGTCTTTCGTCGGCATCCCATGATTGGTCCTTAAGCCCCTTTAGAACGATGTCTATTGTTGTAATGTCATTGGTCGAAAGTGTTTCTGCTTTGTTTCCACCTGCAAAGAGTATTTCTATTTCATTAACTTTGTTATAATATGATGTATTGTATGTCGTTATATGAAGCGATAGCACAGCCTAGGGCAGCGGACGAGCGATTTTGTGGTTGCTCATTCAAAACTCACCCACAGCACTACCAACGTGAACCTAGTCGTAACACAAGCATTTAGCTTAGTTATGTGGAATGCGCAACCTTTTAACCAGCGAAGCTTTTTTAAAGTATACCTTTTCTCTATAGCATTGTCCGTAAGCTAAGTTCTGTCAATTATCAACTACTAATTTAGCTTACAGAAATTCAAAATAAAATAAATGAAAGACGTTCTTAGCCAGCGATTCAAAAAATCTTAGTTATTTTGTTCTCAAACTCTGTTAATATACTTTTTGGGTGTTGCACTAATTCGCAGCACTGGACTGAATTCTCCCAAGAGAGGCAGACATTACAGACATCAAAACAAAGGGTTGAGTTACTGAAAGTAGACTCCAAGGACCACTTCACACATGTAGCACTAATTAGCTCTTAAATTTAACACTACACATTCCGACAATTATAAATAATATTAAAGAGTACTTAAAAACTTACTGAACAAGTAAACTAAGAGTACAGTTAAAAACTTCATTCTGCTGCAAACAACTTCAGTCAAATGATAAAATTATACAGTAACTATTTAGTTAAATAGCCTTGATTTTGCAATACGTTATTATTATAAAAACGTGCTTATTTTTTATATTTTTCTTATCATCATCTACCTGTTTTAGCTGTAGATACTTGACGGGGTTCATCCGCAAGGTAATTATTATTATAATTATTATTATATTAAGATAATTATTATATTAATTAAATATATATAATTATTATTAGTTATTTTTAGATTTAAACGATAAAAATAATGTTGATGCTTTGAACCACGATGTACTGAGAATCACAAATTCATTTATACACAATAAAATAAAGAAACACTAAGAATATTACAAGTTTTGTACGAAAGAAACAAATTTAAAATAGAATATCTTTGATTTAAGACGGCAGTGCTGTGAACTAAACGTATCATTTAGAAAATTTAGTTTCACGTACAAGAATACCTTGACCTTAATAACTTATTCTTTTAACTAAATTACTATAAGGCTCTTATTGAATTTGCATATAAACATTGAAGCTGCACACAAACTGATCTCATAATTAAGTGAGTGATGAACGAGTGAATTGTCGCCAGCTCTCGCGCGTCACGTGCAACCTACATTATATCTTGGGACATCTCACACACTGTCATCTGATCCCAAACTAGGCAGAGCCTGTACCATGGCAACCAGACAACTGATAAACATACTTATATATTTATAAATACATACATCATATAGATAAATTACACCCAGACACAAATAAATGATCGTGCTCATCACAATGATTTGTCTTGGGTGGGAATCGAACCCGCAACCTCCGGCAGTCAGGGTTACTAATCACTAGGCCATCAGGCCAGTCAGGCAGTCAGTCACATCATAATTATATGTAAATACTAATCATCATTATCATCTCCCAGCCCCTGGCCCATTAATATGGCGTCGGCGCGAAATCTTTGGAAAAATACTAATAAATTACAAAATAATGTTTTATTTCGTGTTTGCCTCAACGCATCTGTTGACGCAAACACGAAATAAAACCTTAAATATCCAATATAATTACGTTAATAATTATACGTCCCACGTTAATTAAAATAAGAGAACGTTGCTACTGTTTAATTTAATAAGTTAATTGGTTAATTGAGTAGTTCTTATTAACCTGTAATTTGCAGTATTATACTTAATATGACACACAGAAAATCTAATTAATAAAAAACGGTCATCCATCAAAATACAAACCTTAGTCGACGCTGTTTACCTAATAGATTAAGTTCTGAAAAATGGCTTCTTAGAGGTGACTCATCAGTTTTCTTAAGTAAACCCTAAAAAAACCTTAAAGTTGGGTTTTGTCTTAAAGAGGCAACTTGTGACATATTATTATGAAACTCCAACAAAAGGTACTGATTGATTGATCGGTATTTTCTCCGTTGATACAAAGTATTTGCGAGGGGGCTGAGTTCGAATCTTTCGTGAGATTTGTTCAAACATTTTTTTTGCTACACACTGGCGAATATTTCGACTAATATTTTTCTGCTCGCATTTTTTTAATATGTTTTATTTTTTTACATCGTAATGATATTCCGCGTACTTATAAGGAAGAAGAAGTATGTAAAACAATTTACGGGAAACTCAATCCGTGTGTATTCGGTGGTTTCTCAGAACTAAATTCTTTAAAAGAATGTTGTCGTTTCGTAACCAAATTTTTAAGTACGATTGCTTTTTTTCCTGAGTTGCGCTCGGGGCTAAGTGTAAGCCGTACGTTTTTGCCGATAAAGGTTAAGCCACGCTCGCCGCGGTTGGAACGATGGGTAACCATTTGTAAACATATCGAGACCCCTCCGTGCCTCGGAAAGCACGTTAAGCCGTTGGTCCCGACTATCATACAATGATCTTTGACAGTCGTTAAGTCATTACAATTCTGACAACTTGTCTTACTATGGAATACTGTATTACCTACTAGTAAGTTGTGGAGATCAGACAGGCAGTCGCTCCATGTAAGATATGGCATTCAGCTTAATTCAGTAAGACTGGAGGCCGACCCTTACATAGCTTGTGAAAAGGCTAGGCAGAAGAAGATTGCTTTTTTTCCTGAAAATATTCATAAATACAAGAGGGGTAATTTGGGCTTTTATGGTTTAACAATAATGCTGAGAAAGTTATCAACGCTCATACGTTGGCTATAAAAAATATTTAGGTATATAAGACAAGATTCTATATATAAGGCTACACTGGCTAATTTATTGGCTTTGAACTTATGTGTACCTACTGTACCTTTATTTCTGAAACAATTTAATTAACTCTGTCTGGGAGCAGTAAATATCTCTGAAATTTGGAAAGCTAGCCATAATGGCCGCCAGAACCTAAATTCTGGGTCAAGTATTTATTAAGTCAAAAATTAAATAGCTTAGAATAATAGTGACAATCACTGATAATCAAGAGCAAGAGAAGCGACGGCCGATCGGGAACATGATGGGTCCATGATGTAGCAAAAGTTTAGGTTACATACGGCGGCGGTAGCCCAATGACTGGGGCGTCGGACTTGTGATCATGTGGATCATGTCTCGGGTTCTCTCATTTGAGATTTGTCATTTGGGCTAGAAATATTTCTTTTCTTTTTTTTACTATCATATTTCGATAGCACGATAGGTTACTTCAACTTTAAGTTTATTAAAAGACTTAGTATTTTAATGTCCGTAATCTAATTTCCATAGCCATTAAAACCAAATAATTCACACATCCAATCTCCAACTTCCAATCATTGGCGACTTGGACAAACATCGGTGGATCTTATTGGTACAGCTTGGCTTTCTCAAAGGCTCCGTAACCGAATAATCACGGTTTGATTACTGTTAAGACTAACATTTAAATGGTGCAGATGTTTAGGATGTGTTTGGCAATGAGAAAATTACTTAATCCGTCATTAGTTTAATGATTAAGATTTCTTTGAACTAGGATAGACATTGGTACAAATGTGAATTTCTTACATTGGACGGTATTAAAGTAGGCGATTGGACACTAAGCAGACCACGCATAATTTGTACTCCAGAAACATTCAAGAAAAAATTCAAGATACGCAGTTTCGAGTCACAGCCCGAAATGTTTTCGATTGCATCATTTTATCGCAAATCGAACCTTATCCGCATGGCATAAAGTTGTATTATTGATGCGAAACTTTTTGAAATTACTGAATTTTTGCAGATCATTTTTAAAGTTGGATTTGAGACACTGCATGCTGTTCTTTTAACTTTTATCAATGACTAAAAAGGAAATTATGGGACCTCACATATGTTTTCACAGGTAAATTGATAGCGAACATGAAAAAAAATAATGTATTCAAAATTATAAATAAGCTAATTTGCATTTCATTCAGGAGAATTCAACCTTGGAAATATATTTGTCATTTTTGTAACCTTTTACACAGTCTTGTAATTTAACCGTGTATCTCTTTCTTCTTCATAAGTACTGTGGTTCATAAGGCGCTGCTGCACTGCGATTCACGAGGAGCGGGATGTCCACGCCAATTCAGCTGCATCTGTTCTTTTGTTAGGGTTTGTTGTGTTTCATGCAAAGCGTGTCCGTGGGTGCAGTGACTTTTATCATTTTAACCTATTCGTCCCCGAGCGGCGACCGGTTGCCGCATTACAATAAAAAATCAATTGTGTCTCATTAGCGGTGATTAGAGAGATTAAAGTGAAGTGGCGCCTTAAATGTCTAGCGTTTTTGTAATATTTTCAATCATAACTTTTGGGAATAAAGTAATGTTCCCAAGGATGTTGGCTATCAGTTTCGTCTGTGTGTCCAATCTCTTTGCAGGTACCTCCCCGTTGAGGTTAAGTCATCAATCCCCAACTTTGGTATTTGTTTAGAAAAGTTTTCTTCCTTTTTTTTTTTAAGTTTCGATGCTCCTCTCTCAGGATATACGAGGTTCGAATACGGAATATTAGTGGATTTCAAGTATTTGTTGTTTCTACAATGTTTGTTTCGGGACAATTTAGATCCATATTTAAGGATTTTCATTTGTTTTTCAGAAGTCCTCCTCTTTCGGTTACCTTATTAGTGAGAGTCGTGGTCAAAATTCGGATATAGGTTTTGGTGTGTGATGCGATACCAGTTATTTCCATCTGCCACCGGATGTTAGCATTATTAAGGTCAAAGTAGAAAATAACTTTTTGGACATTGTCTCGGGTCTGGGGGTTTGTGGTACCTTCGTTGTCTCTAATTCCACGAGTGCTTTAGCTACTTACATTGGATTTGGAGCAACGTAAGTGATGTGGTCCACATTATAAATGCGAAAGTTACTACTCTGTTTTTTTTTCACGGCTAAATGCTGAATCAGTGTTACCATGGGAAGCAACCAGTGCAAACAGACTAAATAATTCAGATCCTACAAGTATCATTCAAAATAGATTGAACGACGGAAACACCTGAAATTCTGAAGATGTGTAAACCACTAATTAAAAATTCACAAATGGGACGGAATTCAAGTTATCCGCTAGTACCTAGACACTAAACGTCGTTTGAAAACTTAAACAAGCACCTGTCTACAATGACTACCTATGTATAACACAACTGCAGTTCCCTTGAATCATTAATCTAAGTCACAAACCTGGAACAAACAAGCCGAGTTTCTAAGGGAAATCCAAACATTTCCGTACTCAACTTTAATGCGAGAATAGTTTCAATAAGACCAAAACATCGGTTTAGTGCGGCTGTTGGTTTAACTTAGATTATTGTTAAGTTTAGACTTTATGTATACAGGAATATGTATCATGTTAGTATGTCATGGTTGGCCAAGCGGTTCAATGACCGGATTTTCAGTTTCGGACCCACTACATGCAAGTACGAATGTGACTGTTTCAAAGTTTTATGTTCTTTATTCTAAGTTTGTGAGTGTGTATGCTTGTTGCGTCTTCACGCTCAAATGTCTGACCAATTTTGATAAAATTTTGTATGGAGGTAATTGACGCTGTATCCAAACAAGTTAAGTTATCTCAAAAACCGCGGTTAACGCCAGAGGACGTAGCAACTAGTCGACATATTAATTCTTCTTCTGTGGGGTCCTTAAGTTGGGGTTGGCTACCAGTCTTACTGGATTTAGCCGAACACTGTATTTTACATGGAGCGACTGCCTATCTGACTTCCACAACCCATGGGTAATACAGTATCCTATAGTGAGACTGGTTATCAGAATTGTAATGACTTAACTACTGTCAAAGATCACAGTATGACAGTCGGGACCAACTGTTTAACGTGCTTTCCGAGGCACGGAGGGCCCTCGGTATGTTTTCTAATGGTCAACTATCCACGGACCAACCGCGGCGAAACCGCAAACCGTACGGCTTACACCGAGCCACGAGACCCTTAGTCGACATGAGAATTATGATTATTTGAAAATGGGCTTGAGTTGAATACTCTCCAAAACCTAATTGTTTTTTAAATTTTGATGTAAAGAATACCTTTTGTCATCAAAATTGCTTTAAAAGATCAACGTTTAACATTCATACAAAAATGTTTAAGGCCCGAATAGTTTTAATATAGCCCCAAAATGGCTGTAACAGAAGTGATAAAATTCCCGCCTGTCTTAACAGCGATCCCTCCCGTTTTATATTTAAGATTTATTATGAGAACAATAAATTTTACAGTGCGGAAACTTTGAAGGAAAAGTACTGTCGAGTGAAACGGTGTTATGGAAAATGTTATTTTTTGTAAACGGTTTGTTTTTGGTACAATGTTTTTGGAGTTTTCGTTATTGTTAAGGGCAGTTAATAATTATGTGAAAAACTATTATATATGAATATAAAAATGTTTTTAAATTATTAAATATTAATACTTTTAATAATAAAAAAAAATGATTTATGAGTAAATTCACGTTTTTCTTCAAGATAGATAATATGACAAGAAAGATATTTGATAGATAGGTACGTTTTTGATGACTTTTGTATTTTTATAATAATATTTTTTATGATATACCTAACTGTTTGTGTAATGTTAACTCTAAAAAGATTTTTCTTAACATAATAAATGAAAATTCTCCGAAAGGTATTTTTATATTCTACCTCACAGAGTTATTACCACATTCGTATTTAAACATAAAACGGTTATCAAAACATATAATTTCTCTCAAAACATAAATTTATTATTTAATTTTTCGAATCTCGAGCGTAAAACGATAAAAATTTAACGCCGCCATTTTTATTTTCTTTTTATTACGAAGCCGTCGTAAAGGCATCCGAAGGAAATTTTCGAATATTCTAGTTTTAAAGACGTAACAAGTTACACGGTAACAAAGTCCCTATTTCAGGTTAGAGCACGAATAAAGGCCTTGAAGTCTGGTTTTACATGTTCCCAATGGTTTTATTATACGATATCATTGTTTAGGGTTAATATATAGGTTCTTTGCTAATTTAGGTCTTGTGTTTAATTCTGAGCACATCTTTTACTTAACATAGGAGGGCATTGTAAGATAAACTCCTGAATTGTTATTCCGTTTTCATTGGTCTTATCTGAGCAGGAATTCTAGTACTAGTATTAATTATTTTAATAATTTATTGCACTTCTTAACCTAGTAAGTCTTGAATACGCAAATAGGGTACAGTAAGGTTTCAAAAGTGCCTGAAACTGCTTGAAATAAAAACCTTTTGATTCCTAAATAGATTTAAAAACTACATAATAACATTTAAAGGAACGACGCTAATTAATTATGCTTGAAATCTATTTTCAAAATCAAACCAACACTATTTTAATTTTTCTTTCTTTCTTCATTCTTAAGTTTCTTGAAGACGTAGGGAAATGATAAAAATAGGGATTCATCAAATCACTGATTTATTTTAGGGAAATGACACCACGGAGTTTTTTTACTATATATACAATATAGAAAAGAGAAAGTTATGTTTCGTATATTACTGTAGGGACTACAGAGAGCGAAGCGATAAAAAAAATCTCTTTTTTTTTTTAAAGGTTACTAGCAATGTGGGAACATAACTAGTATTCTTGTTAACCCCTCGTGGTAAGCTAAGATGCTTGTGTTACGAGTGGGTTCACGTCGGTAGGGTAATGGGTGGGATTCGAACCCGCAACCACATGATCGCAAGTCCGACGCCCTAGCCATTAGGCTACCGTCGCTTCTTTAATGTTACCTTGCTTACCGTTTCATATGCCGCTGTAATGTTGACATTTATTATATGATATCATATGTTATGCACAAACGTTGACTCCAGAGTAACTGGGTCACACAAATATTTTTCATTCGTCTAAATTAATGGTATTTTGTATTAACAAACAGGAACGCTTGTGTACTATAATAACATTCGTATAATAATGTTTGCAGATAAATAGTAAAATGTCGTTTCGATGCACTTAAAACTAATAAATACAAATTACAGTCTGTTAGAAAGATAACATTTTAAGTTTATGTAAATGAATTGGAAAAAGAAATCTGGAAACGATAGATCTACTAATATTATAAAACTGAAGAGTTTGTTTGTTTGAATGCGTTGTCTGAGGAACTACTGGGCGGATTTGAAAAATTATTGCTGTGTTATATAGCCCATTTAATGACAAGGGCTTTAGGCTACTTTTACGACGACTACGCGGGATGAGCCGCGAGCAAAAGCTAGTGTATATTTTGAGATTTTCTTTATATAAAAATTCGGGTTTTTATTCATGTGACAAAAAACTACTAGTACTTATACAAATGTATAAATCCTCAAGAGTCATACATTCAGAACCGCTAAATAGTTCTCCCAAACAGAATCATTGATGAGAACCGCGGTAGTTGGTAAATATTAGTATTACAAACCGTCTAATCATATTAATGAATAAAAGGTATCCCAAATACGTAAACTTGAATTTACGAAGGAATTAATTGTATATTTATTCATTTAAAAATTTCGCGTCCACAGGACCGAGATAAGTTTGTGAAGTTAACAGCCAACCCTAGTAGAGGAGAGACACACTAAGAAGACGAATATTAAAAAAAAATGAAAAAAAAAAACTTTTCACAAAAATATTCAGTTATTAATAATATAATAATAATACCGGCCTATAAACGTCCCACTGCTGGGCACAGGCCTCTTCCCATATAGAGAAGGGATGAGCTTTGATCACCACGCTTGCTCATTGCGGGTTGGTGATTTCAGATTCCAATATTTTGGAATCCAGGTTTCCTCACGATGTTTTCCTTCACCGTTAGTCAATGATGTCTTAGAATGATTAAGAAAGTACATATAACTTTGAAAAAGTCACATTGGCACTTGCCTGGGTTCGAACCTGCAACCATGTGCATGCGAATCCGGTCATTGAACCATTAGGCCACCACGACGCTTAAGTTATTAAAAAAAGATTTTTAAATATTTGTTGAAGTCCAAATAAGGTTTAAAAGGGGAGAAAATATGGAAAAATTGGAGAGTAAACGATAACCGATACACACCCGTAGAGCCGCGGGTTACAAGTCAATTAACAAAAGTGAGAGAGAAAGCATGAGTTTTAACGATCCAAGTATTCAACCTACATCCCTACAAAATTATTCTGCCGTGAATCACATAAAATCTTAAAGAACAAACCCAATTAGGGTCTTCAAAATGAAATTTCACGAGCATAAAAGTCTCCAACAAAAAATGGCCGTTAAATATAATTTTGATGGCGTCTGTACATTTTAGTTGTACTTCAAGTTGAACCGTTTTAAGTAGAGTAATGTCCAAAGTTTAAGTACTGTAGGCTAAGTTACTAAACTTGAGAACATTTAAACGCGGACATGTAACACCAATATTATTAAGTTACGCCCAAGTGTAGAGTTACCTTTATTTAAGAATCTTTTTGTTGAATTTTTTATTCTTTATTATGTTTCCTTTAGGAAGTTTTTTTTTTGTGTGTGTTTTTTTATGTGGGTATTAATAATTATAATTAAAAAGGATTTTTGTTGTCTATTTATATCATTACGCCAGTCTTCTGTTCTTCATGTGAAACTTTAATTAAAATACCTAAGTTGAAATGTATATCTACTTTATTTGACGACCTCCGTGGTCGAGTGGCGTACACACCGGTTTTCAAGGTGTCGTCAGCTCTGAGGTCCCGGGTTCGATCCCCGGACGGGTCAATGTAGAAAATCACTTTTTCTACATTGCCTCGGGTCTGGGTGTTTGTGGTACCTTCGTTGTCTCTGATTCCATAACACAAGTGCTTTAGCTACTTACTTTGGATTCGGAGCAATGTATGTGATGTTGTCCACATTTATTAATATAATAATATGTACTAATTACGACTTTTCTTTTTTTCAGGTAAGTACCTAACTTATGGTTGGAGATTTAAAGCAACGACAGGTAAAGTGCGATTAATGGCGACTGTGAACATGAGGTGAGTCGCTACGCAGACAAATACTTACACCAGCGCGAGGTTCCGCACAGTGTATAACTTACTTCACAGCCGCCAATACGTTTGAATCGAACTATAACTTAGATATTCAGAGCACTAGTAACAGAAATATTAGAAAGAAAGAAAGAAAGAAGAAAGAAAAAACATTTATTTGCGTCAAATATGCGACGCGTACACATAAAAAAGAACAGAAAAAAAAACATATTTTAGATGACGCGTCACATAAGAGCAAAACGGTCGTCGCTCAGCATATGCCAAAGTTCCTGCTAAAAGCAGGGCCTTAGCGCTGATTTTCAGCGACGACCGAATTAATTACTATTCAATTCCATTATTTTTTTATTTCTGTTTTACTGAATCCCGGTTTCTTTAAACTTTTGTCAAATTTTAACTGGCCTGTTGGTCTAGTGGTTAGTGATTCTGACTGCTAAACCGGAGGTGGTTTTCATCGGGTTCGATGCCCACCGACGAGAAAATGTGTGATGAGCTCACGATCATTTGTTCAGTGTCTGGGTTTAATTCATCTAAAACTAGGTTAAAATATGTCAGTATGTTTATCATTTGTCTAGTTTCCATAGTACAGGCTTTGCCTAGTTTGGGACCACACCGGACCAAACCGTGTGATCGAACTACCAATAACTTTTTAGTAACCAGTAAATGACTTGATTTCTTCCCTTTAGGTAAGGAGCAAGTCTAGTCATTTATTGGTGCTGATTCCTCTGTACGCAAACTAAACTAAAGGGGAATGCCAATTTTAGGCCCAGAGATGCACATGGTATTGGTTTCCCTAAAAAAATATGTTTATATTTTTCCCACGTCATCCACATATTCATTAGTCTGTGTAAGTCCGCAACATTTTTTTGAAAATATAAAAATTGAAAACGACTGCATTTGCAAAAAAATGTTGGCAGGTAATTGGAATAATCAGTGATCATTTTCTTCACCGTTCATTTTCTTCCAAGCAAACATAAAATAAACATTATAAATCATAGAAATCCCCTTTTGTAATTATTATTATTTATATTTTTTAAGATTACTAACGATAAATAAAAAAAACTTTTTTGATTTGATTGATCCATATATCGTTTTTTTTTCTTTTTATGGCAACACCAAGTCTAACTTGTCAGCTGCCGGAAAACGTAATTGTCAATCATTGCTTGTTTGTTAGATTGCGGCGACTTGTGTGTGTTTATTTTTTGCGGATTCAATTGACTACTTTTGCTCATGAATACTACTGACTCCGACGATTCTCCTATACCTGACGACATCGGCCTGATTATGGATTCTGCTCCAGCTACTCATGACGAAATTGGCGACAACTTGGATTTGATATTAGATGCTTCGACCGACGAACCCGGATGATGATTTGGATGATGTTTTAGTGGTGTATGAAGATTAAAACTACAATGTGTGTTATATTATTTGATTCCCAGTTAATTATGCTCATTAATAAATTAAAATAATGTAATAAGTGATATTTAACATAACCGGTACTAATGAAATATAAGAATCTTAAATAACTTAAAAATGCCAAGTTTTTTTGTATTCAATTCTTTTACTAATTAGTTACTTGAATTGCCCCCTATTATAATCATGAATTGTTATATGTGTGCACACTGGGCCTAAGTTACAATGGCGACTTGGCATGCCCCTTTAAACCATTGTTGTCTGTTACTAAAATAAAGCGTGAGAAAAAGATGGCAACAGATAACAACAAACTTAGAAATTTCAAACTGGTTTTCGCCTTAAATATCAATGTTTTAACACACGTTTTTACTTGTCGGCAAATTTGTATGACAATTTAGGTAGGAACTAAATTTGACAGTTCTAATTTTCGTCTGTCCTTTTCTTAATATGTAAAAGTGAAAAAGATACCGATGGACTAAAATTAGTTTAGTTCGTGCTTTACAGAATCGAGGCCATTGGCTTCAATGGATCAAAATGAATCAAATGGATTTTAAACACACCATCATAAGCCTCAAGGAGAAAGAGAACTCACCAAATAAGTTCCTCCACCCAAATTACAATTTAACTTGGGGTCATTCAAGTTTCGATCGCTACAGTCCTAAGGTACCTTTATCAAAAAGAATCCCCGACCTTAGGGTCTGCCGATAAATCATTGTCTTGCGAGTTATAAAGTTAGAACTACCCTCTTTTATAAGGGTAGAGAAAATAATTATTTTTGGAAGATTTTGAGGATAACAATATCAGGTTATCAGGCTGTATTAAGAATGGCGGTATTTAATTTCTTAGTCACCTAAATTATTTTACAGGAATAAAAATTTTGCTTACCTCTTGGTAAAAAAATGTAATAAAAAAATAGTGATATCTACATGTAAAAAGATAATTTATAAGCGGTTTCCGAATAAGGCTGTGCATTTTTATAGGCCTCTGTATACTGCATTGGTATACTCTAGTAAATTTACTGGTATATTTCTTCTCCAGAAAAAAAAATTGTAAGCAGTTTCTGTTCCACAGATGGACTACCGATTTACGAATTATTGATGCATGGTAATACGGCCACACTTCCTGACTTCTTCCCTAATTTACTGAGTATTTCGAACACTGAAAACCCATTAAATATTTTTGTCCCTGTCCCTAGATCAAGCTGGTCTTGCCAAACTTGCAATAAAAATGTCCCTAAATAACTAAACTTAGATTCAGCCCTCTCCTACTGTTTGCATTACGAAGATTATTAGCAACGCATTAAGTCGAGGTTCGAACCCGGCAGGTGCTGCCCTTGGTGAACGTTGCTAATGTAGTTAGTTTTTCTATGGTCCTGGCTGGAGGTCGTTAAGATTTCACCAAGAAGTCCGGTGAAGCTGTCAAAACCTGCACTCATAACCTAAATGCAGTAGACTTTATAAAGAAACCCGCGATTCGAACCCGGGACCTCTTACTTGCCACTCTTCCAGTCTCATATGGAACTATTACAGACTGACTTACATACTGGTGTATTCTGTATATTATATACGTTAAGTTTGTCTCCTTTGTCCAGGTTTGTATGTATCCCAAAACACGTAAGATTCCCATCAGATAGGGACGGTCTGCCCTTATAAATCATAAGTAACCATCCAATGATAATAGCTGCTATTTACTGATATTGTTACGAGCTTATGAGCAATGCTTTTAACCGACTTCAAAAAAGGTGGAAGGGCATTTTTTTAATTTAACAAACTAAATCTTTTTTATTTTAATTAATTTTAAGAAGTTTTTATGCATAAAGGGGTAAAGGAATAAAGTAGTACTGCAGTAGATACACAACTCAAATAAAATTTAATACATAATTGTAGTTAACTATATTATTTGTTTGTATTTCAAAGAAAGTTTGTATTTGAAAGGTTGGAATTTAAGGCTTTCAGATAAAAAATAATTTAATGATGTTGAGGTAAATTAGTCTAAATTAGATGTACCTGGTACCTAAGTTTGGATAATAAAAGTATTTTTTTCTCGTATAGACAAGGAAAAAAGAACAGGCAGTCGAATATGAAACCTCCTCCTTTTTGAAAGTCGGTTAAAATACACAAATATTATCCCATCAGAGAATATAGCCTCCAAAACATTGCTGTGTTAACCATAGCTATTAACCATTGCCATATCTAAACCAAAGTTTTAAGACTACTTAAAACTTTGGTTTAGATTACTAAATCTAAAGCTAATTTTCCTCTAATCTTGATGTCCTAACCCTTACAAAGTTTAAGCAATCAAATTGATCTGTAAGTATGAGCCCAAAAACTAGCCAATTAGCGATCTTAAGGCCAATTAATTAATCAACTCGATAGCCATTCAGAGTTGAAGGTTTTCCAAACCGTTTGAATCACACGCCCGAAGATAGAAGTTTCGTGTGTTAGGGTGGATATGATATTAGTTCTGGGTAGGATTTTCCTGAAAATTAAAATAAGAAATACTTTTCGGTCGAACTGAATAGTAAAAAAGATAATTATACTAAGACAATATTAAAATAAACAACAATTTGGAGAGAACTTGTTTTCGTAACACATTTTTAAATAACGGGAATGAATCGCGTAAACAAAAACAATTTGTTGTGAAAAGAAATTCTCTTAATTCTAAGTGATTACTTACCAAAGTAATCAATCAATCAACTCAACCTATCGCGGTTTTCTGCTGAATATAAGCCTGCGCCAAAAAACCCGGTTCTTCACCTACAGCATCTATTCCGACCCAGCTACCAAACTCCATAAAACATTTTAACAGAGATTCAAGACCAAAAATCTTTGTCACTTAACCTCCAAAACTGCAGAACCGATAAACATTCCATAACGAAAATCAAGCAGTTCTTAAAATCCCAAGTGAATATCAGTTGAAACCCGCAGTGATTTACGAGCTATCGTCTTCATCCATTAAGACGGTGCTCAAGTGACGCTCGTAAACTTTGGATTAGTGCTCTCTTTAATTACAGCGCCATCTTTCGGGAAACCGCTGCAGTTTTAGTTAGAGCTCGAATACTCACGGTTATGGTAAGATAAATATTAAAAAAGATGTATAAATCAAACGAAATATATTTCCAAAGATTGGAAATTAAAAACAACTGTTCCCAATGAAAGCGACTGTAATTTTTTTAGGTAAGAACATTGACGGAGGGGTATCCCTCCGTCTTCATGAAGATTCCCTCTAAAAAGTTTTTAAAATAAGTTTCCACATACTCATAACAAAACAGTTATTCATTTAAGTAATTTGATAGATACTTTTAGTATTTACTGACGACCTCCGTGGTTGAGTGGTGTACACACCGGTTTTCAAGGTGTCGCTAGCTCTGAGGGGGTTAGATCCCCGGACGGGTCAATGTAGTAAAAATACTTTTCTACATTAATGTCTCGGGTCTGGTTGTTTGTGGTACCTTCATTGATTCCGATTCCATAACTCAAGTACTTTAGCTACTTTTTGGATTCGGAGCAATGTATGTGATGTTGTCCACATTTATTTATTATTTACTTACACTGTTGCACAAAGGTGGACTTCATGCCTGAAGTAATTTTCTGTCAGTCACGACACTTGCATTAAAATTAAAGAGATCACAAATTACCCTTTTATTCTTCTGACCTTCTAAAAGTCTCTTGTAAACAAGATAGGGGTGTCACCCTAATCCAGCCCAAATTAACTTCACTTCCAAACCGATTGAAGGCGGCGATATATTCTAAAAGTTTCACCAGAAATTTATCTCGCAAACTTGAATTAGCTTCTATGTGGAATTTAAATGCGATAGTTATTCGCGTTTTGTGTTACGACCAGAATGCCTTATAAAATGTCCTTTTGTTTACTTGAAATAACATTGAATTAATATTATCTACCTACTAAAAAATTGTTGTACAAATATAAGACAGGACTGTTACTAAATTAAAAAAAAAACCGCGATAGAATCCGTTCAAGAGTAGTTTTATTTCAATGATGTTCATGATTTTTTTTCTCTTGGATAATAATATAATAATACCTACTTAACCTAAAAAATAAAAATCGTAATTAAATATATTCCAAGGTATTATTCGTTTTAAGCTAAAAAGTAATTGTACAAGTGCGCTGACATTACGTACAAGCTTAAACTTTCAAATAATTCTCAAAGTCTACATACACATTAAAACACTTAAGTAAACCGTTTGAAACTTTGTCTAACTTTAACCAATTTAGTTGAACTTGTCTTTAAGTTTTAGCTAAATATAAATTTTATAATGACCACCGCATAGAGCGTTCAGTGAGAAAGAAAAACAAAGAAATAATATGTCTAATAGCTTTTGCACGCTGCTCCGTTCGCGTGGAGGTCGGTTATCATGGATATTGCCTATATCCTTTCTTGGACTTCAAGCTTACTCCATATCCAATTTTATCAAAATCGATTATGTTAGTAAACCGTGAAACCGTGAAACAGACGTACAAAGTAACTCTACATTTATACGAATTTTAAAAACATTTTATTGAGACAAATTGTTGATGACGATTTTCGTTCAATCTATTCAATAGATTTTTCAAATTTAAATATGTAGGTTTAAATCCACTAATGATCTCGCTACAAAGTAAATTTTACCACAACGACAAATCTAATATATAAAATTCTCGTGTCGCCCAAACTCCTCCGAAACGGCTAGACCGATTTGTATTAAACTTTGTTTTCATACCGGGTAGGTCTGAGAATCGGTCAACATCTATTTGTCACACCCCTAAGTGATAGGGTTGGCACTCCAGTTTTTTTTAATAAGGCAGAACAACGTTTGCCGGGTCAGACTTATAAATACTAATTGAAAAATATAGCTTTACACAGGATTTGAAGAAAAATAATCGCTTCGAAGAAATTATATCTAGGTCAAATTTCCTTTTAATTCATAATCTTTGTTTGTTTACCTTAATCTTTTGAGCAACCTTACAAAATTTTCCTTAGAAAGTGTACTTATTTACCATCACGCTTCTGAAAGGGAATAATATGCTATGGAAAAATAATGTTATGTTCTTTACATTTCTATAAGTAAGTGGTTAGTTAAGATTTTGAAAGGTAACAGATAATTTCAAAAATTTTAACTAACTCCTTTACATACGTTTCTAATTTACTTTTATTTTCTTATTTACGGACTAAATAATGTTAGTTCGCGCGTCTACTGTCAATCGATTTAAAATTCTATTTTTTATCGAAAAGTATTGTGTATTTTTAATACATTTATGATTATACAATTTTTTACTCTTTCAAGAATTTTGTAAAAATATGAGTTTTTGTAAATCATTATTTTATCATAGTCAGATTTTTTACCTTGTAGGTATTTACCTACGATCAAATATTACCCTTTATTTAACGAAGAATTAAGATCTAATATCGCAACCCACTCCAATGAGGCCATCATTCGCGGCTCATAAAAATAATAACAACACACAATACGGCCTAACTACCCACTTTCTAGTATAAATGTTTCCGTCTTATCTCGCACCGTTTTATCACTTATGATAAATTGAATCACTTAGGACCCGACAGATCTTACGGGTAGTGGTAGTTTGGGGTAGAAACTAGGAAAATACATACAAATATACAACCGTGCTTTCAGAATGAATGAAAACGAATGCCGAAATTGAAGACGATTAAGTTGTTTATTTTTATTTTTTTAAGAATAGGAAAATGTTTATTTTGCTTTTTTATATTTAATATTAGCGGTATATACACTTATTTGCGCACGCTTTGTACCAATATATAACGAAATTAATGTTATAAATATATCTATAGGTATGATTTAGGCCCTTTTTCTCTGTTATGAAAAACAACAGCGTTATTAAAATACCATTGTAATTCATTAAGGAAACTTTAGGTACTTTTGCGTTTCTTTTTTTTCTTTTTGTTTGTAAATTACCGTTTGTTTCTTAGTAAAATAAAATAAAATAAATTTCACGTGCCGTTTACGTTACCTACTACCTAAAAATCAACATATTATAGGAAAGCAAAAAAAAATGATTGTTCTAGTAATTTTTGTATGAAAAAAAAAACAACGGTAAAATCATAAAAAAAACTCAAATTAACCCATTAAAACCAGCCAATAATTAATGCTGACGTGGTAAAATTACGCAGCAACATACCCAACCGACTTCGCCCCCCACCGACTTCCAAATGACAAAGCGAGAGATACCCAACTATATATTACACTGCAAAATGAAAACAAGGAGTACAACTTATAAATTGCTACAGAAACGTTCTATACTAGGGCTGCCAAGAAATGCACGGGATTTTAATATTAAAATAATACAAATTGCATGTGGTGGGACGCGGTTGGTACATAGAATTTTTAATATAGAATTACTGAGTGAATGGGTTGTGGAGGTCGGATATATATATGTTTAATACGAAATTCAGCTCAAACCGGTGAGATGGAAAACCGACATCAACAGCTTGGGAAAAACTAAGCAAAAACGAATAGCTGCCAGTTTTACCAAGAGATACCGTGTTACCCAGTAATCAGACTTAGTATTGAAGAATCCTTGGTAAGGCTGGTTGTAACATTTTTTCAGATGTCGGTCCCACATTACTAGTAGGTACCTAATCTTGTTAACCCCTCGTGTTAAGCTACATGTTTGTAACGTGTTCATATCGGTAGTGCAATGGATGGGTTTTGAACCAGAAACCACAGGATCGCAAGTCCGACGTCTTCGCCTTTAGGCTGACAACGCTTCAAAGTAATAATATAAGACCAAAAATTATTTTAACTGCTCTAAATAAGATCAAATGCCTATACAATTTATTTATAATCCTACTAATATTATAAATGGGATGTTTAGATGTTTGGATTTTTGTTACTCAATCACACAAAAACGGCTGAACGGATTTGGATGAAATTAGACATGCGTGTAGCCTTTGACATGAAAAAAAACATAAGCTACCTTTTATCCCGATTCCTTAACTAGTTCCCGGGGGAAATTTGAAAATTGTTTCCGAGCTAAGCCGTGGGCAGACAGTTTTGAAATTTTGTATTTTTCTCTATTATAGCAAGCTATATAACACGGGTGAAAATTTTATTCCATTTTTCATTACTTTTTGGACCCAATTCTGAAGTCCACGCAGACGAAGTCGCGGGCAGAAGCTAGTAAATATATAAATAAATAATTTTTAAACACTTTCAAAAACGTTATTCTTATTGATAGGTATATTTAAGAAAACAAAATTGCCTTTAACATTGAACCCACTGATCCGTGCATCTATTGTATGATTCCCCTCTTTTTTCCTTCTATTACCCATAAATTATATAATTACAGAAAAAATACATTTTCTTTATTCACCGCAGCAATTTATTATAATTTCCTTTTTTCCTTATTGACAACCCTATCTCGCTGGGAATAAAATATCTCTGTTTTCTGGTTATCTTACGGTAAGGAATGTTACAGTTTTTATTTTATAAGGTATTTTGACAGAATGCAGTTTTGGGTCGAAAGTATCAAAAATTGATTGATAATTTGATCTCTGGAACTACCTATCGGATTAATATAATCTGCGTGTAGATTTAAAAAATCATGAAAAACCACTTAACTCAATCAATGGTTAAATATGCCTAAGTAATGGTTTAAAATTTCGGTAAAACGCGTTTTGTTTGTCTATGAAAGGGTCAAATAAGTCGGAGAGTTAATTGAACCATTTGTTAGAATTAAAATTTATGAATAAACATGTTCTACCGAAGTTTGAAACCAGTTGTTAGGATATTATTAACCATTGGTTGAGTTAACTAGAGATAAAAAACTGGGTCTTATTCACACAGACGAAGACGCGAGGGATAGCTAGTATATGGTTGCTTGCATATTGACAAAAGGTACCTTTAATAACATAAAATGATGTACGTTTGAAGGTTTAGAATTGCACACCTATGTCAATGTCCTAAATAATATTAACATGAAAAGATAAATGTTCGCAAAATGTCAGGAATGTTTTATATTTTTCGTGTAAGAAATACGCCAAAACGATAGGTACTTACGCTCCCTAAAAGCAAAATATTCCTCAGCCTTTATTTAAAAAAAAACTCGACATTCCGAGTCGTAGAAAATTGATTTAATTTATAGAAAAGGAGCCCAATTAGCCCCGGGTTAAAATGGACAAAAAATACATAAAGAATCTCTTTTATTTCGACAAACGTAGTTAATAAAAGTGTATTAGGCTTTCTTCGTGACTGAGAACGTCGAAACGTAATTATTTTTTATCTTTCACTTCTGTCACAATGCAAAAATATCCGCAGAATTTTAACTACGGACAATACTTGAGATCTTGTAATTCAGAAAATGTTTTACTTGGCAAGTATTTATGGTGCCCTTATCTTGAATTTCGGGGTGGTACTTCTTTAATTAATTCTCGTGATTACATGGTTCGAGGTGCAAACAATGGCGTCTTGAGGTGTATTTTCTTCGTGTAATTATTATCAAATGACTGCAGTAGATTATGTTAACGTTGTCTTCCCTTATTTGATGTTTCCACTGTTTTCAGGAAGAGGACTTGCTTTATTTTGAAGAATTTACTGGATTTTCAGTTGTCTCGGTTTTGTTGTTTTTTTTTCTATACCCGAGATGGGAATTCTCCATGTTGATTTGCTTGTAGATGGTTCTTTTTTAAGTTTAGACTAGTAAATACTGTAATATGTACTAATAGATTCTTGTAAACGATCTATCGCCCTATGATAGAACTCATGGCAAATTTCAATAATAAGTCATTTCTTTTAAGATATCTTCATATTTATTTGAAGAAATGTGTGTAACATTATACATAGAAGACACAAAAGTTGATGGAAAAAAAAAGAAATATGATTCAAGATGTCTTGTCACAATTGACGTACAAATTTAAATAAAATTATGGCTTTCCAGACATATTAATGATGAGCTATATTCCATATCAAAGATGTAAGAATTATTTTAAAATAAAGAGTACATGCTCAATGTGTTGGTCACTAAATTGGTTTGTTCCGTTGACCCATATTTTAGTATCGGGAAGAATATCATCTTAGTCTAAAAGATCTTTTTAAAAGAACTATCTTCTTTATTATTTAGGGAAAATTAAGTATATTTCCCACCAATTAAAATTATGTTTTTCTCCGTTAAATATTCACGTTCAAAACCTTTTGCGGAATGTTTCGGAATTAAACAAACAGTGAATTGTTATCTATGTAATTTATTGGCCAAATAAATTTTATTCGGCTCAGTCGAACGCTTGCCAATTTGATTTCGATATTAATTGGAATTTTAAGGTCCATTTTAGTTCGAGTAAAATTCTTTTTTCGTACAACTTGAAATTCTTTTGATTTACACGAGCTCTTGTACTATATACATCGTAACTTGCATATTTCTACACTGTGGCTTATCTTTGGTTAATGTTATGTCTCTATAAATAAAGTATAGTTTTACGATTGTGTATTTCACCACGGAATCGAAATTTCTTAGAAGATTGACAATTATTTGTATAATATAATGTATTTATGCAAATATTCAAGTTTGTTTGCTACTTTGTGTACTTAAACGTATAGACAGTAATATTACATAGTACAAAATATATCTACATAAAAATCTTGACTTAAGTTTTGAAATATTTATGATACATCAATGATGTTTGCGCATTTTAAATATATTCTTGTACCTACTCAATGGCGAGAAAACTAAATTGAGTTGAAAGATCAAATCCTCTGTTAACTAAATATTATATTTTTCATTCTACATTCAATTTATTTTCCATAACTACACTGAGATGAAATAAACAAATAAACAATAATATAGCAATATACCAAAATATCAATTTACCAAAACCTTGTTGATATAGACGAATCGCTAAAATCTGGCACTAGTGTTGTACCACGCTGTAATCCCGGGAATTCGCGGGATATTTACATAAGCGGAGATTGGGGTTGTTTTTGGATTGACAGTCACATACCAGGTATTTGATGGGAACTCATTTAAATGTATCTACTGAATAAGAACCTAGTTGGAAGTTATGCTGTCGAACCGTTTGGGGTTGAAACACTTGGACCGTGAGAGCACACATATTTTTTTAAAGACTTGTTCAAGCGTCTTGTTGACTCCTCGTGTGACCCAAGGTTTGATTTTTACCTTAGTCAGCGGTTAAGCATTGCTATTGCATGGCAATGCTGCCAGCCTTTTAGGCATCCTAATTTAGAATCATAAGGAACAGATTTTTTATGCAATTTTTAACTTTTTATGTTTTCTTTTTTGTTTAACAATTATAGTTTAATTTTAGGTGTATAAATTTAGTTTAGTTTGTAAATATTTTTCATGGTAAATTTACATAATATAATAAATAAAATTATTTTTATTAATAATAATTAAGTGAAACATATCGGAGTATTATCCAATGAATTCACTTTAAAATTTATTGCAATTTTTTTGTTGTGAAATAGTTAAATCTTAAATATGTGAATAAACGAAGTTGATAAAATTTTGTCAGTCAGAGCGACTAGCTACTTTACTACACTTAGTTGACGAAAACATGCTGCAAATAAAACGTGTTATATTTGGTTCTTATTTAAAATGCTGTCTAAATCATCCAAAAACCTTATATATAAATCACTAAATGATAGTGACCGACCGAAACATGTTATTTTGCCGAAACCGAAACCGAAACCGAAGGTTCGGTTTCATTGTAGTTTCGGCCGAAACCGAAACCGAAACCGAACCTTTTATAATAAAAAAAAAAGTCCTTAAAATGTCGAAAAAATGTTAGTAAGCCCGTTTTTTTTCTAAAATTAATATCTCGCCAACCTATAATTACAAGTTTCTACTTTCAAAGATTTATCACAATGAAATTTCAGCACAGTTACAGAGGTTCTGTTTGAAAATTTAACTACCCTATAAAGTGAAAAAAATACATTATTTATAACACAAAGTTACCGATTTTTTAATGGTGGTATAAAATAAAACAAATTTATTATTAAAATATGATGCTCATATATTATGTTTATTTATTTTCAGTTACTTACATTTTGACTGCACGGATAGCCAAGTGGTAAAGGTCACCACGCTAATTACCACTGTGCGCGACGTGCTGCGGGTTCGATTCCCGCATGGAACAACCATTTGTGTGATCCACAGATACTTGTTTCAAGTCTGGGTGTTTTTTGTGCATGTAATTTGAATGTTTGTGAATCCCCCGCGACACAAAGATTAAATTCCTTAGTGCGGGCGTCGTTTTTATTTAAAAAATATATATATATACTCACAAATATCACAATCAGTTAGCCTCGAATGGCTAATTCAAATATAATTAGATAATCAAAATAATCAAATTGTTAATCATATAACCAAATCGTTAGCCGAGCGCGACCCGAAGGGACGATGTTGTAAGTTTCGGCGCGGCCGAAAGGTTCGGCTGTTTTTGGCCGAAACCGAAACTCGGGCCGAAACTTGATTTTTTGGCAGAAACTGGCCGAAACCGAAACCGAAACCGAAATTTCGGTCGGACACTACTAAATGATCATATTAGCTATAAACTCCAATGATTAATTACATTGCACAATACACCAACATACATAAAAGGAAATTGAATAAATCGCGAAAAATGTTTTTCTGCTATCAAAACTAAAATTGAACGTCGATCATCCAATTAACAATCGGAAACGTAAAAATATTTGTCAACTCACTGTGAACTCCCAAACCAGTTGACGAAAAATTTGATTACTGTAATCAATATTCCATGTAAAAATGTAGACTATAGAGCTATAAAAATGAAGTTCGAAAAACAACCGTTGCCATTCATAGTTTTCAAATGATAATAGTTTTTAGATCAAGTTAAAATAAGGCATAATTTTAATTGTTTAATTTTCATTTTTTATTCTAAATCTATCAGCAACTACGAGTACGTCGTTCGTTTGTTTATTTCTGGCCAGTATTACAATAAAATCAATAATCTCAATAAAACTCCCGGGCAAATCCCAAAGCTTCGCATCACTAGCAACCCTTCCCCTGGGTATAGAGTAGTCAACAAGAATTGTGATCGAAACATTCTGTGGAAGAAATTGAAAAAGAACTGGTTTCCCCTGGGCGTGGTACAGACAAAGGGATTTTAAACACGTGTATAATTTCAAGCAACAATAGCCAGAATAGGTAGTGTTTTGGTAGAAATTCGGATGGAAGTGTGTTGTGTTTTGTTTTAATAGGATTTGATTCCTTCTACTGTACCATGCTTATTATATGAACAGTTTTGGTTCAAGTAGGTAAAAGTATTACTCTCCTACCCCCCTAGCCAAGTGACATTTCTACATGACGTTTATAGAAATCGCATAAATAACATTAATAGTATGGAAATGACATTTGATTTCGATAAGTCACATGACTCAGACTTGTCAATTCCGTACATTTTAACGAATCGATCAGCGTTATGGCTTGTTTAAATATAACTTGGCTAGGGGGGCTGGTTCTCTCTGGTAAAATAGAAGCATCTCAGATTGTAATGAAGATTTTAAATAGTCTAATTAGCGATTGTTTTTAAGATTACTGTCTAAATTAAATCAAGTTATGGGGTATTGTAGCTTTACTGAATATATCTGAAGTTAGTATTGGTAAAACTCTAGCTAGAAAGTAAAATATACAATTATTTTTAGCAGTTTCCTTGATTGTGTGTTCACAAATCCCGGCCATCAAAAACAATCAACCCATTAACTGCAACAGACCACTTAGAAAAAGTCAACCCCACTATTTTTATTTGTTTAACCCTCTAACATTCTTTTTGATCGTGGTGTAACCCCTAATTGCCACAAGTGTTAGGTGAAATAGCTTAAACCAATGGAATAGCCATCCGAACAGATGGCGCTTACATCGCCTTTATTCAATGCAATTCTATCCGTACAAATGATAAGGATTTGCACTTCTGTTAAATGAAAATCAACTTTATTGTAATTGAAATAAGAGTGGTTTTAAGTGCTGGTTTAAGTTGGCTGGTGTTTGTCCGCATATGGTCCAAGTTTTGAGTGGTGATTCTGAATTTAATTTGAATATTTATTAATAGTAATTATTGATTGGTTGACAGCTGACCAATATAGGCCGTATGTGGTAGACTGAGATGTAAGTTTAACTTATTTAAATTTGAGTTTAACATGGTTAATTATAGTTTATTTTAATTTTTAAAACACATTTGCTGCTTCTGAAAATTCTTTCTGTTGGTTTTGCAGTTTTATTTTCGTAAATAGACACTTAACTTTTGATAGCAAATTGTGTACCGAAATATTAAAACTGCATGATAAATTAAAGCAATGTTTATATGCAACTTTCGTCAGATGAATAAATATTTCTACCCATACAAACCTAAGTAATAAAATATCCCTTGAATAAATATTTTATATAACATCGAATCCTAAATATCATGGCGCAATCTTAACCAAAACCGCTAATCATTTCACAGTTAATTATTCCCAACATAGTCTGTAAATATCAACGCTGTCTCCTATAAAATAAAGCCATCAAGCGATGAATGCGACATTTGGCACACTCCTCTAATTGCTGTGTGTGCCTGCCTTTATTTCAACCCCTCTATTTCACCCCTTTGTCCCTGATTGCTTAATGCCAGCATTTTTAATTACGAGGGTGGCTCTTGAATTATTATTGTCATTCAATTATTAACTTTTTATTATTTTTTAAATGTTTTGTCGGGTTTTTTTATTGATGGGGTTGAATTCTGAGTTGTTTGTGTCACTGTTTTGTTAAGTCATTAATAAATCAGTTGATAACATTTCTTTATTTGGTAACTTTAAAGACTTGGCTTATTGTGTTAGTTCAAACAAGACGTATGTAGTTAGACAGTCTTTGCATAGGTTTTTGTTGTCAGGTAGTGACGTTCCTATATTCGTTTAGACAATGGGTTGAAAATGAAGTACCAATCTAAGTTACCTTAGATAATTTTCTTTCGCAAATTATTCTGAAATTACTGATTTTTTATAAGAATCTATGGCGTAGTCTCTTCATAAAATCCATACGGTCTAAATAAAGTAATGACAATCAAAATCGCTCAACAATTTCGCTATCTTTAAATACATATTCAAGGTAATGTTGAACCAAGTATAACGTATAAACATTACAGTAACCACTGCCTGCCTACTCTAAGAGCGAGATGGGATGAGTCTCGTAAAGCTACGGAACCACGTCCTCGAGTGCAACACATCGACCGTCCACCGCAAGGGAAGCCACATTATATAAATTACTTAGCTCATATGCCGTGATTCACGAGATTACAGCGATATTATAGCCATTACATCTGCCTGTTACTACATTACAATAAGAACCTTATTTCATAACGATAGGGAACTGAAGATGCTTCTCTGCAGCACGAGGAACCTTTCTCATTAATATTTCTAGATCCTTAAAATTCAGTTCACTTTATTTCGAAGATGCATCAAAAGACATGACGTGAAGGTTTTTGTTGAACAGCACCCTTGGTTTAAGACTCTTCTTAAACTATTTTGGGATTGGCTTCTAGTTTCACTGCATTCAGCTGAACAGGTACCAGTATTATTGGGTATTGCAGTATACCACTGGTAAGTCTGACTGACATATTTTCGAGACTAAACGATTGTAACCTACCTGCCAGGACCTACCAAGACCTGGCAGGTGCCTAAATGCTTAATGATCAATGGCGTCAAGTTCAGATCAACATTCGTTCAAAGCGTACTTTAACTTTATTTGAAATACTCAGTACCGCTCGGAGTTCCGAAGTGTGGTGCTTACCCCTATGCCTCGGAAAGCACGTAAAGCCGATAGTCCTCCACCTGATCTCTCTCCGGTCTTGTTGTTCTGCTATCACGCAATTACCTACATATTTATTAATTTTCTATACTACAAATATCAGCTTATAATTTTACTCTCTCTGCAAATATTCACCTCAAACAAGGCATTGCTGGAACAATTATTCGACGTTGCAACCGTTCTGCGAATCACAATGCGCGCTTTGTCTAAATATTAAACGGATTAACCACATCCAAATAATAACTGTTAATGTCTGGATAAACGCCTGTTAATATCCACAGATAGTTCCAAAGCTCCTATGAAGCACCTCTTTGAGGAATTATTAACTTATGTTATAAATGTGAAAGTCTATGAGGAATAGATGGGCTTCATAGTTTCTAACTTAGACTACATTGGATATTTTTTATAACCGGCTAAGACCGAAGGGCAAAGCTAGTAATTACCATAAAAAATCTTTCCAAAAGTATTAAGATACAGGTAACATCTCACCCATCTACGGCAATTTATTGATGTACACCGAATTCCTTAAACATTCCTTAATAGTTCCAAACTCTTCCAAAATAAATAGAGTAAATTTGCAAACCAAAACACCTAATTCCTGAGTCGCAGTATAAAACAAATAGCCCAATTTCGGGGCATATTATTTTGCTGGTCACACTTACCAAAATATATTTTTATTATTCTGTTAGCAAATATTATGGACGGCATATGTCTTATGTTTGATGGTCCAATTATTTCGGCTAACGTCTGCTTTAGACGTTCTCGCCACAGTATATAAATTACTTAACGTGGGTCAAGCAAATATGGTGCAAATGACAGCATTTAGCGTCTGTATCCTATACACTGTGTATTTCAAATATCTTATATTAATAGGCAAGGTATGGTTGAAAGGGTTTTTTTATTGCTGACTCACCTTTTTGGTGAATATAACTAATGTTAAGTTAAGACCTCCTATAGACCTTTTCTACAACGAAGGTATTCTAGATATTATTTTTTATAACCATACAAGTAGCTAAAATCAACTGGCATTGTAATAAGATTTTAAAAATAAAGACGAAAGAGAGACAAAAAAGACATCGAAAATTCGAATTCTTAAAAGAACAACTCAAAAACTATGTTGATTGGATTTTATCGCATTTCAAGTACTACGTAAACTTTAGCTAATGGTTTAGTACATTGAAAATTGATGTCGCCTACTTGTCTAAACCATGACCTATTAACACAACGACATTATTCCAAAGCCCAACATTCCCAAATTCTGCATTGAACAACAGAATGATTTATACGAGACATCTTTAACATACAGCATTCCGCTTTTACCCTACACCACAAGCAAATGCAGTAGAAATGCGTTCACTATGGCCAGTTTTGGAGAAACGCCAACGAATACGGACGTAGAACGACCAGAGGATAGGCACGATATATATTATGATTTGTTAATATTATAACTTGGGAGGAAATGAAAAATCTTGTGTCGTTAACTCTTGTTTCCGATGCTGATGATTTAACATAAGTCACTTGGATTTTATGTGTGGGAATTTCTATTTTGTCTTTTATTCTGACCAACACACATATACGCTTTTCTATCTGACCTTACATTTGCTTGAATTTCTGGTCAGGTTTGAGCACTTTTTCCCAAATTAAAAAATCCTAGTCCTTTTTCACAGCAGTTTCCTCTTTTGCGTCTAGATTCGCGGCGAGTCTTTTTATACACAGTTACATACAAAAATTCTTATATACTACCATGTTTTTAAAAAAAATCTAGGCTTTACGTGCCTTACTTTAAATCTTAAATTCAAAAAGACTAAGTTATTCATTTTAAAATGCCAATGGTCTAGAATTGTTGAGATCTATATCTCTTGAGAACGCTGAGTGCGCATTGCAGGCCACAACCACCAACCAATTGTCCAACATGTTCAAGATTTTTTACTATTTGGTTACCTATCAGTTCAGATATATCAAAGATAAGCATACATTTTTAGTTTACCATTTAAAATTTTATTTTGTATCAAAAGTGAGCTTGAAAATTTCCCGACCAAATTGGATGGATTCGGTAAAATGCCTGGTCATGTGAGCACGTAACATTGGTTAAACCAAGCGAGGCGAAAGTGGTATGCCAGTATCGTACCAATTGAAAATCCGCGGTAACTGAATAGGTTTTAGTAATGTGAATAAATATCTATTAAATTCATCACAATCTACATTTGCACCAAATTATTTCCAACGAAATTCCCAAATAATTTCGAATTGACATCTAAATTTCTATTACAAATGATTATCGAACAACCAAACACTGCATCCCGAAAACCAACTCCAAAAAGTTTTTCAAAGCTCAGAGAATTTTTGGAATAAACCTAATTAAAAGTTATTTGCGAATAAGTTTTATTTTTCGTCAAACATTTTATCAATGAGCAAATAATTTGATGATATTTTCGAGCGACAGGAGACATGGCTAATGAAGGTACTTGTTCCCAATGGATTTAAAGATATTATATCTTTGAAAGGAAATATATTTCTTGTTGTCCATCAGGATAATGTGGCTTAGTTGATAGATCTGTTGTTATTAGTTTTTCGTCTGGCATTAAAACTAGTTATAGGTTGTTCTTTTCTTTGTGCGTCGTTTATGAGTTTAGAGATTGATTATAATATCACAGGACCAAAATAAATTTTTCATCAGTTTCCATTTTAAGACTAAAATTAGCACTTACAAGCTGAAGCATGGAATTTCTTATGTATATATGAATATAAAGATATTGAACGGCCCAAAGTCATTGCTTTCTATAAATCATTTACTAAAATTTGAACTAACCAATAAAACCAAAATAATACCAGCAGCACTAAACCACATACTAAAATGACAATTAAATAACCAATCATCATTAATTATCATTATTATCTATAAAATAAATCCCATGTATATGTGATTGCATAAATTTAATTTATCACATCCGCATTGTCAGTTGACGCGTTATGCGTTTCCAAAATATTAAAATGCGTGCTCATAAGTCATTACAAAATGGCTGTCATTTTTATTGAGTTTGACGGTCATTAAATAATTTATGACGATAAAGTTTTGATGGCTGCAGTTATGGAATGCACTGAAGTGGAATATAGGCTAAAGCTTAAGAATATAAAACTTAATGATTATCTATGGGTTACCATGAATCATTAGTTTCATATTATGCGATTCAAATAAAATAGATCATGAGAAAAGTTGCTGAATAGTAACAAATCCATGGACCAACGGAAATATGGGGCAAGTAGTACAGCGCAATGTGTAACGTACTTGAAAGCTGCCATTAAGTTTGAATTCAAACTTAAATGCCTTTCAACTAAAAGACCTAAATAGAGACACGCACTCTATTAGGATTATAAAAGAATTATACAGATCAGAAAGACTGATAGATATTAAACCGCACTTCTAGTAAACTGGAGTTTATTATAATAACCAACGATGTAACGAACTAAACAAGAATATGGAACCAGAAATTAATTTGCCTGTCCTATTTCCCCACATAGCTAAGTGAGCATGTCCACTAAGACATATAACTCAAAAAAATCGATAGTCCGTTTAAAGCGAGCCAAATTCCGGGACACAGTAAAACTAAAAATTAAACAATCCAAGTTGGTGGTCTGCCAACCATCTTTGTTTCATTGATGCATATCGCTGTACTCTTGGCACAGAGCTTTGTGAAAACGGGCTTCTTGACTACTCGCGTTGATTTTCTTGATAAAAATTACAATATGTAGTCCGGAATTTTAGATCTGGTTCTATTTCCTCTGCTGACGTTTTCAAAATTGGTTTTGAGGGTTCCGAGTTATGATTTATTGCTCGCATTCTATTTTTGATACTTGAACTGCAGACTACCAATATACTTGTATCGTCATTGTTGGGTATTATTTTATTGTTACAAGTGGTACAAAACCTACATTTTGGTCATAGGGTTATGAGCAAAAACATAGGCAAAAAAAAAAAAAATTATTCCACTTTGTTTTCTTCCTAACAAGGTGCAAATAAAAATACAAAAGCAGTCCCTTAATTACGTCTCACGATTAAAGAAACCATGACAAAACCGTTCAAACAGATGTAAATCTATACGACCACAATAATAAACCAAAAGACCGTTCAATGCCATCCGAAGCCAAGTATTTAAATTCTAAAAAATACCTTTTCAACTCTATTAAGTCCGTACCCTAAGTTCGATGAATAGTATCAACAAAACACGATAAATCCAATCTTGAATGTTGGCACTTATACCAATGCAGGGGCTGTATCAATACAGATTTTTATCTCGGAACTTCCTGTATAGTTCAATAGTTGGGAGACCGTATTTCGTAGTAGCTTTTCGATGTAGGAAAATAAGAACTGACCGAAACCGTTGGGGCAAAGGTCTAGCTAAAGCCGTTAGGGTGGGGTGGTCCTTTTGATTAGACGAGTCCTTCAAGCCGTGCTAGGTTCGATAAAACATTGTAACGTATATATATTGAAAAAACAAAACTGTTTGATGGACATTCCCCATAGGTAAAGAAAGAGCTATTTTGATTTTACAAATGCTATTACGATAATCTCATCTTATAAAAAAACATCCGTAGTACCAAATCTGACTTCAAAACGTATCATAAATTCATCTCAAGTTTGCTAGGATCTTTGAAATACAAAACTCAAAAGTCTTAAAAAACGTATAAATACTAGAAACATTGCCAAAAACGTTCCATCGAACACTCAATAAAAATTTTTGCTCCAAACTTAGAAAAAAAAAATCGACGACAAATCTCTTTTTTCACCTTTCCCTTTGTGCTTCGGACGAACGCATTCAGGACTCACAGTAGTGCTGTATGCCTTTGAAGCGTGTCAATATATGCTCGTTGTTTATTAAAAGCGACGAGCTTTGTTTTTGCCTCAAAATTTTGATAGAGGACAGCATGTCTGTTTATTAAAAGGGTAAAAGCCAAAGTGATTTTTGACAGAACAGCTTTGCTTTGTTTTACAGAAAATTTTTGAAACATTCTGGGAAGCTGATGGAACGTAAATTATTTAAAATTGGACAGTGTCAAATTTATTATCGTCGACAGTTGTAGTCAAAGTAAACGATGAAAAAAAAGTGATTAATTAATCTTAAAATATTGTAAAATTAAAACCTGAATTAATCATTACGAAAAGTTTTACCTTTTCCAATTTCAACTAAATAATATAAATGGTTAAGAGTTAATTAACAGATGACGAAGCCTTATTAATTTCCTGGTTTTTGGCCGAAGCAACTGCCGTTTGACTTTCTTATCCCTCCGGGAAAGCCAACTTCCTCAATTTACGTTGGACACTACCTCTGAAAGAATTATAAAGTACTTGGCTATTTGCTGTAAATTTACCGCACCACTTTATAGAAATTCACTTGAATTTACAAAATTGTATGAGTAGTCTTGAAATCCGAAAAATTATATCTCAAAATATCCTTTTCATTCGTTTTGTTATTGTGTATTTTACTGGTATAAGGTTTCGAATCTCGATCCAATGAATTCCTATTTACAGTCCACCAGTCCCATTTATTCCCATTCTCTTTGCCTAATTACATTACAATCTATCCGAAACTTACGATCCGTGACCAAGTACAGCAGGACCAATGGTTAGCAAAAAGAATTCGGAGCTAAGGACCAAAATGTCCCAAATAAGAACAATGAAAGCTTGACCTACGCTTTGATACCTCATTTAGCTGTGGCTGTGTTTGCCCTCTTGACACTATTTGTGCAGAATTGTGGATCTATTGTGTTTCTTGATTACGGACATGGGCTTTAGTTCTCTGTTTATTAGACTTCTCTCTCGTTTTGGGATCATATTTGAGTACGCTCCTGTATTTAGACGAATTGTTCGTGTAGAATTCGTTTCTGTCGTTTTGTTTGTACGTTTCGGTGCCATTTTATATGCACACGAGTTGCTTTTGGTGTACCAGTTTACTTTGATCGTTTTTACATTCATGTTTTAAAACTATGTCTGAAACAATCTATGTTCTATATTATAAAAGCCCACGTCACTCACTGACTCACTGATTCTGGAACGCTCGCACACTATGATAATTTTTAAAGAAAGAACACATAACAAAGAGTTTATCATAAAAAAGTTTCAAAAACAACGTGGGCGCCGTAGGCGCCCCATAACAAACTAGTGTTCTATACGAAAACATTAACATATATTTTTTTTTTTTTTTTTATTTTGGCTCAATACTTTCAAAATAGAAGTCAATCTTTTAAATAAACTATAACGATACTCCTTTGTACGTTTATTCTCATATAAAATTTTCTGACTTTCAATGTTACATAGTACCATATTTTCACACAAAAGCGAAGATTCTTTCGTATTCTTGATCACGTCAAAGTCTCGAAAAGAACTACACAGTTGGGTTTTAATTAGGCTCGCCTTATCTACTTTCGCCAGGCGTCTAGGGGGAAGGAAGTTGAAAAAGTCAATAATTACCTTTTCCCACGGTCAGAAGTGGCTTTTAGTAGATGTCGGTGGTTATATAAAAAGCGGTTAGCGGAGCATCAGCCCGCGACTATGAACTATAGAATTTATCGTATATTTGTAAATATGTACCTATAATATACGAACTAAAAAAAAACTGGTATAAATTGTTGAACTACATTCGATTACTTCACAATTGTATTTTAATTTTTCTCAGATTCTCGAAGTTTGTTTTCGGTCCCAATTAATATTTTTATTAGCTTAGCAAAAATACTAGTAGCAAGAGGTTAACAAGAATCTATTAATGTGTGACCTATTTTGCTAGTACGCTTCTGTGCTCAAATTTGTTCTTGAATCGCAAACCGCATTACGTACCCGCTTCCGCTTATCGTTATGACCCCCGCCTTACCTTACAAGCGGCACTTCTAATTGCATTATTAACCTGGCACATTTCGATCGGCGGAACCCTTTTGTTTTTCGTTTTTTAGAGTTCCCCGGGAATCGCTTCTTTGGAATTGGATTACAGAATTATTTAAATCTATTTTAACGAAACAGGTCTTCTTAGGAAGCTAAGTTTTGGTGTTTTTCTTTTTCATTGAAGTACACCAATTTGTTTTGTTTAGTCTCCCGAGAATTTCAAAAGGTAATTTCAATTCTGATTCTGTTTGTAGTTCGAATCGGAGATTTTTATTTTGTTCTCAAATCTGAAATTCTGTAGAAGTTATTTTCCCGTAATTGGATTGTTTGCGGTTTTTCAAGTACCTACATGACCTACTTGAAATATACGAACATGAACAACCAATTTAAAAGTAGATGCTACACAATATTCTACTGTTATAGTTTAATATCCAACCGGTGTTATTTCAGATAGTTTTACCACTTAACTCATTTCTGATAATTTATTGTAAATAGTATAAATTCTATCATTGAACTTATAGTAATTCAGGGTATGGATAAAAAAACAAACAATAATCTTTTTTCGTCCTAACTTAATTTCAGTGCTTAAAGACAGTCAAGGGGTAGCAAAGTTTACATTGATAAAGCAATCCTCTATCACAGGTCGCTTTTCCATTACCGTTGCCTCTCCAAGCCTCTATCCACTTTATGTATTTACTATTCAAGTTTCGTCGAAGCATTTACTAAAGTAACTGGCTAACTGTATATTCGTAAGACCCTTTTTCTTTTGAAAGTTTGGTAGATGTTCAGAATAAGTGACGGGAATTTGAGAAATTAGGGAAAAGTCGACCGGTTTCCGAACATCTTTACCCTTAATTGGGTGGCAGGTGATGTTTTTATTATTACCTTTTTTTAAGGAATCTTTAGGATTGTTATTCGATTCACCATCATTTTAATTTGATCTGTTTTAAATACCTCCGTGACCTTAAAGATTACGATGAAAATCTGATCTAAAAAGAAAAAGATTTCATGTTTGATGGTATGATAAAAACAATCTTTATTTTTATACTAGCTGACCCGGCGAACTTCGAACCGCCTAACAGTCAATGAATGTCGTATTACCTTTTAGCTGAACTAATTTAGGCTTTGATGAACGTAATACAATGATACAAAATAAAAATACAGATACTTAGATATCAAAAAGTATTTTATTATGATAAATATCTGATAACTAATATTGATCTGTACGATAAGCTCGACGATTTCTCGTTTCTAACCTAGCCGTTTCACGGGCTGCCTCTCTTTCCTCTTGTGTTTGAGATGCACGAATTAAAGCCCTTCTTCGCTCCATACTAACGCGGCGCTCTTCTCGTGCAATGTCTCGTTCTTCATCAGATAATTGACTCGCGATGTTCCGTTGCCTAATTGCAGTACTGCTTCGCTGGGAAAGATTAGATCTTCTAGGACGTGGCATTGTTACTAATACTAATACTGAATATTTACTCGCACAAAACCACACAAAACAAACAAATATAACAGCAGCTGAACTTTCGTGACATAGACATTGATTGACAATAGTTTAGATCATAGACTACTACTTTGGATACTGCCCTTTTTATTCAAATCTGCTTAATACACCTTTCAACCTTTTTATTTGAATAAAAAAAATACAGACAAAAGTTTATTCACCCTTTTTAAATAATTACACAAAATACAATACATTTCTGAACGCATGCATAAATGTCAATCACAGTATTTGATAGGATGACAGGAGGAAAACAAATGTTTGACAGGTACGAAACTAAGGAACATAATTAAATGGAAAATGATTCATTTTCATAAATATTTATTCGTCAAGTTTTCATTGTTTTTAAAATGTATTCTGCTATTCAGGGTGGAGACAAATATAACGAAACAAAAACCATGAAAATTGATCCAGCCGATCTCGAGTTATAAGTGTTGTAACAAACCCGTCTTTCTTTTATATATATAGATTATCACAATTTTTTAAACTCAAGTTTGAGTGTTTCAATAAAATATAAGCTCGACATTATTATGTAAGAACTCGGTATGCCAAATTAATCTCACATCACTGATTCTTTTTTTTATAAGGATCACTCATAAATATCTGCGTTTGTATCTATATGCGTAAAAACCTCATATATAACGACCTATATCCCACTCCCCACTATAATCTAATCCATATTTTATTGTTTGGAATCTTCCCATACATCCCCCCGTTTCCATGACAACGAAACCATAACGGCTCACAAAGAATACGCCATTCATGGGGCATTGATGGAATGTATTGTTACGAAGCCTGTATACAGCTTTATAGGGAAACTAGTTGTTTTTCGTGGCTCTGCCTCTCTGTCTGTTATTGCGGATGTAAGGACCAAAAAAATATGATAGTACCTACAGTTCTTTGTTCAACTTGTGTCACTCTCACAAAATATTGCTATTTTTCAACTAGGTTACGAAGAAAATTGTAGTGGCGTGTAGCGTTTGGTTTTCGGAAAATAATTACGTGATAACATGTCAAATGCAAGCATGGAACGCCGTGTTTCTTTTACGGAACTGAAAGACATCGGAAATAAGTTCAGCGGGAATTCATTCGGCTACCTCCCGGCGTTTTCACATCCTGATCAAACTTGATTACTATGAAAACTCGTTGGGTTTTATATTCCATACCTATTTTCTACGACATTTAAGGCAGTAGTTATCAGGTCTTACAGGGATTTAAATAAGGTACTTGAAGATGAAATTACTCTTTGAAATATCATCTCGATCTGTCTCAATCCAATTGAACTTCCAGATTTTAGTCTAGTAAAGTTTAACTGTTACTACTTGCCCATCAAACGCCTAATCAAAACATTTGACTACACAAACATAACATTTCCATTTTTTAAGCAACACAAAACCAATACAAAGTGCCACGCAGACCGCAACAAAGGCAGGTTCCCACCTTTGTGAAGCGTCGCTTGTCAGACAACAGTATCCGGTGACAGAACCACAAGCTATAAGTGTCTAGCGGGCCTTATTCTAAGTGCTTCGAGGTTTTTGGTATTAATAGTATTTATTTTAAGCCAAAGCATCAGCTTAAGTTGATTGTCCCACTGTAGACTAAAGGCTGTCATTATCTGTTTATTATTGATAATTTCAGTCACAGACACTTCTCATTAAACAACATTATCACTATCTTCATCATCTTCCTGCTCTTCCTGTTCTTTCTGCTCTGTTTCCAATAATTTAGAGTCGGGTCAATAGTCCATCTATGTAATATATATGTACATCATAATATTGATTTAACATATCTTTCCTTGTTCAAACCATTAAGGAAAACCCACAAGAAATTGGCAGCCAAATGCCGGAAATTATGATTCAGTGTTTGACCTTGATGTCAAAGACGAAGCTAATCAATAAACGACACAAATAAACTTCGGGAAATTATCTATTTTGGTCCTTTACGACGAGAGGACCAACGTAATTTTGAGAACGACCAGAAAGTTCAGTGACCTTGATGCTAAACCTGAATAGATTTACATATAATTAAACACCCATATTAAACTTCCGAAATAAGGTCGATAAGGCTATCCTTTACGGGCATTAAATCTGTTTTTGTGTCTACAAGGACCAATATAACCGCTTTTCAGACATCCCTTTATGTTGAGGCCTTTCACTCAACATATTATATCAGTGTATGTGAGTTTGCAAATAATTTATGAAAAGGATCGGCTTCAAGGTGAAACTATTAACTTACTAGCATTGATCATATCGTTCTCACAGTCTTAATTACCAGGTTAATTATAGGGCTTGCTAAAAACCGCTGTGACTTATAAATTACGTCTGTTAATGTGTATATGCTTTTAAATGTTTGTGACAAGTAACACTGAGTGGTTTGTTACAATTATTTACATGAAGTGCGCTCATGCTCACCCAGAAGAGGCAAAATAAATTATCATCTTTTGCTATGCGTTTGCTTTAGAATCATTAAATTCTGCTGTCGCAGTAGCTATTGTCGACAAGTAGCGTTATTAATATTCAATTAATTTATTTAATCGTAATGGTCATTTGAATAAACAAAAAACATTTTATTTTAAAGGCTTTACCAAAGCATGATAATTGGGGTCCGAAATTTTCACCGTTAAAAATTCGTCAGTGAAATAACTCGACATCCCTGAGGATTATATTTTAATTTACGATGTTCAGTATTTAACCCCCTCCATTTACCTTTGGAACATCCCTCAAATGGTCATGATTATATAATAATTAATGCTTTTTGAATTAATGAAATAATGTCGCTGGCTGATAATGTCAGGTTGGCTGAAATTATATTTATTGGTCCTTTTATCCGAATTCCCTGCGAAAAGGAGATCACGTTTTCATTTATATCGAGAAATTCAAATCATCTATTTTATCTTTTGGTAGATAGATGTGGTCTTTGGTGACCATAAAATTATGATGTACCCTGCTCTTTATATTGGAAAGAGAGAGAATCACGTACGCCAATCTCGATACTATTCTTATTAATTGGTCAATAACTGAATTATGTAACAATTCAATACTACGCGATATTCGGTCGATATTGTACTTAAATACCACTTATAAAAAAAATGATTTCAATTTACATACGAAATTTCAAAAAACACCATCTCATTCAATTTTTTCTTTGTTCACAGCACCACCGAACGCCGTTGAGATCACGAATCACCCTCCAAGTTCGAAACTTGAAGTAAAAGAAGGAGAAGATGTGTCTCTCGAGTGTCTTGTTAAGAATGCTAAGCCGGCAGCCAAGATCGTTTGGTTCAGAGGAAATGTGGAGCTCAAAGGAGACAAAGGTAAGGAAATGTTTAGGTTATGTAGGATTGATAGTGGTGTTGATTTGACTTTTGGAATTAGTTATAACTAGCTTTGTCGTCAACTTAATTTCGTAAAACATGAGTAATAATATGTACAAGTAGCTGGTGGTAAAATTTAAACAAGTATCTACATGGTTTACTGTAATGGCGTATAAAAATTATAAACGTGGATACTTAAGTTGAAATTAAATAAAGGTAAATCACTTAACACTAAGAATGGATAAGAACCAATACAATCAGAGTGAATAGGGAACAAATGTTATGAGGAAGATGAAAACAACATACATGAAGAAATTTAATGTGGTCGAGTATTAGAACTATATTTAACGTTGGGTTGGTTTCAAGGTTCATTATCGTGTCAAAAAATTTTAATATGACTTGCAAGTAAACGACTAGAAATATGATGACAAATAATCAAACAAAATATCGTTTTCTGAGCTTACGCGAATGTTAGACATTGAACTAAAACTTTTTAGACGGATTTTTTTTTTATTGGAGCTCTCGAGCTTTCAACGCCTTTGCAGGTGTCATGGTCACGGGCACACTACTACTAGTGTTTAACATCATAAAAATCAGTATAATCACATTGTTAGCTGAAATTCAGTTTAATGGACGACAGAAACCGTAAGTGGTCCTATGGGATTACAATCGACAAACTAAGGTGTTAAAAGCACACCGCATTCCATACCCAAGAGAGAAACCATTATAGTTAAAATATATTGACCTGAAAAAGGTCGCAGCGAGCCTTTGGATGCTGGTCGATTCAGGCCGATCTGGAAACCATTAGGGGAGGTCTATGTTCAGCAGTGGAGGTCTTGTGACTGATATGATGATAATGATTTATTTATTTAACAGTACACAAACAATTGTGGCACACAACATTCGGACAGAGATGTACAAAGGCACTGCTTATTTTTTATAGAAATAAGCATAATATTGCTTAGGATATATAGGATGATAATGTATCAACACATATATACTTATACAATTTTTTTCATCTTTTAAAAAACGACGCCCGCACTAAGGAATTTAATCCAATTATCGCGGGGGTTTCACAATCATTCTTATCACATGCACAAATAACACCCAGACTTGGAACAAGCATTTGTGGATCACACGTGCATTCACTATCGGAACTCGTTCTTAATTTAACTTGAGAAGAGTGAAGGGTGGGAGAATCAGGGTGCTGTATACATTGACATTGGGAAAGTGCTACAGTACGTAGTAGATTAATTTGACAAAAAAAATATTTATTTTTTTTATTTAATTTTGAAAACTTAGTTAATCTTTACTTTTAAACGACTCCGAAAAGGAGGAGATTCTATGTTCGATTGTGCCTTTTTTTTATTATTGTGTTATTAGTAATCGGACATTTGATTTGATTGTTGTTTGAACTGCATATTGTTTTTGGTTAGCAGTAGGTTTTTGGACGGTTAAAAAAAAATTATTAATAGACATTTGGTTCGCTCTATTTTTAAGAACATTACATTTTTTTTTAAGAATACGGAAGAAGTCTATTATTTGTAGATTGTATTTGTTTTATTTAAATTGCAATGATAATGTATTAATTAGTTTCGATATACAGAAGGTGTTTTTATTTAAGTTACATAATTATGTAAAGAGTCCATAAAATATGAAAATCTGCGTATTTTTTAATGCAACATTTTTTACCGTATTTATTCTGTTATCGTATTGAAAATCATTTACAAAGGAGCCAAATAAAAACTCCAATAAGCTTTTACCAGATCCAAGATTTTCCAATTAATACCAGATCACCTAGGTACGTTCAATGCGTTTCAGAGTCATATTGAAATATTCCAAGAAAATTGCTGATAAAAGTTACTGGATTGTGAAATTGATTTCCGATTGTTAATCCGGTGTTTTTAATTTTGATTTCGTGAATAAAATGAATATGATGAATAAAATGAATGAAAAATGATTGGATGAAGGATAAAAAGAGGATGTAATCCTACTAATATTATAAATGTGAAAGTGTGGTTGTTTGGATGTTTGTTACTCAATCACGCAATAACGCCTGAACGGATTTGGATGAAATTTGGCATGCATGTAGCCTTTGACATTGGTGGAAAGAACATAGGCATTTTTACCCGATTCCTTAAGTAGTTCCCGAGGGAAAATTCAAAATTGTTTACGAGCTAACCCGCGGGCAGAGCTTTGAAATTTGGTATTACAGCGCAAGCGATAACACGGGTGAAAATTTATTCCATTTTTTATTACTTTCAAATTTTCATTTCTTTTTGGACTCAATTCTGAAGTCCACGCAGATGAAGTCGCGGGCAGAAGATAGTGTTAACATAAAAAAGACGAAGAAAAAAGATGCAAAATTTATATTTTCAAGTTAATTTCATTATTATCGCCGAAAATCTCCATAATAATTTGACACCAACTCTTACAAAAATTATTCTCAAGATATTGTTTTGATAATATTTATCAATCGCTACAAAATCTACATAAAAATACCAATCCTTCAATTCCAATAATAAACCAATCTTCAAGTTAATCCACAAACAATAAACAGATTATTTTCAACAACTTTCGATCTCAAAAACACTTACAAACAATACAAATTAATATTAGTTTGTTTTATTTAAACTCTACCCAATAATTGGTCGGCACAACACTAATTGGCTCATCGCCGCTTCGATCATTAATTAAACAAGTTTTCGATTTCAATTAGTAAACAATTGCACTGTGCTGTAACGAGCGTCGACGTAGTGATGTCGCGATATCGATGTAATCAACTCTAGGTATTGTAAATATGACTTTATCCCATATTTTCCTAGGGTTTTGTAACTCATCATTTCAGACATAGTATAACATAGTTTTCCAGACTTTATAACTTGAGCATTGCATTTATACAGTACTACTTAACTTGTAGAGATTTAGCTAGACGACTTGAATAAATGATGAAAAATTCAATATGAGTTAAAATAATAATAAAAACAAAAATTCATTTCATTTATTTTAATTTAGGCTTCTATGTAATACCTTTTAAACGCCATCGTATACACAGACAGCACCCTGTTTCGCCCACCCTTCAACGCTAGGAAAAGTTTAGCTCAAAACTTGAATAACCCATATAACTAAAACACGTTGTCAAAGTCGCGGGGGGCAACTAGTAACGTAAATTTTCCCGAAATCTTTTTTGCCAATTTTCACTATATATAAACTAGAATATTTTGTGCCGAGTTTATCTAAATAAGTTTGTAAATGTGTCGTGGACAACCCAACAGGAACTTTGGAATCCGATCAATATGTCTCTACAATGCGTACTGGCAACGGCTATAGAAAATATAAGGCTACAATGGAAGCGGCGATAGTCTAATGTCTAGGGCGTCGGACTTGCGAACATGTGGTTGCGGGTTCGAATCCCAAACATTACACTTTCGAAGTGAACCCAGTCGTAACACAAGCATCTTAGCTTAGCACGGGGAGTTAACAAGAATACTAGTAATGTGCGACCCACATTGCTAGTAATCTATTAAGCAAAAATATAGTGACAATTTTAACAAAATTTACTTTAATTTTTCCCTTTTCTAAGACAGAACATAACTAATATTGTTGCGTATTGAAAATACTTATTCATTAAGATTTTGGAGCCGTTATTGACTCATGTATGAAAATAATGTGAAAAATAAAAAAATATTATCTGCTTACATATAGCTAGTTAAATATCCCGTCGGTTTACGTTACAAATGTATCTCATTTTCCGTGTCTGTATCACGCCTATACAGCTACCAACCTTCCTAATATTAAAAGACCATCGAACTAGATGATATTAAACTAGTAAATGATGCAGAGCATAATACGACTTCAATATCTTCAAGAAAAATCTTACCAAAACCAATCCCAATTTTTACGCGTGTTAAACAAAATCAAGAAAACTGACACGATGTAAAAGTTTGACAAATATTAATAGAAAAAAGTCGATATCAAACCCGTCACAACACGACTCTGAGTTTCATGGCATAAAATATTAGATGTCGATATTCGTTAGTTGCATCACTAGAGATCTGTTAGTACATCACTAGATGTGGCACGGTGATACGTTTTACATAATATTGACAGACGTATATCTCAGTCATAAATATTAAAACATATCTAGCGATCGAATTCTTATATCGTTAATATATCTTTTCGTTTATTTTGTCATCTGTCAATTTTGTTTCTTTTTTCATGTTATAAACTACCTACTTCTAAGCGTGTCGATCAATGGCATTGAAGTTTTTTTTTCTGAATTAGCTAAGCTTCGCAGACAGCATTTTTAGTAGCGTTGTAGGTATCTAATAATAAATAATAATATGTTGGGACAATACAAGCCTAACAAGAAAATAATGTGTCATGTTGGTAATTATAAAATAGGTTTTTTTTTTATACAAGTAAGCAACACGAAATGGGAATATTTTCGTAACTACTTTTATAAGCCAATTCACTAGAAAACTGTAATACGTATGCGTTTTCGTAGGAAACCTCCAAAAAATGTTGTTTTAAAGCCACATCTAGCAACTATAAGTCTGTCTCGCGAGTCTGCTCGTAATAACAGCGTGTGACAGTGACATGACCCTCCGAAAGTACGCTTCGCTCCATATTCCGAGGTATTGCGGAGAAAAAAAAACTAATTTCCTCCCAGGCCACAATTTTATCGGCATCGGGGAATCATTGAAGTTTTTAATTTGATTTCTTTGCGGTTTATAAACTTTTGATCGGGTATTTTTGGAATATCGGTCCTTTAATTTCATTTGTTTTTTTTTTGGGTAGAGGTGTGTGGCATTCCAAATATAAGTTTCATTTGAGACCTTTTTTAAAAGCGTTTCAATTGACTATCTAGTTGAATCGAATTTCACGAAGTGACTAATAGACTTAAAGGCATCATACGCAGCCAAGCAACAAAAGACAGAAAATGAAATATTTCATGTTTATTGGCTGTTCAGAAACTAAGTCTTGGACAGTTTAGTTTTGCGTATAAAGCAAGATCAAGTCCTTCGATGATGATATCGAATTTTGCAATTGAGGCTAGCTAGCTTCTCGTACATTCCAAACTAGAGCAGCATCTCAGAATTCCGTTTCCAAAAATTTCCAATAAACCTTTGAATTTGAAATCTCAACCTTAGAATTTAAACCTGGATTTTGAGCTTCAAGCATACCTAAGAAGGTTTTTCAAATAAACAAGAAAGACGAATTTAAACATTCTACTGTATCAAGAGTCGAGATTTTAAATTCTAGGAAATTAAATTATCGACGTCTAGCAGTGCAGTTAAAGAAAGTCCCTTTCAACAAAGTTCAAACATAATTATTTAAAACATTTATCTTAAAGAAAAATATAATTTCAGAAGAGAAGAGATCTTTACACTGAAAAGGGAGACTGAGCTGAAATTACGTTGTGATGATCATCAGATGATGGACTCTAAAAGATGTATTCTGGTTCAAGTGATTGTAATAACAGCACAAAACATTAAATCATAAACATACGTTTTTCAAAATTATAGGCACTCACTGATAAATTAAACAAATACTCGCATTCAATAGAATACATAAGAAACCCCATTCTCATTTCGATACCATCTTGGCAATCCATATAAGTAATGTATCGGTGAATATAAATATATACTTATATCTTGTTGATAATGGCAGCAATAACACAGAAACCATCAAAGGACCGATGTAGAAGGCTCGTTTTGTTATCTTGAGGATACAAGTTATAAGATACTTCGATATAAAGGAGAAAACAATTTTCTATCTAAAGAATAGCCTCAGATAACAAGAGATGAAAAATAAGGAAAAACATAAAGCCTTACAACTTACATGAGTTCTGAAATCACAGCTGTAGTAATAGAGGTAAATGATAATTGATGAAATTTGATAAAGGAGCACCTACAAATCCTAGGAATCTGACCCATTTGAATAAAGGATATAAGAATGGTATTTACAGTATCAAAGGTACTAAATGAGGTTAGCAGTGATATAGCAATACAGCAATTAGTCACAAAATCGCTTTTGCTTGTACATTAAACTGACGACGAAGACATTTGTGAGCATTTTGCGGTTTTCAAACCATCTATTTATTGGGGGAATGGAGTTTTTGTGGTCGCTCCAATAGCGGGGCTTATGGCAGATGGCAACTCATTGAGACTTATTAATACTTATGTAACTGACAAAAAAGTGAAGACACAATTCCAAATGTCTCTACATGGAATTACTTTTTTACTGAACAATCTGGAGTTGGTATAGAGATTTAATCTATTTTAGTTTTGAGATAAAATTTATCGATATTTTGGCTTTGTTGGATAATTTTTTGTAATGATTGTACAAAATACATCCAATTTTGTACAATCAATCTAGTTCATCATCAATATTGTTGAGGTAATGTCTGTAAGTTTTACGTACCTAGGAGGGAATTCTAGAAAAGAATTGCGAAAGAAAAAAAACGGGAAAGGAAAGTATTTTGGTTTTATTTTGACGAGTTTTTAGAGACGTTTAACCCAAACCGATATACTACGGACTTTTGCTGACAGGTGTCCATTATTACTTAGTGCTAAGTATAGGTTCAATTTGGTGTTAAAAATAAATGTCAATTCAGATAAAAAATCACTACAAAAATCTATGATAGTTAAAATGGGGACATACCTACATGGTAATACCAATATTGTTTAATAAAACTAAGTTTTCTTCCTGGATCTAATTAGGTTAATGAAAATTGTTAAGCAGTAGTAGTTAAGTGAAACACAAATTATAATTGAAATGACGACGAAGTAACAAGTCTAAGTAATTGGATTAATATGATGGTAATGTTTAATACTCTGCTAGAGTAACTATTTTCATTATAAACTAATAACTAATATTAACGAATGGAAACTGGAAAATTTCGATATTTGAAGAAATATTTATTAATAATCCAAATGGAAAGAAAAGTTCTATGATAAACCTAAAACTTTGTAGGCCCCTCAAAATTTTCAATGGCCACGAAAATATTCCAAAGATTTGCACTAATTAATACCGTCGTCGGAGTGAATCTGTCCAATACACGTCGTTGCTTTTCGATAACTTTGCCCCGAAAATTTTCATTACGACCACACAGAAGCAGGGTTGACAGATTTAAAACGAGTAGATTTAATTGGCTTTCGATATCCCGAGCAGTGATAGGATTTATTGGGATTTAATTATTTTGCCTCTGATCCAGATTTTCGTAGTGATTTCGCTAATACTTGTCATGAAGTTTCGTTGGCAGGAGTTATGTGCTGGAGACATAATTATATTTTTCTATTAAACTCATACATCATATAAATCTCATCATAAAGTTGTGATTTGTCATGAAATTTTAAAGTCTTATTGCTATTTGTTTTTTCTCATCTTTGTCGAACCAATTCTTATACTATTTTGGCTCAGTGCCTGGATAGTTAGCTTTTAGTGCTTCTGGTTTAGTTTGATCCCCGTTCATATTAAAACCTTTATAGATTTATCTTGAAAGACTAGAACAAAATGCAGTATCATCACTTGCAATTGTACACATAGAATTTTCAACCTAGAAATGGTTATATCCCATATAAAAATTCTTGTTGTCGAAAACATTCCAAGCTTACCTCGAATAATCAAATTTGAAACTCATTCTTCGTAGCCTCCCGCAGAGCGACTAATACCAGCCATAGGGGTATAAACAGAACATTAACGTAACAGAGCACTTTATTCCTGCACAAAATGGCGGCGTTTCGACAAATTCGCGCACCAGAGATCGCAACGCATTACTGTGTTATGACGTCACCGCTACAGTAAACACACGACGCGTAGGACATATTGTACTGTTCCGCAAATTGGAAAAAATTGTACCCTTAAGGAAAATGGTCCATGGATCACTTATGGAAAAACATAAGTGCTTGTCTGTTATGTAATCTTTGATATAAATGAATCTGAGAGAAATACTTCATAATATTTGTTAGGAAAATATGATTCTCGAATGTTTTGGTTTTTCAAGAAAATAATTACCTATACCTAGATGTATATTCTGTTATACCTAAGAGAGTTCTTGAAGAGATACTGTATCACTTAAATTATGATGTACCTAAGTGTTACGTTGAAAGGTACAGTAAGATTAAGATGTAAGTATCATGTAAGATATAAGAAACTTGTTTTTAACCATCAACAACAATATTGGATGAAATAGAAACAAAAGATTAAATCACAATGTTATTTGCTTTGCTTTAGCTGCACTATTTAAATACTCTTTTATCTTTGCTACTAGGAAAACAAAGAACGTTCTTAACAAAGTAAATAATATATTATTTTAGCAAGTTTGTCTTCATTTTCTTTCAGTACGCAGTAAGATGAGATAGCTAAAACTTTTATTTGTTTTGCATCTTTGTAACCTTTCAGATTTAAATGAAGTATTTTAGATTGTAAATGGAAAGAAAATCAAAACTTGTTTTTTTTCTGTCTTTATTTGTCGGATTGGTTAGAAGTTGCTCAGAAACAATCGATACTAAATAGGGTAGATTATGGTTAAGATATTTAGCCAGACGTGCAGAAGGACGATAGAGTTGATTTCTGACTGAATGCTGGCCAAAGGTAGGTCGCAGAATTCAAGAACCAGGTCGAAGGATTTAAGAGCACTGGTTGAAAACAAAGCTTAGTTAAGATCAGGATCAGGAACTCGCAGACCATACTTAAATGGTAGAAAAATCCCAGGTCTACACTCCACAGCAGATGACTCCGGGTTCAAAAGATGATGATAGGAGATCTTTGAGTAGTGTGAATATTTATACGTTAAAAAATCATAAAAGATACCGAACACTAAAGCAATGAATAATTCGAAATGTGTAGAAAAAAACATGACAACACTTTTAAAAACAAAATAATCCATTCCGACATTTCAAAAACAGATTGTACCTGAAAAATCCAGTAAAACTCCCCTGAACGTTTTATCCTAAAGTCCTGATTTTATCCTAAATTTTAATTCCAGTTAACATTCCTCCTACATTCTCAGCGGGCCACTGTCAGTACCTAGATAGCTTAAATTAAGTACAAGTGGCCCCCGGTGTGTGATCACACCTTTACAGCGCACGAATAAAGCGTTCGCTTAAAATAGTTATGTTATGTTAATGTAGTAAGGCCTTTACAGTTTAGTTTTAACTTTTAGTATTTATTTAGTTTACGAGTTTGAGGGTAATTTGTAAGTTTTTGTTTCTGTTTTTAACACATAAATTAATGTTTTGTTTAATGTATCTGTGTGACTCTCTGTGGGATAGTATTCTAGTGTCTTCTTGTTTTACTACTACTACTTTTTCCGTTTGATAGCTGATGTGATTGATATAAAATCAGTTCTAATTTATGAAAACTTTTTAAGCAGAATCTTGAATTTTTTTCATAAATTAGAACTTTAATAATGTTTAATAATGTCATAATTGCCACCATGACAGTTTATAACTTGCATTTTAACTAAGAATATAACATTGAAATAAAACTACTTTTAAACGGATTCTATCGCGGTTTATTTTGATTTTAGTTCCCGACGTTTCAACACTTTGCAGGTGTCATGGTCACGGGCAGATTGAGATGGTATTCGTCTTGACAGGAGACGTTGCTAATTCCTGTCCGTTCCGTTCAGAATCCATTTAAAAGTATTTCTAGGATACTTTAGTAACAAAATTCATGAAAACGCTAACACTACACGGGTAAAACTGCGGCGCCTTACAAGTTAACTATAAAGACTGGGAAATAGTACTCCGGTTGCAACGCTAGCTCTCTTGTAGAACCCGCAATCCTATTAACGCCGTATCGGTACACTAAACTAAAGTATATCAAACTCCACCTGACGCTAACGTGAATTGCCTGCCTAGACATTTTGCTAACGGAAAAAGGACTAAATTTCTAGTCGCTTTTGAAACTATTAGAAGGATTTTAGAAAAAAAGTTGATCCCTACTTATATTATAAATGTGAATGTTAGTTTGTTACGCTTTCACACGAAAACGACTTAACCGATCATCATGAAACTTTGTACACATATTTTTTGAGGTATTAGAAGTAACATAGGATACCTATTATTGTTTTTTTTTTTTTTTTTTGAGATTAGTTGTAATTATTGTGGTTAGATGCTATTTATTATTTTAGCTTACTCGCAGGTATTAAATAATTTGTAAAGTTTTTCTAAGTATACATTGGCAAAATATTGTTTAAAAAAATTCAGTTGTCATAAAAATTTCAAAAAAATATATATTTAAATAAATAATAATTAAATAAATGTGGAACATCACATCCATCCGAATCCAAAATAAGAAGCTAAAGCACTTGTGTTATGGAATCAGAAACAACGAAGGTACCACAAACACCCAGACCCGAGACAATATAGAAGTGTTTTATTCTACATTGACCAGTCCGGGAATAGAACCCGGGACCACAGAGCTAGCGACACCTAGAAAACCGGTGTGTACGCCACTCGACCATGGAGGTCGACTTCTTCTCTACTGTTAATGTTAAATTTTCCACGTTAGATGATTCTCAATAAAGCATGTTATTTTAATGTAAAGTTTCTCCATGATTAAAGCTTGTGTTTTCTTGTTACAGTGTCCAAGGAAGAAATTCGTGAGGTGGAGAATGTTAACGGAAACCCGAAGTCTGTCCGCTACACAACGATATCCAGGTTTGTTACATCATCATAAATATGCCTAGCCTTTTCCCCAGGTATGGGGTCGGCTTCCAGTCTAACCGGATTTAGCTGAATACCATATTTCAAAAGAAGCATCAGACTCCACGTCAGAATTCCACAACACATTCTACAAGATAATATAGTATCCTATAGTAAGACAGGTTTTCATAATTGTAACGACTGCCAAAATCGATATGAGACTTGCGGGACCCACGACTTAACGTGCTTTCCGAAGTACCGAGATTTATCGGTAGGTTTGTTAACTCACCATTCACGGACCAACCGCGGCGAGAACGGCTTAACCTTACTAAGTGTCAAACCGTTCGACTTACATTTAGCTACGAACCATTCTGATAATCACACCACTATACACAAGCTGAATACCAACTTAAAGAAACGAGGCACTTCTTACACAATTTAAAAACAGACATACCTCTTAATAGTTCGTCCTTTAAAGGCATACAAAAAGGTCTCGAACAGGAACTGAATCTTCCTAGTAATTGCAAACTGGTTATGATGGTCTAGGAACAAAAAGTGGTTCTGGATACGAAGGTAGATGACGTCAAGATAACTGATACGTTAGAACCTGAATAACTTAGAATAAGTGAGGGATTATGAAAGACTAGCAAGATTTCCGGCTTTGTCTGTATTTTAACCTAAATTTGTGGTCTATGTTTTAATTTAATGCTTAAAAAGACTACTGTTAATTTATAAACTTCTTATTTATTAGGATCATATGACTAGGTTTTGTTTATTATTCACTCCCATATAATATAATACCGGCCTATAAATGTCTCACTGCTGGGCACGTGGGCACAGGCTTCTTCTCATATAGAGAAGGAACGAGCATTAATCACCACGCTGGCTCACTGCGGGTTGGCTATTTCAGATTCCAATTTTTGGAATCCAGGTTTCCTCTTCATGTTTTCCTTCATCGATCATTCATTCACTCGCATATAGCGCCAAAAATTGTTCATTATTATGTGATTCTCTAAATCAAGTGTAACAAATATATTTGCCTATTATTGGTATTTATAACTGTGCCGCCCGAAGCCAGGACAATGAAACCTCCATGTAGATATTAACTCCAATACCAGGAAAGGTCTAAGGTATTATGCATTCTAAGCGTGCTACTCGATCTATTTTACATGACAGATTTTTAATCTCCGCCTCTATTACTTTGGACCCACGAGAATTGGTATTCCCTTTCAACTATCCTCAAGTGGCCTTAATAATATGAAACGTGGCTAAAACTAATATCCAGGTGAATGTCAAAATTCTAACTGGTTCAAATTTACGAAGCCAAAACGGTTTCCCTAAATACTATCCCATCATCTTGGTAAAATATAATAATATAAGGGAAATGGTTTTGTACCCCAAAACTAATTTGTTGCAGCGACAATTCCTGTCAAAATTTGACATAGGTCAACAAGGAGGCAGAATGATATAATGTTTCTTTGTATACATCTAATAAAACACTTTAATAATTCAGTTTTTAATAACAGTTACGTTCTAAAATGTATAATTAAAAGCATTCAAATTCTCTCAAACATTTTCAATTAATGTTAAATATGTTTGCAGATGTATTTAATGTCTTGTAATATCAATTCATAATTTTACTGGCTTTTGAAATGTCGGTAATGTGATATACCTACTGTTAGGTTGTGACTATAGCGGCAGCGGGCGCGATATTCACAGAGCAAACTAGATAGTTACTCCAGATACACTAACAAGCGGTCGATATGATAAACACTTGCATGTGAACACAATATGACTGACCTGTTGATGACCACAATTATTTGTTTGGTGTCTGTCAGAATGTTGATCAGTTTCCTGGTTGCCATAGTACAGGTGCCTAATTTGGGATCGGCCCTGTGTGAGTTGTGTTATGTTTGTTAGTGCGCCCAGCATCATCATGTGGTTGGCTGTGTGTATCTTCATTTTAAACGAGAAGAATTTGAACAAAGCCGGGTCTTCAAGCGACTTAACTTAGGGATACTGCGAACGGAATATGCCTACTTACGTTATCGCTTCCGCTCTCGCTGTCGCTTGTACACCCTACCCGATACCTTAGACGCTTTACACGTGGTTTTCATACAACATTCGTCATTAACTTAGCTTCCCGTATGAGTGAGCAGATCTGTATTCCTGGAAACAATTTCACGAATGCTTTAGTTCTGTTTGAAATGGCATTTCTTCTTGGCATTTGAGCACTAAATAATGTATGTCATTATTTTTTTTTTGTTTTAGATTTAATGCACTTCATATTCAGTTATAGGCCGATAATTCCCTCGTCAGCTAACTTTTATTCGAGGAATACAATTGAAGTTTGACAGTTTTTGTATGAAACAAATGTCAAAATATCAAGATTATTCCTTAGGTAAAGTAATCTGACGATGGAAAAATCAGCTCTAAGTCAGTTTTTACACATATCTCTCATACCTTAACAACTTCCTTCGTACAAAGTTACAAACCCTAGAGGCTCGGTTGTAGGCACGCGTGGTTGGAGTGTTAAAATCGTCCGGTATTGAGAGACTTTCATCGTCTTGTGTATGAACAGGTTTAGGGGTTTCAAATTCGTCTTACCTACAGAATGACATCAGATCTTCAACAAAATATTCTCCCAGAATCTAGTCTAACCGAATCTTACGCGATGTGAATTGAGGAGTTGGGTCTAATAGGCATTCGCTCCATGTAGAATCCTGGTTGATGGATATATCCGAAAAATCTTTTATCTGGAAAACAACCTCAAATTGATTGCAGAAAAATCCACCTGACCTGATAGACATTTTACATGATATTGAGCTCAAAACTCTATCTTTTAAATATATTATCATCTGCCTAACCTTGTCCTAACCTATGTTGAAGTCAGACAGTCTTGCCGGATTTACCAGAATACTGTTCTACATGCAGCGACTGCCAATCTGACCTCCACAACAATATCCCAGAGTAAGACTGGTTGTCAATTGGTCCCGACTGCTAAAGATCGAAGTATGGCTTTACGTGCTTTCAAGGCACGGAGGGTCGCGGTATGTTTAAGGTCACCCGTCCACGGACCAACCGCAGCGAGCGCGAATCGTTCGGCTTACATACCCACGATCCCCTCTTTCTTCTTTACCATTTAAATATGATATACGAATATGTAACGCAATTAATACATAACCTACAAATTTCCATTGTAACTATTCTGAAAGTGTCACCAACAAGAAAGTTAAATAAATCTGCTACATTGTCATTTGTTGTCGGCATCAATTTGAAAGTTCTTAGAATTTCTCAAAGTTCTGTCATACGTCTGTTACGGAGTTATTTTGTAACTTATTTGCATGTTTTGTATTTTATGTAGAAATGTCTATATTTAAAGGGTCCTTTTAGAACGCAACTTTATTGTGATATAAATTGCGAAATTAACTTGTGATAAAATTAGATTCTGTTTTTCAAAATTTCTCGTCGACCATGGAATTAAAGATTTGTGTATGCAAAAATACTTTTTCTCATTTTTATAAATTTTCTATTCATTTATTTTTCCTCGTTATCTTTGAGGTCTTGTCTTAATTATATATAATAGTTCTTCTGTATTCTAAATCTTCCCTTAATCAACTCTCCCATGATGCGCCACTACACCCGGTCCTCAATTGGGGGGCTGTGTGTTGTGGCGCGCTATCATATAGGTGTCTGCCCTAGTCAAATCAAGTCAAAATCTTCCTAAAAAGCCATTTAAATCCAGAACTTATTCAACAAATTTCAGTCCACTCAAAAATGTATCCTAAAGACTTTGGTCTCTTTAAGGATCCAGTGGTGATCATGACCTGGATGGATGGCATTTGGAAAGTCTCCTACTATGTTTTTACCTCTGGAATGAATTCCTGATCCTCCTTACAGAGAACAGATGATCTACCGTGATTCACAGTATAATACTCCTTCAATGCCCATGAATATACTTGTAGGCAGACCTTAAATCTTTAGTATACTATCAGAAAAGGAACAACGAAATTAAAATTATAAGTTAATTTTTATCTTTTTGTTTCGTGGCTTAAGTAAGCACGTTCAGCGTTGAACAAACCAAACTTAAATCCACGTAATCCTTCAACATTTCATCTAAGCTTTTAAATTTTTAAAACAAAGAAGAAGGCTGTTTTAATATCTCATAAAATTTTAAGGGTTTTACAAGTTTTGAGTTATATTCTGTGGTAATTTTTGTCGTATTTTTTTGCCCACTGGCCCACTGTTGGGCACAGCTTTCCCAGAATTCGCGATAAATCCCTATGTCATCATACCTCTTCACAACCGGTACTTGTGTTCTAAACGAATAATATTTAAGTATTCCATTATACATAGAATCCGTTTAAATGTAGTTTTATTTCAATATCTAACATTAGCGTAAACCTCAGAAAAATAAATCCTTGATCAATTAAAAATGCCTTTTGAGATATAAAATCAAAGAGTAAAAAAATATGTGAAATCGCCAACCCTCAATGAGCAAGCGTGGTGATCAATTCTCGTACCTTCTCTATATGAGAACAGGCTTGTGTCCAGCAGTGAAAACTATTTATGTACTTTTTTTTTTGACATTCACTGATTTGCGTTAAATAATGAGAGAAATTCTAGAAAGATTTTTTCAATCGGTCTTTTCTAAGAAGTAAATAATAAATAACTTTTATCTTCGATACATTCCTGGAATCCCTATTTCGGATTATTCTATTACAATATGCTCTTTATTTAATCAGTTAGAAACTATTAATTTACTCTCGTAACAAATAACGATATCTCAGATTGTTAAAAGTTACAATAAAGTATATTATTATACATGTATGGTATTTGACCAGAAATTCATTATATTTCTATCAAATCTCGAAAAATACGAGACCAAAAAAAAAACCGAAAAATTTAAGAAATGGTTAGGTATTCATTATTTTTTAAACATTAGACTTTGCTCATCCAACTTTCTGTAGCAAAAATTTTATTCTCAATCCGTTCAAGTATCAAAATCGTTTTATCCAACAATAGATTAAGGCAAAGTATTTAAACAGTTAACATTCCGAGCCTTAAAGGATTAAGACGTGTTACATATTCAAATGACCTGAATACTTCGTGAAGAACTTCATGAGAAATATCTAAACTTTAGCCAGCCTTGTCCTTTTAGTTTAGAAATACTTTTGCCGAGGTAAAGGTCGCCATTTTGAATTGGGCTCATCTTAATATTTACGACCGCATGTTAAGGTTGCTACGATTTTTTACCTTAATCCTTTTGATATAAAGTCGCTATAGAAGCTGCAAGATGTGTCGTTGACTGCACAATACATACAAAATCAAATCAATGATGCTCTTAACACACATTCATACATTTCAAGTTTTAATTCGACTGACCTGTTGGTCTAGTGGTTAGTGACCCTGACTGCTAAGCCGAAAGTCGTGGGCTCGATTCCAACCCAGGACAAATTTTGTGTGATGAGCTCGATCATTTGTTCTATGTCTGGGTGCTATTTATCTATAATATGTATGTATTTAGAAATATATGAGTATGTATATCAGTTGTCTGGTTACCATAGTACAGGCTCTGCCTAGTTTAGGATCAGATGGCCATGTGTGAGCTGTGTCAAGATATTATTATTAAAAATTTATTAAGTTTATCGTGTTAAAAAAAACATTCAATTTGGTTTAGCCGTTCGAAGCTCATGCGCTGTATTTGGGGGTTTATTTTTATTTAGTTACTTATATAGATAACTAGCTTTTGCTTGCGGCTCCGCCCGCGTAGGCATCGTTTATCGTTACAAATTCTAGCCTATAGCTTTCCTAAATAAGTGGGCTATCTAACAGTGATATAATTTTTCAAATCGGACACGTAGTTCCTGAGATTAGCGCGTTCAAACAAACAAACTCTTTAGCTTTATAATATTAGTATAGATATGATCGGTTATCCGTGTACCTAAATTGATATAACATTTTGCTCATACGAAGGCAAGATTGGTTACAATGTGGTACAAAATTGCGTCTTGTATTACATTTTGTGGGACAAATTGCCTGGATTATTTTGAGACTTAATAAAAGTCCGCTGCTTGAGGGGTTTCGCCCGTATAGAGCTAAGTTTCCCCTTTCCTTTGTGCAGTAATATCTTAGTCATTCACTACATAATAATGTAAAACACAAGACAAATTATCATTAAAAAGAAAATAAAAATATTCTTTGACGACCTCTGTGGTCGAGTGGTGTACACACAACTTTTCAATGTGTCACTAGCTCTGAGATCCCGGGTTCGATCCCCGAACGGGTCAATGTAGAAAAACACTTTTCTACATTGTCTCGGGTCTGGGTGTTTGTGTACCTAAGTTGTCGCTAATTCTATAACACAAGTGCTTTAGCTACTTTTGATTCGGAGCAATGTATGTGATGTTGTCCACATTTATTTATTTATTATTTGTAAAGTTTGCATATCGAAAAAGTAGTACATTTAAGTTTATTAGATTGATCTTTAAAACGAAGATCTTAATAAAGGAAAGCTGCAATTTTGCGCTAAAAATATCGCCATTTTACTTTTATACAAGACTTGCAACTTATTTTATAGTAACGAAATTACGGCTAAATAAAACAGAAAATTCGGCTATGATATGACTACCTGTCAGACAACATTTAACGTATTGCATTCCGTTTATTTTTTGTTTTCTGATACGTCGTTTTTTTTTTCTTTTGTAACGTTTTTATTTGTATCGGCTGTAAATAAAGTTGGAATGAAGTTCGTGTTTTATGAATTGCATGTTGTGATTTTAATATGAGTTTTTTTTGCGTGTGAATGTAATTTTAAGGTTTGTTTGTTTACTTGCGAATGATTTATAATATTCATGATAAAAATAAATATTGATCTTATTCTGGTGTTTTACGAAATACTTTCGGGATTTGTAATTTGTACGAGAAAATAGGAAATAGTTGTACAATACACTCTTATAAATATATGCATAGAGATGTTTGTGAGTGTTGCTTGCATGCATTTTGTACATTTTTGAGGTGTTTAATCGACTTTATTTTATTTTACTTTGTTACATAGGGATATCTCCTAAAATTGAAAATCTATTTAAAAAAATGCCATCGATAGATACATTAGAGGTGGTGAAATTAAGGCCGATCATCTTTTCATAAAACATAAGTGATGTAACCTTTCACTTTGTATGAAAATTTTATTTTCAATTTGACGTTGAATATACGCACTCCTTTTAAATCAATCTTGTACTTAGTGAAGTTAGTTATTAAATATTCATATTTATAGACAGAAAAATAATAGCTATAATATACTAACACTAAAAAACTCTATAATCAACAAAATCAAAATCCTAATTCTATTCCATTCAAAAATGTCGTACAACTATTAAAAACAGTACTTCAAAAGTCTGCAGCGAAATAAATTCCACATTATTGCAGATTTAACCCGATATAACCGGATTAAGCTGGATTCGGGACGTCGCGCAAGTGACAGCCAGGGAATTACGGGACATGTCCCGTCTGAAATTAAATGCGTGCCCACAAATGGTGAATGTTTTAAGGAATATTTAGAGGAATGTGACCAGGATTTAGTTTTACATTAGGATACATTCTTTAGTTGTTGAACAGTCAATTTATTTAGTAACTTATTGACAAATAAATGTTAATTGAGAATTATGAAATTTATAGTTTTTTTAAGAGATTTGATTAAACTGGCTACTCTTAAACGTGTACCGTAGCATATATACGTACGGAAAATCTTAAAAAAAAAACATCAATTGCGATTACATAAACATCAAAATAAGTTGGTAGTGAAATAGAGGTTTGTGACTGAAGTGCAAGCAATAAATATTTAGCTCGTTCGCCGTGTTTGGGTCCGTGGATGGGTGACCATTTGAAAAACATACCCGAGTCCCCTCCGTGCTTCAGAAAACACGTTAAGCCGTTGGTCCCGACTGTCATACAGTAATATTATTTTGTCATTAGAATTCTCACAACCAGTCTTACTACGAGATACTGTAATACTCAGTAAAATGGGTTGTGGAGGTCCGATAGGCAGTAAATTTAAAATTCAGCTAAATCCAGTAAGACTGGAAGCCGACCCCCAACATATCTTGGTAAAAGGCTAGGTTTTGTGTTAACTAACTACTAGATATTGGGTCAACAATGATGGTTCTCAAATAGAATATTAGCCACTTTCTCATACATCAGCTTAGCGTTAGAAATCATCACAGGCACAACTAAGCATACGTCATTTAAAATCCCCTTTTATCCATATACGGAACCTATAGCATTGTTGACGGGCCTGTTGGTCTAGTGGTTAGTGATCCTGACTGCCAAGCCGGAGGACGTGGGTTCGAATCTTTGTCTGATGAGCACCATCATTTGTTCTGTTACTGGGTGAAATTGGTTCTGTAATATGTATGTTTTTATAAATATCTCAGTATGTTTATCAGTTGTCTGGTTGCCATAGTACAGGTTCTGCCTAGTTTGAGATCGGATGACCGTGCGTCAGTTGTCTCAAGATATTAAAAAAAAAACGTACACTGCAACATACACATAGGTATAAATGTAAGAAAATATGCTAAAAAGTATTTTAAAACAAAACATCTGATCCAATTTCATCCGCAAAGATTTTCTTAAAAATTTAAAATGCATAGAATATTTGCAATACCACAAATCTCTCCTATACCCGCTTGCAGTCACGTTCACTTGTAATGGGTTCCATATATTTATATATAAAGCATTCATAAAAAATAACAGTAATCTGGGACGAAGTTGAGTTAAAAGTTTATAAAAAAATCTGCTTAAAACAGTTAAGTACATTTAATAAAACCGAATTTAATTAATTTTGTACTTTAGGGATATTATCGGAAATGAATGATTAGTTGCACGTTCACTCTGAATCATGACCTAAATAATATCTATGTCACGATTGTGTCAAATACCAAACTTATTACACATTAGTTCAAAGCAAATAATTTTGACACTTACGAGTATGATACAGGTACTGTCATGTTGACAGCTGTCAAAATTATGTTCATTAATTTGAATTCGTGGTACCTTTCGCTAAGCTATTAATTTTTGTGTATTGCTTATGTTTAGTTATAATTATTTATTTCAAACAGGATATACTATTTAAAGAAAACTTTTTGATGTTTGTAGTTGAATTCCGGCATCATTATTGATTTGCGATCAAAATCGGTATCGATAAGCATATACTCTATATTCTATTAATAGCGAACAACAATTCTGATCTAAATTGAAGGTTATATTATCTAGTCAGAGAACAACCCCGAAGAGATTTGGGATGATTCACAAATTAAATTAGTTCAAGTAAATAGTTCACAGTACCTAACTATGTATAGAAGCAAAGTTCAATTAGTTGAATAGTCAGCACCTACAGATATTATTACTAGAGATGTTTAATATTCGTTGCTGTATTATTATCATTATAAAAAATGAAATTAAACAACACATTCTTACTGCCGCACTCAGAGAAGAGTCAATGGTTACTTAAAAGCTTCCTTATTATCGATATAAGAAGCCAACTCTATGACTGAGAGTTTTTTTTTATAGTATATGTGGAACATTACATACATTGCTCCGAATCCAAAGTAAGTAGGTAAAGCACTTGTGTTATGGAATCAGAGACAACGAAGGTACCACTAACACCCAGAAAAAACTGTGTATCAGATAAACCGCGGGAAGCACCGCGAAAATTTTACAAATAGTACTGTGTCTTTTATTTCGCAATTCTAAAACATTATTAATATTATCAAGCTGTTTTGAAATTACTTGTATGTACACAAGTGTGTGCGCAAACACAGATGCACTCTGTTCCTTCACTCTCATAGTCCTCATGGACGGCAGACCGACACGCTCGAATATCACTAGCAGGAGCAACGGCTTTACGCGGTATCCGAAGCTCAGGTGTAAGTGTGTAACCACTTCCTGACTCTAAGCTGAACCTATTATGTAATTCCTGACTGAGCAACCCAGTAACTGTTGTTGACCTGAACTGGGATTCGAACCCGAGACCTCTTGTACAGCTGTCGCAATTGCCACTAGAACAACAAGGCAGTGAACTTTGTATGTGCCTATTAACCTTAAATATGCCTTTTTCTCCCCCCTTTTACTTAAAAAAAAAGTCTTAATACCAAACAATGTATGTTTTTATTTACATTTGTAAGTAAACGGCTTCGCACCAGATGGCTGTAATAGCCCCATACGAAGTAATATGGCCCATATGTTTGAGAATATTCTTGTGTGAAATCTTTATTCTTTGCCGTACAAAAACGGAATTAGAATGTTCTAGAAAGTTATATTTTATGTAAGTTACCCCGTATATTGATACGCATCTTAACTTTAAGATGTTCCTAAATTATTTTGCTACTTTACACCTTAAAGTAACAGACGAGACTTACACTTCATCCGAATCTAGTTTGTGGAAATCCCATTATTACCTAGAGAATTTTAGATCAATTTTCGCTAAATTCTTAATCATTAGCGATTGATACTATTATCTACACCTTTATTCTTAAACAATATTTAACTTTATTTTTTCGTCCACAGGGTCAATTTTAAAGCAACAGCTGATGATGATTACGCTGATTTTACTTGTGAAGCGAGGCACGAAGCTTTACAACGGGACAGTCCGATGAGGAGTACAGTACAACTCAGCGTGTTATGTAAGTTATTGGTGATCAATAGGCACTTGATGATCAACTTGGTGATCAAGTCCAGCTCGCTTAGACTAAGTACACTTCTAGAAGCGTTGACGGTGATAGAAATCGCTTAAATGACATTAAATGTATGGAAATGACATTTCTCTTCGATAAGTCACGTGATACAATTATCACTTTTATACATTTAAGCGATTCGATCAGCGATAACGATTATAGAAATATACCTTGTCAAGTGGGTATGTTAGAAAACAAAGGTAGCCTAATGGCTAGGGTGTCAGACTTGCGACCATATGGTTTAAGGTGCGAAACCCACTCATTGCGCTACCGACGTGAACCCACTCGTAACACAAGGTGTTAACATCAGTAGTACTAGTAATGTGCTACTAAAAAAGAATAGTTGGCAAGGCAATGCAAACATGGATATTTTCATATAAGACAAATATCAAATGAATAATACAGTAAAGTCAAAAACAAATCTAGGTACAAAAAAAAATGGTCCACACCATTATGATAAATGTAAATGCACCACTGTCAGTCTCTGTGTGAAGCTTTCACTTTCAATGCTAAACAGCTGAGCTGATTTTGATGAATCTTAATATGGGGCAAGCTTAGATCCTAATAAAGGACAAAGGCTACTTTTTGTGCTCAAAAACTAAATTCCGATTTTCGTTTTCTTACGTCCTTCGTAACTCACATAATATTAGCGTAATAATAAATAGCTAAAACTAAACCATATAGAGCTCAATCAGCTAATTTAGCATGTTTCTAGCTCCGCGGGAGACTCAACCTAATTTGATACGATTGTAACAGAAATATTATCTACGCGGGAGATGTTTATGTAGACATCTTATATCACCAATTTACCACTACATTAGGTATAATTATGTAAGATTTATGAACTTTTCCTGTTAATTTATATTTATTAATTAGATCCCACTGCTGGGATAATTTAATAAATAAAAAGCCTTTTTGCTAGATTAAAACTTGAAATTTTAAAGTTGAATCACAGTAATTGCTATATCTCCGATTTCTAGGCGTGCTTTAAAAAAATAAATCTTAGGTATGTCTTACCACGACGACGCCGTAAGCTAAACTAAGTTTCATCGAAATTGGTGCAGCAGTTTTTGATTGAAGCGATGAAACATTACAAGTGTCATACTGAACTACGAAGTTTGAAATACTGATTTTCTGTTCATATAGTCTAAAGGTACAATTTTCGTGAGTTAGAAGGTATGTTAAGACGAATTACTTGAGAATGTTCATAACCGCGATGTAAGGAACTTTGAAAGCTTTCTGATTACAATCAAAAACTTTCACATACTAGTAGAATATGATATAATTATAAGGGTGTAAGGGTATAGACGTCATACTACGTATGAAAATGGAACACAAAAAAATCATTATCATCATCATCAGCCCGAAGACGTCCACTGCTGAACATAGGCCTCCCCCTTAGACCTCCATTTTGACCGACAACTCGCCAATTGCATCCATAGGTTGCCCACTACTCTCACGATGTCGTCGGTCCACCTAGTGGGAGGCCTACCAATACTGCGTCTTCCAGTCCGTGGTCTCCACTGTAGAACCTTTCTTCCCCAACGGCTGTCGGTTCGAGCGATGTGCCCTGCCCATTGCCACTTCAGCTTGCAAATCTTACGAGCTACGTCAACAACTCTAGTTCTTTGGCGAATATCCTCGTTTCGGATTCTATCGCGCAAAGAAACTCCGAGCATATTATAGCTCGCCTTCCGTTCCGTCATCATTTATGTTACTATCACTATCTACTATTGTCTACCTTAATTTTCGGAAGTGTTCCGTTTAAACTTGTGTATAAACAATTAGGTATTATTCTACAGTATTTCATTTTAAAATATCTAAACGTATAAAGTATATAATAAACAACAAAGAAAATGTTAAATCCTCACAACGGCGTTCAAATAAACTAATTCTAAGCAGAAGGTTTATTTTGACAATACGACACGGGTACGCGACGACTTCTCATGAATTATTAATATTTTGTTCAATATACAGATATGCAGCTTCTAGTATTAAGCTTAGCGAGTCTTTGACAAAAATGTTAGCAATACTGGCGAGTTACGAGGTAGAAAAATGATGCTCTTATACGAGAAATATGAAGGTTTAAAGGGCTATTTACTATCCCAAGAGTAGGTAGGTACATTTAAATCCTATTAAATATTGTGTACAATTAAAATGAGTTAACCCTCAAAATAATATTTTGTTATTCTTCCATTCTACCGATTAACAATACTACTAAAAATCTTATTAAAATATAATTTTACATACTCTATTATTAAACCTATATTAAAGACATGTGACTTAAGTCATCTCTTATGAAAGGGTCTTATCGTTAAACCTTATTCTTCAAAAGAGCTCTAGATAATATATAATGTATTATTAATCACCTATTTAAATAATAACATTGTTTTAAGCTTACAAGAGTGTCAGATGTTCAGAACTTGCTTTGAAAATACTAATATTTGAGTTAAATGAATAATTATCTACCTGTTAGATTAACCATACAAGTAAATCTTATGTCAAAAGTTGAATGAACTTTAAACCTTAGTGTATAATAATACAGACATAATTAAAACAGGACAAACAGTCCTTTAAGTTCCACTGTAGCTAAACTTCTGCTGATCCCAGCAAAAACAACAGTCAACACTGCTAGTTCACAGAACAGGGTTTGTTTTCTCTTCACGACACGGGCCCGACCAACATGAATTATTAATAAATGCTTCGATTGAGACCGCTGGCTCAACGTTTACATTCACTGGTAACCGTTATTTCAACGCCATCTAGTGGTGTTAGCAACATCTGATATTTGTTTTACTGGTAGAGTGTTTGAGCTAACACTGAAAAAAAAAACACTTTTTTTTGTCACACAACAACACAACAACACTATCTACACTAAAATAATACTTACGTATGAAAGATTTGTTTGTTCAAAACGATTAAACTCAAAAACTACAGCCTTAAAAAATACCGTTAAAATACTTCAATATCCCTAAATAACTTAAGGTATAATTATTATAATTAAATGCCTTCACTTATACCTAATGGAAAATAAACTTCTTTTCAAAATTTCAGCTTTATTCGAAAGTAAGACAATTTATCTCCTAAGATTTTTAACACTTTAGTACCTGTGGAATGAGCTAACTAAGGATATTATCTCAAATGGGATTTTTTCCTTACGCTCATGTTTTATTTTGCAGTTCCAAAATTAATTTTAACGAATATATTAATATAGTTACAGTTGATACTACTAAAAGCATTGTAAGAATATTTATTACAAACTAGCAGTGGCCCGCGGTTTCACCCGCCTTAATTGTCCACGTTCCCGTAAACATAATTTATTTTACCAAACTTATTAATTTAATTAATTACCAAAATTAAGTATTTATTCTGCTATTCGGGACGGAGACGAATCCAACAAATCAAGGATCACGAAAATCGGTCCACCCGTTCTCGAGTTATAAGTGTTGTAACAAACCCGACTTTGTTTTATATATAAAGATAATAAAATAAATAGCAGGTACAGTGTTGCCTCCTTATTACTGCTTCTAAAAAAATCTTAGCTTAAATAAAGAAATGGCCCAAACATCTCCCTAGCAGATCGCTGTCTATTTGTAAAATCTTTATGTAAATCTATCAAAGTTACAAAGAAATTGGATCGTCTTCTTGCACCCCATCTTTTAAACTTAGATTAAGTTATTTCAACTTAAAGTTACAGTCCAGTGAAGGTTGTTATTTATAGCCTACCAGCTTCCTAAGCACACCTTACATAATATCAAAATTAAGCTTAAAATATTTTTTTCTTAACATCTTAAAAAGAGTACATGTTCACTTAAGAGTTTTGACCTAAATTTAGAAAATTTAAATAGAGGAAGACAGGGTAAAATGTTCTAGAGTCAGCTGTCTACTGTTTGATTTGGAATTTTAGAACTAAATTTTCCATTATTACTTTTGTTGTGTACACTTGTTTGTATTTTATAGTCTATATCGCGTTTTTAGTATGTGAGACGGTTTTACTCAACATATACTTTAAAAATCCGGCTTTAGATAATGTCTGACAGCGCGAAATCTGTCACAAATTCCCCTTCAGCGAGTTTAAGAGCCTTGCAGCTCATCAGCTTCTTAAGTTATGAAGTAAACGTCGCAAGGACTTGGCGTTTTCCGTTTGAGATTGTGGCTCTAATACCGTGTAGAATTAATGTATTTATGACTTTTTCCTTCACGTGGTTCGCATTTTTGAGACTTTTACATGTCAGGATGATGTAAATAACGATTTTTTTTCCAAAAATAATAAAAGAAAGTATTGTTTAAAATGAGTATGAAATACGATATACCTTTGACTTCTCCTAAAACTTTTTAGGTAAAGCAGATTTCATTTTAATTATATCATCACTTCCCAACTTTCATCCCGTTTAAACTTTTATAATAAATCTTTTCAAAACGCTTAAAAAGAGGGGTTCTTTAACAGTTCACAAATACTCGTCTAAAACCGAAGCATTTAAGAAAAGATTTCTCTCACTCAGAGTAAATAGTATAAAACTCGCTCCATTCTCGAAGGCCTAAAAGCTACAATTGCGAAATTGATCAGTCTCGAAAATTTCGAGTCGCAAACGTTACGCAATTAATTCCCCTACCATCGAATAGCGATAAAGTCAATAGGGGGACATCGGGGAAAAGCAAACATAGCTGGTGCCGGTTTAAATGGAAAATTAATAATTCATGCCCCTAAGTCCGTGTCCGCGTCGGTGCCGTGTCGTTGCGTTTGAAGTGGCCTGTTTGTTTTACCCCAACCTACTCACTGCAAAAATGTAATTTGTTCGAAATTATGATTGGATTTTGTTTGTTGCAAATATTTTCTGTGTTGACGTTGAATTTTTATGCAGATGCCAGTCGAATCAGCTGTTCAGCTTTGACATTTGCCGTTAGCGACATTTTAAGTTTATTTTATTTCAATTAGGTACCTAAAGGTACATGAGAATTATTTTAAAGTTGAAGGATGTTATAAAAGTTATTTTTTAATGTCCTCCATGAGGATAAAATAACTCTAAAACAAATATCTACCTACCTACCAACCGATAAATTTTTCTTCAAACCTGCCATGGTTTAAAAAAATAATGTTATTTTTTTTCCTTGTTATCTTATTTGAAATCGAGCACAATACGAACTTTATCTTCGGTTAAACATAAGACATACCTACACCTAATTACCTACAAAGTAAAACTCTCTAATTATCCAACCTTAACGAAAAGCCAACAAAATATTCATTAAGAGGCACAAAATCAGTAAATAACTCGAAAAACCATAAACATAATAAACATGTTTACAATATTAAATTACTAATTTAGTAAAACAAATTAGCGTTCATTAATTTAAACTGTAATTTAGTCTAATTTTAGTCTATTTCACTGTTTTATTATGAACCCGCTAAATTCCACCGTAAAATTTCATCAGACACTTTGTTTTCTTTCCCCTATGCTCAGCTTACATAGCGGAGTGATGGGCACGTGATGATATCGATATTTTTAATTAGATTCTAAATGAAGACTTACAGTTTGTAATAACGGTTTTAATTTTAAAATGGTTTGGAACTCTTTTCCTTAAAAAGAAATCCAACATTTCAGCTGGGGGCAATTTCATGAGTGACATGAAATAAGATTATCGATTATTTTGTTTTACAAATTGTATCTAAATCAAGGGTATGTTTTATCTTTCTTAAATATAACGTAAATAAAACATCTCTTTATCCACAAACTTCGAACATTTATAAAGAAACAAATTACACGTGAAAAAAGCTAAGTTTCGTAAGATTACCAATTTCTTTGACATTAACAGTTTTCTTCAACATTTTTTAAACCTCAGGTTTTAGGGAATAGAAACCTTTTTATCTCACATAAGTACATCACATCCACAAGTAACACAATTTTCTGTACTTGAAATTTAATTTATTACGGAGTATTTTATTTTCTAGAAGGTATCTTAATTGATTGAATAAGGCATTGCTTTCTGGCAATCCTTTGGAGATAATGGTGAAATTACGTTTCTTTGGTTTGTCCGTTTTTTAACGTTAATAAATCAAATAAGTTTGGTTATCTTTGGTTCAATCTAATTTCGAGACTGGCTGTTTGAAGAATTTTCGTTGGGGTACAAATTTGTTGGTTAAAACATTATTTGTTATGCATGTTGTGAAAAAAAATTGTTATTTTTATGAGCCAGTATTTTACAGCTATAAGTTATATAAATTACAGTAAATTACATATTAAACTAGTGTATTATTCGATTTCAACTTATTACACATAATATTTATCGACATTTGAAACCTTCGATACCAAAAACTATCGACCACACCCCATCACCAAAGTCGTAGGAGGCGAAGTATTTAAAAAAGCGCAAAAAAAATCAAACCACAAAAACAAAGGCATTGAAGCACAAAGGGCAGACAAAGTAAAATAGCCCAAAGCCAATACGAAATACCTCCATTGTAATTTAGTATAATAACATTAAAACATTTTTATTCGCACCGTATTTATTTTTCCACTTTTTGTTCTAATGAAAAAAGGATTTCGAAAAGTAATTTTCAAAGCTACCTTTTTAATGAATGAATATTTTAATTGATTGCGTCGTTCTCTCATCAAGGAAAACGTCATCATTAGATCAAAAGCCTTCTGTTTTTCTAAGAATTGTCTTGAATTTCGAATGGTAGAAGATGGCCTCTTCCAATTCTCTTTAGTAGGAACCACTCTGCAATTAATTTAGTGGTCATTACATCGTTATTCCAACTATTATAAGTGCCTTAAATATATTTTGTAGGTTAGGTTTTAAAATATATCACTAAACACATTTTTTTATTGGAGTTATTTACGTGTTCACGTGACATTGTAATTCTTAATTAGATTAAAGGTAAATCAAGAATTAGTTTAGCACATAGAACATTTTTCAATTATACCAGCCCTGGCAATTTTGCTAACGGAATGAGAATGATGATCATTGCTCGTTTTGGGATGTAAGTAGAGGCTATTGCAGTAGCAGTTTTAAGCACGTACACCTAACCTACGTACACATACAAAAATATATAATAACGTTTATTCAAATCCCTTTGTACAACTTCTTGTAATTTGCCAACATCGTAAATGTTTCACGAAAACCGCCGATGTACTTTATAATTACGATCTCGTCGGAACAATTTATACGAATTATAATAAAAGTTCTACACGCGAACACATCTCAAGTTTTTACAGCGTTACATTGCCTTTAGATGGCTTATATCACACCGTAGCGAGCGAATAAAATATTGATACTGTAACGCATGGTTTCTTAAAAGTTGATCAATACAAACATTCGTAAATCACACATAGATAAATGATACAGAAATACATACATGTCTTAGATAAATATTTCACACAGACACAGAACAAATGATCGTGCTCATCACACAAAGATTTGTTCTGGGTGGGAATCGAACCAACGTCCTCCGGTTTAGCAGTCAGGATCACTAAACTCTAGACCAACAGGCCAGTCAGTTTCGTTGACCAATCAGAATCGAGATCTGCATTTGACAGCAGTTAAACTGATCTGCTTCTCAGAAACGTGTGCAAATTTATATGTAGAATAATGTAGAAAAAGGTTTTATAGCTTTATTTAAATGCCATGTTGCCACTATTATTTTAAATTAGAACATTGACCTTGTTTGTATAATTGTAATTGTGTTGTCGTTAGCGATGAGTATAAACAGATTAAATTCAAAATGGAGGTAGCAACCGCATAATGGCAAATAAAGCTTTAATTTGTGGTAATTGTGTACGTAATATTTTGTTATATTGTATATAACTTGTGTAGGTTACATGTTCTGGAACACAACTGACGACCTCCGTGGTCGAGTGGCGTACACACCGGTTTTCAAGGTGTCGTCAGCTCTGAGGTCCCGGGTTCGATCCCCGGACGGGTCAATATAGAAAAACACTTTTCTACATTGCCTCGGGTCTGGGTGTTTGTAGTACCTTCTTTGTCTCTGGATTCCATAACACAAGTGCTTTAGCTACTTACTTTGGTTTTGGAGCAATGTATGTGATGTTGTCCACATTTTTTTTTTTTACAAGCTTTATATTTATCCTGACGTAAATAATAAGGGTTTTTTTTCTTCAATTTAAATAAGAAATTTTCTTAGTGACGATGCTTTTATAACACTGCACAAGAAAACCCATTCCGATTTCAAGAAAATAAACCGCCTGAATTCCACCACACCGAACATTCTACGTAACATATCAACATTCAAACTTAATTACAATTACAGTACGGTGTGACAGGGGCTCTCGAGTAACAAATTCGTCGTTTCTCGCTACAATGCACGCTTAATTACAAACTCTACGGTTGACACGCGTATTACTTGCGTACGGCGTACTACGCGAGATTTGCCATTCAAACAGGGTTATGTATTGGTAAACTTTGACCGAATTAAAACGATGCCTCGTATTGTATGGGAACGTATTGTTTGAATTTTGAGGTTCGAATAAAATTCGATTTTACGTGACGTCATTTTTGTAGCGTCGAATTGAGTTATTGAATTTTAAAATTTTGTTTTTGTTTTTATTTTAATGTATTTTCGGCTCGTGACAATAACGGGTTAAGATCTTCTTAAATACGTACTCAATTACAAAAATCATTATTTTCTTATGTATTGACTGTGGAATTGCTTTAACTAACCAATGAATAATAAGACATATTTCATATAAAGATTTTAATAAATCTATGTCGGTCTAGGCAACCCTACTCTCAACTTAATTATTCGCCTACTGGCGAGTGGATGTTATAAGGAGGAGGGATAGGGGGTGGGGGGAGCGGTTAAACACAGAATCCAAGTCGCCATCTATTAGATAGTTTATTTATTAAGTCATTGTACTGTACAGTACATGTTACTATTAAATCTAAGTAAAAACCGCAAGTCAATTGAAAGTTAAGCAACTCTTGTTGCGGTCGGGTTTTGGATCGGTCAGTATTTTCCTGGGTGGGAATCGAACCCACGACCTGCAGCTTAGCAGTTTGGGTCACCACTAGACCAACAGGCCCGTCAAATAAAAAAAAAATAGAAAAAGGTTTTAAAACTAGTGACACAAAAAGCCTGCGAATTAAATTCTAAGCTGTCAGTCACTCCATATAAAATATTGAACATGATGAAATAACTCATATCCATCATTAACAAACACAAATTGGTATCAACAATAATAATACTCAATCAATTACCTAAAGGATCACTTCGGATTACAAAAGGTATGTAACCATGGGACATAACATTATACCCAATGGATCACATCCTATGAATTGACCCCTCCAATCGAGAGAGCATATAAAACTATTCAGGCTTGAATATGGAGGGTCCAGTGATAAAAATATATCGGCTTTTATCCCTTGGAGTAAAAGGTATAACCGTGGTACTCAAGTAAGGGGGTTTAAAAGAAAAATATTTTTTACAGTCGGTATTGTTAGTGGATTATGGAAAACAGCGTTAAATAATCATGCATTAAAATAAAACTACTTTAAACGGATTCTATCGCGGTTTATTTTGTTTTTAGTTCCCGACGTTTCAACACCTTTGCAGTTGTCATGGTCACGGGTAGACTGAGATGGTATTCGTCTTGACAAGATATGTTGCTCGTTCTACCTTCAAGTTTTTTTATAATTTAATTTACTTTTAATTTTAATTGTTTGTGTTCAATAATCATGCATGTCAAACTTATACTGTAATAATCATATCGGTAATCAAACAAAAGGTTGATCTATACTAATATTAGTAAGCTAAAGAGTCTGTTTGCTTGATTGTTTTGTTGAACGTGCTAATATAAGGAATTGCTGGTCCGATTTCTAAAATTTATTCACTGTTAGACAGTCCACTTATTGAGGAAGGCTATCGGCTATAATTTACAGTGATAACCGACACCCACGCGGCTGGAATCGCAAACAAAAGTTAAGAACAAAAGATTTTTTTTCAGGATTGAATAGCTTTTTAAGTTGATGAAAAATCTTTCCATAAAGGTAAAATATCGAAAAATAATCAACTACAATTATGTTGCCTGGTACCTAAATTTACAAAAAAAAAATACTTTTGTAAATATCTGTATGTGCTCCTTCAGAAGAGCAAGAAAAACATAATTCTTGTACCAAAAGCTCAGATTTAAAACCCTTAAAAATCCCCCTAAAAGTCTTTTAAGGTAAATCTTTGAGATTCATGAGGAAATTCACGAAAAAAACATCCCGGAAAATGAAATCACTCGCAATATTTGGTTTTTACAACTCAATAATATCACTTTTCCTCGCGACATTACAACTCTTTTGTTTTAAAAATCCTTTTACGTTAAAAAGATGTTTCGAATGAATCAAAGGCTAAAAAAAATCTCATAAAGATTTTTCACCACAAAGGAACACTTTTCCACCCGACTGTACGGGAAAATTGCCTCTGACTTGAGTTCATTAACCCCAAAAGTGGGGTTCCGTAACATTATTAATAAGGGGTCCTTAAGAAAAATATTAAAACGGTCCGTATTTATTTCGTTGTCATTTGTTTCGACAATATACAGTTCATCATTCTGGAAGTCCTCGACTTGAACCGTTTGATTTTGATAAATTAGTTTCTGAGTGAGTGTTAAAGGCCTTTGTTTAAGGTTTTCCTTTTAAGAGAACTCATTACTCGCGAAAATTTTACGCTTGTATAATTAAGAAAATTTTCGAAGTATTTATAATTATAGCCATCTTGGGGCCTAACTCGCCAATGTTTTTGGAGATATCATAATTTGATCAAATGTATTGATTATCAGTCCGTACATTTCTGGGAACACCTCTATGTACCCTCATAACACAATAGTATCGAATTTCTGACGGCATAATAATATCTATAGCGATAACGAATTTCCTATGAACTGGAATCTTATAGACATTCAATACGGTGGAATACAGAAGGAAAACAAATAAAACAAAATAAGATCTTTGTGGGTTGAGTGAACCTCATTAATTAGAAGAAAAAAACAGCTTTTACTGTTATTAATATAATTCTCTAGCCTAATGGCTTGGGCATCGGACTTGTGATCATGTGGTCACTGGTATAAAGCCCACCCATTGCACTACCGATATGAATCTTCTCGTAACACTAAGCATATATTTAACTTACTACGAAGGGTTAACAAGAATACTTGTAATGTGCCACCCGCATGCAATTTTTTATGCGTGAACTAAAAGTCGTTGTTAAGCTAGCCAATTTTTTTAGGAAAACTTACCAATACCTGGGTGTAACCCCAGTCAGTTGCTAATATAACAATAATAGATCACTTGATATAGATACAATAATATTACTAACTTTTAAACTATCGCGTTGCAAGATTATAAATAAATTACGTCACGGAAATTAGCGCGAACTCATGCAAATACCTTTTAAGGGTTGACGTTTCGGCCGTGACGTAATCTATTAACAATAATATTAGTTTTAAATAATGAACAGTCTATGCTGATCCACTGCTCTCTCTTTTTTATAAACGCTCTAAGGAATTTTATCCTTGCAGCGCGGGGGTTTCAAAATCATTCAAATCATATGCCCCAAGGACACCTGGGACAAGCACTTGTGGATCGCACAAATGCTTGTCCCATGCAGGGATCAAACCCACAACACGAAGTACACAAAGTTCATTATCGTGGTGTTCTATACCGCTCGACTATCCAAGCAGTCAAATTGTCCCAAGTAACTCTATAATACTCTCTCTTTCTCAAGTCTTCCATATCCAGTTTTGATCCTAGTTCCTTCAAGTAATCCTGATTTAATATCATTAAAATCCACTTCATTCCTCAACAGATCCACCAGGAGCTCCGTACATCGAAGGTTACGCGGAAGGAGAGACCGTACGTCGTGGGCAGAGCCTGGAGCTGGTCTGCAGAAGTCGCGGTGGAAACCCACCAGCTCAACTCATCTGGTACAAGAATGGGGAGCAGATTAGGATGGCTTACCGGTAAGTGTGTTATAGAATACTTGCTGTGAAGAGTGTGAGCTGCAGTTTACCAGATAAATTGTACTTTTAGGATAAAAGTAAACTATTTGTAAACCCAGGGTGTCAGCTACCTACATTCCAAATTTTATCAAAGTTGGTCAAGCCGTTTGAGCATAAAAAGGTTACAAACATACACATGCATAAACTTTCGCTTTTCTATTATTAGTGTGTTTATAATATTGGCTAGCAAAGAATTCTAACTTATACGTTACCTCAAACTATGTTGGGTCAGCTTCCAGTCTCACCAGATTCAGCTAAATGCCGTATTTTACATAGAGGGACTGCCTCCAGAACCTATTTTACAGGGTAATCTAGTGACGTCATAATGTAGGTCGTGCAAGCACAGTTTACAGCGGTTTGTGGACCAAATACTTGACGGATGAAACCATGGTCCATTATGAAAATATTCTGGTATATAAAGTATTCTGAAAAATTGAATTTCAGAGCTAAATAATTGATTTTACATATATTTAAAAAAAAAGTACGTCTTAAAACGCAACTCCGTTGGACGTTCCTGGTAAAATCTAAATTTAAATTGGTTAGGTTAAAGTCTAAGGTTGAAACAAAACTATTGAATCGATATTAAAGAAAAAAAACTTGCAATCGAATTGAGAACGTCCTCCCTTTGAAATTGGGTTGAAGTAAGCTACTAAGTAATTCAGTGTGTTCATTTAGCACTGATATGCTCTTAAAATCTAGTCTAACATTCTATAAATTTTCCTTTGTGTGTGACTGGCATCATTGACTAGTTGATGAAGTTACTGACCATGCAACTCGGAATATATTCTCTAAGGTTAATGAAATAACCCTACTGCACTGCGTACCATGTTCTACAGATACATAGTTGTACGCCACTAGCTTGTAACATGGAACAAAGGAGTATATTAAACTACATACGTTGGTGGTATGCGTTTGTATGTTGGCTGTTTGAATCCTGTATATAACTAACATTTTTCACTTATTTTTCCACAAAATATTGCATTATTTTCTCTAAAGAAAAGCTGTTTTTTTTTCTGGGAGATATTTTTCTAATTTTATTTTTCATTAAACCCGTTTTAATTTGTTAGGGATGTGATGACGATGACGACATGACTTTGTAGAGTTTTGAGATTTTATGAATTCTGTCGAATCCTCGGACGTCCAATACATCAAAATGATACAAAAAACTATCATTACGATATCCTTAAAATCTGCTGAGTTAACCGTTTAAAGATTCCCGATAAAAAGTATACAATACGGAGGCAGACTCAGCTTTTTGCGTATAAAAAATACCCCCCCACCCCCTTTCAGGGGGTCGTATTAAGCTGGCAACAGATAGGGCGTATGTCTCCATGATTTATGTAAGCTGATGTTTAGTGATGGGTAAACATTGTCGATATATTTCTTTTTCTTGTCAAGTTTTTGTTGATATTTTTTGGTGATTTTACTGAGGAACTTTTTTTGTTTTGAATAAAATTTACTTGAAGGTCACAACGTTGCATGACATGTGCTTTTAAAACATTTATGCCTTAATAATTAAAAAAGTAGAAGTTTTTTCTAACAGTTTATTTTGCACTTAGTTAAATATTGACTTAAATTTTCCATTTCATATACCTCATTAAATATAAATATACATTATTGCTCTCGATGTCCCTAATGGACAAAATTGTTCAATACATTATTCAAACAATAATACTTACAATCCATCGATAAAAAGTATCGACATCATCCAGCTGTTTACATCCGTCACTAATAAAATTGTATTAAGACGTGCCTACAGGCAACGGAAACTGATTTATGAGTTTCACTAACTGCACTCTCTAGTGATGTTCCACATATCGATAAAACAGAAATAAAGCGACTTTACTCCCTGGAGAAATTTGAATTTTATTCCGATTGTGAGCAGTCCTTGTACTTATTTGTAGAATCGAGTGTTTGTGGTTTAATATCGATGTCTTGAGTATTTTATCGATGTTTTTGACACCGGAAAACTGAACTACTGACCTCGATAATGAGCGATATAAATAGAAATGTTTGCGGACTATAATTGGGTTTGTATTGTAACAGAATCGGATATAATGAGATGGTATTGTTAGTACAAAGTAAATATTCATAAACAAAACTGAAATTGAATATTCGATAGAATTTGGCTATTCAATAATATGTTTTGTGTTGACGAATATGAGATTCAATAGAAAGTGCAATTGTTTTACAATACAGTGTACTCCATTGTTTGAATGTATTTTGGGATTTGAAGTAGATTAATTAATGGTAAACCTCATAAGCATTTGTTCGTAATGGCATTTGTTCTTTTATCTATATAAATAAAAAGACAAGGCCTGACTGACTGACTGACTGACTGACTGACTGACTGACTGACTGACTGACTGACTGACTGACTGACTGACTGACTCATCAACGCCCAGCCCAAACCCTTGAACCTAGAAAGCTGAAATTTTGCACAGAGGTTTCCTTTATAATGTAGACAAGGAATAAGGAAGGATTTTTTGAAATTCAACCCCTAAGGGTGTTAAATAGGGGATGAAAGTTTGTATGGAAAATCGTCATTTTTGCAGTTTAAACCATGAAACTTGGTGGTTACCATTCTGGTAAAAAAATTAAAATCGACGTGTTTCAGTATTTTTCGAATATCAATCCCTAAGGGACTTAAATGAAAGTTTGTATGGAAAATCGTCATTTTTGTAGTTTAAACCATAAAAATTTGTGGTTATCATTCTGGTAAAAATTAAAAACCACGTGTTTCAGTATTTTTCGAAATTCAACCCCTAAAGGAGTTAAAAGGGGTTGAAAGTTTGTATGGGAAGTTTGGTATTTTCAAAGATAGACACATGAAATTTCGTAAACGGGTTTCTCGATAGAAATAAATGAAGACGTATTTCAGCGATTTTGAAAATCTACCCCCTAAGAGGGTAAAATAGGGGATGGAAGTTTGTAGGTATATGAATTGTGTAGTTTTCATAGATAGGCACATTAAATTTCATAGGATTATGAGTTAGAAATAAATAAGACGTATTCCCGAGATTTCAGAAATCTACCCTCAAAGGGGGTGCAATAGTGGTTGGAAGTTTTTTTAGGAAGTTCGTCATTTTCAAAGAGAGAGATAAGATTTGGTTTCATGAGATTTGGTATACGGGTTTTTGGTTAGAAATAAATGAAAACATATTTTAGCGATTTTAGAAATCTACGCCTTAAGATGTTTAAATAGGGGTTGCAAGGTATTATATTGTGGACTTTATTTTTAAAGATAAGGCCATGCCTTTCATATACGGGTTTCTGGATCGATACAAATAAATGACCATCTAAAACATATCTTTACGATGACATCCGTGTTCGAGTGGCGTCCACAACGGTATTCAAGGTGTCGCCAGCTCTGAGGTCCCGGGTTCGATCCCCGGACGGGTCGATGTAGAAAATCACTTTTCTACATTTTGTCGAGTCTGGGTGTTAGTGGTACTTTCGTTGTTTCTGATTCCATAACACAAGAGCTTTAGCTACTTTCTTTGAATTCGGAGCAATGTATGTGATTCTTCTTCATCTTTTCGTGTCAATGATTTTCAAGTTTCGTCTGACCAAAAAGCTGCCACCTTTTTAAAAGTTTATCCAAACTCAATGTATGTGATGTTTTCCACATTATCTTATTATTATCTTAACGCCATAATCTTTTATGAAAAATATAATTGCTCCTTACTTTGAAAATCACAGAATACATCTATCTATCCTTTACTACTTACTACTCTTAACTTTACGCGCGTGCGAAGCCGCGAGCAACAGCTAGTCGATATATAAATTAGTGTTGCGGTCGCAATACGATATGGAAGACAATATTAGTTTTATTCTTGGACGATGTTATTGTAGAACTAAAGATATCTTTTCCTTGTTTAGATAATTATTTATATAATAAGTACCTAATATAGAAATATTATAATAATAATAATAATTCTTTATTTGCTTAAAATGTAGGTACATAAAAGATAGTCAACAATGAAATCAGTGCCATATACATTTTGTCGTTAGTGACATGCAAATATTTAAACAGTTACTTAAGAATAACTAAATTAGTTATGCACATTACACATAACAGTTAACAATTATACAGCATGCAAGTCGACATAGTATTTATTTAAATAATTCTGATATTGAGTAAAATGATTTTTCAAGTAACCACATCTTTAGAGATCTCTTAAATTTATTAAACGGCAATTCTTTAATAGTGTCAGGAATAACATTGTATATGCGTCCACACATGACATGACAATTTTTCAGACACATTGTTGTTCGTGGTATATCTGCCAAAACAATTCTATTTGGGTTTCTTGTATTTCTGGGATGCAGATCCCCAGCAGTTTTAAATAATTTAGGATATAACTTAACAAACTTAACAGCTTCAAAAATGTACATACCGGTCAATGTAAGGATACCATATTCTTTAAAGAGCGGTTTGCAAGACTCCCAAGGCGGTATTCCAGCTATGGCTCGGACACATCTTTTTTGCGCTAGGAAAGCCTTTTCTATATCCGTGGAATTACCCCATAGAACGAGTCCATAATTTAAGACGGAAGAAATGTAGTATTTTTATCAATGCGTGTGTCTGTATTTAGATAAGTGGGAAGAATAGTGGTAGCTTTTAATCTAGTGATATTACAGGCAAGATAATATTATAATAATAGTGTATCAATAAAAGTAAGTTAATCTTACTTAACTACACCTCAAATTAATGTTAAGTGTGAGCTCGATTTAAGTTTACGCGTTTGGATCTCTGATTGGCTGAGAAATTGGAGCACTGAACATCATGTGGGTATCGATCACGTGAAATAATCTGTTTTCGATCTGTACACATACAAACTGAAAACTTTGGTATCTAACAATTAAATAAGTACACACTTTCAGAGCCGCATATTATTACAATTATAGCTCGCAAAGTATAGTATCTAAAGAAAATTCGACACTTTTATGAATAGTCGTTGTATTTCAAAGTTCTGTTTCAATCAACTATTTTGAAACTACAAAGTTGGGAAAGGTCCAGCTGGTGAAAAGCACAAAACCTATGATCGTTTAAAATACCAAAAGTGCTGGAAACACATAGTCAGCCTGTCTTCTTCCCTCAAAGCAGCCTGGAGACCCTTTTCACCGCAGGAGCAAGGTTTCTTAACTGCAATCTTCTGTAGCAGCAGCCGGCCTGGTGAAGAAGATGCACATCTTCTTAACCAGGCGGGCTGTTTTAGTTTCAAGATAAATCTAAGATTCCTCTATGCCCTACCTCTCTTGAATTCAGGTTTTATAGGTCCACTGCTAGATATAGGCCTTTTCCTAGTTGCGCCACATCATCCGGTTCTCGTACTTCTACATCCAGCTCAATCTAGCTACCTGAATCAGGTCATCAATTCTTATTAAAGTTCTGCTTACACTATGAATAGTAATAAATTATATTGTTAATATATTTCACTGCAAGCTCTTAACAAATTCAATGTAAACCACTTCTTGTTTTATGAAAAAGTTCTTTAATAATTCTGACCCGCCTTGCTCATAGTTTTCATAACTTTTGTTTGTTTATTTATCTTTTAAATAATTCCGAGAGATTCCTTTTGTTGTTATGTTCCCATTGTTGGGTGTGGAAATGAATAAATTATATTAATTGTTCTGAAACTTGACAGATGGAAAGACGGGAAATGTCTGTTAGTGTTTGTTTTACTTCACTTTGGTTTGAATGCAAGTTAAAAGCCAAACCAAGAATCTATCTAGGTATTTTAATCAGGCTTAATTTGAGTGAACAATTTCACTGCCTGAAGTTAAATACGGCTCTTGAACAACACCAGACGTGTTGATGATGAGTTCAACATCATCATTTCAGCCCGAATTACCCGCTGTTGAGAAAAGACCTCCCCATTTTTTTACCATTTTAGCCTGTCATGATCTTTCTTCATCCAAGTGATTCCTATTAACTATGTCATTAACCTAACGTGCTGTTGTTCAACATGTTATAATCTCACTTGCTTTTGCTCGCGACTTCGTCCGCGTGGAGTCTTTCTTAATGCTCACTTGCTTCTCTGGTGGAACCTACATACAAAGTTTTAAGTGAATCCATTGAGAAATAAACATTTTCAATTTACCACCCTTTTCTCCCCTTTGGGGGGGAATTTCCAAAAATCCTCTCTCAGTGGGAGCCTCCCAGTGGTACTCCTCCCAACAAACACACATGCCAAATTTCAGCTCTTTACGATCAGTAGTTTCGGCTATGCGTTGTCTGTCAGTCAGTCAGTCAGTAACGGAAGAGTTATATATATATAGATAGATGAAGATCAGTTACTTGCCTTTGAAGTAGGTTGAAAGAAACAGTGGTGTTACTATTTACATCGATATTAAGGAAAAGGATGGAGTATCTATGTTTTTCCCCAATCAACTACCCAAAAAACTTAAGAAATTAGTAGATATCGTATTTTATTCTTTAATACAAGGTCTATTTGTCTTCAATCAATCCCTTTTATCTCAACAATAACTTGAATTAATCCATTAAAATGTAATATAGAATTCATTGGAACCTCCCAAAATCTGTAATACATTCATTTAATAACAATTCAATTGAATTCCCCAACGTACTGAGTTAACCTACCGGAAAATAGCCTTATCGGTTTTTATCGATAATCGATTCCCAGCACTAGGTTCAAAAGTGGTCTTATCTCGATAATATTTTACCTTTTTCCCTTCACTTTTTACCTTTAGCTTGTAGATTTATTAAGTTCGAAGAATAATTTAGTTTCTTTCGATTTTTAGTAGCTGTTTATTTATTAAATAAATTATTGGCTGTTAGATGCTTTTACAAGGAGTAACTAGCTTGCGTTATTTTCTTATCTTTTCTTCTTGTTTGCATGAGGCAGATTTCTTGTAGAAAGAGCACCTACCAGATGGTAACTTTCATTCAAATTTTTATCAGAGTTCAAACAAGAGGATATAAAAAAGGTTGTTGTGTGTCGAATGTTTTTATTTTTGTTGATACTTCGTTGGAACATTGTCTCATAATTATGTATACTAGAAATATCTTGTTAGATTTTTAATACTGTTAATAATAACAAAGTTTCCTCCGCCTTAGTTCTCGAATTTTAGATTTTTTTATTGAAGAATGTGAACTTATTATTCCCCACAACCCGAGCCATTTGCCAGTTAAAGTCCTATACAATCGGTTTGGTAATTCTAAAGCTGAAATTTATGTTTTTTTTTTATAAACGACGCCCGCACTTTGGAAATTAATCCTTGTGTCTCGGGGGTTTCACAAACATACAAATCACATGCACAAAGAACACCCAGCCTTGGAACAAGCATTTGTGGATCACAAATGCTTGTCTCAAGCGGGGATCGAACCCGCAGCACGTCGCGCACAGTGGTAATTAGCGTGGTGACCTATACCACTCGGCTGTCCGTGCAGTCAAATCAATGATACTTATTAGTATATGTTAAATGCATTTTGAAGGACATCTTTAAAAATTTCGAAAGCAGGCCATCGCTGAAAATCAGGCAGGACCTTAGCACATGCTGAGCGACGACTTTTTTTCACGAATGCGACGTATTTTCTATTTATAAGTTTTTAGTTTCTTTACATAGGTACACGCGTCGCATTATAGTCACAAATGAACGTTATTTCTTTCAAAATCCTGTACTTTTTAATATTGCCCTTAATTTTAACAGGAAGTACCAGTACCCTAACGGTTTGACCCTGTTTTATTTGTTTGAATCCACAGTTGACGTGGGTATTTATACTTCTGACTACCCCTCGGGATTCACCCGTAATAAGTCTATTGACATTACAAATAATTCTTTTCATTACGTGAGATCGTATTCATATTTTATTTTTGTCGTTGAGTCATCTGGTCTGTTCTATACAATTTCGTTCTAGGAAAAAGGGTCTAGACTGATAATAAAATTATATTTCGGCAGTTAAGTTTTTGGTGTCTATAATTTTTCTTCCTTTTATCTGTGGTGGTTGTAGCCTAAAAATGAACTACAGATATTATTAAATGCACTTTACTATGTAATTTAAAAAGTTTTGCCACGCTAGCATAAATAATCATACTTACAGCGAAGTCTTAAAAGAATAACTGCGAATTTAACATAATATACTTAAGAAATGATAGTTCAAATAAATTAAATAAGTTTCAAATACGAAGAAAAATAATTAAAAAGAAGAGCATATTAAGATTAAATAATAAAATAAAATGACACAATCATTCAAATTCACGAACTTCGCACATAAATAGTATTACAATAAGTGTCAACCTATCTTTATATTTCCTGAAAAATCCAAGCAACCATAAAACAATTCACAATAGCAACCGATACTGCAGCTATATTTAACCCTTTCACTATAAGATATGGCCTATTCGACCAAGACTAAAAGGGGAACAAAATATGATACTATATTTTCTCGCAAAGAAACACCCTGTACATGCATGCATACGATCAATGTTAATATGTGCCACAAAGAACGTGCCGGGAATATACAAGTTTTCTACATATTTATATTATGTATGAAGCCTTGAATACAAGATGTTGTCTCATCTTGTATGTAACGTTGAGGCTAGGTTTTAATTTGGTAGGAAGAATCTAATTAAGAGAATGTTACTACTTCCTACTAATATTATCAATGTGAAATTGTGGATGTTTGGATGTTTGTTACTCAATCACGCAACTGCTGAACGGATTTGAATGAAATTTGGCATGCATGTAGCCTTTGACAAGGAAAAGAACATAGGTTATCTTCTATCCCGATTTCTTAAGTAGTTCCCGAGGGAAAATTAAAAATTTGGTATTTTTCTCTATTACAGCGCAAGCTGTAACACGGGTGAAAATTTGATTCCATTTATCATTACTTGCACATTTTGCATTTCTTTTTGGACCCAATTCCGAAGTCGCGGGCAGAAGCTAGTGTATTATAAATGCCATGGATATTTTCTTTAAGAGGTATCTGACCGAAAACATAACAAACTTCACAAAAAACACTGAAAATAGATTTATAGATTCATAAAATTCTGCTAATACACAACCAACACAAGATTGATATATTTACTTTAACCCCTACTCTGCCATATAAGATAAAAATCTCAAAAACTTCAATAATATCATTCTTACGAATGATCCTAACGAATAATAATCTGAGCTAGTGATGGGATATCGACTATTGTTATTAGAATTTATTAGGTAAACAAAACGTGAATCGATATAGGGAAGGGATTACGTCTTATGTAACCTTTTTTTTGTATGGTATATATGTATTCTGAAATGTTTTTAGGGATGGGAAAATATAGGTAGTCGATAATCCGGTATTATCATAGACATCCAATAAGTAAAATCCACATGAGATAAATCAAGTTATTTTTTTTATAAAACTTCAAGATTATACATTATAAATATTTTTACATCGTCAGATATTGTCAATTCATTGCATTAACAATTTTAGAACCCACGACAAAGGACTAAGTTCACATAGTGTTAGAAAATCTTGACTTCTAACATATTTTCCTCAAAAAGAAATCAAATAAGTTTTTTATAAAGTTCGATACGATTCCTGGTACTCGATCAAAACATACAGAAATATACGTTCATAAACCTTCATATACAGTGAAACTGACAATTGCATCCGAATAAAAACCGATTCCAATATTTCACTCTTTGAAAAGGCTCGATAAAGAGTTATACGTTTACAACGCTTTGCCGTTTTTATCCAAGCCTGTTCTATATATCGGTTGTATTTTTTACTACGTTTAGCACAAAAGATTCTATTGAAAATTATTTAATCTTAAAACAACAATGTCTTACGCACCATAAAGCAAGTCAAAAAGTTCCCGAATATTGTGTAGCATCGACGTCGTAAAACTGTTGGCCTATTGTATAATATCGACTATCGATAAATATGGTGTCCCATCACTAAAATACTTATGTATATTGATTTTATTTGGTTTGGTTACTTTATTAGGTATCTTTCCATGGATTTGTCTTGATATGTTTTCGTAAACTGCGTTAGGATTGACATTCAAATAATATGTGAAATTTAACAGTGTATTATTTACTTACATTTCACGTTAAAGATCGATTATTTTATTTGTATTTTTTCTGATAGTGACTTGCCTTAACATTGTCAGTAACGATAATAATATATCATTTTGCGAAGAATGATTAATCGTTATAAATAAAAGCTTGTTTTACGTTCTTAGTGCTATAAATAAAACATGTATTCACATCAAACCGGTTTATTTTCTTCAAAAAAGGCGATTGAGAATTGTATGCCTAATTAGCTGTACCCGCGACGTTGCTCGCGTTGATCCGTCATAATCATTGGAATGACAGTGGCGCCATCTGTCGAAAATTTATCGTACAAACTCAGAAACCTTCGTGGGCTCATGCACAGCAACTTTGCTAAAGATCATCATGATCAAATGCATAGTTTACGATTCTATCAAATACATACAGACAAACATTAATTTTATGTATTTAAAGAAGTTATTATTCTGCAACTAAAAGATTTTACAAATGAAAAAAGAATTACTTATCTCACGAAAATATTTTATCTTACACCACGCTCGTTTAGTATCCAAAAAAATAACCTAAAACACTACCCTCATATCTTTCATGTTTAAAAAATATTTAGGGTAGTAATGAAATTTGGAAGACCTCGGATTCGGCCTTTCGCCGACCTTACAGCATCCTTAATCTCCGCCTATTTATCATCCTGTCAGCTCGCTGTCTGAATGTCGTGATAAGGAAATTATCAGCTTATTTTGCATCCAATAGATAGGGTTTCATGTTTATGGTAATTATAATCTTCTGTTTTTGTGGGGTCTTAAGTTTTGAGTTGAAAAAAAAATGTGGTGCTTTTTATTGCTACAACCCAGGAATAATTCTTGTTTATCACTGTTCTTGGAATTAATAGGGACACAAGAGATTTAATATTACTAACCTTAGATAAAAATAAATAATCTAATATCAAAATAACTTCACATTTTTTCATAATTTTCTGTGTGTGAAATATCTTGCCATGATTTGACACGTTTATATCTTAAAACATACTTTTTTAGGTTCTAATAACCCGCCATTTTGTAAAGAATTTATAGTACCGTATTCTTCTTAATTTTATTTCCTAAAAATACGATATACCTTCAACCTCAGGTTCCTTTAATCAAGATTCCCTACTCAGAATCTTTTTTTCTCCAAAATTTAAGCCACAATCCTAAGATCTAAATCATAGTTATGAAACTCAGCTAACCCTTACATATCGTCCCCACTCACCTTCATTGTGATATAACTGAACTACATGTAGACATCCCCTTTGAGACATAGCGCGGTGATACTGGCGGTATTATACCAAAAGCAGAAAGATAATAGACTTTGAGATGACGTGCGTGGGTGGTGCAAGTTGGGAGATGGAACGGATAAGGAACAAATAAAAGAAAAAAAAATATCGCACTTGAATATTAGAGAAGGAAAAGTTGCTGTGACTTGAAACGATAAAGAAACGAAATACGAGATTGTAATGATTTTAGTGGTAACATAAATAAGATGTATATGTTTTAGTAAGTTTCTTATTAAAAACGATTAAAAAATAATCTTTCCTAACGAAGTTTTAAATAAAAGTGGTGATATATTAAAGCTGAACCTTTTATATATCACAACTTTTATTCAAAACTTCGTTAGGAATTATTAAGATATCAAAAACACATTCATCACATGAACAAGCATAAACATATTTTTTCATATCGTCCAGAAGAATCCATTAAAACAAAAGACAATACTGATAACAATATCATTATACCCAACACACAAGACAACTCCACAATCAAAATAGAACCATCACTCTACCAAAATAAAACACTTATTTCCTCAAACATCTCATACCTTAGCCCTTACAACCCACGAGTTAAACGTGGACGGTTTTCCTTTGTAACTTAAAACCAAGTCGAAGCTGAAATACTCAGGAAAACGACTCAGCCATAATCTCCTCATAGTTTGGATTCTCTTTGTGAAGGTTTCTGTTGTTTCGTTGAGATTTTCAGTTTTTTTTTTTATCTTTTGGTATCGGTTTCATGTTGTATTGATTGAGCTTCTATTTCTTTCTATTTGGTTATTGAGAACTCTGTTTATTTGTTTAAAGGTCAGTCGTATCTCCAAATTATCTGATTTTGGAAATTTTCATTACTTGGCATCAGAAACCCTAGAAGACCTAAACCCTAGTAGAAAAACTGTCTGCAAAAAAAAACATTTTGATAAACATTATGAGGAATGTCGGCAGCATTGTCTATCTGATAACTATGCTAAATGCAAATTAGATGAATTACTGTTTAAATAGTTAATTAGACCTAATAAAAACCAATTGAACAACATATTCAACTCAAAGACAGCCTTGATTTTAAACGACGCAATGAAAATAAACATAAACTGAATTCCGTACTATCAATTCAATCTAAGAGTATCAAACGCCTTTCTAAAGTCTACGCAAGTTAAACTCTATATCCTTCTAAATGTCCAAAGTAAAAGTTGTCCCGTTTAAACACCGATCAATATAACCATATTACTTTGTAAACTCATACCGTTAGTTCCCCAAAAACGTCACTTCAACCAACTTTTACCAAGTCCTCTTCAAATGTAACCTTGTAGCGACGTAAAAACGTGTAACGTCTTAACGATAGATTGATTAATGGTCCGCATCTCAAGACGTGTGACTTGTCGCGAGGTGTCTTTTTGTATTTTTTTTTCGCTGTTTTTGAAGTATTATGGGAAAGTAATAGATTGTGAGTGGCTTCAATGTTTTTCGGTCTTTATAACTTTTTGCACTTCGTTTTTATGTCGTGTTTATCATTGTTGGTGTAACCTATTTCAGCTATTTCCTATATTTGGGTCAGGTGCTTATCTGTATCATTTACGTCTGTTGTCTTACTTGAAATAACTTTTATCTGGCATCCCGAAGATCATTTACTTAATAACTTAACTGGAGTGTTTTGTTATTCCGATTGCGCCCTGAAATAATTCTACATATTTTTATTCAATTGTGTGTCTTGGTATGTAACTTAAAATCTCCATTATGAAATAAATTAGGGTTTATTATCAACAACAGGTTACTGTCAAAGCAACCAAAGTCCAAAAACCACAAAATTCTTAGTTTAAAACGTCTTTTAAAGAATTTTCCTCAAAAGATACAAAGCTTGAGCTCTGAAAAGTATATTAACTGGTCCTAATTTCAAACTAGAGTTGATTCGAGTTTGGAGCTTACTACTTATCCTCTCCGCTATAGTGCCTTGAAGCCTCTATTTTCTGCTAGAATAAAAATACATTTCAGTGGATCTTAAAAAGATATATCCTTAGCAGTTAGCGCTTAAAACATTTACCGAGCTTCGAGATTAAGTTATAAATAACGCCTCGAAAAATTTAGAGAGAAATTTATAAAATGTCGTGTCATTTAAGAGCGGGAGCGATTTTGTAATGGATCTGACTTTTGATCCCAATGCTTGTCTGTTGGAAGTTTAACCACGAGTTTCCGGGCGAAGTTCCATTCAGAAACGTTACATTGAACTTACGCTCCATAATTATTTAATTCACAATGCATTTATATTATGCCTGTTCTTTGAATAGGAAGCACTTTTTTCCATACTGTGGGATAAGAACAGGAATCATTGTTTTTAGCAATAGGATATTTTTTTGAAAACACAAAACTTCAAGTTTAGTTCAGTCAAGTTGAAAACACGATGTTATAAAGCTAAAGAATTTGTTTCGTTAAACGCACTAATCTCAGGAACTACTGGTCCGATTTGTCCTTCTGGCTCAACTATTTCCGTGTTATCGAGATTTTTGACGCGGGCGAAGGCCCGAGCAATTTAAAAGCTACACCCAGCTAAGGAATGTAAAAATTACTTACGAGTATTAAGATTATAATTTCGCTAACTAACTAAATTAAAAGTCAACTCAGGCTATTACGGTCCACTGCTGGACCTAGGCCCCTCACATGTTGCGACATAAAACCCGGTCTCATTTGGGGGCTGTGTGTTGTGGTGCACCATCATTAAGGTGTTTGCCCTAGTCACCACGCTGGACAAACGGGTTGGTAACCGCATTTTACTTTCAGTTCTTTTGGAGAAAGCTGCTGCCCATTCTCCTTGTTTCTATATCTCTTATGCCACCCACGGGTAGAGAGGGGGAGGTTCTATTCTATGCCGAATCCCTACAACAATGATAATGTCATTAATTTAATGAATTTCGTCATCTCGTAACTTGCACCACTCACAATGGTACTCGCAATGTCTTCCACACGTTCAATTTGATTTATCTCAGTCATAATAACTAAGAGATATCTCCACTGCTTTATAGAGATTAACAATGCTTTCTTTGCTTGTTCTTTTTATCCTGCAATTCGGAGCATGTACTTTAATTCTTTTTAACTTTGTCTCTGGATTCGCGTTTAACTCTAAATTGAAAAATATTCATCTGGATATTGTTTTTTCAGGATTACGTGAATGTTACACATTAAAATAAAACTATTTTTAAACGGATTCTATCGCAGTTTACTGTACTTTAAAATATCTGTAACTGTTTTGAGCTTAAAACAAATGTAATAGGTATATGCAAAAAAAAAAACTAAGTTGTTTTTGTTACAACACTTGTAACTCGAGAACGAGTAGACCGATTTTGATGACCCTCGATTTTTAGGATTCGTCTCCATCCCGAACAACAAAAAATAATAACAAAGGAAATTTGACTAAAAAAAAATTACGTTAATTGTTAACGGGTACGGGGAGACTATGCGGTAAAAACCACGGGGAACCGCTAGTTAGAGATAAAAAACAAGAACTTTCAAATAGCTCTTGTCACAGTGAGACCCATTCTTATTTACTGCACTATATTTAACTCAATGTAAATAAATTGTGGTAGTTATGTATTCGAGTTTAGTTGGAATATTCTCAGTTGCAAAAGTTAAACATCTATGTGAGCATGGAATGAAGTTTGGAACTTGAACCACATTTTTCAAGTAGGTACATTGCGACTGAGTAAATATGCTGCAAGTTCTTCTTGGTCTGGTAAATTGATGTCATTTAGTTCAATAGGTTTTTTATTACGAGTAGGGAAATGCACAAGTCTTTTAAAAAAATAACTATAATAGATAGCAAATGTCATATAATTGAGGTTTATTTAAATGACGAAGTGGTCATAAATAAGTATGTTGTAAAACATTCTTGTTTTTAACAAAAATCTTTTAATACCGACTTTAAATAAATTGGATTCCCAATTAATGGAAAATTTATCAAAAGCTGGTATAGTCAACTTATTTTATACAGGATTATTTTTTATGGAGTGCTGATATTCAACGAGGTAATCAGGTGCATAAAACTGAACCATTTTTCCTAAGGAACTTAGGTCGAAGTCTTAAAATTGAAAATCAATTTTTCATACACATTTATTTTTTAATTTTAAGATTTCGACTTATGTTCCGGGGAAAGCTGTTCAGTTCTATGCCTCTGATTACCTCGTAGAATATAAGCATCCCATAAAAATAATCCTGTATAATTATTATTTATCTACAGACCTACAAACATTTAAAACTTATTATTGGAGACGCTTAATTAAAAGGGCATGCCTAAAAATAATCAAAACTTACTCTTAAGACAGTAAAATTACCTCTTACAAGCATAGTCGAGGAGTTCCATCTAGATAAATATCTTCCCACGACCCAAGCTCCTGAACCATAACGAATAAGATATATTGGTGCAACTGCATGGGATGTTAATTAGTATTATGTAATTATAATTATGAGATGCGTAATTAGATGAAAAATGTAGAAATTGGGCCATAAAGGAAGTTTAAAAAAAAATATTTTTAAACGTAAGCCTGTTGTGTAGTGCAGTAGTGAGTTTATAATTGCGGTGGAGGTTATAAAAAGGCCTGGCCTGTTGGTCTAGTGGTTAGTGACCCTGAGAAACCGGAGGTCGTGGGTTCGATTCCCACCCAGGACAAATCTTTTTGTGGCGCACAGTGGTAATTAGCGTGGTGACCTATACCACTCGGCCATCCGTGCAGTCATACAGTGCAATTTACAGCCGCCATTAAGTTTGGTTCGCACTTTACCTAAATACTCACAAATTTTCTTAAATAATCTATTAACATTTATTATAATGTTAATAAATATTCTAACCTGTAACTACAACTTTGAAACACAAGAAGAAATATTGTGATATTTTATGAAGTAAACATTAAATACATATTTTAAATTCAGATTTCCATATAAAAGATAGCGTATATCACAAGGAATGTATTCAGTGTAGTCATAGCAACAGCGAATAATTTTAATAAGTCAACAGTTATAACGCTGGTTAATTACAGAGAATGTAAACGTGAAACGTATATTTAGAGTTTATAATTATTTTCTGTTAATTAAAGACAAGAATGCCATGCAAATAACCTCTTACGAGAGGTGGAGGCTTAGAGAAATATAAAATATCTTAGAACTATACAAAACCACATACTCGAAACATAACACCCTGTTTTTAAAGTGTTCTAATTCTATGGTTTAATATTAGACGATGAAATAAAACTTTTTTTTTAAACAAATTCTATCGCGGTTTATTTCGATTTTAGTTCCCGGCGTTTTAATGCCTTTGCAGGTGTCATGGTCACGTCTTATACGCCCGTGACCATGACACCTGCAAAGGCATTAAAACGCCGGGAACTAGAAGGGAATAGAAATAAAGCCCAATAGAATACGTTTAAAAGTAGTTTTATTTCAAGGTTTTGTAAAATCAACTGAAAGACTATGACTGGTTAATCAAAAGACTTACAGAAATATGTTTTGTATGTGTTTGTATATATTTGCCCAATAATGGTATACCTAGTAACAGGCTGATTCCATATGGAAATACTTGAGTCCACAACAAATCGACCGTTCTCGAAAAATACTCATAAACCGTCAAATCCTGTGAATAGCTAATTTGGATGTCAAATATAATATTTAAATAAACGTCCAATTGATTTGTACTTTGACCTTTAATACGCCAGTTATTTAATAAAATATAAATGACCTTCGACCTTTACAAATTAGGGTGAAATCTTAGTTTAAATGTCAATCTGGAAATTCGAGAGTAAGAAGCGGCGGTAGCATACTGGCTAGGGCGTCGGACTTGCGATCATATGGTTGCGGGTTCGAATCCCACCCATTATACTACCGACGTGGACCCACTCGTAACACAAGCATCATAGCTTAGCACGAGGGGATTGGTTAAACGTCGTTAGTGCTATGTGTGGGATTCCAACCCGCGACCACATGATCGCAACTCCGATGCCCTTGCCATTAGGCTAAAACCGCTTCATTGACGGAAAAACTTTGGCGAGAGCGACTTAATTACCATTCAATCGGTTTTACTCTAATTTGATTAGAAGACTTTGGGTATATTTGTCTCAAAAATCAATCTCAAATAAGAGAAAACGAACCACTGAATCAGTGGGATAAACTTCTCAATTCAACCCACAAATGCTTTCGGTATCAGAATCACCCAATGTAACCCTAAACTGCTGTTGTTTGTAATAAAAACGCTTTGTGGTCATATTATCCCACGGGATCGTGTTATGGTATCTGTCTATGGGAATTGGGGCCATGGTGTTATGTACCATTAATGTATGCGGTCGATTAAATGCTTGGGTTAATTCGAGTTTGAGAATTGTTCTGTTTATTTGTATTGAGAATTTAGGATGTATTTGGGCCATTAATCATTTGTTTACAGGCATTTTCAAAATAAATAATTACCTACATTATGATGTATTTCTTTTCTAAGAGAAAATCCTGAATGGTAATTTATCGAAACTGCCTTTAATATGTTATCGTAAAGATATCGGCCATTGACCAGGATTGGATAGGCTTTTCTTAAGAAAACAATTTCTTAACTTAGAATTTCCTCAAAATTGTTTAGCCGAAAAATTTAAACAACAAATATAACATTTTATTAGTTAGCTAGCCCAAAACTAAATAACCAATTACACATCTGCTGCCATTTATACATCTCTATTATAAAAGCCCACGTCACTCACTGACTCACTGACTCACTGATTCTGGAACGCTCGCACACTATGATAATTTTTAAAGAAAGAACACATAACAAAGAGTTTATCATAAAAAAGTTTCAAAAACAATATTTTCGCGAAACGTCAATGACTGAAGAAAAGTATTAAGTTTTGTTATGATTCAATCAATGTATAATACTTTACGCGCGAGCGAAGCCGCGGGCAACAGCTAGTTAAGTATATAAATACAAAATTAAATCCAAAACGATATATTTTACGAAACTGAAAACTTTCTCATTATAATAAATTATTTACGAAAAAATCCGCAAAACAACAGTCGAACTTCGGAAAATCTGCCTTAAAAACTTTTAGTATACAGGTAGAAGGAAAAGTATGAACTTCTGAAAAACCGCTTAAACACATCCTTTCATTTTATATTTCCTATAAATATTGTGGAAGTACAGTCAGCAATAAAGTTGATGAACAAAATAAAATTTTCAAATCACCTTCAATAGTATTTTCAGTACATAAATTGATGTTACATCAATAAACTGTTGGTCATGTATAAAAATTAGAATGTCATAGTCAAAAATTAAGTTAAGAATGAGTGAATAATGTGAAGTTGTAGAGGTTAATTTAATTGTATAAAAGGAATGACTTCATTCATTCCTCCTTTCTCCTTGATAAAAACGTGTTTGATCTATGAGAAAAACAATATAACCTCATCACAGACCAATTTGTTGATTTTTATTGCAAACACATTTTTTGTAACCGATTTATATTCAACATGTTTTTTGGCTGACTGTACTTGGAACTCGAAACTTTGAAACTTTCTCCGCTTTTGGAATGAATAATATCCAACAAAATACTTCGGTTGTTTAAATTTTAAAGTGTTTCAAACATTGAGTACTGACAGAAAATGCTTTAGTATTTTTCGCTAATATTAGAGGCTAAGTTAATACATTTGACGGAGATTCGTCAGGAGCGGGTCGAGACATTGTTTTAATCCCGAAATAAAACTCAAGAAACTTTGTTTTACACTTGTAATTGCTGAATCACAAATCTAGGACACAAAATAATCTAGGATGCCTATGATTTAATTGAATTAACAATTAGGAACGCGGGAAGTTTAGCGCCGAGTAACAACCAACCACCCATCAATCAAAACATCTGAACTAATGGTATCGCGTGTCAAAAATCCGCCAGAGTCGCTAGTGTCGCATAAGGTCTGCCTGTCATTTTCCACCAATAGGAGACAAGCTACTGAGCTGCGATTGGTCGAGATTGACGGATAGACTTGACGTGACATTAGCGATCCTGGCGGATTTTTGACTCGCGATGCCCCCATTCTGTCGTTCGTTTGTTTTTGCCATTCACCGCACCAACCATCCCCAAATTATTACTTGACAATCCCAATTGAACGACTATCTGTCAATCGAATTAGTTCCTTTAGACGAAGATAGATGGCGTTAATTGAAATTTTGATAAGGTATGCGGTGTAAGCGTTGTTGCTTCAACATACTATGAAAGGTTAAGTTTTGTCGAACGAAGCTCTTGTGAGCCTGCTTCCCATTATTTTACATTTTGTTCCAAATGCATAGTAATACTGGGTGCACTGCGTAGTGTTGCATTGCTACGTTAAGCATTAAAGTATTTAGTAGAACGCTGTTTTGTGTTTTGTGCGTCAGAAACCCTCACGGCAACTTTAGAAGACTCCACCAAAGTTTCATCACAATTCGGTCAATGGTTTAGGACGAATGGGGGACAAACATACAGACGTTCGTTACTATAATTATAAAACTTTCTACTTAGTATAAATTTCGTAGTGTAATACATAATGCAACTAATATTTGAAAATGAATACGCCTAACCTAACTACGAATGACTCAAATACATAATTAAATTTGCATTTAATATGAAATCGTTTTGTTCAGTGAACTGCTACTGAACTCAATTTATTACTATTAATATATCAATTATCATGATTCTGATAAAACTATAATTATATCCGAACTAGCTTTTGCTCGCGACTTCGTCCGCGTGTACCACCGTTTATTAAATTACCACCCTTTTCTCCCCTTTGGGGGGGAATTTCCAAAAATCCTCTCTTAAAGGTAGCCTACTCCTCCCAACAAACACACATGCCAAATTTCAGCTCTTTACGATCAGTAGTTTCGGCTGTGCGTTGTCTGTCAGTCAGTCAGTCAGTAACGGAAGAGTTTTATATATATATGTAGATATAAATAAAAAATCTCATTCGATTTTAAATTTACAACTAAGATTTCTCTGACTACGATAATAACAATATAAATGTATATTCGTCACCCTCTATTTAAAAAAATAACCACTAAAAGAAAGAGACGGCTATAGTTCTATTAGATCTCTTTCATCGTGGGAAAACTAACGGACCATGAATTTCAATATTAATATGAAAACCTGCGTACCGTGTAATGGTTATTTCATAAAAAATCTATTAGTTATTCCTTGTTCTTGGCGTTTTCCCAAGATACAAAATATTTAATCGTTTTATACGAACATAAAACTTTTAAATATTTCATAAATTTTCAATATGAATCAAGGTATTTAAAAAGATCTAGATTCTTTAATAGACTCGTAATAAGCGTATTGTCTAAAAGAATATATTTTGTTTTTAATTCGTCTAGCTCCAAAATACAGATAATAGATGTGGGTATTCCAGCAGCCAAACTTAAATGGAGCTGGACTGGTCACGTTAGCCGCATGACTCCAGATAGGTGGGCTAAAATAGCCACTGAGTGGGTTCCTGATGTCGGAGGTCGCCAACGAGGCAGTCGCAGACGCTTCTGAAGTGATTGGCGTCAAGTGGCTCAAGACTCTGGAGCCAAGGGGGGGAGAACTTTGCCCAGCACTGGGACAATAATTAGGTTATTGGCTAGGGCGTTGGACATGCGATCATGTGGTTGCGTCAACCATGTGCATACGAATCCGGTCATTGAACCACCAGGTCACTACGACTCAAAGTCAATAACAAGACTAAAGAGAAACCAACTATAAAAGATAAAGAAAAAGAGATTTCTCTTTCAATAGTTTTACTTAAATCAACAGAGAATAAAATATCTAATATAAGTGAAAATTAACTATTTCGTTAGTTAAGTTAAAAAGAAATAACAGTAAACCGATACCAAGAATTTAGATTGAACTATAACGTGCCCTGGTGAAAGGTGAGCTAGGAATTTAATAAGAACTCAGATCACATGGAAATATAGAGCGTTTAACTTGAATAAAACTACTTTTACAAAGGCTAGGATAATTGTACTTTAATGTAACTTCTATTGTATGTAACTTCAATTTGCAGTCATGAAATTTATTTTTATATATCCATTATTGTATGTTAGTATGCAAAACGATATTATTAAAAATAAAACTAAAATAGAGACATGTTTATAAATAAGAGGAGTTTGTGTCTAAGTGTAAGCCGTAAAGTTTGACTCATGATAAAGGTTAAGCCGCGGTTGGTACGTAGATGGGTGACCCATTGTAACATAACGAGACCCCTCCGTGCCTCAGAAAATACATAAAGTCGTTGGTCCCGACTGTCATACAGTGATCTTTGACAGTCTTTAAGTCATTACGATTCTGACAACCAGTAATTAATGTAAAATACGGTACCTATTCAGCTAAATGCGGTTGGAATGGCTATAGCTTGGGACTTGCTAAAATGTCTGCCTAGCCTTTAGAATTTTAGATGTTTATAAAAAAAATCGAATGATGAGTTTGTGAATACTGTCAACCGAATTCAGAAAAAAAATCTACTTGTTTCTATCTTTTACGCAGCCGAGTTTTTTTGCTATATTATTTTATCTTAACGGATTAAAAAAATACAATAGTCATTTGTCATTTATCGACATTATACAGGGTTATTTGTAAAACACCGGCAACCCCTTAAAAAAAACAGCTGTTCCATACATTTTGACGAGTTATACGAACATAAATGTATGGAACAGCTGTTTTTTTTTCGCGAATTCAGTTATGGTCCCAAAGTAAAAGTTTTTCATAATGTTGAGTACAACAATGACCTCTTAAGGGGTTGCCGGTGTTTTACAAATAACCCTGTATATAGGTATCCAAAAGAAGTCGTAAAGAGATTTATAACAATAATAGTTAATTGACAGCCCTATTTAAAAAAACAAATTCGTTAGAAAATTATGTGTGCAAAAATAAATACCTAAAACTGTGTTTGTAAGTAATTGTAAATAATTATTTTAGACTCAATTCCAGCTGTATCGAGCCCAATATAGTAAAGTTTGTTTGCTTTCCCACTTCAGGGCATAGGCCAAAAAGAATTAATAAAAATAAATTAATATCACGAATATAAATTTCTTTTAAAACGAATAAAAAATATAACTCGACGTTTTCATGTATGAAATAATATTTCAGACCACATGTTCGCTGAAAGCTATTTTCCGTAAAATATATAGTTTTTCGTCCAGCGACGCTTTTTGGTTAATTATAATTAACTAGATTGAATGTACTACAGTTATTAAAGAACTACCATTATATTTAACATGTTAAAAGTATTATTTGAAATGGAAAAATATTTTAAAGAACTCTAATTTTGGTTTTGATTAATTAATTAAACAGAGTCAAACAATCAGCTGTTACCATGCAACAACTTCTTAGTCCACACCAATCATCAGCGATAATACTGATGTTCGTATCGTCTCTATCACCATACAAATAAGGTTTACATTTGAAAAAAAAAAACAAAATCTCCAAATATCATAACGTTGACATGAAAAACGACTCTATTACCATAGTAATAAAATTAACTTTTGCAAATAATTCTCAACGAACAGTTTGTCTAATAAACTTAATACTGACATTTAAATCTACTCTATTACTATTAAAATAAGGTTGACATTCGCAAGAAATTTTCGAAAAATTTTAACCAATGAATTTTGCTTTTGTTTCAGAACTAGTGGAAGGATGTCTGAAAACGTGTTATCATTCAAAGCCGACGCCTCTGATAACAAGGCGCGGTATACCTGCGAAGCCAAGAACATCATGATCAGTAATACTTTGAAGGCTGAGATTGACCTGACTGTTCTATGTAAGTAGTTCTTTCCAAATAGCTCTTATCCTTATGTCTTATGCTGTTTTGTCTCTTTAAGGATGATATATCATCCATAAAGTGTCTATGTATGATGCGAATAAACAGGATTAATTTAAAAAGAGTGCGTATATTCAACGAGGTAATCAGGTGCATAAAACTGAACAACTTTTCCTAAGGAACATAGTTCGAAATCTTAAAATGGAAAATTAGCTTTTCATACAAAATGACAGGTCACGTGACGTATGTTTGTATGAAAAGATGATTTTCAATTTTAAGATTTCGACCTATATTGTTTAGTTTTATGCACCTATTTACCTCGTTTAATATACGCACTCATTTTAAATTAATCCTGTACGAACGAATTAGCGTTTGATAATTTCGTTATTAAGGTACGGTGAAAATATGAATAAGATATTTTATCATAATACTATCTTTGGACAACTCACACACGGCCATCTGATCCCAAACTATTCAGAGCCTGTACTATGGCAAGCATGGGTAGGTACAAATTCAACATAAATGTCTATATATTACAATATTTTATTATGCAGCTGTCTGTAAAATCTTTGGTTGCAAACTAGTTTAAGATTACTTTCTTCATTCGAAATTAAGTTAGCTATACTTTGCTAGAAATACTTTGTTATATATCACTTAGCCGGGATAAAGATATTATGTTTTACAAATACCAGGAAAATTACCAAGCATGCAGTGTTGTTTATAGACAGTAAGATTAGAAGCATCAGTCTTCACATTGCTATTCAGAAAAAAATGTTTCATGCTGATGGCTATATCAATAAATAGTTATAAGGATTCCCCTGAAGATACAGAACATAAGTTATTCAATGTTACTAAACCAACAAAGTTAATAATATTTGTCAAATCTAATAAGAAACAGACTTGGATCGTATTTTGAATAAACCCACCAAAGACCGAATCCTTTGGGAAATAAACGAGAACAACCTCAAAGCAATTAAATTATATCAAAGTAATAAATACCAGAATTGTTACAACAATACTGAAAATTTCTCAGAACTAAGTTTCTAATGTTTTGATAGTATTTTAGATGAGGATACTGTAATTAAAGAAGATAGTGTTGACTGAAATAATGTTGAAAAGAGGAACAAAAGATTATGGAAGACAGAAAAGGAAAAAAATAATCAAATTATAATTTCTAATGCATAGCAAACATCATCATATATATATCATCCTCCTGCCCATATCATCTTTCACACACCCCACCCATCGTTCTTTGGTCGTCCCCTTTTTTGTGCTGAATATGGAAAAAATTGTATATAAAATAATAAAAATTTGTATGCAATAAATAAATTAATAATTTGAACTCTCAACTGTTAAATAAAGAAAAAAGCTGTTTGCATGTAAAATTAAGCGAATTTGTCTCTATTCACGCCCGGCATCCCTAGCCACCACGTTTGTTGGTATGTTTTGTGCACGTTGTGAAACTGTCCGCGATACAACAATTCAATTACTTAGTGCTAGTGTTTTCACTGTAGGAAAGTAATAAGAAAACGTTTTAATTTCATCAAACACTGAACAACAGCAACCATTTTGCAACATACATCATTATAATCACCTGACTCTCCCTTTTTATTCTTCATAAAGAAATGACAAGACTAACCTTACCCGACAATCCTAATCCTTTTTAAGTCTGATATCAAAATGAATAATATCGTAAGCATACCTTAGTATTGTCCGGTACCTTTGATAATATCACTCTCTGCTATAGCGTTTGGGAGCATTGTATACGGAGCAAGGGATGAAATTATTTTGGTGAATGTTAAATGTTTAATAATGATATCGTGTTGAAATATAGGTTCACTCTAAATACGTCAATAACAAGAAGCTTATTTACTACGTCCAAACGGTTAACCTGCTATTACGTGCAGGGTTAAGAGAGGCTTTATCTCTTTCGACTTACTAAAATTTTAAGTTTATTAATTTATTCAAAAATCTGTTAAATGGCCTAGAACGGATATATTAACACTACCCGGTGGCAATCAAAATAAAAAAAGGTTTGACGACCCTGGATTCTTGAACTAAATTCTGCGTCGTGCCACGTTATGTTTTGTTTGTACTTAGAGAATAAGCCCCCAGGACTCAAAATATTACTGATAGTTACGCATAAACTGATGTACCTACCTATAGGTTATTGTATTGTAGCTAATGTTATGGGATAACTAAAAACAAATATAGACGAAAAAAGTTGAGAGGTGTCAAGGGACACCCGGATGGAACGAAGTTCCTTTCGATTAATTAGTGAAGGAATTGTAATTTTTTTTTTAAGTTATAATAAATTATAAATCATAATTTATTATTAATAATATTTAAATTTTTAGGTAATTAGACAGACAGACAGACAGAGAAACATGCGCACGCCGCACAGCTTACAATAGCTTACTATAGCAAAAAGTGTCGTGACAACTTTTCGTAAGAATTTTTTCCGTCTAGCCCCCTTTCACAACGCGCGATAAGGAACTTCGTTCCAGTAAAATTAAAAATGACTATGATTGATACATTTTTGTTTTCGATGGAGACAAAGCATTAAGCAACTAGAGTCATTTAACGTTTTGAAAGTAACAGAAAGGGTCTTCTCGAAATAAAAAAAAAATATTTTGATTATGACCAATTAGGCACAGACAAGTTTGGGTACAAAAAATGTAGACTGAAGTTAAATATATAATAATAAATGTGGACATCACATACAGACAACGAAGGTACCACAAACACCCAGACCCGAGACAATGTACAAAAGTGTTTTTCTACATTGACCCGTCCGGGGATCGAACCCGGAACCTCAGAGCTAGCGACACCCGGTGTATACGCCACTCGACCACGGAGGTCGTCGAGAAATATATCAACATACCCTTCCCTGATCTTATTAGAAACAAAACTAAAAGTAACATAAACCAATCATCCAATAACCGTATAACTTACGCTACAAGCCGTCCCCAAAATTTTGTCTCATTGTTTATTTACAAAGAGCAAGCAGGTAGTCAAATGTGTTCACTGATCCATGCAAGGGACCAGTTCTTTTCGACATGAAACACATTTGCTTGACTTGTCAAAGACTTTCGACGATCAATTGGAATTCGTATAGTAATGTGATTTTCAAAGCAATAATATATGCAGACGGCAATACGATGTCTCGATTTCGGAATTTCGAGAATTATATTGAGCTAAGTTGTAATTATTTAGGGAAATTACAGAGGAATAATATATTCCTTGGTTTCTAACTGCCTTTCTATAGAGTCTACTAGCTTCTGCCCGCGACTTCTTCTGTGTGAACTTTAAAATTAAACTACTTAAGGAATCGGTAGCCTATGTTCATGCATGCCAAATTTCATCCAAATCCGTTCAGTCGTTTTTGCGTGATTGAGTAACAAACATCCAAAAATCCACACTTTCACAATTTATAATATTAGTAGGATGTTACCCGTAACTAATTTAATTAAATGTATGTTCACTTAAAAACATTTTTTTGTTCTTATAATACGAATCTTTACAGCCTAAAAATTGTTTCCAAATTGGATGCCTGAAATATATTTTATTATTACAGAGAAATAAATTCAATGGTGATTGTCTATTTTTGCTATTAGGTAATACTTAATATTAGGTTTTTCCTTTGATGTAATTTCGTTTTGTAATATTTCAGTAATAATTAAATTCAAGATTTAGCCTTAAATTGTTTTAATACCCAGCGGGTAAAACAATCGTCTAGATAAACTGTTTCTGACTAGACGAGTAATACAATTGTGTATCTTTCCCCCTCCTACAAGAATAGTAATTAAAAAGTTCTGTGTACAGAATCTAGGATCTATCTAATTTCGTTACATCGTTTCCATGGCAACCTTCTGGCTCCATCATCAAAAGATTCTTTTAAAATATAAACAATGGCCCCGATTCTGTTAAACGCTTACTAAACTAATTTTATTCCATCGCTATCTTTTTCACTTGTACATATTTAGAAAAGGACAGACGAAAATTAGAACTGTCAAATTTAGTTCCGACTAAAATTCTCATACAAATTTGCCGACAAGTAAAAACATGTGCGCTAAAAACTCAATAATGTTCAAGGCGAAAACTAGTTTGACATTTCTAAGCTATATGTTATCTGTTGCCGTCCTTTTCTCACGCTTTATATTACTAAAAGACAGCAATGGTTTAAATTTAGTTTAGTTTGAGTACAGAGGAATCATCAGTACCAATGTCATCTAAAACAAATGAATGTACTCAAAATTTAATTCCAATCTGCTAAAAGAAACCATTTTGAAAAATCTGCTAGTTTTCTCGACATAGATAGCTAGGTTAAATAAAAGGTTGTAAAAACGTTCATCAAAGCCCCGACCGTTTAGCTGGAAACCCATTACGAACTACACTTTCACCACAACTTGATGAAAGCCCTCCTAGATCAACACAGATTTGAGGATTACTATCTACTTATATCCCAAATTAATTAGTATTAATTGGCTTTTGCTTACCCCTTAAAGCCTTGGGTGATACGAAATTGACTTTCGGCCTTGTTTGGGTTTGTTAGCATCTAATCGGTCGATACACTAATTAACTGGAATCGGTTTAATTATTAGTGATTGCTGTGTAGGCAGTTTTAATTATGGTCTTGCTATATGATACGAGTATGCTTGTTAAAGTCTAACGTATCCAATTTTATCGATAGTCTTACATTGTCTTGAATTAAACCTTATACTCCAAACATGAGAGGATTACAAGCAAACGGAATACAAGGATAATATTTAACACTATTATAATTGAAATAATTTGTGTGATTCACGTTTGGTTTTCTTTGTGTATGTGGTTTAAATGTTTATAATACCTCCGTGATACATTTATTATTTTCTAAGTGCAAGTGTCGTTCTTCTCAATATTTATGTAATCATCTTCAGCATTGTAAAACTCGCGTTTTTTTTTTATAAAGATTACTAGAAATGTGTGTCACACATTGAATTCACTAGTAATCTTGATAACCCCTCGTGCTAAGCCAATATGCTTGTGTTACGTGCGGGTTCACGTCGGTAGTGTAGTGGGTGGGATTCAAACCCGCAACCACATGATCACAAGTCCGATGCCCTAGCCTTTAGGCTACCGCTGCATTGTTATGGGGTTTTCTTTGGTTTCATTACTTGCCTCGTATCTTTTTCCAGTTGCATCATCTATCCTGCATCCTGCTTCTGCAATTCATTTAACATTGGGCTCTCTCATTTTCAGCCATTTTGAATTTCACCTCTTCAGTCTTTATTAATTTAATTCATTGCACAAAACTTCCATTTAATACCAGCTGCAGGTCTGTATTACATTCACTGCAGATAACTGTAACTTAGTTATTATTTAAGCTTTACTTGGCAACAGTTTTGGTGGTGTTCACAAAAAGTCAAGGCTTATGGAAGATACCTTAAACTGCATTAATATTTAAACGAATACAGTTGCATTTTGGTTTACATGTTTTTGGTCCAAAAGCACCTTTCCGTTTGTTTATACTTCAATTTTCATTTGTATTGTGACCGAATGTCATCAAAATATCAAATCTTGGATCTAATGACGTATTTGAGTCGCCATCTTTTCTGGACGGATGGATGGAAAACCTTTGGCTCACATACCTAATGTGAGTATAGGACTCACAATAGATTTGTATATTGTACTAGCCGTACCCTAGGCGCGTTGCTACGCCATCAACAAAAATAATTTTCCATCTGGCGCAAATTGGTCGTACCAACTCAGAAACCTTCGTGGGCTTACAACTTTGCTAAAGATCATCACAAGATCAAATGCATAGTTTACGATTCTATAAAGGACATATAGACAAATATTTAAATATTTTATAGATTCTAGAAGCATTTACAAACATGACACTTGGTCTAACATATTATAGAAACTCGAAAGGTCATCTGTATCAAGAAATTCCTTTTCCGATTACTCCGATCTCTCGTACCAAATTACAAAGATCGCCATAGCAGCTATTTCAAGAAACAGCAACACAACCATTCACAAACACAAACGCTGTATCATACAAACACAAATCACTGATTTCCAAAACGACATTCAAATTTATTTGACATTTATACGGAGAGGGAAAAGTTTTAATTTGTTTGAACTCCATTGACGCCCACCGAAACTTTGTGAACGTATTTTTACGTTTTACTCTTACTCCTCGCGCGATGGAATTTCTCCATTCCAAAATGTACACTAAAATGTATTTTAGGTTGTATTTTAAAGTGGTTGTGCGTTCTGTTTACTGTAAATCGTTTGTATTAAGTCAGTTAAATATTCTAACTAATGGTTTTAAACTTCGGTAGAACGCGTTTATTGATAATTTTTTATTCTACAAAATGGTTAATTAATTAACACGTCAGCTTATTTGATAGATAGATTAACGATTGATGACAACACGAAGACATATTAGATAACATTGTCCTTAAAGTAGCAATTATAATAAGTATTGTATATTTAAATGAGCACATTTTGATATTTATAGCCAGGTTTAATATTTTTTGCCATTCAAATACGAGTAAGTACAAGCTTAGCATTGTAAAACGAATCAAGTGGAGTGGTTGTTAAGGTTTTTATATTTCTTTCATGCCATGTGACATTGAAGATAATGTTGTTTCAACTGTATTTATTTTCTATAATAAACTTGCATTTTCATAAATCTTTGCCCACATTTGATAATCATCTTTTTTTCTTCTGCCAATACCACAAAGAATAGGAGGAAAGTCTAGCTTTTCCCAAGCTATGATGACTTTCCAGTCTCACAACAGGAGTTCTGGAATCAGCTCCCACAGACAAGCCCCCTTTTTTTTTTTCGGGGTGAAAAGATCATGATTTCCTCACGGCTAAATTAAGAATAAAACTGTGATTGTATAAAAAGTCTACATTCAACATGAGACGCCGCTTCGCGCCGTGTAGAGCGCTGTCTCGCTTCCACAACTAATGCAGTACTGCTTTGACAATTCATAGTACAGGCACTGTCACTCCATACAACACAATTTGTATCTGAACATTTAAATTTCAATATCATTGACCTCTCTACCTCCCTGCTAAAGATAATGCGATTCAAGTGATACATTTTGAATTCCATTTTTTAAAATGGATTTTATTTCAAGTATTTTAAACCTCGTTTCCAATAAGAATTGTACGTCCATTATCTCCGAACTAATTTCAGTCCTTGAACTATTCCCTTTCAGACAACCTTATAGTGACGTAGGTATTCCAATAATTAATTCATTTTGTTCATCTAGTTGTTTTAATATGTATTGTATTGTCTGTACTTTTAAAAGGGGGGGAGTGGCCTTTAATACTTAAATTTTGTTTTGTATTAGTTCATATTCGTTCTGCTTTTGTTTTGTATTGGATATTTTACTTACTTCAATTAAATGTGTCAGTACCTGGAAGACCGAGCTTCGCTCGTCTTGTCGGACATTTTCTGTAAATGAATCCTAGCTAGATCGATTTAACGCCCCCGAAACCCTGCATACTAAATTTCATGAAAATCGTTGGAGCAGTTTGCGAGATTCCCCCCTTACAAAAAGCACAGACGATACATTACATATTTAAACAACTAGTTAGTATAGAAAGCTTGGTTCATGTTCTGAAACAGATATAGCCTTTCCAAGACGTCCGTTACTCGTTAAAAAATATAATATTTTAAAATCGTTTTTTAATAAAAGTCAACGATTAATTATTAACTTTCACGAGACTTACAGATTTCATTTAAACTTTTTTGAATTAGTTTTATAACTTTAAATTTTCTCTTGAATACTTGATTTTGGGTTCTAAATAAATGAGGTATTTTTTAATGAACATGGTGATTACTTTTAACAGTGTTATTCGAAGTTGTCACTGATAGGTAGGTATTCACGTTTTTTGTTAACTGAGGTGTAATTTTATATTACCAACAAGTTTTTTTTTTATTTTATTGAATACTAGTTCTCATTAAACGTAAAAGTCGACGGGCCTGTTGGTCTAGTGGTTAATGACCCTGACAGCCAAGCTAAGAGGTAAAGGTAGTATGGGAGAGGTCGCTACTGTGCGTAAATAAACATCGTCTCTGTGTAAAAAATACGATAAAAAATAGTCAAAGTGTTTATTTACATTAAAAAACCAAACAAAACTATAGTATTAGAAGACTTCCAGTGATTCAAGATAAAGTTCACAAGTTTCTATGTCGAAAACTTTGAAAACAAACAATTGTGAAAGTGTAACGACCGTTTGATTTTTTCGACCTGTGACAAGTGAAAGCAATTACCTTACCGGAAAAATAAGTGCCCGACATCAAAGACGGCAGTTAAGGACCACTGAAAACACAAGTACGTACACATCTCGTCAAAAATATAACTACAACCTAAAATAAAATACTCAAAAGTGTTGAATCATCCTGATTTGAACCAAACGTTGAAAAAAGCGCCATCTAGCATTGAGAGGAAAAAACACAACACACATTATTGACAGCTGAGTCAGTAGTTTGATCGAATTAATACCACTACTCGATAACAGAGGGTGTTACTAGTAAAAAACAAAGGCTATCCAAAATGACACCAGTTTGCGCAGGATGCCAACAAAACACATCAGATTCAAAATACCTTACCTGCACCCAGTGTAAAAGCTCATACGATTTGGAGTGTGCAAATGTGTCCAACGATCGATTTATGAAGATGTCACTGACATGTAAAAAAACTTGGAAGTGTCAGGCTTGTTACTGTAATATGCCTAAAACAGTCAACACTGACACCCCTATACGCCCGAGAGAACGAGACACTACACAACAAATAAACTCACCCTCTGAGATAAGTAATATCACTATAAGAAAAAGAACAACAAATACAATGAATGTCACTACAAACTCCGAGGACTTAAACCTACTAGGCGACACAATATGTTCACAAGATATACCTATAGCAACACAAACAGAAACGCAAACAGAATTAACATTACAGAATTTAAGTGAAATTATAATACTACGCCTGAAAGAAAACAACAAATCCATTATTGCTGAACTACAAAACACAATTCAAATAGAGATAAACAAAGCCATTTTAAAATTAAAAGAAGAGGTGGAATTCAAAACTAACACTCTTACGGAGCAAAACGAACAAAGAATCTTAGACATACAACACACAAATACTGAAATAGAAAAACTGAAGACAGAAAATGAAAAACTGAAAAACGAAATTAGTGAACTAAAATTGAAAATTATACCTACAGGATTTTGCACCGAAAGCAAAGCCAAAAAAATTGTATTGTTTGGACTTCCTGAATACTCCAACGAGCCTGAAAATGTTTTACATAATAGATTAATTGAACTGTTTCGAGAATTTATGCAAGTAGATATATTGGGATACATAGAAGACACATACAGGATAGGCAGAAAAGATACAAAAAATAGACCATTAGTAATCGAACTGATAAGCAAAAGGATGGCTAATTATATAAGATACAACAAACACTATCTTCAGAATACCGGACTATCCCTCTCTGAATTTCTTGATAATAATGAACGAAAAGAAAGACAGTTAATGCGTGATGAAATGATCATAGCACGTAAGAAAGGCTTACACGCAGTAATCCGCGATAACCAATTGGTGATAGAGGGGAAAATAATAAACTTTCAAAATAAAACCCTTACAAACCAACAAAAGGAAGAAAACAGGAACCAAATAACCCACGATACTAATAACCAGACATACCAACAAAACATAAGTTCAGAAAAGGAAAACTATACGTTTCGAAAGCAAAGACCAACAATTTAGCATACTTTTCCAAAACATCCAAAGTCTCTATAACAAAAAACACACACTCGAAGCATTCTTAGAACAAACATCACAATATAAAGCCGTATGCATATCGGAGTCCTGGTTATCACAAGCCAAATTAGACATAATCCAAATCAGCGGTTATAACTTTGCGGCATCATACTGCCGAAAGAATCGAACAGGTGGCGGCGTCTGCATCCTCTTACAAGATCACATCGAGCATATAGATAGAAGTGATATCTCAGAAATGTCAATTGAATATGTCATAGAAGTATGTGCAACCGAATTACCAAGGGAAAATTTGTTAATTATTATAATTTATTGGAATAGAAGAGAGGAAGATATTTTTTATAAACAATTAAAACAAATATTAACACACATAAATAAAAAATATTTTAAGTGCAATATTATAATAGGAGGAGATTTTAATATAAACATATTTGATAATAACATAAAAACAAACGTTTTCTTAGATTTCATGTTAGAATATAAATTTGTACAATATATAAAAGAACCAACAAGGATAACCCCAACCACGTCCTCGTGTCTTGATCTTATATTTACAAATTTTAACAAATGTAAACTAAATACAACCGTTGAAGAACTAGGATTCTCTGACCATTGCGGTATAATTATTAACATATCTTTACCCCAACAAACTAAAAAAACGGTTTGGTATGCTAAAAAAAGGCTATATAATAACAAAAATATGCAACAATTCAAATCTAATTTAGAGGATATAAATTGGAATAATATAATAAAACCAAATATAGAAGTAAACAAAAACTATGAAGCATTTAACAACACTCTTACAAAAATACTTAATAAATGTATACCTATACAAAAAATAAAACTGAAAACAAATTATAAAAAATACTGGCTTACCAAAGGAATAAAAATTTCATGCACTAATAAAAGATTATTAAAAATATTTACACTGAAAACTAAAAATCCAATTCTGAAACAAAACTACAAACTCTACGAAAAAATATTAAAGAAACTAGTCACGTCATCCAAAAAACTACACTACATAAATAAACTAAAAAAATCTGACAATAAAGTTAAAACGATGTGGAATATTATAAATGAGCGAACAAATAAAAAAATTAAAAAAGAAAAAACGAACATAACATTAGAAATAAATAAAATAACAACCTCCGACCCTAAGCAGGTAGCAAATACTTTTAACGAGTTCTTTGCGTCCATTGGAGAAAGTTGCTCTCGAACATCAGAGAATAAGCCGCAGGGCGCTTCTGTTTTACACCCAACCGAAAACACTATGTTTCTCAGCCCAGTCGAACCCGGAGAAGTACATATACTAATTAAAAATTTAAAAAACAAAAACAGCCACGGGATTGATGAATTACCGCCTAATTTATTAAAACACTGCGCAAAAGAACTAACTTTACCGTTTTACCTACTAATTAACCAGTCGTTTGAAGAGGGTGTTTTCCCAGATTACTTAAAAACGGCCCTAATAAAACCGATCCACAAAAAAAGTACTAAAACCGATCCGAGTAATTATCGTCCAATAGCTCTTCTACCCACTGCTTCAAAAATTTTCGAAAAGGCAATGTGTGACCGCGTTTATAAATTCTGTGAAAAGTACCAAATATTTGATGACTGTCAAAATGGGTTCCGTAAAAACCGATCAACAACCCTTGCAATCTATAAATATATACAAGAAGCCCTTAATATAATAAATAAAAAGAAATATGCTGTTGGTCTACTTCTAGACATGACCAAAGCCTATGATAAAGTACAATACACAATACTATTAAAAAAACTACAAGGCATAGGAATCCGTGGTAAAGCCTACGAGTGGTTTACCTCATACCTAAAGGACAGAGAACATCTAGTAGAAATAGATTTTTTTAACCACAAAACTAAAGAAATACAAAAGATTCGCTCAAACAGAAAAATTATTAACGCCTCAATACCTCAAGGGAGTGTGATAGGATGTCTTCTCTTTCTCCTTTACATAAATGACCTTCCTAAAAATATACAAGGACCATGTGTCTTATTCGCAGACGATATCTCACTCCTTACTTCATGCGAAAATAACAACAACCTAACTGAAGCATTAACCGAAACGCTCAAAAAAACAGTCACTTGGATGAATGACCACAACCTAGATATTAACTTTTCTAAAACTAAAATAATAACCTTCCACCCTCATCAAAAAGCCCCATTAGATGTAAACTTATTATATAGTGGGCAAAAAATAGAAGTAGTCTCAGAATTTACCCTACTAGGTTTATCCATAGATAGAAATATTAATTGGAAATCACATATTAAGAAAATCAGAGCAAAAATTTCAAAATTCGCATATGCACTACGTGAAATAAAAAAAACCACCAACCTCCAAACGGCCCTCACAACCTACTATGCGTACGCTTATGCTTGGCTTAGTTATGGTGTTATATTATGGGGAAATAGCACCGATGTACCTACACTCTTTACTCTCCAAAAAAAACTCATTAGAATCATAGTAAATATTGACGACACTGATAGCTGCAAACCCCACTTTCAAGAACACAAAATTTTAACTCTGCCATGTATTTATATTTTGGAAATATGTAAATTTGTCCGCAAAAATAAAAACTTCTTTACCACAAGGGAAAATAAACAACAAAAGTACACACTACGCCATAAAAATAGATTAAATTTACCAGATTCTAGATTAAAAATACATTCAACAAGCACACACGTAATGTCGATAAAAATATACAACAAACTTCCAGAAGTAATAAAGAATGAAATGAAATTAAACCTATTTATAATTAAACTAAAACAATTCTTGCTAAATAAATGTTATTATAACGTCAACGAATATTTAAATGAGAAATAATAAAATGATTAGAATAATAGTTATTAAATAAGACCGAATAAACCTCTCTTCCTCTCTCCTACTTTTACTTCTACTTTGCTGTGCCCGACAGGGTCCATGATGATCTCATATTTTATAATTTACCACCTAAGAAACACATTGTGGAATGCAATAAATGATTGAGTATTGAGTATTGAGTATTGAGGTCGTGGGTTCGATTCCCACATAAAACCTGTCTTTGTGTGGTGAGCACGATCATTTGTTCAGTATATGGCTGTAATTTATCTATAATACTAGCTTCTGCCCGCGACTTCGTCTGCGTGGACTTCAGAATTGGGTCCAAAAAGAAATGAAAAATGTTAATGTAATGAAAAATTTAATACAATTTTTCACTCGTGTTGATGTAATAGAGAAAATTAACAAATTTCAAAGCTGTCTACCCTCGGCTTAGCTCGGAAACCATTTTCAATTTTCCCTCGGGAACTACTTAAGGAATCGGGATAAAAGGTAGCCTATGTTCTTTTCCATGTCAAAGGCTATATGCATGCCAAATTTCATCCAAATCCGGTCAGCCGTTTTTGCGTGATTGAGCAACAAACATCCAAACATCCAAACATCTAAACATCCTAACATCCACACATCCACACTTTCACATTTATAATATTAGAAGGATGTATGAATATAGAAATATATAAGTATGTTTATCATTTCTCTGGTTGCTATAGCAAGTTCTGCCTATTTTCAGACGGCCGTGTGTGAGTTGTCCCAAGATACTAAAGCTATTATTATATTATATGTGTCAGGTTTCGTATTTCATATATGATAGGGATTAATTAAGCTAGCTAATTAGCTAATGAATCATAATAATCCAAATTATATACCACTATTATAAATAATATAATTATGTAACTCTAGTACATACGACTACATATATTATCAAGCTATACATTCCAGTTTACGCTGACCTTGCAGTGTATGGAAATCCTATGCAATGCGAGATCAGCTTATACTGGAAATGTATAGATTGATGTGTAGCCGTTTGTACCATTGTTAGCAAAATTCGAATTAAGTTTTCATTATTATGACAAACGATATTCTCTTCTTTTAATATCCATTATCTGCCTGTTTCCAAGCTACGTTAGCTTCAAGTCTTACATTTCACATGGAGTGACTGCCTATCTGACCTCCACAACCCATTGCTGGGTAATACAGTAGACCATAGTAAGACTGGCTGTCAGAATTGTAATGACGTAACCACTGTCAAAGATCCCTGTAGGTCAAGCGGGACCAACGACTTAACGTGCTTTCCAAGGCACGGTATGTTTAAAAATGGTCACCTATCCATGGACCAACCGCGGGCAACCATAGCTGATTTTTTTTTTTTGTGTCCGTGACTGTAATATGCTTAAACCAATCTACACTTAAATTATAAAGTGGACGCATTGGGATTTTTCTATGTTTAAAACTACTGGACAGATTAGGGATCGCGGGTGGAGCCGCGGGAAACAGCTAGTTCTTTCTAAGAGTAAACTTAATTACGTTTGTACCGTTTGAAGATCATCAGCTCCAACCATACAAGTTAAGCGTTATAATTTATAATTAAATCTAATCAAAAACTTTTATTCCAGTTGCACCATCCCACGTGACAATATCTGGTCCATCTGAGGCCAGGGTTGGGGACCCGGTGCCCCTCACCTGCAGCACTGCACCCTCGAACCCTGCAGCAGACATCAAGTGGCTGGTACTAGGGAAGCATCATAGGGAAGCGAGCAACAGAACTGTAATATCACCTGAGGGTAAGATACTTCACTTTTTTTTTATTTACTAGTATACAGCATGTAACAAAAACCCTGTCCGATCCCTGAGAGTATTATTCGGCATCGTACTGCGAACACATATACGTAACTATTAAATGGATTGGAGATGGTAATTTTTCCCCAGTCAAAATAATTAAAAAAAATAAAAACTGATCGAAGGCAAAAGCTGAACAACTGACCGCTCCTCAAAGTTCACGTACTTAGATCCTACAGTTTTGTGTCAAAGAAGCCGCCTATGCGAGATGGTTCATGAACTACCACGTATACGCGTTTAATGGTTCTGACAGGGGTTTTGGTACATGTTGTATATGCGTCAGGAATGTGGACTAGATACAAAAATTAAAAATCTATTTAGTCCGTAAGTTAGATAATATGTATAATAATAATAATACCGGCCTATAAACGTCCCACTGCTGGGCTCAGGCCTTTTCCCATATAGAGAAGGGATGAGCATTGACCACCACGCTTGCTCATTGCGGGTTGGCGATTTCAGATTCCAATACTTTGAAATCCAGGTTTCCTCACGATGTTTTCCTTTACCGTTTGTCAATGATGTCATAGATAGATAGAAGATAATTGTCTTCGTTCAAAACAATAAAATTTGGCTTAAATAAGGCGCATTAAAGTTGAGGGCTTGGAGTAGTATCCACAAGTAACGTGGCGAGCCCATACACATCTTTTCATACAAACATAAGTCATGCGACCTGCCACTTTGTATGAAAAGTTAATTTCCCATTTTAAGATTTTGACCTATGTTCCTTAGGAACAGTTGTTCAGTTTTATGCACCTGATTACCTCGTTGAATATACGCACTCCTTTTAAAATAATTCTGTATGTGGATTCAATTTTTGCCCACATGTTGTATCCTTTCTTTTATCAATTCCTATCTTTTCGCCGTATCGGATTCCCGTTCGACATTGACAGTACAAAATATACACGTAATATTCAGTATAATTCGTACTAATAACTCAAAGGAATCTTAGAAATTGTACGATGTTATCAATTGATAGTTCTCCTTTTCAAAGCTAACATCCTTCAGATTTGTCTAAGACCCGTTGAATTTCCTCTGAGTGCTGTCAAATTAGCTACCTTCAAGTATTTTCTTGGTAAAGTGTGGTGTGTTGCTCTCCTTGTGAAACTTGAGATCGTTTGCTAAAAGCGATGCTTTTGTAAGAACCATATATTTGCATAGAATACGGGAGGTTTGTGTGGAGATTTCGTTTTACTTGTAATGTTATATTATGTTACTTGAGGCATAACAATTAAGGTTCAGAATTGAGTTGAGAGATTTTTCAGAACGAATTATGGTTTTTCATATCAAATAGAGGCTTAGGTATTTGTTATAGCTTTTCCGTGTTGTCGATGAGAATTTTTTTTAGTGTTTACGATTAGGATAGTTATTGTTTTGAAAACGAATAATTTATCGCAGATAATAAGGGTTTATTTATGTTAATTAGTAATAAGATGATCAAAGCAGTGTGATGCAGATTTTAATGATTAAAACGTTTGATTTTGGATTGAAAAATATATTTTTTATTGGAAAACTGTTGTGATCGAATTGGTATTTGGCAAAAATTTAAGAAAAATATCTTTCGTTTTGTATTTTTTTTTAAATTATATATTTATTTTTTAACCAGGTGGCTGGATCACAACTTCTAATATCACCGTGGTTGTGGAACCCAACAAGAGATCAATTGTGGTGGTCTGCCATGGTATCAATGGACAACTCACAGAAAATGTGGTCGCTACACACACCATCAATGTTCTATGTAAGTATTTGAATAATTGTTTAATTTTGCGTAGATAATAAGACTGAAAAAGTACCACTGATCACTCAGTGGTCACTTAACCAAAGATGAAGGGACAATAGAGTTCCATAATAGCTGAGTGGTATACCACGCTAATTACCACTGTGCGCGACGTGCTACGGGCTGGATCCCCGCATGAGCACCCCCGCACCAGCATTAAAATTTGTGTGATCCACAAATGCTTGTTCCAAGTCTGGGTGTTCTTTGTGCATGTGATTTATTTGAATGTTTGTGAAACCCCCGGGACACAAGGATTAAATTCCTTAATGCGGGCGTCGTATTTTTTTTTTAAACAAGAAAAAATAAAAATAATGACGTCTGTAATTTCTCTCCGAAACAGTAGTTTTAAATAACGTTATAATTAATCTTATAAAATATTATAAGCGGAAGTCTGAATCATAGTCTTTTGAAACACCTTCCTATATTCATGAAAAAAATATAAATTTATAAGGAATCCTTGAAATTTATATTTTTTTTCATCTCGTTATATTTAACCTACATTAGAAATATAAATACAATATTTATAAACAAAAATATAAACATTCTCGAAAATAAATAGGACTATGGTAATCTTCAGAATCCATTACCGCCGTTTATAATCCATGGCTTGTGTAAACCACGGATTTTCCATCAATACATATTTGATTAGAGTCCTGTCATCGGCAGCCAAATCGATAAGTGTTCGAGATATCGAGAAACGAGAACTCGATTTTTGAGGAAATATTTATATTAAAAATGATTTTAAGTTCATAATATATCCGGAAACTATGTACTTATGGTCAGATTTTCGTTAGGTACTCGTTGGTGGAAAACTAATATTATCGCTTTTTTTTTATGTGCATTGCAATGTGTTTCGCAAATTACTAGTATTCTTGTTAACCTCGTGCTAAGCTAAATTATACCCTTAGCTGTTTTGCGGTATTAATGATAATTTATTAATGGATACCTACAACGAAATTCTGTCTAGAAATATTTAAAAATATAATTATTTCTGTGTTGAATTATTTTCTTGGAAGGTTTGGGTCAGTCTTCAGTGTTTGTTTAAATTAATATATTAATGCTCAATTTATACAATAATATATCACAAAGTCCGTCTGTCTGTCTGACGAGATAAACTAAAAAACTACCAAACGGATTTTTATCGGTTTTTAGCAATGGATAGATTGATTCAAGAGGCAGATTTTAATGTATAATACCCGTGCGAAGCCGGGCGGGTCCGCTAGTTAATATTAGGTACGATATTTATCTTTATCTTTGCTTCCTACATAACCGTACACAAACTAATTACAATATACTAAAGGGAATAACAATAATATGCCTCTAGTTTCCCGATTAGCTGTCAGCTCCTGAGCTAAGACGATCTACTGTTGGTATATAAACCCATACATAACCCAAACACAAGGGTTAATAATATCCGTATGACGTATGAAGCAGGACTGACGTATGACATGACTGAATGACATAACGACGCCATTTTGAATTCTGCGAACTGTCATTGCGAATAGGTATTTAATAATGGTACTGATAAGTTTAATGATTATTAGATTCATACTGTTCTATTGTTTATACAATATTCAGTAACATACAAACTGAAAACCCCTTTGCTTGTGTTTGTATGTTATGGTATTGCTCAGAAACTGTTGCTCCGATTTTGATGATTTTGACAGGCGAATTGACACAAAGCGCAGTGTTTCGTGGTGTGCTCAACTCAAAAAACTATCGATGTTTATTTTCATCTTGTACGGAAAAATATTACAAGTATAAACAAACTAACTCCTTGCTTTGATTCGATTAACACCATCACGTATTCTAAAAACGATATTAATTTCAAAACGATTTTAAAAACCCGTCCATTTTTACAATGATATCAAAACTTCATCAGTAGTCAATTTGACTTTATAATACCTTTGCCATGCGAACCCTCTGAAAACGTGACCTGAAACTTTATGAGCCTGTGTGACACATGTTGGATCAAACGTTGGTGGTATGGGACAAACATTTTGTGTTCAGAATCTTCATAAAATGACAACATGTTGTTTCATTTCAGTCCCTTACCATATATCTTCTTTTTTTATTTGACGACCTCCGTGGTCCAGTGGTGTACACACCAGTTTATAAAGTGCGCCAGCGCTGAGGTCCCGGGTTCGATTCCCGAACGTCTTCAAACTGAGTGACATTTCAGTATACGGCCAATATACTACGAAATTATCTTGTTTATAATTAGCACTACCTCTTTTATCAAGCATTATAATAATAATATCTTGGGACAGCTCACACACGGCCATCTGACCCCAAACTAGGCAGAGCCTGTATTATGGCAACCAGAAAACTGATAAACATACTTATATATTTATAAATACATACATATTATAGATAAATAACACCCAGACACAGAAAAAATGATCGTGCTCATCACACAAAGATTTGTCTCGGGTAGGAGTCGAACCCACGACCTCCGGCTTAGCAGACGGTGTTTAGCTATCAAGCATTGCCTGCATAAAGATCAAAGATTGCCATACCATACAAAATCTGAAACGCAAAAACTTTTAAAACTAATATGTTTCAGTATTTCTGATCCTGTAGATCAGAAATACTGAAACTGAAATATTCTTCAAAGAAATAATTGGAAATAACACTCGAATGAATCGAAACGGAACTGAAAACTGGTATATTTTGTAAATACAGCCACCATTTGCAATGCACTAAGTTTTCTTTTTAAAACAAATTTATACTTCCACTCATGTGAACCCTACTAATATTATAAATGTGAAAGTGTGGATGTTTGTTACTCAATCACGCAAAAACGGCAGAACGGATTTGGCATGCATGTAGCCTTTGACATGAAAAGATCCTTAAAGATCAGAAAAGATTCCTTAAGTAGTTCCCGAGGGAAAATTGAAAATTGTTTACGAGCTAAGCCATGGGCAGACAGATTATAAATTTGGTATTATTCTCTATTACAGCGCAAGCTATAACGGGGGCAGTAACTCACTTTCACATTTTTCATTTCTTTTTGGACCCAATTCTGAAGTCCACGCAGACGAAGTAGCGGGCAGAAGCTAGTTCTTCATATTTTCCAGTTTTTCTTTTAATATTTATTTATTTTGTTGGCTTTTAAATTATTGGTATTTAAGCTTCTGTATTGGGTTTAAGTTTGCAGAAATTGTTGAGAATTTTAAAAGCAGATTTTCGTTTGAAAACTCAAAAATGGCCGCTGAAACCATTGCGCTTAAGATGCGTTTTACATTCCAAATTTTTTTTTTTTGCATATTACTAGTAATCTCGTTAACCCCTCGTGTTAAGCTAAGATGCTTGTGCTACGAGTGGATTCACGTCGGTAGTGTAATGAGTGGGATTCGAACCCGTAACTAATGATCGCAACGTCGACGCTCTAGCCATTAGGCTACCGCCGCTTTTTTACGTAGGTATAGATTGCTACCTACAAGTACAAGACACTACCCAACAAGGTTCTATAATTTTTTTCCAAGACCATATTCTGGTGTCCCTAACAACTGATGTTATCTACTCAAAGACCACATACGATTTACAAAGGACCCTCAAACACCACAACGGCTAAAAAGGGGTCTAAACCGGACTAGAAATGATTTAGAGTAGAGAGTAAGCTCAGTTACCGCGACGTTGGGGTTCAACCGCGAGTGATGTGGGTTTGTATGGGAGATAGTAATCCCGTGGGTAAAGACTTATTTGATTTTTAATGCAGATTTATTGGCATCCTTTTCTGTTGATTGTTGTTTAGCTGTACACGGTACTTAGTAGAGTAGATTGTCTGAAAGATATCGAAGCTAAGATCGCCATTATTCCCTTTCATTCCTGTGTATATTTTAATGCAGGCACTCTCGTGGTATACAATTTAATAATAATAATATAATAATATCTTGGGACTTCCCACACACGGCCATCGGACTGTACTATGGCAACCAGATAACCGATAAACATACTTATACATTAATAAATACATACATATTATAGATAAAGTACGCCCAGACACAGCGTTTTTTGCGATCAAGCTAAGAAAAAGCTCTTCCTTGATCATAGATACTTAAGACCTATTTACATTCAAAATACATGAAGAGTATTCAATGATTAGATACTAGGTACTTAAAAGTATTACTTTGTAACATTACTCATGTATAATAATTAAAACTTAAAAATCCTCAATAATAATTTATTTCTTTATGTTAAATTAGCTGTTCCCTGCGACTCCGCCTGCGGTACCTAATTTTTCAGTAAAATATATATATAGCCTATGTTATCTGTCCTATCCTCCGGGTGAATGTACCTTTCTACTAGTGAAAGATTCTTTGAAATCGGCGCAGTACTTTTTGAGATATTAATTACAAACAAACACACAAAAATACAAATCTTTCCTCATTATAATATTAGTGTAGACTGTACTATTGCAGTTTCACACTTACGCTTTGTCATTAAATGTATTTTTTTTTAATATCGGATGTTGTCTCACAAAACCGTATATAACGAATAATATAACACATAAAATGATAAAACTATCGTATAAACAACGGTCCGTACATCCGGTGGCGAATTATCATAATATTTGCGGCACCGGAAACGCAGCTGACGTCACGAGCCGTAGGGTTCGCTGGCGAGTTGTGTAACCCACTGTGGTCTATTTTATACATACATAATATATTTGGGTAGAGTCCAGTTTGGAAGTCTATTATATTTTGGAATAGTTAATAGTTAACTCGTTCTGTTTCGGTGGTTTAATCTGAATCTGAATTTAAGAAATAGAACGTTTTGGTCAGCTTCGAAAGTGACTGAAAAGGCGTACTTGAAATTTAAATATTTTGATTTGATTTTAGTTTAATTACAATGAAACAGAATGTCCTCATTTTTGGAATTTGGTTTAAAAGGGATTGGTCACTGAAGAAGTTATTTTTTTTTATATATTTATAAACAACGTTTATTTTCGTCTCGCTAAACAAAAAAAAAGCTGACATAATTACACAATAAAATTGATAAACAAATGTAAGTTCTAAAAGGTTTAGTGACTTATAAGTTTGAAGCACCGGTCGTCTTACGGTTAGGGTGTCGGACTTGCAATCATGTGGTTACCGTTTCGAATCCCACCCATTGCACTGACGACGTGAATCCAGTCACACGAGCATTTAGCTTAATGCGAGGAGGTTAAGAAGTATACTAGTAAAGAAGATTTGACTACTTCCGTGGTCGAGTGGCGTTCACACCGGTTTTCAAGGTGTCGCCAGCTTTGAGGTGAGGTGATCCCCGGAAGGTTCAATGTAGAAAAAAACCTACTTTTCTACATTGTTTCGGCTGTGGGTGTTGTGGTACCTTCGTTGTCTCTAATGCCATAACGCAAGTGCTTTAGCTACTTACTTTGCATTCGGAGCAATGTATGTGATGTTGTCCACGTTTTTATTTAAGTAATTTGGGACCCAAATTGCTAAAAACTTTAAAAAAATCTGATTAGCGAACACCTAGGATGTAAAAATAAAATATCTAGGCGAAGCATCATTTTCGTTTAAACGACATTTCAGATCAATAATTCTCTTTCAAAGTACGAAAACGGTATTCAAATAAAGCTACTAAACCCAATCGCTTCTAAATCTACCCAAAAAATCGTACGGAACCAAACCGTTTAAATTCATTACAACCCGTATTTTTTCGGGACGCCTAACGCGATAAAGCCTAGGTTGGATTAAACAGCTTTTTTGAACTACCTTCCATCTCTTTCCCTTACAGTGCCATTCATTTTCCGTCTCTGTTACTCCTATAGAAGTTGGCGTTTTTCAGTGGTTTAAAGTTTTTTGCGTCAGGTTTTGTGAAGTTGAAAATTGGCGGACGGTGCAATGTTTTTTTGAATAATACGAAAAAAATCGCTGGTAACTGTAGGTTTTCCAATCGGAGTAGTTCCCAGAATAAAATCTATAGCCATACATGTTAGTTTTGCGCTACAACTTGGGTTTTAATAGATGATGTAGATTTTAATTTTGACAAAATATGATATAATTCTGACAACTACTTTATAATATAACCATTGCGGGGTAATAAAGTATTACCCCGCAATGGGTTGTGGAGGTTAGATAGGCAGTCGCTGTATGTAAAATACGGTATTCAGCTAAATCCGGTAGGACTGGCAGCCGATCCAACATAGCTTGTGAAAATGAAATAAATACAAAAGCATCCTTACCCACCTTAATCTTTTTTACATAAAAGTTATTAATTTATCTGTGAGACATCTACATATTCTGAACTTAAAAAATGTAAGCCTCGAACTGTGCCCCGGGGTTACACCCGCGTAAGTTGTCCTCATTTCCGTAACCGTCAATGAAATTCATTGGAATGACAGTGGCGCCATCTGTCGAAAATTCGTCGTACCAACTCGAAAACCTTCGTGGGCTCATGCACAACAACTTTGCTAAAGATCATCACATGATCAAATAATAATAATAAATCTTTATTTTCAGACCAGAGATCCATAGCGCAATAAATAGATAAATAGTTTGCATAGTTTACGATTCTAAAGGACATACAGACAAACATTATTTTTTATATATTAACAAGAATTTACGTTTCTAATTTACATTTAGGTGTATCAACTAAATGTTTAATTCAGCGACGTGTACTAGGCTCGCAGACATCCGGTGTCAATGCCGTATGTTTTGAGTGGGGCGAATGAATAGTTTTTTATTTATAGACCCCAGTTTAGAAAACCCACTACTCTATTCAAACCTTTTGACGTGTGTTTCTGAAAATGTAGGGTGTATTTTCGTACTGAGTATGTAAAGCTGGCTTATACCTTAGTTACCAACGAAGGTAGATGTTTTGGACATTTTATGTACTTTCGTAGATGTTTTAAAACTGAAAGAATGAAGTAATCTAATGTCAAATAATGAAAATTCAAAGAACAATGGCAGACTTTCATATATAAAATTAGTTGAAAAGAAATGGTAGCGTCTATACGTAAAAAAAATCTTAAAATGCGTTGCGTCAGTCCCTGAGTAACTTAGTCTAAGAATTTTATCCTGAGAGGGCCTAGAAAAAAAGATATTTAGATTTGAACATTTTGATCTTTTTCAGGTTATGTCTTATGTCACTTGGAGAAAGTATTGCATGCTGTTGTTGTTTGTTTAGTATATTCTGAAATTAATATACGTTCACATAATAGCTTTGTAAGGTTATTTTATAATATGTAACAATCAGTCAACCTTTAGTGAGTACCTTCTAGGAAAATATTTATACGTAGGTAGGTACATACATCGTTGGGTCAAAAGTACGCTTGTATGGTTTCTCTAACACTCAATAGTTGTTTTAAAGGTTAATGGGTAGATATTTATTTTGTTAGAATGTCAAACAGAGCTGGTTTAAATTATGTTTATTTTAGTACCTACCCAGGAATAAGTTTACGCGAAACAGGTTAGACAGGATCGTAGGTACCAAGAGGAAGGATGATTTCTCTGCCTACATCTACGGGGAATGGGCGTGACTTGCCGATATTTATACAGCATTTATCATAGGTACTTGTAATGAATAAAAAATGAAACAATTATACATATTTTACATTTTTATTCCTCCTCATAATCTTCTCTTATAATTATCGAATCTAAAAATTCTACTGGCGCTGTAATATTTACTTGATGTCTGGCTTATCCTAAATACCACACCAGAGTCATAACATGGGCGCAACACCCTAAAGTCCGCCGACCAACCAAAAATGTTGCAGTTGACACAGGATTCGCGTTAATCTGGTACGATCTCCCATAGTGGTTCAAATAAAACGCACTTCAACAATCCAAACGATGGGGCAAAATCGGAGTCCAAAGGGGCGATAGCAAAGTCACGCACGGAAGAACAGAATCCTTTAGGCAAGCACAAGTCAAGTCACACAAAGCGAAACGAATATCAGTCCGTAAGCAAGCCAAGTCAAATAGAAATATAAATAATAACAACAAACAAAACGGACACAACCGACACGAAAAGCATGGGAGCATGTGACAGACCAGATCACTTTTTTTGTGACAGTTACATTTCATTTTTAGTGTTTCATTTAGAGTTGCCATAACCTTAAATGTAATTGTTACTATTATTATATTTGAAGTATTGAATAATTATTGCATGAAGTATTTCTTATGATACCTGTTTTCAACCATAACACTTTTATTTTTTATTATTACTGATAGTATAGTTATTAGTAATAATAACTTCCTATGAAAAATATATTACCTTTATGTGGTCTTAAAAATATACACGAAAATAGTATGAATTTAGTAAATAGCAACACTTGAAAGAGTAAAAAGGTTCTGATTATTTTAATCATTTGATATTCCCATAAATGTTTGTATTTTTCTGTGGGTTTTATTGAAATACATTTTTATCTGAAAAATCATATGAAAATCAATAAACTCTTTCTATATTATAAGATTTTCTAGACGCTTAAATTTTGTGAACTATTATTCTGCCATTGTTCTTTCAACCGTATGATTCCTTCGATGAGAAAATTACCTTGGGTTGATGAAACATTGGAAATGCAGGCATTTTTTTTTTTTTTTTTTTTTTACCTGTAAAAGCGGCGTGACTTTAAAACCAGCCTAAAATATTGCCCATTTTTTAATATTTCGCCATGTTCTTTCACTATCACAAAGTTATTATTATTTTTGTTGTTGTCAGTTACAAAAATATTATTAGGCTGCGTATCATTAACAGTAACAGTAGTTCTGATGATAAGGTTCAAGTTGAAATACTAAGAAGCATATTGCAGTCGTTTAAACATATGTAGGGTAGTGACCATTTTGTTATCTCTGCCATTCATCATTTCTTAAGGGATGGCTCAAGGGATGAAGGAGCAGCGAGTTTAAACTAGAATAAATGACTCGGTGTGAATTTGATTACCGTAGACTCGTTTCACAGATATTTGTGAAGCAAGCAAGGCAATGAACACCCCATGATACCCTGCCCCCATAGACGTAGTGTAGGATGGCCCCAGCCAGATGGACCGAAGACCCGAAAAAAGTAGCTAGCATGGACTGGATGCGAAGGTGGATCAGGTGTTGTGGCGCAACTTGGGAGAGGTCTATGTCCAGCGGTGGATCGCAATAATCTGATTTGATTGATTGAGTCATCAAAACACGACAATAATAAATAATATATAAATAAATGAGGACATCACATACATTGCTCCGAAACCAAAGCAAGTAGCTAAAGCACTTGTGATATGGAATCAGAGACAACGAAGGTACCACAAACACCCAGACCCGAGACAATGTAGAAAAGTGTTTTTCTACATTGACCCGTCCGGGGATCGAACCTGGGACCTTAGAGCTGGTGACACCTTGAAAACCGGTGTGTGGGCCACTCGACTACGGAGGTCGTCCAACACAACACGAAAATTGGTAGACTTAATATGATTCTCGCTGCATCTACTGTTATAAGACACACAATGAGATTAACAACAGTCCCAGGATGTCCTTGTACTATATACAATACTGTGATACAATTATACAGTTGAATACTGAAGTGGTCCAGATTGTGTTGATTCTCTTATCTCCATGTGAGTATGATGGATGTTCATGTAAGACTTTCATGTAAGATGTATAATTGTGTTAGCAATAGTAGGAAAAGCTGTTTTAAGTTTTTATTTTATTGTTACATTATTTGATAGAAAATGAGAATGAAAACAGTGGGGATAATTTGACCAGCAGCCAGACGTCAGTTTGTCAGAAGTATTAACTTAGCTTGAAGTTGATTTGTATTTTTTTTTTTTTATATAGTATCAATTTAATAAAAAATAAAACTGCTTTAAGGTACGTAATTTCTTTTTGATATTGTTTGTAAAAAATAAACAGTTAATTTGATTTGAAAACAAACTACTGAATCGATTTTGTTGAGTTTGTTGATCACCTCTGAGGTCGTCAAGGCGAAGCGGAGGATACCAATTTTTTTTTTAGAATTGACGAAAATGTTACATCACATGCATACAAAATACCCACTCAAATTGAGAACCCTCTCCGATTGAGGGACAATTATATTAAGTTACTACAACTGAAAATGAAGAAGTATGTTATCTATTCAACAAATGCTTGTTTATGGTCACACGATATAATTTCCAATGAATTGTGTTCTGATTATAATGAAAAGGGATTGTCTCTCAAGGCAATGATGGGATTGTGGTGTTTTTAGTTGGTTAAAGTTCGACATATTATCATAAGCTTTTCACCCCACAAAAAAAAGGTGAGTATATACGTTTTAGACCATTCAACAGATTTTTTTTTTCATAAAGTATATACAGCGTGTAACAAAAACCCTGTCCGATCCCTAAGAGTATTCGGTATCGTACTGCGAACACATATACGTAGCCATTAAATGGATTGGAGATTATTATTTTTCCCGAGTGAAAATATATAAATAAAAACTGATCCAAGGCAACAGCAACACTGACCGCTCCTCAAACTTCACGTACTTACTACCTACAGCTTTGTGTCAAAGATGCCGCCTATGCGAGACGGTTCATGAACTGTACCACGAATACGCTTTTATTGGATCGGACAGGGTTTTGTTACATGTTGTATAGTAAGTCGAAAGAGCTAAAGCCTCTCTTAACCCAACACGTAACAGCACGTTAACCGCTTGAACTTAGTGAATAACGCCCCAGCCCTACTAAGCTTAGTACACTTGAAACCAACAGTGATTACCATACACAGTATAATGTTTACATATAAAAATTTCGTCCGCCGAATAAACAACAAAATTATTTCGAGCTCGATCGTACACGACATAAAGCTGTGTGCACAACAAATTGCTTTTGCATTTATTTAGTTTTAGTATTTGTTTATATAAAAATAGAGATTAAAATGCATTGATCGGTTTACTGCTGTGTCCAGTTTGATGTATTGTTTGTACATGAACTGGTTGGTTTTATTGAAATGAAACTACTTTTGAACGGATTCTATCGCGGTTTATTTTTAGTTTAGTTCCCGACGTTTTGGACGTCTTTGCAGGTATCATGGTCACGGGCGGACTGACTGACTGGTTGGTTTTAATTAGGGATAACTTGATATACATTTTGACACTTATGTCTCCGTTGTTTTGTATGTTAAGCTTGAACGATCTGAGATTCAGTAACTAGAGTACAATATTATTTATGGTACACTATTAAAGTTACTGTATTAAAATATACATAGCAAAGGGTACAAAGGTCTTATCTTTCTTATCTTATATATACTTTTGCAAAGAATTGTAATTTGTGAAGGAATAAATGAATTTAATATTACTTTCAACATTACATGTAAAATTTCTTGAAGGAACAACATTTTCTCGTCTTTGAGTATTTTTAAAGTTACATCTGTATTTTCTGACACTCCTAAATATCTTGCTAAACCTCATTTAATACAAAAGGGAAAATTTTGAACTACGTATTTAGCCTAGAAAAACTTAAACTCTAAACTAAAAGACTAAAACTAAACCAGAGCTGTGCACACTCGCCTTATACGTAGGGCTGCTCGTCCACGTTTCCCTCATTAAAGTAATGAGTCTGTGGACATCGCACGAATTAATTGCTCAACTGTTTCCCTGCGGTGACAGCCCTATTCGGAACAAGTGTGAGATAATTGTTGTGTCCCTAAAATTTTGTTTTTAATGTACTTCGTCTTGTTAGCGTTTGTTTTTAGTTACATTATGTGGATTTTTTTGGTGGGTTTTTGGTTTTGTCAAACGGTTTTGGTTAGATTTACCATACTAATTAAGTTTCTGGTTCCAATATTAAAATGTTTTTGTTTGTTTCTTTTGAATTAAAAGCAATATCTATGTAGATGAAAATATAAATTATATTTTTTTAGAACAAATTCTTTGAATCTATTACAGATAAGTCAGATTAAATTCATTTTTGTCGAGGGTGTTTAAATAAATAATTAAGATAATTTGATAATTGGACTTTTTTAACAAATTTTTTTACATACATTGCTCCGAATCCAAGGAAAGTAACTAAAGCTCAAGCACTTGTGTGTGGAATCAGAGACAACAAAGGTACCACAAACACCCAGATCCGAGAAAATGTAGAAAAGTGTTTTTCTACATTGATCCGTCCGGGGATCGAACCCGGGACCTCGGAGCTAGCGATACCTTGAAAACCGGTGTGTAAGCCACTCGACCACGGGGGTCGTCAAATAGCCAAATATTTTTTTTTCCTACATCATTCAATAAATCTTGATTGCGATTTGCATGCTTGAATTTCTTATGACATACATACATATACACGAAGTGACTATCTGCCTACCCCACGAGGAAATAAACCCCAATGATAAAATAAATATACAAATCAAAACGAATGTTTCCACATTAAGAACATATTTGCCATCCATCATGTTTTATCCATGGGATCACTTGTCATGATTAATGGCTTTCATAACTTGACAGGGGGTTTGATGCCCGATTGAAGTTGAAGACGGTTTTCTTGTCAAGATGTGAGTTTCTTCATATTCTATGTTTTATAGGTCAGGAGAATAGGTTTTTGTATTTTTGAAATTACTATAAATATGCTATGTTCAACTATTAAAAGTGTCAGTAGCCTTAACGGCTAAAACTAAATGCGATTGGGTTCACATCGGTAGTGCAATCAAATGAGTGGGATTCGAACCCTCAACCACATGTTTACAAGTCCGATACCCTAGCCAACCGCCGCTTCTAAATCATTATCTCTTCCGCATCTGACTCTTTTAAAAATACACAATCTACCTAGAAATTGTACAGTAATATTGTAAATATGGTCTTTATTATACTCTTTATCGAAAACGTGATATTCATGAAATATATGAAAAGAAAATGCTGAATATATACTCTTGTATGAACACTGCCAATATCTGTTAATGTCGTCATGTCTCGCGTTAGAAATTCTAGTCACAATAGACGCATTAGGCGCCGCAAATATACGAAGGCATACTACTCATAGAACGCGGGGTCGACTGCTTTCAACACTTTTTTATAATTATCTTGGAATAATAGAAAAAATTGCAAAACAATATTTTTGTTTAATAATAATACCGGCCTATAAACGTCCCACTGCTGGGCACAGGCCTCTTCCCATATAGAGAAGGGATGCGCATTGATCACCACGCTTGCTCATTGCGGGTGGCGATTTCAGATTCCAATCTAGTCATCAGCATTCAGGGCGACTGACCACTGAAACAACAGGCCCGTCAAATACATATTAAAAAAATCATAATATTGTTCATTACCGTAAAAAAATACTTCCAACTCACTTATTTTCAGATGAGAAACATTCACAAGTAAACATACTACTTTTAATATAACTAAATATCCAAATCTTGTTTACTTCATAGAACGAAATAAACAAACAAATGTGCGTACATCATAATATATCTATCAGTCATACGTGAACAAAAACATTAATCTTGGTATGTTACATTGCTTCTCATAAGTACAGTTATTTGCGATAATGATCGAAGCTAGCAAGAAATGGAACTGTTAGAGTTGTTGTTTTTAAATGGATGCTGCGATTACTGTGCCAACCTCTAAACTCACAATACAGCCATCTAGCCCTCTCGTCATGCCCGTAAAAATATTACTAATACTATAAACCAAATTTTATAGCTTTACACAGAAATTAAAACTATTCCTTCATACAAAACAGTTTGTGTGAGATGCAAGTTCATATAATCGATGAGTGAGAAAGAGATGACAATATCTTGTATCGCTTTTTAGTATCTAAAAATAAATCCTTACGTTTAATTTGTGTTACCTATACGAAATTTTATCTATTTTTATTTGTTAGGTTAGGTTACCAAATCGGCATATTTGTTAGGTTAGGTAACCAAATCGGCCCAGTAGTTCCTGAAATTAGCGCGTTCAAACAAACATACAAACAAACTCTTCAGCTTTATAAGTATAGATATAACATCAACACTCAAAATGTGTCCAACTTAAAAACAAGGGATCCCAACAAAACCGGAATTCAGCTGTCAATCCACCCCAAATTCGGGGGTCAAACGCCACCTGTATTAATCTGACACAGCCCTAGTTAATATACAGTATCGTAAAACAGCCTACGCTCCGCGCAAATTAGAAACGCGAGTTTTTGTGTGGGGGTCTGTAAACATAGGGGCGTAAAGTTTGTGCGGGAATGTTGCGGTTTGTTTACGTTGGCTAGTAAGGTAGAATGTGTACGTATTAATAATTTAGGGTTATTTCGGGGTTAAGGCTTTGTTTTACGTTGTTCTTATGAATGCTGTTTTTGTTTATACACCTATGTTTTAAGTTTATTTGTTCAAACCGAATCATACCGTTTTGTTACTAATATATTGTCTTAACATTTTATAAGAGTTAATGTAACACTATCTACTGATATTTATAATATCATTCAATCAACTCAGGCTGAGTTCGCGGTTCATTGCTGGACATAGGCCTCTCCCAAGTTGCGCCACAAAGACCAGTCCTCCGTATAATTATACTTATATATTTGACGACTTAAAAAAAAAAGATTCGAATTCTTGTAGAATGATTTTTTTCTCGAGTCAGTAAAATGCAAAAAGGAGCTTAACTAAAATAATAAAACTACAAAGCAAAAAATTCTGTTCCCTACCTCTTCTAAACAACCCCACTTCCAAAGTTTATTCTTGATCGAAGTTACAAAGAAAGTAAAGTACAGGCCAGTCCAAACTTTCCTCCCGTATTTTTATCTAGGGTTGTCGCATGAATCCTGATTGCAAGTGGTACGTGACATGAATAACACTTTAACCGCTATCTGATACCGTAAACGGTTATTTATTGGATAAATCTCTGGTTATTTCGGCTGGATGTCTTGACCGGAGAGCTTTTAGTTTAGATTAGAGACAACCTTGACTTGATTTGTTTATTTATTTCAATGTTTAGCATATCATGGGGTTTGTGTTCCTTGGTCTTTGGTCAAGTACTACTAAATATTTCGGAGTAGAAATTATTAAGTACTTCTTAGAGTTGCTGAAAATATTGTTACTGAAACCTATACTCAAAATTGTTAAGTAGTGTTTAAAGGTAAGAAAATTTGAAGATAAATCTTTTAGTGGAGCAGTTCCTGCAAAAGCAAGTGTTTTTTTAGCCGTATTACGGGTGCATTATTTTCAAAACTAATAGACCTCACAGTATAATTACAATGTTATACAAACACGTACATGGTATCCAATTAGTGACAGCCCTAAACTAGGGTTGTACCCATTATTTTAATCACCACTCCGTGACTAGACCCTTCCTTATAATTTATAATTGTAAGGCCCCGCGCCTGTAAACTCCCGTCTGACTTGCGTTTAATCGCCTCAGTATTTTTTGTTAAAAATAAAGATTTTTTTTTGCTTATAAGTAGGTCATGTTTTGAGTAAAGATGAAAGAGACCTGTACTGAATGAATTATAAATAAGTGAGAGAGGAAAAGAGATAGATAGATGAAAGGAAGGGAGAAAAGACGTCGATCTCAAAATAATGGATACATGCGATGAATGAAAGGTCTGGAAATAGATAAGATTTTGTAAAATATTTTGTTTTCTTAGGTTTACACGAATGTCATTGAAATAAAACTATTTTTAAACGGATTCTATGTCGGTTTATTTTGATTTTAGAATTCGAAGTTTTGATTGCCCGTGACCATGACACCTGTAGAGCCGTCGAAACGTCAGGAACTAAAAACAAAATAAACCGCGATAGAATCCGTTTAAGAGGAGTTTTATTTCAACCGAATATTTTTCTAGATTTTCCGTAGTAAAATAAATTATGTAACTTGTACGGAAAAGAGAAGTACCATAACTATGCAATGACACTTAAAAAAAAACTTTTTTTTTGTCTTTAATGAAATTATTTTCTATTTTTCTTTGTATTGTCACTTGCTACAGTAGCTACAGACTTCAAATTAAAAGAAAAAATTAAATAAAATTTTCTTTGTTTTTTTTTTCACTTCACACAATTATTTACTAAATGTGAAAGTGTCGCGAAGTCGCACGACTGAGTCTCAAAGTCGCAAGTCTGTATCCGGTCTTACGTCGAGGCTTGTCATTTTCTACTGATAATTAATGATCATTAACTACATAATTTAGGGAACGAATGACAGGGCGAGCAATGAAAGAGATCTTCCCTTAATTGTGTTTTCGATCTTGGTTAAGTAGTAGGAGATGAGGTATGTATTTTGATGGGTGACCGCTCAAGCGTGAAGCTTTTGCCTTCAATTTGGTTCGTAATATACAAGAGTTGGGTTAATTGGAGCATCCTAATTGGGATAAATGTAGATATTATCTGTAATGACATCACGTTTTTCAAAACATTGTTTTATAATATTATTTTCTTTTTCTATCCACTCATTTTTTCATCATCTTTTGTTAACTTTACAAAAATATAGTTAATTAATACTTTTTTGCTAATTAAAAAAATTAAGCAACTCTTCTCTACGTCTTAGAAAACGATGGGTGATCATGTTTCCTTCTTTTCAGATCCTCCGACGGCACCGATGATTACCGGCTACATCCCTGGCACTACCCTCTCCGCTGGTACAGTTCAAAGGCTGTCCTGTATTTCCTCAGGAGGCAATCCTCTCGCCACTCTGACGTGGTTCAAGAATGATAAAAAGGTAAATATATACTACATTCATAAAAAAAGAATTATATATATATAAGAAACTGTGCCTATAAGTTTAGTTTAAAGACAAAAACAATTTGAACAACAAATGCACTAATAAGTGAAAAAGTAAAATTTATAGATTTAATACTAAATAAAAAAAAAGAAATAGTCATAATTTAATCCAAAACCTGCAGAACCCTTAATTCCTAAATTATGTATTCTCTTAATTTTGCCAGCCCTGAATTATTAATATCCTATAAACTTGTCAATAAAATTGATAAAAGTTCTGTATAGTATAAAAAATATTGAGTTTAAGTAACTAAGAATAATTAAATCGAACTTTTTTCTTTGTTCATAAAGTGTAAAACGTAAATGAACTGAATTAATGTTGCATCGAATGGTTTCGTTTTAGTGTCTTCGTCAATAAGTTAAACAGACCGGAATGTGTCAATAAAACCATTGAAGTGTGAATGTATTTACAATTTTTACAACTTACTTGAATTTCAGTCTTTTAATTCTTAATTCTAAAATTAAGTTAAAATTAAAGTACTTAATAAAAAAATATCTTTCTTAATTCGTGAAATATTTTGATGGTAAAGTTGTGTTCTATAACAAATGACATTTGATTATAAAGATTGACGTTATTCTTTCAAAACTTTTAAGAGGAGATAAAGTTTAGAACTTCGGCGATTTACATGAATCAAGTCGTAGATAATCATCGCAAATAAAAATAAAAAAAAAAGGAAAATAAATTTCACAGAAGTTCCTTCCTAATGCATGAAACTTGATACTACATTACTTCAGATACAGTTTCCTTGGAATATAATAGTAGTTTTCAGACTCAAATCCAAATTTTGTTTCAGATACATTCAGTAACAAAAACAACAGAGCGGTCGGTATCAGCCGAGATCTCGATCCTGACGAATGTGACCGACAACCAGGCGCAGTACCGGTGCGAGGCCACTAATAGTGCCACGGAAATACCACTCTTCGAAACTGTCACTTTGAACGTTTATTGTAAGTTATACTCCGATACCTATTTTTTTGTGGTTACTAGGCAGCGGCTGTCTTAAAAAACTACAATCAACAGAATCACATTTAGATCAGATTTATAAGTGCTAATTCGTTTTACCACGTTCAGCTTTCTGATTGGTTAAGAGCTTTGAGTGGGCCAATCAGACCTCTGAACGTCAGAAACGTTTCGATATCATAAACGTAAAAGAAACTCACAGTATGCACACAGGACATTTCTCCTTTAAAATTGTAACGTCAACTATACTCTGGTAATATAAAAAACAACATTTATCCGGAGAAGAACAACAGAGACCGTCAGACCTACGAATTAGTAAGGTGAAGGCAGAGGGCTGTTCATTTCTGTCGCTGATGACGTCTGTAGCAGACGAGTTCTGGAGTGGAGACTGCGAATCGTCAAACGTAGTGTAGGACGTCCCAGCCCGACGGACCGAATACCTGAAGGTAGTTTGATCAGACTAGATGGCGAAGATTGAATGCTGTTTATCTTTTGCCATTATTGGAACCTCCATACACGTCAAGGAAATGGCTAACTAAACCAAGTAGATATGAAAATTAACTGCGCTCCAATCAAAACGTGTAATATAAACTTCTGCCTACAATAGACAAAACATTTCAGCTGATGCAGCATAACACTAAACAAACGACGAACTTTCAACTATCCGTATGTAAACCGAAGTTCTGTTATCTGAGTTTACGGTTTTGCATTACCTACTTTCGACTGATCACAAAGTTGAATGTATGATAGAAGGGACCCCTCTGAATGGTATCGGAGTCACCTCGTTAAAAGCTGCGGGCTCGTTTACGTGATCGTCAATTGTTTTTTCAGTCTGGATTTTCTTCGTTTTTTTATTTTCGTCTAATCACCAAGTTGAATGTATGGTATTGGTGTCATCACTGTCATCACGTTAAGTGCTGAGTGTTCGATTTGCGTGATCTTCAATTGTTTTTTCAAAGTCTGGATGTTCTTTGTTTTTGGAACTCCTGGCAATACAGGGATACTCTAGTACTGGATGTATCAAGGAATAAAGGGCGTCATCATCAAATCATTGGAAATAGTGTAGTAGTTGTAGATTATGGAGGTTAATGTGTAAAGTAAATAAATAAATGTCTCAAGCACATTTAATGATACTGAAAGAATACTTTATCAGGAAAATTTTCAGCTCCCTAACGTCACCAAACACGTTTCCAACTATGATTTTGTAATGAGAAAATATGGCAATCGAAACGGCCAGTATTACTACAATAGTTTATTTCTTCATTATTTCAAGACGGATTCTGGTGTCTATGTAGGAGTTTTTATGAGATGTTTTCATCATTATCCTCAGCCCTTGTCATCCCACTGCTGCGCATAGACCACGTGCCAGTATCACCGGAACTGTGCCAGTGTCTCATGGATTCGATCCGATTACTTTATAAGAGTTGTTGGATTTCCACATAAATATTCTGATCCTATTGTTCTTCAACAGTTGCCCCTGAAGCAGTGAAAGTTCGCGTAGAGCCTGAAGAGCTTAAAGTGGGAATCGAAGCCACACTGTATTGTGACGCTGCCTCCAGCAATCCTCCTGCCACGTTGTCGTGGTGGCGTGATGGAATACCCGTACAAGGTAAGTAGGCTTTAGAATCTGATAGCAGTGATACACAATGTATTTAGTAAAAAATATTCAGAGCTGATTTTTAGTCTTTTTTTATTATCATTAAGGACTCCTATTGAGTCAGGAACTTGACGATTGATTCCGAGAATGAGCGTGAGTAAACCGTGGAATCGATAATTAATAATGAATATGCCCCACGGAAGTTATTATACAAATATCGTTGATGCGCAGTATTAAAATTAATTAGAGAACGTTCGTCCTTTAATTTGAATATCGTACTTGAATATATTATGTTTAAGGAATTTTGATTAATGTTATTAAGTACAACGACGACCCATGCTTTATTTATTCAGGAATTGATTACTTACATTATGAAAGCTTTGCCATACAGAATTAATTTAAAAGGAGTGCGTTTTTACAACGAGGTAATCAGGTGCATAAAACTGAACCACTTTTCCCATGAAACATAGATCAAAATTTTAAAATTGAAAATGAAATATTCATACAAAGTGACAGATCACGTGACTTATCTTATATAATAATGTTCAATTTTATGCACCTGATAATCTCGTTGAATATACGCACTCCTTTTAAATTAATCCTGTATACAGTTCAAACCAAGTTAACAATTCACGAAAATAATACCGGGAAGTTCCCATTAATGTTGGACCCAACCGGGATATTTAATCACAAACATCCGCAGAATTCAGTCGTATAGTGTTTCTAAAAGTTTACTTCCCACGTTAATATTATGCTGGATAGCAGATATCGTTTTAGAAACATGAGTGTTCCGAAAACTGCTAAAACTGATATCACTGATGTTCACACCTAACTATTTTCAAATCATAAAGTCCCCGTTTAAACCACGTTGGTAACTTTAACTTGAACTGATTTCGATACTGTATGATTTTTTGTTATAATAACTTCCGTGAGACGAATTCATAATTATTTAAGGATTCAACGGTTTACTCACGTGCATTCTAGATCTAGATCACTAGTCGGGCGATCCCGAAAATGCGCGTGAGTAAACCGTTGAATCCTTAAATAATTCTGTATGATTTTTATTTGTCGACAATAATTAAAGAAATACTATTTATAAGTGTATCTGCGTTTTGTTAAAAATCTAAAGTGAATGTTGGTTGATTGAATATTCTAAAGATTATCTTCTCATTTCTTAAATTTGTCGGACTCCATCCTTAATGTGCTCATTTTTTATGTAACCTAATTATTGTCCCACTGCTGGGCAAAGGTCTCCCCCCCTTGGCTCAATGTGCTCAATACATTCTCAAAAATAACCACAAAGGTGCAGACATTTCAAAAAGTCTCGCAACGCTATCCAACTTTAAACCTTGCGAAAAAGGTAGAAAATGCGAAAAACAATCGTTTTGAATCTTTCCATAAAGACAGTTTTGGTTGTGACTATCTAGGGTTTTTCTATATTAATGGAGTCCATCAATATTTTATTCCTCGGATTTTCCTTCCAATATAACCAAGAATTTTCTCCAGGTCTACCGATGCAGTTGAAGAAAGGTCTCCACGGAGGTACTGTGTCTACCATTGAACTGAAACTGAATATAACTAAGGATCTCAATGGAGCTGTCTATACTTGTCAAGCTATGAACGAGGCTTTACAACGGAGTGTCCACGATGCATTGACACTTAAAGTTCTGTGTAAGTATCCCGGTTCTAAACGTATTTACTTTGTGATCCAATATTTGATGTATCAAGAAGTTCCTGAATTCAATTTGACATTTTGATGGCAATAAGTAGGTTATATGCATCAAGCCCTAAGTTTTTTGCACCATTGGAAATATTTCTGGAAGTAGTTATTGGAAAAGGGTCGTGAAAACACAGAAATATGGAGGAAAAATTAGAAGCCTTAATTGGACGTCTTATGGCCGCATGCTGAAACCTCAATCTGTTTGAAGACCGTTAAGTCTCATGCCGTCTCTGTCACTTCAATATATGAAGTAGTGACAGATAGATATTTAAGTACATCTTAACGTTAATTTGCGTCGGTTTTCGGGGGTAGTAACTACTTACCGAATTTTTGAGCCAATGTTTAAAAATTTCAAGAATTGCACCATCGTTATTTTCATAATGAATTAACTTTTTTTTTTAATTGAAGAGTCTACCTTAAATCAGTGCATTCATTTGATTTAGATTTAACTGAAACTAAAAATACTTTTATAAATAAAAATAAAGGCAAGCCTATAGAAGTTACCAAATACACCCTAAATCCAAAATTTAATTTAATTATATCTATTACGACGTTAGCTTATATGATTAATGACCATGGTGTAATTTGATTACGTCACCTTTAGGGCAGGTAAACAACTAATTTTGCAAAAAATATGCCTTTTTTCTATTAGATTTGCGGCATCATTTATTAGACAGAACCTGTTGCTTCTAGTTCAGCATCAGTTATATTTTGTAATTTTTAATAGACTAGCTGACCTGACATCACCAGTTATTCATCACAAGTTATGTCAATCGCTATAAAGTTCACATTAGAAAAGTTAATGGTCGTAATTTTTTTTCGCGCATCTTTTTCATATTTTTCTTTCGTAAGAACCTTCTTCTGATACTAACAAATACGACAAAAAAAAGAATTAGCAAAATAGGTCCAGCCGTTCACGCGTAATACCGTGACCAACGGAAATAGGGATTCATCTTTATATATATATATATATATATATATATATATATATATATATATATATATATATATATCTGTATTTAAATTCTGGCATTTGGAAAAACTATAATAACGGGTATTCGTAGTAACCAATGAATATAAACTGTTTGTTAACAGATGCGCCAATATTCGACGAGACCACGCCATACACTACAGTGGGTGTCGAAAACGAACCTCTAATCATAGTCTTAAGAGCCGACGGAAACCCTGGCAGCATCACGTACACTTGGACTAAGGACGGACTGCCGATAGCCCAGTCTTCGTATAGCACAGGAAGTAAGTACCACTGTATACTAATCTATACTAATATTATAAAGAGGAAAGATTTGTTTGTTTGTTTGCATTGAATGATGAAATGAAAAATTCCTTCACTGTTGGGAGGCTACACTATCCTCGGGTGACATAGACTACATTATATTTTCTAAAAAACAATTGAGACCGCGGGTGGTGCTGCGGGAATCAGCTAGTAATATAATAAAAAGGAACTATTTGTATTTGAATAAAATATATAGGCATAAAAAGTATGATAGTTAATCCTGGTTATGAAGTACCTGTGTTCCAAATTTCGTTGAATTCTGTTAAGTCGTTTTTGGGTAAAGAGAAAATAAGCATAAAAGCAGCCAAACACCAAATTTCCCATTATTATCTCCAGATCAAAAAGTTGATTTCAATGGCTATTACACAATACAAGGCTTATTCCGAATTTCCGACACCATAAAAACATCATCTTGTCCTTAAATAAAATATCATATTTCCACTTCCTCGGATCATTTCGCTTAACTTCAAAAATTCTTAGTATTACATTACATCTGTAAATTTTCTTTGCGTTGGACTCAGCGCGGAAACTTGGAAAAACTATCATTATATGCATTGGCATCCATTTTAACTTTTAACCAGTTAAAGAACTTAAGTGTGATTCTTGTTGACCTAGTTTTAACCACCCCTGTTTCGCAAATTATAAATGGTCTAACTATATTTTCTGAGTTCATTATTAAACGATTCTCTTATCTAAAACGAAATGCGTATTGTATTTCTCAATGTATTCATGTTATTTCATATATACGTTTCAGGCAATTTGGAAAATTTAGGTTAATTTATGTTCCCTGGGAAAACATTTAACGTTAGACATTGCTATTACCATCTGTAAATGCCAACGTATCGTTTGAAGACGAAATTTCGAAATTAAATACTTATTTAGAATGTGTAATAGAAATTGTATTATTCTTTTGTAAAACTAAAACAGTAGAAGTAATTGGTTTTCTTTTTATTAACTTTCTAGTCTAATATGAACGCTAAAATTTCTAGACTTTCAAATTAAGCTCTAAAATAAGTAATTCCAACCAATTATTGTCTACTAGCTTTTGCTTGCGGTTCCGCCCGTGTGGGCGTCGGTTAGCACGCAAATTATAGCCTTTAGCCTTCCTCAATAAGTGGGCTATCCAACAGTGAAAATTTTCTTCAAATCGGACCAGTAGCTCCTGCGATTAGCGCGTTCAACCAAATAAACAAACGAACTATTTAGCTTTCTAATATTAGTATATAATATGTAGTGGCTGTATAAATGTATACAATAATGATTTCGTTTGTAGGCATTGTATAAAATATATTATTCATCACCCACTATACTAATCTTTTCAAAGTATAAAGCAAAGTCGCTCTCGCTGTATTTACGCTTAGATCTTCTAAACTACGCAACAGATTTTAATGCAGTTTTCAGCAATAGGTAGAGTGATCCAAGAGGAATATTTTGGTGTAGAATTATAGGCAATTATTATTGTGCTACCTTTGCGAAACCGGGGCGGGTCCGTTAGTATATTATAAATGCAAAAGTTACTTTGTCTGTACTGCTTTAGCGGCTAAACCGAGGAACTGATTTTAATGAAACTTAGTATGGAGTAAGTTTGAACCACGAGGAAGGACATACGCTGCTTTTACCGCCGATACCAGACATCTACGCGACCGGAGACGCGGGCAAAAACTAGTGTTTTTTTCGTACGTGGATCACACCTTACTTGTTAACTCCTCCTGCTGAGCTAAATGTTTGTTTCCCGAGTGGGTTCACGTCGGTAGTACAATGGGTTGGTATCGAACCGGCAACCACACGATCTCAAGTCCGACGCCCTAGCCCACTACCGCCGCTTCTACAAAAGCATATTTAAAGTTACACAGTAGTCATACAGTAATATCATTATTAATGAAATAGTATGAACGTCAAACTGCCCATTTCAGTTGAGAGCACGAATAATGAAGTAGAGTCCAGTGGATTAGGAACGGCTAACTTGTTTGTCCGCCAACTATGCATGCGGGCTATTGGGTTACCTAACTATAAACTTAAAGGACGGGGTATATTTTATTCATATACTAGCAGTTGTCCACGGTTACACCCACGTAGTTTAGATTAGAGCCTATGCCATTCAGGAATTATATCCCCGAACAAGCACACTACCAAAGTCATAAGTTTTATAGTATAAGTCTTACAATATTCATAAAAATAATGCGAGTTTTGAGCAGATTTTCTTCAAAAACCTAAAAAAAAATATACGTCAGTGCCATATGTTTACAGCTCCTATTATAGAATATTATCATAGATTCCTAAACCTAACCAAAATCACTGCTACTTTTTCACTCGATAACTGCTGAATTGTTAGGAATAAAATTCAGCACGCTTGGATCAAAATACAGGATTCTATTTATCCCGAATTGTCTGCAAATACAGTAATATCAGGGGAAGAAATCAGCACAGCTAGTCTTCAATGAATATTAGGTATTTATTTTTTCAATGTATTGATTATTTCTTATTCTTCATCTAGATGACAGGATAATATCAGAAGGAAGTATGTTGAACATGACGAGATTGACGCGACATGACGCTGGGATCTACACTTGTGAAGCTGTCAATTCTCAAGGAGCTGCAGTAGCCAATATCAGCGTATCCGTACACTGTAAGTTTATGATACGAATGTTTTTTTTACTTCAAAGACAACAGCAAAATAACAAAAAAAAATAATATATCTATAACATTCAATTACTGCCACATGTAAAGCAACAAATAAATTGTTATTCACAACCCTTTGAATATACCTATGTACAGGAACAGCAAAATTATATCTACAGATAGAACTGAGAACTAAAATTGAACCTAAAAATGGTTCTGAAATTCAGACCAGCAAAATTTTTTTTGTCTGTCAATAAAAACCTATGTACTTAACATAGTTTTTGTTGGTTTTTTTTTTTCAATTAACATCGTTATTTTGCTTAAATCGTAATGGTAATGCATGAAAGTCGTATGAAAGTGCCAGATACCTACAAAATAAAAGCAAGAACTTCTTATTTTCGTGTCAATGGATTCGAATCTGAATTCTGAATTTTATCTGACCAGTATTGAGCAACCTGTACAACTATTGGCCTCGTTTAGATCTTGGTAAGTACAGGTGGTTGTGCACGCCACGGTGGAGAAAATCTCATTTGGCCAGATTACAATTTTTGAAAGAGTAAGCTATGGAGTTGCTTGCCGTTCTTCTCCGGAATGACATTTTAGAACCGCGCAACTAGTCATTTTACGTTTCGAAAAAGCCCGGAAAGGCTTATTTGAAATAAAAATATTTTGATTATGATTATTTACCTCGACCACAACTCAACCGGTTAATTAAATCCGGATCAAATGACTAGCTTAATATTTAAGTTATTTATACATACTGTCGGAAATTCTGCATAGAAACATTGGGATATAGTAACAATATAGTTTCCTAAATTTAATTCCATTACATTTTGACGTATTGCTTAACCTCTCAAACATAATAGAGACTGCCCGCAAATTCAAACTTCAATGCTTCCAAAACAGAATTGTTGATCAACTATTGTACGTTATGTACCTATCAAACTTGAAAATGGTAATAAATTAGAACATTGTCGGTACCTTCCTGTTAATGGACGCTATAACGTTCCCAGGTTAATTACGGCTTTATTCAGTGGTAAATTCATTTAAAACCGTCTCCTCAAAGAAGAGGAAATTGAACTCTTTGTCTGTCTGCTTTTTTTAGATATTGAATCTACGTTGAAAGTAGGATATAACAATGGTTTCTTCAGATAAATGCTGAAAACCTGAGATGCCTTTCAATCCTATCATATCAAAAATATCGTCTACTTGTGATCCCGTATTAAAAAAATAAACCTTTCCCTGTCCTTAATAACCTATGAAATTTTCAATAATTGTCTTTTGTGTCTACTTTCGAAGCCAAGGATCATGGTATAAAAACATGAACATAGTTTAATAAGAAGGTCCCTGTATAAAAAATCGAAACATCAGGTTCACAATGTTGCTATAGACAAATGGAAATTATATTTTACAACATTATGCAATCAAGAAGCGATGAGAAATGCCTATACAGTTATTACATGCCTTCCTTTGTGACTCATTCAAGTCTCGATGTATGTTGTTGATAAACAAATTAAATAAATTTGAAGCGGCGGTAGCCTAATGGCTAGGGCGTCGGACTTGCGATCACGTGGTTGCGGGTTCGAATCCCACCCATTACACTACCGACGTGAGCCCACTCGTAACACAAGCATATAAGCTTAGCACGAGGGGTTAACAAGATTACTAGTAATGTGCGACCCACATTGCTAGTAATCTTTAAAAAAAAAAAAATGTGTTTTTGTTTTAGATCCTGCTGGTATTAAGTCGGTGTCACAGAGTGAAGTTTCAAGCCCTAATATTGATGCTACTTTATATTGCACGGCTACTGGTAAGTTAAATAAAGATAATAACATCAATGGACCTTTTGAAAACGATAATCGCGTAATTTTTTTTAACGATTTAGATTGTAGAAAAAACAGTTTATAATTGCTATGTTACTGAAACTGAAGCTCCCATTTTTTTATCGCATTTATTCAATTTCACCCTGTATATAGGTATATGTATAGCTATAGCTATGAAACTTATTTTACGTTTCTTATTGTTTCTTAGCATGTCAGGTTGGCGATTTTTTTTTTTTTTTTACATTTTATTTTCTATCCAAAATAAAACAATATTTGAATAGATGTCGGTAAATATAACAACTTTCGATAAAATTACGAAAGTGAAGAACTGGACAACCCTAGCAGTTTTTATGGTTTGCCGGGTCGAGTTACAAGTGGTATAATTGTAAACATCTCGACCTCTTTCGTCAAATTGTTTATGTGGCTAAATAGCATAGGACCTCTATTGTTGTACTTTGTTTATATATTCGTATAATTCTTGTTATCCGACTCGCAGCATGGGTTTTAAATTTTAAACTTGTATAATAAACATACTGTTATGACCACCATTTGTTTTTTGAAGCATATTAGATAGGTTAGACATCAATAAATCCATTACTTTTTACAGAATCATAAAATATGGTTTAATCGTCGAGTATTTATTATTTTTGTAAAGTACTAATTTTCGAAACTTTTGCGTGAGTCATCATAGACTTTTGACAATTTTGACACATTTTTGACATTTCGTATCCGGGGCCTTGAAAGGTTAATAAATGCTGATATTACAAAAACATGTGAAATATCTTGTTACTGTTTTAGAAGTCTGGTTTAACTATTTTTTTTGCTGGGAAATAGTTGGGAACTCTAATCTTGCAAATATTTTCGATTATTTCTATTGTATTTTTTTTAATTAAAAACAGAATAAGCAACAAAAATTTATGATCGGAATTTCTCATAAATTATAAAATTTCATCCCTACTTTGTAAAATAAAATAATACTTATGTAGTTTACGCTGACGACATTAATTCAACAATACGAAAGACTTGTGAGCCATTTGCAACCATTAAGACTTGGTGACCATCAATGCAAAAATAAACTCTAAACACTACACAACAAAATCTAATCAAACTTGCAATTACAACAAATTCTTCATTGCAGGAAATCCATTAACTGCCGACAGCATCCGATGGGAGCGAGAAGGGTACAAAATAAACCCTAACCACGTAACTTTTGAAGCTCGAAACCTAACTAGCGCTCTAGTTATAAAACAAGCAAAGAGAGAAGATGTGGGAAACTTCCAGTGTGTGGTAGATAACGGTATTGGAAGTGAGACGAGAAAGAGTGTGATGCTCGTGGTGAGATTCAAACCAGAGTTGGATAGTTCGCCGAGTTTGATGAAGTCGGCTTCCAATGTGGGGCAGGTTGGGCGGTTGACGTGCAAGTAAGTGGAATAGTAATTGTGATAGTATTATTTATCGAGATAATATAATGAAGCTATCGGTTTCTGGTGGTTATGAGAAGTGAAGCTTTAATATATGTAGAAATGGAATATAAAGCTGTAAGTTTTGATGGCTCTGAGGATGGAAACGTTATGGTCGTCGTTCGTGTATAATTTGTCCAGATAGATGAAATTAATGTTAGGTTCTGAAGTATTGGAACGCTTTTTTATTTCGTTATTCATATTATTATTGTTCTTAGTTAACTTACGATTTTTCACTAAATATTAATTATTATTATTAGAAGCCTCGCAAAGTAATTTAAAAGTTAGTAAAACTTTTATGAAATTATAGTTGTTAGTATGCTAATAAATAAAGTTATTTTCACGGGATCTATCGTAGAAAACTGAGCCTTAGTTTCTTGACAATGAGGCTCTGGATATATTTCCAATCTACCACGTCAGATTAGGTTAGACATATTAGGTAAGGTTAAATATAATTATGAATTTATTCCTGAAATAAATTGTGACCGTTCGTCTTTATACAAAGAAACAAAAAGACCAATGTCCTATATTACAAAGAGAACATTCTTTACGATTATCAGTGACATTTCAAACTATAACTAAAAATATCGTTTGTAAGTGTAGAGTATTGTAAAGATGGAAAATAGGACAAAAAGAGGCTTAGACTGAATTATGACGATGAAATAGAACAGCTCTGTCGTTGAGAATGATTTATGAATGTAAAGCAAGTCCTTTAGCTTTGAAACCCGAAACTTGCGATTTATTCAACTTTAGGTCATTTTAGTGTCAATCTGTTTTACTAATGGCTATGAAGATCTTTCATTATAAAATTTAAGCCTTTAACACCTTCCCTGTCCCGTCAGAAGACACAATAGTTAAACAATGGAAATGTTCAGTGACTCATGGGACAGTGAAAGGGTTAATCGATTCGAATTCGACTGGCCTGTTGGTCTAGTGGTTAGTGATCCTGACTGCTAAGCCGGAGGTCGTGGGTTCGATTCCCATCCAGGACAAATCTTTGTGTGATGAGCACGATCATTTGTTCTGTGTCTGGGTGTTATTTATCTATAATATGTATGTATTTAGAAATATATAAGTATGTTTATCAGTTGTCTAGTTACCATAGTACAGGCTCTGCCTAGTTTGGGATCAGATGCCCGTGTGTGGGTTGTCCCAAGATATTATTATTATAATAAACTTTCCAAGGAGTCACATATAAAATTACAAAACAATTGATTACAAATTTATGAAAAAAACCGACTTCAATCGCACGAAATTACAAACGTAATAAGCATTCTTCATAAAATTTTGAAGTATAAATACCGGATGATAAATAGATAGGTATAATTTTTATAATCGTCGGAGATATCGCAATAAAAGAAAAACATACAGTCGGATTGAAAACTGCATCTTTGTGAAGTCAGATAAAACCTTTACCAACAATATGTACAACAATGATAATAAGCTGTACACACATGTAAACTTTGTAAACCTTATAAATTCTAGCACCCAGCTGTCGCTATTATTCAATTTGTGCATTAGGGGATTACGTTTTACAAATGTAATTTATGTGGAAGTTATAATACTAGAATTAGCACTAATTGCTGTTAATGATGTTCAATAAGCACTTTATATGTATTGTGCTGTATGTGTAAAATGGAAAATCTATTTTCACATAAATATGGTTTTCGTGAATTATATTAATAATGAATGAAAGCTCATAATCAGAATAAAAATCAGTTTAATTTGTGAACTATGAACATATTTCTATTTGAATTCTAATATTATCGATGAAGACAAAAAAACGGTGATTTTCAAATCTTGGTACATTTGTAATCCCGAAACACAAGTATGGAGTTTCCTAATGTGACCCCAGAATACACAAATCGCAACTTAGCTTTAAGTTGACATTCAATCTATCTGCCGCTACTTTATTCCTTAATGTGATAGAGACGGCATGAGACTTGTGATCTAGAACTGAGTGACGTTTCAGTGTTCTTCCTTAAGGGTCCTTTTTAAATAAGTAAAGACTACGAAAAATTTCAAGAACATTATTCTAACCAATACCTTCCCACAGATGCAAAGCAGCTCCGGCACCAAACTTCACCTGGTCGAAAAATGGAGCCAAGCTCCCCGTCAACACCTCTACCAAGTATTTCGCGGAGTACCACAAGTTGGATGCCGTGACCTACACCTCGGTGCTCCTCATCAATGACGTCAGTTCCTCTGACTATGGTAGCTATGAATGTGGCGCGAGGAATGACTTGGGATTCTCTACGACATCTGTCAAGTTGGATATTACTAGTGCACCAGGTAAGGATGTATGGATTGTTTGTATGAGTTAACTTAATGTAATTAACTTGTGTAGAGTTAATATTGTTGCAGTTACAAGAATAAATAACTTTTTCCAGGAATTCCGAACATATTTAAGTGTCATTTATAGGTATAACTTTAAAAACTGTTCTTGTTACCAAATTTTGTCCTATTTCAGAATTAACATTAGAGGGTTTTTTTTTGTATCATTTTATTGTAATCCAGTTTACTTTTGCCAGGAGCACAGTACCAGTGTCCTAGTGGGGTAGTAGGTTTTGGAAGATAAAACATTGGATTTAAGACACATTGTTGTATAATTCTATCTTTGTTCTAGATCAAGTAATATCTCTGATGGTAACGAATATAACCCACAACACTGTGACGCTGCAATGGGTGCCTGGCTTTGATGGTGGCATTCCGTCTTGGTATAGAATAAGATACAGGTAATCTAGCTCATACTCTTTCAGCTTTATTCAATAAATTGGCATCTATGTACATTAAAAATACATGGGTAGTAAACCCTTTTTATGGTATCAAGTCATCCGATTAGGTACTCAATAAGCATAGTAATTAGTTGGATAACAGAAGTAAAAAAATTGATTAAATATCTTATTTATAGGAGAATATTTGAAGAATCTTACAAATACGAAGACGTAGTACCCAGAAACGCTACTACATTTACAATCGGTGGTCTTGAAAGAAGTACTGATTATGTTTTCTCCGTAATGGCAATCAACAAAATTGGTCAAAGTAAATACAGGCCTGATGACACCAAAGTTACTACACTGAGTAAGTTTTAATTTCAAATAATTTATCTTACGTACTAACCTTTTTATATCTAACTATTGATCATGAGATAAGCTAAGGCCTTTGACAAGAATAACAAGATTAAAATTTCAAACAACTAATGGGTAAAGAAAATCTAACACCTATTTAAATATACATAAATGCAACATAAACTAGGGTTCGAGCCCCTACAGCAAAAAAACGCTACACAATGTTAAATCTATACGAAATATCGAAGGGGTCCCGCAAGGTAACCTACTTGGTCTAATTAAATATATTCTTTTCACGCTGCATCAGACATGATCCCTTCATCAATACAGTCTTCATCCGAAGAATATAACTACAATGTGCCGGGTGTTTTCATAATAACAGGCACAATAGTTGGCACTGCTTTAATACTCCTAAACGTATTGCTGATCGGATTCTGTCTGCATAAGAGGACAAATAAAAGGATCAGAGGTTTGGATTTTGTTCGGTGTTAGATTTTAAGTCTGATTTTGTTGTTTTTAGGATTTTTTTTGTTTGTGTGATGTTGGTAATGCGTCGGTAGATTTTTATGAGCTAAAAATTTTGTAATTTATAATTTGCGTGCTTTTTTAAATTATATATTTATTAATCATGGTTTTTTTTTTTCATTGATATTTACATAATATACAGTAAAGTTTAGAACACATTACAAAAAATATGGAGCGAAGTATTAGAGATTAAAAGCATATCTACTATCACGAAAGCTTTTCAGCTTTCAGTTACAAAGAGCGACCATGAAATTATATTACAGTCAAGGGCATCGTGAAAAGTTCACTGAAAACTTCGTAGCTTTGTGAATTCTGTTGAAATAAGATATTTTTCAAGTGGTTGGGAATGGTGTTAGTGTTTAAAAGAGAATTGGGCGAAGTGGAGATAGTTTTAACATAAAACATATTTGTCTTTTATAACTTTGAAATATTATTCTCAAGAAAGATTTATTCAAAGTTAATCAGACGATAGATTCACGAAAGTTATGATAAGTTTTATTTCTATAATGTTCTTATGAGCATACTTAGATATTACTTAGTGGAAAACTTGGAACTCCCAAATTAGAAATTGTTTTCTCATTTACAAAGAAATGAAACAAAAAACACAATTCAAGTATACGAGTATCTCTAATTACAAACATTCTCTATTCATATCATTGTGATCAAAATCAAATATCAAAGTATATTAAAATATTACTATACCTACTATCGTAATTACTCTAGTTTCGCGGTTCCAAAATGTAATTCCTATGGAGAAGCACCGGCAAGAACCTCCATAGGATTATCATGAAGATTGACTTATGAACATCTTAGCATTTCTATTTCATAGTCATTAAAAGATTCCTTTCCACCACATACCGACACATCATCAACACAAAGATCATTATCAATTAATTTTCTTTGCTAATTATTTTTATTTTCTTTCTTTTAAGCTTCATCAGAGGTAGGCGAACTAAACGTAGTATCTACTGAATACGTAGAGACAGCTGATGTATCCAAATCTGTTGTTATTTACGTATCCATCACTGGAGTTGTATTAGTATTGATAAATGCTGCCTTAGTTTCTTGTTTTGTATTCAAAAGACGTTCCAGACGTTTGAAAGGTAAGTTTATTTTTTGTTTTTGCTTCTCTTCTTATTTGTTTTTGTTATTGTTATTGTCTGTGTAGTTGTGTGTATTGTAATATTTATACTTTATCAGTAATTTGGTCGTATTGTTTGAGAATTCTAACATTATTTTTATTACGAAAATTGTTTGATAAATCTAACGAGACAAAAGAATCTTTAGAAATACATTTTCATAATTTTAGTATTTCATGTTACCATTTTATCGTTGTTTAAACGTGACATTGAGTAACAAAAATATATATTACTGCCCCTGGGCGTAGTCTGCTCACTGAAGGACGAATCATATATAAATGAATACCTAAAACATTATTTTCGGAGAAATTCTGTTTACTTTACCTAATTATTTCGACCTTGTCTGATATAACCGTTCTTAACTTCTTCATACAAAATATAATTTTGTGGTAATCATACCTGATTTGTTTATATATGTTGCCTATAAATGTTGTTACTAATAAAGATATTATTCAAGAATTTAAAACTATCATCTCATAGAAATTCTTATCAATAGAAATAATCACAGTTTGTTTACCAATAATAGAATCACTCTAAGTACAAGCATTATTAATTAGCATCGAATAAAAATAATTAATTAACTAAGTAACATAAAAAACTTCAAAGCAAAAATATTAGAAGTAAACAAAAGGTTTTCATAACAGTAATAAATATTTACGATGTGGTTAATTTATTATTGTTTATTTGTGCTTCATCTAGTATTAATACCTTAGTAATTATGACTGTTTTACTGGCATTATATATTTCGACATAATGTGGGTGAAGCTGTTTATGGATTATATTATTGTGATTTAGCTTTCTTGATATTGATGATAATCAAAATGAAGTTTAGAAGTATACTTTTGTGATGTGTCCGTCAATGCTTGTTAAAAGCTATTTTATGAAAATATTTTCTTCTGTTATAATTTTTTTTCATAGCAATTGGCCCTGGTAGCTTCCCCGTCATTTTTCCTCAAAAATGATTATCGAAGTCGGGGAATATGTGTTCGATTTAGAAAATATTTTCTCACAAACACTCATAATAATATGATCCATAAAACACTTCATTCAAACCCAAGAATCCCAATTAAAATTCATAAATTTCAACAGAGCAAGCTGGCCAGGCTTCAAAGTCAGCGACCATTGAAATGTACGCGCCATCATCGTACAACGATACGATGACTGGAGAGACTTTGAGTTCAGTCTCCGAGAAGTCGGAAACGTATTCTCAAGATGAAGGGGTTGATGATCGACAGCCTCCACCGATACCCGAGGTCCCATCTATGCCAACTAGGCATATGTTGTCACAGGTAAGAATTTCCTCAGTAGTATTTTTCGACGTATTTCTTGATTTTTTTAATTCTTGTGACCATTTCGTTGTATCAATGATATGTCTTATTTTCGCTCAATAAATAAATTTGAGCGTAGGTAGATGTTTCTATTAAAGACTATTTTTCAGACTCGATATTTGACTTCCGTGGTAGAGTGACGTACACACCGGTTTTCAAAGTGTCGCCAGCTCTGAGGTCCCGGGTTCGATCCCCGGACGGATCAATGTATAAAAACATTTTGTACATTGTCTCGTGTCTGGGTGTTTGTGGTACCTTCGTTGTCTCTGATTCCATAACCCAAGTGCTTTAGCTATTTACTTTGGATTCGGAGCAATGTATGTGATGTTGTCCACATTTATTATATTATATCTTCTTTTTATCGTTATCTTCACTGCTCTCATTTATTACCTCCAAACTTAAAAGCATTTGATTAACCCCAACATTTTCTTTTACCTCTTCAATACATCTCGATTCTCATTTCTGCTGTAGTAAAATACCTTATATCCTTTCTTATCGCGCTTCGTTAGTTTCATCAAGTGTTATTGAACATTTTTTTCTTCATAGACAACCGACGCGTTCCTAATGGATGACCAGGGCCTGGTCATCCCGCCGCCTCTGGACTACCCGCCTCCTAACTACGCGGTGTACGATGGAGGGGACCATGCCAGGACGCTCCCACATCCACACAGACACAAGGATATCAGTGGACACAGCACACTGGGCAGAAGTGCGGGTAAGTCAATTTTATAGGCGTCCAAGGCCAAATAATGACACAGATGTGTTTTCCATAAATCTGGAGTGCTTGAAAATAGGTTTTATCAATTTCTGTTGAAGATGGACTAAAAAAGCAACCCCTAATTATAAAAGGCAATTTCATTTCTTAACAAAAGAATGTTAAAGAATTTGATTGGTTTACCAAGCAAATAAAACAAAATATACCACTAATACACATAAACTTCGACAATTGATGATGATACCTTTGACTACCTTCGGTCTTAGCAAATAAAACATGCCTGTATCACCTTTGATACAAAAGTTGAACTATTCTATCTAAGATTACGGAGTCTGAGTTGAATCCATATAATTTGTTCTGAAGTAAGTGTATGTTACTATGTAATCCAAACTGACCAGTATAATAATATTGTGCAGGTAAATCAAACTACGTGCCGGCCCCAAGTCCGATGCCGCCGTTAGACGGATCATATTACAACATGGCGTCCGATAGGTACCTGTCTTATCCGCCGCTGATTGGAGAATATTTGCAGCAGGTAAAATATTTTGTGTTCATAGTTAATTATTTTTTTGATTGTAAAAGACAGTGCTGCCCGCATAATATAGCTCTACCTTCATTTTATTATGGTATTTTCATCTGGTACAAAATTTACTTATTGTATGAAAATTTACGCTAGTGTTACTAGGTTTTTTTTTTTTATTATAAATGTCATCCACAAAACTTGTTATACCACTGCCGGAGGCCTTAAGGCCTGGTTGCACATTAAGTACCACTATTCTTGATAACCCTTCGTACTAAGCTAAATGCTTGTGTTACGAGTGGGTTCACACCGGCAATGCAATAGGTGGGATTCGAACCGGCAACCACATGATCGGAAGTCCCATATCCATTAGGCTACCGCCGCTTTTCGTGCCTGTATCTCACGCACAGCCTCATCCAGATCCAAAACTTTTGATGTAGGTCTGGTCATTTAATTAATTGTTTTCGTCTTCTGTACAGCAACAAGGTCGCACACCGACGCCCCCGCAGCAGTACGGCGCGCTGCCCAAGCCGCACCTCATGAATGGCGCGCTAACACCCGGCTCGCCCGCGCACATGGCCAGCCCGCCGCACACATACGCGATTGATGGTAAGTCACTATTGTACTGACAGTTTCAGGAAATTATTATAAGCTTTTAAGAAAAAAGAAGTTCTCCCCGTGACCATGACACCTGCAAAGGTGTTGAAACGTCGGGAACTAAAATCAAAATAAACCGCGATAGAATCCGTTTAAAGTAGTTTTATTTCAAGGTTTCAAGAAGCATATTTAAGGATAGGTTTCTTTTGTAGACAAATGATTTCTTGTTATTATTCATCTTGATTGGTACTTTATTATTTGGCTTACTAACAGACCAACTCAAAATGGGACTTATTTTCGTATTTATATCATCATCAGCCACTAGACTGCCCACTAACACTGCTCCACCTTAAACTCCATCTTCATCAATGGACGTCTTGTGTTCTCCCCCAATGATTTCAAGATCGGCCGGTTGGAAGCGACCTGCACCATATTAACATAAACTGTAGAAAATAAGAAGCCTTAAATGTAGTTGCTATTTATTTTAATAATCTTTGAGAAACACAATTTTTATTAAAATTCGTCACTCATAACTGTTACGTTTTGACAGTATGTCAGATGTAATTAATATTAGAGTAAAGGTAATTATTCATAATAATGTCAATGTTAAGTAAAGTTTCTTTGTCCAACTTTCATTTAATTTTTATTGGAAAAATTCTTACGATTGTAGTTTTACCAAATATTGTAAGTAGGTCTTTACAAAGTGTGGCCTGTCGGACACCATACAATATTAAGAGTAGGTAGATAAAGTTATAAATAAAAACTATGACCATCCACACTAATATTAAAAATGCTAAAGTTGCTACATTTGTCTTTCTGTCCGTAACGGTTTCAAGGCTAAACCGCTGCACCGCAATTGATGAAACTTGGTATAGAGTTAGCTTTGATATTAAAGGACATATACTAGTTTTTGTTATAACCGACACTTACGCGAGCGGAACCACGGGCCTCGTCTAGTATACAAGTTAGCTTTGATATTAAAGGACATATACTAGTTATTGTTATAACCGACACTTACGCGAGCGGAACCACGGGCCTCGTCTAGTATACATCAAATTACTAAAGAAGTTCATTTGTGTTCAGACAGACAATCAGCTGGTGGCACTTTAAGGCGGCAGAGGATGGACAAGATGGCCGCCGTGCCGCCACCTGACGTCACGGTGCTGCATCAAGGGAATTGTGGACAGGTTTGTAATACATTAACATAATGTCACACATGCTAAATTAACTACGGTTTAAATATAAAGGAGAAACAAAATAATAATTATACCGGCCTACAAATCTACAGTATATGCTAAAATATTTTTATGACAATATTCGCACAAGATTTTATAACCAAGTCTAGCCATCCAGTGTTACCTAAGGAAAATAGGTACCTATTCACTATTCACATAGGCAAAGGTTTCTAAGGTTCTACATACCAATTTGTCCTGCAAGTCTAAAGTTACAAGCCTCGAAGCAAGCCTATCCAATACCATTTGTCAGTACATAGTTCCTAGTAATAGGACGGTATCAAAAGACGGGACGTTTTAAAGAAATGTGTGTTTTGTGTCTAAATATTTTAGGTTGATTTTTCAGTGGAGGATTTCTCATGTTTAGAATTAAATTCTTTTTTTTCTTCTCTATATGGGAAGTGGCCTGGGCCCAGCAGTGGGACATTTATAGGCCGATTATTATTATAATCTCTAAACGCCTCGGATTCTCCTTGTGAGGCAACTATCACACCAAAAATTCAACAACCTCTGATATTAAATTTGTTTAAGAGTATGTTTTACAAAATGTGTATATATTAAAATATTCCATCCTATTCAAAATGTTTTCTTATCAAATCGGGTAGAACAATTTCGTAATTGCAGACTAATTAACAACAATCCCCCGTTCCATTGGCAAAGCCTTGAAATTCCAATCTTCTAGAACTTTCGAATGGATTCGAGTAGAATTTTGAACTTTTTGCAAAACTTTGTCATTTTCCGTTCAAAACATAATTGTGTAAATGCTGCAGGAAAATTTGGACGTGACTTAAATTCTATCGGGCTTAATTGAAATAGAATATTTTGTCATTTGAATTTTGATTTTCAATTTAGGGTTAATGAGAATTTTAGGCTCGTTTGGTTAGTTATAAATAATTTTGAAACCATTCATAAATTTTGGGTAACTTTTTATTATGCAACTAATATCACACTAATCATTTAAGGCGAAAGTTTGTGTGTGAGTAGATATGTTTTTCACCTCTTTACGTTTAAAAGCATGGACTTATTTTGATATTTGGTTTGGAGGAAGCTGACAGCTGGATTAGCACATGGCTGGACAGCTGGACTAAAAATAAGTCATCCCGACCTTCCGACCCTAAAACTTAAAATGTCTGCCACTAAAATGTGAATATTCCTATCACTGGTGTATCTGATAAACTGCGGGTAATACCGCGGGGCCCAGCTAGTTTTACAACAATTATAATTTGATAAGTAAGATAAGCAGGATAGTCTACCGTGAATTTAAGATCCTGAAAAACTCTTATTTATTTCTTCAAACAATAGTAATAATATTAATAGGTTTATTAATACCTAAACTTAAACCCATCTTATGTACTTTTTTCTATAATTAAGAATTATTTTTATTTACCTTTTTTTAATTAGCGCTTTTGTTACAGCATCTAGTCCAAACGCCGGCGCCAAAGCAGCCACAGTCAATCTTAAAAGACCCATCGCGCCACAAATACGGGAACCAGTATGGCAGCCCCATATCCACCAGTACTCCACAAAATTCAAGTCAAATCCTAACGGTACAAAACCTCACATCTGACGTCCCACAGTACGGGACCATTAAAAAAGAAAACAAGAAACAAAACGTCACTATCGACGAATCATTCAACAAAAGAAATGAAACACACGTAGTCTAAATTAAAAAAACTATACTAAAAAACTAAAGTGGAAACTAAAAGTGTGAAGTGTAAACTAAAAGTATGAAGTGTAAACTAAAACTGTGAAGTGACAAAACTAAAAGTGTAAAGTCGGCTATGAGTGTAAGTGTAAATACATGGAGTAGATAAATTGTAGATAGATTTATAATAATTGAATGTGATACATGAACGAACTCTTATTCGATTAGTGTCCATTTCCTAGATAGTTATGACAATGTCGCCTAAATTAGTATTTGGGCTAGTCGGGTTGTATTAAAAAAGTTCGACTGACTTATCAATATAATAGGTAAAACGTCCAAACGACATAGGCGAACAAAAAAATATGATTTTTTCCAATGTCCAATTGTGAAATCATTTTTAGATAATACATTTAGGAATTAATATACGATTTTATTACTTTTTTAATTGTTTGAAGGCTGGATCTTTTTTTGTTCGACAATTTGATATTGATTTACTAAAAACGTATTTAGTTTATTGTTTTTAAGGTTTAAAATTGTAACTTGAAAAAGTTACTCTAAACACAGTTCTGCGGAAATGTGACATAATCTTATTAAATTGTCTCAAAATTATCAATTTATATGATGATTATGGAATAAAATTTATTTTACTTTCTTCAAGTACTTAGGTTATATTTTTTTTTTGCATTCACAGATTGTCGAACAATTTACTGATATGCGAATCCAAATTATTATTGATTCCATAAAAGGATCTCTTGTAATTAAGTTTTTAAGATAATTATGATTGTTATAAAAATACGATTTTTGAAAGCGAGAAAATTATTGTATTGGGAAAAATTTTGAATTTTATCCTGAAGTTTTTTGATTAAAATTGTTCTCTAGAAAAAATGTTAATACATTTTTATTGTTAAAAATGGTTTTCTAAACTTAAAAAGTTGTTCCTGACGATTTTTCTAATTACTTTGACATAATTCAGTAAAGTTACTTTTTGTACTTTTTTACTATATTTTGATTCGTCTCATAACTTCTCAATTAAATACTAAACTATTATAAAGACCCTATTACGTAATGTGTCAAATATTAAACGACTGTCATTTATGAACTGTAAAATTGTAATTTTTTTACAAAAAATAACTGTATCATATTTACAGTTTTATTATTATTTTGTAAATTTTTACTCGTAAGTTACTTTTTCTCTGCATTTTTACGATGTAAATAAGAATAATAATACTCAAAGCGCGAACTGACAATAAAATAAGTTCAATTAATTTTAATTTATGCACACCTTGATTATAATTATGTAAATAATATATGTACCTAATTGTATTTTTTTTTACATTAATAGCATTTCTGTCCCAAAATTTAATCGGTCATAATACACATGCCAAAGTTTTATTAATTTTAAACTTTAAGTTATTAAGATACTTAATTATTTTCTATTATATTTTTCTTTACATCGAATTTGTAACAATTGCAGTGATTTTCATGAAAAACACAAATTTTGTTCTCCAATTTTGAGAATCCATCCAATGTCGAAATACGATTTTATATTTACAAAAAAAACTTAAAGGTCTCTTGTTACATTTCGAATAAAAATAAAAAATCTAATCATATTTTTCGTTTTATTTTTTCGTTTTATTTTCCTTTAATATAAAAATTACAATTATTAAAACATATCAATCGAAAAAAAAAATTTTTTTTCTTGTTTTTTTTTTCTTAATATGAACTGAAAAAGTGCCAAAGCAGATTTATTTCGTGACTTACTAACCATTTAGATAATAAAATTAGCTGGGTTGACGTCCTTCTATAATTAAGTAAATTTAGTGAAATATTAAAACCGTGCCTTATACTTTTACGCCATTTTGAGAATAAAATATCACTTTAAATATTGCCAATTTAGTCATAATAAATATAAAACGAACTTTTAGTGATAAGTGCATTTATTTCATTCAAATTTTATTGAATTTTGATCATTATGAATAGGGGCTTAAATTCTATATCGTTTTGAATAAATTATTCGGTTTTATTTTTCGTTTGTTTTGAACTCGTTCCGATTTTTTGTAAAATAAAGCCCTCTTGTAAAAATATTTTTAAATATCATATTTCTGTTGCAAGATATTGCTCATTTTTAATGTTAATTTTGTTTAAAAAAGATGAGCTTGTCATTTAGTGTTAAGAGCTAATCGAATGTTCAAAACATATTGTCAATACGAGTAAGATAATTAATAAAATAATTAATTAACTAATTAAAAAAGTCAATGTTAAAACTTGGGTAAATATCGTCGGTTTAAAAATTATTAAAAAGATGTGGTTTTATCTTATAATTTATAATATATTATGTATTTATTTAAATAAAATAATAATAATTTATAACCACATCTTTGCAAAAAAAATATTTTCTAATAATTTAATATTGTTAAAATAAATACTAATCTACAAGGTTTCATCAACTTGTTTTTACTTTCTTTTAAATAAAAGTTTTTTTTACTTTATTTATCTTTTACTAAAGCAACTTGATGAAACCTGTTTTCAGATTAAGATAACTTCATCTTCAGCGGTCATTGTATTATAAGCCCAATCAATAAAGAGATAAGGTTGTAAATTGTTCTGTAATTCCAAAAAAAAAATGTGACTTTGATATTACGTACTTACATAAAGCTCGTTTGTGTAATCAGCATAAAATTGAAATAAAGCGTATATGTTAAAAATATTTGTTTCAATTATTCACCATCGAATTACGATGACCCCATAATTACGGTTTTGCCATGATCATTACTTTGACAGACGTTCAGACTAACAACCAGTTTTAATAAGGTATTTTTGGGACAAGTCCGCCATTTATTTGGAAGCGGCGGTAGCCTAATGGCTAGGGCGTCGGACTTGCGATGATGTGGTTGCAGGTTCGAATCCCACCCATTACACTACCGACGTGAACCCACTCGTAACACAAGCATCTTAGCTTAGTACGAGGGGTTAACGAGATTACTAGTAATGTGCGACCCACATTGCTAGTAATCTTTTAAAAAAAGAAGACAAAAAAAATTATGCCCATCATTGCAATTCCTGGAAGCCAGGATCTACCATGATAGCCAGTGAAGACCACCGAGAACTTTATGCTCATTTCGTCCTTTTTTTTTTGTTTTCGTTGGAAAAAATCCAAAGGCAGTGGCCTTATGGAGATTAAGACCGAGGAGTGTGGTATTTTTACCTCACTAAGGCCCATGGAGGAGGGTTCTGTTACCTCTTAAAATAACTAACCAGGAACCCTCCAGTGCAACGTCTGTTATGGCACTTCCCTGAGATGTTCAGTGGATCCGAGGAAAGGGATTGACTGTTTTGGAACCCGCAACGAACTTATAATACATGATACAAGGAGTAGTTAAGATGGAGTAGAGGAGGTAAGATGCTTGTATTACGAGTGGCTTCCCGCCGGTAGTGTACTGGGTGAAAATCGAACCCAGGTGATCGCAAGTCCGACGCCCTATACATTATGCTACAGCCGCTTAAAAATATTAAAATTGAAGAATCGATAAAAATTTCAGGTTCGTTGGTCTCGTGTGGGGTCTATCTGTAATGAAAGAGGATGCTGGCTTATGATTGGTGGAAATTTACAGTCACAGTGTCAATGGAGATCACACGTAAGACAGGCGAATTCGTAGATATGACGTCAACTCTTTATAGAATTAAACAGACGAGACGTGAAGGCCGTATAGATATTAGTACTGAGCTCTATTTTAAATTAGAAAATCCTCAATTCTCAGCGACTCGATATAATATTAATCTGGAATACGTTATCATGACACAACAGTATGCAACCTAAATACGGGGTTAGGTCAGATTGTGAACGAGAATTATAATTTCAGAAAGCCAGGGGAATTACTCGTGTTAATTCGGAAGTGTAAATCCGTGCCTAATATGCTAAATACAGGTCTACCGTCAAATGCAGATCTCTGTGTTGTGTGGTGTAATGTATAGGCGACAGCGATTTATGTTAAGCAAGTAATTTGTTGAAACATAAAGGATAAACATTACATAATATTTGTTCTCATCATTAAAATATACACACATCAAAAGTGTCTAGGGATCAACATTTAATTTTGCAATAACTTTTCTCCTGATTGATATTAATTAAAATTTTCTTTAAGGATTCATCGAATAAAGTGTTTTCGTTTGTCACAGTAACGATAAACCAAGTCACCTTTGCATTAATAAAGAAATTTGCCATTTTCCTAATAAAGGGATTTTTGACATTTGAACCACTAACACAAAAGTTCGAAAAAAAGACTGAAATAACAGTTTTCTTTAAAATTTTATTGGGTAACTTAAACAATTAATAATCCGTGTTTCTACCGCGAACACTAACAACACAAGAACATCGGTTTGGCATACTCAAAATGAGTTCATCCAAATCACGCTGTGGAATGGCCGCCCATGTTCGTTGCAACAACAAAAAAAGGTCTTCTTGCGACTGGATACCCTCCATATTCGGCAGAGCTCTTCTCTGTAGCATATCCCATGCATGCTCAATCGGGTTCAAGTCTGGCGACTGAGCAGGCCAGGGCAGGACATTGATGTTAGCTGCGGCGAGAGTCTGTCTTACAACTCTTGCGGTGTGCGGTCGTGCATTATCATGCATTAACTGAAATAAGGGACCGATTTGCACTTGTAGAGGAACGATGACGTCTGATACAATCGTCTCAGCATACATTTGAGCGTTGAGGTTGCTTCTGATCCAAATCAACTCAGTTCTTCCGCCGATCCAAATACCCGCCCATACCATGATGGTTCCACCACTATAAGGATGGACTTCCTGGCAGGATTTTAATCGCTGTTGGCGTCCAGGGGTTCTCCAGTGTCGTATACGTCTTGTATCCGGTCTCATACCAAAACGAGACTCATCAGAAAAGCACACGAAACGCCATTGTTCTTCTGCCCAATTTCTGTGTTCAAGAGCCCATTGATATCGAATCCTACGATTGTGCATTGCTATAGGTGGTACCCGTAGCGGTCTTCGGGAATGAAGGTTCACTTCATGCAAGCGGTTTCTGACTGTTTGGTCGCTAATTAAGTTCCCTGAAGAGTGATGAAGCCTCACGGCTAACATCATGGCGGTTATTGTTGGAGCTCTTCGAGTTAAGATTTGAATGTATCGGTCTTGTCTCCGTGTGGTGCAGCGATACCGTCCTCCATGGCGCTCAGCCACGGTACCAGTGCTTCGGTAACGTGTCCAAAGTCGACTGATAACACTCTGACTTGTATTCAGAGCTAAAGCCACAGTACGTTGCCGGGAACCAGCTTCTATCATTCCCACGGCTCTGAGCATTTCTTCCCTGCTTAAATGACGTCGCCGCTCCATAACAACGTTGGTTTTAATCAGTAGTAGGGAAACAGTAGCACTAATAATGTCTTCAATGCGTTGTATGTTTTTATAGGGAAAATATTGACAGCTGATTTTCATCTTTTACTCGAATTTGATTCACAGTTCCTGATTCGAATTATGAAATGCACCAAAAAGGATCCATATAAATTTATAAAATCATAAATTTATTACAAAGCCACATCTCAATCTCAAGAAATCCGCATAAAAATGCTTGATCCCTAGACACTTTTGATGTGTGTAGTTGACTTAACATTTTGATGATGAACTCTGAAAGGTAAATGAATGATGACATGACTTATCTTAAAAAGAAGGACATTGAAATCACTATATTTTTGTACTGTTTCTCGATAAATATTAATCAAACCTCTTTATCTTTTCTAAATAAACGTCTTCATCATTAAAATACATATTTCTCCTGACTGTGTCTAACTAATTGTACACACTAAACATCTACAGGATTATTTTAAAAGGGGTGCGTATATTCTACGAGGTAATCAGGTGCATAAAACGGAACAACTAGGTATTCTTAAGGAACATAGGTCGAAATCTTAAAATGGAAAATTAACTGTTCATGCAAAGTGACAGGTCACGTGACTTATGTTTGTATGAGAAGCTGATTTTTAGTATTTTGACCTATCTTTCTTGGGAAAAGTTGTTCAGTATAATATAAAGGAAAGGTACAAAACAGAAGGTCATGTAACTATCAGTGAGGCCAAAAATCAAAGAAATAAGAAAATACACTTTCAAATAACAATAAAACCTTTCAAATATCTAAACGAAAATCCAAACTTAAGAATTGTCATTATCAGTAAGTCTAGACGATATTTCTGATAGCGAGCTAAAGTTTGTTCTTTCAGAAGTTACAATTTTAATCCCTTAGTATTTTACGTTGTAATGGATTAAGTAGGCTTTGTACCGCAAGACTTTAACCTTAAGGTATCACTTGAAATAGATGTTAAAATCATAATAGAAATAAATTACTGGGGTCGTTTATGTTTTGGGAAGACACAACAATGGAAATTTTGACAAGTAGGGGAATTTTTGAGGTTAAAAGTTCAAATATTGTTTGTGGAGTTCAGTAATTATAGAGGGGTTTTATGTAAAATTATAATGTACCTTTTACTATTACTGTATAATTATTATATCTGTGACAAACTTAATTCAGCGACCTCTCCTTGCGTTGCTGCTGGAGCTGCGGAAACCCTGAAACGGTGGAAATATATTAACAATATAAGGTATAATCGGGACATGGTGACCACGTGCACAGGTGCTTTTGAAGAAACTTGCCAAACGTTTGGTCGACTCTACACATTGTCATGACCTGGGACCTGGATTTTTTTGCACAAAGAATTATCATTTCCATTCAACGTGGCAATGCTGCCATCCTTCTGGGCACGTTTCCCGCCATTGACAGAGATGACGATGTTTTTTTTTTAAAGATTACTAGCAATGTGGGTCTTACATTACTAGTAATCTCGTTAACCCCTCGTGCTAAGCTAAGATGCTTGTGTTACGAGTGGGTTCACGTCGGTAGTGTAATGGGTGGGATTCGAACTCGCAACCACATGATCGCAAGTCCGACGCCCTAGCCATTAGGCTACCGCCGCTTTAGTAATTTTAATTTAGTAATTTTTGATGCTTGTTAGCCATTATCAATCAATTTTGCTTAGAACACGAACTCCAATTTAAATCGAAACATCATTAATCAACCCCCCTACGGTTTCTACCTCTCACACCTTGGACCACAGCCAGATATACGTGGGAGTTTGGTACCATATTGATATGTTAATATCAGCATACGAAGCGATAGCACCCACCATTTTATACATACCTACTGTTGTTTTATTTATACCTGAATATACAAGAGATTGCTTGAATCTTGAATTTGATTATTGCTATGAATAAATTAAGGGGATTTGTTATAGGACATTAGGTATGCTATTCTTTAAATATTCAGTGTTGAACGATGTGTTGAAATTTCAAAATGTAATCTTTGCGTTCTTATATTGACAAAACTTTTAAGTTTTGTCAACGGTGACTTAGGAACAGTACAATGAATATATAAAAAGACTCCTTTTAAGGTATCTTCATCGGCCTAGCCTTGTCCCAAGCTATGTTGGGGTCGGCTTCCAGTCTTACCGGATTTAGCTGAATACTATATTTTAGTTGGAGCGACTGCCAATCCGACTTCCACAGCCCATTTTACTGGGTAATACAGTAGCCCATAGTAAGACCCATCATGGGATCGAACCCGGGACCTCAGACCTAGCGAAACCGGAGTGTACGCCACTCGACCACGGAGGTCGTCAATTACAAGTTCAAGTTACAATTATACTTAAAGAATAAAATTACCACCATCCTTCATGTAACAGTTTGTATAAAAAAGTGCTTAGATAAACTAGCAACCTATCTATAGAATAAATACATTCAGAGTATATTCCATGGCTGCCACAGCCGAAGTCGGCTAAAAGGAAAACCCTGTACTTTGCATTAGTGTATCGGACGTGAACCAAGGAGCTTACATAAGATGAATATTAAATTTTCAGAAAGTATACGTATTTTTGGAAGTGGTATAGAAGAGCTATTCATGTGCAAATTAGAAGAACACAATTTTTGACTGCACCGATAGTCCTTATTATCAGTCCGTATGTCATTACTTCAGTAACCACGTTTGGTACTGCGGTGTCGATCCCCGTATGGGACAAACATTTTTTTGTGAGACAAATGTTTTTTAAGTGAAAACATCTTTAGCAGAAAAAGGGATTTTCAGTGTGTACAGACACTGAAAATCCGTTTTTTCTCAATGTTATTTTATGCGACCACATACAATCTCAGTCTGCCTTAAAAAAACGGCCGCCCTTAAATACAGACTATATCGTTTAAGTTTCATGTCTAACATCAAAAACATTGTACCTTAGCCACTTTCTTATAAGTTTCCCTTCCCTCACTCGTTGCCCGCTAATATTTATGACAAATAAATCAAGATTAATACAAGATTTATTTATGAACAACAAACAAGTCATTCGTAACCCAAATCTTTATAATAACGCCCCTCCTATTACAGGGTCACCAGAACTGAGAAGCGTTTTTCCATAAGACAATCCTCATTTAAAAAAAAAAGGAATTGATCTTTTTATATTTTACTAGCTGACCTGACAGACGTTGTCATGTCAAATAACTAACAGATATGTCAAAGGCTATAAAGGTTAAAATAGAAAAGTTAATATGGTCATTAACTTTTCTTTAATTTTTTTAAAATTTTCGCGCAACTTTTTATTTTTTTTTTCTCTAAGAACCTTCTCCTGATAATAAACAACAGGACAAAAAAAGAATGAACGAAATTGGTCCAGCCGTTCACGCGTGATGCCATGACAACGGAAAACGGGTTTCATTTTTATATATATAGACTAGCTGACCTGACAGACGTTGTCATGTCAAATAACTAACAGATATGTCAAAGGCTATAAAGGTTAAAATAGAAAAGTTAATATGGTCATTAACTTTTCTTAAATTTTTTTAAAATTTTCGCGCAACTTTTTATTTTTTTTTTCTCTAAGAACCATCTCCTGATAATAAACAACACGACAAAAAAAGAATGAACGAAATTGGTCCAGCCGTTCACGCGTGATGCCATGACAACGGAAAACGGGTTTCATTTTTATATATATTATTATAGACTAGCTGACCTGACAGACGTTGTCATGTCAAATAACTAACAGATATGTCAAAGGCTATATAGGGACAATTAGAAAAGTTAATATGGTCATTAACTTTTCGTAAATTTTTTTAAAATTTTCGCGCAACTTTTTTATTTTTTTTTCTCCATAAGAACCATCTCCTGATAATAAACAACACGACAAAAAAAGAATGAACGAAATTGGTCCAGCCGTTCACGCGTGATGCCATGACAACGGAAAACGGGTTTCATTTTTATATATATAGATTGTGTCCAGGCAATTTTGGCATAGAATAGAACCGCTCTCTCCTCTCCCCGTGGGTGTCATAAGAGGCGACTGAAGGATATAGAAAAATGGAGAATGAGCAGCAGCGTTCTGTTAAAGAACGAAAGTAGTCTTCGGTCACCAACCCGCTTGCCCAGCGTGGTGACTAGGGCAAACACCTTAATGATGGGGCACCACAACACACAGCCCCAAGTGGAGGATCGGGTGTTGTGGCGCATAGGGGAGAGGTCTAGGTCCAGCAGTGGACCGTGGTATGCTGAATTGATTCGGATCGAGTCCAAGCCAGTATTAATGAGACTTTTTCCACCGGTATCAGAAACGTTGCCCAGAATTTTCCCAAGCTATGTTGGGGTCTGCTTCCAGTCTTACCGGATTTAGATGGTTACCGTATTTTACATGGAGTGACTGCCTATCTGACCTCCAAAGCCCAGGTTCTCAGAATTCTAATGTCTTAACGACTGTCAAAGTTCACTGTATGAGAGTTAAGACATCGGCTTAATGTGCTTTCGGAGACACGGAGGGGGTCTCAAATGGTCACTTATCCACGGCCCAATCGCGACAAACTTGACTTAACCTTTATTTCTGGTCTCGGTTACGCTAGCTCGTAGCCAATCATCATGGTAAGTACTGTGATTTGATGTCAGTCAATCGCAGCTGAGAACTGTTGGTTGGGAAACAAAGTTAATCGATACGCCTTAAGAAGGATGTTGTAATGTTTTAAAATTATTTTACTATCGTAATCATACTGATCGAACCGCGAAGGAAAATATCGTGTGAAAAACTAAAGAAAAAAAAGCAGCCCATTTGTATTTCTTCCATATTTTGTCTGTTCTTTGCCTACTACCTTAGCAATATTTATCAAAATATTATTTGAAAGCAATAAAATATGATTCTAGTACGCCTGGGCTTCGCATCCAATAAACGTTTGGTACCCTCTGCCCATTCCGCGCTACCTATATTTGATGAAATACGTTTACGGTCAGCAAAAAAATACGAAAACTTCACATGTTTTATTTAACACAATAAAAAAAAGAATTGACTTCGAACCGGTTTTTTTTGACAGTTTCGTTTGATAAGTTTAGGATTTAAAACGGTTATAAAAATACAGCTGGCCTATAAATCCTATGAAACGGTTTTATTTCAAAGAAAATTGAGTTTGGATTGATTGTGTGTGAAATATTTTACGATAGATCGATAAAAGTGGAGGCTTTTTATTTCGGGATGTAAATCTCAATACAAAATCATAGTGGCGTAGAAAACTAATCGGTAATTACATGTGAAGAATATTATTAAACATGCAAAAAATTTACTCAACGTTTTTTTTTTGTATAAATTCGGATGTTTTTTTTTCAGACCCTACCAAAAAGCTTAGTTTAGATTCCGTCACAAGTTCTTTATGTGAAACAATATAGGGTCCCTTGCGGAGGTCAGCTTTTTACATTCCCTATATGTTCGATAAACGGAAATATTGTTGGACGTAGCTCATTACCAAGCTTATATAGTGACCTTATCTTTTGGAGATGTGATTAGATATGTATGATTCTTGTTGGATTTTGACCTTACGCTAGTTTATCGGTTACGTGTGAGAGATATTATTGGGTTTTTTTATTTATTTTTGTGGAAGTAAGTTTTATTTATTTAAGAACATTATTCATACAATTTCGTTCTGAAATTTTGAGAATCAATTTTGATGATATAATTATGGTGTATCACGTATTATGTTAACCCAATCGATAAAAAGTGTTATGGAATTTGGTCCATTATAAAATTTCCGAGGTATCGCGTAACAAACGAAAAGAAAATATCAGTCGACTTGAGCCATCTAAAGCGCATCCAGTGATTTCAGTCAAAATATTTTTACACACTTATACCTATTACGACTGATCAACGCGAACAACGTCGCGGGTACAGCTAGTTATTAATATACTTGACGGTGGGTCGCAGTTCCAAAATATTTAAACGTAGTTTTTTTATTTGTAATTCGAGTGTTTTATCAAAATTAAATATAAGTTGTTTCAATGAGAAAGTGACATTTTATCTTTGGTTTCAAAATAATACTGTACTCAATCACGCAAAAACGGTTGAACGGATTTGGATGAAATTTGGCATGCATGTAGCCTGTGACATGGAAAAGAACATAGGCATGAGCCATACCTTTTATCCCAAATCTTTAAGTAGTTCCAGAGGGAAAATGAAAATTGTTTGCGAGCTAAGCCGAAGAAAGAAACAGCACAATGTCACACAGCAGAAAGGTAGGTACTAAGTAGTTCAATATTTTCCAAAAAGGGAAAAACAAACATTAATTGTACTTATAACTGATTCACCCTGTAAAAGAAACCAGGAAATTCTCTCTACAAAGCATCTAAAACTGATTGCGTACGTATGAACAAAACAAGGGCCTTGGATTACCCAGAAAATGTTGAATGGAAACCCCAAATAGCCATCAAAATGACCTCTACACCATCCAAATAAATCCAGGGGTCTTCAAGTCTTGTATAATGAACCTTGGGATTTTCTGAAACTCGTTATGGGGTTCTGAAAACACGATTAAAATACTTTATAACAAATTAATTGATTTTGTTTCCTTTAGAAATGTGTATGGAGTGTAAATCGAATTTGTATACAACATGTAACAAAAACCCTGTCCGATCCCTGAGAGTATTATTCGGTATCGTACTGATAGGGGTGGCCCTCTGCTGTTTTTTTTAATATGGCCGAACAATGATTGCCGGGTCAGCTAGTATACATACAATATATATGTAGATTGATGTTAAATTAAAACAAAACTTGACCAATTCCTGAGATAGTTATTTTTGACATTTAACATTTAATAAATGACGTTGCAAGCCGGGCAAAATTGCGACTCACACAACGAGACATGCAAATATGAAATACATATATATAATAATGAAAACTTTTGACAACAACCTTTAAAAACAGTACAAACCAGTAAGTATATTGAATTGAAAACAGCTTTTTTCAGTAATAAAATTAATAGCAACATTCGTTTAACCGTGGTTCTGGACGGTACTCGTAAAATTTAATTGTTCCATATAAAAACCCAGTTAAAAGTGAACACAGTACGATACGCTTCTGTTTAAATATAGCATACATCACGGCTTTAATATGTAGATAGGGTGAGCAGATAAATTGATGGTCTAAACAGTTTTGTTTGTTTTGAACTCAGCTTTCGTTGATGCTTAGTGGTTTGAAGTTCGGATCGGTGTGCATAAGGTTACAGGTTCAAACTCATGACAGGTACCAGGGTTTCTGATCGGCGGAGGGATGTTATTCCAGCATATCTTTTTTATTTACCTCCGTGGTCGAGTGGCGTACAAACCGGTTTTCAAGGTGTCGCCAGCTCTGAGGTCCCGGGTTCGATACCCGGACGGGTCAATGTAGAAAAACACTTCCTGTGTGGTACCTTCGTTGTCTCAGATTCCTTAACACAAGTGCTTTAGCTTAGGATTGGGAGCAATGTATGTGATGTTGTCCACATTTATTTATTATATCGAAAACTTCCCTGAAAGGCGGCAGTTCCATGCTGCGGTGTTGCCAGTTGCTCGAAAAGAGACCTGTGCCCAGCTGTAAAACATTTGTAGGCTGGTGTTCTTTATACAGGATATTTTTTTTGGATACCGTGCGTAGTGCGTATATTTAAGGAGGTAATCAGCTGCGTAAAACCGAACAACTTCTCCCAAAGAACAAGGTCGAAATCTTAAAATTTAAAATCAACTTTTCATACAAATATAAGTCACGTGACCTGTCACTTTGTATGACAAGTCAATTTTAAATTTTAAGATTTCGACTTATGTTCCTTGGGGAAAGTTGGAAAACCTCGTGGAATATACGCACTCCATAAAAAATAATCCTGTATATAACAGTCGCTCCCGGCGACTGTAGGCGGGCTCTTATAAACTACTCAACGGCGATTCATTTTTCAACAATACATATAGAGATTCAAGGAGGCGGTTTTTGTGTATAATTATAAGAATTTATTACTGTGGTACCCGTGCGAAGCCGCGCGGGCCGCTAGTAAATAGGCTTTATGTAAGGACCTAATGTTATGAATTTGCGTTACCAGCGACGCCCACATTATCTCGCTGTGTTCACGATATATTTGTATGTGGACCGAAATAGACTTCTATTATGTCTACTATGTATATAATCATTAAATTTGTATAGACAGGAATATTTATAGTACAATAAAAATGAAACCTAAATAGTGTGTCTAAAGATACATTTTGCTTGTTCAATGGGATATGTTATTACAGTGTCTGGAAAAACACTTAAAGTTCACGTATAGATAACAATTTTAATTGAATAATCCGTATATCTTGAGGCTGTGTTTAAATATAACTAGCTGCTGCCCGCAACTTCGTCTGTGTGTACTTCAAAAAGAAATGAAAAATGTGAAAGTAATAAAAAATTGAATAAAAAGTGACGGATTTGAATGCAGTTTTTGGAAAACGATATAGTGATTAAAGGAAAAGATTTTTGTGTATAATGGTTTAATAATTAACCCTTTGCTAGACAAACAAACGCGTTTTATCGAAATTAGAAACCATTAGTTAGCATATTTAACCATTGGTTGAGTTAACTAGGGATAAAAAACTGGGCCTTTATGTTTGTAAAAGATAGCAATGGTAAAAAGGTTCAGTTTGTATGGAAAAGAATCAGCACCAGTATGTATGTTTATTTAATAAAGTATTCCTGTAAGACTGGCTTCTATGTCATAATTAAACTGATATTTTAAAATAAGTGTTTAAAAGTCCTTTGTAGGAGTGGTCCCTTTTAGCTCACTCATTAAACATGTTAAATGGCGACCGGAGGGCACAAGACGACGATTGTGCCCAAGGTGGAAGTAAGTAACAGAATTAATTTGTACAGATACAGTCGGTTAGTACGGACAGTGTTATGTGGACTGAGCCAAGAAAAAGGCAGAATTTATTTTACAGTTAAATAAATGAGGGAGAAATCACATACATTGCTCCGAATCCAAAGTAAGTAGGTAAATCACTTGTATAATGGAATCAGAGACAACGAAGGTACCACTAACAACCAGAGCCGAGACAATGTAGAAAAGTGTTTTTCTATATTGTCCCGCCCGGTGATTGAGCCCGGGACTTCAACGCTGGTGACACCTTAAAAACGGTGTGTACGCCACTCAACCACGGATGTCGTCAAACAGTTGTTCCGTCATTACAATTCTGACAACCAGCCTTACTGTGGAATATCGTATTACCAAGGATTGCGGAGGTCAGAGAGTATTTTTCTGGATTTCATACCCTCTGATATGGCTGTACTGAGTTTGTGTATCATCTGATTGTTTGAACTTCTCGACTGATGCAGCAGCGAGTAGTCACACAGTTTTTAAGGCATCACAATTCTGAGAAACAGTCCTGCTATGGGATAATGTATTACCCAGTAAAATAGGTTGTGGAGGTCAGATAGGCAGTAGCTCCATGAAATACGGTAGGTTCCTCCTCATCTAAATCTGATAAGACTGAAAGCCGGCCCAACATAGCTTGGAAAAAGGAATATTTTTCTACCACTACCACTAGCCGTCTTCTATATACAGTTTCCATGTTTTCCACGGAACCCTATTTTGTAAAAGTAAGATTTTAGAAGTGATTTTGAATCAAGCCATTTTTAAACAGTATTTTTTTAATGCGACTGTTGTCCTGAGATTTTGTCTTCGTGGAAAGAAAAAAGAGAATAATCAATAAAAATAGTAAATCTCAAAATGTATTCTTGTATCATTACGTTAATTTATATATTTTTTTCTTTTTTCTAGATACTTAAATGCTTCCTATCAGCATAACACCATCCATTAGAAAGCTCATCAAGCTTGCAAGAAAATATCATTAACGTTAGTAGCGAGTTGGAAAAGAGGCTTCCGCGCCATTACTTGGTGCATTCCCGATCATAATTATATATTCCCTTTTAGACAAGCAATATCACCGACAACATCAAAATAATACAACAGTAACTCTATGGCAGTATTCTACTGAATAATAATAAAAAGTAAAAAAGTTATTGAGAAAAAAAGGAGTGGCTCTTGGTTAAATGTAAGCCTTACGTTTGGACCAATAATAAAAGTTGAGCCGCGCTAGCCGCGGTTAGTCCGTGGAAGGGTGTCCATCCCATTATCTGCCGTTAAGATTAAGCGCTTTTTTACCAAATGCATATGAATATATATACACAGTACATATTACAAAATATTTTTTTTGGCTGCCACTAATCTCTAAAACGGCTGGATCAATTTTTACGGAACTTTCACTAGAAGATAGCTGATGTAATATGGAATAACTGAGGTTGCTTTCGTATGTACATGGTTTCAGTTTCGAACTCGATAAGAACCCGTGATTTTTTCAAAGTTATACGTATTTTCCTTTTAATTCTAAGACACCATTGACAAACGGAGAAGGAAAACATCGGGAGGAAACCTGGATTACAAAAAATGGAATCTGAAATCACCAACCCGCAATGAGCAAGCGTGGTGATCGATGCTTATTCCTTCTCTATATGGGAAGAGGCCTGTGCCCAGGAGTGGGACATTTATACAAGGTGCAGATTTGCATCACTGCCAAACTCGAGGAGGTATAATAATAACCTTCTCTACTAAAAACGTATAAAGTAACACTAACCAAAGACTCTCAGAACACAAAAAAAAAGATTTTGCGATTTTTTGGGTCATTGAAAAATTATCTGCGCTATGCCAATTGCCACGTTGTGTTTTGTTTGGACTAAGAGAATTACCCACCAGGTATAGAGGGGGCTATTCTAAGTCACAACCCCACACCAATGGCAAATTTGATCTCTTATCCGTTATAAAACGGAACTTAAATTAATTAATTATGCTTACTCATTTTTGTATGAAGTTGTATTCGAATTGGATATCATTACAAAAACGCCATTTTCCTAATGTTTCTTTCTTTGTTTTCTCTTCACCTTTTTAACAGCGTCAAGAGCCGTTTATTTTTATGTTGTAACCTGAATTTCAATGTTGTGGTTCGTGTTTGGTAGTTACCTGTAATGAGCAAATATAAAAATGAAATACCAGTTTTTTTTCTGATATTTAGAAGATTTTTTATTATTTAATTAACCATGGCTATAAAGAACGTCGTGGACAGGATTGCATGGGGAAGCATAGTGCATCGAATGATCACCACTTCATCCTAGATAAGACCTTCAGCAATGAAGATATTGACTTAGAAGAAAAAATTTAGAAAAAATATTAAAATAATTAAGTCATGAGTTATTTTGACGTCGTTTGATTTTTTTTTTTTATAAATATGGGCGACTTCACATACATCGCTCCGAATCCAAAGTAAGTAGCTAAAGCACTTGTGTTATGGAATCAGAGATAGTAATCAAAGTATAATATTTTATACTCAAATTCGTGTGCCGTGGTACATCTACGATTTAAGGGGTCAATAATGTTAAACCGTTCGAAAAACGACAAGGCCGGGGTTTAATCGCACGGAATATCAGTTAGCGCTGCACTTTAGGGTTGTTGACCCCACTCTTATTATTTTACTTATTTAAAACATTTTGGGGTCGGTGTGGCTGAAGGGAAATTTTTTGATGGGAAAAAATCTTCTATCCAGTCTTTCCCAAGCTATGGGGGGTCAACTTCCAGTCTTATTCTGAAAACTATTCTACATAAAGTGACGTTGTTATTGAGTGTATTTGGAGCAGAAGAGTCTTTAGTGGAGACCACGAATCAGCAAACGTAGTTTAGGAACCCCCAGCCAGATGGACCAATGACCTGAAAAAATTAGCTGGGTCAGACTGGATGCGGAAGACGGAAGACCGGATGTTGTGGCGCAACTGGGGAGAGGCCTTGCCGCGATAGGCTAATTTGTTGACGTATCTAAACTTAGACTCTCTTCTCCAGCAGTAGACTGCGATAGGCTGAGTTGTATGGTTGATTCTTCTTCTTATCATGTCGATGGCAATCATATTGTGTCAGCCGAAAATTTTGCTACGAGAACTGAATTATTAGCAACCTTCATACTATCTTCCAGTCCGCAGGTGTATCCCGTGGTATAATTGGTTGTCAGAATTCTAATAACTTAACGACTGTCAAAGGTGCAGTAATCGGAAATATGGCTTAAAAATGAATTTTACACGTGTAATATTGTAAAATCAATTTAAAAAGAGAATAATTTTTAAATAAATCTACTTTTAAACGGATTCTATCGCGGTTTATTTTTATTTTAGTTCCCGACGTTTCGACGCCTTTGCAGGTGTCATAGTCACGGGCCGACTGAGGTGGTATTTGTCTGACATAGGATGTTGCACGTTCTACATCCATTTATTTTTATCAATTAATTGTGTTCCGACCTACGCAATATGAGCTCTGAACTGTGTCTTGCAGTCTTGCAGCGCTGTTCTTGGGTTTGATTAAAATCTAAATAAACTGCGTTAGAATCCGTTTAAAAGTAGTTTTATTTATATGTCTAACATTCGCGTTAACCTCAGAAAACAATAAGAGAATTATTTTTTAAATATATTGTTGTAAGGCACATACTTAGTACAATTATTATCCTCTGGACTGTCGACTATTTTTCCGCCATTAGACGAAAAAGAAAACTCCAACTCACACTGGGAACTACAATCAAACAATCTATCAAATCGTAGGCAATAAACAGCGACCATTGCCCAAAAATCTTTCACCTTTAACGTTAAGTATCTGATGGTATATCATTTGAGTGCACTTCAGAAATAGGGAGGCGATATTCAATTTTATAAGGGTTCTCTTAAACGTTGATAATATCTTGGAAAGCATTCTCTTGAATTTTATGTGGTCAAGTTCGGTGGCCTTATTGATTCATTTTGTTTCGTAGGTTCAAGATAAGTTAGGATTTTTTTATGTCAAGTCATTAACGGTGTTCCAGTTCAGACTTGCGTTCGTAAAGGTAAATGCAATCTACACTAATATTATAATTATGAAAGATTTGTATTTTTGTGTGTATGTTTGTAATGAATAAACTCAAAAACTACTGTGCCCATTTCAAAAATTCTTTGACTATTAGAAAGCTACATTTACCCTGAGTAACATAAGCTAAAATTTTTACTAATAAATTAGGTACCGCGGGCGGAGTCGCGAGGAACAGCTAGTATAAAATAAAAATACAATTATCAATTATTTGGTAATAATACACAGATACTTGTAAACAGCATTTAATGTTCCAATGAATTATAAGGACAATATAAAATGAAGAGAGAAGTGAGATACTTACAAAAAAATACAATTGAATGACATCGTCCAACAGGGAATGATCTCTATGTCACTACACAACAAAATAAGAGAAGGTCCAATAAAATTGTTATCAGAAAATATGACGGGCAACAAATATATGACATGTATTCCTACAGTTAGAGGTTAAACTCGATATTTGCAAGGCACTAGAAAAAGAGAGTTTTTTAATAAAAAGCTAATGGCAATGTTGGTCACACATTACTAGTATTCTTGTTAACCCCTCGTGCTAAGCTAAGATGCTTGTTTTACGAGTAAGTTCACGTCGGTAGTGCAATGGATGGGATTCGAACCCATGATCTACTATGATCATGAGCAACTACATGATCGCAAGTCCGATGCCATTAGGCTTCTCCGCTTCTACCAATATGAGAAGATTTTAATAACTTTTACATAATTTTCGCTCTCATTATTTAAATGGTTATTTATTATCTAGGGGCACAAACTTTTTTAATATCTAATCGTATCATAAGACAGAAAAACATATCTCAGGCAATAATTATACTCGTACATATTTCGGATAAAACGTATCAGTGGCCACGCCTAACCATCAATTCAACTAGTCGATCGTAATGAATAATAATTAGCACATTAATAATACCGGCCTATTATTGTCCCACTGCTGGGCATAGATCTCTTCCCATAGGACATTCTGTAGGAGGATCAAGCATTGATCACAACGCTGACCCATTGAAGGTTGGCGATTTCAGAATCCAGGTTTTCTCACGATATTTTCCTTCACTGTTTCTCAATGGTGTCTTAGAAAGATTAAGAAAGTACACATCACTTTGAAAAAGTCACATTGGTATTTGACTGGGTTGGTCCTGCCACCATGAGCATACGAATTCGGTCTCTAAACGGCTTGGCTACCACAAAATTATCATGTTAACCTTGAATTCTCTATTTTTGACTGGGTTGGACTAGTGGTTAGTGACTCTGACTGCTAAGCCGGAGGCCGTGGGTTCGATTCTCACCCAGAACAAATCTTTGTGTGATGAGCACGATCATTTGTTCTGTGCCTGGGTGTTATTTATCTATAATATATAAGTATGTTTATCAGTTGTCTGCTTGCCATAGTACTGTATCTGCCTAGTTGGGGATTAGATGGCCGTGTGTGAGGTGTCCCAAAATATTTATTTATTTATTTGATCTTCTGTATTCCACACATTGTGTGTTATTAAGTTCTTTATTTCAACAATGAAGTCAACCATGCCTATCTTAAAGAAACAAGGTACTAAAATCAAAGTTGTGTTATCCTTTGTCGGCCCGCAATATCCTGTGCGGAAGTTCAATCAACAGTCTGTTTTACCTTCAGCGGCCATTTCCTGTTCACCATGCTTTAGTTTTAGTTTAGTATTCGATTATAATGGCTTTAGTATGATGCGGGCTTTGTTCGTTTGAAGTTTAGGTAACTATGTTGGCTTAGTTTGAGATCTTGATGGTGAGACGGTTAGCTGTTTCTGGATTGAGGAGAAATTTGAGTTTTTGACGATAGTAAATTAGTTATTACTAGCTGTTTCCCGCAGCTCCGCCCGCAGTCTCATTTTTTTTTATATAATTGAGATGTAAGCTATCCTATCTTTCAAGTTGGATCAAACTGCACACGGGGTGCAAATTTGATTAAAATCGGTTCAGTAGTTTCGGAGTTCATCCCGGACAAACATCGTGACACTGGAATTATATACAGGGTGTCCCAAAACTCAACGATAATCTGAGACTGGATGAAAGGCCAAGTTATACCAGTTCTGGGAAAAATAAAAAAAAAAATCTATCTCATTTAGTTCAGCGATAAAAGACATTTATAAAAAAAGTTGAATTTCGACACCTTTGGTCGCATTTTCAAGTCCTGTGGTCACCAATGTCGCATTTTCGCTGTGATTTTTTTAATTTCGTGATCTTCATTAACGATGCTATTAATCGCAACTACAAATTAATGCAAAAACATTGTTAATTTAATAAAATGAGTTAAGTTTTAGTGAGTCATGGTTCACAAAAATATTGTTAGTTAACTTTGAGACTTAATTTTGAAGAAAATATGTACTACACTACCCTTGGCAAGTTATTTCAAAAGATGGCGCATTTAATCAAGATTTAAAAATGGTGCAACACTTGCCACTTTTCTTGCCATTAAAAATTGTATTTCTTATTTATTTCAAATTGAGCGTATTTCAAAAATAATTATTGATACTTTTTTGTATTAACAGATCGGGGTCTCGAGTGTGTGTAATGAACAAAAGTGATAGAATGAGATAGATAGTGACGCTGACAGTGATCTGTTTCACTCTAGAGCGATTGACTTTTAGGATGAGCGAGACGGATAGTGACGCTTGAGGGGGGTTGTCCGTTCACAACATTTAGTACGCATCGTTTCTTCGTCTACTACGCATCTCTCGTATTCGTGTAACTATCGTACTAACGACTTTGGCTTGTGTTAATTTGCACTTGATACTGCATTCGTACTGACGACAACAATTTCATTCAAAACTATATCGTCGTAGTCTCTTTGCGGTCTTCCACCGGACGTACGAACACTGGGCAATCGTCCTTCCGAGTATGACGCATGCACATTTTAAAATACACGATAATCTGGGTGACGCTGCACATTTGGGTATCTCTCGCGATAAAATCTGGCTGCAGCAGAGGCATTACAACGGCATTTACCGTAGATAAGATGCATATTTGCATATTCTTCTGCTGTGTACAGATCCGGCATGTTGTTCACACACTATTTTCACAGCACAAATTCCAGAAAAGCAAAGCCAATGTCGTCAGAACGAATGCAGTATCAAGTCCAAAGTATCACAAGCCAAAGTCGTTAGTACGATAGTTACACGAATACGAGAGATGCGTAGTAGACGAAGAAGAAACGATGCGTACTAAATGTTGTGAACGGACGACCCCCCTCAAGCGTCACTATCCGTCTCGCTCATCCTAAAAGTCGAATGACAATCTGTCTCACTCTAGAGTGAGACAGACTGTCAGCGTCATTATCTATCTCATTCTATCACTTTTGTTCATTACACACACTCGAGAGCCCGATCTGTTAATACAAAAAAGTATCAATAATTATTTTTGAAATACGCTCAATTTCAAATAAATAAGAAATACAATTTTTAATGGCAAGAAAAGTGGCAAGTGTTGCACCATTTTTGAATCTTGATTAAATGCGCCATCTTTTGAAATAACTTGCCAAGGGTAGTGTAGTACATATTTTCTTCAAAATTAAGTCTCAAAGTTAACTAACAATATTTTTGTGAACCATGACTCACTAAAACTTAACTCATTTTATTAAATTAACAATGTTTTTGCATTAATTTGTAGTTGCGATTAATAGCACCGTTAATGAAGATCACGAAATTAAAAAAATCACAGCGAAAATGCGACATTGGTGACCACAGGACTTGAAAATGCGACCAAAGGTGTCGAAATTCACCTTTTTTTTATAAATGTATTTTATCGCTGAACTGAGTGATATGGATTTTTTTTTTATTTTTCCCAGAACTGGTATAACTTGGCCTTTCATCCGGTCTCAGATTATCGTTGAGTTTTGGGACACCCTGTATAATAGATATAGCCCTAATAATAATTAGGTATGTAGCAGTATTTTATCAGTACTTATTTACTAGACACCATTTTAAGTGGAGATTTTTTCTTTCTTTTAAATAAAGTCTAACAGGAATGTGAGTCGCACATTAGATATTAGTATTCTTGTTAACCCTTCGTGGTAAGCTAAATTCTTGTGTTACATATGGGTTCACGTCGCTAGTGCTATGGGGGGGATTCGAACCCGCGACCACATGATCGCAAGTCCGATTGCGTAGCTATTTTTTCCTCGATATAATGGTACGGTACCCTTCGAGTCCGACTCGCACTTGGCCAGTTTTTTTTTAGGCTTAGGTACTGGTTTAATATGTTTTTTTTAGTTATTTTAAATAATTATATAATACAGTCGGACAGCGCCACCGAGGCAGGCCCAGAAAGAGGTGGTCGGGAAGATCTGGACGTGTACCGCGAGGGTTGGTTCGAGGTTGCAGGCAATAAGGATGTATGGAGGGACTTGGTGGAGGCCTTTGCCCAGCAGTGGGACAGTATAGGCTAAGAAAAAATAAATCCCACCAAAAACATTAAATGTAAAAAGAGCCAAGTCTCTCTACGCAATTCTTCCATCGTAAAAAGTTTCGAGATCGCATAGGAGCCAAGTCCTGTTCAACTTAATTTGTAATAATAAATCAATATTTTGTGACTATATTAGTTTTGTTTACATTACAATAACAGTGACCTAGCCATGAGCACAATAAGATACAAACATAAAACTGCATATTTGGAGGAGTTCAAAGTAAATAATAAATAAATAATATCAGGACACCTTAACCGACGTCGGTATCATCCAACTGTGAACTGCACATGCACTATGGCGTATGTTTAGTCCATGGTGCACTCAAATTCCAATCAGTTACAAAATCATGTCCATAATAATAATTATATCAATTCAACGGTATTTGCACGTAATGACAAGGAGCAATCGACCTTTAACTTGTGCTCATGGCTAGGTCACTGTTATTGTAATGTAAACAAAACTAATATAGTCACAAAATATTGATTTATTATTACAAATTAAGTTGAACAGGACTTGGCTCCTATGCGATCTCGAAACTTTTTACGATGGAAGAATTGCGTAGAGAGACTTGGCTCTTTTTACATTTAATGTTTTTGGTGGGATCTCATTTATTTTTTGTAGGTCTCTTTCTTTTCTTTTTAGGTGATTTTATTATTTCTTGTGCTACATCTGCTGCTTATCTATCGAGCGAGGATAGGGTATTTATCGCATTGCATTGATATGTATGAAAGATTTTAGCTTTATTCATTTCATTTTAACCTAGCTTTGTTTATTAATATGCATATTCAATACATTATTACAATTTATTAATAAAAAAATGTGAGCTGTCACGGGACGCCTGGCTGATGTGAAACATAGAACATGTACTCGTAATTTGCTAACAGGGATCTAACTAAATGAAGCATAATATATTTTCCTGAAAATGCTGACTTAAATTAATATTTATTTTCATTAGTTACAAAACTATAAAATTAAAAAAAAAATACTTGTGACACTCGGGGACTGCCGCAGTAAAGCTTTTGTATAGCATTTTTTATCAACTTATGCAAATTTATTAATATTTATGCAATATTTTTTTGATATTAATTCATGTTTTTTTTTTATGTTAATTCAAGTTAACTCTTTAGCGTGGTGACCGATAAGAAAACAATTTTTTTTAGTATGCAAATTTTTCTTGGGTTCTAATTTCGACCCCATAATCGTTTTCAGTGACCTCAGAAACTATGAAAATGACACCCATGACGAAAAATTAGCAAATTTTCCTCGGCGCCGTCTTGGGTTCTAATTTCGACCCCATAATCTTTTTCAGTGACCTCAGGAACCTTGAAAATGACACCCATGACGAAAAATTAGCAAATTTTCCTCGGCGCCGTCTTGGGTTCTAATTTCGACCCCATAATCGTTTTCAGCGACCTCAGGAACAATGAAAATGACACCCATGACGAAAAATTAGCAAATTTTCCTCGGCGCCATCTTGGGTTCTAATTTCGACCCCATAATCGGTATTAGCGTCCTCAGGAACCATGAAGATGACACCCATGACGAAAATTTAGGAAATTTTCCTCGGCGCCGTCTTGGGTTCTAATTTCGACCCCATAATCTTTTTCAGCGACCTCAGGAACCATGAAAATGACACCCATGACGAAAAATTAGCAAATTTTCCTCGGCGCCATCCTGGGTTTTAATTTCGACCCCATAATGGCTGACAGTACCGACCTCTCGGAAAATTGGTTGGTACTATCTGACAGTCAACTATAAAAACGCACGCTCATTCTTCAAAGCGAATAGCAAGCGCTTTCGCGACTTCCTGTTACACACTTCCGTCCCATTTCACGAAATCACTCCCACAAATTGCAGGAAAGCAAGAGGAAAGATGTTTCACATCATTATAAATCGATTTGTTTTACTTTTTGTACATAAACAAAGAACAAAATTAACAATGCAGTCAAAATTCATACACCATGTTCTTGTAAAACCGCAAATATAAATTTGTTTCCTATTATTTACTAAGGTATATAAATTATTACCGTTTTTATAATTTTTCCTATACATGTAGCTAAAAACCTATCTTGGTGCCAAATTTGAAGGTTCTAAGTTTGCTAGAAGTACCTTAGATTTTTGATGATCGGTCAGTGAGTGAATCAGTGAGTCAGTGAGTGACAAAATGGTGTAACTTTGATCGCTCATAACTCGTAAACTGTTGGTTCAAATGTCATGTAATTTTGAGGCTGAGCTTGTTTTAATATTTACTTTAGGTCATCGAAAACCTAAACCCCTAGCTTTGTCCGTATTGATGATACAGGGGGGGTCAAATAGCCGCGAAACGCTTCGAGAAAAGAATGGTACGGCCGTGCCCGTTTTGCTCGAGACTTGGCTGGGGCACTGCCGTGCCCCCAGATAAGTATGTAATATGTAAGATTTTTTACCAATAGAAAAATACACATTATAGTGACTTAAAATAATGGTTTCTAACAAAAAACGTGGAATAAGAATACAGATTATTTGTCAGTTTTGGCACAACCCATGGTTTGGCAAGTTGAAAGTTTTAGGCCGAAATGCAAACGAATGGAGCATTTCATAGTCAAAAATACATTTTTCTACGTAAATAATGCTTTAATAATGTCGTGTTGCGGTCAATGCGAAAATACACGTCTCGGTTTGTATGGAAGAGGCTCTTTTTAATAAAAATACTGGAGGCTGTTTGTAGAGCAGCTTATATAAAAAACATAGTGTAATTTACATTATCGTGATTTATTTACACCTTTGCAGGTGTCATGATCACGAGCAGCCTGCCATTATTTTATTATTGGAATCATCAATCATCAATAGTTGTCTGGAAAAAATTGCCGTGCGAATAAGGCCTTTCTACCACCATTGTATTTTTAACGATGTTTTTGACATTCTTTTTTATGATGAACAATAAAGAATAAATTCAAGCAGTGACAAGTCGCGCTCTTGTCACTGCCGGCGTACCAGCTGTTTTAGAACCCAATGGTTTGGTACGCAGCGATGGTAAGAGACCTGACGGTATGTCATTGTTGCCTTGGAAACTGGGTCGGCCTTTGGTGTGGGACGCAACATGCGTCGACACCCTTGCGCCATCCCACGTTCTAAGTTCAGCGGCCTCACCCGGCGCTGCTGCTGGAGCCGCGGAAACCCTTAAACGGCGGAAATATAACAACCTGATGGGTAATTATATTTTTGAGCCGTTTGGGGTTGAGACGCTCGGGACATGGGGACCAGGTGCACGAGTTCTTTTTAAGGAACTCGCAAAACGTTTGGTCGACGCTACCCGTGACCAAAGGGCTGGCATGTTTTTGGCACAGCGAATCTCCATTGCTATCCAACGTGGCAATGCTGCCAGCCTTTTGGGCACGTTTCCCGTCATAGACAAAGATGACGATGAATTTTTTGATGCTTGTTAGCCTTTATTTAGTAATCCATATTACTTAATATTGGTTAGCAAGTTTTCTTTTTATAGATAGTTTTATTTATCTTATAAGTTTTTAGTTTAGTTTAGTATAATTAATATAGTTTAGTATAAGTTGTTTATAATATAAAAATTATGTATATTGTTTTACAAGAAATAAATAAAGTAACTTAGATTTGATTTATATTTAGTTGGTTTTACGAGGCCTGCCCGATTGTATTTCTTTAAAAAATGAGAGCTCTCTCCATATTCTCAAACTAACCCCCTGAACGCGGACATGTCATAAAATTCTCATTTGCTCAGTTCCCGTTATCCCGGAGCCCCGGAGTCCGGGGTCCGGGACCGATATTATCCAGTGTCTTTGGCTCCTTAGTTTTTTACAAACGCCATTATGATAACGATATTTTTATGAATTAATGCTTTTAATGATTGAAGAGGGTTGTTCAATGTGAGTTGGGGGTATAATGAGGTTATAGTTTCGGGGGTCACATTGGGGTGTGAGGTTAGGGTAATTCAGGGATGTAAAAGGAAATTTGATAATCTTTGGTCTTGAGGTCAACTGTTATCTTTTTATAAGTGAGTATAATTTTTTGTTTGGGATCTTCGCAGATCTTTATTGCTATAATAAAACGTGGCCTGTCTGATTTTTATTTGGATTTTTTGACATTTTTATGGAGTTTACCGCCGATAGACTAAACGCGAGCTTTGACTGTTTCACAGGTTTGCCGAAACCATACGTAAGAGCCTCCTGCTAGAATAATAGAATGTGGGACTGGTGGTTATTGACCCTGACTGCTAAGCCGGAGGTCGTGGGTTCGATTCCCAACCAGGACAAATTTTTGTGTGATGAGCACGATCATTTGTTCTGTGTCTGGGTGTAATATATGTATAATATGTATGTATTTATAAATATATAAGTATACTTATCAGTTGTCTGGTTCCAATAGTACAGGGTGCTTCTAAATTTTGAATCAGATGGCCGTGTGAGTTGTCCCAGCGATATTATTTATGTATACTAAGAGCTTTTAACGAATTATAAGGCCTCCAGCCTTAGCAGACAGAACCAGAGCAATAGAAAAACGAACTACGTTACCAACGTTTATTATGGTTAGGTTACTAGGTCGAGAGCTGGACCCCGCAGGGGGTGCCTGCGGGGTCCAGCTCTCGACCTAGTGCGTTGCTAACAATCTTTAATAAGGCCAGAGAGGGCCGGATCAATTTTTACCGTCTCTTCTTCTGCCAAGCCTTTTCCCAAGCTATGCTGGGGTCGGCTTCCAGTCTTCCCAGATTTAGCTGAATACCGTATTTTATATGGAGCGAATGCCTATTTGACCTCCACAACCCATTGCTAGGTAATACAGTATTCCAAAGTAAGACTGGATGTCAGAATTGTAATGACTTAACGACTATCAAAGATCACTGAATGACAGTCGGTACCAACAGCTTAACGTGCTTTCTGAGGCACGGAGGGGTCTCGATATGTTTTACAAATGGTCACCCATCCACGGACTAACCGCGGCGAGCGCGGCTTAACCTTTGTTATCGGTCAAACCATACGGGTTACACTTAGCCACGAGCCTCTCAATTTATTATTGTCTAGGATATAATTCTTATTGCTAGTTCGTTTTTATTATTTTAGACGGGCCTGTTGGTCTAGTGGTTAGTGACCCTGACTGCTAAGCCGGAGGTCGTGGGTTCGATTCCCACCCAGAACTAATCTTTGTGTGATGAGTCTGGGTGTTATTTATCTATAATATGTACGTATTTAGAAATATATAAGTATGTTTATCAGTTGTCTGGTTACCATAGTACAGGCACTGCCTAGTTTGGGATCAGATGACCATGTGTGAGATTGTCCCAAGATATTTATTATTTTATTTATTTATTGTTAGTAGATGGCTTGGTCTAGCTTAACCTAGGGACTATTGAATTTTATTATATTGTATTGTATTATAGGACTTCTTTAAGAGGGGAGGTACTTTTGTATAGCATAACTCCCAAGGATACAGGCTTCTTAACAACGGCATTATAATTATCTTAAGCCGCCGAGCAAAAACAAAGGTTTTAGTTAAGATTTTTTATAAAAAGGTTAATTAATTAACGAACAATTTTAATACACTTTTATTGAAGATAAGGAAGAAATTAAAATCAACCTATTTTCATAATTAATATAAAAGCAATCGTGTCGAAACACGTGTAACTTTAGTTATTATTAATTTTCAAAGTGTTATTTAAGACAAAAACATAATTAGATAATGAGGAGCCTTAATGTGGCTTCAACTTGTAAATAAATTGTTGTACATATTATGTGGTTACACGTGTACTTATATATAGGGTGGAATTATTCAATTCTACTTGAAGGGAAGTACTTTAAATATTGGTGATAGCAAATTATAATCAAAGAACATTCTTTTGAATACACCGTGTAATAAGAAAAAATATATCTATAATCAGATTTTTTTTAATACGCTTCGTACCTACACCCTAGAATCGAACGGGTTAGTTTTTTTTTTTAAAGATTACTAGCAATGTGAGCCGCACATTACTAGTAATCTCGTTAACCCCTCGTGCTAAGCTAAGATGTTTGTGTTACGAGTGGGTTCACGTCGGTGGTGTAATGAGTGGGTTTCGAACCCGCAACCACATGATCGCAAGTCCGACGTCCTAACCATTAGGCTACCGCTGCTTCTAAATAAATATGTAGTCGTAACTTCTTTTGTTAAGCTAATACTGTCAGTGGGTTCTTCATTAAAAGTCGGCTACCCCCTGCATCAATCTCTATCTTAACCATTTTTTTTATATATTTGCAATGTTCGACTTTGTACGTAACAAAAAAAGAAATGACCTTTTAAGTTAATATGATATAAATTAAATACCATGGTAATTTTTCAGCCGTAAGTTAAAAAAAATCACTGAAATATTGTTCAGTCTTTGAATATCGACTACCAGACCATTGCAACTGCAATATTAAATTAAATGCAACACAGTAATGAAATCATTAAGTACCAACAGAATTAAATGCTCGGAATAATACTACTTAGAGTCCGTTCACACGTAATACCATGCTTAGAGCTTGAAATCGCAGCATATGCATGCAGCGCATATGTGTAGCTGCACGCTCGGAGAAGTATCATGCTCTCACTTAATACCGAGGTGCTACACTGCGTTTCGTGCGATTTACCTACCTGTTTTACGGGCGTTTTTTTGTTTTTAGGGTTAAAACAGCATCAAGGGAATGTAAATTTAAACGTACCTATAGCTTTAATTTCAATTTTACACACAGACGGACGGACAGACGGTCAGACAGACAAAAAAGTGATCCTATAAGGGTCCCCTTATAGAATCACTTTGTTGTCTGTCCGGCCGTCTGTCCGTCCATCTGTTTGTAAAGACCATTAATATCGAATCTCCAACGCGTAGAGGTGTGAAATCGAAATTAAAACTATACGTTTAAATCTACAATTCCTTGATGCTGTGAAAAAACATACTTACAAGTTAACGTATGCTACTGTTTATATCGCAAGAATCGTATATTTTGACACACAAGGGAATCAAAATTTGTAGGGTACTTTCCATTGCCCTAGGACTTTAAAATTTGGCAAGTAATATCGTTATATTCAACAAGTACAGGGAAAGATCTGGAAAGTCCGGTTATTTAATAATATCCTGGGACAACTCCAAACTAAGCAGAGCCTGTACTATGGCAACCAGACAACTGTTAAACATACTTAAATATTTATAAATACATACTTATAGATAAATTACATCCAGACTCAGAACAAATGATCGTGCTCATCACACAAGCATTTGTCCTGGATGGAAATCGAACCCGATCGTCGACCTCTGGCTTAGCAGTCAGGGTCACTAACCGCTAGATCAACAGGCCCATCAATAATTATTATCCCCAAAAAATATACTAGGTAAAATCACAAAGCTTCCATTTGTTATTCTATAAGGTGCTACAGAAATCGCAGCGATTAGTCGCAGCACATGTGAAAGCACCTTTAAATTTCTATAACAGAAAACAAAAGAGGCACTACCTGTGACGTTTATTAGTATTCATTGGTTTAATTAAGTATAGTTGAACTGTTCGCCAAATACAGAGAGAATAATATCATTGTTCAACGTACTTATATATATTTAATAGTTTATGTACACACGTAATAGTAAAACCATACATCAAACAACAAATGTAATTAGTACAAGTTCATTACTGTTATATACTTAAAATACTATAAAGCTGAAGATTTTGTTTGTTTGTTTGTTCGATCGCGCTATTCTCAGGAACAACTGGTCCGATTTGAAAATACTTTCACTGTTAGATAGCCCACTTATTAAGGAAGGCTATAGGCTATAATTGCTGCGATAACCGACGCACACGTGGGCAGAGCCACGTGCAAAAGCTAGTAAAAATATATCATAACAACTGATAGCGTTGCATCTGTTACCTCTTTAATTCAAAATATTTAATTTAAAAAATCTTGATTTAGATCAAACTACCTCTGCCCTGCGGTTTTACCCGCACAAGTTTTCCCTGTTCCCGTAAACATTTATTTATTTTTTTCCATAAATTTCAGGAATCATTTTGAATTTAAGATCATTAAAATCGGTCCTCCCGAAGTGTTTCACCAAACCTGTCGTAATTTCTATAGTAGATTTAAATTCTTAATATCAAGAACAATAATTTACATCCAAATCACAAAATAAAGCTTTCAGATATTCTTATTAAAACTAAAACATTATTATAACAAGCGAAACCACATCAACAAAATAAAACATCACGCATGACGAAACAAGCCTTGTCTATTAACATGAAAGTATCCTTATAACTGATTTTCTCAACTAAAAATAGAAATGGTAATAGAATCTCCATTCCTTTAGAATGAATATAATTTTCCTTGTTGTATTGAGAATACTCGTATCTTTTATCATTTAAAATCTGAGGTAAATGTCGGACGCTTTTGTATATGTTACTGGAAAATAGTGAATCTTCCGGGATAGTTGTAAACTGCCCATAATCAACTCTGACTATCGCGGTCCTCTGCTGGACATAGGCCTCTCCCAATTTGCGCCACAAAACCTGGTCCGCCGCCTTCCGAATCCAGTCTATTAGGCCACCATTTTCAGGTCTTCGGTAAACCTGGCTCCTGGGTCCTTTTTTTGTCGGGGTGAAACTCTAATGACTTTAATCCACGCTGAGGCACAGCGTGGGGGGAAGTCAGACTTGCAACCAAAAACACCCTGGTCCCATCATTGCCTTTGCTGGAGCTGATCTGGCTGGTCCTACACTGATCCTATTCGCAGTCTCCACTCAAAGGCTTGTCTACTCTAACGGCTGTCGGTACTTCAACAGACATGATCAGCCCACTTCTTCTTACTAATTCTCCAAGATATGTCGGTCACTCCAGTTCTGACTATTAGAATAGAGAAACTGTCCATAAACTTCTGCCAAATAAGGTAACGGATTTTTTTGTGAGAGTGTGATTGTAATGTGTGCTTGTAATTCGACCAAGTTAGAACTAGATAATGTTGGTATCACGTTAAGTTAGGTTAGAGGTCATTCATTTCATCAGAAGTTTTAACTCAAAATAATGTCGACACTTTATTCTTACTGTATAGGTCCAGTGGTTAGTGACCGTGACAGGTAAACCGGAGTTCGTGTGATCGATTCCCATCCAAGAAAATGAGATGGTTCTTTGTCTAGGTATCATTTAGAAACAAATAAGTATGTTTATAAGGTGTCTCGTTGCCACAGTTTCTCCCTATTTTGGGTTACCTGATGAGTTGTGTGAGTTGTCCCCAGACAGTATAATTATTCTGAGTAAATTAGCAGATTAAAAATTAGCAGAGTTCACAATATTCCGGTGACATATGGACAAAGTGTGGAGGTGTGTATTGAGTGGGTTTACGGAAGAGATGGTTGTGCACTGAAGTGATTAATAATATGTATAGTGCGTATTTGCGCTGCGGTTGTACGCGATAAATATGGATTGGAAAAATCTGGACCGTAGTTAATGTTATGTGAGACCGGAAACAAACTAAATCTACCTTTTCAAAAATATTAAATCCGATTTAAGTATGTTTGAAGATAATATTGAGCGGCATAGCTGACTGGTGACTATTAATAACACTAATAATGTCATCGAATTGGGAATCTCCAATTGTTTTGACTGGTTTGTTGGTCTAGTGGTTAGTGACCCTGATTGCTAAGCCGGAAGTCGTGGGTTCGATTCCCACCCAGGACAAACCTTTGTGTGATGAACACGATCATTTGTTCTGTGTCTGGGTGTTATTTATCTATAGTACCTATTTAGAAATATGTTTATCAGTTGTCTGGTTGCCATAGTACAGGCTCTGCCTAGCTCGGGATCAGATGGCCTTGTGTGATTTCCCAAGATATTATAATGCTGCATAACAGCTTTGTTTCATTGCTTGGTTGAATTTTGTTTGGTCCAAATAAAGGCTACACAAAGTTATGTTCTCCGTTGTCTCCAAACTGGCAATGTGTATGTACCTACCGAAACCTTACCTGTACCTATGTAATCTTTTTTAACCATTTTTTTTAATAATCTAAACTAGTCTTCAAGAACTCAATTCAAACCCGTTAACCCGTCAAACACCGATAGACATTTTTAATACCGCACTCGTAATTTTTAATTTTAAAATTTCAAAAAGCCAGGCTGACCAATTAAAAATAAATTACGCGCCCGACTAAGAGCTCACTTGACGCTCAGCGCATTTCTACCTGAAAATACGTTGGAACACGGAATTCCACGTTCTAATTTCGAAAGGCGAATACGTTCATGAAATTCAAATTTTAGGAGTCGTGTTCTTTCGTTCCTTTTTTATAAATCTCGGGATTAAATGATGTCAAACTGATAGGAATTCTTTTCGAGGGATTTTGATTGTTAACATTTTACTTAGTTAGAATTCTCGTGTTTTTTTTCATTTGAGTATTTATCTTGGTGAGTTATGGGTATTTAGTAATTTGAGTTTATTTTATCCGCATTTGTTTAGTTACCTATATTGTGGGACGTAATTAGCTAGTTAGCAAAAAAACCTGTGTTTGAAAAACATTTATTTACTACCGAAAAAGTAATATTTTTAAATGATTATGTAGCTTTTTTATGTTCTTTGCTGAATATGTGAAATTACAAGTAGTACAGGAATATTTCAAGTAATTTAGTTCTTGTATTTTTCAGAATTGTCCAATCCATTGTGGCGTTTTAAACTACATTAAAAAATATGCATTATTATTAAAATTAGTACAGTCACGAGCATAAATATGTAACACATAGAGAAATTTTAAAACTTATTTAGCGAGAAGTTTTTGACGAAACTCCAAAATATATACATGATTCGAGAACTGTTATAATTTTATGTTGTTAAATGATTAAAAGTTGAACTGATGGTGACTTCCTGTTAAATTATTGTTTTAAAATTTCGCTATATGTATACATATTTATGCTCGTGACTGTACTCATAATTGTATAATATTAACACCGGAAACATTACCCCTCTAAAATACCAGGAGCATACAGGAGCCGCATTTCGGTGGGGTGCCACAGTAGAACCACTGTTGCGGTAGCCACAGACCACACTGACACCACTGTCTTATGTGGTGGCGTGGTTCATTCCAGAGGTTATTATTGTAGGAAATTACGTGAATACATCTTATCTTCTATCTATATCTATACAACATGTAACAAAACCCCTGTCAGATCCAATAAAGGCGTATGCGTGATACAGTCCGTCTCGCATAGGCGGCTTCTTTGACACAAGGCTGTAGGTAGTAAGTACGTGAACATTGAGGAGCGGTCAGTGTTGCTGTTGCCTTGGATCAGCATAGCGATTCCGATAATACATTAGACAAAGTCACAGCGAATTCGTCGGTGAAAACTAGATTTCGTATTCCGAAAACCAGTGAAAACTAAAGTGGCGACGCCAGTGTGAGTTGTGTCGGCGAATAGAACTAAATAAATGTGAAATCTTTTCACGAGTACTGTCAGTGACATTATCAATCGAAAACATGACATTTGAAAGGGGCAGATGGTATTCCGAAAACTCACTTGGCACTTTTCACGTACGAAATCACCTGTCAAAACAAAAGTTACTTATTTCTCGGTGAAAACTGAGGTGAAAACTTACGATAAATCTTTTTAATGACTAAATTACCTGTAAATTACCTAACATTGTTTCTCATTAAGTTTTTATTCTAAACCAAATTAAATGTTCATTATTTTAATGCCTAAAATAGGATAGTTCCTATTTTAGGTATTAGTATACCAACAACAGAATAACGGCGGCTTACCCTTTATATCCATCGGTCTGTATACGACTTGTATTTAGCCACGAACCCTTCTCAATAAATCACTTTATGGAATTTAGATAGACACAAGCACTCATTATTTAAACCGCACCAGTTTTTTCAAATGATACCTACGCCTAAAACAATGCCAAACTTGTTAACATTTAGAGATAATAATTTAGATTATTTAATATGTAAGTGTAGTTGGTGAAAAACCACTTGAATATCGAAGCACAAAGGTTTTTTTATTAATTAGTTAAAAACAACACCAAACACAAACTTCTGAATGTACACAAACAATTTGTTTACATTTATCAACTTTTCGTACCGAGTGCTGTCATAGCAAAGGTAATAACACATACAGCCAATACAATCCTATTAAATTAAATAACACCCTTTTAGCTTCTTGAAGAATTATTTTAACCAACAAACATTCAGTAATCAGTCTCGAGAACATATCTTATGGAGTCTAGATCCTTAAATTGAGTAATTATTTAAAAAAATAAGGTTTATTTGATGTTACTAAAAGCAAGTCCCGTCTAAGCCCACCTCTAAAGTTTTCACCTGAGATTTCGACATCACTTGAACTTGAGTGCGTCAAAGCAAAGTTTCAGAATACGGTGAAAAGTACAAGTGAGGTGAGCAGTGAAGTGAGTGTGAAAATCTATGTGAGTGGTGAGGTGAGTTTGGTCATTTTCGGAATCGCTAGGCAGTTTTTATTTTTATTAATACATTTTCACTGGGGAAAAATAATAATCTCCAATCCATTTAATGGCTACGTATATGTGTTCGCAGTACGATACCGAATAATACTCTCAGGGATCACACAGGGTTTTTGTTACACGCTGTATATCTATATCTATAAAATTCATGCTTTTGGAAGTCGCTTAAAAAGTGAAATGAATTCAATTGAACAATGGGCGCTCCTAGAGTCATTTTGGTATAATTAGTTAAGGTATACAAAGCGCAATTTATTCAGGATTACCAGAAGAAAATTTAACCATTTAATTCATATTTATTTATTTGTCAGAAAAAGGAAACCGATCTTTGTGTATATCCACACCTTCATTCTATTAAAAAAGACATGTGCTTTCACTCGGCAATCACACCAAAAAACCTTTTCACGAAAATATCCCGGAAGTCAAATCCAAGACCACTTACTCGGCAATCCGTATACAAGATCAATAAAGGCAATGGGGTGTTACGGCTCCAATTGTTCGTCTCCCAACACTTCCTGTTTACCTCTAAAGGTCCAAGTTCGACCCTGACCCAGTTAAAACCCCGACAATTATACAACTCTGTCACGTTTATAAAATTCTGTAGAGGTAAGATGTGACCTTAAATAAGCCGGTATATTTTGTTTAAATAGTACCCCAAATAAAAGGTTATTTTGTAGATTAGAGCTACAATTTGTGTTCTTTTGCTAAACTTTGTTTTCGTTTTTTTACTAACCAATTAGAAATTGGCAATTATTACCAACACTTTGTTTTCTTTTTTTTTTCGAATGTTTTATTTTCATGTCTTTCACTAACCAGTTGTACTAACAAGTTTTTGTAATTTATATCTCGTATAAGAAAGTGCACCCTATGGACGAAATTGGTCTGAAATAAAGATTTATTAATATTATATTAAAAACCCTTTTCCCAAGCTATGTTGGGATCGGCTCCCAGTCTTACTGGATTTAGCTGAATACCTTATTTTACATAGAGCGACTGCCTATCTGACCTCCACAACCCATTGCTAGGTAATACAGAAAGTATTCCTTAGTAAGACTGGTTGTCAGAATTGTAATGACTTAACGACTGTCAAAGATCACTGTTTGACAGTCGTGACCAATGGCTTAACGTACTTTCCGAGGCACGGAGGGGTCTCGATATGTTTACATATGGTCACCCATCCACGGACCAACCGGGGCGAGCGCGGGTTGACCTTGATTATCGGTCAAACCGCTTACACTTAGCCACGAGCTCTCAGACTACACTTTACAACACAAATATAAAAAAAAAAGTGTGTGCGTGTAACCTTTACGCGCGATTGAAGTAAAACTTCTTTGACGACATATATCACTGAAATGATTAACTTAGAAAAAAAATCTGAGTTACTCCCTAGTCGCGCCTAAAGAAGTTTTACTTCAAAAACAAAAAGGTTTTATTATAAAGAGATTTTAAGCAAGTACCTACTTGCATAACTTTATATTGTACGCGATGTTGAGGTTGTATTGATACTCTTTGGTGTTTAAAGAATGTTACCGGCCATGTTAAATGAAATTGATTTCAAAATAAGAAAAAATTACTTCAATTATTATTTTTAAATGGCGGAAACTACACAGAGCGTTACTTCCGTCAGAAAAAAAATCTGAGTTACTCCCTAGTCGCGCCTAAAGAAGTTTTACTTCAAAAATCAAACACATACACACATAATTTACACATCCAATTCTAAACAAATATCCCAAAAATAACCACACTAAGAAACGAACTCTATGATCCACAACTTAAAGTTCTTTTTCCATATTACATCCAAGTGAACTCAGTTTGGTCTACGCGTATAGAATTGACGATGAGATGAGTTACTTCCCATGCATTACTGCTACTTAAAGGGGACCATAAAGGTTTATATTTTAACCCATGTTTCAACAACTATACGATAAGGTTCCTTGGGTTAAGTTTGCTTTCGCTGGATATAAGTAAATCATGGAAAATGATGTAGTGGCAACAGTATCAAGAGGTCAAAGCAACGGCATTAAAAAAAAAGAAAATGGTTTAGATCTGTAATTTTTATACATTACTAGCTGATGCACGCGGCTTCGCCCGCTTGGATCTTGGGTAGCAAATTATATAGGAAGCGAGTAAGATCTAAAATATTGAATAGCATCTAACCACAAATATAAATTCTTATCTCAAAAACAAATTGTTTTTTTTTTTCATTAAAAGTATCCTTTATTACTTCTTATACTTACCTCTAAGAATAGAACAAAGTTTCATGATGATCGGTTAAGTAGTTTACGCGTGAAAGCGTAACAAACAAACTTACATTAACATTTATAATATTATTAGTAGGATGTTTTATAAGTATGTGGCATACAACATAACCACTTTATTTTGAATTTGACAAAACTCATTTCCAAGACTGATCTCTCAAGGCTTTCGCGTTAATTCCCGTTACGTAATTTTACTAAAGCTCAAAAACAATATGTTTTGTTGAACGCGTTAACCTCAGGAACTACAGGGCTGATTATATATGCAAAATTGTTTCAGAGTTACATAATTAGGAAGATTACATTTATTGAGGAAGGCTATAGGTTATTTTTGCCGCGACAAACGACGCTCACGCGGGCCGAGCCGCGTGCAAAAGCTAACTTTATTATAATGACTAACAAATGCCCGCAGCTCCGCCCGCGAGGGCGTCGGATATCGCTGCAAAAAGTAGCTTATAGTCTTCCTATGGGCTATCAAACACTAAAAGAATGATTCATAAAGGACCATCGGTTCCTGAGTTCAGTTCGTTCAACCAAACAAACAAAAACTCTTTTCATCTTCATAATACTTATTAGTTATTAGTATAGATGCAAAGCGGTAATTTAAAATTTTACTAACTCCTCTGTCCGAATCACTTAATCTCACGTAGCCAATCGAACAAAAAAGTCGTTAATTTTAAATTCTTAACCGTGAACAAGAAAGCTATGTACATAAAAATCCTATTAAACTCATCGAATATTGCTTTGGGTGTTAATTTGGTTCAAATTTATCGCGGGCCAATTGCAAATATATAAGGGTGGGTAGAAAAGTATTCCTGATTTATGTGATGCGGTCGCTTTAAAACGGATGTACCGGGAGCTGGGATCTCTTTTATTTTTTACTTAAATAATACCAGATTTTTCACAATTTTTTTGAGGGTACTCGAATCTTAAAGAAAATAATTTGATGACTTCCGTGGTTGAGTGGCGGACACCGGTCTTCAAGGTGCCGCTAGCTCTGTGGTCCCGGGTTCGATCCCCGGACGGGTCAATATTGAAAAGATTTTTTTTTTCTCGGGTCTGGGTGTTTGTGGTACCTTCGTTGTCTCTGATTCCATAACACAAGTGTTTTAGCTACTTTGTTGAGTTGTCCACATTTATTTATTTATTTATTTAGTTCGGGGAAGAGGAAATAAGAGGAGTGGAGGGCAGTGGAAACTATCTATACGATTTAACTATTTATACGACGCCATAAATACAATAGACTGGTCTGAAATATACGATGTAGAAGATCCTAACCTCGCTTTAGATTTGTATTATAATATGATTAATCAAATTCTTGATGCTTGTGTACCCATAAAAAGACCAAAGATTAGTGATAATAATAGTAGTCGTAAATATCCCGTTTGGTATACATCAGATCTTATTAAGGCCATTAAAACTAAATATTTACTACACAAACGGTATAAAACCAGTAAGTTACATAGTGACTATGAAGCATTTGCTCAATATCGAGCGCAAGTAAAGGAGCAGACCGCGCTTGCCCATGATTCCTATAGAGACCGCGTACAAAACCATTTAGCCACGGAACCCAGAGCATTCTGGAATTACATTAGAACCAAAAAGAAAAGCTCGGGCCAATGTAAGTTGGTAAAAGATGGGCGTACTTTATCAAACGAAGAATGTGCGGACGAGTGTGCCAGGTTTTTTCACTCTGTATATAACCAGGAATCGGCCACATTGAGCGCGGAAGCCGCGAGTATTTCCGCCCTACCGAGCAGTGCGTGGGCACACCTCGGCCGCTTAGAGCCGGCTGTGGTGCGCAATGCGCTTGCTCGCTTGCCGCCTAAGCGCTCAGTGGGACCGGATGGTATTCCACCCTTCATTCTTAAGGATTGTAGAATGGTACTGTTTGAGCCGTTGTTACATATATTTAATATATGCATTGAGTCTGCGACATTTCCGGATCGCTGGAAACTAACGCGTGTAGTACCGGTACCAAAATGCCCTGGAGGTACGGAAGCCAGTGATTATAGGCCAGTGGCAGTCTTATGTTCTGCAGCCAAGGTTTTTGAAATGGCTATTCACAGCTCATTATACGCAGAAGTAAACGCCCATTTGTCTGATGCGCAGCACGGCTTCCGCCCGGGGAGAGGAACGACGGGGAACTTACTGCAACTGATGACGCTTGTGGTTCCGGTGGTGGATGCAGGATTGCAGGTGGACGTTGCTTACCTAGACTTTAAAAAGGCGTTCGACACAGTTGATCATGATGTTCTTCTTTCCAAGTTGGCAAGAGTAGGCTTTACGTTACGCACGCTGAAATTTTTTGCTAGCTACTTGCGGGACAGACAACAGTATGTCGATTGTGGTGGTTGCTGCTCTGAACCTTACTACACGAAATCCGGGGTGAGTCAGGGTAGTAATTTAGGCCCTTTTCTCTTTATATTAATGATTGATGACTTGCCAAATATCGTCCAAAATTCAACATGCCTTCTTTTTGCTGACGACCTAAAATTAATTCGCAAAATTAAGGAGAAAACTGATTGTAACATGCTGCAATTGGATATAAATAAAGTTAATGAGTGGAGCCGGATTAATAAGCTTTATTTCAACGTTGCCAAGTGCTCGGTACTCTCGTTCACTCGAGCGAGGGTACCCCACCACCACAATTATCACATGGAAATGGAACCACTGCAGCGTGTTACTGAAGTCAAGGATTTAGGCGTCTATTTCACCGAAGACGTCCAGTTTCGAAAGCATGTCGTAAATGTTTGTAAAAGAGCGTATCGTAATTTAGGGTTCCTCTTACGTCAGGCGAATGAATTTACGAATATCAGGGCAATAAAGGTGTTGTATGAAGCTCTAATCAAAAGCCACTTGGAGTGTAATGCATCAGTTTGGAGTCCACATGAAGTCAAATATATAAATATGATTGAACGTATCCAGAATAAATTTGTCAGATTTATGTATTGCAAGCTATACAATGTTTATCCTGGATACCCACTCCTCTATCCAACATTATTCATCCTGGGTATGGTAGGGTATTTCAAATTGGAAGTGAGGCGTGAAGTAGCACTAGCAACGTATTTATTTAAAATAATTCGTGGTAGGACGCACAATCCGTCCATACTAATGGAGCTTAGATTTTCTGTACCGGACGATTACGTTGGGCGCAGGAGGCAACCGAGGCTGCTGGTGGTGCCGAGAGCGCGCACCAATCTTTTACAAAAAGCGCCTATTACACGCGCACTGCGCACGCTCAACATGGTGGCTGATAGACTTGATATATTTTCATGTTCGTTGAGCGAGTTCACAAGGCTTACATATTGGGTGAATTGTAATATTTAATTAATAGCTATATTTAAGTTTATATTATGCTGATTTTAGAATAACTACATCTATTGAATTAGGTTTTACCTGTAATGATAGATGTAAGGTGTATAATAAATAAATAAATAAATAAATAAATAAATAAATAAATCTTTTATTTAAGAAATCAATATTGCAACACATTAGTGCTACAATCTATTTATCAAAAACACCATCTACAAAAACAACATCTACATCAAAATAAATACATCATACAAGTCACTTGGGAACCTACAAAGGCTATAAGTTTGATTAAAATCTATCGGAAACCGGAAATAACTTGACCTCCTGTCAATAACATACTCCTTTGTTGAGAAGGTCAATTAAAATGGATGGTATTATATTGATGTTTATTCAATTATGCTGGGATAGAGTTTTCTTGAAGTATTGAGGATCATTCTGAAGGATTAATTCCACTTTGTCAATTTAACATGTTCTATTTGTTGTTTTTTTGTGTCTTCACTATTTATAATAGGCAAGGACAGTAATTCATTTTGTTATTAAAGATCCTTTTTCTGAAAGTTAGTCCAGCAGCATCAGGTGAACACCCAATGTCGTGAGCCAGTGTCGTGGTGGTTTAGTGGCTCAGTGAACGGATATGCGTGCACAAGGTAGCAGGTTTGAACCCTTTAAAGGCAAGTTCCAAGACTCCTATTAAGTCTGAAACTAGTCGGGCAATCCTAAGAATGCACTTGACTCGTGAGGAAACCTTTTTAATTTAAATAATGATGAATAACCTACACAAAAACTAAATGTATTTGAAAAAAGAAGAAAAAACGAAAATGCATTTCTTCGCGCCACATGCGACGCATAAAATAAAGAAATAATAAACAACTTAAACAATAATTTAAAAAATATTAGGGGAAATATGCTTCACAGGTGTGGCTGTTTCACTAGCTATTTAAATGAAGCTAATAGATAAAATACGATGAAAAATGTCGCATAGTAAATAAAATTTATTTAAATAGTAAAATATAAACATATTATTTTTAATTAACATAAACAACATAAGTCGAGTATAAACAACATAAGTGGCTCACTGGCATATTTATTATCTTTATTTTATTAAAATGTATAGTATTTCGAAAAAGAGGTTCACACTCCCGGTCTATTACGCGGGTCGATGCTAGAGCCGGTTACGACTGGATTTATCCGGCTTGTCGCTTCTTTGGCTCAAAATGGGGCATAATTTAGTCTACTTTGTGGTCGACGGACGCCACAATTCGATTTTACTATTCTTAATGTAGATGCTACTGTTTAAAAGTTAAGGCGCTGAATTAAATGAATTGAATGAATTAAGTTTATAGAAAAGGAAGTTTAAAAAAATTAAGTAATGTTTATGTGAATGGATATTTGGTACTCTGTTACTCAAGAACTGCTTAACAGATTTGGATATAATATACATATATATTATAATTAATTTATAGCTAATTGTTTCTCATAAATGGTTTACAAATAAAAATAATGGATTTGGTTTTTTTTTTGCAAATATATAGTTTACAAATTGGATTAAGACATAGAATATTATTTTCCGATACATATACAGGAATATAATTATCGCAGGTAAAATCGCAGTTTTAAACCATCGGGAATAAAACCCACGACTTATTTTCACTAACAGGTTCAGGCTAGCCACACAAAAATGGAAATTGTAAAACCACCTACCTATTGTGAACAGAAAAAAAAAATTAACTATTCAAATGATACCCATTATTTTCTTACTACTATATAAAATACTCCTAATGATATTTGTTACTCAATCACGCGAAAACGGCTGAACGGATTTGGATGAAATTTGGCATGCATGTTGCCTTTGACATGGTAAAGAACACAGGCTGCCTTTTATCCCGATTCCTTAAGTAGTTCCCGAGGGAAAATTGAAAATTGTTTACGAGCTAAGCCGTGGGCAGACAGCTTTGAAATTTGGTATTTTTCTCTATTACAGCGCAAGCTATCACACGGGTGAAAATTTTATTCCATTTTTCTTTACTTTTTGGACCCAATTCTGAAGTCCACGCAGACGAAGTCGCGGGCAGAAGCTAGTACATAATAAAATAAAGTATTTTGGTAACAGCACAAATGAAAGTACCTTAATTTTAAAGGACAAAACAGTATTTTTAAACCCAAGTTCTTTGGAACTAAAAGGAAGTTAATCTTTACGCTTATTTTAATGGAAACAATCGCTGAAAAGACAAGCTAGACGTAATTTTACTTTTAAAAGAATTCCAAAGGTTAAGATGTTTAAGAAAGAATTTTTTTACTTGAAAATTGTGGGGTGTTTTGTAAAAGGTACTTTGGCGTTAAAAGGAAAAGAATCTGAGTGTATAACAAGACGTTATTATATAACTACTTAGTTTATAAGTCTTTGAATATTTAACTAGAGTTTCGTTTTTATAGCCATAAGCTAGTTAATTTTGAGTTGAAGATTTCTTCAGAACGGTAAAATACAGCTTTTTAATTCAGTATATCTTTTTGACTGGTATAGGTCACCACGCTAATTACCACTGTGGGCGACGTGCTGCAGGTTCGATCCCCGCATGAGACAAGCATTTGTGTGATTCACAAATGCTTGTTCCAAGTCTGGGTGTTGTTTGTGCATGTGATTTGAATGTTTGTGAAACCCCCGCGAGACAAGGATTAAATTCCTTAGTGCGGGCGTCGTTTTCTTATAAAAAAAATAATCCGTAGATTATTTTCAAAAATAAAATAAAAAATATCTACATTGTCTAGGGTATTCTTTGTGGTAGCTTCGTTGTCTCTGATTCCATAACACAAGTGACTTAAGCTACTTACTTTGGATTCGGAGCAATGTATGTGATGTTGTCCACATTTATTTCTTTATTTATAGATTTAATTTATTAGTAAAGACCCCTAGCAACACAATTGGAGCTTGGAACCCAAAAATCTGTTCTTCTCATCGCTAAAAGTATTCCAGCTAATTAATACAAATACAAGTAATATAATAATTTTAATATACAATACAGGATTAATTAGACAGTAGTGCGGATATTGCACGAGGTAATCAGGTGCATAAAACTGAACAAGTTTCCCCAAGGAACATAGGTTGAAGTCTTAGAATGGTAAATGGAATTTTCACATTGACAGATCAGGGACTTAAGTTTGTATGAAAAGATGATTTTCAATTTTTCCTTGGGGAAAATTGTTCAGTTTTATGTGTCTGATTACCTCGTTGAATATTCGTACTCCTTTTAAATTAATCATCTATTGTAAAAAATTCCAAGGTATAAAACCTGTGTATATTTTCTTTTTGCAATTATTATAATTAAACAGGTTATTAAAATTAATATTCATATGCAGACAAAGACGTGGCTGGTAGCTAGTTTTGTAATGTTATAGAGATTTTTGTTGTAATTTACTAGTGTACCTTTTATTTCAGCTTTGTATTTTTTTATTTCGTAACTTTTCGACTAATGGCATCAGTTTTTATATTCATTTTTAATATTTCATTTCAGATATTGTAATCAAAAATTTTATACTATTCCAGTACAGTAAAAACAAAAACAATAATCCATTTGAATTAAAAATTCTCGAACAACTAAAACTGGATATCAATCAAGAGAGAAAATTATGGCTTAATGGAACAGAAAACATATTTGTTATTTTGTTTCTATCTGTACCTACTGTTTTTAATAAAGTTTTATTGAAAGTATTTTTTCAGTGGCTTAAATAATTTTAGGTTCCACAAAATGAACTCTATTAATGATTATTATAAAGCAAAAACCAACTTCAATTGAAATAAAAAAACTATAGATTTGCCGGACATAACATGTTCTCTTTTTAAGTCGGTTAAAATATATCGCTTTCGGAAGTTAAAATGAGGGTGCTGTGTTTTCGAATATACCATATTTATATTATCTACAAATCGCATTCGCACTCAATAACCCATCTTCATATTTTTGGAATTTCAACACTAATAATATTAATGTTCAAGGCGGAAACAGTTTTTCAGCGCGAAATATTCACGACATTTTACACCATAATCTCGGAAACGAGAAAGATACATTTCAACAAATTTCAAAGTTAAATTATAAAATTCACAGGCAAACTTAACGGGAGAGACTTTTGTGCCAGTTTCAATGTAGTTTTGTGGTCCGACCCACACTTGCCAAACTTGCTTGTTAAATTTTGAATACAGCGCCATCTAGCGATTTTAATGAGTTATTAAGAATACTAAATATGGTGGCTGAATTTATTATAAGGAAACATGAAGAAAAAAGTGAACTGTTTTATTTTTATTTAACTCTAATTTTGTGTATTTGAGAGATCGTAGCTCGGAAATTAATAAACTGACTAGACTCTTGCTCGCGAATTCGCCAAAAAAGTAAAAAGTAGCCTGAACCTTCTTTAATAAAAGTGTTATCTAACACAGAAATAATTTTTCAAATCGGTCCAGTAGTTCCTAGATTATCGCGTTCAACCAAACAAATAAACTCTTCAGCTTTGTAATATAGTATAGATTTGATGCGACATTTTTGAAAGCTGAGCTGGTCATGATCGGTCTTAGTTATAATTTACAAAAGTAGGTTCAGCCGTTTATGACTCACGTCCCACGCCCACATCCACTGCCCACGCCCAATAATCAGTCACTGTGTTTTTGTAGGAGAAAAATAGAAAGACTGATTGCAACGCACATATCTTACGCACATATTCTGTGCATATTCTTTGTAGGATTTTCGTTAGATTCCGTTTAGAGATCGTATCAAAATTCGCATAGATTTGATTATCAGTCCTACAAAAAATCAGACGACCGATTTGCATCATTTTTTCTCAACTAATGCGAATGACTAAACTACTGCATAATGAATGCGGTGCAATGTCGGACGCATAGGTAGGGAATAAATAGATGTGTTTTCTGTTTGGATGCGTATAGTACAGGCTACCTTTACTGTCCATTCCTACAAGCTGACTTATAATTAAATACCATGTTAACCAATATCGGGAGGAGGTAAGTCAAACACTACAGAAGATAGATAGGCCCTTTGAAAAGTCGGATAAAAAATACATACAACTTTTTTCGGCATGACCGACATTGTAAGCGAACCCAAAGTTCAAACTAGTTAAATAATATCAGTGGTCTGTGTGAAACATTCCCAACTAGCTTCGCTTAAATCAAAATTTAGCATATCTCATCCAATTTAAATTGTAAAATTCAAAGTTATTCATCACTTTAAGTTGTGGCCAAACGTTTAACTTCTTTGTTATTCGAATACGTTTTATTATATACTAGCTGTTTCCCGCAGCTCCGCCAGCGGTCTCTTATTTATATATTTTTTTATATATAAAAAAATGAGATGTAGCGTGCAAATTTAATTAAAATCGGTTAAGTAGTTGCGATCAGAGGGGTTATTGGTTATATCTAGTTGACAACCCAAGCGATTTTAAAAGGATAAAAATAACGGTTAAAAAAACTTATTTAATATCGGCTAACGTCGGTGACCGATTGCTTTGTAGCAGTTTGCTTTGAAGTCTAGTTGGTCATAAACGTTAAACAGCACGAAATTTGTGTTTTCAGTTTTTTTTTGGTATCTAAGCATTCGTTGACAAGTCGCTTTAGCCAATAAGCCTACAGTAGTGTTTAATTTACAAGATAAAGTAAGTCCGAATATGGTAAGCAAAGTTGTTAGTTCTTAAGTTTCAGATTGCAATTGAGCATAAGGTGTTGCAAAATATTTTTCTTTCGAAAGGTAAAATGAAACTAGTTGCGCGGTTCCAAATGTCATTCCTATGAAGAAGAACCGGCGAGAAACTCCATCGGTTACTCTTTTAAAAATGATATTGAAGATATACAATGTTTGCACAAAAATATATTCGTTGAAAAATATGCGACAATAAAGTAAACAGCAACAAGGTTCAAATTATCGTATGTAATCAAAATGGCTGAAAAGGAGAAAAGAACCGTTAATTTTACTAAAATATACCTTGTTCACACACATACTTAACTACCCTCTAAAATACAGTAGCAAATCCTACTAATTCCTACTAATATTATAAATGTGAAAGTGTGGATGATTGGATGTTTAGATGTTTGGATGTTTGTTACTCAATCACGCAAAAACGGCTGAACGGATTTGGATGAAATTTGGCATGCATGTAGCCTTTGACATGGAAAAGAACATAGGCTACCTTTTATCTCGTTCCTTAATTAGTTCCCGAGGGAAAATTGAAAATTGTTTTCGAGCTAAGCCGTGGGCAGACTGCTTTGAAATTTAGTATTTTTCTCTAATACAATTTTATTTCATTTTTCATTACTTTCATATTTTTCATTTCTTTTTGGACCCAATTCTGAAGTCTATGCAGACGAAGCCGCGGGCAGAAGCTAGTATTCAATAAATCCCTCACTTTAATATATCCACAACAAAAAGCATCGTGCAATATACAGTACATTTACACGGCTACGTTAACCGCGAGCTTTCATACGAATGACGGCTTGAAGCGTGTGACGCACTGCAGTTAACTGGTTATTTATTAACTAGCTTTTGCTCGCGACTTCGTCCGCGTGGAGTAGTATTTTCAATTTACCACCCTTTTCTCCCCTTTGGGGGGGAATTTCCAAAAATCTTCTCTTAGTGGTAGCCTACTCCTCCTAACAAACCCACATGAAAAATTTCAGCTCTTTACGATCAGTAGTTTCGGCTGTGCGTTGTCTGTCAGTCAGTCAGTAACGGAAGAGTTTTATATAATTATATAGATTTTGCATCTACCCTCGCTTTGGTATAATTTGCGTATAGGTTTTTTTTGGGTGAATCTCGTTTGGGTATGACAAGATTGATGATGGTTAAGTTGTTTAATAAAGATTCAATGATTTTATTAGATATCTAATTATTTGCCTGAAAAATCCAGAAAAAATAGTTTTCGATTTTATTAAAAGAACATTTTGTAGCAATAGAAACACACATTTCTTATTTTTTGTTAGGATTGACATACATTTTATATTGTAATTAGTTGATAATTAGAAACCTTGTTACTTATTTATCTTTTTATTAATTGATAAAAAAAATATGAAATTTACAAAAAAAAACTGTTTTATAAAAATAAGTTTTCTAGCACCACACCCTTTTTTAAGTTGTTAATAACTAAAAGTTATAACTATATTACGTTTTATAACAAACAAAGAATACGTTATAATTAAAGAATCTCTTTTCGGTTAAAAAGGGTACTTGTTAACAAGCAAACAAAAACAACATTCATTTAGTAGCCCCACGGTGGGCGCCACTAATATTTTTCCTCAAACTTGTTACCAAATTTGACCTATTAACGGTTTTATCTCTACAAACTTAAACTACTGTTCTCCCCTAATGCTATAATTTAATGGGACTTCGTTTTTATAACAAAGGTGGGGGTCCCACGTTGGGCGCCAACAACGTTCATCCGAATTCTAATCTAGCAACATTCTTGAACCAGTCAGATTTAAAAATTCATTACCTTTGAGATAAAAGTGTGAGGGTTCAGGGTACCCCAAGATATTTTAAGAATTTCGTATACATTTTTAATACGGAATCTTAATTTTGAATCTGCTCAAGTCAAAAGTATTTGAAGTTGGATAAAGATGTTTTGTAATTATTAAAATAAAGTCGGTTATGCTAAAAAATGTTGAGAAAAAGAATTTAGATTTTTATCACTGGGTACCTCTCACTTTGTAAGTTTTCAGTCAAGAACAAAAGTCTTTATAAACAAAAAAAATTACTCGGTAGAATAATATATATATCTATTATTATCTATACTTTTATCTATCATATCTACACTAATATTATAAAGCGGAGAGATTTGTATTTTTGTGTGTATATTTGTAATGAATAAACTCAAAAAATACTGTGCCGATTTCAAAAATTCTTTCACTATTAGTAAACTATATCCACCCTGAGTAACAAATGCTAAATTTTTCTACAAAAAAATATATAATTAAAAAAAGGAAAGCATTAGTATCCTTAAAAATCCCTTAGTAACACAGGCTTTATTACTTACTAGAAAAGAATAAAGGCGGCGCTGGGGGCCACAGTTATTATCTAATAAAAACATCTTTGCCTACCTCATTTCACAATAGAACGCCGTAATGATACACAAATACTCAAGCAACTGCAAATACCAACTTCACAAATAAATTGCTCTGCCACAACAACAATGAATGCGCTGAAAGTTTTATTATTTTGCATTGTAACTCTAAAATTATAGCATACAGAACCACATTAATATGCTTTATCTGGACCGGAAACAAGGGTTGTATGGTCAGCAAACTAGAGATTAAAACTAAGCGAAATGGTAATTTAAATGAGAAATTCTACTGAAGTGTTAAGTATATTACAGTACAAATCATTAAAATACCGGTCTATTATGTCCCATTGCTGGGCAAAGACCGCTTCCCATATCGAGAAGGAACGAGTATATATCACCGCGGCTTGGAATTTTTGGAATCCAGGTTTTCTCACGATGTTTTCCTTCACCGATTGTCAATGATGTCTTAGAATAAGTAAGAATGTACATATAACTTTTAAAAAAGGTCACATAGGTAGGTACTTGCCTTAACTGAGTTCGAACCTGGAACTTTGTGCACACAGATCCGTTCATTGAAACTCTTGACCACGAAAATATGGTTTATACAAGTACATACAGTAATAAGTACTGTATGTATTTTATTAATTGATAGCTTCTGCCCGCGACTTCGTCTGCGTGGACTTCAGAATTGGCTCCAAAAATAAATGAAAAATGTGAAAGTAATGAAAAATAGAATAAAATTTTCACCCGTGTATAGCTTAAATTTATAAGCTGTGTGCCCACGGCTTAGCTCGTAAACAATATTTTATTTTCCCTCGGGAACTACTTAAGGAATCGGGATAAAAAGTAGCCTATGTTCTTTTCATGTCAAAGGCTTCATGCATGCCATTTCATCCAAATCCGTTCAGCTGTTTTTGCGTGATTGAGTAACAAACATCCAAACATCTAAACATCCCACTTTCACATTTTAGTAGGATTTTCTTCATCTGTAAATCCTGCTGATATCTTTTATAATAAAAAGACGAGTAATAGAGAGGAATGGAAGGAAAATACGCATTGCGCCGACCCCATATGAATATAAGGGCAGGAAGAAGAAAAAGATCTCCTACTATCATCATTATCATCCACGCAAAAATCTATTTAGCGGAATTGAAATAAATTTTACATAATGATAACTTATAACCTGAAATAATTTCATACCTTGTATCCATGACATATATAACAATAAGTTGACGTTCTTTGCTGACTGTACACATTTAGCTTAAAAGTAGGTACTTGATGTACTTATGCAGAACATTGTTGTTATTTTTAGTTAGGTATAAATACTAATAAAATGATTAAAGAAGCGTTGATAAGTTCGTTATTGAAATAAAATCGGACAAGTGTGATTCGGCCACCGAGGGTCCCGTACAAAGACCATAGTTTTCAAACCATTTCCTGTACTTGTAGTGTATAACGATATTACTTGTCAAATTTCAAAGTTCTATGTCAATAGGTAGTTATAATCCCCATATAACCTATAAATTATGGATTCCCTTGAGAGTGTCGAAATATAAGTTTTTTGCGGTATAAACGGCTGTATCTTTTTTTTACCTTGATTTAGAAGTTTGATATTATTCACAGCGTCAAGGCACCTAACGTATAGTTTAAAATTTGACTTGATACTTCCAAGAGTTATCGAGATAAATGATTTCGACCAACAGACAGACGGAAGGACGGACGGACAGACAAAGTGATCCTAAAAGAGTTCTGTTTATCCATTTAGGGAATGGGTACGGAACCCTAAAAACGTATTAGATTGTGAAAAGGGTATGATGTAATACTGTAGTATTATATCAAAGACCACAAAATGGACGGGCGCGTGGCTAAGTGTAAGCTGTACGTTTTGACCGATAATAAAGGTTAAGCCGGGCTCGCCGCGGTTGGTCCGTGGATGGGTCACCATTCGTAAACATACCGAGGCTCCTAAGTGCTTCGGAAAGCACTCGCATTGGTCCCGACAGTCATACTATTACATACTAGTGATCTTTGACAGTTCGCAAACAAAAATCAACACTATAAAACAACATGTCTTCCATTGTTCCCGCCAAATTGAGTCTTGAATCCGACATTATGTAAAGGCAAGCTTATTGCCCTGGATTAAGGTAGATTATCTAAATGTTGGTCACTTTGTAATAAAACTAACAAGGGGATGTCACCTAAATAAGGGAATAATATAACCGTTATAAATAATACTAGCCTATGAACTGCGATTTTGAGAATTCTCTTTTTCAAGATTACTAGCAATGTGGGTCACACATTACTAGTATTCTTGTTAACCCCTTGTACTAAGCTAAGATGCTTGTATTACGAGTTAGTTCACGTCGGTAGTGTAATGGGTGGAATTCGAACCCGCAACCACATGATCGCAAGTCCGACGCCCTAGCCATTAGGCTACCGCCGCTTCAATGTTCCATTTTGATTTTTTTTCATCATCTTCTGTCTAGCCTTATCGTATAAGACTGGTTGTCAGAATTGTAATGACTTAACGACAGTCAAAGATGACTGTATGACAGTCGGGACCAACGCGAGTGCTTTCCGAAGCACTTAGGGGCGTCGGTATGTTTACATACACAGGCTAGAAGCTTGTCTCATATTGGTGAAGACATACCTGATGGGATGCTAGCAACCATAGCAATTATTTGACGGGCCTGTTGGTCTAGTGGTTAGTGACCCTGACTGCTAAGCCGGAGGTCCTGGGTTCGATTCCCACCCAGGACAAATCTTTGTGTGATGAGCACGATCATTTGTTCTGTGTCTGGGTGTTATTTATCTATAATATGTATGTATTTAGAAATATATAAGTATGTTTATCAGTTGTCTGGTTACCATAGTACAGGCTCTGCCTAGTTTGGGATTAGATGACCGTGTGTGAGATTGTCAAAGATATTTTATTTTTATTTATTTATATTTTTACTCGCAATAACTCTTTGAGCAAGCGTCGTGATCAATTTTCGTCCCTCTGTGTACAGAGACCATTCATTGCTTAGCTCTAGAGCTGTTATATTTTAATATATACTAATATTATAAAGCTGAAGAATTTGTTAGTTTGTTTGTTTGAACGCGGTAATCTCAGGAATTACTGGTCAGATTTGAAAAATTCTTTCACCGTTAGATATGCCACTTATTGAGGAAGGCTATAGGCTATAATTTGTCACGATAACCGAAGTCCACGCGAGCGGAACTTCGAGCAAAAGCTAGTTAAGATATAAGAGGTCATAAGTTTTACTGTAATACAAAGTGACCAAGGTAAAAATTTAGCTAACTGTAATCTTTTAACTAGCTGTGAACTAGATCACTTCATGGAAACTGGAATCGTGCCATAACATTAAGACTAAATCGAAACGTTGCATTTAACTCCAACGTTGCTTTAAAAAAGAGATTTTTTAGTCTAAGTTAGGTTCCTACTTTATTTAATACTAGGTTTTGTTCGCCGCTCCGCCCGCGTGGGTGTCGGTTATCGCAGCAAATTATAGCCTATAGCCTTCCTCAATAACTGGACTATCTAACAGTGTAATATTTTTTTTCAAATTGGTCCAGTAGTTTCATTTAGAAATATATAAGTATGTTTATCAGTTGTTTGGTTACCATACAACAGGCTCTGCCTATTTTGGGATCAGATGGCCGTGGGTAAGCTGTCCCAAGATATTTATTAATACCATAAATATGTAGTAACGATAAAAACCCCTCAATACTTGGCCCAACAGTGGGGTAGTATATGAACATTTAAGCAAGATAAAAAAAACCCTGTGCCAAAGATACAGAGATCATTAAAATCTAAGAGAAACCTTAAAACAGTAACAATCATAACCACCATTAATCAGGTATACAAAGCTGCGATAATCGCAACAGGCTGCGACAAAAATCGCTGCGCTCGGCACCGAAGCGCAGTGACGTCACCTAATGATTTATGTGCTCGAAGCTCTTGTCAAATGTATGGCTTTAAGCTTTTGTTCAGTGTTTTATGTGAGTTGAGTAATGGCTACGGTCGCCTGTAAAATATCATGACGGGTTTAACTTATGGCGTTTTCACGGACTCTTTTAAATACTTGGTTGTTAAACAATTACAGATATTGGTGACTTCGGTTTTCGTAGTGATCCTCTCTCGTTATAACACGGTGCTGTTTTATTCAGGATTCATGTGGTCCGTTTTCCTGTTCCTGTTATTATTGGAGGTGAAATAATGTCAAAAGAACTTAGCATAAAACTGAATACCACAAATCAGAAATCACACAGCTTTTTCCGAAATGCTAAATATTTGATAGTACATTGAAACATCCATGCTCACGAAACGATTATAAAAATATTTTTTCCAGTAGATGTAGATATTTTTATTAATAAAGTAGCTTTGTTTGGGCCTAAAACACGTAAGGCATCGATTTAATAAGTTTTAATGATAAACATATTAATATTACTACGATATTTTTTCCCCTATGTTATAAAATCTATTCCAACTCATCAAAGTTAATTAACTTAGTCTATAGCTTAGTCTATAGCGGTCAACTGCTGACTTAGGCCTCTCTCCAGGTGCGCCACAACTCCTGGTCCCACGCCTTCCGCATCCAGTCCGACGCAGCTACCTTTTTCAGGTCATCGGGCTGCTGGCGTCCTACACTACGTTTCCCAATTCGCGGTCTCCACTCAAGGACTCGTCTGCACCAACAGCCATTAGTTCTTCATCGACATGACCAGTTCACTGCCAGTTCTGTATCATCCCATTTCTTCTCCGGATTATCTCATTCCCGACCTTATTCTTCACGGAAACTCCGAGTATAGATCGCTTAGCGACTTTGAGTTTGTGGACTAGCCCTATTGTCAGTGTCCATGTTTCATATCATCAAAATCAACAGCCCCATAAAAAGATTAACATAAGCAACCCCATTGACAAACGCAAACAAAACTCCCATGCGAGCACAAAAGCTCCCTAGACTAAGCCAATATTATATTTTCTGCTCACAATATTTTCACTGAAACAATCCTGGCATGCGACAGTTTTAAGCAGAACACCACACTATGAAACTTTAGATACAAATAATTTTCGATATTCACGCAGCCGTATGTCGAGTATTTTTGTCAAACTTTAAACTAACTATCAGGGTTGGCACGGCTTTTAAAACTATTGTAGTGTTAAGTGATTGAGTGTTTAATTTTGGGCTCAGAATTTGCAGGATGGAAGGAACCAATTGTTTTGTAAGAATAATAGTGTACAGAATAAAATTTTGCTTTAAATAATACTGCTGGCTTTACTGTTTTGACCTGATTTATGGCTTCTGTTTTTCCCTTCTTCAAATACTATTGTAGAAATAACAAGGAGTATCTAACACTTAGGGATATTTTTATTCCTTCTGTCTATTTGTCTGGTGCATTTTAAGACCAATATTCATAACCAATATATTTAAGACCAATATTATTTCTGGAGTCAAGCACAGCCGGCAGCCCCTATCAGCGATGACTCCTACTCAATCTCATCTCAACATAATCTGGAATCCGAATCTGAATGTAGCGAAGATGTGTTGGGATCTACTTCTATAGCTTTTAAAATTTCTTAAGGTGTGGATGTCGGTTCTCATAGTTCGGGTTTTTACCAAGCAATGTAGGGCCGGCCTCTACTCTCACTGGATTCAAATAAATATCAGAATATTCATGGATTGGCTATTTGACCACCATATTTTTCCAAAAATTATTTTCAATATTGTGCCAGCCCTAGAAATATATGCGAGCTAAACAGCTCGCGACATGTTGCGACTCGCACTCGACTTGTTTGTTACGTCGCAGCCGACCGCCTGCCTGTCAGCCCAATGTGGTCGCAAAATAAAACCAAATTGACATTCATGGCCACTGAGTTTCAGTAAATGCTGTCTCACGGCCGGTTTCTCAATTAAGAATTCCAACTTGACAGCGTCTCAAACTGTTCGATGGAAGGAACGAAGGATGGATTGTTTTAAGACGATATGACTAGAAATGGTGTTTATTGTAGGGAGATAGATTCCCTCTTATATGGCGAGGGAGGTGATGGCTGACACTTGCGTCATACTCGTGAACGGGTGTTGCTTCCGGTGACTGGCCTTTTTCATGATCTATCTTGGTCTCTGTAATTTGTAGTTTTAATTTCATATTGGTACTCGTCGACTTCAACCACTTGTTTATTTGGCAGAGTCCCTAAATTATCTAAGACAGCGTGCTGCTGTGAAGTTTGTTGCGCCGTTTCTTCTCCACAGCTAGAGCACTTAAGAAGCGGTAAAGGGTGGGCGAATCAGGGTGCTGTCGATATGTAATTGACATTTGAAGAGTGCTACTTGGAGCCTCAATCAAAGAAATTATTTTTTAATTTTGAGTCGTCAAATAGAAAAGTCTATGGAAAAAGTCATGTTGCACCTACTCCAACGTTTAGTTTAGAGAAGCCGTGTTTAATTTTTGTGTTGTGTGTAATTTTTAATGGTTGTTTTCGATAAGAACAATATCAATAGTTATTATTTAGCTAATTTTAGATGAATACATGAAGAGGATAATTCACGCTTCTTTATTTTAGTTTGTAAGCCTCTTCATAATATGAGAAACTAGTTGTGCTCTGCGATTTCACCCATTTCATTGTTTTAATGTTTATTCTGCTATTCAGAACGGAGACAAATCTAATAAATCAAGAAAAAAATTGTGCAGGATACGTCCATCTTACTATAGGCAGGGAATCGAGAATCCCAAGGGTTATGCCGTAAGGGCTATAGCTACCAAAATGGCTGAAAATGAAAATCAAGAATTAAAAGCATTGTAGGATGCGTCCATCTAACAATGGGCAGGAGATAAGCGAATCCCATGGATTAAGGGCTATAGCTACCCAGATGGTTGAAGGTTATGATGATTAACCCAATATTACTCATGGCAAGCCATAAGGAGTCAGAGATGGAATCTCGAAGGAACAAGTGGAAATAGACAGTCACCTTTAAAATTCTTGATGATTAACAAAGTACTTAATGACAGAAAAGAAAGTGTAATCTATATTAATAATTTCGTTCAGGGGTACGGTAGACTCGATCGAAACCTTATATGAATAACAAAGTATAAAAAAATATTGATTTCGAGTCGACAACATATATCCGCAAAATTCGGATTATGGAGAATTTCGTTAAATTCTAATGGCACTGACAAACAAACCGCAGTCGCCATCTTGGGTAGTTATTATGGCCGCGTTCCGTAACAGATAATAAAATTCTGCTCAAAGTGATTCAAGGAGTTTATTATCATACAACCTCCTTGAAGTGATTACAGTGCTGACAAGGCGTATGACAGTTGCATGATAGTTGGGACCAGAATAGTTTCGGAACGCGTTTGAAATAATAGTTCAAGAATATTTATTTCCCTTTTTTCACGTTCCGTTGCATTTGCATACTAGCTCTTATATACGCCTCGCCTATCAACACGTCGCATGCGTCGCGCCAAAGAAGTATCCATCACAAAGAACTGTGACTGTGTGAAACGAAACGTCTTGCCGGAAACATTGAGTGAATCTTAACAAAACTTAAAACTTTTCGCGAAAATATTAATATTATTTGTGTGTAAAAAATAAAAATTATTTGTGTGAAAACGATTGCAGTTTTTATTTACTATATTTATTAAACACAATGATCGAAGCTATACGAATCTATAGCTTGCTTACCTTTAATATTACTTGAGAATCGATGACTACAGAAATATTTACCTACATTGTGTATGAGTCACATTTCAACCGAGCGGAGCCGGGTTTTCATCTAGTTTATTTCATATACTCTAACTAAAAATCCGATTTAGATGTCTGACCCAGGAATACTGAAACGGAATTTAACTATAACACGTACTTAAATTGGGTATTTGACTACTTACTATCGGAAAATTGATTTCTGACAAAGGTTTCTAAAAATATTGAAGCAAAATTGCAAAAAAATAACAAAAATATATACACAATTATATAAGTTAGTTTTATATTTTTTATTTCCCAGACTAGTATTGAGAACTGAATATTGACGTCACAAAACATTATCGCTATCTCTGTCAAATTAGCAGTATTGGAATGCTTGTAACTAGCTCAATATAAAATTAAGTGTGTCGTTTTTAGAATTCGTTATAGTTTGAAGTTTTTTTTTTATTTATGAAATAAAAAAAATTGACAATTACCCAATTATTATTATGCCGCTACTTTACGTGTTAATGTGACAGAGAGCATGAGACTTAACGTCTTCAAACTAATTGACGTTCGAGTATTCGGCCATTACTTTAGTAAATGAAGATCACCTTGAGTGCCAATCAAAACTTTTCTAAAGAAATTTCTAGAAAGTCTACGTAAATATCCAACAGAGCTGTTGATTGTTTCTTCTAAGATAAATACTTTGTCTACCGACACTTTTTTTGCGAACTTTTGGCGCCAGATGACGCCCCTAGAGTTGATAAAACACTCAGAAAGTATTCTTTTTTGATGTCCTGTTTAAGTTTGGTCAAGTTGAGAGTTTTTGGTTTTACGAGGACACGTGTAACTTAGTTTATTGTATTGTAGTTAAAATTTGAGTTTCCTATATTTGAATAAATACCTACTAATGTATATTTTTATAGAATAGAAATATTCTCTCATTTATGTTACATTTTTAATAAATAAAAATGATCAGAATGAGACCGGAATAAGGTGATACGAGTTATTATTTTTCTTTTTTTTTCCTTACATACGACTCCTCACTAAGGAATTTATTTCTTCTGCTATTATTGATCGAAGCTTCTGTCGCGAGGGTTTCACAAAAATTCAAATCACATGCACAAAGAACACCCAGACTATATATATGCGGGGATCGAACCCGCAGCACGTCGCGCATAGTGGTAATTAGCGTGGTGACCTATACCACTTGACTATCCGTGCAGTCTAATATTTAATTTGATATTGTTTTTTAATATAATGAGAAGAAGGAGCTCGTTCCTTTTCTATATGAAAAGAGGCCTGTGCCCATCAGTAGGTCATTTATTGGCAATATATAATGTACTAGCGGTTCCCCGCGACTCCGCCCGCGGTACCTAATTTTTTTAGTAAAAAAAACATAGCCTACGTTACTCAGGGTGAATGTAGCTATCTAATGGTGAACATACACACAAAAATATAAATCTTTCCTCTTTATAATATTAGTATAGTTTATAGAAAAGCGCCTAAAGAAAAAAAGAATCATTCCTTTACGTTTTGCAAAGCCTGTTGTAATTGCGTTGGATCCATGCTGTCCACATTTTATGCTATTCTTCTTCTTCTCCCTGCCCTTATCCCATTCATATGTGGTCGGCGCAATGCGTATTTTCCTTCCATTCCTCTCTACTTCTCGTCATCGCGGCATCCACTCCTTTCTTCTCTTTTTCGGTCTCCCTTTGCTTATTAAATATACCCATCCAAAGACATACTTATAACTTGTTTAGTTATGTAACATTTTATGCTATATAAATTTAATTATTAAACTATATGTATTATTTTAATTATTTCCCATCAGCTTAACAATGTCTAAAAGCAGTTTGATATAACAGAACAATTCCAAGACAATACCTCCATTAGTTGTTATGTCGGAGATTAGTCCAGCCAAGCCACCGACTTGGCTCACGCTGACTCCCTAAGCTCCCTACAATAACAAGATTGATGGATCTAAGATCCTATAATAATACCGGCCTATAAACGTCCCACTGCTGGGTACAGGCCTCTTCCCATATACAGAAGGAATGAGCATTGATCACCACGCTTGCTCATTGCGTGTTGGCGATTACAGATTCAAATTTTCTAAGATCCTGTATTTGTATTTGCTGGGCAAAGGGTGCCTCTTTTTAAGAGAAGGAATCATTGATCACTACGTTTGGTTAGTTATGGGTTGGTGATTTTATTTGATCAGTTACAAAAATTATACTAAATTGATAGCAAGAAAGTACAACAAAACACATTTAAAACTAAAATATGTCACCACAATACAAATAATAAATTAGACGAAAAGTCAATAAACAAGGGTTTCCTCGTACGGAGGCGCTGCGGCAACGGCTGCGGCGGTGAGTGCCCGTGACCACGGCAGCCAGGACGTGCGCGCGGTGGTTGTGGTGCTTACGGTGCTTATGGTGCAGTGTGTGTGTTTTTATGGTTATTTTATTTAATATGTGTTTGTTTTACTTTAGCGTTTAATGTTGTCGGACGCAATCTGCGACGATCCTGAAAGACATGTTGTCCAACCCACGCCAGCTCTGGCAGATGTTTTGGTAAGCTGCCCTTATTGTCCCCAAGCACGTTTTTTTAAAGGTAATCGGGGCTTGAGGATACATTTTGGGAAGGTTCACAAATCCCAGAATGTGTCATCTAGTCCTGATTCCTTTCCAGTACCTCCAACTTCTTCACAAAACACATCTTTACCATTTTGGCAAAAATTATCAAATTTCAAAAATTCTATTCCGGTTTTAAAACATGTTCCTCGGGGTGCAAGACCTGCAGTTGCTTCACATCTTGCTAAATGTGTTCGTCTTGCATCCCAAGAAAATTCTTTAAGTGCTTGGGAACAGTTACTCACGTTCCCATACAAAATTTTACATATACAAAAAAATCTGGTCTCTAAAAAATCCCTTACGGCTCAAATTAAAGATAATTGCAGTTTTTTAAACCATACTTTTGATTCTAAATTCCCAGCTGAGAAATGCCACAGATCTGGCGATATTTCTCGCATCGTTCAATCTAAACTGAGCGAAGGTGATATTCGGGGAGCTGCCAAAATACTGTTCAGTAGTGACGAGGTTGCACCATGCTCTTCAGAAACTCTTACTGCTCTGGAAAGCAAACACCCAGTTCCTAAGGATAGTCTTACTTTTCCTGACCCACCAGACCCAAATTTACACGTATTTCAAATTTCAGTTAAACAATTAGTCGAAGCCATAGGCTCGTTCCGGAGCGGCTCCGCTGGTGGTCTGGATGGCCTGACCCCTCAACACCTTAAGGATTTGACGGGTCCCACTGCCGGTGAAGCTGGTGAGTCGCTTTTGAGGGAGCTTACGGCTTTGACTAATTTAATGCTTGCAGGTAAGGTCCATGAAGGGATAATCGACACCCTTTATGGAGCTAACCTGTGTGCCCTTCGTAAAAAGGACGGCGGCATTCGACCTATTGCCGTCGGTTCCACATACAGACGTACGGCAGCAAAAATTTGTTGTAAGTTATACAACAATATTTTATCAGATAAATTCCAGCCCCTTCAATTAGGTTTTGGTTCGAAAGGTGGCTGTGAAGCTGCCGTACATGCACTTTCCACATTTTTGGCCTACGGGAAAAATGAGGTTATCCTTAAAGTCGATGTAAAGAATGCCTTTAACTCGATTAACAGAGATACCTTGTTGGCAGAAGTTAAAAGTGAAACGCCCAAAATTTACAGCTTTCTCTGGCAATGTTACAGAAACCCTTCAAATTTAGTTTATAAAGACAACCTCTTGAATTCTGCTGTAGGCTGCCAACAAGGAGATCCGCTCGGTCCGGTCATATTTAGTTTAGCTATTCATCCGATTATTAGGCAACTAAAGTCAAAATTTAATGTTTGGTATCTAGATGATGGTACTCTAGGAGGCGATGTTAACACAATAGCAGAGGATTTCATAGCTTTAAAAAATAATTTTCAATCGATAGGTCTAGATTTAAATACTGATAAGTGCGAAATTTACACACATAACATGACACACATAGATGGACAACTTGCGTTAGCGAAAATTAAATCAATAGCACCGGAAATCAAAATCGTTGATAAACCATCCTTACGCCTCCTAGGGTCCCCTATTTTAGAAGAATCCTATCAAAATTTCATTGATGATAAAATTCAAAATTTTCAACTTATTTCGGATAGACTGCTTAAAATCTCATTACATTCTGCTATAACTTTAATTCGTTTTTGTTGTTTTGGTCCTAAATTCACATATTTCCTCCGATCTTCAAGATTATGGAAACATTTACCTCTTTTGGAAAAAGTCGATCAAATTATCCAGTCCACCATAACTTCGATCTTCAATGTGACTTTGGATGACCGAGCTTGGTCCCAAGCCACACTGCCGATTCGTTTTGGTGGGCTAGGCGTTCGTAAAGTTTCCAGTTTAGCCCTACCAGCATTTCTGTCTTCGGTCCACAGTACTGAAAAGTTGACCAGGGAAATCTTGGGGTCTTCTCTGGTTGATTATCAGATTTTGTGTATGACCGAGGCAGTAAATAGTTGGAAATTGTCCTGCCCGAGCACGGATCTGCCCGAACAACGTTCTTCTCAGAGGCAATGGGATGAGCCGCTTTGTAGTTTGATACGGAAAAAATTAATTGAAACGTCAATCAATACTGCAGAGCGTGCTCGTCTCTTGGCTGTGGGAGAATGGGAGTCGGGCCTCTGGTTACAGGCTCTTCCCTCGACCAATCTGGGTACGCTGTTGGACAACAATGCTTTCCGGATCGCCATGAGTTTGCGTTTAGGGGTCGCTTGCGTTGCATCTCATCGTTGTCAATGCGGCGAAAAAGTCGATTGCCTTGGTCACCATGGCCTGTCCTGCAGCAGGAGCGCCGGTCGGATTCCACGTCACGCTAACTTAAATGACATTATTCGTCGCGCTCTTGTCACTGCCGGTGTACCAGCTGTTTTAGAACCTAATGGTTTGGTACGCAGCGATGGTAAGAGACCTGACGGCATGTCATTGTTGCCTTGGAAATTGGGTCGGCCTTTGGTGTGGGACGCAACATGCGTCGACACCCTTGCGCCATCCCACGTTCTAAGTTCAGCGGCCTCTCCTGGCGCTGCTGCTGGAGCTGCGGAAACCCTAAAACGGCGGAAATATAATAACCTAATAGGTAATTATATTTTCGAGCCGTTTGGGGTTGAAACTCTCGGGACATGGGGACCATGTGCACGAGCTCTTTTTAAGGAACTTTCCAAACGTTTGGTCGACTCCACACGTGACCAGAAGGCTGGCATTTTCTTGGCACAAAGAATTAGTATTGCCATTCAACGTGGCAATGCTGCCAGCCTTCTGGGCACGTTTCCCGACATTGGCAACGATGATGATGAATTTTTTGATGCTTGTTAATAAGTTTTCTATTTTTTATTTAGCTTTATTTATTATAGGTAGTTTAGTATAGTTCAATTTATATTATAAGGTTTTGGTTTAGTATAGTTTTATTTTAATTATAATTATAGTTAAGTTAAAGGTGTGTATATAGTTAATGCTGTGTACTTTAAATATCAACATTTTAACGCTAAACTAATCATCAACATCCCATGTACTTACCTATGTTTACAAATAAACAATTTTCAATTTTTGAATTTTGAAAATATGTCATATGTCAACATTCGCATCTACTTGCATTGCAGAAATCATGATCAATTTTTATTTGGTAACTAGAACTACCCTATTTTAAAACTAGTAGACTTACTTAACTATCAAAATAATTATTTTGTATCACAATGCCACACCGTACAAACAAACACTATAGACCGAGTATAGGTTATTTTAGATTTTGGCAAATCAATCTCATTTTTTTCCTATGGACAATTTTTTTTTTCAAATTTGATCATACCTTTTCCCTGAAACATCCTCTCAATAATGATTATCAGACTTTTAATTATATTATTGTAATTAATCGTAGTATCACTATTTTAAAAGCCGTCCTTGATCCGTCAATACTGAACTGAAGATAATCATGGACATTATTCAGACATCTCGATTAAGGGTAACAAGAATATTTAGGTATACCGCACTAATTAAATCTATAATTCATAGAATCAACCCTGAGGCATACAGTTACGCAGTCAAACTTTGAACGCAGTCATCACAACAATCAACTGACAACGACAATATCTTAATGGACACCTGGTTAAATCCCAATTCAAATGGTCAATGAACATAAACAAAACCACATAATTAACATAGGAAGCGTAATGGAGCCTAATACAAATTATAATTAACAAATATAATAGCAATAAAACCAGTGCGGCAATAATTACTTGTCACGCAGGAATTGTGTAATATATGGCCGGTTGCGGTTGAATTCGGATTGGTATTGCATGTTTATGGGTAGTTTTAGGTAAGGACCGGTTGGTCAGGTTTGGGTTCGGATGGGTGATGTATTTTGATGAAGTATTTATAAAAACAATTTTTTATATTATGAACGTTTGAATATTTAGTATTTTTTACTGGTGCATCCGTGATTGATAACAATGACAAGTGACAACCATATTCATTACAATAGGTTCCAAAATTATTTATATCTACATTCATTATCATTATTACGCTGTTGTATGATACGCGTTCAATATTACTAGTTATCACGCTATATGTCGCTCTTAAAACAAAATTTAAATTGTAATTGGTATGGGAATTCTGAACTCTACCGAAATAGAGTTATCAAAAAATTCTATAGACTCATTTGAGTGTCCCCCTCCACGGAAATCTTTAGTAAAAGGCGAAAGATTTATGCGTTTTGAAGGGAGACCAGAGTTAACATTGGAGAGAATACCGCGCGACCCCACCAAACGCTCGAAAATCTTAACACCGCCATTCAGAAACGGCGTCTCAATGCACAACGCCATCTAGTTTGAGCAACTAACAACTGTACGGTTGATACTAGATAACAGTTAAATTGTGTTAGTAACTTGATAGTATAGCTAATTTATTACATTGTTCATTGCACATTAATATATTTTGAAGTGTGTTCAGCATAATATTGTTCACATGTAGTACTTTAAATACATGAATAATCCAGAAAATTAATAAAGAAAGGATGAAAGTACCTACAGTATTATGACTCCGTACTTATTACGCTGATCCTCTACTTGCTAAATTATTTTCATCAGGCGCTTGTGACTCGATGGTACACAAAAATTTGATATTAATAGTATATTTACTGTCAGTTAGTGATAGGTGCAGACTTAATATAATTAACATTTGGCGTTTCCTTGTTTCAAAATGCGCGTAGTTAGTGCATATCTTGGGCCCAGTTTCTTGATCCCTAGTTAACTCAACCGATGGTTAAATATCCTAACTAAATGGTTTCACACTTCGGTAAAACATTTAAATGAATAACTCTCCGACTTATTTGACCATTTAAACATTATATAGCTTATTTAACCATTGGTTGAGTTAACTAGGGATAAAATAACTTTGCCTTAGCCAATCATCTATTAGCTAATATTCTAGCAATTATGAAGATACATCAGAATTTGAGTAGATTAACAATTCCGGTTTTAAAAGATTACCTTCTAATAATAATTACTTACAAATTTTTTGTCCTTAGATTAATTAACAAAATAAACTTATGTAAATCACTCAATGAAACAAAATAGAAGGAAGAATAATAGTAGGCTAATAGCCTAATGGCTACAGTATCGGGCTTATCATGTGATTGCCGGTTCGAATCCCACCCATTACACTGCCGACGTGAACCGACTCGTAAAACAAGCATTCAGTTTAGCACGAGGGGTTAACAAGAATAGTACTAATATACGACTCACATTACAAGTAAGCTTTAAAAAAATTGGGGTCGGTGCGCTATTTTTTTCTTCTATACTTCTCGATCTGACGTCATCCCACAAGTAACTTCCTTTTAAGCCATATCGTCTTTCACACAATCCATCTAGTTGTCATACAATGCACTCAATTAATATCATGCAATCAACATAAGTTCACCAACGACTTACGTTAAACTCATGATGAAAAGAATCCATTTATTTGATGCACACACCTATTTTTCAACGTATCAGTATCATCAATGCTTGTATGACTGTATTATAGACTACTCACAGATACTGCACTACACCGAGAAAAGGGGCCTATTATGTGAGTAGTGGAAAGTTGAGAAACTGTTGTGCGATTTTGTGAGGACACAGATTTAATGCCAGCGAGAAAGAAGTTTTATGACTAGACTAAAAGTATCTATACTAAATTTATTAAATAGTTTAGTTTATCAGGAAATTCAATTTAAAACTCACAAGCCTTATTTAAAAATAAGACATAAATAAATTGCAATACGAAAAATTACTAGTCCATTTCTCTATTGTAGGGGGTCACTATGTAATGTACAAAACAATTAGTCGAGGCTTAATTGGTTCTTAGTAAATAATTTTACACTCAACTAAATACTGTTACAAAAAAAGTTGTTCTTAAACCATTAAAATATCAATCAAATTAATTTCCATTTTAATACTGAAAATTTCCATAATAGACCCCTTGGCATAGTGTTGTAGTTTCTCGTTAAAGTGTGACGCATCGTTATCGTGATACGTGTCAGGATCGACGCGTCGTGTGCAACACTACTCGGCTGTTTGATTGATTTTTTAGCTCTATAGGAATGGGGCCGATGTGTGTCATACGTAGGTGTATCAATTATGTGGTGTTTTATACTTTTTGATCCAACGATTTGAAGCATAGCTACAAGGTTTAATTTAAGGTGACTATTCTTTAAAACTAAAATAAATGTATTATAATTAGAATTATTTTATTTACATAAGTATTATACGAAGTTAAGTTCTAAATTAAAACTAACTTAGCTACTTATGTGTAACCCGTTGCAGCCATATAATTTAGAATCACATTGTATACTACAGCCAATACACGTGTCAAATATTGACATGTAAAGAAAGCATAGGTAGGTATATAAAATTAATTCAAAACGTATGAAGTGAACTCATTAACTAACATGCTGGAGGTCTCGCTTCGTTGTGCGCGAAAAAAAAATGGCGCGTACGGCACGGTTATATAAAATCTAACTTGTAATTTATAAAAAAACATTGCAATCGATTCAGTTACTGACTAATAAACTTTTTTCAAGTAAAAATAAGGTTGTACACTTATCTAAGTATAAAATGCCTAGAATTTTGTAAATTACTTCTCATTAAGTTAGCCAAAGTAATTTACACGAACGTCAAAAGCATACGCATAAGGACTTTTGCACACGATCCAATGAGATTGAAGACATGACAGTTAAAAAGCTATTAAAACTTTTGATGTCGGTATTATTGATTTCTAAGTTATTTTTATTTAATGTCAGATATTATTTACGTATTTTATAAAGTAAATTTCATTCGAGTTTTCTCCTTTGGTTATGGTTAGCAGCGGTCCTAACTCGATGGGTCACTAATCATTTTCGACGACCTCCGTGGTCGAGTGGCGTACACACCGGTTTTTAAGGTGTCGCCTGAGGTGTGCTTTAGCTACTTACTTTGGATTCGGAGCAATGTATGTGATGTTGTCCACATTTATTTATTATTATTTGTTTATTTATTTATTTATTTTGAATTAATTTTCTTAGCGTGTCGATCATTGGCAAAGTCAGATTTTTACGGACCAGTACTCAGCCACGCGGACAGCATTCTCAGCGTTATACAGGTCCTCGCGTGTACAGGCGGCAGGACACGCTGGGCAGCTCATCAAGTGAGCCATGGTTTGGGGAGAGAAACCACACTCACAAACAATTGAAAATGATATATCAAATTTTGTTTAGTAAACACCATTTTCATGGACATTATTAGCCCCTAAAAGCTTTTTTAGCATAGCACATAGTTGATCAAAACGCATGGTCAACATTCCCAAAATTCGCAATAAATCAATACGCATATTTGACTTTATTCCGACAGTGGCTCAGTGTGCCGAAAGTAGCCTGTATCCTTTTTTGGATTTCAAACTTCTTAACAAATATCATCAAAATCAATCGTGTGGTTTAGCCTTAAAAGACAGACAAGATACTTCCATCTTTATGATATGATAGCATGGAGGATAAGGACTTGTTTCGGTGTCTCGATAAAGATCAAAACCGTCTCACCGCTTTAAAAATCGCTCGTATATCTTTACAAAACTTTCACAACATACACCATCAAAACAGCTTGATAGTTTATAAGCAGCCTAATAAAATTCCTGGTGAAACATCTCTGAACTATGTTTTACAGAACCCTGCCGTAACTCTTAGTTTAACACGTACGTCAAGTGCCTGTTAACTTTTGAGCCCACGTTACTCGCTCGCTATTTTTTCTAGTATGATGACCATGAATTTTGGACTTAGCAGGACTTGTCTTTGTTTATTTTGACGATTGTACTATCCTAATGTGGGTATAGGTTTAAGGCGACGTGCAATTCAAAGCATCAATATAAATTTTAGAATTTCATAGCTTTTTAAAGGAGGGCAACGTATCAGGGCAACCCGTAGTTTTGAAAATATCATAAAAAAAAACCTTTTTTTTTAATTTTTCACTTTGTTTTTAAGTATAATAGATTGCGCTAGTATCAAATTAGATTAAGCTGTGATATCGAGCAATGAGTAGATATAAACATAGTTTCTATAATGAGCATACAGATACACAAAAGAAAAACAATTAAACCAATATTTAATGACACTTTCCCACCTTATTTATGGTCACCCTCCTTCATATTTCCTACGGAAACATCAATCAATTCTATAATGACGTCACGAGTATAGAAAAACGCGGTTAGAGGTTAGGCAGACATTTTTATTACAACCAAATAGAAGCTTCATATTTTTAATGTATTTTTTCTTTGGTAGTAATTAGTTTGATCTTTACATCGCTTTAGTTATTATTTTTTGTTCTCAATTACATCAATTTTTTTTTTTAAAACGGCGCGGCGCCAGCACTCAGGACTTTTATCCTTGTGTCGCGGGGGTTTCACAAACATTCAAATCACATGCACAAAGAACACCTAGACTTAGAACAAGAATCTGTGGATCACACAAATACTTGTCCCATGCGGGGATCGAACCCGCAGCACGTCGCGCACAGTGGTAATTAGCGTGGTGACCTATACAACTCGGCTATCCATGCAGCCAATTAACAGCAATCGTCAATTATACATACCTAAACATAAAAAAAACAACACTTGTAACCAGGGCCAGATTAAGCATGCCGGGGCCCTTAGGCACTGTAATTGTCATTTGTCGGCATGCAATTCAGCCAATTAAAGATTTTGTCAGGCCTGTTGGTCTAGTGGTTAGTGACCCTGACTGCTAAGCCGGAGGTCGTGGGTTCGATTCCCACCCAGGACAAATCTTTGTGTGATGAGCACGATCATTTGTTCTGTGTCTGGGTGTAATTTATCTATAATATGTATGTATTTAGAATTATATAAGTATGTTTATCAGTTGTCTGGTTGCCATAGTACAGGCTCTGCCTAGTTTGGGATCAGATGGCCGTGTGTGAGCTTGTCCCAAGATATTATTTATTTTATTATTTAAAAAAAAAAAAAAAAAGATTACCAACTCTTTTCAAGTTGACGAAAGAATGAAAAAAAATATCAGCACCTGTCGGATGCTAAGCTCCTTTTGGAACTTAGAGCGAATGTTTTGAATTTGGGCTCATATCATTTTCGAACGTCGACGCCGGGCAGCGATGGCGTTCGGTTGATTGGCTATGACGTTCGGTGTCGATCGGCAATGGCGTCCCGACGCGAGACGGCTATGGCGTCGTGACGCCGTCGCGACATCGCTTGTTTGTGGCATCGGGACGCCCTCGCTCATTTAAGGCGACGCGACGCCGGACAGCTATGGCGTCGTGACGCCGGCCAGCTATGGTGTCGCGCAATGTGGCATCGTTACAAGCTACAGCGTCGCGACGCTGGATAGCTTCGGCGTCGCAACGCTGGACAGCTATGACGACCCGTCGCCGGACAGCAGCGGCTTCGCGACGCTGGTCAACTGTGACTTCGCGACGCTGGTAAACTATTAGACGACAGTCAGTATTAGCGTCGCGACGCTGGTCAGATATTAGTTCAAGGCGCCCGAAATAAATGGTGTCGCGACGCTTGTGCTTTATGGCGTCGTAATACTGGCGACAGCTACGGCGTCGTGACGCTGGATAGCTATGACGTCGCGACGCTGTTGCGTTATGATGTTGCGACGGCGGACAGCTCAGGTGACGCGACTCCGGACAGCAGTGGCGTCGCGACGCTGGTCAGCTATGACTTCGCGACACCGGAAAAAAATAACGTCGCGATGCTGGACGACAACTATAGCGTCGCGAAGCTGGACAGCAATGTGGCATCGTGACGAAGGACAGCAACAGCGTCGCGACGCTGGTTAGCTGCGGCGTCGCAACGTTGGACAGCTATGACGACTCGTCGCCGGACAGCAGCGGCGTCGCGACGCTGGTCAGCTATGACTTCGCGACGCTGGTGGCCTATTATACGACGGACAGTGTTAGCGTCGCGACGCTGGTCAGATATTACGTCACGACGCCGGAAATAAATGGCGTCGCAATGCTGGCGACCGGTATGGCGTCGCGACGCTGGATAGCTTTGACGTCGCGACGCCGGTGAGCTATCACGTTGCGACGCCGGATAGCTCCGGTATCGCGAACCCGGCCAGCTGTGGCGTCGCGGTGCTGGACAGTTATGACGTCGCGACGCTGGATAAGTTTGGCGTCGCGACGCTGGACAGCAATGGCGTCGCGAAAATGACTGAATAACTTATAATAATCGTGAAAAACGCACTGTTGGCATTGTAAAATAATACATATAAGTACTGCTGGTCTAAATATTTATTATTATCTCTTATCATGCCTATAATTGGATCACGAGTAACATAATTTTCATAGGAATCATCAAGGATAGGATCAATAAAAAAATAAATATAACTTAAAATATCACAAAGTGATTCTGCTCACCAATTTTAATATATTATCTAAGCGATACTATACACTTTTATCTTACCCTTAAGGACCCCTAAACCAAAACATTCCACCAATCTCACTAAGAAAACCCAAATTCGTGAAAGTTCGACGCCAACTTTTTTAATTTCTGGAGTGGTATAATAGGGACGAGTGACGTCATCAATCTGAGTGACGTGATCAAGTAGCCGAGGGTAGTCTAGTTATTTGAATGTTGGTTTTTGAAGAAGAGATTTTTCTTTTTTTTTTTTTGGTAAAATATTCGCGTGATATTACGAATACATGAAAAGGTTTATTGCTATAAAATGTTTGCATGTCCATACATAGTATAGGTGTTGATATGCTATGCATCTCTCCTTAGTGATAATATTGTGACCAATTTTTTACCCTGGCTTCGTGGACTAAACTGTACTTTAAGTACAGTACTGTACTTTAAGTACGCACCTTTGCTGGTGCGTATATTCTACGAGGTAATCAGATGAATAAAACTGAACTACTTTCCCGAAGAAACGTAGGTCGAAATCTTAAAATGGAAAATGAACTTTTCATACAAAGATAATCGAATCGAATCGAAAATTTTCCTTGGGAAAAGTTGTTCAGTTTTATGCACCTGATTACCTCGTAGAACATACGCACTACTTTTAAAATAATCCTGTATACTTACATTGTTTAAATAGTTATTATAGTAGGTATTAATTCATAATTTGCCGACAGATTATAATGTTCAGAGAATAATTATAAAAAAACGATGTTCACAATCCTCCGGTAACATAAACAAGACTACAAAGAAAACTGAAGTATTTCATATGTCTTGCATTCCGTGCGAATTGCAACACATCTCAAGTTTGAAGGAACGGCAATAGGTATAACCCGAGATTGTCAAATGTCATTCATTGTTGTATTACTTCGTTTGAATGTAGCCTCACGGGACGCCATTTTGTATACCGACACGAAACATAGAGGATATTATTATAGAAATCAAGGAACATAGGGAGAAATCTTAAAAATAAAAATCAACTTTTCATACAAAAATAAGTCACGTGACCTGTCACTTTGTATAAAAAAATAATTTTCCAATTTAAGATTTCGACCTTTGTTCCTTGGAGAAGGTTGTTCAGTTTTATGCACGTGATTACCTCGTAGGATATCCGCACTTCTTTTAAAATAATCCTGCATAGAAAGAGTATAATATAATTTTAATATCAAACAACGCTTTAATTGTATATTAATATCCACCCATTGCACTACCGATGTGAACTTACTCGTAACACAAGCATTTAGCTTACCACGAGGGGTTAACCAGAATACTAGTAATGGTCGCCCCACATTTTAGTTTTTATAAAAAAAAACCTTTTTAAATATAATATTAGCTTGTATGATTATGATCGACATTTAATTTTAAAAAAAGATTAACAGCTAAAAAATTTGACTCTGAAATCATTTAATGATGGCTGATTTTTCCATCATCAGATGACCTTGCCTGAAGAAGAATTTTGAAAATTTTACAGTTGTTTCATACAAAAACTGTCAATCGTCAATTTTATTAGTTTTTAGATTTTCGCGGTTTGTATACATCTTAAAGAAATTAAAAGAAACGGGTGAACCGCGTACGTAGAGTAAGTTATAAAAACCTATTGATCCCGACGTTTCGGCCAACTTGCAAAGGCTGTGGTCGCGGGTAGACTGACACTGTCAATTTTATTCCTCAAATAAAAGTATCTTACGATATAAACTTAGCTAAAAAACCTTTAAACGTGACCATAATAAATCAATTTACAAAAAACAAAAGAGAACTCTTTTATAAAACTCACGGAACCCTAAACTCTTTTAATGTCGAGTCACGACTTTGACAAGAAACAATTTTTCCGCGGAACCGTTACAAAATGTAGGATAAATCTTGTGTACAGCTCATGTTAACTGACTGAAAATGGATGGGTGCGCAAAAGTTGCTTGTTCTTTGTTATTTCCATATCATCATCTGTATAGCCTTTCCCAAGTTATGTTGGGGTCGGCTTCCAGTCTTACTCGATTTAGCTAAATACCGTATTTTACATGGAGCGACTGCCTATCTGACCTCCTCCACCCATTGAACTCTGAGTAATACAGTATTCCATAGTAAGACTGGTTGTCAGAATTGTAATGACTTAAAAACTGTCAAAGATCATTGTATGACAGTCGGGACCAACGGCTTGCTTTCGAAGCTAGGCTTTGTTCTTCATAAAAAAAACTTGAAATTAAGTCCGCGGTACAATATTTTTTATTAAATTGTTACTCAGGGCGAATGTAGCTTTCCAATGGTGTACGAATTATTGAAATCGGCACAGTACTTTTTGAGTTTATTCATTACAAACATACACACAAAAATACAAATCTTTCCTCTTTATAATATTCGTTCAGATTAGTAAGGATTATTATAGGCGGGGGTTTTAAACTATTAATTTCCGAACGTAACTTACGATAGCACAAATGACGAAATATACATATTATTATGTATTTGTAGCTATGATGATACAATAGCTAGGATGGTGGTTGAGTTGCACACCTCTTGAACCATGAATTACCTCTCCGAGTATCAAACCTGTCGTGCGTGTAGTCTTAGCAAATAGGGTCGCTTTAGATGTGTTTACGTAGAGAGATTTAATAGATAGAGTTTCGAAGGTACTTAAACTTTGAAATAAAGCTACTTTTAAACAGATTCTATTGCGGTTTATTATCACAGGTGTCATGGTCACCGACCGTCTGCCCGTGACCATGACATCTGCAAAGGTGTTGAAGCGTCGGGAACTAAATTCAAAATTAACCGTGTCTAATATTTGCGTAAACCTCAGAAAACCGCGTAGCCCTTTTGTCTCGCAGAGTGTTAAGTTAACGAGACGTTTGGACAGATATTTAAAAACTATTATTTTAATCTACATTTTACACAACAAACCATTTCCAACACTTTCATTATAAAGATGTACAAAAGGCGAGATTAACCCAATTTTGGGTTTTTTTCCAGCATACATTGGACGGAGTGAAAAGAAGATTAAAAAAAAACTATGTCCTATGCGGATGAATGAGGGCTGCCCAAGACAAGGATGGTTGGCGCTCTTTAGGGGATGCCCTTTCAGCAGAGGTCGGTGATAGGCTGATAGGATGATGTGTTAACTCGGAACCTACAATCTAAATTTCAATTCAAATTATTTATTTTGCAATTAGGATTTTTACAATCAATTTTACACGTCACCAAAGTCTCAATCCCATCTCCAATATGTAACTTCAAAAACAAATTGATGAAAAATCCAAGCGGTATAAAATTAAGAATCTAATGTCAGGTACGAGCCAGATTCTGGTGACGAAAGAACCACGTAGACGAAGTCACGGGCGGGTAACAAAGAAGGTATAAAATTAAAAAGTATTCTCGCCGAGTGCCACGTCTCATTAAGTTGTTCAGACTAGAATTAAACCATTTCTGAGTTAATGAATGACTCTGTCGCTACAGTACTTGGTTTTGGATGCGGTATTTGTTTATTTTTTTAGTCACACACGGCCATCTGATCCCAAACTAGGCAGAGCCTGTACTATGGCAATCAGGCAACTGATAAACATACTTATATATTTATAAATACTATCTTATCTTATAGATGAATTACACCCCAGACACAGAACCAATGATCGTGCTCATCACACAAAGATTTGTCCTGGGTGAGATTCTACGACCTTCGGCTTCGCAGTGAAGATCACTAACCAGTAGATCAACAGGCCCGTCAAAATGTATAACTTTGTTTTTGTTTAAAGAGAATTGAAGAAGAGAAGGGGTGACTGTGCGCGACGTGCTGCGGGTTCGATCCCCGTATGGGACAAGCATTTGTGTGATCCACAGATACTTGTTCGAAGTCTGGGTGCTCTTTGTGCATGTGATTTGAATCTTTGTGCAACCCCCGCTACACAAGGATTAAGTTTTTTAGCGCGGGCGTCGTTTTCTTAATAAAAGAGAAAGAAGAGAAGCCAGTGGTTCATTCATCATTGTTGTATTCCACAACTTCGAATACTACCGATCATTTTCCAAAACTTCCCAAACAACTGCTGATCTCGTAAGTGATAAAAAGTATTATGTTATGACATTATTGAAGATGTAACCGTGATCCTGATTATAAACCATATCGATCTTAGGGCCATGGGCTGTAAAATAAAAGGGTCTGAGTATGAATGAGACGAAGTAAAAGATTTTGTGTATCAATAGAATCAATTTGGGGGCGAAGATGATTTGGACGCAGGAGAAAGTCGTGGCTCCGAAACAAACGGGGGTGGACGGGGATCGCGAGCGCAACTGAACTGTTCCGCCCCGCAAAAGAGATGATAGATTCCAGCAGCTGGTAGCCGACCTTCATTGATTGGAGCGGCACTTAAAGAAGAACGAGAAGAATCAATTTAATGAGGCTGTAGCCTAATGACTAGGACGTCGGATCATGTGGTTGCCATTTCGAAACCCACCCATTGCACAACCGTCGTGAACCCACTCGTAACACAAGCATTAAGCTTAGAACGATAGGTTAACAAGAATACTAGTCTTGTACGACGGTCACTGAGTAAGCTTTTTAAAAAAAGAAAAAACTTTGCGCGTTAGTATGATCCTCTCAATTTAAACTAACTTTTGTGGGTTGTCGGTGCTTTTCGATTTATAGACTCAAATCCTTTTGGAGCTGCATTGCTGACTTTTATGAAGGGTTTCCTTGGTTGACAATCATTAATTATTATTTGGTGTTAGGCGAATTGGTACAAAAAATGTCCACTCACTTGATCGTGGTTCACTAAATGGTATTTTATCTCAGCCTAAATATTTATATAAAGAATTTTAGCTGTCATCTAAAACGTCTCAAATATTTAAATCTGCTATACATGTTAGAGAATGCGTTCTACACAAGATTCATACTCAATGTTGTAAAGTAAAGGTCGTATGTTTTTTATTAAGAGAGCTGTCTATAAACGTGAATTGACTCCAGTTTCGATTGGAAAACATAAAATTGGGGATGATCAAAGGTTTTGTGTCATGTCACATGTTTGTGATTGAAATTACCGATAAAATGTCTGTATTGTATGTGATCCATCCTGCATGTATAGGAAATTCCTAGAAAATATTTTTATAACAGAAATTTCAGAAGTATGTGTTAAGATAATAATACTTAGTTCGGGACACCTCACACGAGGATCATCATATCCAAAACTAGGCAGAGCCTGTATTATGGTTAAAAGACAACTGATAAACATACTTACATATTTCTAAATACATAGATAATCTATATATATAAAAATGAAACCCGTTTTCCGTTGTCATGGCATCACGCGTGAACGGCTGGACCAATTTCGTTCATTATTTTTTTGTCGTGTTGTTTATTATCAGGAGAAGGTTCTTATGGAGAAAAAAAATAAAAAAGTTGCGCGAAAATTTAAAAAAAGTTAAAGAAAATTTCATGACCATATTAACTTTTCTCATTTAACCTTTATAGCCTTTGACATATCTGTTACTTATTTGACATGACAACGTCTGTCAGGTCAGCTAGTATCTAATAGATAAGTTTTGATGACCTCCGTGGCCGAGTTACTTACACACCGGTTTCAAGGTGTCGCCATCTCTAAGATCCCGGGTTCGATCCACGGACGGGTCAATGTAGAAAAACACTTTTCTACATTGTCTCGGGTCTGGGTGTCTGTGGTACCTTCGTTGTCCGACTCCCTAACACAAGTGCTTTAGCTACTTACTTTGGATTCGGAGCAATGTATGTGATGTTGTCCAAATTACACCCAGACACAGAACAAATAATCATGCTCATCATACAAAGATTTATTCTGGGTGGGAATCGAGCCCACGTCCTCCGGCTCCGGCGGTCACTAACCACTAGACCAACAGACCAGTCATATTATGTCTCACGAAAGTTATTATACAAAAAGAAATATCATTTTGCTAAAACAATATTGCCGCATCCATACCTCACCTGCTCCAAGTTCCCTCATCAAGGGAATTCCATTGTATCAGATGTAACGGGCACTGGAAAGAAAAAAAGTACATAATCTAGGGCCCTGTACGGCTTGACTTACTTATTGGATAAAATAATAAGATTTTAATTCTAATGAATGTTTGTCCATTTTGGAAGGTAGCGAAGGTTAATTTCTTTTGTCTACACGGTTCTTTTGACGAGGGGATGAGCAGTTGGTTCTTATTATTTACGTAGCGATTTATATACATCTATGTCTATACATAAATACGTCAAGCGAAAACTTTGGAGAAGAATATGGAGAAGAAGTGCAGAATACAAATATTGTTTTTAAATCCTACTAATATTATAAACTAGCTTCGTATCTCGCAAATAGTTCCCGTGGGAAGATTAAAAACTGTTAACGAGCAAAGCTTTAGACCCAATTCTGAAGTCCACGCAGAGGAAGTCGCGGGCAGAAGCTAGTTATACATAAAAATGCATTAAATCAATAAAAATAACATTACGCACACTACCGTGTATTTGACACACACACGCATAGTATATTTTGACGAATTGAGAATAGATTGCAGATTAATCAAAGCTGAGAAAAGCCATTCTCTTTATGGAGATCGATGGATAAACGATTTCCATATCTCACGTCACGTCACGTTTTTCCTCAATTTTTGAGTTTTTTTTTATTCGCTTTTCAAACCGTTAAAATTTTAAATAAAAAAAAAATTGGTTGCCTGTAAAGTCGGTATACGGGCGAAAGTTTTACGTGACAACGACTTTGAGTGGTAAAATAATTTTAATGTAAATATTCATTCGTATAGTAGGAAGAAGGATGAAATAATAGTAACAATTTAAAACATTAATTTATACAAAGAATCTCGCACTGAATTTCATATTAACAAAATTTTATTTTTACCTATACACATACATACGTATTTATATACAAACATTCGGCGGGCCTCTCTCTCGTTCGGTGACTCATCGTAACGTTACCGAGCGTTACACTTTTTCATAAGTGACTCCCAGCCGCAACCTAATTTAAGACGTTGTCACGTCAAAAAATCCCATTTGTCTTTAGATTACACGACTGAATTAAAACTTCCATAGCTCATAGGCCTGCATTGTGTCATAGATATGTCACGCATTCACCAACTCTCCCCAAGTCAAGCGTTCGCCTCGCCGATCACTCTTTTCGTAACGTTCTCGTCACACTTTTTGTAACACTATCATCACACCTTTTGTATCGTTCTTGTTCTCATCACACTGTTCGTAAATCTCTCGTTGTCGTTACACAATTATTCTATACATACTTACCTCAATTAAATTGTGGATTATTATAAAATGCGGTTTATCCAAAACCTAGGTTTAAATCGTAATTTTACCGTACTTTATATAGGTTTTAACTGCGGGTTTTTAGTCACACCTCTTTTTGGAATAAAGCCGTATTAGTTTAAAGGCACTATTATAAGGACTTTGCTCTGAAGACTCAAACACTGCAGAAATAAAGGGATTATTGCTTCCAACGTCCTTTTGTGAACCAAATGCTAGCCTACAAAGCTCACAAACTTTCAATAGCTGTCCAAAGTTAGAAGTTTCGTGAATGGTGGAGTCACACCCCCATGCTTTGGATAGCACGTGAAGGAATGGGATCTCTCTCCCTTTGAACCATAGGGCGTGAGATAATAGAGAATGCAACGTATGATGCAAACTAACGTTTTTTATTTCGTATGCGTTTACCAGCAGAGCAAATTTTTTATTATTTTTTTTATCTTGCAACTAGCTGTTTCGTGCAGCTCCGTTTGCGAATTTAGTGTTTTGTCAACCGGGGATAGTGTAGCTTCCCAACAGTGAAAGAATTTTTCAAATCGGTTCAGTAGATTCGGAGCACATTCAATGCAAACAAACAAACAGTCAAACTTTCCTCTTTAAAATATTATGATGATGAAGAAGAAGTATGTATAACGGTTAAAGGATGGATGGATTGTGTGATTATATGAAGAAGATAGTAGTGAATACTGCGATAATAAGTATTGAGAGGAAAAGATGAAAAATACGCATTGCGCCGACCACGTATAAATGAGAAAAGGGTAGGGTGATGAGGATAAAGTATATAAGATTGTTTAGGTTATAATTTATAATCCATTTATTCATCAATTAAATACACAGCATTAACTATATACACACCTTTAACTTAACTATAATAATAATTATAATTAAAATAAAACTATACTAAACTAAAACCTTATAATATAAATTAAACTATACTAAACTACCTATAATAAATAAAGCTAAATAAAAAATAGAAAACTTATTAACAAGCATCAAAAAATTCATCATCATCGTTGCCAATGTCGGGAAACGTTATAATTATATTGCAAACTTAATTAAAATCACTTCTCTAGATCCGACCGAGATGGTTGCACATTTAAAGACTGGCATTGCCAAGTTGAATGGTTTTTAAAATTCTATCTGAGAACAGCACCAGTGGTTCCCAGAGTACAAGTCCAAACCAAAAAACCCTTCGTAATGCATTACAAAAGGAGACTGAAAAAAATAAGCAACTTGTTTCACTCCACACAATATTATACCAAACATATTTTGGGTCATCATTTCTGAGGTTAATTGGCAATTCTTCCTGTCACACTCTACCGACTTCTCCCAATCCTTCCATGATATATACCTCTAAAAAGCAGACATTATAACCCGCTATACATACATAGGGGATGGTAAAAGCCCCCAAAATCCTATTAAATGCGCGCGATGGCGCGGTCTACCGTGCTTGAGTGTACCGCGGCCGAAATTGCATCTAAGCTCTGCAACTATTTATATGGGCTAAGTCATAAGATCTAGCGGATAACAGTGTCTCAAAAGACGATCAAAATAGTTAGACGTGGATGAAATAAGGACCTTTAAGAAACATTTGAATTTTACAAAGAGAAGAAGTAATGCACTACACATGGAAAATCCTGTATATCGAATTTAGCGCTCTAACGTTTGAGTATGAAAAAAAAAACTTACGAATTATCAAAAGTCGTAGAACAAATTTAATGTTGTCGCTTATGATTTTAGTTTCCTACTTGTGCGAGGTTGAACATTCTTTTTCTTACTTACTATCAATTTGTGTTTTTAAATTTAGTCAGAATACCTAGAAAAGTGAAAGATAAAGTCATTTATTAGATAGGAACATTTACAATAACGCAGTTCCCTTTATTAAAACTTGCTTGATAACTTTGTAGATGTAAATTAAGCTTTATCAAAAATAGTTTAACTCTGCACTGTGAATGTAGATTAAAAACCATCTTTAAGTTTGATTATGTTTCATGGTAGTTATTATAGGTTATTAATATACGAATCAATCAGTTGATATTATGTTCTTAAATATTTGAACAAAGTATTTAGAACGCTTCCGTTCATAGCTTGGACCACACGCCAGGCTAGGGCGAGTGTTGTAATTATCGGCCTCACTACACAAATTGAATTAAAATGTTATTTTGTTTTTATCTTACGCGCCTTCAGCTACACGTGATAAATAACGAAAATTTCGCTTGCTAAGCGAGATATGATATTACTGAAATTTGTCCTAAATTAATTGAATTTTTGCTAAATGGTACGTAACAATGATGAAAAGTCTGAGTAGGTATAATTGTTTACATAAGAAAGGTTTCTTTTGATAAAATGTAATCCATAATTAATCTGTAATTACACTAATATTATAAAGGCGAAAGTACCTGAGTGTGTTGTCCTTGTTTGTTGCCTCTTTACGCTTAAACGCGTAGACCAATTTTGAAACTTAGTATGAATTAAGCGTCCCAAGAAGGCCACTTTTTGACACGATAACCGGCGGGCGGAGCCGCGGGTAAGCTTATGTCATAATAGGCATTATGACTGGGTATGAAAGGGAAAAAAATATTTAGTCGTTCAGATTAATAATAAAAAAACATTAAAATCGCATTTTTTCCTTTACCTTATCAATAAAAATACAAAGTTAAAGCGCTTTAAAGTTGAGGAGTAAGAGATTTTAACGTCACGTTAGTCTAAGGTACTAAGACGTGACGTCACACGAAAATCTTTGAAATTATGTGAAAAAACAAAAGAAAATTACGCTTCTAATAGCTTTTATTATTCTGTCTGATTGATTTAAAAAAAATGTCATCATCATTGCGAATGTAAGTGTCTATTACGATTTTATATTTAAATTACAGGATATTAGAAATTTGGTATGGCTAAAGCTTAAACCTCATAAAATAACATTGGCTACGCTAACACGAGTGAGCATTGATCCACGATCCAAATAAAACATTTTTCTAATTTCACAATTCTCGCAAAACCGCTACTTCATACCATCCCTTTTGGGAATTACAGAAGTTATATTTGTCAGTACTTAATCTCCCTTAACAGACTACATGAAGAAAACAGTACTTAAACAAAATTACTAGGCTAAATCCAACGTACCAATTAGTAGGATTACAAATTTGCAAGAATTAGTTCGGGAGTGGATTAGTAATGAGAGTAATTCACTGATGCTGTGTCCCAGTTTCCACTGTGACCTTTACTGTGAATTATTTAAGAGACATACAATACAGTTGTATTGTATTCAGGGTGATACAATTACTGGTTCGAATTTCGTAGTTTTTTAGTTGGCTAACGAGCATACGATCCGATTCATGCTACCATTACCTAAGAATGCTTAAAGTACCAGGAGAGTTGCTAACGCGTTGCCAACCTGCCTCTTTCCTCCAACGGCATCTGGAGACCCTCCACTCTGCAGGAAAATTGCAAGGTTTCCTGGCTGCGGTCTTCTGTGGAGCGGAGGTATCTTTCAATCTGGCTGCTCCAATTCAAGACGAATCTAAGATTCCTCTGTGCCGTATTTCTCTTGAAGTGAATGTTTAGCTAGTATGGAAGTCTTCACGACAGCTACCATAGCAGTCGGTGCTACGGGCTCGACCCCCGTATGGAAACATTATTTTGCAATTTGAAATGTTCCACATCTAGATCTTGACTCTTAAACCCACTCACCCATCAGCGTTTTCAAAATTCTTCTCTTGTCAGATATACAAAGAAGACCTTTAGTTTGTTTTATGATGTCTACTTAGGAAAGCCAGTTAGGTTAGGTCGCAGGCAAAACTGCCGTACACGAGGTCTCGGGCTCGAATCCCGGGTCGGGCAAAAACATTACAGTTGGGAGTCAGGAAGTGTGGCAGTGTGCACACCCGCGTGCCTCGGAAAGCACGTAAAGCCGTTGGTTGATTCAGAATCTAAACCCGGTAAACTCTGGGAGGTGATCTCAACATCCTACTAATATTATAAATGTGAAAGTGTGGATGTTTGGATATTTGGATGTTTGTTGTTCAATCACGCAAAAACCGCTGAACGGATTTGGATGAAATTTGGCATGCATGTAGCCTTTGACATGGAAAAGAACATAGGCTACCTTTTATCCCGATTCCTTAAGTAGTTCCCGAGGAAAATTTGAAAATTGTTTCCGAGCTAAGCCGTGGGCAGACAGCTTTGAAATTTGGTATTTTTCTCTATTACAGCGCAAGCTAACACGGGTAAAAATGTCGTTTCATTTTTTATCACTCACATTTTCCATTTCTTTTTGGACCCAAGTTTCGCGGGCAGATGCTAGTAGCTATAATAATATGAAAAATTTAGTTCACTAGGTTTGTTTGTTAGTGTCTATATTACTGTTAAACTTTAGTTTTAAATATTTTTATTTTGTTGTAGTTTGCCGTGCCCTATAGAGTCCATAATGTAACCTTTAAAACATTGACATCTTTAAAACTTGAGGAGAACTATTAAATATTGAGTATTTAGCTTGGAAAAAATAAAGCCAAAAGAAGAATATTGTCTTTCTATTTATTCACTTTGTGAAACCGATTGTTGGTGTATTTACCCTAGCGCGGACATCAAAGGAAAACTATACATCATGTTAGCTTTAAAACTGGCAATAGTTAGGCAATAGGGTGTTTATGTGGGTATCTGTTTAAATATTGTCTAGATAAAGGTATTGGGAATATTCGATTTTACCTTGAAACAAATTTTGGGCCTTTGGGACTAAAAATGTATCGATTTTTGTTAGGCATTTCAGTTTCAACAGAACTAGTTAGTAAGTGTATTAAAAATTATTAAAATAAGAAACAAGTTACTTTGGTTTAAAAACCCTTTATAATAATTATTATCTTCGGAGCTCACACACGGTTATCTGATCCCAAACTAGGCAGAGCCTGTACTATGGTAACCAGACAACGAATAAACTTACTTATGTATTTCTAAATACATACTATCGATAAATCACACCTAGACACAGAACAAATGATCGTGCTGATCACACAAAGATTTGTCCTGGGTGGGAATCGAAACCACGACCTCCGGCTTAGCAGTCAGGGTCACCAATCACTAGACCAACAGGCCAGTTCAAACTGTGTTATACTTTCGCTACGAATCAAGTGGATCGGTTGATAGCTACAGTCTTTTACTGGTTGAGCACCAATCATAACAAAATTAAATCTGCCTTTTATTAAGCAGGCTTAAAAAAGGATCAATCAAAAATCAGTCAAAAACAAATACTTTGACAAACTTTCTCTACCAGTTATACACATAATCTTGAGAAAACAGTCGTACGCATTAGAACTTCTAATAAAACTATAAATCACAGCAAAAACGGAACCCTAAACACAATAGTTGGTCCCGTACATCTGTGTCACACGGGGAATCAAACGTGCATTAGTAAAAGGTAGTGTTTTAATGATGCGAGCTGCGACACTGGGTGTTGTAGACGGTGGTAAGTTGTATGGAGATGGCTTTCATATTAAAATAATATCATAATTTATTCTAAACTTTTAAGATTCGTGGCTACAGCTCTGAAGCTACATCGCTGAAGCCGTTGGTCCCAACCGTCAAACAGTGATCTTTGACAGTCGTTAAGTCATTACAATTCTGACAACCTCGTAAAATGGGTTGTGGAAGTCAGACAGGCAGCTCTATGTAAACTACGGTATTCAGCTAAATCTGTGAAGACGAAATTACCCGATTTGGTAACAGGCTAGTTGGTAAGATTGGTACATGCTATCGTAAACCTTTTAGGTGTCCCTCTGTTGGGCAAAAGAATGCCATAAGAGAGCAATTACATAACTACATTTTGTTGTAACTCTGTGTTTGTCACGCTTTCACGGCTAACCTGCTAAACTGAATTGTGTGCTGCGGGGTAAGCTTGGATCCTAAGATAGGATATCTAATAAGATGCTTTTAGCTGCGATAACCGGTACTTACGCAGGCGGAGCCGACCCAATAATAGTTACATTAAATTATAAAACATGGAATTGCTTTTAATTTTTACTTTTTCAGTTCATGCTAGCGACTTAAAGACACCATTTCTCTTATTCGCATTACTCAAAAGAGAACAATTAATTTATGGTGACAGCAAAATTGAATCTTTACTAAAGTATAACAAAATCACCTAAAATAGCAGCCGTGGTGGCAATGTGGCGTGATGGTCTAGCGGTTTAATGAGGCGATTCGTAAACACTTTATTTTTTCAAAGTTATATGTACTTTCTTAATCATTCTAAGACATCATTGACAAACGGTGAAGGAAAACACTGTGAGGAAACCTGGATTCCAAATCATTGAATTTTGAAATCGCCAACCCGCAATGAGCAAGCGTGGTGATCAATGCTCATCCCTTCTCTATATGAGAAGAGGTCCGTGCCCAGCAGTGGGACGTTTAAAAGGCCGGTATTAAATACTAAAAATAAAAAAGCTTTGTCCATACTATCACATCACGCATTAGTTCCGCAAAAGTGGTTGAAAAAAAAATTAAATTCCCCTTTGTTCGGGTGTAAGTGGCACTCGGAGGTATCTCTCACCTTGTATATAGCAACATCTATATAACATATTATACAGGATGTAATAAAAACCTTGTTGTTCCCGGTAAGAATGATTTCAGAGTCGATATCTGATGGTTAGGTAAACTACTTACCTATAATTATAAAATATAATGACACCGGCCCATAAATGTCCCACTGCTGGGCACAGAATTCCCATAGAGAAAAGGATAGCGGTTCAATGACCGGATTCGCATGTCGTCGTGTAGAGTCATTCAAAGTTATATGTACCTTCTTAATTATTCTAAGACACCATTGATGAGCGGTGAAAAAAAACATCGTGAGGAAACCTGGATTCCAGAAATTGGAATATGAAATCGCCAACCCGCAATGAGCAAGCGTGGTGATCAATGCTCATCCTTGTCTATATGGAAAGAGGTTTATAATTACAAAGCTGTCAAAACCTGAAAATAGTTAATACAGAATCTGTAATTAAGTCAATAGTAATAATTTTTAATCCTTGTTAGATTATGTGGAAATATATTACATGCGCTGTAAATATGTTTTTTTTTTCGAGAACAATTGGATGAGACAACAAGCTAAGTAACATATATTTCTAAAATGTTGTAAAGACTCTTTATAGAAATAATTGACACGTATATCGGTTTTAGTATTCTTATCGAACAGAAGCGGAATTAGGTTTTTAAAAAGAGAAATAACACGAATCACTATTACTTATAATTAACTAATGAACTAATTACAAAAATAATCACTTTAACACTCTAATTGCACCTAACGTGAAATAACGCTAATTACTAAGTACACAACACCAAATTATAATATTCGGGAATAAGTTTATACAGAGAACCGACACGGTCGAACGCCACGTGCAGAGTGAACCCGAGACTCGCTCTACGCTCGTTTTTATGGAGCCCGACTAGTCCCTGGTCTGGGGGAACCTGGTCTCGATAATACGGCCGTTCCTGCTGGCGCGGCGTCCTCGACCGCTTCCTCGTGCAGTAGTGGCATGTCTCTCTCAGCTGCACCTGAATCAAGGCTTTCACCCTCTGTAATTTGGAAAAATACACTTGAGGTGACTAGGTAAGATTTAAGGTTTGAAGCTCCTTCAGCTTACCAGGCAAAACTAGAATTTAAGCTCCAACCACAGACGCAAGCGTGCACTCAAACATCAGCAGAAAGAGCCCGAAAAGTGAAATTTATAGAAAAGGAAATAAAATTTTACTTAGTAAGCCGAAATGAACTCGGTAAATAATTGAAAGCAGAAAGCAATTTCAAAGCACATGAACAGGAAAAAATGTTTTGCGGATGCCAAACTGCCGGCTTTTGCCAACCGCAACGCATTTGCAAAGCAAAAATAGATGCCGTACGTGCAACCAAAACTGCGCAATTTCGGCTGCCAATACGACACCCTTATAAGGGCTAACCCGTTCCGTTAAGAACGTCCAGCAAAGTAGCACACTTCTATGGCTAACATTCGACGATACAGATGACGAACGTCAACGATAAAAGCGCCTACACAGTATGGGAAGAAAAAGCCCTGCAGAGCCCACCTCAACCATACTGTATAATGGGAAGAAAAAGCACAAAGTGCCCACCTCAACCATACTATATAATGGGAAGAAAAAGCACAAAGTGCCCACCTCAACCATACCATAAAACGGGAAGAAAAAGCACAAAAGTGCCCACCTCAACCGTAACATACCAGTCTCAAAGAAGGAACTGCACGTATCCGGGGTCCACTCGCCACGCCATAGCACCATGTGCTGTGCCGCCGCCTGGGTCTTTTTGCCATAAGATCCGGCAAGGAGTTCCAGTTCATAGCGGTGGTGTAAAAGCTGACGCAGAACCTTGTAAGGCCCGCGCATCCCGGAATCGAGCTTCCCCGTTGACTGCGCCGTCTTGTTGACGAACACATAGTCGCCAACGGCAAACGTTGCGGGTTGCCGCAGACGTTCATTGATGCGCTCATCTTGTCGTCGCTGGTTGAACGCCAGTAATTCGGATGCTCTCTGCCGATTGAGGGTTAGTAAAGCTTCTCGATTAGAGTTAGCGTGGTCTAGCGCGACATCGCGCACAAGAGATCGGATGACTGGTGTGGCCGCCTCTATACCAACAAGCAGCTGAAGTGGTGATGACTGCGTCGTTGCTTGTCTGGTGATGTTTAGGGTCAGCTGCACCTTCCACAGCACTTCTGACCACTGGGAGCCTTTGTTTCCGACCTCAACGCGTAACAGATTCAAGACAGTTCTGCAGTAGCGTTCAGCCTGTCCGTTCTCACGATGCATTCCCGGCGTTATATAATGAATCGAACAACCTAACTCGCTAGCGCAATTTTTAAACGTAGTACTCTCAAACATTCTACCACGATCGCAGACAATAGTGGTCGGTGTACCGAACAGTGACACAACATTTGAAAATACTCGCTTTAATTCATCGGAATCTTGTCTATACATGGCATATAACAAACAGTATTTAGAAAATGCGTCTACTACAATCTGAACATATTTGTAACCGTTACTCTCCGTGAGAGGTCCCAGTACATCAGTGTGAACAACAACAAATGGGTTTTCGGGCTTAGTCCAAGATTCAATCGGCTGAGTAGGCCCTGAAGGTATCTTTTTACATGACAAACAGACTAGGCAATGACCGATATATTTTCTAACAAACTGGCGTAAACCCGGAAACCAAAAGTTCCTTAATATTAGGTCAGTGGTCCTATCAACACCGATGTGGCTATGTTCATCGTGGTATAATCTTAACAAGCTAAGTCTGTGACCTTTAGGCACGAAACATAGCAGACGTGAATCAGCCCCAGTAGGGGTGTATTTATAATACAACAAATCGTTTTTGATTTCGTATCTACCAGGATCAAGTAAGCCGTCTCTTAACTTACTCATCAAATCTTGTGTCTCCTCGTCAGCAGTCTGAGCGATCTTTGCCCAGTTGGTGGGACCACGAATATGCGACACCGCGACAGGAGGATGCCGGCTCAAAAAGTCTGCGTGTTGCATAAGAACACCTTTCCTATATTCAAGCGTGAATTGAAAATCTTGCATGTAAACCCACCAGCGCGCGACCCGAGGTACCAAGTCTTTCTTCTTTTCAGTGAGCTTGAGCGAGTTACAGTCCGTAATAATTTTGAAGGTAATGCCGACTAAGTAGTGACGAAAGTATTGTAGTGCTCGGACAACCGCCAATGTTTCTAGCTCGTAACTGTGGTACCTCGACTCGGCGCCCCGAGTGGATCTGCTAAAGTAAGCCACGACTCTTTTTCTTTTACCAGCATGCTCCTGTAGCAGAATCGCACCAAGTCCGACAGCGCTCGCATCGGTATGCAGCTCAGTAGGCAACTCTGGGTCAAATATCGCTAAAACTGGTTCCGTAGTTAAACATTGCAAGATATACTCACGAGAGACATCCTGTTCAGCACCCCACTCAAAAGGGACACCTTTTCTAAGAAGTTTAGCAATGCAGGCTGTTTTGGAGGAGTACCCAGCAATATATCGCCGAAAATACCCCGCCAAACCCAAAAACTGGCGAACTTCCCTCACGTTTGTTGGCTTCGGAGAGTTAATCAAAGCCTCGATCTTAGCCGGGCTCGGCCGTACCTGACCCCGTCCAATCAGTCTACCCAAGTACTCGACTTCCGTTGCTAAAAAGGTGCATTTTTTTAAATTAACCGAAAAGCCCGAGTCAGCTAGCACCTGTAGAACTTTCTGCAAAGCGTCGAGCCCTTCGACAACCGAATTGGAAGGGATCAAGACGTCATCAATGTAGATCAGGACCTTACCAGCGTCTATAAGGGGCTTCAGTGTTTTGGTAATAACCCGTTGATAGACTATCGGCGCGTTAGCAAGCCCGTAAGGCATCTTCAAATATTCGTAATGCCCGTCGGGTGTTACGAAAGCCGTTTTGCTGATGGAAGCATCATCTTTCAAGGGCAATTGGTGGAAACCGGTAGCCATGTCAAGGCTAGTGAAAAATGTGTATTTGCCAAGCTTGTCGATGTGGTCATCAATCCGTGGTAAGGGAAACCTTTCTTTTATAGTTATAGAATTGAGCGCACGGTAGTCGACGCACATTCGGTCACTACCATCTTTTTTCTTGACCAAAATGATAGGGCTAGCGTATTCTGACTGTGATTCGCGTATAATACCTTTTGCGAGCAGATCATTGATAATACCGCGAACCCTATTCTTTTCGTCAACTGAAAGCCTATAAGGTCGCTGATTAACCGGGGTATCAGACTTTAATCTAATTTCCATACTACCCGTATTTACTGTAGAAGTTGCCGTTCCACTGATAAAAGAATTAGAAAATCTTTCTATGAGTTCTAGTAGTTGCTTTTTCTCCTCGCCAACTAAAGGTGTTTTAACATCGTGAACCTCTACAGTAGATACGTGTTCTACCCGTGGGATGTCTGATCTGACTAACCGTTGCTCACTGCCTGTTCTAATATAAGTCAATCCTTTACGGTTTAATACGTCTGTGCCAATCAAGATCGGGGCGCTAATACACTCAGCCGGAACAACATATAAATCCACTTCCAGTGAGACCTCTGGGAACTCGACCACTGTGGTAACAAAAGAAACAGATTGTACCTCCTGGCTGCCGATACCTCGCATTACGCGAAAACCGGGGTTCTTAATAAAATCAAAATGCTTTAGAGCTGATTCCGAGATAAGCGAGATATCGGAACCACTATCCACTAATATGTCGACCGGTACCTTCTGAACTACCGCCGGTATCACGTTTGTTCGCTCGGGTTCGAGTCTGAGCAAAAATTTATTTCGGCGGTTCTACCCTTGCTGGAAGCGTCAGACCGTTGTTTTTGGAAGCAAGTTTCTACCGTATGTCCATTACGCTTACAAAATGAACAGTGCCTGGCGGGCTTATTGTCGCTAACCGCGGCAGACACAGGATTAGCTGGAGCAGAAGTTGGCTGAGATGATGCCGACTTAGTAGGCATCCTTCGGTTACAGTAATGTCTGACATGTCCGACCCTACCACAATTGCGGCATTTAACATTGCCGTTGGTTTTTCCATTAAACTCGCGCTTGTGCGATTGGTATGTGCCTACGCTGCTGCCGGAACGAGCGGCAGTGCTGGAGCTGGCTTTAGGCTTTACAAAAGCGGATAAAAATTCGACTAATTGTTTTGACGATGGTTTGGCATTGGTTGTTGCAGCCCTAATATGGGGATCGACAATGCCGCGGGCGACGATAGCAACTTTCAAATCTTCCGATAACCCCGTTACGATATTTAGGCGCAGAAGTGACTTACGGGCGTACTCAGCATACGTCACAAAATTATCGGAGTTAGTACTCATCACGTCATACAATATCGTAGCTACGTCAACATTACGTGGACATAAAGATCGAAAATCAACCTTGAAATTGGACCATGATCGGTCACTCGTTATCCACTCGTTTAACCATGATTTTGCATCGCCACGTAAGCTACCCCCTATACGCCCGAGGCACTCTCGATCATCCCAACCATTAATTTCTTTAGCGCGGTCAACTTCCGCTGTCCATGCGTCAAAATCATGCATGCTGGGGTCAAAAGGAGAAATAAAATAATTTTGAGACCTTACTTTAGATAAAGCCATTAACGCTCCTACAATCCTGCTCGTTGCGTCTTCGTGCTGGCCAATGGTAACGCCCTGGGCCGACGTGCATGGAGTGCATGGTGCAGCTCCAACGACTACAGGCGTGTCGACACCACGCGACTCTTCGTCGGTAAGAGACGTGGCTGGCGGCAAAGGTAACTGCACGTGGCGCTCGGTATTCGAGTGAGACGAGGTGCCGTCACTAGACGGTGTTACCGGTAAGATAGTTTCTATAGCCGTTAATCTCGCGAGAATAAGATCTAACGTGCGGTCGCGGGAGTTATCTTTAGGGCTAGTACGTCGTCTCGAGCTATCGCCGCGCCTTGACGGCGATCGCGTATCTAAACGACTCCTAGAACGTTCTCGCGAGTACGACCGCTCACGCCGACGTCGGTGAGAATGATCACGGTCGCTTGTTCTTGGCCTACGACCATCCATCTTTTGCGATAGAACAAAGAAAACAGCAAAAGTTATTTTACAAAATTCTACCCGCACAAAAATAAAATTCGTACAACTTATTCTTCTAACAAGACTGATTTGTAAAAGTAAAAGCAAAAATTAAATTTGTCAGACAGCCTAACTTGAAAAGTAGGTACGTGGTTCCTATCCCACTTCTGATCTTATCGAACAGAAGCGGAATTAGGTTTTTAAAAAGAGAAATAACACGAATCACTATTACTTATAATTAACTAATGAACTAATTACAAAAATAATCACTTTAACACTCTAATTGCACCTAACGTGAAATAACGCTAATTACTAAGTACACAACACCAAATTATAATATTCGGGAATAAGTTTATACAGAGAACCGACACGGTCGAACGCCACGTGCAGAGTGAACCCGAGACTCGCTCTACGCTCGTTTTTATGGAGCCCGACTAGTCCCTGGTCTGGGGGAACCTGGTCTCGATAATAGTATATATATTTTTTTTAAACTTACCAACAATGTGGGTCGCACATTAACATTCTTGTTAACCCCTCAATGTCATGGTAAGCTAAATGCTTGTGTTACGAGTGGGTACAGATCACGCGCGGATTTAGAGTATATTAATAATGAAATAATGGCGTCGGTACTTGTAGTGCAATAGGTGAAATTCGAACCCGCGACCAAATGATCGCAAGTTCGATGCCCTAGCTATCAGGCTACCGCCGGTTTTATCCTTTGTTTGTATATTATATGCGCCTGCAAGAAGCAAGAGAGTTTTTAGTACACGCTGTATATATTGCAGTGTAGATCTGTGCTCCTTGTACTACAAAACCCTTTGTTGAAGGAGAAATAAGGAGCTTATGACTACGAACAGTCGGGAACGTATGAAAGTGATTTCCGGTTATTGAAGAAAATGTTGTTATCATATGTACAAGTAAAATCTAATAAATAAAGCAATGTAGACTTAAGAATATTTTAGGAAAATATTTTTCATTGTATATAATATAGATTTATTTGCCTTAACTAATCACATATTCAAGAAAGAAATTGTTGGTTGCCTACGGTCTATGTAAATCTGCCTGTGTTACTAGCTAAGTGTATTATTAGTAAGCGATGTTGTTTTCGTTTGTTTGTTAAAGAGATGAACATAGTTTTTATAAAAAAAAATGTATTGCTTCTGTACTGTATCTAAAATTTTGTAACCTGTGGAATCGTCATGGATTTTACAATTTTGTATTCCCTAATAAATAAATAAATAGATACGCAAATAATTTCTATTTATAGTATTTTACGTTTATTTTATGCAGGTCGTCACATAGTAGTTTCCCAAGCTTTAGCTAATACTTCAGCGAATAGACATGTTGACTGGGTAAAGAAAACGTAATTCTATTTAGTCCGTCAGTTAGGTAATAAAAAAATTTACACCCATATTTTTTGTTTTATCAAATTAAGAAATGATGACTTAGTTAAAATGAATGTTGGAGAGTGGGGGCTCACTACGTCATGGCTCGGTATATATTTTGCCAAGGCATGACGTCACGTGACATTTCAACTCAATATAACTCCGTAATTTTTTGAACACGTGAAAAATTAAAATTTACGTGTCCAATATTTTTCAATAATCTACCTGATAGACAAAAAAAAACTTAGTTCACACGCCTATTGAATTTATTCATTGTACGGAACGCTCGGTGGGTGAGTCCGCAACGCAATAATTGTTCGTTATTTTTTATAGTGTACCTCAAAATTTTTTGTCTTTACCAAACGTTCGGAAACCTCGCTGAACACCAAATTTCACTGTTAGATAACCTAGAAATTTACATGCACGAATCTCAATTGGTTTCGTCCGAACCATGTCCATTCAATATTTTTTTGACAGAATTGAATACAATATTTAAAAAATCGCAGAAGTCTAACTAAGCATCAAAAGGAGAAAGTTAAATTATTTTGTATACTACTTGTGCTCTACAGCTTTACCCGCTTTGATTCCGTTCCCTTGAAATTATCAGACTAAAAAGTATCCTGCATTCATTTAGTATATTAAGTTATTGTGAGTCAAAATCTGAGAAAAAAAAACAATATCTACAGATGAGTCAAAAAATAATCTATATTATTTTATTTTAATTAGGTACACATAAGTGTGGCCGGAGTGTGCCCTGGCTGACTGCATTGCCCCGTTGTGTGAAATTTTAAAAACAATTAAGAAAACACAATTATTCGGTAACACAAAAAACCCAACTTAAATACGCGAACAAAGTCATTGTCGACAATAAGTATAATACAGGATTAATTTAAAAGGAGTGCGTATATACTACGAGTTTATCAGGTGCATAAAACTGAACATTTCCCAAAAAACGTAGGCCGAAATCTAAAAATTAAAAATGAAATTTTCATACTAAATGACAGGTCACGTGACTTATGTTTGTATGAAAAGTTGATTTTCAATTTTAAGATTTCGACCTACGTTTCTTGGGAAAAGTTGTTCAGTTTTATGCACCTGATTACCTCGTCAATATACGCAGTCCATAAAAAATAATCCTGTACACACCCGGAATCGGTCATAATAATAATTCATGACTACAAAATATAACTAAAACTCAGTTATTTCGAGTTAGTGTAACTAAATGTCTAAAACCTCAAAACATCTGCAAATCAACTATCGCATTCATAAAGTTAGTGTATGTATGGAATCGTGAATAATACGTGGAAAACATTTTCAGGTTTAATTCAGAGTTGGAACTAAGGATTTATTTATTTCAATTAAGAAAATAAATATACATAAAAATACATTAATATTTCTAATAGTCACAGCATAACGCGTGAACGACTGGACCAATTTCGCTAATTCTTTTTTGTCCTGTTTTTTACTATGAGGATAAGGTTCTTACAAAAGAAAAAAAAATAAGATGTTGTGCAAAACATTAAAAAAGGAAAAACAGCTTATGTTTCTTGGGAAAACCTGTTCAGTTTTATGCACTTGATTACCTCGTCGAATATACGCACTTCATAAAGAATAATCTTGTATAGGTAGTTGTGTTAACAGACAGTGTTGGGTTAAGTTCACCTTCTGATTTTCACCTTTATGTTGGCAAGTTAGGTTTCTCGGTTATTGAATGAAACTGTCTGCAGCCTATTGGTTAGCAAGCGATATTGGTTCCAGTGATGCGGGCTAAAGGATTCGTTTTATTAAGGTGAAGATTCAAAGTTTGGATTTTTAAAGGATATATCTACTTTTTGACTGCCCTGTCGGTCTAGTGGTTAGTGACTCTCTAACCCAAATAAAAAAATATGTTTACATGTTATTTTAGAAGTAACATTAAATCTAACCACGCAGATATTACAAAAACATATTTATTCAGCAATATGTTTTATTATTTTTCGGTTAAAATAATAAACCAACATAAAATAACAACATATATGTATATCTGAATTAATAACTAGAGTCTGGTAATATCACGCTACTGAAGAGTATTGCGTCATACGACGTTGGCATACGATCTCTTAATTAATTTATAATTACGAACGATACTTCGACCTGGCATACATTATTATTTTAATATCACTGTAGGCGTAAAACAACTGTTGCTCGTGGCTTTTCCTGGAAACAATATCTTTATCAATTATAGTACAATGTATAACATCAGCTTGTAAAGGTCTCACTACCGGCTTAAGGTTACTATCGAGGCATGGAGGGAGGCCTTATTTTTCAAAATGATCCGTGGATGGGTATCCACGGACCAATTGCGGCGAGCGGGACTTAAACTCTGTGCCTCGGAAAGCACGTTAAGCCGTTGGTCCCGACTGTCATACAGTGATCTTTGATAGTCATTAAGTCATTACAATTTTGACAACCAGTTTTACTATGGAAGACTGTATTACCAAGCAATAGGTTGTGGAGGTCAGATAGGCAGTCGCTCTATGTAAAATACGGTATTCAACTTCAATCATTTTGAGGCCACCATCAAGTCTCATGCTGTCTCTGAAGTTAATAGGCTTTTCAGTATTCGGGAATTTGTAAAATTAAAATAAGCGCTTCTTACTTAAATGCTTAGGGATGTATACACGGTAGGTACAAATACCAAAATATCTTTTTTTTGTCTGTCTTATTGTTCTGCCTAATCTCTAAAACGACTGCAACGATTTTGACAGATTACACAGGGCACAGCTAGTTATACTCAATACTCCATAATATATAGCGGTGGTGGTATGAATAAAGCTAATGTTAGGAACAATTATGGACCCTGTTGGGCACAACAATATAAATGATATTATAAAAGGTACTTATACACTATTTAACATTAATACAAACTACATAATAGGATGAACAGTGTGGCTTACACTAAACTTTTAGCTCCTCCGAGTATAACCGTTAAAGAATACTTTAATGAAATAAAAAACTATTATTTTTACAACTGAACAAATGTAATTCAAGTTAAAACATTAGTTGGTCACGTAAGAAATTATTAGTGGGCAATAAATCCTAATCCGTGGCTAACAGGACCTATCGCATTGAGTTATAACAACTAACTATCTAACATCCTGGATTATGTAGTTAGGAGAACTTCAGAGCTATGGGCTGCCAGTTATATGTATAAAGTTACCCGAGAAGTAGGTTATTGTGTTTGGTGGTGAACAGTGGCGGTGTTTAAATGTCTGATTATATAGTTTTGTGTTATGCTTTGCTCTTTTTTATAGAATGATAAATATCAGATTTTTAGTAGGTACATATGAGAATGTGGCTTAGTTGAAGCTGCTGATTATTTACTTCTGTAATATTTAAATTTATAAGAGTTCATATTGCATATAGCTTACTACTTACATTATAAGAACCTAATTTTTAAACAGGCTAGTTAAAAATCCATTTTGTTTTTAAATACTAAGTAGATAGTAGGTATACTAAAGTACAGTCAATAGCAAAAGTCGATGATCAACAGAAATTCAATACTAATGTGACCGTCGAATAACAGAGTTCGCTTCAGATCTGTGTGGCTTCGATGTGATTCAAAAGTATGTGATTGTAAATTATACCAAACATTTACTACTAGTACAGTTGCTATATTTCGTGATAATTATATTCGTCATCAAATTTGTCTCCATTATAAACTTAATTCATCATCTACTCTTGCTGTTGATTGTTCCTTATTAACGTATGTCGTTCTCATTCTACATAAATAAAAATAATCATTTGAAATGTTTGAATAATTAACTTAAAGGCGGACGTATTTTAGATGTCGGTGTCGCGAGTCGAACTGTTCGACTAGCGACACCACCGAAACCGCGTCAGCTCATGATTTAGAACTCCTACTACCTAACTAGTCGGGCGATCCCGAGAATGCGCGTGATAAGCCGTTGAATCTTTAAATAATTATGTACTTTCCTACTGCCTTAAGAATTTAAGGCAGTCAAAAAGTTTGATTGATTTTCCCACAATTAGGGGTAAAATGTGGAACGGGTAACCCAAAAAGTTGGTGTCAATTAAGTTGGCGGAAATAATTCCATCATTCCACTTTTAATGCTGTAGCGAGCACTGTCCAGTTCAACTTTACTACATTATATAAGGAGGATAGACGGACGTATTATGTTCTAGGTATTTACAAAGTTACAATTACACGATAAAAAACTCTTTTTAAATTTGACAAAGAGTCCGTGGTTGAGTGGAGTAAGCATCGGTTTTCAAGGTGGTCAATGTAGAAAAACACTTTTCTACATAGTCTCGGGTCTGGGTGTTTGTGGTGCCGTTGCTTCTGATTCTATTACACAAGTGCTTTAGCTACTTACTTTGGGTTCGGAGCAATGTATGTGATGTTAAAAAAATATAAGTATTTATTTTTTAAATAAACTTAAAAATATATGCTTTATAAATTAATTGATTTCTTATCAATTAATTTATATCGACGTCGATCAAATCAGCTTTCAAACAAAACAACCGCATCAAAATCTGTTAATCCTTTTAATAGCTACGATGACAACTTATAACTCCTCTCTTTTTCCATATTATGGAACTGACATAGTTATTACGGTTGGTAGCTAGGGAGCCGGGCTTGCGATCTTGAGGCTGCCGGTTCCAAGCCCACCCATTGCACCTCAGAGGTTAACCCACTCGTAACACAAGTATTTAGCTTTGCAAGAGAGGTAAACAAGAATAAAAAAAAAACAGCAACAGGGGTTAACAGCCTATATTGTGAATCTGTATGATGTATGAAAACGTAAATCTCATTTTGATATGGTAAACTTATTACATAGATTTGATTTAATGTGATCATATTTTAATTAACTTGTAAATTTTATTGTAAATTGCATGCCTTAGTTAAGGTAGTAAGTATAACGATAATTATAAACTTGTCATCTGTAACATGTACCTACTTTCTGTGCAAATAAAAAGACTAAACTATACAGTTAAATCTGGCTAGACTGAAAGCCAGTCCAATATATTCATGAAAAGATTAGGCAGAAAACATTTGGTGGCGAACCATAATTCGCAGTCCCAAAATAGAATAGGCAATTCTCAATACCAGCGGGTATTGTATTCCGAATAATGCCAAAGTTACAGTGAAGAATTAAAACCTATTAGGCAATAACAATGTACATGTATAAGTGAGAAATAAAAATTCATTCTGCGTACTAATGAAGTTTCAAAGCTTGCAATTAGTGATGGAATTATTTTGCGGAAAAACGCAATTAAGGATGGGCGGTAGGCCGAAGGCCGAATGCCTTTTCATTCTAGCATTTTCCGCCCCATTGTTGCATGGTAAACAAACGTCCCCGATGTATGGTGATAGTAATTAGAATTATCAATAGGGATAATTTAGTCTGCTTGCTGTAGGCCAAGTCAGTATATTTTACTGATATTCACGTAGAGTTTATTTTACTTGTGATGAGGACGATTTTTGGTAGCCGATGAATGTTTTATGCATATTAAGATTAGTGCCAAAGAATATTTAGAATATAATAACCTTTTGTTTCACTTTCATTAATTTTTTGTCTATCTTATACTTACTTACGTTACTAACGGCTTTGCACGGATAGCGCAGAAATAAAAGCCTAAATTCAGTCAGACTTGCGATCATGTGGTTGCGGTTTCGAATCCCACCCATTACAATACTACTACTACTACAAAAGGCATTGAAATGTATAGTTAAAACAATATGTTAACAGTCTTATTATATAGTTACACACTGTTTACATGAATATCACATATTAATTAGTGAAATAATAATATGTGTTGTCCACATTCTGATATAGGTATTTGCGTATATTATATGTACCTTTTATTCGAAACAATAATAAACTGTATTACCTTTTCTATTCCAGTAATATAAACCAAGTTATAAACTACATTAGATAGTTTCCGTGTTATATTATAGGGCAGCGTTAGCCGTAAACTTACTCTTCCTGTGGCAATGAACCTTTCGTTGTACACCTTACGTTATCACATATTACATTATAACAACGAGTTAGAAAATTGAACTTTACACACTTTGGAATAAAGACGTCATTGTCAAAGTTTAAGTGTGGAAGAGTGTTATTGTACGTTGTTTTAGTTTTGATAAATCCAATAGTTTGTAGTTAATTGTTAATAGTAAATTAGTAACCTACGTGTTCAAAAGGTAACGATAGGTATTCGGTTAGAGATGAATTATGTGAAAGAGTAAAAATAGATTGTTCTTAATGATGAATATTATTGAACAAATATTTCGCCGACACTGACATTATCTCGAATGAAAACCTTAGATTTTACTTCCTTTTTGAGAAAAAAAAATGCATTCAGCCCTTTTTCTTTAGCTTTCGCAATGATTTAAACATTGATCAGTTTATATTAGAAAAATTTTAACATAAAATTTACAATTTATAAAAAACTTGAGAGGTGTCAAGGGACACCCAGATGAAACGAAGTTCCTTTCGATTAATTAGTGAAGGAATTGTAATAAAATTAAAGTAATAATTATGTACAAAGAACCTGTATACACTCAACAAAAGTAATCGTCGCGACACCACACTGTTCAATGCGAAGTAGAAAGACGAAACGAAAATAATTGACTTGCTATCTATGAGAGAGGGAGAGAGAGAAAGAGAGAGAAAGGGAGAGAAAGGGAGAGAAAGAGAGAGAAAGAGAGAGAAAGAGAGAGAAAGAGAGAGAAAGAGAGAGAAAGAGACAGAGAGAGAGAGAGAGCAAAAAGTGTCGTTACAACTTTTCGTGTTAATTTTTTCCGTCTAGCTCCCTTTCGCAACGCGCGATAAATAAATAAATAAATAAATTCCAATAATTTAGACAAAAAAAAACATAAGTTTATTTCAAACATATTATTTTTTTAATATTTAATGTACTTTGACGCAATTTTTTAGATTGTTCTTATTTGTCGTCTGCAGATATATTATTTTTTGTTATATCAGTTTACTTTATCCTGATTTGAATGAAAAAAACAAAAAATCTAAATCTATAAAAATTGTCACAAAATTAATAGATACTCTGTTTTTTTTATTCCAAAAACATGATATTAAATAATTGGCCAGATAAATTCTCGGCAGTAAACATTTCTAAGGCCGAAAGCCGAATTGCCCAACACTAGTGACCTTATTATTCTAGTTAACGGTCCCCGCCTCTCATTTATTTCTAAGTTCTCGGTATTTTTGACACTAATTATAAATAATCTAGATTCATTCTGATCGTAAATTACGGTCTCTTCATTCGAAAATTAACATAACAAGTCAAAATAAAGAGCTTGGAATTTGTTAATTTTCTTCGTAATTGGTATGGTCTTATCAAGGATCTTAAAAACACAGAAAATAAATACTTAACAATGTTAATAACAAATTTTGATAAATAAGATTGGAGTATCTGTTTGTAATATTAAAATAGTGTCTGTCTGTCAGTTTGTTCCAGCTAATCTGTGAAACAGTTGTACCGATTTTGATTTTTAACTTTATTTTGGAAATTTTTATTTATATTTACAACAACTTACGCGGGTGAAACCGCGGGGTATATCTAGTCAGAAATAAATACACAAATATATCTAGGTACAGTCTGCCAATGAAAACAGTGAAATATGATTTTGAACCTTATTGTGTTGACTTATGGATGTATGTAATTAAACCACCCATAACAGACATGAAAGTCAAGATACATTTATCGTCTAAAATGGATTGTAGAAATTCGGGTTTCCTCCTATTCCGACCTCACGTATTCAGACACATATAAACATAAAAAAAAAAAAATGCACTTTGTTCAATTTCCATATTTTGATACTTTTTAAACACAAATTTTACAAAATATATTTTTGCACAACGCCGCTAAAGAAGTTCTCACTTCAAAATGTTTTCACTTCAAATAATGACACTGATAATTGTAATTTTTTTTCTATGCTGACAATGGATGACGTCACACACTCGGGCAAGAGCTCCGCGCCGCGTCTTAGGTATTTTCGATCAGTCACGTGACCCCTGACGCGACTTACACATTTTTTACACATCCCATACAACAATTTTCAATTTTCCCTCGGTGACTACTTAAGGAATCTGGATAAAAGGTATCCTATGTTCTGTTCTATGTCAAAGGCTACATGCATGCCAAATTTCATCCAAATCCGTTCAGCCATTTTTGCGAGATTGAGCAACAAACATCCAACATGTTAGTAGGATAGTAGGATAGATCAAAAGTTTTACTAAATAAACTATTATTGTAAAGTTCAGATTGAACTACGGTTAACTAAAGAACGAACTGTGTAAGGAATAGGAATTCTCAGCTTAAGTTTGATGAAGGCTGCGGGTCTTATCAAGATGATGTCAGTAACTTAATTGATCTATTGCTTTGGTTCTCGCATAAAGGTTCCGTAAAAAAATACGTCACGAGATTAAAAGCGAACTCATACATTTACCTTTTAAGATAGGACTCTGTCTGTTTGCGGGCACGGCCATTGCAACCCGGTCGAAACGTCAAGCTTTAAAAGGTAACTGCATGAGTTCGCGTTAATTCCCGTGACGTTATTTTATTGTAATGACGCAACGAGATAGTTTAACAGTTTATAACGGTTACGTATTTTAAAGGTTCTCAATAATATTTTTAGGGTTACGTACATCAAAAGGAAATACGGAATTATAGGATCACTTTGTTGTCTGTCTGCCTGTCTGTCCGTCCATCTTTTTGTCTGTCAGAACCCTTTATCTCAAGATCTGATCTCTTTGATCTCTTAATTGAAACTATACATTTAAATCTAAAAACTCTTGAAGCTGTGCAAAACAAACTAGGCGGACGTTTATACAAAAAAAAAACGTACATTTCGATACTCAAGGAGTTAAGGGAATCAAAAAAGGTACTCTCCTTTGACCTAGTACTATAAAAATTGGCAAGTACTATCGTCTTATACTACAGGTACAGGAGAAGTCAGAAAACCAAACATATATAATTAAATCATAATAAAAATGTTTGCACGGAACCCGCGTTAGGGCGAGTGCGAGTCGTACTTGTCCCGATCTTGATATTTCTTTAGGGGTCGGCGCAAAGTGTTCTTTTCTTCCATTCATCCCTACAACTTGACATCACAGCATTAACCCCTTTTTTTCTCATATAATTTTTGAGGTATTTGATAGAAAGCAAGAAAATAATTTGATAGTACTATTGGTATCTGCTGGAACTGTGCAGATCTGCGTAAGTGATCCCGCGGCTCCAGCAAAGTCAAGGACGGGACTGGGGAGTTTTTTGTCAGTGCAAGTCTTATCGTGAGATATCCCCACGCTGTGCCCTCAGCGTGGGTTGAAGTCATTAGCGTCTCACACCAAGAAAAAAAAAAGATAGCTACTATTGGTAAACATTTCTATATTAAAAGGCTTAAAATAAAATATGGACTGAAAATCATAGAAAACAAAAACATATAGGTTTACTATATTGCGCCTAATCTTGTGATAAAATAGTATTGCATAAGTCACGCGTAAAAATTGCCAGTGTAAATAAAGTCCAAAGTCAACATTTTGAGTAGATACTTTCTAAATTATTCTAAGACATCAAATGAATTGAATTGGTAAAGGAAAATATCGTGAGGAAACCTGGATTCCAACAATTGGAATCTACCAACACCGACAAACAATGAGCAAACATGTTGATCACCTTTCGTTCCTTCTGTCTATGTGGAGAGACATGTGTCCAGCAGTGGGGCATATAAAGCATATTAATTTATTATACACTAGCTTCTGCCCGCGACTTCGTCTGCGTGGACTTCAGAATTGGCTCAAGAAATGAAAAATGTGAAAGTAATGAAATCTATACATCTATACATATAATAAAATCGTAAACGACCAGTGTCTGTACATTGAATATTTTGGAAAAAAAACTACATACACACGTTCTATTCATGTTCCCGAAGCCGAAAATATAGTTTTTAAAATTTTTGTCTGTTTGTCTGTTTGTCTGTGCGTTTGTACGCGATGATCTCAGAAGCGACTGAATTGATGTGAATGCCGTTTTGACTGACGTATTGCTCCAACTTTCCCATAACATTTAGTAGTTATTTCATTGAAATCGGTGCATAAACAAAAAAGTTATGTACATTTGAATCAATAGAAAGCGATATCGGCGATACAAAGTCCAATTTAGGAAGAGCTCTCATCAATATGGTCGTCCGTATTAAATAGGGATCAAACCTTAAATTAACACAATCTCAATTCATCTGTACACGTAATACTTGACATATAAACAAAAAAGTAACCATGGCAAAAATAACGTTGCCATAGCGATCAGTTTATTGAAGTATGAATAACTATTTACGATGCTTACAGTAGTGTTAGACAGCTCGGTAGTTGTACGATAGGAAATGTGAAATATCTTGCCGTATGTTCAAATCCTGATGTTCAAATCCTGATGTTCAAATCCTGATGTTACTACATATTTTGATTTTTTTATTTCTAGCACCGACTTTCTTACAGAAGTTTAAATGTATCGGGCAAACCCTTTTTGTGTTTTTTTATTATTTCTTAGTAGTAAGTAATTTTTTACACAGGTGGTTATTACAATTCTTTAATACGCTCAAGATAGCTTGCTGCTCATGTGATTTTTGGTGCCTGATCGAGACAAACAAAAATGCATAATGTTTTTACAATCACACTTTACTCTTAGACAGGTGAAGGTCATAGTCAGTTAGAAGATAAGTCCACCATCTCAATTCTGCAATTTCTGCGACTTACATAAAAGAAACCAAATTGTCAAATACCTGTAACAGTTAACTTGAGCCATCTAAAGCGCATTCAGTGATTCAGTCAGTCAAAAATATTTTTCACATGCATACCTATTACGACTGATCAGCGCGAACAAAGTCGCGGGTACAGCTAGGTACTCAAGGTTACTTTTTTCATCTTTTTGTCTATATTAAGCTGAACGGACGGTATTTGTATATCGCATCGACTACTGATTAATGCCTGTGTGTGACGAGATCTGATGGCATACTGCTAAGCTGGCATAAATAAATATACAGGATATAGCGCCTGTTCCAGCTTTTGATCTGGCCATTGTTATTTTTTTATACACTATGGATGTATTTATCTAGACACTATTTACGGAAATCCGCGAGATCTCTGATTTTCGTAAATTCAGCTTTGGTCAAAATGTGCACGTCAAAATTACAATCTACCATTTCCCAAGCTATGTTGAAGTAAACTTAATTTTTCACCGGTTACAGTTGTAGATACACTGAATAATTCAGTAGGTAGATATATTTTGGTAAGAATGGTTATCAGAAACCTCGCTCACGGTAGTCGCGATAATGAACACTAGACTTACGAGGCAACCTGTCATGAAAATTGCATAAAATACAGGCCTATAAACGTCCCACTGCTGGGCACAGGCCTCTTCCCATAAAGAGAAGGAATTTAATGAGCATTGATCTCGCTTGCTCATTGCGGGTTGGCGATTTCAATTGGTAATGGTTTAAAAAGTGGTTGGAATCCAGGTTTCCTCACGATGTTTTCCTTGAACGATTGTCATGTATGTCTTAGAATGATGAAGAAAGTACATATTACTTTGAAAAAGTCACATTGGTACTTGCCTGGGTTCAAATCTGCAACCACGTGCATGTGAATCCGGTCATTGAACCGCTAGGCCACCGAAACATGGAGACATGAAAATTACATATTTAGCTAGAAATTGTTTTTTTATTTATTTTATTTATTAACAATTTATGTACACACAAATATTGACAGGATATCAAGTAATAGCAACAAAGTACAAAGGTACTGCTTATTTCTTAGAGAAATTTCTTCCAGCAGACCTGCGAAAGGAGAAATATATCAGGAAAGAAGACAACAGTGCGTAGAAAATAGTAAGAGAGAAATAGTGCAAGACAACAATAACAATATTTTATAAATATATATAAATAATATAAAACAATTTAAAAATATATATATTAATAAAAACACGAATTACTAAATACAATTTTCAAAGTATACATACATGTATAAATAGCGACTAACAAGTTATGCAGAAAGATAGTGCTCTTTTACTCTTCTCTTAAAGATGGAGATTGATAATGAACTACGTATGCTAGGCGGCAGTGAGTTCCACAATCTAACAGCATGCACGGAAAAGGAGTAGGAGAGATAGTCAGTATTGTGAGGTAGGAATTTAAGGAGGGTTTTGAGGTGGGATCTGCACGGAGCATCGGAGGATTTAACATAGAAAAATCGATCCCGGAGATAGGAGGGATACTGAGGATTATGCAGGATATTAAAAAGGAGACATAATATCCGAGAGTTCCGGCGAAGGCGGATTGGGAGCCACTTGAGATCCTTGCGAAAGTCAGAGATGTGATCATACTTACGTAATCCGAAAACAAAGCGAATGCACAAATTTTGCAAGCGCTCAAGCTTATTTAATAGCTCCCTTGTTTATACGCATTTAGCGTTTTGTTGCCGCTTTCTATCTCCCGGCCGCCTACAGTGATCCTCCCTTTTGCTCTATTCCAGCACCGTAATGCAAAGTTATCGGCAAGGGTAAACAGGACTATCTGGTATAACACAAAAAGAAAAGAGCCAGGAAGTCTATAATATAGTATAATAGTATATATATAGTAATATTTTGGACAGTGGACATCGAAAAACCTCCATTCTTATGAGCTATTTTTGCTCACAGCTATATTGACACTTGGCAAAATATCAAACTCAAAATAAATATCGTCGAAAGAATCCTTTAAACGTTCAAAGGAAGCTGCTATTACACAGGTGTATTTTGTTAAGGCCATTTGTAGGGAACTCTAAATACCTAATGGAGATACCAAACGCGACAAGGCGATAACGTTTCTTTATTCCTTTAACATATAAATTGAAATCTATTTCATTTTCAGCTGCATCCATAAGTTTTTCAAAAATCGCGAGCTAATACAAACATGTAACTACAAATATTTCTGACTCTAGGTCCCGCAATCTTATTTGTGTATAGTAGGTAGTCTACAGAAGAACATTTATCTAAAGAACAAAAATACATCAAACTACATCTTTCGTAAAAAGCCTACATAAAGTTTCAAAAACTTTTAAATTTCAGTCATAGAATAAACATAAGTGTAAATATTTATCTTCTGCCTACGTACAATAAGCAACTTTGTTCTATGATTTTGAAAATCAATGTTGATGATATAATTATGGTGTATGGGACCACGTCTTATGTTAACCCAAACGATACAAATGATCAATTATAAAATTTCCGAGGTATCGCGTAACAAACGAAGAGAAAATATCAGTCGACTTGAGCCATCTAAAGCGCATCCAGTGATTTCAGTCAAAATATTTTTACACACTTATACCTATTACGACTGATCAACGCGAACAACGTCGCGGGTACAGCTAGTCTATAATATAAGTAGGATTTGAACAAAAAAATATACTTAGACCTCATAATATAACTCCACTAACTTTTAAATCATGTAAGTAGATAAATTTCGTTCCATAAAATGAGTTTGAACTCGTCATCAAATTCCCTCGTTTTAAAAACCCGTGATTTTCATAGAGAGTTCATAATTTATTAATATTTGAGCATATTCGATACATTATCAGTGGCTATAAAATTCGGGAGGGTCTCTACGCATAGAAATCGGTCGTTTAATATTAAATTATTGCGGTCCCGTGAACTGAGAGTCCCTTAATCAGTATTGTCGAGGTTAGCAGGCTCAGAAATGTGAGCTTTAAGAAAAACTTGAGTTGTTTTTAAAATGGATAGAAATATTTTCATCACTATAAACAAAATTTTTAAATACAAAAAAAATCTGGAAGCGTAAATGATTTATTAATATAATACCGGCCTATAAACGTCCCACTGCTGGGCACAGGCCTCTTCCCATATAGAGAAGGAATGAGCATTGATCACCACGCTTGCTCATTGCGGGTTGGCGATTTCAGATTCCAATATTTTGGAATCCAGGTTTCCTCACGATGTTTTTTTTCCACCGTTTGTCAATGATGTCTTAGAATGATTAAGAAAACACCTATAACTTTGAAAAAGACACATTGGTACTTGCCTGGGTTCGAACCTGCACCATGTGCATGCCAATCCGGTCGTTGAACCGCTTGGCCACCACGACAATGATTTATTAATGCCAAATAAATCTTATTTTTATTTAAATATCCAGGCAAAGTCGTTGGTTCTGGTCAGGTTAAAATGGAGCCTCGTGCGTCGAGTATTAACCTCAATAGAGTCGCAGGTGTCATTAATTTACTACGGTAAATTAAATTAATCAATCATAACTAACTTACCTGTTTGATATACGTCTTACGTTTGGGGAAGTTATTACATTATAGTAACTCTTACTATAATGTAATAACTTAACTTAACAATAACATATGATAACAGGCTATAAATGTCCCACTGCTGGGCACAGGTCTCTTCTCAAATATGAAGGTACGAGCGTTGATCAACACGCCTGGCTCACTGGTGGGCGATTTCAGAATTTTTACTCACGATGTTTTTCTTCACCGCTTGTCAATGATGTCTTAGAATATTTAAGAAAGTACCTACATATGACTTTGAAAAAGTTACTGCGGCACAAAGAGAAACATACAAATACTATAAACACATACAAAAGAAAATCATGGAATATGCAATATCAGAAACCTTCGAATTCTGCTAATTCATTGCCAGAATCCTACTCTACAAAAATGAAACTTGACGTGTAACTTATAACATTTCTTTCACGCCGAAACAACTCATAAATATGAAAACGAACAATTTCAATAACCGCAAAACAACGGGAAATGCGTGAAATACAAATATTACCTTTAAATATATATCACTTTGGCCACATAAACCAACCTTGGACATATTTACATTGCTCTTGGGAAAAAAAAACGAATTAGAGGAACACCGAAAAGCAATACCTATGGTTATCAAAACAGAGCGCATCATAGTCTCGTCAGCAAAAAAAGCAATTTTAATCTGCCTAATGTCGGAGACTTTAATACCTGACGATTTTTGTACCGAGACCCTTCCGTGCCTCGGAAAGCACGTTAAGCCGTTGGTCCCGACTGTCATACAGTGATCTTTGACAGTCGTTAAGTCATTACAATTCTGACAACCAGTTTTACTATGGAATACTGTATTACCTAGCAATGGGTTGTGGAGGTCAGACAGGCAGTCGCTCCATGTAAAATACGGAATTCAGCTAAATCCGGTAAGATTGGAAGCTGACCCCAACATAGCTTGGGAAAAGGCTAGGCAGAAGAAGAACTTTTACTTCTTGAAACGAGTGGTCCTTATTACGTACAGGATTAATTTAAAAGGAGTGCGTATATTCAACGAGGTAGTCAGGTGCATAAAACTGAAAAACTTTCCCCTAAGAACATAGGTCGAAATCTTAAAACGGAAAATGAACTTTTCATACAAAGTGACAGGTCACGTGACTTATATTTGTATGAAAATATGATTTTCAATTTCACTAGCTTACCTACAACATGATTTCATTCACACATTCTCTTAGAATCCATGTGGGGATTTAATTGCTACAATAAAGCTGCAGTTGCTACGACGTAGCAAACCACAGTTACGGCCTACAAAATGGCGTCTTCTCGTAGCAGCGTTTAACAGACTCTGATTCTAAGTAATTTGATACACTATAGTCAGTTCACTTTGGCACGAAACTGGATGAACTAATGTACTGTCTTAGGCTGTCTCGAAAGTGCTTGGGTTAAAATAACCCTCACATTGCTAGTAATCCTAAAAAAAACTACATAGTTAAATAATACTTATTCTAGAAACATATTTTTAAATTTTTGATACATTATAACGACAGTCAAGTGGCATTGTTTTATAAAAAAAACACAAAATAAACGCGTAATAAATAATGCGTATTAGTTAATAAAGATTCAATACCATGATTTCTCGTTACCAAAAATATCTATTTGGTCAACATTTCAAGGCATTTGACAAAATATGATCAGCCCCTAGCCTAGTGACATTTCTACAAGCGATAACGATGATAGAAAATGCTTAAATGACTTTAAATGTATGGAAATGACATTTGTTTTCGATAAGTCACGTGACTTAGACTTGTCACTTTCATACATTTAATGTCATTTAAGCGATTTCTATAATCGTTAACGCTTGTAAAAATGTCACTTGGCTAGGGCGGCTGATGATATTTTGTCAAATACCCTGAAATTTTAACCAAGTTGATATTTTTGCTAACGAGAAATCATGGGATAGAATCATTATTAACTACTTAATATGCATTAATTATTATAGCCTTTATAAATTTGTGTTTTGTTTCTAAAACAATGCCACTTGGCTGTATAGAAAAACATGCTCATTTTATGTTATTACTAGTCGTGACCATATCGTGGTCTTATCGTCCCCGCTACGTATAAAAAGCCTCCCATTCTTCATTCACGTCTGTCTTACTACAGACCAATGTTCGTAGGTTTTATTTGTTTCTTACCGCTGATATTACACTTTTGGTACCCTTATATGTTACGTCACTATTTAGTGGCTTTTTGTAGACCTTTTAAATTAAGTTTTCTCATTATTTTTACTTTGTTTGTATTTGAAAGTACCAAGGTTCAAAGCAGTTGTTAAACCAACCAGTTCCTATCAGCTAGAAAATAAAAAAAAACCATCAGCCACCAATTTCTCCATCATACTTAGTCTTGCCAATCTAACGACACTTCAATCTATTAAATCTAAACTAAACTATCCATGAAATCCATGAAACTGTTTATGCTCTAGAGCAAAGAAACATATAAAAATACAAACGCATCTAAATACACACATTGTTTTCTGGTTTGGTTCCCCAACAGACGAAGGCCACGTGGAAGACCCAGGCGGAGATGGACGGACGAACTGGACGCTTATAACAAGGAGTGGCCTCTTTGCACTGCAGTGGGGCAGTTCAGGCTCAAAATAAATAAATAAATAAATAATTGTAAAAAAAAATCCAGGAACAATTTTTGTCCTGACCCGGGACTCAAACCTGAAACCTCGTGCACGGCAGTCGCGCTTGCGACCACTGTATCAAAAAGGCTAACAAGTACATAACAAACACAGTTATTTAATATATGTTATTAATAGAGAGTGTTACTAGTACATAATAACACATATGTACTTTATGTAACCAGTAAATAATTAATAACAAGGACAAACCCAATACATTTAAAACACACCACAATTACAAGAGAAACCGGGACACAACTTTAGTATTCTGAACGGAACTCCAAATAAATAATTCAGGGCTGTTCCCATATTCTACGGAACCCATCTCAATTATAGGAGCGCCTCACAGCTCTAAGTGAAATGGCTTGTACTCAAAAGTTTGACTGATACTATTTTATTGAATAGTTTGGGTTTAAATTATTTATAGGATGACGTTTTGTTTTAGGAGAATGAGAAGGCTTTTGTTGTTTACGATGAAAAACGTCAGACCTGCCCCCCCTAGCCAAGTGACATTCTATAAGCGTTAACGACGATAAAAATCGCTTTGACATTAAATGTATGAAAGTGACAAGTCTAAGTCACGTGACATATCGAAAACAAACGTCATTTCCATACATTTAATGTCATTTAAGCGATTTCTATCATCTTTATCGCTTGTAGAAATGTCACTTGGCTAGGGGGCTGTTTGCTGAAATCTGTTTTCTGAAAATCGAATGCGTAGGACTTTGCGTTCGTAACCTCCGAATTTCAGCTGATCGGGTGACGGTTTCTCGCTTACCCGGGACCTGGGACCTGCCTACGACCTGAAACATACACTATTTGATCCTACCACCTACATGTACTGAAGTTACTTTTTTAGCGAATATCCTTTTAACCTTCTGCCCAATATTCTATAATATTTTTTCCCAAGCTATCATGCGGTCGGCTTGTAGTCTTATCAGATTCAGCTCAGCTGAATACCGTACTTCAATAAAGGGCCTATAATATGTCTCGTCCATAAATCTTAAGCATAATGTATGCAGACAAATATTGAACGTGACATTAAGTAACTATCTTCAGGTGACAAATAAATGTTAGCGAAAATCAAATTTGGACCTCTGATCCTTGCCTCTCACTGTCTAATAAAATGGGGCCTTCAGGAAATAAATCGTGATAGCAATAAGGGGAATAGACCTCTTCCTACCGGCGAATCAAGAAAAAACATTTTTAGAAACAAATCGACGGCTTTTTGTCTAGTTTAGTGATGTCGTGCAATACTTATCGATATCGAAAATTAGGCAAAACTCTTTGCCCAGCAGTTTGTGTTATTATCATTGGGTTGAACATAATATGTCATAAGTGACCATAGATCAAGACCTCTGTGATTTAGACCGTTTTCTGTAAAGGTGTATTCAGGTTTTTGACCAGTTAACCAAAGCCACGGTAAGTACACGGGTTCAAGATATTATAAAGTCTAAACTTAAGTAGGTAATTTTTTTTAGTCACCAGTACACCAGATTTAGACTACATCAGAAATTTCGGAATTATCTGTAAACAAAACGACTTATAATTGCATCACCTTTTTTACGTAGTCTGTAATAAACATTGTTAGACTTATACTGTATACCAAATAAATTCATCAATAAGCAAACATCGACACAGTCCCCTCACTATTGAGGTACACAGATCCGTCGTAGTGTCTGCAAATGGCTGCCATCGATACCTGCCAGTCGGCACATATTTATTGATAGTTAGTTACGGGAGCAAGGTCCACGTACATTCACTTTGAAGATACACATCAAAGTGAAAATAACCGTTTATTATATTGTGATAATGTGAAGAATTTACTAGGTAGGTACTGATAATTGAATTTCAGTACGTGACTTAGTGTCAATCACATGTCGAGCATATAAAAAAATTTGTGTTAATATTTTTTAGAAAAATGATGTCAAAAAGAAATTTCACTTTTGACGTGTATACGAGGGGCTCGTGGCTAAGTGTAAGCCGTACGGTTTGACCGATAATGAAGGTTAAGCCGCGCTCGCGCCATTTGTAAACATTTCGAGACCACTCCGTGCCTCGGAAACCACGTTAAGTCGTTGATCCCGACTGTCATACAGAATTACTATACCTACATATACAGGATTCATTTCAAAGGAGTGCGTTTATTCAACGAGGTAATCAGGTGCATAAAACTGAACAATACTGTTCCCACGAAATATAGGTCGAAATCTTAAAAACTTTACATACAAAGCGACAGGTCACGTGACTCATGTTTGTTCACTACTTTTTACATTAATCCTGTTTATTAATCATAGGTTTTTATGAATTTATGCTGAAAACTCTCGGTCAAAACCCTTATTAAACAAAAAAAAATATTAATATTATTATAGATAATAGTATAGATAGAAAATATGTAAAAATAAGGAGATAACTCCTTATTTTTACATATTTTGAAAAAGTAAAAAAATTCGTGTTTTGTTTTTTTAATAAAAAATAAAGTTTTACTTTTAATCCCTTCACCATCCCTATTACTATGTTTCATATTTAAACTTTTAATCTTCTCTTTATTTTTACATATTTTGTAAAAGAAAAAAAATACGTTTAGTTTTTTCAGTAAAAAATACTGTTTTACTTTTAATCCCTTCACCATCCCTATTACTATGTTTCAGTTTTAAACTCTTAATTACTCAGCTACAAAAATAAAGACAAGTAGGTGTCTCTTTTCCACATAAACATTTTTCCCTACAATATGTTAAACCGTTGTAAAACCTTCCCACATTACATAAAACTAAACTTTAAGCAACTGACATTTCTTCCTAATTATAGAATGTTCTAGTACCCAAACCTACACTCACAAAGTGTGTACATAATATCAAAAGACACAAATTACACTGCACACCCCGGTTTATTACATCGCCGTAATGAGATAGAACAGAGAAAGGTATGGATTCTAATAATCATGTTAAAAATACAAATAATAAAACTGAATAATTTGTAATACATTCGATGGAAATTGGCTAAAAATAAAAAAAAACTGGATTTAAACTCGTGAAACTTTTGACCAGTGGGGCAGTAAAATTATCATGTAACAAATGTTGTTTTTTTTATATCTGCTCTATTTTTAAGTTATTAATAAAATATAGGTCTTTTATACAAAAATATGAAATTATTACTGATAACTCAATGTCATGACTACAAGCTATCGAAAACTTGGTTGCAAATTATTGTTGATTAAAGTGAAGTTGTTAATTAATTTTCATGTTTTCCGGTTTCTCTTTCCCGTATTATAATTTTTTAAGCATTTGCTATTTTATTAAATTTTTGTGTTTTTAAAGACCGTTTATTTTTGATAACTGTGTCGGATTTCATCAAAATGTGTCACTGAAATGGCTCTTTTGGATCAAATGGTCACTTTTTTAGAAATATGTTACTTACATATTGTTTGATGTTAAAAACGTTATCTTATATTATCTGTATAATTTACATTATTCTTAGGTATTAGGTACTTCAGAGAGGAAAATGGAAAGTAATAAATGAGACCTTTTTACATGTAGTTAGTTAGTAGTTCCGGCTTAAAATAATAAATATAATTTTATCAAACAAAAAAACAAAAAAAAAATTGTATGCTTTTTTTTAAATAAATCCACAAGTCTGCTCCATATATTTCCGTATCTTACGCAATGCGCACATGTCGGCGATCACTCATGATACATAAACACCCCACTCTTTGTTCTTGCGTTAATTAACAGCCTCCTGTTCACGAACCAGGTGTACTAGGCATACACAGCCAAGGTCCTATTTTTGAAGTTATATAAGAAAGTACCTTGTACCTAAATTATACTGGGTACTAGAAAAAGCCAGGGATGATCATCTTTCTTTATGGAAACTAAAAGGACTACACGGTTAGCCGAGTGTTATAGGCCACCACGCTAATTACCACTGTGCGCGACGTGCTGCGGGTACGATCCCCGCATGAGACAAGCGTTTGTGTGATCAACAGATACTTGTTCCAAGTCTGATTGTTGTTTGTGCATGTGATTTGAATGTTTGTGAAAACCCCGCGACACAAGGATTAAATCCTTAGAGTGGGCATTGTATAAAAAAGAAAAGAAATCATTCATCTGCATCATCTGTCAGCCTTTTACCAAGCTGTGTTGGGGTCGGCTTCCAGTCTTACCGGATTTAGCTGAATACCGAATTTTACATGGAGCGACTGCCTATCTGACCTCCGCAACCCATTGCTGGGTATAATGAGTACAGTATCCCCTAATAAGACTGGTTGTTAGAATTGTAATTATAAAAACATAAAAAACTATGTAAGCACACACAAAGACACAAAATATATATAACTTACCCTTAACTGTAAATATTTAAACACAATACACAATAGAACTGTGAACACTAATTTTATAACACCCACCTTGTTATAATAGCACACAGCACTGAGCACTAAAACGGCTTAATATTCACTATAATTGGTCTACTCGACGTCCGTACGTCATTGCTGGGATCCAGCAGAATACCAGCGTCAGGTATAATACCTGACACATGCTGAGCTGGACTCCCATTCGGTGCAAACTTAAGACACACTGCTCCACACCGTCATTTTATTTCTGTTCATTTTCTGCCGTACTACCGTCAAATTTGCCACTTTATAAATTTATAAATATGTTCTTATCGTTTGTTTTTTTTTTGTCTTTATGTTGTGAATTGTTATTATTTTTTTACTTGGAATTTTTATGTTGTAAAATCTTTTGTACCTACTCACTTTTTTTTTGTTCTCTTTTTTCTCATATTGTAAATAACCTGTGTCTTGTTTGTGCTGAATAAATGTTTTATTTATCTATCTATCTATCTATCTATCTATCTATCTATCTATCTAACGACTGTCGAAGATCACCGTATGACAGTCGGAACGAACGGCTTAACGTGCTTTCCGAGACACGGAGGGGTGTGACTACCTTCTCTCTGGGAGGGGTCACGGAAGGAAGTAAAGAAGGTATAATCATAACGTGTTAGCTATCAAAAGAAAGGTCTTGGAAAGGTGTTTCAAAAGCACGAAAGAAGAAAATAATTTAAATAGAAATGCATAGGTACAAAAATGGGCAAGGTCGAGCCGTGGTCGCACTTACTGTATTATAGGTACCTACCTACTATGATTATGTGGGCGCCAGGCATTTGTTTATGTCATTGCTCTACGATGCGATCACTAGGCCATGAAATCAACATGAAAGCCTGTAGATCTCTGACTTGTCTAAGGGGAAAGAATGGAATCCACTTAAACATTTAATTTTGAACATTTACCTATACTCATTTTCCTTAGTTTAGAATACATGTATCTCTGGCAGTTTCCACAAAGGCATCATCTATTTAATAGTACATAGAAGCCACATTTTGAATTGTAATGTGCTCGCGGTCAAATGACTGCCTGCGGTCAAAAGCGAAATTCACAACGACTCATGTGAATTCGCCGTAGAATTACTGTAAACTACAGTACTGGCTTTTGGGGTATGCAATAGAAGTGCAGAGGAAGTATCGTTTTATAACGTCTTTAAATAATACATTTTTTTTAATATTTTTTCTGCTATTCCGAATGAAGACGAATCCAACAAATCTAGGATCATGAAAATCGTTCCGCCTGTTCTCGAGTTATAAGTGTTGCAACAACAACTTTATTTTTTGTAGTAGATAGATGACACAATCTATAGATAATTATTTTAAGAATCTATACGTGTGGATAAAAGCACCTAAAAAAAAATTAGAATAAAAAAAACAATACAATGGTTGTAAGTAATTCCTTTTTTCTGATCTGCTAATTATTGTGCCCGTGTGTATTAATAAGTACTTCCTACCTCACTATATATACAGTATTAATTTAAAAGGAGTGCGTATATTAAATATTAAAATTGAAAATCATCTTTTCATACAAACATATGTAAGTCACGTGACCTGTCAATTTGTATGAAAATATCATTTTCCATTTTAAGATTTCGCGTTATGTTCCTTCGGGAAAGTTGTTCAATTTTATGAATCTGATTACCTCGATGAATATACGCACTCCTTTTAAATTAATCCTGTATTTCAACGTGATACAATACACAGTATATGACGTCATATGTCAGTGTTTGTCAGTTCGATAAACAAGGTGCTATGTGGGAACCATATCGCCAAACATCATAAAATTATATTGTTTACCGGGGTACCACAATAGATGGCGTTAGTGGTAAAATTAAAGTCGCAATGGTTTCGTTACACGGAAAATGATAAGTGTTTTGTCGCATATTTTATAAAACGTTCTGAAAAGATCCCTGGTGTTATATTGTGTAGTGATTAGTGGCTCCATCTATGCTCACCAAACTTCCTAAGCGTGTTTTGTGTCAGTTGTTTATTAATACTGCCTACCACACTATGTATATTTCAGGGTGATACTGTACACAGTATATCACGTCATATAGCATTGTTTGTCAGTTCGATAAACAAGGTGCTATGTACAAAATGATCAGTTTCCACCGCGCCAGACACTAACGAACAAATATTTGGGTGACGTCATCGCACCTTTGTTGCCAAGTACCGATAGCAGAAACAGCATAACCTTAGGCCAATAAATGTTGTATTAGTGTGTTAAGTAAATAAATATATATTTTTTTTTAATTTTGGTCATGTTAATAGTACGTAGAAATTACAATTACTTGTTCAAATTTGTGTGTGTTGCTAAGGTACAGGATTATGGTCATAAGTGATACATTTTCAACTATCACTGACACACCAATATTATAAAGGTGAGAATTTGTAAGTATGTTTGCTTGTTACCTCTTCTCGCTTATACAGTTGGACCAATTTTGATAAAATTGGAATTTTTGGATGTAGATGGTAGCTGGCACGCTAGATCTGCGGTACCGTAACGTACTTATAATCTTAGAAGCCAATAATAACATAGAATTTATATTTATAAAAGTCCGATTCCTTTCATTATTTGCTATCGGTACACCTGTCTTCGACTACACTCGTTCACTGCACAAAAATCAGCACAGGTCAAAACACACACTATTTGCTAACTGTGCTCTTTCTGTGCTGACTGTACTTAGATAGACATACCTAACTAATATTGAGAGGTCAATAATGCTAGCTTTGTTATTGTGATATTTCAGGCAAAAGTCTTCTCATGAAGAGGAATGAGCATTGATTACCACCAATAATGCGGCTTGAAGAATCCCACTTTTATTTCACATACCAAAATTTATGTGTGGTGTGTGTATATTTGTAAGTTCTTTAAGCTTAAACGGATGGACCTATTTTGATAAAATATTGTAAGTAGGTAGCTGACTCCCTGGATTGACACTTTTTATCTAGAAAAATCATTTTATCATAATTTTTTAATAACTGTATAATCCAAGTCGTCCTACTATGTTAATAGATAATACCTACAATCTAGATACATTCTCTTTTACAGAATATTACATACCTAAAAACAATTTTTCCATACATATTTTAAAAATCATTGAACCTGCATCCTTGCACATACAAATCCAGTCATATAACTACTAAGCCGTGACTTGATTATAATTTCCACAATAACTATAACATGACGTTTTGAATTGCGGTCTCATAAATTGTTGGCTGCCGTTCCAAGATGAATGAATTGTTTCCCTTTGATTTATATCTTTCAAATCTTACGCCATTATTTCTGACAACTAAGAAACATCAAATAATTTCTATGATAGACAATCATTACATGAGCTCAATAAACATTACACAGGTGACATTTCTAAAAGCGGGAACGATGATAGAAATCGCTTGTATGACATTAAATGTATGGAAATGACATTTCTTTTCGATAAGTCACGTGACTAAGACTAACATAGCTTGGGAAATGGCTAGGCAGAACAGTAGAATCAATGTCAAAGTCAAGTCCAATTTGTCGATACCAAAACTGTGTGTACATTTTAACTTTGGTCCTTCTGTCCTTTGGGGTCTGAAGACTAGAAGGACTGCAATAAGCCAAATTAGTCCTTCGTGTCTCCAGTCTAACGTAGCCCTATATATTATGTTTACAAGTCAGATTCCTGCCGACGCTCAGTGCAAGAGACTCTTTACTTTTGACTAGAGAGGGGATAATGTCGATAAAAGAAAATAATTTTCTTGAGTGGTTTTAGAAGGTAATGAACCATAATATTAAAGGCAACGGGTCTGAACCGTGTACGTAATATAAGGTATAAATACCTATTTTTCCTTACGTTTCGGCCAACTTGCAAAGGCCGTGGTTACGGATAAACCCAAAAAGAAGGGAATGAAGTCAACAAATAATAATACATACCATTTTTAGTACCAGTAACTTTATTCAATCAATATCAAACCTGTCCGTCACAACAACCACTCCTCCGTTTTCCTGATCCAGTCCGGTACAGTTAACTTTTTGGGTCATCGGTCATTACATTTATAAAACAGGAAAATTGACATACTGTCATGCTATTTCCTATACAGCTATTTCCATTCGACAATTACCTCTTGACAAGACTCTTGAATGCTTATCCAAATAAAACTTGAAAAAATACACACACACGTATAGATACAAGTCATATTAATCACAATCAGAAATTTACCGTTCTCTGCATTTTTTTGTTATTGGTTTTATAGTTTTACCGTATAATTTATCGACACCTTCACATCCCCAACCCGTTTGCTCGGCAAACCGCATTTTGTGGAAGTCGCTTGTCGGTTTCCGAAATTAGATTTGCTCTGCGAGCTGTAATACTGATTAAAACCATTTTCGTTCTATGCTTTCAACTCGTCTTAAGAATTTTATAGTTACTTCAAAATACTTTTGACCAATACTTTTTTAAACTCCCAAATATTTGTTTGATCTAAAAAGAGTTTGCCGGTGAACGCAGGCTTACATAATATACAAAGCTGAAATATAATATTTTTTTTTGTTTAGCCTTCGCTCTCCCACTGCAGGCCTTTCCTTCTATACTTCTACACAAAAAAAATGGTACACATAAATTCAAACCTGGATAAATACATAATTATGTTTTATCCCAATTAATCCAAAAAATACCCATCAAACTTCCAATTAAGTTCACGTAGTTTAGTTAGTAGTACGCAGCTGAAACCGTGTGTCTCAGTGGAAATTTGGTTTCCCTGAAACTTATTTCTCTAACACATAACAATGCATAACTGCAAGTTCAAATCATGTTAAAAAAAGTTCTGCGTAGCCTTTACTTGGATTTTCTTCAAGGCTTGCCGAATAAAGCTAAATACTTTTATTGGTGTGGTTAGATAACCACACCATTAAATGGGTAACGCAGATACCTCGTCCCAGCATCCTGGTTCAGAATTGAAAGGAATTTGATCCATCTCAATCTTGTTATAACTGTACCCGGTTAATGTTCTCCAATCCATGAATACAATAGAATAGATTTAGGTGTTAACAGTTCCGTTACAATTAACACCTTTCTTAGTAGGGTATAGTATTGTTAGGGCTTGCTCAGACTCATGAAGCTTTCGGAATTGTCTTGGAACTATTGTATATTGGTTTAGTTGACAACAACGGTATTTAATCCTTCCATTGGTGCTTTTGATGGCGGCCATTGTGATGTTAGTGGTTCGGACTTCTGCATCAAAGGTTTTCCATACAAATGATCGTCTTACGTGGGGGTCAAACCCGGAAATTTTCCGGTATGGTAAAAGGTCTACCGGAGTTGGCCTGAGCGCTTTGACTGCTTCCTGTTGATTCTGTAAGACGTCGGTCTAAACCTCGAATTTGAAACCTCTGTGAGTTTCTTGATTGGCATTCTAAAAACTCGGTTGATGCACTAGCGCTGCTCTTGCGAGCGTGTCAGCGAGTTGAACTAAATTAACCGTGAGATTTAGACAGATAAAGTATGTGATGACGTATGAAGTGGCATTCAGTATGGTAATTCCCTGGTCACTTCGACGCTCGCTTCGCTCTCGAAATTTGAAACTTATGCGAAGTGAGAGTGAATAGCGAGGTGAGGTGTGAGTTGTTGATTGAATTTTACAGAATCGACGTGCTTCGCTGGAATTTTTGACGACACCATTAGGACATGACCATAACTCCAGCCTGAGAAGTGAAAACGACATACGTTAGCAACGTTCATTGAAGGCACCCCTACGAGGCTCGGACTTCGAATGAATGCATCAGTAACAATCTTAATAAGGTAACCAAGAGAGAGCTGTCTTTTTTTATTTAGGGTCATTTTTTCCTGCTGGTTTGGCCGGCTCGGGCCAGCGTGATCTAGGGATGGTAGGGCGCGCCATGGTAGAAGGCGCATTAGCATGTTATTCATATTTTCATACAGCGGTGAGGGAAGATTGACCACCACCACTTATTTAATGTTTAATTGAACTTTTTTTTTTTTGCCCGCACTAAGGTTTCACAAACATTCAAATCACATGCACAAAAAACACCCAGACTTGGAAAAAGCATTCGTGGATCACACAAATACTTGTCTCATGCGGGGATCGAACCCGCAGCACGTCGCGCACAGTGGTAATCAGCGTGGTGACCTATACCACTCGGCTATCCGTACTTTTTAAATTAAAATCAATATTCTATTGTGATGCTTTGTTTTTAAGTCTTTAGTATCTTTAAATTATAAGAAAGGGTGTTTTCTAAGTCTGTATCGAATTCCAAAGACTAAGCTCTCAAGCATACAAAAATATACAGAAATAATAATTTAGATTACAATAATATTAATATATTATCATCTAAACCAAACCAACGAACGCCATCTGTCGCAAAACATATAACATTGATTTGCAATTTGCTAAAAGTGTGCAGTGCGGCGCCATGCATAAATATGCATACATTTTCATGCACGTGTGCATGTATATCTATGTATGTGAAGTGGGGTGCAGCGAGGGCGCAAAATGCATATATTAAACTTTGTCCTTCAGTTTGTATGCAAGGTTGGTTCCGGGGAACTATTCTGGATTACAAGATGTTGAGAATATGGTTTAAATATTTTGTGAAGGTAACCTAGATTTATGAGACCATTTAGTTCCTACATTAGGCTATATATATTTTACTAGCTGTTTCTCGCAGCTCCGCCCGCGGTCTCTTTTTTGTTATTCATAATATATCTGTCACCCGGGGGTAATGTAGTTTCCCAACAGCTAGGTAATTAGGTGCATAAAACTGAACAACTTTCCCCAAGGAACAAGTCGAAGTCTTGAAAATCAATTTTTCATACAAACATAAGTCACGTGACCTGTCACTTTGTATGAATATTTCATTTTCAATTTTAATATTTCGACCTATGTTCCTTGGGAAATGTTCAGTTTTATGCACCTGATTACCTCGTAGAATATACGCACTCCATAAAAAATGATCCTGTATATTAACTACATAAAGAGGATGGTATAGATATTCAGTTCTTCATCATCATCTTCATAAGAGCTTATCGACGTCCACTCCTGAACGTAGGCCTCCCCAGAGAGCGCCATCCATCCCTTTCTTTGGAAGCTATCATCCATCCGCTTCCAGCCTTCTTCAAATCTTCGGTCCAGCAGTCCTAAGCCCTAACAATTTGGAAAGCCACAAGGTACTATACCAGCTAGTCGATTGGTTGTGGATGTCTAATATCACAGTCGTTCCATATAAAGTATGGTGATTAGCTGTATCAGGAGAAACTGGAAGCCAAGAATACTTAGCAGAAGAAGACCTACGATGGTAAGAATATATTTCAATCCCAGGAACTTAAGGAAGTTTTCTTTTCAATTAATTAAAAAAGTATGAACAGATAATAATAATTCTTTATTTGCGTAAAATGTAGAACAAAAGATATAATTATATTAGATGGAACATAAGCACAGAATAATATTAAAACTTTGGATAACAATCCTCCGAAATCGTTGTTTATTGATAGGTCTTAAAGGTCTCTTCAACACGGCATGAGCTATATTCTCTTCTTCTTGATCCTTTTTCAATAACGAGCTAAATCTAAGAATTTATTTCAAAATTAGCTATCAGCTAAAGCTAAAACTCAAAACGAAGAATCCTTCCTAAATTAAAATCTTTCGGAAAAACAACCAGCAAATAAACTTAAAACTGTTTAAATTACTTTCTTTGTAACCAAACTAAAGAAACGATGTTTGCCGAAGAAACCCGAACTTAAGCAACTTAAAATTCAGACGTAAATTAGTCGTAAAGTTCAGAATAGTGCTGCGTTTGGATTTGTTGAGCTAAAAGTTATTGCGCTGTAGGTGAGGAGCTTACGTTCCACGTTTAATGCTTTTTTGTTCATCTATGTTTGAGAATTATACATGTTTGTACACGTTTAATTAGGCTCAGTTTTTTGATCCCGAGTTAACTCAACCAATAGTTAATTATGATAAGGAAGGGTTTCAAAACGCGTTCTTTCATAAATTTTTAGTCTGTCAAATGGTCAAATAAGTTGGAGAGTTAATTAATTAACATTTTTTAGGATAAAAATTGATGAATAAACGCGTTCTACAGAAATTTGAAACCATTAGTTAGCATATTTAACCATTGGTTGAGTTAACTCGGGATAAAAAAAGTGGGCCTTAATGTAAATTTGTTGGTAAATATATTATAAACAGCATGTAATTTAATATTTTTGGAAAGATAACTTGATCAAGTAATAAAAATGCATAAACCCTTTTGTTTTCTTTTAAATTATAATAACATTTGCAGTGTTTTAAAAACGAAGGTATTTTTAATTTTTGACAGCTAAAATTAATCCTAAATTATTTAAATCGCATAATTTTTCATTACTGTTATTAGTAGGGATTATGTATGTTAATTAAAGATAATACTTTTAATTTTAGGACTGCTATTTTAAAGAGCGGCTAGCGGCTATTTATTGCATATATTTTAGTTTTAAACCCAGCGCCGCAAAATTGTTCCTCGCCCGCTTAACTAACGTTGAACCACTACACCCCTCCACATAATTTACAGAAAATATAACCTTGTAAAACCATGTAATGTTACCATAAATTGGGCTGAGGTTTTCAGTTTAAAACAGGAATAAAATCCTTACTTAATATTATAAATTCGAAAGTAACTCTGTCTGTCTGTGTGTTACGCAATTACGCCTAAATTACTGAACCGATTTACATGAAATTTGTTACAGAGATAGTCTAGAGTCTGAGAAAGGTCAAAGGCTACTTTTTGCTATGATAATCGACACCCACGCGAGTGGAGTCGCGGGCTAAAGCCAGTTATTAATCATCTTTTTATTGACTCATTCTGTCCCACTGCTTGGCAAAGGCTTCATGCAAATCCTTCCATAGTTCTTTATCTCGCACCACCTCAACTCAATCCTCGCATTACGACTCTAGGTGGTCCTGTCACCTCTTTCTGGACAAACCTCAGCGGTGTCATCTGCCTCCAGATATTAAGAGTTTTGTAATTTTTGGCCAACAGTACAGCACATACGACTGACGTTTTTTTTTTTTAAAGATTACTGGAAAAGTGTTCCGCACATTACTAGTAATCTCGTTAACCCCTCGTGCTAAGCTAAGATGCTTGTGTTACGAGTGGGTTCACGTCGGTAGTGTAATGAATGGGATTCGGACCCGCAACCACATGATCACAAGTCCGACGCCCTAGCCATTAGGCTACCGCCGCTTTGCTTTTAATTAATAACATCCTAACTATCAGATGTAGTAGATACTACAGATTTTAAATTTTTAATACGCCACGTTCATACCCCATCAAAAATGTTCTCCAATATCGTTATAAAACTCTGAATGTAAGCAGGTCTTACACAGCAGGGTGCGATACAAACACAAAAATACAGCGGTGACTGTTCAGTTACTCGGTTTGTATAACGACACGTGCTTTCGCATAAATATATATACACGGATTTAAAAAACTGGAAGTCCCTGAATTTGTTATGGAGGTCTTTAGTAAAGACCCATGGTATATTTGCCTTTTGGAAGTAATAATAATTAACAAATTAGTATTTACTTGTTTCTGTTTTTCCCTTTTTTGGCAACCGTAATAGTATGGCAACTTTTAAAGTAATTGTAGTAATATGACAACTGTGTCTATATTTAAATGCATTCAGAAAAACTAAAAACGATTCCAGAGTTTGGGAAAGCAAAATAGACGAGATGCGCTTTTAAATTATAATGGAATTATAACAGTCACACTAAGAGATCTTAAATTAACTAATAAAAAAAAGATTTAAAGAAATTATTAAAAAAAAAGTTGTCCCTTTATTTTTATTTTATTTTATTGATAATATATATTTAATGTGAATATAATGAATGTAATGTTTGTGATCCTAGTTGGTCGAAATAAATGATAATACCTAATTAATAATTTACAAATCATTTTGACTTTTTTTAATATTTCCCATCAGAATTATAAAATGTGTGTGTCTGTAACCTCTTCACGCTAAAACGGTTTTACCAATTTTGGTTTTACAAATTTGGTATGGAGCTGACACCCTTTTTACGGGGTGTGAAGCTTATGTCTTCCCACGATTTATTTTTACTGATAACGCCGCGAGACGCACCTAGTGGTTTTTAAAAGTAAAAAAATAAAAATACCATTTCGTAAATACATATAAACAAAAAACAATCTGTACTATTCAAAGAATCTCCAAATTCCCATAATAAGGTCCATCACTTTCTGAGTAAAGTTTCTACACCATAAAAGATCTAAAAATGAAGGCACATCTAGTAACTTACACCCTACGTGCCATATAATAATGGATAAACAATAATTTAAATATTATCAGTGTTTACGTTCGTTTACGAGGTTTAAACTCTTACATAAATATTTCGAAGCTTCAGTTTTCTATAATAATAATAATATCTTAGGACAATCTCACACACGGCCATCTGATCCCAAACTAGGCAGAGCCTGTACTATGGCAACCAGACAACTGATAAACATACTTATATATTTCTAAATACATACATATTATAGATAAATAACACCCAGACACAGAACAAATGATCGTGCTCATCACACAAAAAATTGTCCTGAGTGGGAATCGAACCCACAGCCTCCGGCTTAGCAGTTAGGGTCACTAACCACTAGACCAACAGGCCCGTCAATTTCTATGTGAACTTACATTATAAATAATCAAAAACTTTACTCTGGTTACTCGGGTTTTAACCTTGAGTTAAAAATTTCAGGGTTAAGTTCGTTAGGGTAACAGACTCAAGAAAAATTTAGGTTCATAATAATAATGTAATATTTCAAGACATCTCACACACTGTCATCTGATCCCAAACTAGGCAGAACCTGTACAGGGTACTAAGGTGACCAGACAACCGATAAATATACTTCTATATTTCTAAATACATACATAATGTAGACAGTATAGGATAAAATAATTCCAGACACAGAACGAATGATCAGGCTCATGACACAAAGATTTGTCCTGGGTGGGAATCGAACCCACGACGCCAGAGGATATCTGGTTCCCAAAATTTGGAATCTGATATCGCCAACCCGTTGTGAGCCAGAGAGGTGATTAATGCTCGTTCCTTCTCTGTATGAGAAGCCTGTGCCCAACAGTGGGATATTTATAAGCCGTTATATATCGATAACTACAAGTGTGTTAAAGTAATAAGCGTAGCATAATAGATATTGGTCGTCCCCAAACGCGTAATAAACATGAATGGATAGACTAACGAATATGAAGCCATAGTCGTCTGTAGGACAACTGTAAACGCTCAGTGAATGAAAGCAATTGAATGTTTCGTTTATAAGCATTTGGATTTGAGAGGTTATTTTGTTTTATCAGTTATTTCAACGCCTGCCTTAGATTTATTTGAGCTTCGTAAAACAACTTTTGTAACTTCATCTGCCTAGGCTTTTCCCAAGCTATGTTGGGGTCAGCTTCAAGCTTTACCGGATTTAGCTGAATACCGTATTTAACATGGAGCGACTACCAGTCTGACTTCCACAACCCATTTTACTGGATAACGCAGGATCTTAAAATAAAACATAAGTGTTATAATGAGTGTACATTCATCTTAAGGTGACTTAACCGTGACTTAAAACTGATTTAACGTTTCTTCAGTATTCGCCCTTTAATAACACTTTTTAACCCCTTCTTCCATATAAGAACCTACCAAAAGACTCACAAGCAAAATATCGTTGAAAATATATAATATACTCGTTGTTCTAATAAAATAACATCTCTGTACACCACGTTGGAACTGCGCCAATGTTTAAAACAAACGGCTATTCATTGACTTAATCTCAGCTTACACGAATCATTCATAGATGACGCTAAAGTCGTTATTTATTCACTTGTTAGTTCGAAGGTTATTCGATAGATGGCGTTAGGAGTGATTTATTGGTCGCTACTCACTAGATTATTTTATTCACGGTTTAGTGTTTGTATTCGTTTTCATAAAAACTAAACATAACAAATGAGTATGGATTATCACGTGTATACTCATGTAATGTAAAAACTGTTTTAATTCTTATTTATCTAATAAATGATGCGTCGCGGTGGCACAATGGTGCTATTAACGGATTTGTGAGCACAAAATCGCGAGTTCGAACCCGGCATATAAGAATACGTCTATTTCAAAGTTTCTTACTACTACTTCTTTTTCGTATTTTACAATTATTCAAAGACCTTATTCACAATCGTCAATTCAAATAAATCACATTTTTTTTAAGATTACTAGCAACGTGTTTCGCACATTACTAGTACCTAATCTCGTTAACCCCTCGTGCTAAGCTAAGATGCTTGTGTTACGAGTGGGTTCATGTCGGTAGTGTAATGGGTGGGATTCGAACCCGCAACCACATGATCGCAAATCCGATGCCCTAGTCATTAGACTACCGCCGCTTCTAAATAAGCAGTATCTTTGTACCCTTTTACTATTATTTGGTGTCCTATAAATACCTACTTATGTTGACTTAAATTGTTCATAAATAAAAACAAAAACAAAAAATCGATAAACTTTAATTAAAATCCAAAGCAAGGAATTAACATATCCCAACCTCGAGATAGAACATTCAAAACATAATCGGATAAGATGAACAACAGCCGTAAAAAGATACCATTAAACCCTGTTACAAAACATAATTAACCCTTCCGCCCCCGATTTCAACCCCCCATAACTTTACAATAGGGTTGCCACTTTGTATAATGTAGGATACCACTGAGCACTAATTTATAAGCTCTTGAGTATTATGCTTTACATACAGGTTTTTTAATTAGGTATCATTAAAAGTACATCTTAAGTTTTATACTAATTATACTTTTCTTAGGTTTACGTGAATGTTAGACATAGAAATAAAACTATTGTATCGCGTTGTATTTGAATTTGAATTCCTAACGTTTCGACTCCTTTAAAAATGTCGTGGTCATGGGCAGAGTTATTTAGTCGGTCAAATGTATAAAAAAATCAAAATATTTACATGCATCAGAAACAGCTGAAAACCTCAATTTATTATAATTTTATCAAAATAACGAAAAAATAAAAACAGCAAAAATATATCGAATAAAAATATTCTTAAAATTATAATAAAATATTTAAGAGCGAAATTATTAATTTTTAAATGCAATTTTGTTGGTATGATCAGTACTTTTCAAGATTGACACTGAAATGACTACTTTCAGTTCGTTTGTAAAAAACCCTATTTGGCATTGGTTGGCAACCCTATTCGGCAACCACCCTCTAATTTATTAAAGGAACATTTCGTAATATCCGTTCCGCACCGGAAGTTGTGACATCAAAAACAAAATCCGTTGATCAATCTTTGAATTCCATTCTTGTCTTTGTTTTCGCGCTTCCGGTATGGGTTCCGCTGTTGGATGTTTTTAGTTTATGGTTTAAAGCTTCTAACTGTTAATAAGACTGTATGTAAGTTGAGAGTGTGTGTGTTGTTAATCTATACTATACAGGATTATTTTTTACTAGCTTCTGCCCGCGACTTCGTACGCGGATCCTGTTGCTTATGCCAGCGACAACAGGGTCGTCAAAATAAAAGATCTGAAACGTCTGATGATCAAATTCTAAGAGCCCGGGGACGGGAAAACAACGTGATGCGCGAGACGATTCGAGACCCTCCAGATCTTTCATTTTTGTAAGATAGCCGGAAATGCCCATCAAAACTTTTGCTCACGATCAGCTGTCAGTCGCGCATCATATTCTTCACTGGTCTCTAGAGACCTGGATGTAGATGCGTAAATGCGATGAGAATGCAGGCGTGCTTCGCGATCCGAAGAGATTTCCACGGAGCGAGTTGCAGCCTGATCTTCCCGAACAGCAGATTCTTGGGATCTTATGATCCTCAATCTTTTAGCTCCTTTGGAACAGAGGGAAAGATTTGACCTCTTTCATCATGGTTATAGTTTTATTGTGAAGATACCTGATCAATTAAAATCTAAGTGACTGCAAAGTAAATTAAACGCTCAAATAACATAAGCCCGAAGGCATATAATTATATTCGATAAAAAAAATGAAAAACAATTGGGAGTTTTGGCCAGTTGAGTCGAATTATAAATGATATACCATCGTCATCGAAAATCAGTCCTAAAGGTTATGTTATTTTATAATTATACAGTGAAATTAATGATAGCTTTGATTTCCAAGTCAGATGTTTCAAATCTTCAATTTTTATAAGTCAACAGGGAATGCCCATCAGACCGAACCACTTTTGCTAAGACGTCATTCCTATATGTGTTATGGTGTAGCCGGGCTCGTGGAGTTCGACAACAGGTGTTCCAGATCTTCAATTTTTATACGTCAACAGAGAGTGCTCATCAGGCTGAACAACTCTTGCTAAGACGTCATTCCTATATGTGTTATGGTGTAGCCGGGCTCTTGGAGTTCCACAACAGGTGTTCCAGACATTCAATTTTTATACGTCAACAGAGAGTGCTCATTAGGCTGAACAACTCTTGCTAAGACGTCATTTCTATATGTGCTATGGTGTTAGCCGGGCTCTTGGAGTTCCACAACAGGTGTTCCAGATCTTTAATTTTTATACGTCAACAGAGAGTGCTCATCAAGCTGAACAACTCTTGCTAAGACGTCATTCCTAAATGTGTTATGGTGTAGCCGGGCTCTTGGAGTTCCTCAACAGGTGTTCCAGATCTTCAATTTTTATACGTCAACAGAGAGTGCTCATCAGGCTGAACAACTCTTGCTAAGACGTCATTCCTATATGTGTTATGGTGTAGCCGGGCTCTTGGAGTTCCACAACAGGTGTTCCAGACATTCAATTTTTATACGTCAACAGAGAGTGCTCATTAGGCTGAACAACTCTTGCTAAGACGTCATTTCTATATGTGCTATGGTGTTAGCCGGGCTCTTGGAGTTCCACAACAGGTGTTCCAGATCTTCAATTTTTATACGTCAACAGAGAGTGCTCATCAAGCTGAACAACTCTTGCTAAGACGTCATTCCTAAATGTGTTATGGTGTAGCCGGGCTCTTGGAGTTCCTCAACAGGTGTTCCAGATCTTCAATTTTTATACGTCAACAGAGAGTGCTCATCAGGCTGAACAACTTTTGCTAAGACGTCATTCCTATATGTGTTATGGTGTAGCCGGGCTCTTGGAGTTCCACAACAGGTGTTCCAGATCTTCAATTTTTATACGTCAACTCAGAGTGCTCATCAGGCTGAACAACTCTGCTGAGACGTCATTCCTATATGTGTTACGGTGTAGCTGGGCTCTTGGAGTTCCACATTAGGTGTTCCAGATCTTCAAATTTATTCTCTCAGCAGAAAATGCTCATCACGTGGAACAATTTTTGCTATGGTACCATTTTTGTATCTCTTATAGTTTAGCTGGTCTGTTGCGGTTCTGCATCAGGTGTTCAAATTTCCAAGATAAATTATAGCCTATATGTTGCCCAGACTTAATACCTATACAACAAAAAAAAAAACATTCAAATCCGTCCAGCAGTTCCGAAGATTAGCGTGTACAAACAAACAGACAAACAGACATACAGACAAACAGACAAACAGACAGAATTTTTTTTTTGGATTCGTGCTCTCATAACTGTTTGTAAACCCCCCTCAATTATTATTTTTTTAATATATTCAATGTACAGACACAGTTTTTTTACTGTTTTATTATATGTATAGATGGAGTGCGTATATTCAACGAGGTAATCAGGTGCATAAAACTGAACAGCTTTCCCCAAGGGTCGAACATGGTCGAAATCTTAAAATTGAAAATTTCATACAAAGTGACAGATCACGTCACTTATGTATGTATGTATGTATGAAAAATATTTTTTTCAATTTTAAGATGTTGAACTATGTTCCTTTAGAAAAGTTGTTCAGTTTTATGCACCTGATTACCTCGTAGAAAAAAGCACTCCATAAAAATGTCCTGTATAATAGCTGAAGAGTTTGTTTGTGTGGTTGAACGTGCTAATGTCTGGAACTACAGGTCCGATTTGAAAAAATCTTTCGCTGTTAGATAGCCCACTTATTGAAGACGGCTGTAAGCTATTATATAAAATTTACCACGATAACCGACGCCCACGCGGGCGGAGCCGCGAGCTAAAGCTAGTATATGATAAATTTTGATTTCAGTTTGTTGTCAGTGTAAGTTACGGTTTTCGTGTGTACCTACGACTTTTCAGCGGCTTACCTTGTTTGCTTAGGAACAATTAAGTACAAGGAAAAATTTGATGTTAGTATAATTATAATATTTTTTAAAACATTGCTCTTAATTAAATCATACTTTTTTGCGAATAAAATAATAATTTTAGCTAAAATGCTTTTTTTACCTAATAAAACCCTCCCAAATGTCCTTTTTTTTCCGTACAATTTTCTGTAAGTTACTTACAAAAAAATACGTTACTTAGGAAAGTAGAGTTTTACTTCTAGCTCACAGTACCCTAAAACTATTAAATAATCGATCTCAATAATCGAATCTGGGTTATATTGAAAAATGGTTCGTGATCAAAAGTCGTGCGTTTTAGCTTCCGTTATTTGACACAAAATAAAACACGGGATTCCAAATTATAGATGGTTAGGAATAAGAATGAATATCAAATAAAGGTATTAAGTTCAATTAATTATTTATTTGGGGAAAGAATTCTTTACTCATTGCTTACAACCACGCTTCCAATAATTTCTTCAATACGACATCCAGTCTTCACAATTTAATATCTGTGTCATGGTATCATACTCATTTATATCACCCACACAAAGAACATCTAGACTTGGAACGAACATCTGTCTCATACACAAATGTCCGTCCAAGGCGAGAATCGAACCCGCAACGCCGAGCATAGTAGTTGATGACATGGCGTGGTATTTAATCGGCCTATTCGTGAAGCGCTTAATTGAATTTTTAACCAGCGGTAGTCTAATGGCTAGGGCGTCGGACTTGCGATCATGAGATTGCCGGTATGACTCCAACTCATTCCACTACCGACGTGAACCCACTCGTAACACAAGCATTTAGATTAGTACGAGGGGTTATTAAGAATACTAGTAATGTGAGACATTCCTAGTAATCTTCTTAAAAGGAAAGAAAGAAAAATCGTCGTATTATCAAAAATTATATGAGTTTTGACATGGTTTTAATAGGAATATTTGAAAGAAAAGGCCTGTACTGTTAATAGTACAAATACCGGCCAAGATATATTTATCATAGTGAATCTAGATTTGGCTCTGTATCCGACTTCAAAAAAGAGGATGTTCTATATCTGGTTGTAATTTTTTTTGTTCTAGTTTTGTTTGGTTTCTTTCAGTCTCACCGGATTGAACCGAATTAACCTTATACCTAATATAGTAAGGCTGCTTGCTGAACTCTAAGGTCTTAGATGGGACTAACGGCTGAAAGTTTCAGGACGGTATGTAGAATAAAAAAAAAACATTTTTAATAAAATTGAACTTAAGACTATTAATCTCAAAAGACTAAGAGATAAAGATCACAAGATTAACAAAAACCAATTAATTACCATCAATTCTTTACAAAACTTCCCCTATATTATCCTCTCTGAACCCCATTGTATAATAAACTAAACTTTATGTATAGGTATAGACACTTGGTACTCTGTCAAACTAAGTTGAGAACTCGTGACCGCAAAGTAAGAAGGAACAATGGTCCGCCATCGTAGTGCGATAAGGTTCTAACTTATAATAAGGAACTTTACTTTCTAAAGGCAGGGAGATAGAGAATTGGATTTAATAATATTGTGTTAGCTTCGGATTATTCGCAAGATAGGTATAATGTAAATCCGTGCCTCGGAGAGCACGTTAAGCTTTTAACCCCGACTGTCATACATAGTCAGGCAGTAGTTAAGTCATTACAATTCTGTCAACCAGTCCTAAAATAGGTTATCACAACTTACAGTTATTTGAATTCATTACAAGCTTGATATAAATAATATACACAACGAGAGCCATTTTCAAAGTGCCAGGAAATAAAAAAAAATTATTTGATTTAGCTTTTTTTGCAATTCACAAAATGTTACAATAGTATAAAAAAACGATTCAAAAAACATTACCTGTGTTTAAATAGGATGTGCATTTATTCCGCTACATAAATAAAATATATTTTTCAACAGCATACAGCGCCAAAAACCATATCATAAATAAAAATTGCGTAAAAACTTCACACTTTATTTTATGTGTTCAAGCATAAATAATAAAAATATACCTGTTTTATAGCAATGAACATTATATCGCTCATAAAAAATAACTATTTCGATACGTACCGACAATTTCTATAGAAACTTACTTTCAAACTATGTGTTATATCAATTTTTTTAATTAATATTTTTTATCATAATTATTGGAGTTATGTGATAAGAAAAAGCTAAATTTTAATTTTAAATCAACATTCACTTTAACTTAAGGTAAGATTGAATCCTAATATTGAGAGTCACGATCGTCTTAGGGAGATATATGAAAAAATAAAATTTGATATATGACGCCATTATAAGTAGTATAAGTAACCTATATAGATTTTTATTGTATTTTTGCCGTTTGTTAGGCAACGTATTAATTAATTTATCTAACTACATTTTATCAAAGGTGCTTACAATATTTAAGTGTTATCAATGGTGTGGTCCAATGTGAAATACACATTGATCGTCGCATCCTGAAGTCGATTTTTGGCTATTCCATTTTTATGTTATACAACATTAAGCAGGCCATTATTTAACATCAGTGTTATTTAACATAGTTTTAATCTAGTTTTTATAAAAATCTTGTTATTTTTAATGCATAATATTTATTTGGAAACCCATCGGGCCTTTTCCCGAATGATACTTAGATTTTCAGCAGAATATGCGTTCACTATAAAAAACGTAGTAGTCTCAAGTGTCCAAAGTTATTAAAGGCAAACGATAGATACCTATTGCTTACTTTCTGTAAATTATTTAATTAAACGATGAAATATTGAAATACTCCCTTTCTCTTAGACTAGGTATGAGCCACGCTTTAGTAATAAATAACTGTGAACTCAGCGCCACCGTCATTTCCCTGCAAACTAGTCTCCTTTACACTTGAACCAAATTGTTTTATCTTTACACAAAAACAAATATTATTACTAAACGCATTTATTAAACTTTTCATTGTTTATGATGATTTTTTCTGGTTCTATAATCTTTAATAGTGTTAGTGGCAATTGATATGTGATTTAAAAAATAAGTAATATATTTTTGTGCGTTATAAATAATTATAATCGGTAAGTATAATTATGAACAACTTTTAATGACATACGAAAAGGACATCTCACGAACACATGTTCTGCATACCTAGATTTTTAGCGTCTTATAACTTGCTAACTACACACACTATAACCACTAAAGAATCTAAGAATTATGTAAACATCACTTGAATTCCCACAAAAAAACGTGATTTGAAACCTTAATTTGACATGAAATTGTTTCTCGATACTTTCCTAGTATTTGAAGGTTTAAAGTTACTCAATAGTCATAGTCGAAAATTTACTTTGGTCGTGCATAAAAAGTTACAGTTTTTATGTCAGAACTTTCAGTTTCATTTCAGTCAATTTATTTGTCAATATTCTTCATTTATTCATGATTTTAAATAATTTTCAACCTAGTATATCCCACAGTTGGGCATAGGTCTCCCATGGTTTGGCACTATGCCCTGTATTCTGCCCTAGAATAACCCACTGCTGGGCAAAATTAGTATAGGCCTCCCTTAGGCTATAACATTCTTCTCTATCTAGCCAGCCACACTCATCCTAACCTTGCTATCTTTACGTGACGTATAGTCATAAAATCCAGAATATTATTCAACCAACAGAACAACTCAAGGTGCTTTGTACCTCAGGCCTGTACTTGTCTCCGCCGCGGAAAAACAGAGGAGTATTCTGTACTCCCAACTAAGACCAAACTCCTTCCCCTTCCGTTTCAAAGGCGATTATGCACGAACGCGTTGCAAATTACCGAAATAGCCCCTCTTACTTTCTTAACTCGTAATGGATTCAATAAGTTACCTGTCTCCTCAACTATAATGAACTACGCTTCTATATACACAACGGAGAGCTGAAACATTGTCATTTCCTTACAGACCGCACTCCGTTTCACTACCAATCTTTTATAATTAATCTTTTATTTGTTTTATATATTATTTTTTTTAGTTCAGTGTTTGTGTTATTTGTGTTTTTTTTGTGATTTTAATATCGACGTGGTGAGTTGGATTTTGTTTTTTTTTTCTAGCTGATAATATTTTTACTTTTTATAATTGTTGTTGTTGGATATTTTAGATGAATATATTATACAAAGTTACTGAATATAGCCTTTGAAATTCTTTATGAATAACATTAAATATTACTGTGAGTTTATTAAGTACAATAAATTGCGAATAAAACAAAAAATATAAAAAACTTTATCATAATTAAAAAAATATATGACTGAGCAAGACCTAACTTATCCCAAGCAATATCGAACCTGCATACGGCATTACTCCTGTGCTCAAATCCAATTACTTTACCTACCGGACTATACTATAAACAAACTTATATTGTATTTTAAAGCTCAGATACATATTTATAGCATATCCATTGCAAGACTTTAAAATAGTAAAGATTATATTTAATTCTATCTAGTTTAATTACTAGAATTAGAATTATTAATGTAAAAAAAAGGTTAGAATTAAAAAAGCAATTTTAGAAAAGTACAAAATAAATTATTTCTATTGGACAATCCTAGTAAAATTTACAATTATTTTGATTTAGAAACTTATCTGACATTAGTTCATTCAAATTAATATGGAAACCACCTCTAAAGTGTACTTTATCGACATATTTTTTTAACCTTTCCACAATTGATAAATCGCGTATCAAACTCACAAAAAACAGTCGGGTATATAACCTCTTTTAAAAGTTGATTACACGATCATTATACATAATTAAAATGAGCATTAAATAAAAATCTCCCGTACACTTCATTTTATAAGCATTAAGCTTAATAAACATATTTCAACGGTTCTTTGATTTGCCGTTTCGTTGCATTATTTTTTCCTAAACTGCATTTACGTGCAAGTCTGAACAGAAACTCTAGACATACAACTTTGTTCTTTTTAACCCTAAACATATAACACGTAGTGTGTACTAGATACATAAAACTTTAGTTTGATAAATAGGTATGAGCTAGCATGCGCGGGTTACCCGCCCGACATGCCAACTTTGTCGGATCTAAGCTTAAAAGCTTAGATCTATTTTATTTGTAGTACTACCTACCTTGTTTTTACCATTTGAGCGGGTTTTTTAACACGTGTTTATCAGCTTCTGCTGGGGGCTTATTAATACAAGATACAAGATACTTTATTTGTTAAAAACATGAGTATACACACAGAATAGGTATGCAAGATGTTATAATATTACATAATAAGTAACAGTCATGTTTTGCCTCATCAGCGTACAAATTAATATAAAGTTAATTATTACACCATTTAAAATTTAATAAAATTAATAACAGACATCAAATCATAAAACTTATAGATAAAATAGGTAATTCAAATGTCAGAGGAACAAATAAAAATTACAAAATGTGAATATAAAATCAATTAATCTAATCTAGATGTAAAATAAAAATCCAAGTAAGGTAAATGAAAAAAATTATAGGAATAAAAATTGTGAATATAAAATTGAAGTATAATGTAAAAAAAATTACATAAGTAAATCAAAAAAATACAAATTACGCGTATGGAGAAAGGTAATTAGTCAGACTATATTATCGGACAAAAATTCTTTTATGCTATAATAGACTTTTTCCAGTAAAAAAATCTTTAATCTTCTTCTTAACTTTGCTGTTGTATATTCCCTCCAGGGCTTTGGTTATTTATTATAAATTATAGGCGCCATACAGAATATGCTGTTATATAATAAATATATAGTCCGTGTATCACTGTGGGATGCCAACTGAAAACCAGCGTTGGGTGTTCCACGCTCAACATATGTTGAGTTGGCGACTTTTTTTGCATTATACCTATTACACATATTACACATGTCGGACAAAGTTAATGTGAGATATATATTTTCTTCTCGTATCTGTCTATGTTGTTGTATTTATCTTTTTTTCTGCTGTCCTTTGTGCTGTGCTTAATAAATGAATTTATATTCAATTCTATTCTATAATAAGTTCAAAAAATTAACGTGCTGACAGGTGTTCTCTTTTTTAACTTACTATACTTTTAAGTAAAAAATCTTTTAAATGGCCTATATACTAACACTACCTGGTGACTCGCAGAACACAAAAAAGATTTAGCGAACCGGGATTCTTTAACTATAATCTGCGTTACGCAACATTATGTTTTCTTTGGACTTTAAGAATGACGCCCCTGAGAGTGTATCTTTATCTTGTAAGTTCTTGAAACATTTCCCGGTTGTTGATTAAGCTGCAAATGCCCTGCATTTATTTACAAGATATTTCATATTTAAGAATTATGATATTATTATTTTGTATTGTTTTTAAAATGTAAAAAATATAGGTAATATATGAATGATTTGTTGAATTACATTAATTTAGATTATTATTGAAGTTATTCCATTTAAAAGTATAATCATTCTATGTACCTATGTATCATTAATTTTTTATTTATATGATTAAAAATTTGCATACCGATTTAACGGTGAGACATGTATAGTACTATACTACTTATATAATATAACACCTTGTAAAATGCCGTGTTTCTAGCAAATAAAGATATTCTATTCTATTCTATTCTATTCTATTGATTTTAAAATAGATTGAGTTGGTTTCGAGATTTCAATTTGAAATTCTCACCAGTTTAGAAATGTCGACTCCAGCGAGCACAAAAAAAGTGACGTTTAAAAGTGATTGTAAATAATCCTAATTACACAATAAGGAGTTAGAAATTGTTGAAATTTTGTATAATCGTTTTGTTTGGAAGACAAATCATGGTTGACTAGCTAAGGGAAGCGTGTTTTAGGTATTAAACAAAATTTTACCATTTTTATCAATTTTCGTCGGCAACTCTTAAAATTATTTGTCGCATTTTTTTACGCAAGCGCTATTATACTTTTTACTAAACTGCGCCCGAAGAATGGTTAAATATTTTCTAGTAAATTCTTAACACTTTGGCACACGGATCTAACACATTCTAAACATAATAATAATTATTTATTTATAAATAAAATGCAGCATATTACACTTTTAATATAAACACTATATATTACACCATTCAACCATTAATAAAGTTATCTAACAATTTTCTAATACAACACTCAATAATCACATTGTCCCAATCAATCTAAAAACGTAAAAAATACAATGTGTGTATTATCTTGGACGCCATTGTTTCGTGGGAACGCGCGTGTCACAAATAGCGGCCATATTGCGGTTGTCATGGCAACCGATTGTTTCTCGCACTCGTGCGAACGCGCCATTTGCATATGTTGTAGCTTTTGTTAGATTTTTGATGAATGAAAGAAATATGACTGTTATAGTGTAAGTGGTGAGTGAAAATATTTTTGTTGAATTGTATATTTTTGGCGCTAAATCTTAATGAACTTGTTTTCATAAACTGCTAAAGAAATGGACCGCATTAAAATACTCTATTTGATTAGAACATACGATGCCACCGACACACACAAATACAGTCACGCAACAAACTTAAGTTTATTCTTTTTTGAAGTGAAACTTCTTTATCGACGTATGGGAGAAATTTTGTAGCAAAATCGTCACGTTTTTCGGTTACGCGCCATGTTGCTTTTTTTATCGAAGTTTAGTATAGTGACGGAAAGAATATAATGTAATATATGATAATAATAACAACAATATATTAGTTTTGAAGTTTGGTTTGAAAAAAGAATAACAATATATTAATTTGAAAGTGATAAAATAAAAAGACTTGTTCAAATTTAAGTGAATTAACAAGAAAAGTGAGAGTGATTATATATTTCGTTTTATAAATTCAACACGTATGAGCATGATTTTAATATTTATTTGAGGTTAACCTCACTTTTTGATTGTAAGTATCAGTGAATGTATATAAATCTGTTAAAATTAGCAAGTATTAATAAATATGACTGTAAATCTAGTGAACATTATTAATTCTAAAAACAATAAAAAATATAAATTAAATAATAATTTAAAAATAAAACAAAAAACGATTAGAAAATAAAGAAGTTTCACTTCTTACCTGTGTACTCTGGTACACACACATATTTTTTTTTTTTTTATTTTACATTTTAGGTGTCCCACTGCTGGGCAAAGTTCTTTCCCAACTTACTCCAGGCCCCTCGGTTTTGAGCCGCTTCCAACTAATCTGGCAAAAAGCGATTGATGTCTCATTGATATCTCAAATTTGAGTTTTTGAATGTAAAGAAGTATTGGTACAGTAGAAGATCAAAAAAGAGATATGGATGGTGTGAAAGATGATATGAGAAAGAAAGTGTCCCGTACTGGACATCGAAATACAAGTGGTAGATTTTTTGTTAAGTATTATTATTTATTTACTATAAAGACCTTTAATCATTCGTTTGGTTTATCCTTTTTCGACCAGTTATTGAATGGGAAGTTGTTCTCCCGGTCGGAAGTTAATCGACTAGTTACATTTCGATGTCCAATACGGGACTCAGAAAGAAAGGAGTGAATGCTGCGATTAGGAGTAATAGAGATGAATTGAAGGATAATACGCATTGTGCTGACCACGTACATAAAGACACTCAGATCGGTATATCACAAGTGTGACATTGCGGCCGAAGTAATTGGGAGTCTGAAAAATGCTACCATTTGTAGAGATGGAAATACACATAAACGGTGGACGAGAAAGAGATGACAATATCTTGAAATCTTTTTCGAGACCTGCCAAGTTACATCAGCCGAAGTATACATGTTAGTTCATCAGACTGTACTAGTTACCTATTTCCCACAGCTAACTCGCGTGACGAGCTAAGATTATGCATCCCACTCAGTTTCTTGCAATTCTCAGATGATTGCAATAAAATTTAAATATTTGCAATGAAATAATGTTTATTTTTATATTTATTACTTTTTGGACATGGTTTTTAAACTGAATAGAGTGCTAAACTTCTAGTATCGTAAAGTTTAGGTCTTGTTTTAGACTTTAACTTATTGGAATATTATATAACTGTATATAAGAGTTCGTTTACAATTAATATTGATGTGCTTGCTTTTTACCCCACTGCTTCAGAAGGAGGATAAGTAATGTGTTTTGAGAATTTGAACCTATAATTGTTTGGCACGCTTTGTAGCCTAAACGGCTTGATGGGTTTTAGCTTAAGAGGTGTCGTTAGATGCGTATTTACGGTGAGAGTGACACTGGGTAAAGCAAAACGTTCGGAACTTTTTGGTTGCTTTTTACCGTCGGGTTTTTTGAAAATCTTAATTTTTTTTATTAACTTTTAGTTTCAGGCAAAGTTAGTATGTTTAAAAAAACCTTTACGCAAAATTAGAACCATTAGTTGTCTTCCGATTACGATGAAATTTAGCATATACTTGTTAGTTCGGGGGCATATTATTATGGTAATTTGAGCTCATCTGATTATCCAACTATAAGGCCTTATGAACTCTGTGACGAATGACACAAACCCTTCGTATTTGAGTTCTTAGGATTTGTCACATTTACATTTCGATTTGTTGTTTACAAGTAGTGATAGTGACTATATGATTATAACGGCCCGATATTTTATTGAGAAAAATTATTACCTAAATAAAATGTTCCTATATGGGAATGTTTTGTCTTTTGTTGTAGAAATGACTAAACTAAAATTCATTTATTCTATATAGCGGTGATTTCATTACGTATACACGTCTTTTTTGAGCGCGATCAGGTCGTCTTTTCGTCACTTAAAAGAAATGTTAAAACAAACTAAAGTCAACAAAGAGAGAAAAAAATACGATTCATTAGAATGGTACTTAACCTTCTACCAGGTCTTAAAGTTATTCAAAGCTATGATAGTTATATAAAAAAATTTGCTAAAATAAAGCACTCAATCTCCAAAAAATCCATAGCTATAATTCTTAACTAACAACAACAAATAACCGCATGTTGCTAAACCGTTAATGCGCTAATTTTCACATAATTAACCAACATTGTTAACAGAACCTTTTTGTAGTTAGTGAATGGGTTAGAATACTTATAAAAACCAATAAAAGTCTTATAAACGTGTGAAGCAACGTTGAGAAATAAGTTTACAAGCTGAGCTCAAAACTTTTGATCCGTCAAGTTTGAAAGTTAATGCACCGGCTATGAGGTACTTCTAGACAGCTGTAGCATGAAAATCTTGCAACATAGGAAATTTTGGCTTTAATATACGAAGCAACTTTATTATAACAAAGATTTTCCTGAATATAAAATCTATACTAATATTATATAGAGGAATTATGAGCATGTTTGTAACGAAAAAACGCAAAATAGTATGCTACATTATGTCTGAGTAGTATACTACTATCCTACTAATATTATAAATGTGTAAGTGTGGATGTTCGGATGTTTTGATGTTTGTTACTCAATCACGCAAAAACGGCTGAACGGATTTGGATGAAATTTGGCATGCATGTAGCCTTTGACATGGAAAAGAACATAGGCTCACAGATTTTTATGTTTATGAAGTTATACTTCTTGCTCGTTATGAAAAAAATTAAATGATTATGTTGGAATGTTTGCGATTTTGTGAGAAGATTGAATAAAAGGTATTATTTAAAAGGTATTGTTATATTAAGTTTTTCTTCTTTTTTATTTAAATTTCAAAGTGATACTGTGTTCACATTGTTTATATTTTCTTATCTAAGTGCAAAATTGTCTTAACGCTGTACTGAATTACATAAAATAAATAAATGATGAGAGTTATTTTTTTAGATGCGCACGCGTCACTGTTAAGTATAAGTTCTCACGTGCATATTTAAGTATAGGCCCAATTTTCGACAAATAATTATGACCAGCCGAAACTACTTCGGTATGGACTTTTTTAAGTCACATGATGTTAACAATTACTTCTTTATTCTTCTAGATAGAACCACAGAACACAGAATGATTGTCCTTCTGCTCCTACTGCTGCCAGGAGTGAGGACTGATGCGCCGACGCCAGCCAGCCTCTTGGGCCCCAGTTATTATAATCGTCATCCATTCGATGCTGTCAAGTTTATTAAGTCTAAACCTATCAAGTAAGTGGCTTTGAGACCTGTTGCCGTGTCACAGTGCTTTTTTTTTTAATTTTACTGGCAATTTGGGTCGCACATTACTAGTAATCTCGTTAACCCCTCGTGCTAAGCTAAGATGCTTGTGTTACGAGTAGGTTCACGTCGGTAGTGTAATGGGTGGGATTCGAACCCGTAACCACATGATCGCAAGTCCGAAGCCATTAGGCTACCGCCGCTTAACTTTAAAACGATTTTCACGATCCAAACAATACTAGCTGACCTGACAGATGTTGTAATGTCAAACAGCTAAGTTATGTCAAACGCTTTAAAGGTTACATTAGAAAAAGTAATATCACCTCTAAATTTTATTTTATTTTAATGTCTCCCGCAATTTTTTTTCTTTTGTAAGAACTTTCTCCTAATAATAACAAACACGACAAAAAAAATTAAGAAATTGATCTAGCCGTTCAAGCGTTATTCCGTGACCAAGAGAAATATGGATTCATTTGTATATACGAATATATAATTATGTACATACACTAGACTAACTATAATATTAAAAACAGAACTCCCGCCGTTGTCTGTTTTTCTGAACGAAAACTCAGAAACTGTTGAATGAATTTTCTTAAGGTTTTCTTTGGATAGAGAGATTCAAGAGGTAGTTTTCTGTGTATAATTCTAGGTACTTATTGCTGTGTCACACGTAAGACGAAGTTTTTAGTATTTAATTAATACAATTATAGATATTTATTGCACGTGCAAAGCCGGGGCGGTTCCACTAGTTGAATAATATTTTTATTTTCTATGTTAAAACACTATCCGCACGTGCCATGCGTCCAGAATTGTTTTAATTAATACTTAATCTTATACCTAAAACAGTAATAATTGTTTATTTTCTCACCGAGATGTAAAAACTTGGGATGCCATTGTCTAATTATGGCTATGTTTATCTATCCTTTGTAATTGCTGTCTTTTATAACTGAGTAATTACCAGGTGTTAAACATTAACTTTTAAGTGTTCAAGTTGCACTGTCTTTTATTTGAGAGAATAAATGCATTGAGAACTACTTTTAAACGCATTCTATCGCGGTTTATTTTGAGTTTAGTTCCCGACTTTTCGACGCCTTTGCAAGTGTTATGGTCATAGACGGACTGCCCGTGACCATGACACCTGCAAATGAAAATTATTTTAATGTCTAACATTCGCGTAAAACTCAAAAAAGAATAGATTTAAATATTATAATTATTTATTGTCTCACATATTGGCTCCCACTTACTACGACAAAAAAATAATACATAGGTAGTACATATAATTATTAAAATAGTGTCCGTGCGAATAAGAGTGCCCACTCAGCATCGTGCTGGTTGTGTCGTGAGACACTAGCCGACACTGGTTTTCAGTGCGTAAAAAGATTAGTTACATATTCTTATATTTCTTTTTCTTTTGTTTCTCCTTATTTAATTTAGATAGTTTTACATACCACTTAATAATTTTGCCTTTCAAATTAAATAAATATGCTAACCAAATTGTAAATTGTATAAAACAGGAAAAGACAACACACCTCTTTCTATTATGTGTCAAATTTCGGTCTGCCAGGGAGCATTTTTTTTTAAGATTACTAGCAATGTGGATCGCACATTACTAGTAATCTCGTTAACCCCTCGTGCTAAGCTAAGATGCTTCTGTTACGAGTGGGTTCACATCGGTAGTGTAATGGGTGGGATTCGAACCCGCAACCATATTATTATGATCGCAAGTCCGGCGCCCTAGCTATTAGGCTACCGCCGCGCCGCTTCATAATTAGGACTAAGTTTAAAACACTACAGTTGATCCAATATGACGCGGCATACCCGCGTAATTCCGTAATTTATTATCGACACCTAAGGCGATATCAAAATATAACCTCCAATTTTAATCTCGAACAAAGCATTAGCCCGACTTTTCACACCCGACTTTAACCCAGTGGCAATACAAGAAAATAATTGCTTACTAATGTAAAATCAATACCGCAGCCGGCTATCTGCACCATAACCGATCGTTGGTAACTGTACGATTTAAACTTGCCAAGTTAACGTTAACGACTGCGTTCGTGTTTAAAGACTTATTGCACATTTTATAGGACTCATTTATTTCAGAACTGTAGAGAAATCTTTTGAGCAATCTTTGAAAGGAAATAAGAATTATGAGGCGATGGTTTTTAGCTCTATTTTATAATTATGAGTGTTGTTAAGATTATCATAGGGTAGGTTTTAGGTAGCACTTAATACATTATACTACTCACATTATAATACTAATCAATCTGACAAAAATATCTACATATTCTGATGAGAAATATTTTCTTAATTTTTGATATTTAATAATGATAATATATAATTAGAAGAAGTGACCACATAACATTTTGAGGATTTTTGTACATTATATCATTTTTTTTTCGGGTGTTGTGTCCAGTGTGAAAAAAATAGTTGTCAAAATTAACAAGCTTTGCAATTATTTTTCTTTTATAATAATGATTACTAGCAAGCCTCGTGCTAAGCTAAGATGCTTGTGTTACGAGTGGTTTCACTTCGGTAGTGGAATGGGTGGGATTTGAACCCGCAACCACATGATCCAAAATCCGACATGCTACCGCCGATTCAAATCTGTATGTTTTATATCATCCTCTTATATCTTGTCTACTCACAGTACAAAGAATAACTCATATTTTCTTTTTCAGGAAAGGTCCAATCCTATTTCCCAACGACGCACCACCGCCTCCACCGACGCCACTGATCGTGACTTCAAGACCACTCAGCGAATCCATCGCCAGAAGCGAACTAAACCCTAACAACTCCTTAACCGCCCAGTCACAGTTGAACCAAGTCTCCTATGTACCAAATTACCTATCAAGGGTCAGCAGTTACAAGCCATATGCTTACGTTTCTTCTGTGACACCGTTGTATGCTTTCGCGTCTACTCCATCTCCTTATGAAAGTCCTAAGAAGTTCCAAGGAGTTCGGCAGGATCACTTTTATACGGATTATGAGGTGAGTTTTTGAAGGATTTTCTTCCATAGTCTATTGCATACTAGGCTGTAGGTTGCAGTTTTTGAAGGTCTGATGGATGAAGAGACAGCATTCAGGTTTGCTCACCGTTAATCGTTTGCTATGGATATAAAGAACGACCCAGATATAGGTAGGTGCTTCTTTGTAGTTCTTCTTTAGAAACATCTCAGTCTACGGTCAGGATTAACCACGTCACATGGTTGGTTGGTACTCATAATTATTAAAAAGAGCCAACTCCAAAATACGCATTTTCATTTTGACATTCATTTTCATCACCTCTAAGGTGTTTTTTTTTTCATAACGATCCACTATTGTCGGTGATAGCTCATTACGAACACAAAAAACATACTCTAATTGAAGACATGCTTCTTTTAGAGTCTGTTAAAAAAACATAAAATCGAGAATAGAACGGATATTTAGATTTATTCTCCGTGTCAATAGTGTATTTCTTTTGTTGAGTTCAAAATGTCTTTAGAATATCTTCTAAAAATACTATCTCTTGAGGTAGCTTTAACATTTTCAAAGCTACAATCAATGAAAGCTTTATAAACTCTTGCCACTTCAGTGATCTCTGCTATCGTCAGAGTCTAAATCTACAGATATTTTCCATTCAATAATTTCATGGAACAGGCCCGTATCTAGGCCGGGGAACATTTTCGCCGGCTTTTCTTACAGTGACTTGCGATCTTTTCTTAGATATAGCGGCCATTTGGGGCCATGGAACCAGCGTATATTATTAAAACCACTATTTATTTTTAGTGGTCAGATAGGAAATGTCGACTACATTGAGCTCAAAAATACCTTAAAAGTGAATATAGTAAATTGTGCTCACAGAATGAAAGATTTCAATTTAAACTGGTATAGTGAAATGAGTCTTTCAATGGGGGCTACTGCAAATCATAAATACGCCAAGGTCTGTTATGCTAAGAAATGAGGATTGATCACCACGCTTGTTCATTGCGGGTTGGCGATTTCAGATTCAAATTTTCGGAATCCAGGTTTCTTCACGATGTTTTCCTTCACCGTTTGTCATTGATATCTTAGAATTATTAAAAAAGTACATATAACTTTAAAAAAGTCACATTGGTATCTGCCCGGGTTCGAACCTGAAACCATGTGCATGCGAATCTGGTCATTGAACCGTTAGGCCACCACGACATTTTTAAGTATAAAGTTGATATACACATATTAAAAAACTTTTAATTTTATCAGAAAATTTTAATGAACACGATTCATCGAAGGAAGCAGGCGGAGGAGAAAAAAGAACGCTGGCACGGACCCATATACCGACGAAGCTTGTATAAGGTCATACTTATATTTTTACTGTTGTTTCTTTAATCTTTGACTCGAAGTCGAACCCGTCTTATAACAGTGCTGGGCACTGGCCTCTTCTTAAAAAGAGGAGGAACGATCGACCATTGATCACTGTTTGTCACTGCACTACCCAATTGAAGGTTTTGGAGGTCAGATAGGCAGTCAGTCATGTAAAGTAAAGCCATGAAGCTAAATCCGATAAGACTGGATCAACTCCAAAAGTTGGCGAATGGGCACTGCAGCAGAAGAAAGAGTGTCTTTGGAAATAATCGTTATTGTTACATATACTTGGCCAATTTTAGAACCCTCAGGATTCTTAAAAACCCAAACTTTTACGATATATACGGTCAAAAATGGCCACTCCAAAAAATCAAGTAATCATAATATCTCGTTGCAGTTCAATTATCGCAGGGTATTTCCCAACGTTTAAATTAATTTTCTCTATTAAAAGCCGAAACGGGTTCCCGGCAGAAGATCAGTTTTCTACGACGACAACGGTAGCAGGCACATCAAAGTTCGTCACGGGTCACTATACAGCAGAGAAAATAATTACTACGACGAAGATCGAGCCGTGAGTCTTTCCCCTGTTAACAGGAGATGCTTTAACGATGATAGAAAACACTTAAATGTATGGAAATTACATTACATTTCAATAAGCCACAAGACTTAAGGTCGAATACTGAAACGTCAATCAGATTGAATCTTCACTTGTCTGGACCATATCTTAGTAAACAAAAACTCCATAATTCAATCAGGGTTACCAAGGGGAACTGTGTAACCCAGTGAAAGGGTTGAGGAGGTCAGATAAACAGACCGTTCCGGTGAAACGGGAAGCCGAGCCCTGGATAGTACTGTTGATTCTTCATGCTTTAGACTAAATTATCATTAGACACCAGTACATTGCAGGCCCGCGACGCCATAATCCTAGGTACACAACAAGAAACGTGCGAGCTGCCATCTCGCTTTTCTAAATAGTGATGTTTGTACTGCGAGAGGTAGTGACGCGACGTAGCGATCGAAACCAATTGACATTCATTAAATAATATAGTCTAAATGGTGATCATGATATCCAAGTAACGTTTAAAGAAAGGTGGTTTTGTTTAGAGTATTTTTTATGATAACGAGCTCTCTAGGTGGATGGAGGCTACCCCGAAATAGGCGCGCGTCGAATTTTGAATTTGATTACACTTACGTAAATTTTTCAAATACAAGTTTAATAGTATCTCAACACAAATAATCTAGTTTATATAACTGATAGATATCAATAAACGTAATAGTAAGAAATAATTGGCTATATATATTTAACATAAATAACTTTTTAGTATATAAAGAATTACCGAAGAACGAACTACAAACCAACTAGATATCACACACGGCAAAGATACGAAAGTGAGCATAGTGAAGAGCATGGGCATAGCATGGATCATGGGCGAAGCTTAGAGCACGGACGAAGCATGGAACGTGGGCATAGCGTTGAGCATCGGCGAAGCATGGAACAAGGGCGAAGCTTGGAGCATGGACGAAGCTTGGAACATGGGCGAAGCTTGGAGCGTGGACGAAGCGTGGAACATGGGCGAAGCTTGGAGCGTGGACGAAGCGTGGAACATGGGCAAAGCTTGGAGCATGGGCATGGCCTGCAGCGCGGGATGAGAAGCGAGGAATACCGAGAAAGGAGAAGACCGAAAGCTATGAGTCAAGAAAACGAAATCAACCAGAGCAGTAGGAAGACTAGACCGAAGATATATTCCAGTGCTGAGAAAGTTAAGGTTATTTTCTTATTAATCAAACAACATCATCTCCATCTCTTTGTGTGTTGTTCATTTTTCAATTAAGCATTTATAAAACTTTCACTAAAAATAATCACAAAATTGATTTCAATTTGCTTTCTTTTTTCTTTTCATCTTACACATAAAAATATATTCTAATTCATATCAACTTCTAACTTCAGAAATTTAAAAGAATTTCATTTCATTGATTTCCACGGCTACTCATTCAAAATCAGATTTTTGGAGATACCCAAACTTAGGAGCCCAACATCGCAGAAATGAATCCGGGATATTATTTTTTCTATTCACCATAAGACCGGTGATTGATTATGGCCTTTATTGTGCCCCTGGACAGAAACAGGTGTGTTTGTTTATCATACAGCTAAACGTTTCTCAGCCGGCAGTTATCGTTGATTAATTTGTTTCTAATTTCGTTGCTTTGTTTGTGAATGTATTGTGTGATAGAAGGTTAATTCACAGGGTCTAGAAAAAGAAAAATTGATGAAACAAACTAAATATTACTTTGAGAGTGAATTTGATTCGCTTGAAAAAATCAATCTTACGATATTTTTGCTCACAGTATTTTTTTTTTAAACGACGCCCGCATTAACTAATTTAATCCTTATGTCGCGGGGGTTTCACAAACATTCAAATCACATGCACAAAGTACACCCAGACTTGGAACAAGTATCTGTCGATCACACAAATGCTTGTCCCATGCGGGGATCGAACCCTCAGCACGTGGCGCACAGAGGTAATTGGCGTGGTGACCTATACCCCTCGGCTATCGCAGTCTAAGTAATGAAAATAAATGCCAAAATCAAAAGGATACATTAAGATATGAAGGGTATGTGTAAAGTGACAACTCTGATTAAGAAATACGAGTTGATAAAGAGGTAACAGAGATGACTGGATTCAAAATAGACATCACTGTCTCCGAAAACATAGGCAAGACGATAAATAAATAATTAATGTATTTTTCTTATATTGGACAGCCGGTAATCGAAGATGCTGCTCATCTGAAGGTAAGTGACCCTGAACATCTCCAACAGAAAAGAGACCTTGGAGATGGATGGACAGTTTTTAAAATGGGTTTGGGTCTTCGGATTCCGTCCAAAGACAAAGTGAAAGATTCTTTGTAGATAAATATGGTTACAAACATTCTTACTATAGTTTCTTAATATATTTTATTACAAAGACATGCAACCTCCAACATAGCAGCTTGGTTGTCGTTCTTGCCGCCTTTGACTGCGTCCTATCTACAGCGTGGCAACCCTACTGTGCAATACATTTCAATTGAAACATTTACAAATAAACCTATAACATTATTGTATTTGCAATCACACCATCTATTTGTTTTATAACTATGTCCTTTGTTTCAATATTTATGATTGTAACTCTTTTAAACAGCCTGAATACTTTCCCAGATAAATTTAAGATTATTGACACAATGAAATTTTCCCAAAACTTTTTTGAGTAGACGAGATACAATAGTTCTTATTTTTCGAAAACAGTCTAGTTACTCTCTAAACATTCAGAACACTTGCTCCGGATTTTGAAACGTTAATACAAACACGAACCTTATGTTAAGCGATATGATTGGTTATTAAGGTACAAGTTGGTAGCGGGCGACATGAGGCAGCAGCAGACGACGTGTCGCAGCGACACTACTGGTTTCTATGTATTTCTATGAAATTACATTCGTAGTTAGCGACACGAAGCTAGCGAGGTAATTTCATAGAAATACATAGAAACCGGTAGTGTCGCTGCGACACGTCGTCTGCTGCTGCCTCATGTCGCCCGCTACCAACTTGCACCTTTAGTCTTTTGATTAACTAATCAGAGAAGTAAATTTGAAATCAAATTAGATTGATAGTCTTAAAACCGGGGGTAAGATATAGAAACTCAAATTTATTTCGTCATTTTCACCATCAATTCAAACATGTTTAATAAAATAGCATGTTATGGAGCTTTCAAAATATACAGGATCAATTTTAAAGGAGTACGTATATTCAACGATGTAATCAGGTGCATAAAACTGAACATTTTCTCCAAGAAAAAAAATAGGTCGAAATCTTATTTGAAAATCAACTTTTCATAGAAAACATTTACTGATTTAGTTGGCTAAATATTAAAGCGACTGGGTGCCTAAACTGTAGTCGCGGGTCCAAGTCCTGCCTGTGTTTCAATTTTTTCTTCTAACTTTTTCTCTTTATAAATTGATTAGAAAAAGGAAAAATTTGAAAATACGTTAGGACTCAGTGGAGAAATTTAAAGACTCTGACAGTGACCTCTGTAGCTCATTTGACAAAAGAACTGGTGCGTTTAACCAGTAGTCACGGGGTTCAAGTCCAGCCGTAGGTTCAAATTGAAATTGCTATTTGTAATTAATTTACAGGTAATTGTTCTGCATCTATATTTGTATGTAATTGCAATTATCATTCATGTTCCAGGAACAATCAGTACCACCGCTGTACTTGCCAGAACACAATAATGGGAAATACAGTAATCAACATCAGAAGCCGGACAGACATCAATATCAGGTAACTGAAGAAAGTTAACCCTTAAGGTTAACCGCACACACAATAATATTGTGAATGTAGTACCTACGTATTGTCAATAATATTGTGTGTTGTCGCCCTTAAACCAGATATACACGTTTATGAAAATTGTACTTTATTACGACCATCACAAGATCGTATTTTTATTGCGTTGCGTTGGACATATTGACAATATTATTGTTTGTGTGTAATAACACACACGGCTACACATCAAGCTATACCTTTCCAGTATAAGCTGATCTCGCATTGTATAGGATTTCCGTACACTGTGAGGTCAGCATAACCTGAAAATGTATAGCTTGATGTAATATAGCCGTGTGTACCTTCCTCTTGGAATATGCATGTACATCACAAAACGGGCACTTACTTCACTGACTTGGGTTACATGGAGTCCACTCCACACGGGTTTCTGAAGATATAACGCCCTCATGGGTTTTGGAAGTCTTTAAAAATTCTAATTATTTAAAACCGATCTCTATTTACGGATACACTAGTTACCTAAAAACTTAGACACACTCATGCACATAACATTATTTTGTCATTGTATACTGTCAAAATATTTCATCATACTTTTTGAATTCAAAGCGAAGCTAGTACCAGTAACAGGATGAGGATCTGAAATAGCCATATTAAACTCTACAAGCGTGATGATCAATGCTTTTTCAGTCTCTATATTTCAGTCTCTTTGACGGGCCTCTTGGTCTAGCGGTTAGAGACTCTGACTGCTAAACCGGAGGTCGTGGGTTCGATTCCCACCCAGGTCAAATCTTTGTGTGATGAGCACGATAATTTGTTCTGTGTCTGGGTGGTATTTATCTATAATCTGTATGTATTTAGAAATAGTATTATTATCAGTTGTCTGGTCACCATAGTACAGGCTCTGCCTATTTTGGGATCAGATAGCCGTGTGTGAGCTGTCCCAAGATAATTATTATTAGATATGAGGACCTCTCCTCATATAGAGACTGAACGAGCATAGGTCGATCCTCACCTGTGATCAAGAATACAGTAGTATAATACATTTACACTTAACATTATTTATGTATTTATTATTACAGCAACGTTACAACACTCAAGATCGTTATGGTAAACCAAAAAAGGTAAATATGTTTATAATAATTGAATCCGTAGAAAGAAAGTATTTAGCGATGTACCTATGCATCTCGTTTTTTCAAGACTTACTAGCAATGTGGGTCAAACATTAGTAGTATTTTTGTTAACCCCTCGTGGTAAGCTAAATGCTTGTGTTACGAGTGGGTTGACGTCGGTAGTGCAGTGGGATTTGAACCAGCGACTACAGGATCGACGTTTGATGTTTGAAAGCACTTGCGAAAATCTCGATCCACTTACCAAGTGGAATCCTAAAGGGAACAAGCCGTTTTCCACTCAAATTGGTTTTTAAATTTGAAATTTATTCTTTAAACAAAAGAAATTTAATATTGATTTAAAAAGTCTTGTATGATAAAACAATATCTAAAATATCAAATATTTTAAACATGGGAAACCTAGTATAGTGCCACGAACACAGGTGTCCTAATCTGGGAATTAAGTTATTTAACTAATATATTTTTGCATTGAATATAAATTAAGTGGAAAGAAGAAGATTTAATTGACACCTTGTATACTTGGGCGAGAAAACCGGTGTGTACGCCACTCGACCACGGAGGTCGTCAATATTAAGTTCAAACACAAAATAAAACTACTTTAAAACGGATTCTATCGCGGTTTTTTTTTTATTTTAGTTCCCGACGTTTCGACGCCTTTGCAGGTGTCATGGTCACGGGCAGACTGAGGTGGTATTTGTCTTAACAGGGGATGTTGCTCGTTCTACCTTCATTTATTTTCCCGTCCGGAACTAAAATCAAAAATAAACCGCGATAGAATCCGTTTTAAAATAGTTTTAGTTCAATGTCTAATATTCGGGTAAACCTCAGAAAACTATATCAAACACAAAATTCAACAACAGCGAAGCCGCCACAGGTGTAGATAAGTTTTAGCACAATTATTGATACTGAACAGTAACATAGGTTAGGTATGCCCTTAAACATCCTATTCTAGCATCTTACATGAGATATATTTATTATAGTTTTTAAACTTTTATTTTGTGTAACCTATGGAGTTTCTTGCCGGATTCTTCTCCATAGGAATGACATTTTGGAACCGAGCAACTAGATTAATTTAACGTTTTGAAAGTACCTGAAAGGGTCTACTCGAAATAAAAATATTTTGATTTTGATTTGATTTTGATTTTGTAATTTCAGTCAGAATACGGGCATTACGAACCAGATCGCGACACAAGTAAAGACTACCAACAAGTAAGTTGTATCTTCCATCTATTTTTATTAAAGACTAGCTGTTGCCCGCGGCTTTGCTCGCGCGTAAAGTAAAGGATAGATTGATGTATTCTGTGATCTATATAGATGTCTTCGATGGTCATTATCCCTTCAACTTATCTTTGAGCATACCGAACTTCACATACCAACTATTTCAGCCCCTATTGCACCCCCTTAGAGGGTAGATTCCTAAAATCTCGGAAATAAATCTTATTTATTTCTAATTAATAACCCTTGTATGAAATTGAATGTGTCTATCTTTGAAAACGGCACAATTCATATACCTACAAACTTCCAACCCCTATTTTACCCTCTTAGGGGGATGATCTTTAAAATCGCTGAAATACGTCTTTATTCCGCCCGAAGACGCTATTTCCATGACAGTCACCATGACTTGTCAACCGCAATTCTGGTAATGCCTGGAAATTTCTTAGGTCTGTTGGTATCGGAAAATCTCAAAGCAAATGTAAGGATGTTGACCTCATCGTTTTAATTTCATGTGTCTACCTTTTAAAAAAACCGAAATTCCTATACAAACTTCCAACCCCTATTTCACCCTCTTAAGGAGTAAATTTTCAAAATTGCTGTAATATGTGTTTATTTGTATCGAACCAGAAACCCGCATAAGAGAAGGCATGGACCTATCTTTAAAAAAATAAGTTCTCAATATAATACCTTGCAACCCCTATTTTATTTGAGGGTGGTATCCAAAATCGCTAAAATACGTGTTCATTTATTTCTATCCAGAAACCCGTATACGAAATTTCATGTGTCTATCATTGAAAATTCCCATACTAACTTTCAAACCCTATTTCACCCCTTTAGGGGATAGATTTCCAAAAGAGCTAGCCTTCCTCAATAAATGGGCTATCTAACAATAATTATAAACAATTTACTTGTCAATTGACTCTCCAGAATTAAAAAACAAACTATAGTATGATTAATTAACTAACTCGACCCGTTAAGAGGTCTATTCCGATAGAACAATAATAGCTATAGTTCTGCATTATTCTTTATTACCTTTCTAAACATTATAGCATTTTAAAAGAAAATACATACAAAATAAGCTTTCGTGTTCCTTTCTTTGCCTGGCGATACATTTTGTAACATTTCCTCGGTTTTCCGGAAGTTTGTACGGTTGCAGTCTTATGATTCCTTTATGTGCAGCTAGCACGGTGAGCTCCATAGCACCTTAAGTGCGATTTGATATTATTCGCTGAGTTTTTTCGTAAGTTTAAAATTCAAGGAATAACAGATGTTTTTGGGTTGTTATACGTTTTTTTGTGTAAATGGCTTGAATGTCATTTTGTGAAAATTACGTTGTGTAAAAGTGACCAAATTTTACTCTGATATTTTGCAAATGCAACGTTTAGCGTCAAGATCAGATAAACTCTCTATATTATAAGAATCTTGCTCTTTAACATTCCAATCTTTTACTAATTATAATTTTTTCATACCAATAAACTTTAACTTTAACATTAATCGAAACAATCATAATAGAATCTATGAGAAAATTTCCAGGAAGACCAGTCAATTATGTCCAATTATTGGTTCTAGGTTTCTAGGAACCTTTTCAAAGGCCCAATAAAGGCAACGTTTCACAAGCTAAATTATTAAAATTAGCAGAAGAGTTTTCAGGGTTGCTTGAACACGCTAATGTCTGGAACTTTCACAGCCCAGTTAAGGAGCCTTTTATTTTGAAAAAGAATTAATGGTTCCGCGCAAAACGTAAAAACTAATGAAACTAAAACATGCCTAAAGAAGTCACGGGAATTATTGCTCTACAATAAAAAAAATTATAAATTAATAGAAATCTTTATTAAAAACAGTAAAATTTATTTATTTTGTATTTCTACACAGGGCGAAAACTACGCGTTCTCCTACACGGTGAAAGACCGCAAAACAGGCGACGACTTCTCACATTCTCAGCAGAGCACAGGATCAGCTACCAACGGCGAATACCGTGTTCGACTCCCCGACGGCCGAACGCAGATTGTCTCGTATACCGCCGACGAAAATGGATACAAAGCTGACGTGAGATACGACGGACGTCACAACGATAATAGTATTGATGTAGACACCAGTAGAGAAAACAGATATAAACATCCTAATGAATATAAACTTAATGATGGTCGCACTCATTACAATGAAGACGATGATGAATTACATAGACACAACGTCCCCATACAACGACAGTACAAAAACTACGATAGAACACACGATTACAACGATTACCCAAGGAATCGGCCAACAGTTAGCCCAGGCAAGGATCAAGATTCCAACCAACTGACAGAAAACAACAATGACTTTACCGAAAACAATGAATTCACAGAACATAGTAACGATGAAGTAGAAAAAGTGAATACTGGAGCACTAACAGAAAACAATAATGAATATTTAGAGCATTATATTGAAAGAAACGCCGACAGTAACGAGAAAATAGGTAGGACGCACGATACTGATTACTTCCATTACGCAGACGAAATTCCATTTTCTAAAGAAATCAAAGATTATTCATCTGAGTTGAATACAGGTTATCAACCTCACAAAAGTAAATATTCTGCTTATAGCGACAATAAAAGGGTTAAATCAACTGTTAGGCCGTCTTATGACGAAATTAAGCATCTCTTTATCACTAACTTGTATAGGCGAAGAGCTCCAAATGAGACGCCTGTTTCGTCTACTTTTAAACCGAGCTATGAGACTACAACGGAAAAAGTCGTTATTATAAGTCCTAAAAAAACTAATTTATATACTAATATTAGGGATATAGTTTCTGTTACCCCAGCTCCTCTACCCTATTCAACCCCTAGTTCATATTTAGTGTCGACAATCGCGAATTTAAAAAGCCAAATCAGTTTATCAAGTAAGCCCGTACTGTCAAATAAATATATTGAAAAAATCAATCAATATTTGAAGTATAAATAGTTTTTAAGTTTAAATTAAGATTGTAATTAATTTATTTTTGTAAATTAAATGTAATTAAACTTGTTTTTTTTTTTGTTTTCTCCTACAAATCTTTTTCAGTCCCCGTTCATCGAATGCTAAGTACAGTGCGATACAAACTTAATGGTGGCTGTGTACATGAGGCAAGTGGCTGCGCAGTAACCAATTCATGCAACAGCAAGGTATGGGGCGAGGTACTGCGCAATTAGTAACTCACTTCTCAGCCACCATTAAGTATGAATCGCACTATACCCTATAGTATAATGAAAAATTCTACAGCCATGAGATATGACCAGAAATTCTTGTCTAAAAGCCAAAACTTTTTTAACCCTCTTTTACAGAAACAAGGAAGTTCTCAATTCGGGTATATGTTTTTCAACTTACATTATACTCATCCTAAGACCTAACCAAAATTCCTTAATTTTTGTCTTCACACAAAGTAACCTTGTAATTCCATTTAAATTAATTCATTAGTAAACTTAAAACCTCTTAAGGTGAGGCAAAACAAAATTAATTTGGCTAATGACCAACATCGCGGCAGGAGTGAAAAGAAGGTAAGTAGTTCAATGGGAGGTTCTTCAGCTGTCAGGGTACACAACTTGTAGTACAATATGCCTAATAACGGAAATATTTTGGAAGGAGGTGGGTACTGGCGTGTGGGATGAGCAACAAAATAGGAAAACCAACAGCAAAAGTGTTGTATATCGTCGATTTGTGAAACTTCCTCTTTTGTTCATGTGAACGCCGGTACCTTGCTATGGTGGATATTTGGCCAGGGTGGAAGAATGAATCAGAATTTCTTTAGGACACGTTTATTAACGTTTACAATATATAAAAAAATGAATGAGTGGCGCTACAGATTCAATTCAATTCAATTTTGTTGTTTATGGCTCCGTCGGGGTGTCGACGATTCTGCCAATGTCAGGGTTGGGAAAACAAGTGTTATCAGTGAGGAAAATAAAAAACAACCCGAACGCAACATTAGAACATGATACCTACATCTTTTGAGCAACTTTTTTTTTTTTTTTTTTTAACCGTTATACCTACTGTGCATAGAACGAAGAAATAAAATAACAAGTATATCAAGAATTACAAGCAAATATTATTACACAAAAGGAACATAGATAGGACTACATAATAAGAAAAGACAGAGAGAGATAAAAGAGTGTTAACATCGATTGGACGAGGAAAATCTGGAGGAAGTAAGTCATACAAAGGAACAGAAATCTTGGGACAATTAAAAAATATGTGGTCCACCGTTCCATCCTCTAATCCATATTCACAAATTGAAGAGTCTCTAATGTGTATTTTAGCCAGGAAAACAGGAGAGCAAAGGCGCTACAGATTAAAGACTAGTAATAAGTGGCGCGTGTGGCGGGGTTGCGCGCGGCTGTCAACTGTCAAGTCCATAGATTAAAAATAGCATAGAGTCTACGTCGTGTGCGTGGGTGCGTGAAGGCGAAGCGTCTGTGCGCAGACATGTTCATGTTGGTGTCACGATTTCCTTTAACAATGGCATAGGCTGTAGGCAGATAAGTGACTAAGCTAAGTATATCTCTTTTCTTTCTTGGACAGAAAAGGAGAGAGCAATAATAATTTGTGGACGTCAATAGAAATCTGGAGAGGGTCACCCCTATCACATAGGAGTATGAAAAATAGATGTTGGGCAATTCTCAGACCTACGCGATATGCACGCAAAATTTCGTACAAATCGGTACCGCTGTTTCGTAGGAGTTTACTAGCTTCTGACTGTGACTTCGTCTGCGTGAACTTCAGAATTGTGTCCAAAAAGAAATAAAAAAATTGAAAGTAATGAAAAATGGAATAAAATTTTCACCCGTGTTATATGCTTTATATTATATGCTTGCGCTGTAATAGAGAAAAATACTAAATTTCAATGCCGTCTGTCCACGGCTTAGCTTGTAAAAAAAAAAAAAAATTCCGTCGGGAACTACTTAAGGAATCGGGATAAATGGTAGCCTAAGTATATTCTTTTCATGTCAAAGACTACATGCATGCCAAATTTAATCAAAATTAACTAACAAACATCTAAACATCCACACTTTCACATTTATAATATTAGTAGGATAATGTTCTGCATCCGTACAATCCGTGTGTCTTCGTACAAAATTACCTCAAGGCTTTTCGGGGTTCAACTTAGATAACTGTTGAGTTAACGATGTTACGGTAATTTCAACTTATACTCCAGTGTTCGAGTTACAAAGTTACCAGCTCCTGTTTACAGAATAAGGATGAAGTTACACGATCATAATAATTACGTACTCCTCGTAGTTTTAAGCTATTTTTTAACATCTTCATAAACGAGCTTGGTAATTTAATACGTGAGTATAATTATAATTATTATGTAATGATTATTTAGCAAGTTGGATTCAATTGAGTTTTCTTTATGGAAAATTATAGTGTTTGCGTACGTGAAGGAAGTTATGATGTGGCAAGCTACCCGTGGCAATGTTAAAATTTGGATGGGTGTTATTTTTTAAATTTTTTTCAATATTCTAAAGTTTTCATGAGCATTTGCAATTCCAACTGGTATTTATTTTTGTAAGATGCATATAGCAAAAGCATGCTATCAGCAATTCAGCATCAAAAGTGGGTTGGAAAACTTTGAGCCTTAAAATTTTCCACTTTGAACGAAATTCTACTTATATTTTCTCATGATACCAAGTATTTAAGCGGCAGTAGCCTAATGGCAAGGGCGTCGGACTTGGTACCATGTGGTTGTAGGTTCGAATTCCACCAACTGTACTACCGACGAAGACCCAGTCGTAACACAAACAAATTAGCTTAGAACGAGAGGTTAGCAAGAATACTGCAAAATACTGCAGGTTAGCAAGAAATCTGTTTCCCATAGTAAAAAAAAAATAAATAAAAAATAAATTAAAATAGCTAATAAGTAATAAGCATTAAAAAAAGAATGCCACCAATAGAATATATTTTGGAACGCATGTTGTTTGTAAAATGATGACATAAGCTCATTAATAGTCTTTAGAAGCAAAACTGTAAAAAAAAAACGCATATAATATCTCTTTTTCGCAAAACAACTTCACACACTTTATAGCTCTCTCCAATATGAGAATATTTATAACGTTCAATATGAAACTAATTAGTGAGCCAATCATAGAATTAAAAAATATTGTCAAATACCAAACGTAGTAATATTTATCCACCTTTTCATACCAAAATTACATACATTTGATCAGACATCCCGCATCTGACAATAAAGCTCAAAGGAACAAATTTCCTCATTCACCAGACCTCTTGAATATAAAGCAGTACATTCTGCTGGCCCAGCAAGGAGCAAGCTTCGACATAAGAGTAACAAGTATAGAGATAAGGCGGACCTGCGGTCTATACCTAGTCAATTATTGACAACGATTCTTGTAGGGCTGCGGGGCGATTATATCGATAAGAATAAAGAAAATATTTAAATAGGCCAAATAAAAACATTTTTTTTTTGTCCGTTGGCTATAACCGTTTGTCAAGGAATTAGGAATGCAGGATAAAATATAAAGCTTGGCTAGTCAACAAGTATAGTAATTAATAGTTCTTTACTTGTAAGTAACTCGATAAGATGTAGTCATATGAAGCTCGTAATAATTTTGTTTAAAAGAATTAGAATCTTCGCCAATTATTTACTTAGGTGCTGAGGTTATTAAAATCAATAATTTGGATTTAAAATTACTTTTATAATTAAGTATATATCCGCTTTAATATGTGTCGATACTAACAATACAAAATACCCAACACTAAAACATTAAAAACACCACCATAACGCAATCTTAACCTAAAATCTTACGAAGTCACGTACCGTTATCGACAAAATTATCGATGATTGGCTCATCACTAGGCCAAGTGCATGCCTCGTTCGGCTGAGTCGGGCTTGGCAGTATGCCAGGGATGCGCTAAGGCTAGCTAGGTACCTTACATGGTAACATCGAGGAAAAAAAGAAATAATTATTGGGAGAACTTTTTCTCCCTTGTTTTTATAGGAAGCTGTGATGTGACAATCGAGAATCTTTTGATCCTTTCTTTGTAATGAAAGAATTCTTATCTTTATCTATACTATTCATACTAATACTAGCTGTGCCCCGTGGTTACACCCGCGTTAGTTTCCGTTTCCGTAATCGTCAATTTTCTATTGTATTTAATGAAATTCACTAGAATGACAGTGGCGCCATCTGTCGAAAATTTGTCGTACCAAATCAGCAACCTTCGTAGGCGCATGGACAACAACTTTGCTAAAGATCATCATATGATCAAATGCATAGTTTTCGATTATATAAAGGACATACAGACAAACATTCATTCTTGTATAATAATTAATACAAAAGTACCAATCTCTGTTACACTTTACAATTAAACTACTCTACCGATTTTGACATAATTCGGTTCAATGTCAGGTTGAAATCCAAGAAAAGAAATAGGTTGCGTTTTGAAGCGAAAACCTTTTTATGGGACACTGGGCTACCTATTAAAATAGGAATCGGTTAGGAAAGTTGCTCTGTAAAATACGGTATTCAAGCTGGATCTGGATGACATATTTATATATGATTTTTCTTCAAATTATTGCTATTAATGTGGGTCACACATTACTAGTATTCTTGTTAACCCCTCGAGATAAGCTAAATTGCTTGTATTACGAGTGTTCACGTCAGTAGTGTAATGGGTGGGATTCGAACCTGCAATGACCTAAAGCCCGACGCCCACATGACCGCACGTCTGATGCCCTGGCCATTAGGTTACCGCCGCTTTTTAATTATCTTCGGAGAATCCAAGGCAGAAGTTTCTGATATGAAATAAAAAGATCGTGCTCATCACACAAAGATTTGCCCTGGGTGGGAATCGAACCCACGACCTCCGGCTTAGCAGTCAGGGTCACTAACCACTAGACCAGTAAAATAGGAAGTAGTACTAGAAAGTATGTTACTATACTTCCTGTAAAAAATAAAATAAATAAATAAAGTACTTTGAAAACTGAGACTATTTTTTACAAAAATAATCATAAATCTCTCGTTATAATATATAGCCTTACAGAGATGCATGCATGTCAATATACATACATACATATATAAGTCCACTAGGTGTTTAGCCAACACAAACCGATCGCTTAAAAAATCGTTAACTGCCTTCGTGAAAGCCTCAATTGATGGTGATTGATACTGACAAGTGATTACTGAGTAAATACTTAGTGGTAAATGTTAAGCTGAATGCGAAGATTAAGAGCGATGATCATCTGATGTAAAGAGAATGTCACAACGACAGCTAAGATATTTATGCGAAGGATATCAGTTACTGTGAGCTTTGCCTAAAGCCGTGTGACGTATTGGACCCTTTTATACTTTGACTACTAAAATGATGTATCTTTGTGGTCTACAATATACAGGATTAATTTAAAAGGAGTGCGTATATTCAACGAGTTATTCAGGTTCATAAAACTGAACTTTCCCAAGGAACATAGGTCGATATCTTAAAATGATCTTCAACTGAAAAACTATCCCAAGGAACATAGGTCGAAATCTTAAAACGGAAAATGATCTTTTCATACAAAGTGGCAAGTCAAGTTAATTTTGTTTGTAAGAAAAGATGATTTTAATTTAAATAGAGATCTGTGATAGATCACATGTTTGACGATAACGAGACCTACTTAAGCTGAAAACCTCGAGCCACAACTTGTAAAGAAAAACTTGAGAGGTAAGAAGGAAGTTTCAAAGCTGTCTACTCGCAGCTTAGCTCGTAAACAATTTTCAATTTTCCCTCGGGAACTACTTAAGAAATTGGGATAAAACGTAGCCTATGTTCTTTTCCATGTCAAAGGCTACATGCATGCCAATTTTCATCCAAACCCGTTCAGCCGTTTTTTCGTGATTGCGTAACAAACATCCAAAGATCCAAACATCCACACTTTCACATAATATTGGTAGGATAAAGGTATTTGTTATTAACATACATAAGTATAGAGGAAATATTAATTAGTAATTATTCAATTAGAAAGAAAAGAACGCGTAGCGGGTTTGACTTCTGCCTGAGGTATATTTTTTTTTGTATTTTTTTCCTCCCTTTTTGTATTTAATTTCAAAATATGTTAGAATTAATGTATCCAACAATATGGAAAATAAAACTAAGTTTTTATAAGCCTTTTGCTTCTTGTTATTATCATTACGAAAAAAGAGCATAATAGGTAGCTAATGTTGAATAAAAAACAGAAATCTCATTAGCATTCTTACCACCAAAAGCTGACTGGTCTAAAATATAAAACAAACACTTATAGTAACAACGAAACAAAACGCCGCCGATTCAGTTCATTTCTTAAATGGGGAGCACAATAACAATTACTTGGGGGCCACTGTAAAGTTACAACAGAAGGACAAATTAAGCAAGACTGAATTAAGAACTTTATTCAAATAATATAATTATGACAAAACTTTCAAGAGAGTTCTGCAAAAATATTTTATGCATAAAAAAAATAAACTTTATCACTTGATTTATATTATGTACCTACTATTAAAGTTATTTTGTTTCAACTTGGCGTAAATACATCTACCTAGAAGGTCTATCTATAATACATAATAAAAAGAATACTGGCGGCCCAGCCTATAAATGTCCCACTGTTGGGCACAGGACTCTTTTCATATAGAGAAAGAATTTTTTCATTGCGGGTTGTCGATTTCACGATGTTTTCCTTCACCGATTGTCAATGACGTCTTAGAATAATAAAGAAAGTACATATAACTTTGAAACAGTCACATTTCTACTTGCCTGTAGTGAGTTCGAACTTGTAACCTTGTGCACGAAAACCGTTCAGTGGACCGCTAGGCTACCCTGATATTGAATACAATACATAAACGTCTAAGATCTAATCTGAAAAAGTCAAGATTCTTAAGTATACTTGTATACTATCAATCAACTTATATACTTTGTGACTATCCACTCAGAATAAAATCAGTTAATACTGACATCAATTTTCGGGCCTCAAACAAACTGAACCTTCTCAAATATAAATTTTATATTGGCATGCATTACTGGAATTAGTACTTTTGTTTTATTATATTAAAGCTAATTATTATTGCTGGCAAATGTTTGCATACTGTAGGCCATGTCGAATTGTAATGGTGATTAAAGACCTTTTACATTTACCGAAATGAAAGTAAAAGAAATACTGAATGCATAAGCGTTGGTCGGAAATGATCGGGAAAGGGGTTGCTTTAAAAGAATAATAACCTGCAATTGTAATAAGAATAGGGTATCTTTTTATGTTATCTTTTAAAAAGCTGGAACGCGGATTGAATTATGTTCGAGTTGTAATTAAAGTAAGAGATGTGGTAGACTGATAGAAATATAATAAATAGGTTATGGGACTATATACAGCCAAAAAACTCAAAAACTTGTTCAAAGTCAGGGTAAGTTTGTACTAGGGTTCGGCTTACCTCATCCTGATGGTAGTGGACTCTTTAATGTCAAACCTGCAAGAGGAGGCTCCCTGGTGTAAACTATATGCTGATGACATTGTTCTTGTTGGCGAGGATCCAGGGGAAGTCTAGGGCAGACTGGAGGGTGTTGGCTTGAAAATCAGCAAAATCAAAACGGAACTCATGTTTTGTGATTTCACACGGGAAAGAAAAGATGAGAGGTAAGCGCTGGTCGTGGTATGGACATGTTATGAGGAGGGATTAAAGTCACATAACTAAACAAGTTATGAGAATGACTGTGGATGGGTATACACGCAGAGGGAAACCGAAAAAGAGATGGATGGATTGCGTGAAAGATGATATGAGAAAGAAAGAAGTGGATGCCGCGATGACGAGTATCAGAGATGAATGGAAGGAAAATACTCATTGCGCCGACCTCATATAAATGGGAAGGGCAGGAAGAAGAAACTTCCAAACGGTTATTCATGTTATAGTTTCCAGTAATGATTAGTATTTATTGTAATTCTACCTGTGCGAAGCCGAGACGCTTCTTCCGGTTATATTCTGGGTGTTTGTGGTGCCTTCGTTGTCTCTAATTCCATAACACAAGTGCTTTACCTGTACTCAAGCGCAATTCAAAACATCTTTCCATCCCACAAACGCGAATGTATAAGCATCTATAGTTCCTTTGCTTATGCATATCTGAATTGACAATAACCGTTCGAGTATTGCAGCTCCAGTATTCAATTATGCAGGATTTAAAAGTACTAAAATCCTCTCAATATTCTTCGGATCAGTTTTATTGAGACAATTCTAGATCGCGAATCTACTAAACAGTTGAGACTCTATAAAAACTAAAACAATTGGTTTTGTTACCGTTTTGCGTTACTTGGAAAAGAATGTCGAACAGAACGTTTATGTCCTCATTTAAATGGCTAATTTTTCATCTAAATAGTTGCAATAGTAAAGGACAATGGCCACAGTGTTTCTTTATTGTATTTTCTTTAGAATTAGCGAATACATATGGATCGTATGCGGTGATGTATAGATTAAGAAGTCAACAAGAATGGTAGTCGACCGACGTATAATCGACCGCGTAATAAAAGTAACACAAAAACCTTGAAAGCACCTTTCTGTTAAGGCACTAAGGTTGACTTTTAAGAATCTTTGTTCACCGGTTTATTGTACCAAATAATACCTAAGTAAGTTCATTCGGCGTTTCTTAGGATCGTTTCAAAGGCGTTTTTGAACGGAAATTATAACGGACTAGGGTTGAGTTCTAAGAAACATTACAAAGTAGTACTTTGTAGGTAATAACAGTGTTACAAGTTGACACGTGTAAACCGTGGCAAAGATTTTGATTACGATTACGTTGTTAAACATTCTCGAGTCTCGACCAATCTATCTCTATATTCTGACACTTAAGGGGTTCATGTAGGTAATAAAGAGGGAAGATTTGTATATTAGTAACGAATAAACTCAGACTACTGAATCGATAAAAAAAATATTTCACCACTATCCCGGAGTATCATAAAATTATGCTATATTTTTTACTAGAAAAAAAAAGGCGGGCAAAATCGTGAACAATGTGTAGACTTATATTGTCACATTTTCTAACGTTTTTTTTTATTTCAGGTTCAATTTTATTTTAAAACTACATACGCACTATATATTGACTAATTTTAGAAGTTACGCTGTACCAACTGAGGATCCAACACTTGGAAATGTTGACCACAGATTTAATATTCCTAATTCAGTAGAACAAGTTTTTAAGTATTTAATAAGCTGTTCAGTGTAAAACGAAAACAATGTACTATAATAAGGTTGTCGATAAGCCCGATAGTGAAGGCCAAAGCAGACGATTCCGATGCGACGCTTCGCTATAGACGCATCGATGATGAGAGTGCTAGGTATGCGCTCAATTTATCGATACTCTGAAATTAAATTAAAATTTATATGAATATTTATGTTTTTTTATGACGCATATTTTGAGATAGAAAAAAAGTCTGATTACTTTATTATAAAATTATATTTTTTTTGTTTACATATCTTATTTCTAAGTTTTTGAGACTAGAAAGAAGAATGACTTGAAACATTTTTAGTAAGATAGATTTTGTACCATCACAAAACTCTCTAATTTTTTAATCTCACGGTCGATCACAGTTGGCTGTGTTCACAAATGCAGTCGGTGGTAATGGTAACAAATACATGAACTAAGATTTCAATTTTGCCTCCGACTGCGATTGTGAACACTGTCAACTATAAGATGATTCAAATTAAAAAAATATATTTTAAGTATATATTTTTCCCATTTCTTCGAAATTTTTCAACTAACGCAGTCGGATTTAATGTTTTTTTTTTTCAATACAATTTTTAGTAACCAGTGACCATCGCTTGAATTATCAACTGAATTAGCCAATAAGCACACGGTTAGACAAAAATCGCAAAATAAGTCGCAAACAAATTAAAAAAAAACATCAACCATGACAACCAATCTAAAATCAATTACGTCTCAATTAACCACCGATATGTCCCACCCCTATTCACTGGGGAAAACACTCTACAAATAAGCGAGCGCAGGCGGGCGCAGTTTGCATAATTGCCGCGTCGGGTGCCACCTCTAGTTAGGGTTGTACCTATATCTGTAGGCTGATTTTTGCAACGAGATTTTATTAAAATCATCGCTTTTTTTTAACCTTTTTTAAATCATTACGTTTATACTGTACTACTGTTAGTAGTATTGTTATGTAATGGAATAAATAACAAACAATTTTATTTACATATGAATTTAAACCTATGGAATCTCTCGACGATGTTTCTCTATTTTGGGTCTTCGTAAAAAAATCTAGGTGTTGCCAGCGGCTCTGCCTGCGGTCCTTCCAATTTCTTCTGGTAGTTAATATAGCTTATGGATGCCTACTCCTACTGAGGGATGTCATTTCTGCAAGAGTTAACGCTGATAGAATCGCACAAATGTATGGAAGTTACAAGTCTAAGTCAGGGGCCTTATCGAAAACAAATGTCATTTCCTTACATTTAATGTTTTTAAGCGATTTCTATCATCGTTAACGCTTGTAGAACTGTTACTCGGGGGTCAGCAAACAGTGATTTTAGAAAAAAATACTTAATCAAGTAGACAATAGGTATTTAGCGGTCTTTAGGATATTGACAACCCTTCTCTATAGAGTGATGACTAAAAACTCTTTTGTTTCTAGAGGAACCTATTAATTTGACTACTCAATACAAGTTTATAGGTGCTAGATACCAATGCAGTCTTAGAATAGGATTTTATACGATACTAGCTGTACCCCGCAGTTTTACCCGCTTAAGCTGTCCCTGTTTCCGTAAGCGTACATTTTTTTTAGTGAATTTCATTAGAATTACAGTGGCGCCATCTATCGAAAATTGGTTTTACCAACTCAGAAATCTTCGTGGGCTCATGCACAACAACTTTGTTATAGATCATCACATGATCAATGGCATAGTTTACGATTCTTTATAGGACATACTGACTAACATTCATTTTTAATTACAATAGAATAAAATATTCTTTATTGTACACCATAAGAATTACTGCATTAAAAAATACATAGCAACGAAAGATAGATAGACCAGCCTTTACCAGCGGTTCCGTCCGCGTCGGTAAATCTGTTATTGCGGCAGTCGATAGGCTGTCTTTTGGGATGCAAGCTTACTACATTAGCTTTATGAAAATCTTTATACCTAGCGTTACAAACATACCGAGATTATCGCTTTTATGATAATACTAGCTTTTGCTCGCGACTTTTCTCCGCGTGGAGTAATTACTTCCGTCAGAATTTGGGTTTTTCACTTAGTTATCGCCTGTTCCATGGTCTATCGATTACATGTGTAAACAAACATAAAAAAAATCAACCTACATACAAAGTTTTAAGTGAATCCATTGAGTAATAAACATTTTCAATTTACCACCCTTTTCTCCCCTTTGGGGGGGAATTTCCAAAAATCCTCTCTTAGTGGTAGCCTACTCCTCCCAACAAACACACATGCCAAATTTCAGCTCTTTACGAACTGTAGTTTCGGCTGTGCGTTGTCTGTCAGTCAGTCAGTCAGTAACGGAAGAGTTTTATATAATTATATAGATTGTGATACCTACTGCATGAGTGCAGGAAAGGCAAAACCTTCACCCCTAATATATCTAAAAATCTACAGTAATAATGTACAATATAGTGTAACTATACAATTCTTTTTGTACAAGGAACGTGGGAGGATTCTTTCCTTATTAGAGACGTGTACAAAACGGTTGCATCGCAATAAGCGATTTCCTGCAGACGATCTCAGAACGTACTGGACTTAATGAAGAAAAAGAGAGTAGATTGCAAACATAACGATAATTATCTTTGTAGAAAAGATAAGGCCGGGCAATGGAACGGAAAGCACGATTTTGCGTTAGAACTACAATTACCTATTTAATCTTCTCGAAAATAAACTACGTCAAAAGGACGAAACAAGAAAATAGAATTATGGGGCAGCATGGAGGTAAATAAATTAGTTTTTCATTTAATAACGTCTTTTACAGCCCAGTATCTCTCCCTTCCTATATTTAATAAATTTTGAATTTTTGTTGTGATTTTTTATTCACAGGATGCCAACGAGGACGGCGTTGGTCCTACGGCCCACCAGCCATTCATCATATTATTATTTACATCAATCAAATTAATTTATTGAACGAAGAATTGGGAATTAACTGCCATCTAGCGGTAACATTTAAAATCTACTCAGCCCTAATCTTTGTGTAGAGCATCATCGCTATATGAATCTTAGAGTTAATTTTAATCCTTCCAAATATAAATATGACTGAATGTGTTCTGTGAAATAAAAACTGTTTTAAAACTTTTTTACGTAAATATAATAATCATTCTAAATCACGCTCTTTTTTATAGGTAATACTTTTTTATACGTTACTGAACGAAGTCACAAATATCATAATTATTATTTATGACTGACAGTGAGTGATGGTGATGAATGGAATATGGAATAAATGCAAAAATGTAAACAAACAGTGAGGTTAGAAACGTAATAAAAGTATTTTTAGTGAGTTTTATGTTAAGTGTATTACCTAGTGCCTAAGACTATGAATAACTTCCAACAAAACCCAGTCAAACTTTACATTCAAGATATATTCCGCGCCAAAGTCACTGAAAACAAATACATATACGAATTATTTGGAATGACTTTCAAGAACGTAATGTTACACGGTGTAATTACGGCTGTCTACAATAAAAACAGCGCCGCAACAAATGTTGAGCTCTCCGACGCTACGGGATCTGTACAAATTTATTATGATAGCACAAAAAGTAATATAAATACATCACCGGCCATTTTGAAAGATTTATATTATGGTTTTTCTGAAGCAACGAGGGCAGGCAATGATAATGTGCATATTATGTCTACTTTGTTGGACCGTATTGGGAAAAAACCTACAAATTTATTAGAAGGAGAATATATGAGTGTTATTGGAGATATTTTTTTAGATGATAAACATACAAGAATGGTTTCTGCATTTGAATGTGTGGCTACTTCCGTGGAAAGAGACATCGTATGGATGGAAGAACTTAGATACTTATATGAAAAGTTTTATCTTTGGAATAAGTGACAAACTAAAATTATGTAAAGTAATAAACTTGTTACTGTTAAATATTTTTTTATTTGACGATAATCTATATTATCAATTGTATGATTTTTTTTACATTTGATTAGTTCGAACCACGTTTGCAAAAACGAAACGTAAACAGCTGCTGAAATCAAAACAAAATAAAAAATGGACAATGTGCGTTGTTGAATTTTCAACTTTAAAAGAAGCCTGCAAGGTTGAAAGCAATTCATTCCATATGTTCATTCATTCATATTTCTGACACTGTTGGTCTGTTGTGTTGGCACTTGACTGTTTGGCAGCCAAATTAATTTTCTTTGGCCAGTAAACGTCAGGCGAGACTACGACGATATTACGATCGACAATTTTTAGCGAAGTTTACTAATATTTGTATTATTGCTTAAATTTAGTAAAAAAAAATGTAAGTATACACAAAATACTTAAGTAAACCATTCGTTTATTTCATTTAAACAATATTAACTATCAATTTTAAGGTTCGGTATTTCTAGGTTAGATTCCAAGTTGGAAGTAATATTTTGGAAGTAAAATACTTTATGTATGTTTTGTTCGTAGAAATATGTCGAACGAAGGTATTTCGCCGCAGGAAATCGAGGCTCTCTGCCAGACCCCTGATCCTTCAACCAGGGTGAGTATTATTATACTATAAAAATCTGTGTCTCTTATAAGCCGACACGATAACGTAACTTTATCTGATAGTAGTACTTAGTACCTATGACAAGTGATTTTAAAGTTATCTTTGAAGAGCAATTTTATCAAATAATTGCCCTAAGTTTTTATTTACACTATGTTCTTGACTTGAACAAATTATTTTGCAGTAATCTTAATAATGTAAGTAAATTGCAATTCTTAGAACCTGTTATTGAGCAGGTAGTTCTGTAAAAATTGTTTAATACACAGCATGGATATCCAAATGTCACTAATATAAAGACATCCATGCTGTTCCAGGACATAATGTGTATAAAACATTGTGAAATAATAAAAAAACTTACTTTTAAAGTTAAATATCTAGGTACTTATAAATCTAAATAAGAATCATCATTTAGTTAAATTTTACAAGGTATAATCATACTTAGGGAGCTTGCTTAGTATAATAGATACCTGTGCTTCAAGATCCCACTCTTTATAACATAATTATAACATGTGAAGAAAACATCATTAAAAAACATTGAGAGTTTATAATCACTTATACCTCACACATATATCTCACCCCGTGAGGGGACCAATTGCCGCTAATTAGTACTTTATAATTTCCAAACATTAAATTAAATAAGAATAAAAAGTAATAAAGAGAAAAATGACAGTTTGTTAAGATTGTCAGCTTGTGTGTTTTTTCTGTGTGGTGGTATGAAACTACATGAAATAAAACCTAAAATGAAGCAATTATCTAAATTTTTTATCATATGCTTGATAATTATTTTAATCAGTGACTGACCTTTGATTTATTGTGAAACAAGGAACATTTGTCTTAGTTTTGTGGTGATAATATCATATTATTTTTATTTCTTATAAGTAGTTGCTGTTGTGAGATTTGACATATCTATTATACTTTACTTTTCAAACGGATTCTATAGCTGTTTATTTTTATTTTAGTTCCTGACAGTTCAACACCTTTGAAATGTGGCCTAGTTGACTGCAATGGCTCTGAAAAAAGAAATTTCGAGCACACCATTTTTACCGTAAAAGAATCAGTATTAAATAATATACATTATCCAGCTCACCTGGCAAAACTTATTGTGTCATATTAAAAAAGGGGTGAAAAATTGTTTATCTCCTATTCACAGACCTACTGAATATACACACAAAATTTCATAAGAATCAGTCAAGCCGTTTCGGCTGTGGCACGAAAATCGAAAAGTCAGAAAGTAGCCTAAAGCCTTTTAAAAAAAATACATAGGTTTTTATTTTTCAAATTGAACTAATAAAGAAATAAACTCTTTTTCATAATACTAGTCTCTATTTAAAAATACACTTCTCAATTCCAGGACTTCATGTTCCAACAAACGATGTACCGCATCAAGGACCCTCGGAAGTCCATCCCCTTCTACACCGGGGTCCTCGGCATGACACTCCTCAAGCAGCTTCACTTCCCCGAGATGAAGTTCTCGCTGTTCTTCATGGGGTATGAGAACGCTGGGGAGATACCCTCGGATGAAGCCACTAGGACCGCTTGGGCTATGACTAGGAAGGCTACTTTGGAGTTGACGTAGTGAGTATTCTATTTGTAAACCGTCTGTTATTTTAAGAAATGACTGAGAATGCAAACATCCATTATACAGGATTAATTTAAAAGGAGTGCGTATATTCAACGAGGTAATCAGGTGCATAAAACTGAACAACTTTCCCCAAGGAACATAGATCGACATCTTGAAATTCTAAAACAGCTTGTCAATCAAACAAGTCACGTGACCTATCACTTTATGAAAAGTTCATTTTCTGAAGTCTGAAACGAGATGCAACACAGTGTGTGTGAGATGCAAGTTCACATAATCGGTGTGTGAGAAAGAGACGACAATATCTTGTATCGCGTTTTAGCCTCGCCAAGATACAGCAGCCGAAGAGTACAATATTTTACATAATTATATTTTTTTTTTTACTATATAAAAATAAGTCGGGTTTTCCTTCCTGACGCTATAACTCCAGAACGCACGAACCGATTTCCACGGTTTTGCATTCGTTGGAAAGGTCTCGGGCTCCGTGAGGTTTATAGTAAAGAAAATTCAGGAAAAATTTCAAGAGAAAAGCAAGAAAAAAAAATATTTATAAAAAAATATTTTTCACATAAAGCGCCATCTCTAAGGCGCAGGAAGCTTTTGATTTGACTTGGTGAGGTTAAAATACTGTAACATTTATTATTGGCTCTACGATACTTTATTAATAATTCAGTCCATTTGTAGAATTTATTTTGTATTTCATAGTCTACAGTCTTATTATTTTTATTTGTTTGATTTGTATCTGTCCCGAGATAAACGATGGAAAATTGGCTAAGAATGGGTCAACATCCGCTGGTGAAACCGCGGGGCAAAGTTAGTTTTGTATAATTTACTTTTGATTTCCTATTTTTCAGTAACTGGGGAACAGAGAGTGATGACTCAAGCTACCACAATGGCAACTCAGACCCTCGGGGGTTCGGACACATTGGGATACTCGTGCGAAATGTTGATGAGGCTTGCGCAAGGTAACTTTTATTTTAACGCCTCCCGCACTTTGGTCTTTATTACTGTAGTAGAGGAGACCGTAGAGATCGACGGTCACCGACCTGATATCCAGAAGAGACGTATTTTGTATAGGTATGTTTAGATAGTATGGATTATTTTTTATGGAGTGCGTATATTCAACAAGGTAATCAGGTGCATAAAACTGAACAACTTTTACCAAAAAAACATAGGTCGATCGAAATCTTAAAATTGAAAATCAACTTTTCATATAAACATAAGTCACGTGACCTGTCACTTTTAAATTGATTTTTTTGGATTTTTATGGAGTGCGTATATTCAACAAGGTAATCAGGTGCATAAAACTGAACAACTTTTACCAAAAAAACATAGGTCGATCGAAATCTTAAAATTGAAAATCAACTTTTCATATAAACATAAGTCACGTGACCTGTCACTTTTAAATTGATTTTTTTGGATATTTATGGAGTGCGTATATTCAACAAGGTAATCAGGTGCATAAAACTGAACAACTTTTACCAAAAAAACATAGGTCGATCGAAATCTTAAAATTGAAAATCAACTTTTCATATAAACATAAGTCACGTGACCTGTCACTTTGTAAGAGCTTTTTTGGTAAAAGTTGTTCAGATTTATGCACCTACCTGATTACCTCGTAGAATATACGCACTCCATAAAAATTAATCCTGTATATTAATAAAGAGGATAAGGGCAGGAGGATGAATTAATAAAGAGGTCACTGCCCGAGTCTCCAAAGTCGCACATTAGGTACTAGTTCTTGTTAACCTCCGTGGTAAGTTGAATCTGAAATGAAAGCTTGTGTTACGAGTGGGTTCACGTGGGTAGTGCAATGGGTGGAATTCGAACCCGGGCCACATGATCGCAAGTCCGACGCCATTTGACGGGCCTGTTGGTCTAGTGGTTAGTGACCCTGACTGCTAAGCCGGAGGTCGTGGGTTCGATTCCCACCCAGGACAAATCTTTGTGTGATGAGCACGATCATTTGTTCTGTATCTGGGTGTTATTTATCTATAATATGTATGTATTTAAAATATATAAGTATGTTTATCAGTTGTCTGGTTACCATAGTACAGGCTCTGCCTAGTTTGGGATCAGATTACTGTGTGTGAGATTAATTAAAAAGATAAAAAACAAATTTATATTTTCGATTTGGATTCTAATTTTGGTTTATTTCATTATGAAATAGAAAACATGTCATATCCTACACAGAATGCAAATGATTTTAAAATATCATACATAACTATCGTTTTTATTATGATTTCAGATTTGAACAACAAGGTGTGAAGTTCATCAAGCGACCGAACGATGGTAAAATGAAAGGTTTAGCTTTCATCCAGGACCCCGACGGTTACTGGATAGAAATCTTCACAAGTAATGTTGTATAACCTGCAAATTAATGTGTACAGTGTATAGTTGACAACGTAAATATAGTGCTATGACATACTTAAAGTACTTAAAAAGGACAGCAATAATACTCTTTCTATTAATAAAACCGCATCAATAACTGTTGCGTAGTTTTAAAGATCTAAGCATACATAGGGACAGACAGCGGGAAGCGGCTTTGTTATAATATACTATGTAGTGAAGAGGAAAATATGCTATAAGCCTTAATCACTGCTTAAACTTATGATCATTATCATAGGTTTGAGACAAAATGCTTTTGAGTATACAGTTGTAAGTAAAGGATAGAATTTTATACATAATATTATGCGACAAAAATTACCAAATATTGGACTTTAAGTTATTAAAAATGTGTCCATCATTTTTAAGTACATTAGACTCGTACAAAAATTTAGTATTTTTGACATTTAATAGTCTTATATATAGTGCGGTTCAACCTTAATGGCAACTGTGAACATGAGGCTATTAACGAGTTACTGTGCAGTAACAAATGTATTAATATGCACCATCGGGGGTGTGGGGCGAGGTACTGCGCAGTGTGTAACGAACTTCACAGTGGCCATTAAGTTTCAATCGCACTATACATAGCTTTATAGTTAATGATTTGTTACATACTCACTAGCGCAGATACCACAATAATAAGTGCCTGTACATACAATTCTTTCACTTGATTCACTGTATCTATTGCGTAATTAAAAAGATCTAAGCGAACAGACAGATGTAGTTGTTTTATACCAGCTGGCATAGGCAGTATGCAATATAATGCAAATTTTATTGTACATGACAATAATTGCCAAGTAAATAAAAATATGGTAAACTAGCTGACTGGCAAACAATGTTCTGCTATATTATAAAATCTGGAGAGTGCCACCCCTATCACTTAAGGGTATGAAATTAATGTAGGCCGATTCTCAGACCTACCCGATATGCACGCAAAATTTCATAGAAGTCGGTCCAGCCATTTCGGAGGAGTTTGGTAACAAACATGGCGACATTAGAATTTTATATATTAGTTTGTTGTCTACTTGAACTATACACTATATAGATATACAAAACGTATGTATTGTATAAACATTGTTAAAAGTACCCCTTATATGGATAAACTCCTTTTTCAATAATAAATATAACTTAAAACAGACTGCTAAATATCCCAGTTGTGGGGTACATATTATAAGCAAATAATTGCAATGTAGTTAATCATGTCTTGATTTTAAAAACTATACATTTTAAAAATGATATGTAGGTTGCATTGGCAAGGACTTAAAACGTGGGATACTTAATTTAAATGTAAAAAACATATGTAAAAATACTGCTGGACAAAATACCAATCGGTAATGTAAAAGGTTGCCCAGCGCTGGGCAATTATGAGCAATTGTGATTAATAATTATAAGGATAATTTTGTTTTTTATTTGTTATTCTTATGTATTGGTTATACTAGTGTATCTTGTGCAATTAATCAATGAAATATATTATAATGTTATTTACAAATTGTTTCTGTGTTTATTTTCTCAATACATCTAAGATAACCCATGGATGTTGCTATGACAACGGTAATGTTATTTAAAGTTCTCTACCTTGATAAAAACATGACTAAAGTAAATATTGTAATTAATTGAACAGCATCCCAGATTGGATAAAGTTGTAAAAAAAACTCATATTCTAACAATAAAACTTATCAAGATTTATTTAAATCAAGTAAAATATAATAATAAACTAGCAATTCATTTGAGGATTAATTTGAACATTCATTTCGACGATCATTCATTAATTCATCATCTGCCAAGCCTTTTCCCAAGCTATGTTGGGGTCGTCTACCAATCTCACTGAATTTAGCTGGCGTATTTGACATGAGCGACTTGCCTATTTTTTCTTAAGCTGATTATTTGGCCTCCCCAACCCATTGCTGAGTAATACAGTAGGTATCGCATTCAGAATTGTAACGATTTAACTCCTCTGAAAGACAACCGAATGACAGTCGGGACCAACGGCTTAGCGTGCTTTCCGAGGCACGGAGCGGTATCGGTACGTTTATAAATGGTCACCCATCCACGGACTATTAACCACTTCACCACGAACCCCTCATTTCATTATATAATAGGAAGTAACATTTATTTAGTTATTGGTACAGTCAAGCGCTATACGTGTTGTAGCACCTCAATTTGAAGCGGGCGGTGGCCTAATGGCTAGGGCGTCGGACTTGCGATCATGTGGTTGCGGGAATCCCACCCATTACACTACCGACGTGAACCGCGTGAAGTTTAACACGAGGGGTTAACGAGATTACTAGTAATGTGCGAACCACGTTGCTAGTAATCTTTAAAAAAAAATGTTGGCAGTCGCGAGGCTTAGTTTGGCGAGTTTGACAAAATTACAGTTTACCATTATGACAGGACTACTAGGAGAAATAGAATAGATGCACAGTGACCACGGAAATCATTGTGAGGGCGAATACAAATTTTGAGGTGCTAATCCACTAAGACTTGACTTAACCTAGACCCAAGATATTCTACTCATATTGCATCCACTTCTACTAGTGATACTCATACAATAATTATATTTAATGACATGAAATGGTTTGTGAAATTGTGGTAACAACAAATTCATGCAATAAATGACATTATTACAATAAGATACGCCAATTTTATTTGTTGATTTTACGCGTAATATTGTTTTGTTTAGGGTCCTTTCACACAGACCGGCTCGGAGAGGAGAGCAGATTCTTATCACAGTTATCACATTGAAAACAGAGTTTTTAGTATTTGTAGTAATGTTTATTTTTGCGTGTGCACACATTAAGAATGCTTGAACGCGCTCAAAAGCAGTGCACACGCAAAAATAAACCTTACTACAAATACTAAAAAATCTGTTTTCAATGTGATAAGAATCTGCTCTCCTCTCCAAGCCGGTCTGTGTGAAAGGACCCTTAGCGCGCTTTTATTTGTTAGCGGGGGTAAACCTTCAAAAGGCGCCCGGCGTTATAGGGATTTAAAGACCGGGAATTTGTACCTCACTAAAACTACCCTGTTGATCACCACAGCACATGAAGGAGGGTACTGTTACCTAACCACAGAAACCCTAATGTGTTACCAGCCCAATCCAAGTAAAAAAGGGACTTCCCAGAACCTCATTATTCACTGCCGAATGGACCATAGACCATGGACAGGAAACACATAAATAGATAGAGGTTCTAAATGGCCTCCTGATATAAGGTCAACACAAGGCCGATCAACAAAGGTTTTTAGTTTGGCAAATTAGGAAGTGAGTTTGGTATTGGTCTTACGCGCAAAATGGAACGTAAGGTTGGTAAAAGCATGGGTAAAAGAGCGGGGGACGGGTGACAGCTGACAAGACCATCATTCAACTTATTCAGGCGCGGTTAGGTATTATCGTCCCCCACCACCCGCGCGACCCCATGTTCTGCCATGACTGTCTCATTACATCCCAATACCATGTAAGATCTAACACAAATAAGGAAAAACAATCTAATTGCCAGTGAAAATTGTGTTAAGTCATGCAATTTAGATAATTGATTATCTAAATTATATTACATCAATTTAACGCATTTAAATCATTAGGGATATATAAAAATGCCAAAGATCAACAAGTAGGTAGATAATATAGGATTCGAGGTTTAGCCAATGGTTCACTGTGCAAGGAATTGGAAACGTGGACCGGGGATTACTGTAGATTAAAAAACACTGCATTCCGGCAGCACATCATCGCATGCACCCACAGATAAAAAGTTAATGCTAGTAAGGAGTCATTCAAAACAATTAATGGGCAAAGCTTACGACCCTGTGGGACCCATTCGATGACATGCGACTAGCGCCGATGGAGATGGCGAGATGAGCGTATTTAGACTTTATTCAGTCAAAGACGTCGGGGCTTAAGAACAATAGCGGTGCCATACCGGTTTGACGGCCGAGTTTAATTTGTCCACGATAGTCTGAACCACATAGATTTGAAAAGTGAGAGCTGAGTGAGAAAGTAAAGCGTAAATGATAAGCCGTAAAAGTTATTTAATAATTTTAATCTTATTACTATTATCAGCCCCTACTGAGCAAAGGCCTCCATACCTTCTTTCCATTCTTGCGCACACGTGGACCAACTCTTCATAAAGGAATCGAGCTCATCGTCCATCACTGCCTGGGCCTATCACGTGGTCATCTGTGGTTTTGTGGCATTTATTCCGATGTTATTTTGGCCCCGCTGTCAGTCGACATTCGGCAAACATGTCCTGTCCAGTCTCACTTCAGCATTGCGGCTTTTCTACCAACGTCTATAATTTGCGTCTGGGCAGGCAGTATAGTATTTCAGATTTTATATAGAAAAGAAAATCTGTAGTTAGGAGTTTATTCCTATTTTTTGTTCTGTACCATCTGTTCTTACTTAGTCTTCTTTCAAGACACGCTCCAATTAATTTTCACGGTTCATATTGTTCCTAAATAAATACCCCTTACTATTTATAACAGACTTCAGTTGGGTGTTGGTGAAGACTAATCCTTGTAATGTTCCTAAAAATATTTCAATATGAATATTAGTTTCAGTTACTTGTGTCTCCATTGGCTTTTGTTTATTTTTTTGGTAAGTTTGATAATAATAATTTGTTCATTGTCTGGATAAGTATTAGGTACTTTTCTTAAAAAAAAAGTTACTAGCAATATGAGTTGCACATTACTTGTACTCTTGTATACCCCTCGTGCTAAGCTAAATGCTCTTTACGAATGGGTTGACGTTGGTAGTGCAATGGATGAACTCGAACCGGGAACCACATGATCGTAAGTCCGACACCCCAGCCATTAGGTTACCGTCGCTTTTAAACTTACCAAGTAAAATATTACGTGTATATTGTAACCAAGTACCTTTATACATAAGCTTTGTTGGACATCCCATTTTTGTCTTATCATATGTTATTTAGTTTAACCATAATACTGCACCTGAAAATAACGTTACAACCGCATTAAATATTTCACTTACTATCTCTCATCAAACACAGGTTAAATTTTATCGCCCATTTAGGAATAAAACATGGAAATTGATGTAAAAGAAACTTTATGTTCCAATTCATTCACAGGATGCCGTTGCCCTAACACTTGTACCAGGTGACCGCTCTGTAGTAAAAAAAGATGGCGCGACTCACACTATCTCTCGATACTACGTCGTACCAAAAGACTTTGATGCAAACGAAGTAAATGGCAGTGACACAGTAACATCTACAGTTACAAGTGACAGCAGATACGCTAAGAGCATGGATTCAAATTTAAACGTGACTTTGGAAGACAATGTGACATCTGAAGACTCAATAGAAGATCTAGCAACTGCTAACAGCAAAAGAGCTAATTCTGATGGCTCGTACACATTAGACGATATTGATATACGATTCAAACCAATACAAAATGACTTGGTAAGATTTTTATGTTTAAACTCTACTTATCCAATCCCCTTATTTCAAAAAGCTTCTTTAGGTGTTGTTAAAGATTTTTCATCCTCTAGTTGATATCAATACCTTTTACATCAAGAGCCACCACCACAAGAGTTACCACATTGGATGATTGTTAATGATGTATGTTTTTATGACCTTTTAATCATAATATACTTACTTTATATCAATCAACATAAAAATTATTTTCATACATAAGTTACATACTACAAATACCTAAGAAAGTAAAATCTTGTCCTTACTTACCTTCATTCAATAAAACTTTTTGTATAAATAGGTACACAGGTCCCCTACGATTTAGATATGTTTTAAGCGAAAATTTTCTTCCTCAGGTATCATTTAGCCAGCAACTAGGATTGGGACAAGCGTCTGCAAACCTAGCCCTAGGTAATATTGAAATTGCACCTATTATTACTCCTATATTTGAAAAAGTTATTAAAAATTACACTATTAATAGTAAAAATAACGAAGAATTTAATGAAAGGAAAATAGAAAAGGTAGTTAACACAGATGAAGTAAAAAATAAATTCGTATCGACTGACTTACGCGTTATATTTGATGAAAGCGCTAGACTAAACACAGACAATTTTTGGAGATTATTTAACATTTACGTAAAAAAAGCTAGTAAAAATGAACAGTTAGTAAGAATAGAAAAACTATTTCTGTTAGTAAATATATTCACCAATTTGTATACTGCAACAAAGATTAATATCCCAATTGATAATAAGATAGATGATATTGTTCGGATTCTTCAAAACGATGAAAGCAAACCAGATATTGTGAACAGTAAAGATGGATTTCAAATAGACCCACTTACAGAAAATTTTCAGGAGAATAATTATAAATTATTCACAAAATCAAACAAAACCGACACTAAACCAATATGTAAATGTAGAAGAAAATGTCAAAGTAGAATGATGATGAATGATTTGGATTCAACAAGTGTTTCTGTTTCAGAAACTGATGCCCGGGCGGACTTAAACTTAGAACCCAACCTACAAAGAAGAGAAAGTAAAGCAGAAGATGTAAAAGTGTGGGTTAAGATGCCCCCATCTTACTCCGGCACAAATAATCAACCGATCAAAATTCAAAAGCGCCTTTTAGTTAAGCCTTTAAATCAAGTACAAACTGGACAAACTGTAAGAGGTTTTCCAGGCTATAAAGTTATGTCTTCATCACAACTAAATCAGGCTCATATTGGACGAGAAAATGGAATTTATGAAGACAATAATTTGAACCTCGATGTTATAGATACAGCGGAGATGAATCAACAACCATTTATAGTCGAAGAAAAAAGTGCATTCGGCTTCCCATTAACTGCTGAAGAAAATAAGATAAATGAAGCAAACGAAAATTTACCTTTCATAGAAGGGAATCAAAATCCTGATAGCAGTTATCAGCCAGTTGCCATTGAAGCCAGACAAACAGTTAACACGCCAAATATTATTAGTGACAAACTAAGTTTTAATAAAGATCCACACCCACCGTTTGTTCTTCAGGATAGACAAAATTTTAATAAAGACTTTGATATCGAAGATAGACTAAATGCTGACCTACCATGGGTCATTGAAGATAGGCAAAACATTAATAAAAACTTCGTTATTGAAGACAGACAAAATGTGAATCAAGACTATATAATTGAAGATAGAAACAATGACTTTGTTATCGAAGATTTGCCATGGACTGTTGAAGACAGGCAAAATATTAATAAAGACTTCACTATAGAAGATAGGCAAAATGCTAACCTACCGTGGGTAATTGAAGATAGACATAAAATTAACAACCTACCATGGGTAATTGAAGACAGGCAAAATGCTAATAAGCTACCGTGGGTAATTGAAGACAGGCAAAATATGAATAAAGAATTCATATTTAAAAAACGGATACGTGGAAGACCAGGTCTCGACATCAAAAGTAGTTTGGTTAAACCTCATGTTTACCATACGTACATAATAAATCCAACGAAAATTTTGTATAGGGAACCGCCAGTAGTTCACAACGATCTTTTGAAGATACTTTCTGGAAAATATAAAAACAATTATCAGAAAGGTATTCGGTATGACATTTCTTCCATACATGAGAAGCCAAGGGTGACTAAATTTAAGCTCCTCAAAAAACCTTCCGGTAGTTATTACGAATCTGAAATTGCGTTATCAAATGGCAGGCAACGACCAAACATTTTACTAAATCAACCTGGCTACCAAGAGACTCTGATAAATGTTGAAAAAGAAATTAATGTTCCTGGTTATGAAATTGATGTAGATGGCAGTAAACCGTTTCTTAGTCCCAGTAATCTGCCTAATGGTTACGAATCTAGCATTGAAGTGGAATACAACGAGGGAAGCGATATTAATCTTCCTCTTTATCCTAATAACCCATCTTACGAATCCAACATTAATTTGGAATACCAGAAAGAATATAATAGACCTGTTATTGAAGAAGTTAGTCCGGATTCCGATTTTCTTTATAATAATCGACCGTCAAGCGCACAAGAAACTAAATTACATATTGATCTGGAAAGAAATACTAGTCCCATGTATACTGACACGGAAATTGCAGGCCTACCCAATCAGCCATTTAATACATACAAAAACAAAGTACATCTAGATATTGGAGAAAACACAGATTACCAACCGTTACCTATTATACAACCTAAACCTAGTATCCACAAATCAAGTTACGTTAAATTACAAAATACACCTGTGATAGGATTAAATGGATACACAGATGTTAATACTGAATTATATCTGGACCAACCTCAAGGTTTTGACCAACAATATAATCAAAATCCAAATCATATATCTTATTATGAACACAAACAGCAGATACCGGAGTACAGTTATGTAGATCGTTTGAGAACTCAATTAGCGCCAAGCTACAAACTTTTCTCAATAGAAAATTTGCTGAAACTACAAGATGCATTAATCAAACGAAGACAGTTCAATAGGCTTAGTATTCATGAGGAAAGGGCATTGGCAAACTTGAACAAGATAAACACTATCTTACTGATTTTGGCAGAAAAGCTAGGCAGTAACGATTTAAGCAAAATTTGGTATGAAAATATATTCTTTAATGGTAGTAACATTAATAAGCATCCATTGCAATTGTACGTTTACAATCTGATTCGTCAAAAATGGTTGCATGAAATTATGCTATTGCTTGAAAACAATAACTTCAACTTAAATATTCTTAACAATCCGCAGTTATTTTCATTCCTGGGTACTTGGGAGTTCCCTAATAACGTCTTGCAATATTTAGAAACGAATAATATTGTAGTTGATCAACAACAAAGACCACAAAATTTCGAAGATAATTATGGTGCACACAATGTTTTTCATGAAAGTGTTGAAACCCATTCGGTCATTGACGAAGAGGACTTTGAACCTCAGGAAATTATAGATACTGAAATCCTAGATAACTATGTAACAGAAAACGAAGGATTAATTCTAAGTATAACGGGATTAGATGTTGGATTGGATGCTAATGCGATCGTAGATATCCTGAAGAAATACTTGGTCTATCAAAACTATTTGGAGAAGAAAGAAAATGTTATCAATCGTGGAAATAAAATCGAGATGTTTAAGCGGATTGTTTTGTTTTTGAGAGAGAAAGGGTATGATAGTGGAACTATACTTGATCTGATACATAAGTTGTACAGGGCGGTGTATAGAGTTGAAGGGAAGCCATGTAGTCGCCACCAAGTCAATGATTTTATGCAAAATGCTTATGACGTTATTTTACCTGTGCTGAGAAGATCTGGGCAATAACAAAAATGATCCTATAAATTTCATTAATACTCCAATAACTATATTTATTTCTGATATTATCAATTTCATTTTATATTATTAGCAGAGCAGGTGCTGTTCCTTGCTTAGTTCGAAATACATATATGTTTATTCAACTTATTACATTGTAATTTGATTTGACCGATAGCAATAATATGCACTTAATTTAATTGGTAATAAATTTTGTCATTATATTTGAGTTTTCTTATTACTGATGATGGAAAAAATATATTATGATTAATGTTTGTAGATAAATTGGTGGGAGTTGAAAACATAGTCCTGTGTACACTGTATGCAACTTATAACCGTTTTAAATATTAACACAACATTATAAAACAAACCTTCGAAATCGATGGATATGCACAGACAATTCAAATTAATCAAGTACGAGGATTTGCGCACGACATTTTCTAATTTCTAATTCTTACGCCACAGCAGTGCGTTATATCTTGGGGAATCAATCATATTTCCAATATGATTCCTCACTGCAGTCACACAAAAGAAATACTAATCCACAACCATTTTAAAAACACTTAACAAAAACTTATTACTTTTTATTTCAGTTTCCTGTCGTACATACTTTTAGTGATGTTTGACTCTTGTAACTTAGATTAATAGCTAATTATTGAATGATTTTATACATCAGTATACTACAAACTGTTGCGTCATGAAAATGTCAAAAATCACCATAAGTTGTTGCGTCACGAGTGGGAAAACACTGGATTCGATTTTGATAAGTGAATTAAGGTTGATGACTTGGAGGTGGTTTTTGGTTGTTAAGCAGTGAGATAAGAACTATAATTTGGATTGAGTTGTAAAGGTTATGCATCAATAAGACCGTGATAAAGTAGGTATCTTAGTTTTTATTGTTACTTTTGTATGCCTTTAACAGACATTTCATGGTGTCTTAGTAGTACAATGAACATTTTTGGGTGGACAAGATTACAGGTTCAAACCCAGTACAGGAAAGTACCAATGGAGGTTTTTCAAAATTGTATGTACTTTCTTAATCATTCTAAGAAATCATTGGCAAACGGTGGAGGAAAACATGATGAGGAACCTGTAATCGGTGAAGAACCTGGATATCATAAATTGGATTCTGACATTGCCAGCCTGCTCATCAATGCTCATTCCTATATAAAAGCTATATAAAAGGAGGCCTGTGCCCAGCAGTAGGACAGTAATAGGCCAGTATTTATAAAAGATACATCAATGATCCATTGCCTGTGTTAAAACTTAGATCACCTGAAGGAATTGTAAGCTTAATTTGAGTTGCTTGTTTAAATTAATATCATGTCATTTCAGGTGCGAAATGAGGATTAATACTCATCCTCTGCTCGGTTTCCAAGCTTTCCTGGGGTCATCTTCTAGTTCCACCAAATTGCAATGAATGCTCCTGCTCCTGCCTCTTTGACTATAACCACCTTTTGTAAGTATACAATGAACTATTTCGAAATTAATGCATTCAGCCAAAAAATAAAATCTGGTGAGATTCTTGTTTAATTTATATTTTAGACCAATATTTTATTGCACAAAGTTTCGTAAGTCTTAAGGATGCCATTTCATCCTCGTCATTGTTTACCCTACAGTTTCAATCTACAGTAGTGCCACAGGTGAAGACCTTAATGATGCTAATTAAAAAGAAATCGAGCTGGTTACATTTCGGGCTAGTCATATTTGAAGAAAAATCATCGACACGAGAGGAAGAAAAAGATTTAGACCTGGGTTCATTGCGATAGAAGCTATAACCTGTATGCTTATTTTACAGGATTTTAATCTTGTAATTTCCGTGGCCTAGTCAAGTCAAGACAGAACGGGAATCAAATAAAGGAATGAAAAATGGTCGCTAGCAATGAAAGTGGCCTTTCCCTTTTACAGGGAGTCCATTCGAGGCTGCTCTGAAACACTATATTGCTGTAAGATAAGCCACTTACCTTAAACCTACATTTTCCGAAGGAGCAGAACATCAAAACCAAATCAAAATAAAAAGTCATTTATTTCAAATTGGGCTACTATGTATCACTTTTTGAACGACATCGGATGTGTATACGATGTCGTTCAAAAAGTGATGAAGCAGATGAAGCAGTGCTGTGTAGCCAGCACCATGATTCACCCACCCTTCACCGCTTCCTAAATTCTCAGGCGGGGGAAGAGAAAAGGCGCAACAAACTCCCCAGCAGCACACAAAAAAAAAACTGAAAAATCTTTATAGAGCCCGATGCCACCCACCTCCAGCAGTTACGGGTGAGGTAAATTTTGATCTCAGCATTCTACTGAATGGATACCGAGAGATTAGTCTAAGAGAGGGACCGTCCTAAGACGATTCGTAAATTTTCATTAACGTTGATGTGTCATTGCATAAGCTTTCCTGACTGGTACCCCCTCATACCCTTATGATGTGCGTAGGTAGATGTAAGCCTCTAAAATACAAGGAAGTATCAGCTGAAAACCTACTACATTTACCTAAAACTGATAATGTTCGTGAGGTTTTCCACCAGGAATAAACCGTGGTTCGGTGAGAGAGATTGTTCAAGATTTTTTGTGTTTATGCTCATTACTACCAACTAAAGCTAGTGCCCTGTCCTCATAAACTATTAGTAAGTGATAATAGTCTTTATTATTACATACTTCTAGCTTTAGTAGCCATCGTGTAACAGTGCTGCCACCTATATATTTACTGGCATGATATTATTTCCTGTATGTGGTACTAAATGATTTCCGTTTATGGCTTACGGATTCGTCCCGGATTCGCACGGGTAGCACAGTAATCAATTTCTATAATTTTACACAAAAACCTTCCAGTTGCATCACTCTATCTATAGCTGAAACTGCATTACCATCCGCTGCATCTGTAGTTTAAAAGATCTTACCACAAACCAAAGCGTATCGACGTAGGGAGCAATTTTGTTTCATAATAATAAGATCATTTGTATTACGGGCAATTACGGCTTCTGTCTCTTGTTTAATTATTTTTGCAAGTAAACATTAGGGTTCATAAACATTTATATCGGTGTTCGCGGATAGCAGAAATATAGATGCTGACGCAATAAAGACGATTTTCTCCAATCATTAGCGCTCTCACCTTTCTAATAGGCCATCATCTTTTACACAATCTACCATATCTTCAATTCTAAATGCACTCTGTACAAAATAGCAGTTAATATGTTGGATGCACCTAAAATAAGATAAACCCTTTTTAACTATCCACATTTTTCTTATGGCTCCTTTACTTCAAATCAAATCACACCACAATGTCTTTTATGGAATCCATAGTTGATGGAGTGGTCTTCGATGTCATCATGTTATCTTCCATTAACAATGAAATTCCAAAAAAAATCTTTATGGATTTTTGTCCGCTGTATGATGAACAACCCTCAAATGAATTACCTAAAATCTTCAATGAATGTAGTGCTTCTGAACCTAGTCCACGAAATACTACTTATATGAAGCTATCCGTCTTACTCATTATCTACTCTTATCATTAAAAGGCTCAATAACTAGATGGTGAGAAGCATTACAATGATTTGTGCATGATAGGAAGCAAGATCTACGACTTAGGGTGAAAGAAAATTGACGCTATCAGAAATGAAAATAATTTTCAACACGCTTAAAATAAAACAAAGAAACGGCGCATAAACAGTAAATCGTTAAGTACATTACGATCAGCCAATACTTATTACAGTGCGACGTAGATTGCAGTAATGTTAAGACGTTAATTGATATTGTACGCGAACTTCAACAGCTTATTAAAAACCTTCAGTCCAAAAAAACCCGCAATAATGCAACCAGCTCTAATAATTCCACATTGAGCTCATAAACGGAAAATGAAATACCATACATGTCAAACACTACTTTTCTTAATTTGCCAAATCATTGAAAACACAACAAAATATATTCTAATATAGCATTCAATCGTGTACTATATGCAAAACAGGTCGTTGATATTATACATAATAGAATTGCGTTAATCATTCAATTATTGTTTTCGATTTTACGGTATATAATGTGACATGTCTATCAATTATATACTGTGTATATTTCAATATATTTTGCAGACGCTACTCGAGGTTCCGATACGCCATTATGATTTTGCGCCTAGTGTATAGTTTTTTATTCTTAAGTTTAGTAACGGGAAGCCAACGGGTAAGTTTTTGTATCTCATAATGATGTAAGTGATAATATGAATCGGGAAACAATCAAATCTTTAAGATCAATCAGTCACATTCAACACTCAGCGCCTGATACGTTTACTTACTTTATATGAATCTGAAACTTATCTTTCAATGGATACTGAAGTGCCAGCAATGGACGCTTGGACGGAAGAACAAAACCTTTTTGATGAAGATGAACTCAGCATTCAATTCTGACCAAAGTCCTAAAGAATCGCGCGAGATTTGCCTTACACATTTTACGAATCTTTTTTATTTTCGAGTTTCTAATCTGAACTAACATGCATTCATTTACAGGCTCCTAATGGCGAGACCTGGCGCATTAACCATTATTCTTGCATAGTTACAAAACATTAAATCTTTCGAATATTTTGAGATCGTAGTCAAAAAAGAAATTGGCAAGTCTGGTTCGTTTAAAACGAATGTAACGAGTTTTCCAAGACTTTTATTTTCCAAGAAGGAACAGTGTTTTGATATTAGGAGTCCATACTCAATTTATTACTCAAGATAAAAAAGCTGATTAAACTCGACTACTGAGTCAAATCTTAATTTTGATTTCAAAGTTCTAAAAAATATAGAAATATAATTTGGTCCCTATTGTTTCAAATAGATTTAGTTTTAAGCAGGACATCCACTTAATCATTCTTGTTTGAAGTTGGACGACTCAAAGAAGGCTGGCAGGACAGGTTATTGTGAGAATGAAATATGTGTATGTCAAGATGAACTAGAATCTACTTCGAATCGTTTTTCATCATCACCATCATCATATTCAAAATTTCAAGAATCATCAGCTTTTGAACCATTACTCGATGAAGATGTAAGTATTGGGTTTTTCTACTGCTTTCCACAAACAGATTGGGTGAAACGACAACCCATGTTTTGGTATTAATCACCAAAGACAATAATTATCTCCATGGCCAAGAGGTTTTTTTAATAACAACGAATAAAAATGCTATTTATGGCATTGAAATTTCTCTAAGTAAGTATCCTCGTAGGTACAATAAGACTATTGGCATATATATTATATCCAAATAAGCCAGAATTTACAAGTGACTAGGCCTCTTGATATAAATTTTATAAGTCTCATATTGAAATTGGTGAGTGATACAAAAATGCCTATGTCTTTCATATCTTACTGGGTTACCTTGATCAGATCATGGTCACGATCATTGTATAATCTACTTATACTGTAACTACAGAAGGGAATGGTGGTTTCCTTGAGGTATGTGAATCTGATAATCTTAAGTATTGTACTGTAACTCCATATATATTTCGTATACATATCGAAATTCTTGCATAAAGGTCTTTTTCAAAATATTATAATACCTATTTGTCCCATTAAATCCACTTCAAAAACCTTGATAGTTGTGAATTGACATGTGATAAAACAAAACAATTGCTCAATAACTCGGACTCGGACGTATCAATAATATCCCTAATGTTACCAAAAACATTGGTAATGGAAATGCCTGAATGTGAGTGTGGCACCCCACGGCATCATGTGAGTGCGGTATCTCTCCCCAAACCATGGCTCACTTGATGAGCTAACCAGCATACCCAGCAACCCAACTGCTTATACACGCTAGGACTTGCCCATGGATACTGATAATATCGTCCGTTTGGCCGAGTACTGGTCCGGCAATAATCTAAATCCAATGCCATTGATCGACAAGCTAAGAAGGAGGATTAAACATAGTTCATAGTTCTTAGAAAATCTAGGCTTGGTCAGGGAGACCACAATTGTATCATCTTTCAAGGAGAACATTTGTGATTTGGTCTCTATTATCTTATTTGTCGGTTAGTTTATCAGTCAGTAAGAATAATCAATGTACATCTAGCATAACCTGTTAAATGATGTTTCCTCATAAAATCGAAGAAAGATAATTACCACTATTGTTCCCTCATTATTACATGTATCTATTTCGTCATTCGTAACATTATGGCCCTCTCATTGTTTTTCGTCTTTACGCTCTATTTTGTCCGTGTCTTCAAGGTCATCATGGTATTCATTAATTAAGGTATCGTTACATACATATTGTTTGAACCAATTTATTGAGTCAAAATTGAACATATATTATTAGTAAAACGTTCATTACAATTTTTATTATTCAATTAATTGAATTATAGGGAGCTTATCTCGAGATTTAATATTACAACTGGAAACGAGTACGTGATTTTCCTTGATCTTCGTTTAATAACCCTTAATATGCGATTTCAGGTAATAGGTTTTTCTTTTCAGCGTACAATCATCATCAAATATTTTTCTATCGCCTCAAACCTAACAAACTTCTTTTAACTTGGAAGTATGGCTTGGATATTTACAGTAAATATTATTTTAAGCAGGTAATTCATTTCAAATTTCATCGCGTATGACCAACCCGTGCCACTATTTCACTTATAAAAGCATGAAAATCAAACAACCGTAACAAATTAACCGTGACAATTGTACATTGGCTCTAGAAATATTTTAATAGTTTCCAATCCTTCCATATAATCATGTAATAATCCTATACTTTATATTCACTTAACTGTAATACTACTTATTTTTATTAAATGCTAAGGTTATAATGATGCACAATTATTTACAGATACTTTAGATAAGTCTAATTTGGAAATGCTTTAGCCTTTTATCAAACTCTGTTGGGTTTGATTTTCAGCGTCACTAGATTTACTATAAATATCAGACTTTATAAGGAGTCTACCTGACCTCCAAAATCCATGAAATGGTATTTTTTTTCTAAATGTTTATCATAATTATTATTCATAAGTAGGTATCCTACTATTGAGTTTCTTCTTTCTCTCTTTTTTCTATTCTCTTTTGGACACAATTTGGGCATAGGCCATCTTGTCTGGCCTATTAAAAGTAACTTAATGGGGGCCACCGGTGATCGGGCCTACGTTAACTACTTAGGTGCCTGCCAAAACTGAAGTACCATCATCTGTTTACCCTTTTCCCAAGCTATGATGGGGTGGGCTACGATTTTTACCGGATTTAGCTGCATACCGTATTTTAAATGGAACAACAAAACTGAAATACCATATAATACCTAAAGTATGAGCGCACCAGGAGGTCTCATACCTGTACCTGACATGCAAGTGTTGTAATAGGCTTTGATTGCTCATGTCAAATTGCGAAATGGTGATCGTTGAATAGCGCGTGTGGTGAATAGGGTTTTTGGTATATCTCCATTTTAGAATTTATTTTTCTTCCGTGAGCTACAGTCGCTACAGAGTCATCGCTTGGCTACAAGTTTGGCACGAGTTTCAACCAAAATTACCCATTGTTCTTTAGCAACAGTGACGAAATGTGGAATACTCAATGAATAACAAGTCCCAAGTCGCGACTGATTTGTTAAATATTATTTGGAGTAGTACAGTCAGATGTTTCAAGATCCAACCGTATAACATACCTACATACATATAAAATTGTGTTTTGAGTGGCTTTTGGGGCGACTTAAGCCTCGTCGTGATATAACAATACTAGTATTTTGCCGAGTTGGCCGTCTATATCTTTACCGTCTTTGCCGCCTGTTAAATATCATATATTTTTTTCTTTTATTCAGAGTCACTATGGACTACCTCAAAAGGGCCACCATTATCCCGGATACATATCTTCAGCTGGGCCCGCAAGAATAGAATCTAAGAGCTATGACGTAGAATACGTATCCGATGACAGTCCGGTGAGCATACTTATATATCCATAGATTTTTTTTAGTTATGCAAGGCTAGAAAATTACAACCGAAGTAACTATGACGTATTTCAATTACCACTTTACTTTGTCTCATTAGAAGTAAGTGCTAACTAAGATTTACTACAGCAACCAGTAACTAATAATTCATACTTTGTAGGTACCAAGACCAATACAAATAGTGAATGAAGATACTTACACAGAAAAGACCATATGCTTTACACCAAGCATGGTGCACAGAATGGTAAAGGCAGCTCTAGAATACGTAAGCCAAATACCTTCAGATGTAGGTAACGTTATAGATAAACTAGACCAAGAACTCAATAGAATGTCAGACACTGATTCTCTTGAGGATCAATTAGCCAAGAAACCATTGTATCCACTAGATTCCAAATCAATCTTCCAAATGTTAAGCAAACCAAGGTCTGAATCTCGAACCAATTTAATACTTAAATATGAAATGCCAGGCGGACAGGAACCTCAGTGCAGAGAAGCATTAGAAAAGTTGATTGAAATCGCGTACAATGCTTACTTGGAGTTAGAGCAACAACCACAATGCAGAGAATATTTATATAGATTTGCCAGTCAGCAATCAGAAGATCGACCAAAAGGACATTTAGAATATGGGCCGGACTTAAAATCTGTAATTGCCACAATTCTAGAGCAAATAGATCAAAACAAGGCAAAGAATTCTCCTGATTACGGCCATGCTGACTATTATTCATCAGTGAACGGTTATGAAGTACCATCATTACCTGAATTACCTATACCACAGCTTCAGGAGATCAAGATTCCACAGATACATGAAATAAATATCCCACAATACCACGATATAACCGAAATTCGTGACATTAAAATACCACAAATTCATGAGATTAAAATTCCACAAATTCATGAGATTAATATACCACAGTATCATGATATAACTGAAATTCGTGACATTAAAATACCTCAAATACATGATATTAAAATACCACAAATACATGAAATAAATATACCGCAATATCATGATATAACCGAAATCCGGGACTTTAAAATACCACAAATACATGAAATAATTCCGCAATACCATGATATAACAAAAATTCATGACATTAAAATACCACAAATTCATGAAATTAAGATACCTCAAATTCATGAGCTCAATATTCCACAATACGATGTAACCCAAATTCGTGAATATAACATACCTCAAATACAGGAAATAACAATTCCACAAGTCCATGAGTACAATATTCCTCAAATACATGAGACTATACATGAAACAATACACGAAACGAGACCAATGCAACCTGAAGAGACTGTTAATGTCATTTTACAAATCTTGCAAAACAATGATCACACCGATAACAGCAACTTATTTGATCGATTGATGAACATTGTAGAGGAAAATCAACAGAACTTCCACCCACAAGTATTTGAGACCTTGCTTACTCTTCTTAATACACGCAAAGAAAGACATGTTCCAAGATTTAACGAAATATTTTATCTTTTACTCGATTCCGTGCGGAATAAGCAGTGGCCTTGGAGTGAAAACGTTACAGAACATATTCTGACTTATTTATTACCGGATCGCAATGGCGATATAGATTCTAGAATAGTTGACATTATACTAAACTTATATAATAAGCCCACGAATGAAAAACAAATTGAATATATTTTGTCTTTATTAAGACCAATCAAAGAAGGACAAATAGATTCAAGAGCCTACGAAATAATACTTAATTTAATAAATTCGCATCAAAATAATTTGTTGCGTCCAGATCATATTGAAACCTTACTAAATCTTCTAAAACCTCATAACGGACTTATTGAAGACTCCGTAGAATTGGATGTAATTGATGATTTATCGAGATGGAATGAAATGGGATTGAATCCCAATCAACTGAATACATTAGTTACACTTTTGAAACCAGATGTGACCGGACGTCCCGATCAAAAAACTCTTGATATTACACATTTCTTGTTGAAACAAAATAAGTATTTTAATCCAAAACACTTAAACTTCATTTTATCGTTTTTGTACCCCGAAAACGGAATTTTGGACGCGCGGCGTATTGATCTGATACACCTTATCTTAAATCAAGCCATGGCACATCCTCAACTTGTGGAATTTCTAATGAATCTGTTAATAGAAAACACACATCCTGTACTTAACTCAAGATTTATGGAGATTTTACTCTTCCTCAACAGCAACCGATTGCTGACTCCAGAACTCCTAGAAACTCTAATCAATTTGTTAAGTGATGAAGTGAATGGACAGTTAAGTGACCATCAAGTAAAGACACTGTTCTTCCAATTGGCACCATTCAAACAGTCGAACCCAAAACTTGTAGTTGACATTTTGAGTCTCCTGAGTCAAGGAGGTTTACATGGCAACATAGTTGAATGGCTTGAAACTGTAAATCACAATGTGGGTATACCTAGCCGAGACGCCGCGGCTGCCAATCTACAGGTTCTACTTGAGAAAGTTGAGAACATGAAAGAAAGACTAATTCACGATGCCAATGGACCCGATAACGAGTTTCGAACAACAGATGATGGGTTTACTGTACCAAATTCACCTGATAAAGACTTCTTTGTCATTTTCAAATGGTTGGAAAGTCAAGGGCTATTGAATCCAGATCAAGGAGGGGCTAACAATGATTTGGTAAACAAATTATTGAAAATTTTAGAAATGGGTGAACAAGAACTTGGCGTTGTTGAGTTAACGTACATGTTGAAACATGAGAAGCCCCTGGTCTACCAACCCGTGTATTATGTGAAATATAGACTCCCTATACTAAGTTTCATTTCAAACATGAAGAGTTTGTTGATAGAGAACCCACAATTAACAGCTGACCCTTTGAAACTGTTACAAGAACTGATAATTATTTCCAATGTAACAGAAGTATCTCCCAACTTGCAAGGCTACCCTAAGGAAGAGATATTGAAATTAACATTCAACGATGGCGACTTAGTGCAAGCGAAGATCTTGGACGAGCAAAACCTGAATTTGAATGAGCAGATAACATACGTTCACGGGTTGAATGCGGATATTTCGCCAGAAGAAATACTGCAACTGAATAGAATGAACGAGGCGAAGTACTACCCGAATATTTTGCAAATCAAGGAGACGTTCCCTGAGAAGGTAACGGTGCACGAGATTAATAAATATGTGGAGTTCCCACCGGTGCATTATCAGAGGACAAAGGAAGCCAGCGAAGCGGACCCAGCCCTCACAGCTCCGACCTTGACGCCTTACGACAAACTTCAAGATACAAAAGCCTCACAACCTAACGCCAAAAATGCTCAACTCCGATCACCGAAATAGAAAAACCCTTAAAAATTGTTTTTATTAAAAAATAAACATTAAGACCAACTGTGTAGTTTTAATACTCAATGTATTTCGTCAATGTGCACTTAGTTATAAGATTATTTGTAATGTGTTTTTCCATTGTCAAATAATGTATCTTTTTGTAGAAATGTATTTTGATTATGCTTATTGATCTTTTAATAAATGTTGTTTTAGGAAAAAACATCCTATATTAGTCTCCTTTTCCCGGTTCTCATTTAACAAAAATAGTCACATTGGTAATTGCCTGTAGTGGGTTCGAACTTTCTTAATTAACACAAAACACCATTCTGTATGTTCGAAAGGAATGACTTTAAAATGTATGAAACATATACATATATGGAAACAACTTTGATTATACAGGGAAATAATAGGAAAATGCATAATGATCCCGACACAATGCAACGTACTCATAAGATAGGTATTTATTTTTCGTCTTAGTATTCAAAAGTAAGGCGAAAAGTAAAAATCTATTTAGTCCTCAAGTTAGATTTAAAAAAATATAAGAAACGTATTTCATCTTATTTCAAAACAATAAAATTTGTCCAAGATAAAGCGCGAGAGACCGCCTGAGAGTTTGTCACGTCATAAGTAAGCGAAAATAGTAGCCACAACTGAATTGGTGAGCCCCATAGAGGTATAAACGAGTAGTAAACTATCATTCAAATATGGACTTTAAGTATTAGCCTTGCGATAAAGTTTATATTGACAAAAGAAATAAGCCGACAGCTCGGTGTCAGCAAGCTTGCCGCCATCAGACTCAAGACTGCTCAGTAGGTAGTTGATGCCATTGAGTTATAATGTACTACGTTGATGCCTCGCTGGACAAGTGGACACACGGTGTAGACGAGCGGTCGGCGCGCTGACAGCTACCGGCGCGGCGCTACCGCCGGCGCCGACCGCGTATCTGCCCGCCAGCGCCGCTCTTTATTTACTTTACTACCTGTCACTGTCAGTGTCAATGTGGGGAACTGGGGACAGCTGGGCGTCTGCTAGCTGTCGACGAGTGGACCGCCAGCAGTCGTTATCAGGGGTATGAAACTCCCATACAAAAATGAGACTCAAAAAATTTCATAGAAAGTACCGCCATCTAGTATTCAGGGTCATCAGTTATCATCCGGATATCGACATAAATGACAATAGAGGGCAGCAGCTACTACTAGGCATAAGCTGAAGGAGAATATTGGCAAATAAAATATTTTAAATACATCTTTCTAACACGTGTTGATCTTTTCAGGATGTAATTCAATTTAAAAATATAAAGTGTAACAAAATTAAATTTGTGGAAATGTATACTTAATTTAAACCGCGGCAACATTATGGCGAAAAGTTTTCGTTACTGACAGCCATATTTGAATTCTCATTTTCCAACTTTTCCACTTGTGTTTTGTTTTGTTTAGTGTTCGCTTGTTTTTTATTATGTCTCGATATTTTTATAACTACTTGCTTACGGTTTCTGATCTACCTACGTTTTACGATATCACCTGGATTGTTACTTGGACCCCGGACTGATAGCATAAATAATATTTATGATAACTCGGCACTTCATCTCTCGGACTTCGAATTTTTAACTTGGATTTTAAAAATGCCGAAATCATCTCATTTAAAATGTTATATTGAATGTGAGATCGATGGTAAGTTAAATTAATTAACAAAAGTTTTTAATAGACTTATTAATTATAAAAGTGACATGTTATTTTTGTACTGTTTGCTTAAGATTTTATAGTAATAATTTTTTTATTTATTTAAAGGACCTCTACACCATTTCCCTTCTTATGAATATCCTCATACTGAGAAGTTAAACCAGCAGAAGTCTATACTTAATATTGCAACTCAAGAGAGAGGAAATTGTTATATACAAAATAATATTTGAATCTGCCACCAACACTGAGGATTATTATAAAACACCAAGCAGACGTTTGACTAGAAATGCGATAAGTACCTACATTGAATTTGCGTAAGCCTTTTTTACTATTATTTATTTCAATTTTCTTTACTGGTTCATACCTGTATATAATTAAATATACTTTACCATAGTTCTATTTTATAAACATGCTGAAAAAAAGCTGCTATTAAAAATATGGACACACAAATCCCGAGTTCCCTTAGCCACCTTCCATCATCAGACCAAAACAAAATTATTCTAAATTACCATAATATTGGGTTTTAACTTGTGCAAAATTTCTTATTATAAAGATGTCAAGAAGTGATAATAATTTAACTTGCAAGCTTTTTTTGTAATGCTGAAATAATATTAACCTATTCGTCCCTGAGCGGTGACCGGTCGCCACGTTACAATAGAAAATCAATTGTGACTCATTAACGGTGATTAGAGAGATTAAAGATCCAAATATTTATCTTACAGCCTCGCAACAAAATGCCCAAGTAATTCTGACATCATGTGATGTAGATGTTCCTTCAACATCAGACATTTTTTATCAAATAGAAGCAGAGCCAGCAACAACTTCATCAAGCGGTCAGTAAACTTACATTTATAATTGTAGGCTCATTCTGTTTAATGTTTTTTCTAAATAAAGTTTTATTACATTATTCTAAAAGTAAACACATTTCTATTGTTACTTTTTAATGAACAAAGCTTTTCTAAGATTATTGTAAACTGTAAAAATATGTTTAAATAATCCATTAAATTCATGTAATTTTATTGACACATAATGAAGCCCATTGTTTAAAGTTCATTTGACTTTCCTCTACATAATAATTATGGTGTCCTGTAGATTTGTATGAGTGAAAGCAGTGTTAAAATGTGAGCTGTTGACCAACAACTTGATACTTATATTTATTAGACTTATTGTTTCTTTCAGCTCCTGAGAAGAGCAAGTTTAAATTTTCTGCGTAGAAAAAAGGAAATAGATTGTATTTCCGAAAGAAAGTAAATCAATTATTAAATGGAAAGATTAATTCTTTTGACGGTAATGACCAGATAAAGAAGAAAGCTTTTGATTATTTATAAAAGAAAGCGATAAATAAATATGGAATGACAACTTGAAGTTTTTGTTTTTACCTTTCTGTTTAATTTGACCTAGATAATTTTAGTTACTTGTTATAATATAATTTTTAAGTGTTTTTAATCTTTGCTTTTGTATTAATAATAAAATTAATTAATATAAAAATAAATAAATTGGAAAAGTAGTATCCAGGCGCCACCTATAGGGCCCGTGCGAAAAATAATTGTACTTGCGCGCCATCTAGTAGTCAGGGTAACGACATAACTTTCATTTTGACCTTAGGAGTGGCGCATCTATACCAGTATAAGTGTATAATCTATGGTCGTTATAGTTTAGGGCGGTGTTGGAGCAGAGTCGTGTAAGTGGGCTAACTGTCTAATATTTTTTCAGTATTTAAAAACCGGAAACTGAAATATTAAAAAACAAAATCCACCGTATTTTATGAATAATTTTATTTACACTCCTAACTTTGAAAATCACAGAGTTAGACAGATCGACAGATCACAGAATACATCCATCTATACTTTAATACTATACTACCACAGACTACTATACACAATGTACTCATGTAGTATTTACATCGCAAATAGTATAATCCTAGGTTACATAATTATAAACCTTAGGAAAATCTTATACTGCGATTCAGAAATCAGGTCTCAACGTACAACGCCATCTATTGACAAATATTGGAACTATTTGCATTCTGAGTCGCGATTTTTTTCAATGTTTCCGCTATGGGGTTAGACAATAAGTAATAATAAATTATAATTCGTAATCCCTTCATTTAGGTACCTAACTGTAATGTTTGTACTAAGAATAGAATAGAATTTTATATGCTCGAAATATAGTTATACAGCTCTTATGCATAAATCCCTTATCAATAAATAAAATAAAATACACTATAACTAAAACATCGATCAAAGTTACAACGAACTATATACAAGAACTTTTACTTACAATATAATGTTACTTGCTGCTACGGAACCCTTCATGAGCGAACTTCCGACCAGTCCGACTCGCGGGGTTACCGCATTATTCATCCGCCAATCGCCATGTCCGCAATGACATGAATGGCCTACGCGCCCCACGCCGCACGCGGCCACCACGCCAATTCACGCCATGAATGACGCCAACGCCATTGCCCATTTGCTAATCTGTGCCCATTTGTTTGAATTGTTTGTATAGCTAGCGAGCGACTGGGAGCGTTACGAGACGTGTTTGTTGTGGTGTTTGGTTTGTGATTTCTTGGATTTATTTCAAGTAAGTACTGTTATTTATTAAAAAAGTGATTATTCTGCCTAATAAGATACTAATTTGTTAGGTAATAAGTTAAGTTGTAAGAAATATAGCGTAATCATTATTTTAAAAGCCCGAAAAATCCGTTAGATTGTTTACGCTTTTTGAGTGATTTATTACGATTTTTGTTATTGAATACAGTTTTCACTTCGATTTATCTACTAATACAACCGTGAACCGTACCGTAGGTACCGTAAAAAAGAAATTGCTCGATAGGTATGTAGGTATTTTGAAAAAAAAATTAAATAAATTGATTTTTCGGTGCCTCACAAACTACCTTGTCTCATGTTGACATTGCTCATATTGTCTCGATATATAAAACTAACGATAGTGAAAACAAAGCATATTATTTTATTATACTTAAAATAACAATAATTAAAGGTGTTGGGCAAAACAAAAAACATAGTTATGCATTTGGTAACTTTACCCACAGTCACTAAGAACTTTATCACTATTTTAAAAACGACTGAATGAAAATACTGAGCAAAGCAATCATAATTATATTAAATTATACGACAAATGCTCTCATTCCTTGACCCTCAAAAATGAGTGGGCAAAGTCAAAAAGATCTATAAAATATAGTAGGTACATTTTACATACAAAATGGATTTTGTTAGAGGGTTGTCACCATTGACAATACTCAACTATTTAATAATTTTAATAGGTGTCTATGTATTGAATAACTTTTTAGTGTGGAATATAAATGATAAGAAAAGGGAAATAATAATTTAATTTTATAATTAATAAATTTAACATAATTTTCAACATAATGTGCTGTTTTTGTAATGACTGTGTTCAAAAACTCAAAATAACAAAAAAAAACTAAGAAATACCTAACTCGGTCTTTGTTTTTATACGAAAAGAACAAATTACAATAAAATTTGTAATGAGTTTTATTGAAAAATGATATTGAACAACATATTTTTTAATTATTAGGTACCTACCTTATGTGTTATTGCTGATACAATATAATCAAAAATACTAAATCAATATTCAGCATTAAACTAATTTGGATTCTTGGATTCATATCTACACTGACGGACAAATAAACTGCATAAAATTTCAGGATTACTAGTATGCAACATTTTTAGATTAAAGTAAATGAAAATGTTGAGTCTACCCATTAAATAAAAAAATCTATAATTATAAATAGAACTGCAGTAAGAGATAAAATTACTTATAGCCGGGAAAATAAAATTTGAATAACTTTCATAGTATATTAAAATTTATTGTGTCTTGAACTGAATGCAGTTTATTAATCCGTCAGTATATTCATAGCTATGTGAATAGAAAAATATCTCTTTGAGAAGACAACAAGTACTAATTCAACAACCCATATAAAAATCATTAATTATAAATTATCATTATAAAAAATAAAATAATTCATTCATCATTCAGACATCATTGCAATATTGAGATCAAGCTTAATCCTACTATATTATAAATTAATGCAAAAGTTTGTGAGTGTGTATGTGTGTGTATACATGTATGTTTGTAACATCATGCTCAAACAACTGAATTGATTTTTATAAAATTTGGTATGGGATAAGTATGTAATTAACATTAACTTTTTAACCAACTTCAAAAAGGAGGATAGGTAATCAATTTGGATGTTTGGCTATTTTTGACCATGATTCCGTCATAGGTATTGGAGGATTTGTAACATACTTTTTTTCGAATGGCGCTTATTCCAAAATGGTCCCTTTAAAATTTCATTTTACCTGATGATGAACCTTGGTAGCTGTCCAACAGAACTTTGAAAATGTTGTTTGGGTTTGTGAAACCATATTTCTTTTTTTTGAGTTTGTTGTTTAATTTTTTTAAACCGCAGGTAACACCGCGCGGAGCAGCTAAGCTAGTTAAAAATAAAGAATCTAATTAAAAAATTATTTCGAAGAACTTAATTTTAGGTTTTAAATAACAAACTAATATATATTAAACCTTACCTATAGCAAAAAAACTTTGGTAAGTTAAGAAACAAAAGAAAACAATTGTCACTTAGTATTAGGTAGGTTGTTTTGTTAATAATTGTGTATTATCATCTTTTACCCTAAATGGCATGTTTTGAATGTCGCCTTTAATTTTTTTACTGAAAGTATGCACATAATTTGGTGATGTCGAACTAGTATTTATTACCGAGATACAAATTTTACTAAGACAATCTGGGTTTAATATTTGTATTATAGGTGTTAACTAGATACAGGCTGCGAGTTGAGCGAGTTGTTAAACAGAAAATTGTCATTTCATATTCTGGTTCTTCCATACTTTCAATATCATTAGGTGTGTTCAACATCAAGTGTATATACTTAATCTCTTTCTTCTATATTATCATATTTTCTTAAAACTTTCATGCCTTCTGTAGTTTCCTATTGTAGTAATATATTGATCTTACTGTCTTGCAACATAGTTTCTGTATCACTCAATTGAACTTCTTGATTTTTAAGTAGCAAAGTTCGTTTAGGTTTTTTATTTTTAACATTTTTATTGGTACTATTTGTAGATATTGATATATGTATCTGCAGCACAAACGGACATTCCAGGTTCTGTATTTAATATTTTACTCCTTTTTACTGCCATTGGTTTAGGGCACCTTGATTTTTGTAGGTAATCTAATAAAATTGAATCAATTTCGTATACATCTTGGTCGAAATTATTAGGGATTCGTTTCAACACGTTTCGGGCATTTACAGGACATATTCCTGTGACTCTAAAACCATTTTTTATATTGAGAATTCCTCCTTATTTTTTTGCATTTCTGCCACAAGTTTAGGAAAATGTTTTTTGTTGACTGCCCAGGATTCGACATTTTGTAATTCAAGAGTTTATTCCTCCATTCTCTTTTTAGGGGCCCAAAAAATGCGACATCTGGAGGCTGCGTAAGATGTGTGGAATTAGGTGGAAGGAAAACAATTTTTTTTTTCATATTTTTGGCATAACTACTATTTCAGTGTGGTTACTTGACAAGTTGCCACCTGTTACAACTATTGACCCTGGTGGATTAGCCCATGGAAGTATAATTGTTTTAAAATAGTCCTAAAAACAGGCAGAAACAAATCAACCTGACTTCGTGCAGTTGAAGCGTGTGCCTAGTGGACCTCCGTCCACCCATTCATTTGAATAAATAGGGTGTATTCTGTCGTTATTTGTTCGTGGTAGATACGATATTATATTTATAACTTTTCCTTAATGTTTGTGGTAAATTTTATATAATATTTTTAGCCATGGAACTAACCTGATTTGTATAAGTACACCTAGCTTATAGGCTATGGAACTTTTATTTTACGTTACTTATTTCTTCTTAGAATGTCAGATTGGCGATTTGGCGAGGAGCCAACTCATAACTTCTACGAGGTCCTGTATGGGGATACGGACAGCGATGAAGAGGAGGTCAGAGAGGAGAGTGAAGATGATTTGGAGCTTGGAGATGACGAGGTTGGAAACAACTAGTTTGTCTTATTATTTGTTTATTCAGTCTTATGGTACCGATTACTTAGAATAAGAATGTTTATTTGCATAAAACATGGTTTGACATAGTTGTTACATTTTGATGTGGTTCTGCATGTTTCGCCGTAACATCGGCATGCAAATGTTTACAAAATTAAAATTACTTACAATTATTAATTCAATCAAAACCCAATAATATTTCTTTCTTAACTTAATATCAATAATACTCATACATAACACAATAATTACAACATTATTTACAATCTTATAAATAAAAGAAAAAATAATATAAATACCACTAAAATAAAATAATAAGTTTGTGTCAGTTTCTTTCCTTATGAGCCATATATTCTGCAACAGTATATATTTATGTTTTGGGTAAAATTATGTATTTTAGGAGGATGAAGCGAAAAATCCTGAGGGCGGCTGTTCGCCGCCTGCAACGCCGCCACTTCGCTGCTCCCCTCGAATGGTAATGCGTTTATTGTGGTTTGAGGTGAAATAGCTATATTTTTATGGGTCGCAGTGCATTTACATGCTTATTATGTATCTTTTAGGATGATGAATGGGAGCGTTCTCCGGAGGCTCCACCGTACTCTCCTCTGTCATCTCCAGAGAGCCGCCGGGAGTCGCGGCCAATGGTAATGCGTTTTTTTATTGTGTTAGGTTTATTTATTACAATTGGATTTCTGTGCTTTAGAATTAATAGGCTTTCCTTATATTTTTAGGACGATCGAGCGACGCATTGCTATGATGCCTCCAGCCGCGACAGATCTCGATCTCCGCTGCCTTCGTCGGAATCGTAAGTTTTATTTCTGCTCATATTCATCTTTCTTATATTAACTACATGAACGTATGTTGAAAATCTATACTTATAATAAATCTGTAGAAGTGAAAATTCTGTACATTGAAAATATCAAAAAAAAAAAATGGCGGGGTGTGTTACCAGACCGACACCGAACCCAAAAATGTGATTAAAAAAATTTTTGTCTGTCTGTCTGTTTGTTCAGGCATCACACAAAAACTACCGGTCCGATTTCGATGAAACTTGGTATAATTGTTCTTTAATATCCTGGGCACCACACTGGGTAGTTTTTATCCCGGAAAAGTATATACAAAAAAAAACAAACTTAATTTTGCGGTTCGATCCCTAGACCCGAATACTGTACCAACCGCAAATAATAAGTTTGTCGTACGTTACGTCACCCGCAGTGGAGTTCACTAAGGGGCGCTGCACACGGCTAAGATACTATAATTATTTATCTATACATACTAATATTAATATTATAAAGCTGAAGAGTTTGTTTGTTTGAACGCGCTAATCTCAGGAAGTACTGGTCCGATTTGAAAAATTCTTTCACTGTTAGATAGCCCACTTATTGAGGAATTTTCTTTTGGAAATCTATCCCCTTAGGGGGTGAAATAGGGGTTGAAACTTTTTATGGGAAGTTCGGTATTTTCAATGATAGACACATGAAATTTCTTATACGGGTTTCTGGATAGAAATAAATAATGACGATTTCAGCGATTTTAAAAATCATCCCCCTAAAAGGGTGAAAAAGGGGTTGGAAGTTTGTAGGCATATGAATTGTGTCGTTTTCAAAGATAGTCACATTCAATTTCATACAAGGGTTATTAGTTAGAAATAAATAAGATGTATTTCTTATATATATAGAAATACAATATAGATGTATTTATAAGGGTAGATTTTAGAAATCTACCCTCTAAGGGGGTGAAATAAGTGCTGAAATAGTTGGTATTTGAAGTTCAGTATTCTCAAAGATAGACAGATGAAAAGATAAATAGATACGATAATTACCATCTAAGACATATCTATAATGACGACTCCCGTGGTCGAGTGGCGTTCACTCCGGTTTTTAAGGTGTCGCCAGCTCTAAGGTTCCAGGTTCGATCCCCGGACGGGTCCATGTAGAAAATCACTTTTATACATTGTCTTGAGTCTGGGTGTTTATGGTACCTTTTTTGTCTCCGATTCCATAACACAAATGCTTTTGCTACTTACTTTACTTTTATTATTATTTTAACGCCATAATATTAGATGAAAAATTTTATACATTCTCCTTACTTTGAAAATCCCAGAATACATCTACCTTTAATACTACTTACTCTTTACTTTACGCGCGAGCGAAGCCGCGGGCAACAGCTATATCTAATAATAGCATATATTTTTCAGAGGAACGGCACCCGCTGATGCGGTGATCTTGATTATCAACGAAGATGGCACGCCGCTGGACGCCGACAACGGTGACGTCTTTTTGTCCGCGGATACCCACGCCTTGTATGTGTCCCCTGAGGAGCGTGATAGATTTGAACGGAATGAAAGGAATGCGAGTGGGCGAAGATGTGGACGGAGAGGTGTTAGAACTGTGCGAGGACAGCGTGCCCGTGGGCGTGGGTATCCGAACCAGGGCCGTAGGGAGACCAGTCAGTGGGTGTTGGGACACCCACTGACCGAAATCTGGACGTGCGACGAAGACGTCCCCCCCGAATTGGTAAGTTTGGCGACGGATGTTTTGAGGACACGCCATTCGAGAATGGAAGATGCTGCCAGGGCTGAGAGAAACGCTGCTGAACGAGAGCATGCTAGCGAGAGCCAAAATGAAGATGAATTTTTTGACGCCAGTAATGAAGCTGATGATCTCCCTCAGCTGCAAGGCCAGAACCTCGCCTTTGACTGGTCTCCTATGGATTCCTTTCAAGGTCACGAGGAAGATTTTAGACCGGAGCGTACTGGTTCGGTTCATGTTTTCAATTCGGCCTATGATGCTTTTCGCTCTTATTGGAGTGACGACATCCTAGACCTAATCGTGACTGAAACGAACCTCTATGCAACCAAAATTGCGTCTGCTGCTTTTAAGTCAGAATGGTTTCCCACTAATCATCACGAAATTTTGTGCCTCTTTTCGTTCTGGATGATGTTGGGGATTGTCAGAATGCCAACTGTAACAAGTTGTTTTTCTGTCGATCCTCTTCTGAAAACAGAAGTTTTCAGACGAATCTTTACACGAAAGAGGTATGAATTATTAAATAGAGCATTAAAATTTGTAGATTCCGATCCCGCTGTGCACGACTCAAAATCCTTCAATACTGGCGATAGAAGCTCTGACCGATTACACCGTGTGAGACCAATAATAACACATTTAAATTCTCGTTTTCAGTCAAATTATGTTTTGAGTAAGGATATTTGCATAGACGAAAGTCTGACCCTATGGAAAGGAAGATTGGACTTTAAACAGTATATTCGGAACAAAGCTTCTAAGTTTGGTATCAAAACCTTTGAGCTCTGCGAAGCCACCACTGGCTATCTGTGGTCTTTTATTGTTTACACTGGTAAACAATCCGCCACAGATTTAGAGCAGTCTCCCGGTGAACTAAAAAGTACTGCCGTCGTGAAAAAGCTCATTAGCCCGCTACTAAACAAAGGGTATAGATTATTTATGGATAATTGGTATAATTCTCCTCTATTAGCTAGATTTCTAAAGCTCAATGGTACCGACTGCGTCGGTACTTTGAGAACTTCACGTAGTGACGTTCCGTATATAGTCACTAAGGCTCCGCTTAAAAGGGGACAGTTCATTGCGAGACATGCCGGGGATGTCTCAGTATTATCGTGGCATGACAAGAAACGAGTCACCATGATTTCCACTTGTCATGATGCTTCTACTGCCTTGCCTACAGTCCCATCTGGACCTACACGTCGGCCAGTACCATTTAAACCGCAAGTGGTACTAGACTACAATAAATTCATGGGGGGGGTTGATCTTAAAGATCAAATGCTCGAGCCTTATTTATTAGAAAGGAAACGTTGTGCCAAATGGTTTATGAAACTATTTAAACGCCTTCTTAATATTTCTATTCTTAACGCTCGCACTCTTCTGCAATCATCCACACATAAACATCATGATCATTTAGCTTTCCGCCTTCAGCTTGTAGATTCAATCCTCGCCAATCATCTTTCGCATTGTCCCCGAAATCGTAGGCCTACTGCATCAATCAGTAGATCTACGCAGGATCAACCGGGTCGATACTCTCTTTCTGCACACTGGCCCGTTTTACTCGATCAAACTGAAGCCAGCATTGCGCGTAATCGCCTTTTTGCTAAAAGATGTGTTGTCTGCCTTCAGAGCGGCCGTAAGTCGCAGAAGTCGGCTTATTGCTGCGAATCTTGTGGCGTACCATTGTGCATAAATAATTGTTTTAAATCATACCATACAAAAGAGTAGATTAGGCTTTCTTCTTCATTAAATTCTTCCCAATTATTCATAAATAACTATTGTGAGATAGGTATTTTATGGAAACGGAGTGCAAGGTGAATTATGTTTGTGAAATAAAATTGTTTTGATTTTATATACATTTTATTATACTAATTGTTTTTACATGTTTTTATTTTTTTAATTTTTTTTTTACATTTTATTTTATATCCAAAGTAAAACAATATTTGAATAGATTGCATTTTTATTCACATACTGAATACCTTAAACACAACTGTCGGTAAAAATAACAATTATCGATAAAATTACGAAAGTGAAGAACTGGACATCCCTAGCAGTTTTAATGGTTTGCCGGGTCAAATTACAAGTGGTATTATTGTAAACATCTCGACCTCTTTCGTCAAATTGTTTATGTGGCTAAATAGCATAGGACCTTTATTGTTGTACTTTGTTTATATATTCGTATAATTCTTGTTATCCGACTCGCAGCATGGGTTTTAAACTTGTATAATAAACATACTGTTATGACCACCATTTGTTTTTTGAGCATATTAGATAGGTTAGACATCAATAAATCCATTACTTTTTACAGAATCATAAAATATGGTTTAATCGTCGAGTAATTATTATTTTTGTAAAGTACTAATTTCCGAAACTTTTGCTTGAGTCATCATAGACTTTTGACAATTTTGACACATTTTTGACATTTCGTATCCGGTACCTGAAAGGATAAGGTAATCAATCAATTTTGTTGATTAAGTTATGGCCAAAGACATTTTAATGTACTCTACTTACACAATGTCTTTGGTTAGTGCTCCGTCCATAGAATAATAACTAAAGTAAGCTCCGTCGCGCAAAGACATTGTAATGTATAAATGAGTGCCACGAAAGATGAGACTTAGCGAGTGTCAATGGTGGATAGCTTCAAATAGCTTGCGCAGGTACCGCGTCTCCCACGCTCTTAACGCTACCCCGATGACGATTGGTCCCTTACCCCCTCCAACCTCAATGCGCTAAACAGACCTATAAATCGAATACTGCGCAAGCGCAACGCAAACCATGTGGTGTGTCAACTTGACACACCACATGGTTTGCGTTGTACTTGTACCACGAAAGATGAGACTTGACACTGTCAAGTCTCATCTTTCGTGGTACAAGCTTACGGCCCGTTCACGACTTCGGTCTAAGCGGCGCGCGGCGCGGTGGGCGGGGCGGCGTCGGTGAGCGGTGCGTTTTGCACGCCACGTACCTCAGTAGCGGTTAATTGTAGCCATAGATTATACAGGTTGTAGCGGCCGCGGTGGACGTATTTAGGTAGTCGCCCCGCGCTTACGGCCCGTTCACGACCTTGCCGCTGTGAGCGGCAGCTAAGCGCGGGGCGGCGAGCGGTAAGATCAAAAGTATGAAAATGTTTGGAGCACGCCACGAGACGCCGCTCATAGCGAAAACGCGCGCGGTTTTATCCGAGCGAATCGCTACGGCGGCGCGCGGTGCGGTGAGCGGCAGGAACAAAAGTATAAGCGAATGAGTGCGACGCCACGAAACAGAGCGGCGTGGACAGCGGTGTAGAAGTGACGTACTCAGAGGCGTAATTAAAAACAAAAAAATAGTCAATTTTGTGGCGGTTATGGAAACCGAGGCATTTATTACAGACATTTTTAATCGACTGCCTATATTGATGTCAAAACATCCCCAACAAAAATATAAAAATATCTTAGAAAAAGGTTGTGGGAAGAAATTAAACAATTTTTTAATTTTTATATCTCTCATATTAATTATTATATCTCTATTTAATGTTTATATCTCTCATATTAAGAATGTCTTGTTTTAAAAATGTACTGCTTTCTAAACATAGAAGGGATAATTTTGATAACGCCATGATTTTGAGCACGATTTGACTACCTAAATACGTCCACCGCGGCCGCTACAACCTGTATAATCTATGGCTACAACTAACCGCTACTGAGGTACGTGGCGTGCATTTCGCACCGCTCACCGACGCCGCACCGCCCGCCGCGCCGCGCGCCGCTTAGACCGAAGTCGTGAACGGGCCGTTAGCTGCCGCTCACAGCGGCAAGGTCGTGAACGGGCCGCTCTCCGTCGCGTCGCGTCGCGCGTCGGGGTGTCGACGATTCTGCCAATGTCAGGGTTGGGAAAACAAATGTTATCAGTGGGGAAAATAAAAAACAACCCGAACGCAACATAAAACATGATACATCTTTTGAGCAACTTGTTTTTTTTTTAGCCGTTAAGGGTACAGTGCATTGAACAAACAAAGAAATAAAATAACAAGAAGGTAATCACTGCGTTAGCGTTCACGTCGTTCACGTACTGCATTTGACAAGGCAGAGCGGAGCGAGTGCTGCTGAGCACAGAACTGACAGAACAGTTATTTTACTCTAGGCGAGGAGTGCTGTTGCCAATGATGAAATCACATACCACTGCTACGCGTGTCGCGTGATGAAATATTTTAGTTCCATTTCAGGGGACTTTCTAGTTTCTTGCCAAGCTGTAGCCGTCGGCTAATGACTGGCAGTGGCAAATTTACGAAATATGACATGTCTTGAATAAAATGCAGTTGGAATTTGTATAAATCAATTAAATTTTAGTACCCGAGTTTTAAGTTTTTTGACGAAACTTTTAATGTCGGGTTATCGATCAATAAATAGCTGGGCGTGTTTCAGCTCTAATATTTCGAAATAGGTACTTGTGGTACATCAAAATATGTGGTCGTCTTCTTTACTTATTACGAATTAAACAAGGATAGCATTATTTTTGTGACAAATGTTCCAAATACTGAAACAGTTTTACATTTCATCAATAGGTGATGGTAAATGAAATCAACATTTATTTCTTGTAAACAATGGAAAAATAAGTGAAATACAATACTTGCTTTTTATATAAATACTTTAAGTGAAAGTTAAGTGATGTACGTAGATTTCAAAGATGTTAGGCCAAAGACCGAGATTTATTAAACCAGGTGCGTACTTAATATTTTGTATGTAGTAATATAATAATAGGTTATTTCACCGCTGTCATTTCGATGTAATTATTGTTTATGTTTAGTTTATGAATAACTAATTAATTTTACAACAATTAACTAAAAATAAATGCTATATTTATTTTCAAATCATATCGTGAACTCATTTCTCGAATCTCTCTTGATTTCACACGGGAAAGTACATGTAATTTGTTTAAAAAAAAAATGTTTACTAGTGCATGAACTAAATGTGTTAACACCTTCGAAAATTTACATTACAGGTGTCGAAACACTATATCCTACAAGAAATAAGGATGGTGCAGTAGAAACATTAGTAAATCCAAATGCGGACTCAGCCTTATCCATAGACGGTGATTCTCGAACCTCTTTTGTTTACAACCGATACCACCATTTACCATTGACGACACAGCGACAGAGACTACCTGTGTTTCAATATAGGAATCATATACTGTATTTGTTGGAGAGATATCAAACGTTGGTGCTGATTGGGGAGACGGGGTGCGGGAAATCTACGCAAGTGCCTCAGGTGAGTCTTGTTCCATATAGTTCAATTCTTTTACCGCGTTTTTGTAGTGGATATGATTTACAGGTTGATTATAAAATTCTTTATTTAAATTATTTAATCATATTTATAATTTTTCGATCCTTTGATTAACTATAATATAGCTTTAAGGTATCTGGTCCTCCTATATTGTTTCACATATAAGAACAACACCAGGTATTCTTCTTCTTCTTCCTGCCCTTATCCCATTCATATGGGGTCGGCGCAATGCGTATTTTCCTTCCATTCCTCTCTATTACTTGTCATCGCGGCATCCACTCCTTTCTTTCTCATATCATCTTTCACACAATCCATCCATCTCTTTTTCGGTCTCCCTCTGCTTATATACCCATCCACAGTCATACTAATTATAACTTGTTTAGTTATGTGACTTTCATCCCTCCTCATAACATGTCCATACCACGACAAACGCTTACCTCTTATCTTTTCATTCACTGGCGCTACTTTCAAGCTTCCTCTAATATACTCATTCCTTATCCTATCTAATCTCGTCACTCCAGTCATCCATCGAAGCATTCTCATTTCCGCATGCAATCGTCTTTCATCAGTCCCTTTCACTTCCCAGCATTCTGAACCATACATACCAGGTAGTCATTTCATAGAAATGTCTGTAAAAACCCCCATCTGCTCATGACATAAGGTTCGGCCCTCAGTACAGGACAGTAACATACTTTCTAGCCATAGCAACATTCACAAATTATAACAAATGTGTGATTCATGCTCAGTACTACTATTCCATCTATTGTACCACATTTTCTGGCAAATAACGATATTTGATTTGACAATTCAATCCATCAATTGTTTCCTTGGTAGTCCCCTTTTTCTATATCCATCCACTTTGAGTGTTCATACACAAAACATTCCTTACAATATTATCCTCAATTCCTCACTCTTTCACATCACATTCTCTTTTTTCTAATGTGAAAAACAAAATATAAAAAAGAAACAAATACATCACTATTCTAGTAGTTGTTTGGATGTTAAAAAAACAAAATTGTGTACATTATTGCTTAGTTAGTTAACTACTAGCTTCCAAATTAGTTGGCTTCATAATATTATTTATGACCAGTAAGCCTTTTAAATAATAATTAAGCTTTATTATTATAATAACTTCCGTGAGACAAATTCATAATTAAATAATAATAATTAAGCTGACAAAAAAAAACAACAAGCTATTTTTGAAATACCAGATCTAATGTATTTTAATGAATTCATGCAATCAATTTATAGCTTGAATAGAGTATATAAATGTCTTTTAAAAATAATAGACCTCGGGGACTTCTTAAGTACTGACTAAAGGCTTAAAAATAAAAATTATGTACTTACACATTATTAAGAATCTATTTTATTGTAGAAAATATTTCAAATTGTAGTAGTTATTTCGAATAAAACATGAAAAAACCCATTCATGAATTTTATTCATGGATTTCAGCTTTAGAAAGTTTCAGTGTTAGAGATTCTTGTTATTAAAAAAATAAGTTAATTTTAGGGTTGAACACATTTCCTACTGTTTTCGAAACTATAATTTTTCATTTCGGTTGCGGTTTAGCAGACATAAAAGTTTAAACCCACATTGACATTCAACAGGCACTATTTGATGGTCTGCTTGGAGTAAATAATTCTAAATTTACATTTTAATTAGTTGGAATCATCAAACACGTGTTGGACATTATCTTGCATCTATTACGCGTTATAATGATTCATAGTGTTTTAGCTATTGTAGATGCGTATTATAGTCCTCGTGTCTATTATCATATGCAAAAAATAGTTGGAAAATTAAAAGTGCACGCCTCATAATCTCATTCATTACAATAAAATTAAGATTATTTGTAAAAAATAATTAAACTACTACTCGAATTATACCGTGAAAAGTAATAGGCTTCTATTCCTCAAAATACTGAAGCCTATAAAAAAAACCAACCCGATAAGTGAGGTATTTCGTTATCGTGACCACAAGATACGGGATCCGATACAGACACACGGACGTCCAAGACAGAACTTTTTTAAACAATTTTTTAATTAGGTTAAATAATAAAAAGAGATAATAAAGATAAATAATAATAAGAAAAAATATCATGAGTGTTAAAAATTGTGTTTTTTCTCAACTTTTTCTATTTATCACTATTATTCACTTATAAAAGCAATAAAGAATAAAAAAAGTGACATTTTAAGTTGGAGAATCACACGATGTTAGGGACAAATTTATACCACTAAATGCGAAGTTTACTGTATTAATGATTAGTTTAAATACGTTTTTATATTATTTATTTATTGTGTTTTATTTAGAGGGGCTCGTGGCTAAGTTCAAGCCGTACGGTTTGACCGATAATACAGGTAAAGCCGCGCTCGCCGCTTGTATCATTTGTAAACCTATCGAGACCCCTTCGTGCCTCCGGAAAGCACGATAAGCCGTTGGTCCCGACTGTCATACAGTGTTCTTTGATAGTCGTTAAGTCATCTCGATACCTCCACGCATTTCAGACATAAAAGACTGACGAACAACAAAGTGATCCTAGCTATAAGGTATATCTTTAGAGAGATACGGAACCCTAAAAAGTAATCGGAAACTTTCTCAGTAAGCTATGCCAAGCATAGAATTATTGATGGTATTTCCTTCATCGTTAAAAAACACTTATCTTAGTCAGAAATAATGTTTATAAAAGGTGTTACATAAGTAGGTACTAGGTAGGTAGGTGCCTATTTTCTTAATTCAGTTTTTATTACTTTTTAACTGTTTCCTAATCTGGCAATTATTTTTCCTATTAAATATGAAATAACATTGTTACGTGACTTACATTTTAATATAACTAGGTGATGCCTGCGGTTTCGTCCGCGTAGATGTCGGTTATCGCGACCAAAAGTAATCATGACATTTTGATCCCGTTCCCGCTACCCATGGGAACCTATTCCAGGGATAAGAAAGTAGCGTATCTTCTTAATCAAATTAAAAAAAAAGATCGTGTTCCACTATAAATATGCAAAAACTCTATTATCATAAAACATGTTAGTTTCGGTTTCGCTCGTCATGTGCAGACTATGGTGACCAACCGGTAGTTTTTTTTTAAAGTTACTACTTGTAATGTGTTTCGTACACTGTTAACACCTCGTGTTCATCTAAATGCTTGTGTTACGAGTGGGTTCAAGTCGGTAGTGCAATGGGTGGGATTCGAACCCGCGACCACATGATCGCAATTCCAATGCCCTAGCCATTAGGCTACCCTCGCCACAAAGTTGTAAGTAGTGTCTTAAAAGTTCTACACTCCGTGGTCCTCATATGGCCTGGCGCCTTTTGAAGGATTCCCTCACAAAAAAACCGGCCAAGTGCTAGTCGCACTCGCACAGGAAAGGTTCTACACCATCACACACATTCCACACATTTATAAAAAGAAAAACAGCAAAAATATCACGTGTGTTACTTGTATGTAATAGGTATGTACCCCCTTAAATATTTGTTTTAAAATGTTAATTAATTTTTGTGTTTTTAAGTGAATATATTTACTTGAGTAATTATTCTGTGAGTGTTTCAAACTTCTACCTGTTCCGTTATCAATATCGTATCGAGCAAAAACGAGCAAACCATGTGATAATATATTATGATGTTCATAGATTTTACTTTGTTTCCCTTTCTTGTTCCAACTTCGAAATGTCATTAAGTCACCGGAAAATAAATAAATAATGTCGGCCTATAAACGTCCCACTGCTGGTACAGACCTCTTCCCATATAGAGAAGGAATGAGCATTGATCACCACGCTTCCTCATTGCGGGTTGACGATATCAGATTCCAATTTTCGGAATCCAGGTTCCTCACGATATTTTCCTTAACCGTTTGTCAATGAGGTCTTATAATGATTAAGAAAGTACATATAACTTTGAAAAAGTCACATTGGTACTTGCCCTGGTTCGAACCTGCAAGCATGTGCATTCGAATCCGATCTTTGAACCGCTAGCCCTTCACGACATTTTAAGTAAAAAAAAATGTTCGTAGCCTGTAGGTATTCGTTAAAAAAAACTGCGAAACAAGATAACTTTCTCTCATTCACAGCTTTTGTTTGCGTAGTTACCACAGAAATATTTCTTGCTATATAAACTATTGTAAGTAGGTACCTACAGGCTACATGACTCCGTCTACAATTTTTTTCGGGTATGTGCTGTTTTTGTTAGCAAAAAAAAAGAACTATCTATTGGACTCCTAAATAAACATGAAAACAGTTTCGTTGCTAAGTTAAAGTTTGCAAAGCTGTTTTGATAATTTGACAGAACTTTTGGCGGGAAAGAGCGCCGCCGTTGAGTGACGGATAGAAACATTGACCGCGTTTGTACCGCAATAGTGTTGCTATTGTAAGATTTTGCTTTATTCTGGGGTAAAACACGACGATAGTTTATGAAGTAAGTTGTTGCAGAGTATTTAATAATCTTATTTTAAATTCGCAATTATTTTTTGTATTTCACTAATTGTATGTAACCCCCAAAAATATATTCCTATATGTACTTACGTAAAATAAAGTTTTAGGTACAATTATGACTAAAATGCTATTAACCTAATTAGTTATGATTAATTATACAGAGTAAAAATCCAAAACTCATTAACCGACACGTCATCGTATGAATTATTGTTAATACATTACAAAATTACAATGCTAACTATGCCATTAGTAAATTATTATTAATCATTAGGCTATAATTATCATATCAAATTACTTCAGCGGTCGCCTTATCTTAGCTTCCATTTACGAAAGAAGAACAATAGTAAGGAATTGTCGAGGCAAGCACCTGCTCACCCCACTCTCGATCGGCAGTGAGTCGGATGCGGCGTCTCGTTGCGCACGCATTTTTGTAAACCGCTCCGCGACCAGCTGTGTTGTCGAACAATAATAAAAATAAATACGATATACATTCATGAAACAAACAGTTAAACAAAGCCAGTGTACTCGAGAACTGTTATGGTTTCCGACCAACTTGTTACGGCAAAACTGTTTTGATAACATATCCGGCGAGACCGATTGTGCATCGATTTTACTAAGAAAAAAGAAATACTTTGGGATTGAAGTGAAAAAAAGGTGATACAGTGAACTTTTGAGGTCGTTTTGTTACTATGTTAAGTGTACAAAGTGTTATTAGTACAAAATTACATCTGCCTTTATATACAAAGATTGTTGTTGTCGTAAAATTGTGAAGTTTGTGTGATTATTTTTAGAATTACGTGCGTGGGCTTACGTTGCCCACGGAACTAAATATTGCCGGGTTTGATCACGGTTCATGTGGCCGTTGTCTCGGGTGAGAAGCCCGACGCGTGCTAACCATCACAAGATTATAAGAAAAAATGATGTGGCCTTCATCGCAAGCGAGTAAAATACTGACTTTCCTACTTCTAGTCATTGTAGTGTATTGCATATGTATGGACACTTTCTTATTTATAAGGATACAAAATTATAAAATTGATATATTTGATGTTGAAACTAATGTTACTCAAGAAACTTCAACACATAGAGAAGCAAGAACGTTGCCGAACTACGAAGATGTAACGTGGGTGCCTTGTACCATAAACCCTTTATGCCATCCGACGGTGAAAGCACTCATGGTGGACCATATCAACCATTACATTTATGGGCCTTTGTGTGCGATAATGGATTTAGGTCTAGGCATTTCCGATAGCATGCTTTTAATAACGCCAAACATGATATCCTTTTTCCATGTTTTCATAGCGTTGATTGGCGCGAAATTGTTGACATGCCCGAATTTGGCCTCGAGGAGAGTCGGCGTGGTCCTATTCCAAATTCGAATGTTTTTGGATGATCTCGACGGTCATGTGGCTAGAGAGAGAAAACATATTAAAGGCGAGAGGTCCGAGGTAGGGACCATGGGTTACTGGGTGGATGGCTTTTGTGATTTATTAGGTGTTATTGCAATGATGATAGGAATAACTTTATATTTAAGAAACAACCCACCGAGACGCGGTTACAAAGGCACACCAGTCAGCACTTTGCCGTATCATCAATTAAAAGAAATTAATTCAACTGAAGATATAGAAAAAGATCATAACGCGGACAACGGGATATCGTATAAGACCAAAGTTACTTTCAAAAGGATAGTTCAAGTTATTGTTTTGTTTTCTGGACAAATGGTGCTATCTTCGTTAGCGTGGAACAGATATATAGATATTTATCAAGATTTATTAGAGAATTGTACTGAATACGACATTTTTAGAAGAGAAAGTATGTTTAAATCGGAGAAGTTTTTCTTCGCGAGTGCTATTTGGAGAATAACGAATCCTCATAGTTACTTACATGTGTTGTCGCTTGCAATATTTTGCGATAAAACATGGTGTTTTCTTAAAGCAGTCCATTACATTGGTTATCTAGGTTTAGTGGTAGCTGTTGGTACTTCAGAGTATTTAATCGATAATATTAGAACGTATGTTTTGAATGGGATGGATGGACGATGAGGAAAAATATTACATAATACTTTCGTGGTATTATTGATAAATGTTATGAGGTGCTCTTGTTATAGAAATAATGTTAGATAGGCAGTTGTTTCTTCCAAATTTTAATAGGTTAAACTTTCGATTGACGAATTTTAATAAAGAAAAACGGTTTGAGGGAATCGAATCGTTTTTACCAATGGTGCGATTGGTTTTTGGAGGTTGAATTCCGAACGTAATTATTGTGAGTTGGGACAAGAATAGATGTTTTGGTTCCAAACCAGTAGCGTTCTACATTGTTTATGGTATGCACTGTTTATATTGTCTATGTTTTTATATCCAGCCAAAGTGGCTTCGAATGTGTTTCGAAAAACGTTCGTTCTAAATAGAAAATTCGGACGTTAGGAAAATTGTATTGTTTAAATTAGAATAAGATCTCATTGTACCTATCACCTGTCATACTCTTGACAAAAGAAAGAGCCAATATAATTATGTGAATTGTCTCAAAACATTGTTAATTATTTATTGTATACTTCAGATTGTTACTGTAATTAATTTAATTTTATGCTTCATTCGTTCCTCTGATAATATTGTTTTAAATATTAATTGGTCTAATGAATCATGCAAAAAGTCTATATATGAAAAAAAAAAGTATTAAATCATACTTTTAAACTGGACGATATATTTTATTTTACTTACTTAATTAAAAACTACAAAATTTTATTTTATACCTTTATTATACGCTTGGTGTAATAGAATCGGTTATAACTGTGATATTTGTGGTGACCTAGTGGTTCAATGACCGGATTAGTATGCTCAAGGTTGTAGATTCGAGTCCTACCTGTCCTAGTACCACTGTGACGTTAACTTTTAAGTCATCGCGTTGCATGATTATAATAAGCTAAAAGCTTTGTGTGACTAAAGCTAAGTGTCTCTTTGAAACCACGATCGTTGCAACCCGGCTGAAACGTCAAGCCTTAAAAGGTAAATACATGTGTTTGCGTTAATTCCGTGACGTTATTATAACCTCTGTGACGTTTTTAGATAGGGATTGTTGGATTCCAGGAGGTTAACACTGAGTAACTGTAGAGGAAAACATGTAAGGAAACCTGGATTTCGAATTAGTATTTGACATTATTAACTTTAAAACTATCGCGTTGCATGATTTTAATAAAATTACGTCCCGGGAATTAACGCGAACTCATGCATTTACCTTTTAAGGCTTGGCCAGTGTAACCCGGCCGAAACGTCAAGCCTTAAAAGATAAATGCATGAGTTCGCGTTAATTCCCGGGACGTAATTTTAGTATTTGACATCGCCAACCCAACAATTTTTTTTTTAGCCTATACTGTCCCATTGCTGGGCAAAAGCCTCCCCCAAGGCCCTTCATACATCCTTATCCCGTGCAACCTCGAACCAGCCCTCGCGGTACCCAACCCATAGAATTTGTAAATTTAGATTTCATGGTTATGTTAATGTTTGTTAGAGATTTGATTAACACTATCCTTTTTAATTAAAAGGATAGTAGTTTTTTTTTTTAACCGGTTCTTTTCCGGCCTTAGCAGCGAATTAAAAATAATTACATGTAGTTTTGATCCTTTTATTAATAAAGAAAGAAAACTTTATTTGCATCCACGACGTACATAACACAAAATAATTTTTAAAACTAATAATAAAATTTTGCAGCATTTAAAATTCAAATTACTATTTTTGTTACCAAGTGGTATTTACTTATTTGGTTGATGGTAGTATAATTAGTAATAATAATATACTTACAGACAGACGAGTCATGAATATTTAAATGAACGTATACTTCCTACTTCTCTATCCCTATATTTAATTTAATACTAGTTTTTTCTCGCGGCTTCGCCCGTGTGGACGTCGGATATCGCAGAAAAAACATATAGCCTTCCTCAATTAATAGGCTATCTAACACTGAAAGATTTTTTCAAATCGGCCCAGTAGTTCCTAAGATTAGCGCGTTCTACCAAACAAACAAAATCTAGATAATTATGTGACTTAAATAAAATACCAAGGTAGCGGTTTAAGCCTAGGTGCATTAAATCCTACTGCTCAAAAACTGGTGATTCTGCGACAAATACAAGTTAAGTTTTTATTTAGTTTTTGAACCAAATGTTCGTAACTTCGATACCTCGGAAAAAAGTGTAGTGAGTTGCAGAAACTGCAGATATTGGTTGTAGTATCAGCGTAAGCGTTTTTTCTGTAAAATGAAGCCAAAAGGTTATTTAAGACTAGTTGTGCCCCGCAGTTTCCCCCGTTCCCGTTAACTTTAAATAAATAATATCAGCTATCTGCCAGTGAAAATCCAGTCTAAATCGACCCAGCCGTTTCAGAGATTAACCGCTACAAACAGACAGACACAAAAATTGTAAAAGGTTATATTTTGGTTTAAGTTTGTACCGTGTATGCACCCATATTCATTTATAGTAAAAAACGGTTATTTTAATATTACAAACAGACTCCTTAATTCTATATATCTGTAGTAACTTACTCTAAACTTTTTATTCAGTTTTGTCGCTTAAGAAATTAAAAGCAAAAACCTACTGATTTACACATTCCTCAAATATTTCTGCAGACGTGGTTTATCCTTATGGTAAGCATATAATTCAATAGATTATATCGGTATAGTATGTTTCATATATATGTATATCGTTTTCCTTAACCTAACCATAATACAGTGAGTCATGTTCTACAATAGGAATATCTTGTTTATCATAATATGGATAGCAAGTACCAACTTAGTTTCTCACGCGAGGATTATTAGATTTAAAAATATACCATGACTGGTACCTATTTATCCCTCGAGGTATATGGGCTATTTACTTGAGGGAAGTAGTTAGTTTAAAACAATGATTATATGATATCTTGAGACCACTGAAACAGAGCCTACAATATGGCAACTAGACAACAGATAAACAAACTTATATATTTCTAAAATAATATACATAAGATAAAATACACCAAGAAACAGAAAAAATTAATATAAGTATCAAGGTGATTCTGATTCACAGCAAAAGTTATTCCACTACGAGAAAAAACAGTATGTAATTAAAAACAAATTAAACATCTTGAATAGATATCAACTAATGAAGTAAATTGTAATTTAGTAACGTGAAACTCATTAAGAAGTCGGATTTAAATATTTTTTATTACCTAAACGTTAATAAGGAGAACAAATAAATAATTATGTTCTGTGCCATCCTTCTATGTCCTCTAGAGCAAAAATCTGTTCTTCTCGTTCCATCTCTCTTTGCGTGGTCTACCAATTTTTGTGAAGTCAAATCATTGCCATCTCCGTTTGGGCCTCCTGCAATGTCTGAAATCAATATTACAATATTTTTAGTCAAAAATAAAACCAAACTTTAAATGTTCCACACAGAGAAACAGTCTTTTCATGCTTCGATTCCGACGGTATCATATTGGCTAAGGCGTCGGTTTTGCGATCATGTGGTAGCCGGTTCCCAACCCACCCATTGAACTACTGACGTGAGCCCTCTCGTAACACAATCATTTGGGATAGCAAGAATACTAGTAATGTGCGACCCACAACGATGGTAGATAAGATTTTTTTTAAAAAAGAACAAATATTGGTCATCATCTTTACATACTTCCGTTTGAAAATGTTTCGTAGTGGCTGTATTCAATTCCGAAATTCATTTTTTTTAATAGTCCTCAATTGTTCCCACTGCTGGGCAAAGGCCTCCCCTTTCTCCAAACCTCTTTTTGTGCGATTTCTGGCCACGAGCGCCCCGCATAACTGACTAAATTGTCACACCACCTTCGCCGTGGTCGACCTCGACGCCGATGTCCTTCCTCCGGCGTCCAGTGGGTAACGATTTTTACCCATCGGTCAGGCTGCATTCGCGCGACGCGACCAGCCCACTCCCACTTAAGTCTGGCTGTTTTTTCTCTGAAATCTGTTATCCGTGTTATGGAGCGCAGCGTGGTGTTTCTAACTTTTAATACACTGAATAAATTTGATGCAAACCACAAATTCAGTTTTGGATGTTGCGCCAAGCTTTTGAACGGTGACACGCATCGTTTAATGTAGGTGAGCAAAATTGACGGTCTGGAACACACAATAGAGCTATTGTCTTCAGACTATGATGAAAAGTATACAATATTATTACAATAATATGTATCTCTTACATAAACATTAGATTCTGCCCAGCTGCGGTGTTTAAGTGGTATACCTAAGGGACATTTCTTGGTCCTGTTACGGTCAATCTGTAATAACAAATTTTTCGTGCTATGGGACTTTTGACTGGTTGCCCAAATCCACATAAAACTTGCACATAAAAAGATCTGTAATTCCCTCTGTTTTTCTCAACACCAGGTTCCTAAGTGCACTGACTGTGGCAGCACTTTCTGATCTTTGGTTCCTAGTTTGGCTACTGCCTTTTCCCAAGCTGCATTGGGGACTTCTTCCAGTCTTACCAGATTTAGCTGAATACCGTACATTCCCGATAAAACAATTCTACCCAATTTCTGTTACGATAGAACTCGTCCCTGGTAGAACTAAAATAAATATGTTATTAATTATTTCACCCGTTGGATATTGCTACGGTTCCACTTAATTATCGCAAGCGGGAAGTTTGATATTCAATTTCCTGTACGGATAAATAGATATGGTAGTGGGGGTTTTGTGTTTTCTATACATAATACAAAAAAATCTAATTCTTTATTTTTATAGTTCACTGATCGATTTAAATTAATTTATGGTTCTGGCACCGTAGCTCGACCGCATGGTTCGATCAGTCAGATTACGTGTTTTTTTTCCAGATGGTTCGATTTTAGAATCTTACCAGGCGAATTGCTAAAATTAGATTTGGGAAAACGACAATTTATTGTGCAATATAGGTTAACAACAGTAAGTATTAGTAAAAAAAAATAATACTGTATAAAATCCACAACGTTTCCACAGATTACTTGTGTAGAGTAGATGCAATCTAAGTATCGACTAAACAGAATCTTACCTTTTTTTACGGTGAGAAAATCTCCTGACTTCGATCCACGCCGAGGGCATGGCGTGGATCGAAGTCAGGAGACATGTCGGACCTTAACCGACTAAAAATACTCTGGTCCTGACCCTACCTTAGCCAGGCCTCGGTCCCCGAAGGACCCCTTCCAAACAGAATCTTACCTGACTTGAAACTTATAGTTTCTTTTACTTTTACTATATAGGTACTCAAGCTACGTACATTTTTATTCTGTTCAGATAAAGATTTCTGATTTTTATAGAATTAATTACTTACTAGAGTTTTTATCCATTAATTCCCGAGATCATAACATATTAATACCTGCTACTGACAATAACAAACACAAAAAAAAATTATCCACTTTGGTGCAGTCGTTTGGGAGTTATGGGCTTAGCAACATATTTCATTTTTTTTTTATAACTAGCTTTTCTCGCGGCTCCGCCCGCGTGGGCGTCGGTTATCGCGGCAAATTATATCATAATTATAGCCTTCCTCATTAAATAGGCTATCTAACAATGACATTATTTTTCAACCACCAGGTTTCAGAACCAGTAGTTCCTGAGATTAGCGCGTTCAACCAACAGATAAACTCTTCAGCTTTATAATATTAGTATGTTAAGTTTTACTTATTTAGAGATGGCAGAAGTAGGTGTGCATCTAGCACACAAGCAAGAGAAAAAAACAGGCTTAAACCCAGCAGTGGGCAGGTATCGGCTATCGTAATGATGATGATGATGAAAAAAATGAAACTATACCTACAGACCCTATCATAGAGAAATCAAAATTCTATAATGCACACATTATCAAGTCTAAAACACAGCTGATTAAAATAACATGGCATTGTAATAATACTTTAGTTTTCGAAAGTACGGGTATAGAATACCGGTTTTGACTTCATAATAACACGTGTTTTTAAAACATGACTATTGAATGATATTTTGTGCATACTAAGTACAATTACCTACATTAAAACAACACAAAATGTACTCAATATCCTCCATAAGTTCTTTAAAACCTCTTGTTGCAGACGTAATCATTCACATATTAAATTGTTATATGTGAATTATTACATCTGCAACAGGAGGATTTTAATACCTACTTAGTTGTGTTTTAGTTTATTTCAGTGTATTTTCCTGTTTAACTTGACTAGAGTAAATACCTACTTGTGGTCGTCTAAACCTTAGTCATTGCGCTGATAACTATGGACTAGATTTTTCCTACGTAAGCGTATTTATTGGGAATCCCTAGATAAAACGACGAAGTGAAGCCCTTTTACTAATTAATGTCGTCTCTATACCTTTTTTAGGTTATTCTTGAAGATCTCTGGGGATGTCGATGACCTTTGTTGCCTAAACATCACGTGGACCACTTGCCTGAAAGAAACAATATACTAAACTACGCCCTATAGTTTTGTCGACCTGTTTACCTACGTAACGAGAAACGAAACAAAACCTGTTTTCCGTTGTAACGAGAAGTTAGGCGTCAAACAGACAAGCAGAACTAATCTTTCGACAGAGGCAACTGCTACTAGCGACAAAAGCTGCTGTTAAAGTATTTGACCCTGATTGCTCGCATTGCATGTCGAGGGCAAATGCCGACCAATGGCGGCAGTTGCAGTTGCCTCTGTCGAGAGCTGAAGTTGGCTCTTCCAACAACAATATGCTGTTTATCAGTACGAGTCCTTAAACTTCCTCGAAAGATAAGCTATGAAAGACAAAAATATTTTTCAAAGCCTATTCCAAAAATTTATTGAGGTTTGAGAAAACTTTTTACAACCATGAATATTTGGCATTTATTTCTCTTTTCTCCCATTTAAACTAAATATTATGTACGGATTTATGGAATATGCGAAAGATAGTTCTGGTTTACTTGGTAAAATCTGGCATTTGTGTAATGTAAGAAGAACAAACTTACATAAAGGCGGATACTACTTTCGCGAGCTATTCGCAGCACACGGTGCTCTTCGCACTATTCGGTATGTGGACGTTCATATTCGTAGCGATGCAATGTAAACTTACTGGGCAGTTTTTTCTCTAAGTCCAAACAAAACACAACTTGGCATACCCGCAGAATTTAGTTCAAGTATCTAGGGTCGCCAAATCTTTATTGTCTTCTGAGGGTCACCGGGTAATGTTAGTCAATACAAGATTACTATAAAAGGAGTGCGTATAGTCATCTCGGTAGTAAGGTGCATAAAACTGGACAACTTTTCCCAAAAAACATGGATCGAAATCTTAAACTGGAAAATGAACTTTTCATACAAAGTGACAGGTCACGTGACTTGTTTCTATGAAAAGATGATTTTCAATTATAAGACTTCAACTCATGTTTCTTGGAAAAAGTTGTCCAGTTTTATGCACCTGATGACCTCTTTGAATATACGCACTCCTTTTAACCTAATCCTGTATGATTTAGGCCATTTAACATTTTTTACTTAAAAATATAGTAAGTCGAATTAGATAAAGCCTCTCTTAACTCTAAACGGAACATAACAGCACATTAATCGCCTGGACTTTGTGAATAAGGCTGGTTCGGTGCGGCGTGCATGGTGAGGCGTGCGCGGCGCATGCATCGCAATATCTGTATCCACCTTAAGTGGATCGTCAAAACACTTCGTGATAAATTTTGTGTTTGGGTTACTAGGCACTCTAAAACTTATCCGAATATACCTCAGGCGTATATGAATATTTGTTAGGCTATGATAATTTATGAACACTTCGGAGTTTGGTCTAGACATAGCCTAGATAGATTTGTTGAAAATGTAGCAATTTCTGATGGTTGATGATATTGGAGTCTTCTAAAAAATGAAAAAATGTATCAGCCAGATATTATCTGTGGGGCAAAGTGATTTTAAGTTAGAGGTTTAAATTATTTCAAACCATACCTTTGTAGAGAGAACTTCAGTAGTTCAGTCATCAATAATTCCACCATAATTCAGTCACGTTACATTTTCCTTATATTTGTGCCTTCAATATGTATTTATTTAATTAATAAACTGCATGGGTAAGTTGTCAATAAATATTTAAAATATTTAGACCATTCATTTCACAAAGAAATCTTGTGTCAAACCAATTCAAGTACAACATATTTGGGTTACTTCTACTAGGTACTCATACACAGAAAACCCTTTTGTACTTGTGGGGCAATATTAGCAGGTTTGTAGTTCTTAAACCTTGGAGTCCTCATAAACTAACATACAAAACACGTCAAAGACGTACCACTAACATAAGCGTAGCAAAAGGCCAGTTGTTTAAAAAAGCATAAATTAAAGTGCCTTGTTTGGTTAAGGAGGTTTTAGTGTCGCTTCGGCCATTTGAGGTCGCTAAGTACACGTGTGCGATACCCATGGAATGTCGGCGTCAATGTTAGTCAATGCCATCGAATTTTATTCCCCTTTATTCCTATATCCCATGAGGTCGTTAAGTCGAAATTTCGATGGTCTCTGCAACACTATCGCTCTCTGAAATCCTACTAATATTATAAATGTGAATGTGTGGAAGTTAGGATGTTTGTTACTCAATCACGCAAAAACGGCTGAACGGATTTGGATGAAATTTGTCATGCATGTAGCCTTTGACATGGAAAAGAACATAGGCCACCTTTTATCCCGATTCCTTAAGTGGTTCCCGAGGGAAAATTGTTTTTTTTACGACCTAAGCCGTGGGCAGACATCTTTGTAATTTGGTATTTTTCTCTATTACAGCGCAAGCTATACACGGGTGAAAATTTTATTCCATTTTTCATTAATTTCACATTTTTATTTCGTTTTGGACCCAATTCCGAAGTCCACGCAGACGAAGTCGCAGGCAGAAGCTAGTGATGAAATATAATGCAAGCGAATTACTTTTGCAGCAGTTAAGTTTTGAGCATAATGAAACACGAATTATATTCACACATTTTCCCAAAAACACATTTTAACTTCCATAGCTACCTTTTAAACTAAACTCTTAAAATAACCGATCGGATATCATTTAATTTAACTTTCGCCTGACTGTAGTTTAAACATAATTAAGTAGTTCAAACAAGTATTTTTCATGGTCACGATCAAAGCCCTCAAGGCTGTTTGATAACACCTGATGCAACTTTATAAATATTCCACTGCAGACTTTCTTCTCATGGAGAAGGGATAAGCAATGATCAGCCCGCCTCCTTACAGCGACGTTGAATTAATTTGATTGTCGCTGTCTGCGTTTACTTTTTTTATTTCCTATATACTTACCATTTACCTAAGCGTATGGTAATTAGGAAATTCGTAGGCTCAAACTGTACTGTCTGTTGTATTGATGAAATAAGCTATGCTATTTTACTTGCTTATGAAGACTTGATTTTAACTTCAATTGTTATGGTTTTCAAAGAGCTGGCCAAACCTCTTGTTGACACTTCGCGCGACCCAATGGCTGGCTTTTACCCTGGACGGAGAGTAAGCATTGCCATACAACGTGGCGATGCAGCTAGCATTTTGGGCACACTTCCGGTCGACAGCGATGCGGACGAATATTTTGACGCCATTTTTAGATTTTAGTTAGGTTAATGTGTCTAGTTATTAGTCGTTTTTTATACATACATATTATTGTGTTCATGTTTAGTTTTTGTTTTAAGTAATGTGATTTTATTTATCGAAAGTCTTTAATGTTACATATTTGTTTTTGTGTACAATGTCGTAACGTTCTTAAGAGAGGAAAGTTTGAGAGCCTCATAAAACCATTTTAACTTGCGTCGTAAAAATTAAAAAAGGATTACAATGAAGTACAATACTTTGTCGTAGTAAAAACACATCAATTCTTAGTTTATTTACTCTGAAAAGCGTCCGTGAGCATGCTAACTACTCTACGGTCCATTGTCTATGGGCACTTGAGATAACCTCTAACAGCCTCTTATAAGATTATCTGATACACAAAACATTATTGTTACTTATCTCCACTTAACAATGAGTCATTACGTGTTCGATAATTCAGTGACGATTCTTGGGTCTTTTAAGGCATTTTTTTCTATAGCCTACGGACTTTTCTAGTTGATGAATCATTATATAATGATCGATCTGATTACTCACATATATGGAACTGAGTTTTTTACTGCGTTGTAGTACATTCACTAAAATACTCGCACACGAAGTGTATCATATAACAACATAAAATTATAACAGTTCTCAAATCATGTATATATTTTTGAGTTTCAACAAAAACTTGTCGCTAAATAAGTTTTACAATATCGCTATGTGTATACATATTTATGCTCGTGACTGTACTCCCTTTAAATCTTCATAATAATATCCTCCATTGTAAAATTTTTCATATACTCAGTTTTTCATCTCAAGCATTTTTTTGCCTTGTTATTTGCTTCTGTAAAAATGAAATAAAAAAATACTTATACGAATACTCCAATACAGTAAGCTTATTCAACAAATAAATACGTGTTTTATCTTTGATCTTCAAACCAAAAACAAGAGGGTATGAAGTGGCTTTTGAGAATCTCAACTCAAAATTAAGTAATATAAGAACATCAATTTTCATTTATTTAGCCGGAGTTTTTCATGTCATAAATAAACTTTATCTCCGTTATCCAAGGTCTTAAATCTAACTCCATTTTAATTAGTTTTATTGAGATTTATATAAAAACTAGCTTCTGCCCACGACTTCGTCTCCGTGGATTTCAGAATGGGGTCCAAAAAGAAATGAAAAATGTGAAAGTAGCTTGCGCTGCAATAGAGAAAAATGCCAAATTTATAAGCTGTCTGCCCGCGGATTAGCTCGTGAACAATTTTCAATTTTTCCTCAGGAACTACGTAATTAATCGGGATAAAAGGTAGCCTATGTGCTATTCCATGTCAAAGGCTACCTGCACGCCAAATTTCATCCAAATCTCTTCAGCAGTTTTTGCGTGATTGAGTAACAAACATCCACACTTTCACATTTACAATATTAGTAGGATTACGGTGGGCTTAGCCTTGTTCCTTAAATAGAGCAGGCTTGCTATAATATCGATCGCATTTCAATCACATGTTTCTCAGGGTCGTTCTAGATTTTTTGTGGATGCTGATTGTGACCTGGTTATAGCTACTGAACTGTTTTTATCTCGGGCTGCGTTTTAATTTGCATTGGAGCGTATGGTTTTAAAGAAAGACGTAGAGAAAACAAAACGGTCTAACTTTATAAGATGTTCTCATAATTAATATCTATCTGTTTTAGTAGTATTACCTTAGTGACAGGTACAGTAGGCTACTTAAAATTGAGTAGCATCTCAATATTTCATCATGAGTTTGGTAACATGAGAATGCCAGTGTTCTTGAAATCTTGAAATAATAATTTCAAGATCTTAGCTTTTTTCCTAAATTTGTTTGGGTCGGTTTTCATTTTTATCCGTATTCAGAAGAATTTATATTTATCAGTACTTTTTTATTTATGTTCTTTTGTGTATATTAGAAATAGCTTTTGAATGTTAAGTTTTTGGTTTTATCAGACAAGAATCTATAAACGATTTAGACTGACGTCATAATTATTTTCAATATTAATGGAGTATTATCATCTAAATATAGCTTGTAATCCATTAAAAAATACAACAAAACCGGGTCAAGTATGAATTTGACTCACGCAATCGTTTCTATGGCGTTTAATTTCTATAAAAAAATAAACACATTCTATTAGAAGTACAACTGCCCGATCATTATCCTATTCGTCCCTGATCGGCGACCGGTCGCCGCATTACAATAGAAAATCAATTGTGTCTCATTAGCGGTGATTAGAGAGATTAAGGATATTTTATAATAGTAATTGTACCAATACAATTTACTTTCTGCACATATATTTTTTTTTTTTTAATTTTTAAAATTAATAATAATGTGGACAACATCACATACATTTCCCCGAAACCAAAGTAAGTAGCTAAAGCACTTGTGTTATGGAATCAGAGACAACGAAGGTGCCACAAACACCCAGACCCGAGACAATGTAGAAAAGTGTTTTTTCTACATTGACCCGTCCGGGGATCGAACCCGGGACCTCAGAGCTGGCGACACCTTGAAAACCGGTGTGTACGCCACTCGACCACGGAAGTCGTCAATTATATTTTATTTCATTCTAAACAACACTAAAGTCGGCTACCGACGGTGCGCGATATTTCGGATCACCCTGCACGACCGACGACTACAGACAACCGCACAACGTGTGAGTTTTGAGGATTGAATCCTATTTCAACTGGATTAGGGTATAATTCAAAGCGGCAAACTGGGGCATACGATACTTATCCCATCGTCGGTGTAGGCTGCTCCGCGTCCGTCCTCAATATCAGCTTTAGATGTTGTTAATGCCAGGATAACATTAGTACCAACTAATGTAATAGCACTAACTTTGTGCCTTACTTGAAATTTGAAAATACTAGGCAAATTTTTAAGGGTCACACCTACTTTTGGTCACATGCGTTAAGCGAGCCGGCATGGCGGCAGCACGTCACACGGTGATAGTTGTCGCAGTGACCTTTTGTACCACTTTGCCATCCGTGCAGTCAAATTCGTTGTTAGCATGCATAGCACCTTGTTTACTAAGTCCAATTAATTTACGTGTTGGGTATCTCTTTCAACTTAAAGTCCGTTTCACGAAAGAAGTCCCACAGACGCGGCGCTAGTGTCAGTCATGCTACAAAATTTTAGACATGCATCGTCGCATCTGTTGACAATATAAAGTTTTTAACCGGCAACTTTGTTTTCGCAGAAAAAACACTAAACCATCCAAAGGAAACATATAAGTTTTATATCTATCGTTTTCTGAGGTTAACGCGAATGTTGGCTATTGAATTAATACTTCTTGTTAACGGCCTCTATCGCGGTTTGTTTTGATTTTATTTTTCGTCGTTTCAACGCCTTTGCTGGTGTCATGGTCACGGGCAGACTGAGGTGGTACAAGTTGTAGTTACAAAAGTATGTCATATGTTAACACCCATTTTTGTGTCCTATTTCATATCAATCTGTTGAGTGGTTTTAATAATATGACGAGGAATAAACTAACAAACTTTCAAATTGAGAATATTCGTTAGATTTTTATTTATCACCTCCAATGAGCACTTGAGTTAGTTTATTTTGAGGGTCAAAAGCAACCCTAAAAGTGAATTATCCACCCCATTGTATAGACCCTATCAATTGGATATTATGTAAGAGTTTGTACGGCTTCTATAACAGATAGGGTTTCTAGGTGAGCCCCTATAATACCACTTGGATATATTTTTTTAAAAAGCTTAACTGGCAAAGAATGGCTTATAGAATTAAATCGAGAATCAGCCTTTGAGTCTAATAGCTTTCATTGCTCTATTAGTTTAAATGCTACTTGATTTCTTGATAGAGTAAAATCGATTGTTAAAGTTTGTGAACTTGGTTAGTTGATCTCTTTGACTTTCGTTGACCATTTGGAAATTATCAACTCTTAGTTAGCGTTGTGGAGGTTGTGTTTATTGTCAGCTTGTTATGCATTAAGGAACTCAAATGAGCTTAAATTTTTTCGAGTGCTACTTCCTTTTGAAACATTGGTAAGCTTCTTAAATATATCGAGTACTAGAAAAATAAAAAGAACTACAATAGGCTGGATAAAGTGCAAGTTGCTCATGAGCCAGGCTTTTGGGATAAGAAGATTTCTCTTTTTTCGTTTTCCTTCGGTGCACATATAAAAATTACTACGACGCCTATTGGCGTAGTGTTTAGTGGCCCTGACTGCTAGGCCCGGTCGTGGGTTCGATTCCCACCCAGGACAAATCTTTGTGTGATGAGCACGATCATTTGTTCTGTGTCTGGGTGTTATTAATCTATAATAAGTGTGTACATATTATTATGCCTATTATGTAAATGCCTATATCAAAAAAATAATCATTATTATCAAAATACCTCTTTACGTATTTCCAATGTATTTTATGGTATAATAAAACACTCTATAAAGAGCTGTTAAACGTTATATTACTTTCTAAAGCTGTTTCACCTTAGTATGTAACCAGAAATATAGGTTGTGTCAGGGCCGCGACGCGGACCAAGATATATCTATCTACCTTTATACCTGCCTTCACATTCAGGTATTGTCAAGATTATAAAAGTAAATGATACTGACAAGACAATAGTTATTTATATACATTAGTAGATAATCATGTATGTAGGAGCAAACTGAAGCTGGCGGTTGCGTGGTACTGCAGGTGGACTTGGACCAACCCTCACCGATGCACCATGCGAAAAGTATCGTCCATGGTACCGCAGACACGTCTACACAGATGCTGGCGCTCTGAAGTATACCCTAATATGGTTGCAATAGGGTTCAACTCTCAAAACTCACAGAAATTTACTAATCTACATTCAAATGGTTATAAAAGAGACTGAAATAGTAAAATGCAAAAGCTAAGCCTACTTATAAAGTGTAGGAACGAGCATAGATAACTAAGCTGGCTTACATTGGCTTAGCGTTTGATAAAATTCATCATCACAATTATCTCCTTTTATACCGTTCAGAGGTGAATTTGAATGAAAAAGAAAATATGTTTTATTCTGTAGTAGGTTAGGTAGGTTTTGCAGTGTAAACGAAAATCAACGAACTATTGGGTTAACTCGATAGATATTGCAATCTGCAATTTTTCTGTTTCTTTCCTATCGTTTATTATTTGTTAGTTATTTCATGTTTATATCACCTCAGATAAGGAAATGGGTTGTTTTTATAGCTCTATTAAAGTCCAACCGTAAAATAATTTCACGTTTATTTGTTTTTTGTACATAACGTCGTCGTGTTGAATGCGAATTTGTACAGATGAGAAAGGGATTTCCGATTTTATACAAATTGTGTGGAACACTGTTTTTGAGTTCCATGGATGTATACAGGATTATTTTTTATGGAGTGCGTATATTCCACGAGGTAATCAAGTGCATTAAAACTGAACAGCTTTCCCCAAGGAACATGGTCGAAATATTAAAATTGAAAAATGAAATAGTTATACGTACTTTCTAAGTGTCAGGTCACGTGACTTATATTTGATGAAAAATACCTATGTTCCTTGGGAAAAGTTGCATATCTAGCATGGTAATGATCATTAAAATTTAACCTTTGTTCCCGATTCAGATTTTTTAAGAGATGACTTCGAAATCGAAAGCTTAAAACTCATGTGACTGACTGTTGAAGAAAATATCACCATTCTGGTTTCGTTACCAACCAGGGTTCTTTTTTATCCTACAAACTGTTAACTACCATTAAAGTTTAATAGCTTCCAACTGCTTCTAATAAGTATTTTGTATACAATCTAATCAAGATTTAGATTCTTCATGAAAAATGTTTCAGTTCGATTAACTGGCTGATTAGCGTGATTAATTAGCTTGAAACACCCATGCATGACGTAGAGGTCAAAGAGTAATAATTAATTTGAATTAGTCACGACAATATTTTCGGTTTTGTTTTCAGTTCATTGAGCACAAAAAAAAAACAAAATTCAACCCAACTAGGTTGTCTCTGACACGAGTTGGCCACTGATACCCGGTTAAAATCGACCCGCAATAATTTGAGAATGGCTTCCAAATGCCTAGAACTCTACTGCCAGATACGATTGGCTATTTGCCAGGTGACGTCATAAATCGTCCTGATGGCCTTGACTTGACCAAAACTGTTGGCTTTAAGTACTGGAACGTGGAAACTAGATCATAAAAATGGAATATAGTAAACTGTACCAATTTACTGAGTTTATGTAACTATATGTTATTATCTTTAGTCTATGGCCATTTTCACACCAATGTTGAGGTCAGCTTCCAGTCTTGCTGAATTAAACTAAAACTAGAATACTGATTTTTACATGGAGCTCTTCCGTTCACCATGGAGCGACCGCTTATCTAACTTCTAAGAATCTATTTTTTACTGGTTAATACAGTGTAAGAACTGGGCGAGATATAGACCAGTAAGAAGATATTATATTTTTTGAAATCTCTAGAAAGTTTCATAATTTTCCCAAATTCCGTCATCGATTTACCGCATCCAATTTAGTCATCACATCATCTTTTGTTTTGTCAATAATAAACTTATATTTAAATCACGAACAGATAACTATAACATGTACCTTCAGGGCTGAATTCACTTTTGTGAACTAAGTAAGAGCCACTAGGTATCAATCCATTTTTTTGGAATTAAATGTTGATTCTTATAACTTTGAATTGATTCATAAATTTTTTAGCTCCTGATACTCCAGATTGTAACTAAATAATGAGAAGTAAACGACTAATACCTATGTAAGGAAAATCTGCTTTTTGTTGATCGATAAAATGATGTCAGAATTTCACAGTCTGGTGAGAATCCTACACGTTTCTTTTGCGCCTACACACTACTTATGCATCTGGAGATTATTTATCAATCTTGCGTTTAGTCATCGTTAGCTTATAATTGGTCTAATTGTCTGGATTGTGACCTCAGACCATTTTAGAGACATATGTCATCGATTTAATAAATGGGATCATTTTTAGACCTCTGGAATTCGGGGCAAACGCCTCTTCGTTACCCATGACTAATATCCATAACGGTTGTCCTAGTGGTTATATTATTTTCTATATATTATTTTCTGACTATGTAACGTGATAACGCTTTGTTTCTTATTTTACTTAAAGATTGAATGGGGTATGTAAATATGATTAAGAAGTCTAATTATGATACCTTGGGCAATGAAGTGGATTTCAGCGTCAGACAGATTTTTAACACCACTGAATTGACCTAACAAAATATTTTTGTATGATCTTGAGGTAGTGAATGATAAAACGATAACTATTGACCCCAGAAATTTGCATGCAGTTACCTTTAATTATCATCATAATCAATGTAGTAATAACCGGTGTTTTATTAGATTATTATGGTTTTTGCAGAAGAATGCAAATTCCAATGAGAAATCATTTTATAATTATACTGTTTAGTGTGGCCAAATGTTTTTGCGTCAATATTGATTTCGTCACTGGAAAATATTAGTCAACGTTTATCTAAAAGGTAACAGCTGAACAAATAACATTATTTTAATTACTAACTCTTTATTTTTGGTAAATAATTTAGCCTTGATGGAAATTTTGATTCAACTGTAGCTCAATTATTTTGCATATAGAATAATGTATTTTCGCGGTGAAATAAGTCACGGGTCGTAGATGAAATTAAAAGGACAGAAAATGGGAATTAATATTTACGGTATGCAGGGTTTTTACTTTTCTTAAGCGATACAACATAATTTAAACTACGTCGAGTCTTTTCGTTGCCTATACCGCAGAGTCTGAAGTCTTCAACCAGTGCGTCCTGCCTGACATGACCTACAGCGCCAAAATGTGGACACTGTCACTATCTAGTTTTGGGATCAGGAATTAAACGGACTCCTTAATCATGAACTCATTACATTATTAATTAATTTTTAAAGATTTCCAAATACAAAGAGGTTTTGGTTTTTAGTTTAATTTTATATATCTTTTTTGAAGCACAAAATTAAACCTTCAGCTTTTGATATCATTCAGATTCTATTCTATGAGTATTTGACGCAAACGGTTCGAATCGATAGAGCCCTCATTATAAGAATTGATCCAATAATTCACACGCCATGTTGTACATGGGGTTGGCGTTGTGTTTCATGGTAAATTAATGATATGACTTTACTTGTTTATTGAATAGGGAGTGCTCAATGTTATCCTTCCATTGTAACATGAGTTACATTGTGGGTACCTTGTAATTAATATGATTATTTTGAAAAGGTGAAGGACAACAACACTTGATTAATTAATAACCCAAGAGACATAATTATTTAGTCCTTGAGTATATAGTATTGTTCAAAAGCTGTTCTTTCTTTCAAGCTTGTGAATTTGCTCGACCAATCAAATGGCATAAGTACATTTGGAATTCTCAGTCCAGAAATCGAACGTAAATCTTTTTTTAATAAGTAACTGTTATACGACGTTGTAAAAATGTGATTGCCTGATATTGAATACATTTAACCTTGTGCATATCCGGTATGCCCACTTCTTGTGCACCACGACATATGAGTTGTACTCTTGACATAATATCTTAAGTAGACTTATCGTCCACGTCTGCTTAAGATTTGAGTTCTGCTTAAGGTTTGAGTTTACCCGCAGCTTCACCGGCATCGACAATAATTTATGGGTCGCAAATTACTAGTCATCCTATTAACCCCTCGTGCTAATCTAAAGGTCTGTGTCCAAATAATCGGCTATAAGTGTGGCATATGAGTGCGGCATTTGCCCTCAAACCATGGCCCTCTTAATGAACTGCCCAGCGTGCCCCAACACCTGCACACGCGAAGATCTGTACAACGCCACCGACAATGCTGTCTGCGTGGCCGAGTACTGGTCTGACAAAATATAAACATCATATTGCCATTGATCGACACGCTAAGAAGAAGAAGAAGTGTGGCAGTATTATCAGTTCCTTTTACGCTAAACTTTCATATGTTTTCAATATAAAACTTCTCTATATCTTTTCTGTGCGTGTTCAGGTCCACTGCTGCATATATTATTTATGCCTCTTGCTCTTCAATGTGTTCTCGATGCGGCGGTTATAGTATACTATATTCCCTATATAATTTTCGGTGATAACGTAGCTTTTATTTATTTTTTAACAGTATCAGAAGTTTTTAAATCGTGTACTTTGGCGTCGTCGAATCAACCGTTGGACGCCCTTTGCTTGAAAGCTGTAAGTACCTCTTGACTCGTTTCCTAAACTTTTGAGACACAATTCGGAACTTTTCAACAGCTATGGACTATACAGTGTGTAACAAAAACCCTGTCCGATCCCTGAGAGTATTATTCGGTATCGTACTGCTAACACATATACGTAGCCATGAAATGGATTGGAGATTATTATTTTTCCCCAGTGAAAATAATTAAATAAAAATAAAAACTGATCCAAGGCAACAGCAACACTGACCGCTCCTCAAAGTTCACGTACCTACTACCTACAGTTTTAGGTCAAAGAAGCCGCCTGTGCGAGACGGTGCATGAACTTGCTTTGTCGCATGCCGCCAAACAAACTTACCTATAACGAAATAAACCTTGGCTACGTTATACCTTTACCTACGCGTACGGCGTAGGTATCAGCTGATATTGGTTTGTGTATATTAGGCGTAGTGATCCGGATTTTATAATTGACTCTCTTTATAAAGAAACAAATAATTGAATTAATTGTAGCCCTGAAAAGGGCTTTTTTATAAAAGCGATTTGCTTTTGGCAACGACTGCAGATATCATTATTCATCAAAACATTCACTTATTGTTGCTGCACATTTCGGCGATCGTGTTCCACATGTCCACCACAACACTAATGCACATTCGTCACCTTTTTATTAAATTTGCACGTACTTTTAACAGCGCACTTGTGTCCGATTTAAGACTTCGATTTCCGAATCACACACCTTTTTTTTTAATACGACACTTGTTCCTCGATTTCCTCGTTGTCTTCCAGCATCCATGGCATGACTCGTACCCAAGAACACTGCATGTGGTGAACGCGCGCCGCGCGGTTATACAGGCGTTGAAAGGCTCACTCCGACGGAACTGTCACACCTGGCGCACCTCATAATTTCTTATTATGATCTTATATCACAATATTAAAATATTCGTGATTGGAATACGATATTGTTTGCGAAACAATAGCGGCACGCGTTACGTACGGAGTTACGGACGTCCGACCGAAAGCTATCTCCACGAAAGACTAATAGTCGGTACTTCGGTAGGTAACCTGGCGGCGGCGGGCCGGCGCGGCGGCGGTATCATCAAAGAGTCGGCGGCTAGTTGAAAGAGTGCCTACAACTCGGCGGTGCCTTTTGTCGGCTTTTGTAATAAAAATAAATAAAAATAAAACGCATTTTGCAATTGGGTGGAGTGTTGTCAGCTTACGAAAATTTCCCATATTCAGTGTTAAATCTCGCAATGATTATAAAAATAAAAAAGCAATAACTTTTGAATTTAACGAGTTACAATTTTATAACATTTTTTTTTTATACGTATGTTGTACCACGGATACGCCTTTATTGGATCGGACAGGGTTTTTGTTACATACTGTATATACAAGAGTTTATGAACCGGTTTCTAACAAGATGAAGTTTGACCTTCGTGTCGCGACAGACTGATTTACTTAGCATTATTCTAAGACGAAAACTTTAAAACCGATTTGAGGTCACAATTTGAGCTAGACTAGACAATGTTTAACTAAAACATATTCTTTGAATTGGTGACATATTTTGTGATATTTATACTAATATAATAATCCTAAAGTTTGTTTGTTTGAACGTGTGTAATGTCAAACTATAGGTCCAATAAATAAAATACGGTTTTAGGTAACCCATTTATACTTTTTAAAAGTTAGTTTTAAATAAAGTTTTGGTTAGGCATAGTAAGCTGAATTTTCTTACTTAGGTAAAGCTGAAGTATGTTTTGTTTATATCGTCAATCTCGTTTCATACTATAGTCAAAAATTATAAATTTTGTTTGTCATTTAAGTTTTTTTCAAATATGAATAAAGTTCAGGTTAGGAATAATAGAAGAAATATACTTTTTTAAAAGAGATGAAGAGTTTGTTTTACAAACCAAGCAAATATCTGGAACTAGGTACTTTTTACACTAATTTTGTGTCCCAATTCTTGAGAAAGATAATAGTCTTTAAACATTACCTACGTTTTTACTAAGATCTGACAAAAATCGCGGGTAAATCCGAAGGGCGAAGCTAATGCATTTTCAATGTTTTTAGGTTAAGTACACGGTATTTTGAGTATTAGATTTGTGTGTAACGTATTAACAACTGAGTGTTAAATAACCTGTTGTCTGACAACACGAAATATATTGTTTAGTTAAAGTGTGTGAATTATGTTAAAATAGAACTGAAGGTATTGGCTCATTTCGTGTACACAGAGTGCTACAATGCTTGTGCTTTAATCAGAAGCAGATTCATATTTATATGACTACGCATTTAGGGCATCCTGTACATAGTCGATATTATGAAACGGTTTTTTTGGTATTTGGAATAATAAAATAAATAATAAATAAATAAATATCTTGGGACAGCTTACACACGGCCATCTGATTCCAAACTAGGTAGAGCCTGTACTATGGCAACCAGACAACTGACAAACATACTTATATATTTCTAAATACATACATATAATAGATAAATAACACCCAGACAGGAATCGAACCCACAACCTCCGGCTTAGCAGTCAGGGTCACTAACCACTAGACCAACAGGCCGGTCATATAATTCGTAAAGTGTTATTAATTTTACAGACGGAAATGTCCACACGTAATATGTGATCAGTTTTTTTATTTATGCCTATGTCTTGTATGTGTATTTATTTAGATGTCTGTAAAAGATTAACGGGTTTTCGTGAGGTCATATTTGGTCTATGACCTCAATAAATATCACGCGACCACGTGTTGATAAGAGAAAAAAATTATATGTATATACAGCGTGTAACAAAAACCCTGTCCGATCCCTGAGAGTATTATTCGGTATCGTACTGCGAACACATATACGTAGCCATAAATGGATTGGAGATGATTATTTTTATCCAGTGAAAATAATTAAATCAAAATAAAAACTGATCCAAGGCAACAGCAACACTGACCGCTCCTCAAAGTTCACGTACTTACTACCTACAGCTTTGTGTCAAAGAAGCCGCCTATGCGAGACGGTTCATGAACTGTACCACGAATACGCTTTTATTGGATCTGACAGGGGTTTTGTTACATGTTGTATACGATTGCCACGTGGCTTCAATCTCATTGACAATTCAGTATTCGACCGTTAGATTAAAAAAAACAGTGGGGATTACCCAAAATCGTAAGTCATTCAATACAAATACATATGAGTAATATTTTCATTAATATCAACAGCTGCATCGCCTGATGTTATTTGGTGATGCGTATACGCGTCCCTAATCCTAAAGATAAATATTGATAATATAAATTATCGTAGATTAGCGTTTGTCGGCGGCTTTGCTCGCATTTGTATTTTTAAGAGCTATGTTATGACAACAATAAATTGTGTAGGTAGGTACTTGACATTTAATTTAAATATTTTGAAAATATCAAGTTGTGGGCAGACGGTCAATTTTTTTCCACGTCCGGAATTTAGATAAAAAAAATGGATACGTATTTTACTTTTTCAAAATAACGAATATCTACTTAGATGCAGCGAATGTAAGTTAAGGAGTGGGGGCAACATGAGCCAATAAAATCAAATGGTCCAGCCGTAGATAAGCTACCCGGAGCTAACAAATGGTCATATTTTTTTTCGACTGGTGGTATTTGAGATACGTTTAAAAAAAAACTAATAATCTTCGCTTTATCTATCCTACTTCCTACTAATATTATAAATGTGAAAGTGTGGATGTTTGGTGGATGTTTAGATGTTTGTTACTCAATCACGCAAAAACGGCTGAACGGATTTGGATGAAATTTGGTAAGCATGTTGCCTTTGACATGGACAAGAGCAAAGGCTACCTTTTATCCCGATTCCTTAAGTAGTTCCCGAGGGAAAATTAAAAACTGTTTCCGGGCTAAGCCGTGAGCTTTGAAATTTGGTATTTTAATTTTACACTATTACAGCGCAAAATTTTATTCAATTTTTCATTACCCTCACATTTTTCATTTCTCTTTGGACCCAATTCTGAAGTCCATGCAGACGAAGTCGCGGGCAGAAGCTAGTTTACATAAATGTTTAATACAAAGTCGGATTTGCAACATTAGAACACGTGAAACTCGAAACTCGATTTTCATTATCCTTTATTTGTTAGATTCGTCTCCATCCCGAATAGCAGTATATATATTTAAACTGAAAATTTACTAAAAAAAATGTGAGCGGGAACAGGGACAACTTATGCGGGTGACACCACAGGGCACAGTTATACATATTAACATACCTTGATATAGGAAGGGATCGTTGAACCTAACGCCAACAAAACACGTTACCCATTAATGTTATAACATTTAAAATAAAATAAAACGCATAACCGTACGGCATCCCTGAATGATGTCATGTGTCGAAAATATTGCATGATCTGCCAGGTGATGGCAATGAAATGTAAACTCTATATCTTCGATTTAAACTTCACTTTGCTATGTATAATTCTATTATGCCTTGAGATTATTTAATGACAAACCACACTGCATGTGGTGTAGTATTTTTTTGTTTTCTCAAATCGACTTTAACCTTTTTTTTTTGGGCTTCACAGTTTTAGTAGATTAGGCTTGTTTTACCGTTTATATTAGGGTTCCGTATCCAAAGTGTAAAACGAGACCTTAATACTTAGACTCCGCTGTCCGGCCGTCTGTCCGTTTGATACCACGCTGTATCTCAAGAACCGTGACACCGTGACACCGTGACAAAACGTGAACAAGTACCTACTAAATATTAAAAATAATATTTTAGCGGGCTCAAATATTCATTTTATATCGATAAACAAATACATCAAATACGAGGTTTTGTCGTTTTAATAGATGTTTTTTTAATATACGATTATATATTTAATTATTTATTATTATAGATTATATATTGAAGCAAAGAGGTTACACACATACACACACACTCACAAACTTTCGCCTTTATAGTACCTATCTAGTGCGACTAGTACCTAAATAGCGATCGAACGATTCGACGTTCCGAAATCGCGATAATCTATACTTATAATAAATCTGTAGAAGTGAAAATTCTGTACATTGAAAATATCAAAAAAATTAATGGCGGGGTGTGTTACTAGACCGACACCGAACCCAAAAATGTGATTAAAAATTTTTTAATAGGGGTTGAAAGTTTGTATGGGAAGTTCAGTATTTTCAATGATAGACACATGAAATTTCGTATAAGGGTTTCTGGATAGAAATAAATAAAGACATATTTCAGCGATTTTAAAAATCATCCCCCTAAGAGGGTGAAATAGGGGTTGGAAGTAGTTTGAAGACATATGAATTGTGTCGTTTTCAAAGATAGACACATTAAATTTCTAAAATCAAGGGTTATTAGTTAGAAATAAATAAGATGTATTTCAGTGATTTTAGGAATCTACCCTATAAGGGGGTGAAAGAGGGGAAGAAATAGTTGGTATGTGAAGTTCGGTATTCTCAAAGATAGACAGATGAAAAGATAAGTAGATTTAAGATAGTGACCATCTAAGACATATCTATAATGACGACCCCCGTGGTCGAGTGGCGTTCAATCTGGTTTTTAAGGTGTCGCCAGTTCTAAGTTCCCAGGTTCGATCCCCGGACGAGTCCATGTAGAAAATCACTTTACTACATTGTCTTGAGTCTAGGTGTCTATGGTACCTTCGTTGTCTCCGATTCCATAACACGAATGCTTTTGCTACTTGCCTTACTTTGATTATTATTTTAACGTCATCATATTTAATGAAAATTTTTATTCATACTCCTTACTTTACGCGCGAGCGAAGCCGCGGGCAACAGCTAGTATAAAATAATTTAGCGAGAGAGAATAAATTTTACATGAGTACGTATTTCCCTGTAGAACCCGGAAAAAAAATGTTAATACTTATAATAGTATTAATTCGATTTAATGAATTTTATTGACTGTGTAGTGTATCGTTCGTTATAGTTTGAAAACAGGGTTTGATACCAGCCCACGTTGTCTGAGCGGAAGTTGAGATAGGTAATCAAGGGCACTGGTTTGAGGCCAAACGATTGAAGAATTTTAAGAATAATTTATCATTTATTATGTTTTTTAGGTACTTCGATAGAATCCACGATGTTCTGCTTCTCGTTTGTCAATTAGTAAAAAAAAATATATAAAAATAATTAATAAATAAATGTGGACAACATTACAATTACATACATTGCTCCGAATGCAAAGTAAATAGCTAAAGCACGTGTGTTATGGAATCAGAGACAAAGTCAACAAAGGTACCACAAAGACTCGAAACAATGTAGAAAATAGTATTCCTACACTGACCTGTCCGGGGATCGAACCCGGGACCTCAGAGCTGGCGACACCTTGAAAACCGGTGTGTACGCCTACTCGACCACGGAGGTCGTGATTGCTGTCATAGAATATTTAAGAAATTATGTATACTGGATTATTTTAAAAGGAGTGCGTTTATTCAACGAGATAATCGGTGCATAAAATTGTGCAACTTTTACTAAAATTTCGAATTCGAATTTCATTCATATTAACATAGTCACGTGAACTGTCATTTTGTATGAAAAGTTCATTTTCCATTTTAATATATTGACCTATATTACTTCGGGAAAGTTGTTCAGTTTTATGCACCTGATTACCTCGTTGAATAAACGCACTCCTTTTAAATTAATCCTGTATTACTTTGAAAAATTCACATTAGTACTTTCCTGTTCCCCTAGCCAAGTGACATTTGTACAAGCGATAACACCGATCGAATCGCTCAAATGTATGGAAGTGACAAGTCTGAGTTACGTGACTTATCGAAATCAAATGTCATTTCCATACATTTAATGTAATTTAAGCGATTTCTATCATAGTTAACGCTTGTAGAAATGTAACTTGGCTAGGGGGGCTGGGCTTGAACCTGCAACTATGTATGTGTGTTCTATACGATTCATCGTATGCACATGGTTGCAGGATGTCGGTTGCAGGATGTCGGTTGCAGGTCATCCATTCGTCATCATTTTGATGACGTAAAACTATTTTTTTTGCATGAGTAATATGAATCCTTGCTTTATCTTTTGTTAATCGTTGGTGGTGTTAGTACCTATTTCGATTAATGGCTGGGGGTTTTGCTATACCTACGTATTGTTCCGATAAGATAATTTGATTCATAAATGAGGCAGTCCATATCTAAATTTATCGAAACTTTGATGAAGCAATATAGGTATGCAATAATTTAATTGCATATTACTTTCCTCCTTGGAGACAAGTTTGGGGATTTTGTGGGTTTTTATTTCGAAGTTTTGAGTATTGTACAGCCTAGGTATGGTACCCGGCACGTAACTTGGCAAGAGTCGTTACGAGTTCATCTCATATTTTAACGTTCTAATGTACATAAATGTTAAAAAAATGTAAATGTTTTTTAATATTACTAGCAGTGATACAGTCGAGGAATAAAACTGTGCTTTTGTTGCACATAGAATATAAAAATACGTTCTCACTACTCCAAAACATTGCCAAGTTACTTGCCGGCAACTATACAATAATTCGATAAAAAAGTTCTTGCAAACTCTAAATCAAAATCAAAATCAAAATTAATTCGTATCCGGAATTTGGTCTACATTGTTAGTAGCGTTCATTTGTCTCATAATTGTTTAATTTCGCTCCTTGATTCGAAATTTTCATCGAAGATTCTTGCAATATCTTTCATTGTTGATTCATGTCAAACCACAAAACTACGCGCTTCCAGAAGTGTTAATTATAAAACATTGTCCCAAAATTCCCATTACAGAACCCCATGAGGAAATGTTATTAATAAACTCTGCCATATGTTTCGCTCTTACAGTGCCGACATATGGTAGGGAAGGAACAAATTACTTAATACGTAATATGAAGATAGAATACTAAATTTTTCTTCTATTTGGCATTAAATTAAGAATTTTATACGAGAAAAAAAAAACGGTGTCGTTTTAAGAAAGTCAGTGCTGTCTAACGTTTCCATATGTTCTTGAGAAAATATAAGATTACTAGCGTCTGCCCGCGACTTCGTCTACGTGGATTTCAGACTACGTGGATTACTGGGTCGTGCCTCGGAAACTACTTAATGAATCGGAATAATATGTAGCCTATGTTCTTTTCCATGTCAAAGGCTACATGCATACCAAATTCGTTCAGCCGTTTTTAAGTGATTGAGTAACAAACATCTAAACATCCAAACATCCACACTTTCACTTATAAAATATTAGTAGGATTGCCATAATTATATTACACTATCTATAAACATTCGTTAAAATTAAACTGTGTGGTTTTATACATGGTACAGAAATTCTCGGTCAAACTTAAATATTGCTTAGATCACAGAAATGAAAAGCTTCCTCCTGAAAATATCTTGGTTATTAAAAAAAAAACTGCCTAAACCTACAAAATTATCATCAGCTGATCTATTTTGGAATATACTTCTTTTCTTGGAGACAATTAATTGTTCCTTTCAGAGGGCAGAATATTTTATGTAAGACTTGGTATTTCTGTTGTACTCCTTACAGAACTATAACAATGTTAATTAATGTCACTGGCGACTGCCCAACACGTGTAAGAAACACTAAATAGTTACTCATGTTTCAGAATTTGCGAAGCATGCCGATAAAATTAAATTGTTGATGACGATATGACATTTGTGAATGATCCATTGCGTAGATCAAAACATATATTATTTCTTACAGAACTCAAAGCGAGTAATGGAACACTAATGAAAATTCGATTAGACTTTTTATAGCTGTATACTTAAACGCATATCTCATGCTTTATTTTATTCTTATTGGTAGTTGCTTTTCAGTATGCTGGGGTTATTGTTGTACTTCTAATAAGTAACCCTAAGATTGTTTACAGAACTCGTTTGATATTGTCAGTGTATTAGAGTTAGTTATTTCGATTGCAAGTCACTTTAGCCTGGCAAAATCGTTCGTAGCACTGCCATGGTTTCCGCGGGTGGCGGGGGATTTTACTAGCCAATGAGCCTGCTTCCTTATGTCTCCCTTCGTCTGCAGATCTTGGGAATATCTCGTTCTGATTCGCCGGCTTACGTATAAATAAGTAACGAAAAATCAACCTTATAACTTTCTAAATAAAAGTTTTTTTAATTAAGTTAATTTTGAAAAGTTAGTTTAATATAAACAGCAGAATTAGTTGATAAAAATTTATCAGACAGGTTTCGTTGACCGATAGTATGTATTTTTAATTTTTTAATAATTTCTCGTACGATATGTTACGTCAAAATCATGCGATGCTATTTATTATCGTCGTGATTCTCAAACGTGATGTCACAGACATAACCTGTTCTAAAGTGACGTTAAATCGTACGATTTTTATAATCACGCCACATACAAAATGAAAGTTGAAGGACCGTAGACAACAAGAGAGTAGGCCACAAAGAGATAGATAAGTTACCATCGGAACCCTAGACTGAATTTTCGATACCTTCGATACAGCTTAATTTATAGGGATTTAAGTTCCTGAGTCGGTGGGTGTATTATTAAAAAATCTTGGTGACCTAGCGGTTCAATGAACGGATATTCGTGCACAAGGTTGTAGGTTCGAATCCTCTCCAGGCAAGTACCAATGTGACATTTTCAGAGTTATACGTACTTTCTTAATTATTCTAAGATGTAATTGATAATCGGTGAAGGAAAACATCGCGAGGAAACCTAGATTCCAAATATTGGAATCTGAAATCGCCAACCCCCAGTGAATCCTGTGGTAATTAATGCATGTTCCTTTTCTATATGAGAAGAGGCCTGTGCCCAGCAGTGGGACATTTATAGCCCGGTATTATTATTATAGAAGGATTATTGTATTATTACTGGTCTTTGAATTACAAACCGCCATTAAACTTGAAAATTTAGAGAAATTTGCACTAACACTAGACCTTGAAGTCTGACGGCATATTCGGACGTACCAGCTATGTTGATATGACACAGTTGGAAGTGATTCACTATTCTTGCGTGTACTCAGTTTCTACGCGTTATAGTTCTATGTTCCTGCCCTAGTGTAAACATAGCCTAAAGTTGGAAAACTCCCCATTGGTGTTTGGTGCCAGTGCTACCATTACTGTACAATAATGACATAGTAGGTCCGCGACTAAATACAATCATGACATCACAACCCCTATAATAAATATGATTGATACAAAAATATGAAAGAAACGTATGTTTTTGATCATGTAAAGTGATTTAACAAAATAATAGTATACGAAGTAAATAATACCGCATGATTTATATGAGCGGTAATCGTGGTATGGACATGTTTTGAAGAGATGAAAGTCATATAACTAAACAAGTTATGAGTATGATTGTGGATGGGTATACAAGAGAGGGAGACCGAAAAAGAGATGGATGGATTATGTGAAAGATGATATGAGAAAGAAAGGAGTGGATGCCGCGATGACGAGTTATATTGGTGGTTGGAAGGAAAATACTTATTACGCCGACCCCATATGAATGGGATAAGAGCAGGGAGATGATGAGGAATATCTTATGATTTTTCTTTTCATAACCTTTTTGTCCCACTGCTGGGTAAAGGTCTCCCCTGCCGACGCCAATCACTTAAGAAGCGATCGATGTCATCCCGCCACCGTGTCTTCGGCCTGCCTCGTTTGCGAGCTCTTATGATTTGTTACGATAGTTTTTTAAAGCCTACTAGCAATGCGGGCCACACATTACTGGTATTCTTGTCTACCCCTCATGTTAAGCTAAGTACTTGTGTTATCAGTGGGTTCACGGTGGTAGTGTAATGGGTGGGATTCGAATCAGCAACTACATGATCACGAGTCCGAAGTTAGGCTACCGCGCTTTATTCGTGCCAATTATGTTTAGGCAAATATTTTGTAAATTTAAGCGCTAGATTTTTGACTGATTAAGACGTTGGGATTTTGAAGGTAGTTGTAATAATGTTAATCGTTCCAGAACGTTTTGTTTGTTATTGGTTGATGTATTCTTGTATGTTAGAGTAGTATATCAATTGATGTGTTGTAAGCGTTTGGTTTTATATAATCGTAATTAGCAACAATATTTTTAAGATGCCTTGATATTGAAAAAGATTTTTTTTTCTGAAATAATGATGTTTAATATTTAGAATCCTATTCCATTCTAACTATGAATCAGAAATTCTCAGAAAAGCTACTTAAATTTGAAACGTGATCTGCGTTTGAATAACCAGAAAGGTGTGCCAGAATATAGGTACTTGACGGAGTCGAATATATTCTCAAGACCATTGTTGAATAGGTTTTGCTTCGTTCTAGCGGACCGGCCCGGCTTCGCACGAGTTGTACTGAGGTACTCGTGCGAAGCCGAATAAATGTCTACAATTTTAATTATAAACCTTCCTCTTGAATCACTCTATCTATTAAAAAAAGCCGCATAAAAATCCGTCGCGTAGTTTTAAAGATCTAAGCATACATAGGGACAGATAGCGGGAAGCGAATGTTTTATATTATGTGATAGCTATCATTTTCTTTTGTTTTCTGCGATTAACGCGAATATAAGACATTGAAATAAAACTACTCTTTTAAACGGATTCTATCGCGGTTTATTTTGATTTTAGTTTCCGACGTTTCAACACCTTCGCAGGTTTATGGTCACAGGTCTTCTGCTTTTCTTCTGTAAGTTTTTACTGAACGAGCTTTGACTCTTATGTATCATAAGTTTAACAAATTATCTGTGGCCTGCGGATTCACCCAAACCCGTAAAACATGTTATCTATCAGCCCTCTTTATTTGTTTTTTTTTTTCACATAGAAAATGTTTAAGTATCAAAATTGGGGCCGTCGTCGTTGCGAAGTCATGAGCGTAGCTACGTATGACGCATATTTTGGTAATTCAGTTTTTAGGGTTTTGTACCCAAAGTGTAACGGGACCCTATTACTAAGACTTCTTTGTCCGTCCGTTAGTTCGTCTGTCACCAGGCTGACTCAAGAACCGTGATAGCGTTTTTATTATAGGTCTAATAACATGTGATTATTCAATATACAACGCTAATCCGATAATTTCTGAATTCTTTCCATAATTTCGGATAAGTACTAGTAAGCCCTAAAGTATTGTTGCTAATTAAATTAGTAATTAATTAAATATTTTGTCATATCTTTGTCAGTCATATTGTATTTAATCTGTGATTAATTGTTTAATGTACGGGTAGGTTACTTACTTGTTTTCTTATTAATTGATTACTGATAGTATTATTAAGGTTGAAATATTAAGAGCGATTTATTTATACGTTGTGTGGGAGATATATTTTAAGAAGAATCCCGTGTCCTACATTATAGTTTAATTTGAGATTTATTATACTTTCTTAAGTATAAAATAAACCTGTTAAGAAAATTATGTTGTTTTTTTTCAATCGTTTTTCACTGCCTATGTTAGATTTGGAATTTTGGATTTTTCTTCTAAGGTGAGGCTGTCGTTGGTAAGTACTAGTAAAATAGCTTAGGTACTTGTTTTTAAGATTAGTTTTGGTAATTATTCCGGTAAAACATACATACAGTTCATAATAAAAAAAAGAAGAAACTTGTGATAAAGTGAATGCGGTAAATATTATTTTATAACATAACATCAACATCATATCGCAATCTTCTGATATATCAACATAAATTGTATTACTATGACTCAACTGAGTTATGAAATCAGACATCAATTAAATAGGTAGGTAGGAAAAAGTGACAAGGCCCTTGTGCTTTAAGGATCCCTAGCAGATGATGTAAGCACACAATCACACATTCCTTAATCTGTAAATTGATGGGTTTATCAAAAGAAGAAGATTTCACTCTAATCACATTCACCCTAGCATAATTGGCTAAACGCTGAACACAAAAATATACTTAAGCTACAGCTTTCTTAAGTTCAATAAATAAATAAACCCTGACTTCATTAGTCACTAATTAGGGCTTTCGCAATTAAATGTATCCCCTAGTCGCGCTTGTGATCTATTTGTCAATTTCCACCAATGAGAGACAAGCTGATAGCTCTTGTTTGATGGAAATGTACAGATATATGTATGTTCCTCATGCAAGAATACCGAACCTATTATTGTTATCCGGAATACCTCTTTGAGCGTTTCCAAAATGGCACTTCCTAGTAAAACGACCAGAAACTCCATGATGCGGGTCATACACGATCAAATTTACTTTCAAGTCAGCAGCGGTCTTGAAGCGGCGTCCAGTTTGCAGCGCATCCATATATTGCTACTAGTAGACTAACTTGTCATGCACACCCATAGCCATACACCATCAAGTTTACCAAACGCCACTTCAAGCTCGCTGCAAACTTGACGGTAAACTTGATCGTGTGTCGCCCGCATAAGTTACCCTTTTTATTAGAATAGAATACGTTAATTTGTCAGAATATTGTACAAAGCTGTTATAAGCATTCAGGATTACGTCCATAATATTCTGCCGTTTCTAGCGTACAAATATGCTTGGTAAAATTATGGGTCATCATTGCATTAAAATTAAATAATTAAACAAACATAGCTGGGAAGTAAAGATAATCCTAGTAGGTACCTTAACTAAACCTAAACAACTTTATTTCCTGTTTTTATCCGTATATGTGAACCGCTTGCTTCACAGCCAAATACAATAATATAAAGGATAAAAAAATCTTGCAATACAAATGTTGCGGCGTAAACATAAAACGTACCTATAGTTACTGAGAAGCAGTGTTATCTAGAAAAATGTTGGTAATTGATGCTCTTATCTTCTTATCACTACAGGTGTTCATAACTTCAATAGGTACTTATCTGCGAGAGGCGTCAATATTGTGATTACTTCGAAATTTATGTTTTGTTACTAATCCGCCTGAATCATACGACTACAGTCACCGCCAAAAGTGTCATTATCTAAGTAATCAAAACTGTTTATCGGATTGTACCGCGGTACCGACCGAAAGATCCGTTTGGGCTGCGCAGCGATCTACGTTGAGTCTTCTCGTTGCTTATACCGCAAGTTTGATGACTAAAGTCTTCAACCATTGCGTCCTGCCTATCCTGACCTACGGGGCCAAAGCGTGGAGACTAACAGTGTGGCTAGTCTACTATCTCAAAATCGCTCAGTGAGCTATGGAGCGAGCTATGCTTGGAGACTCTTTGAGGGATAAGATCAAAAATGATTATCCGAAGAAGAACAGGTGGGACCCACATAGCTTGTAAAATTAGTAGGCTTAAGAGGCAGTGGGGTGGTCATGTCTGTCGAAGGACTGATGGTCGTGAGCAGACGAGTCCTTGAGTGGAGACCGCAAATCGGCAAATGTAGTAAGACCTAGCCAGATGGACTGATGACTTGAAAAAGGTTACTAGCGAGGACTTGATGGATGCGGAAGGCAGAGGGCCTGGTGTTTTTGGTGCAACGCGGGAGAGACCTATGTCTAGCAGTGGTCTGCGATAGGATTGATATCGCGGTCGGACTGAACCGGAAGGCGGAGGACCGGGTGTTGTGGCGCAACTTTGGAGATGCCGGCAGTGGATCAAAGTTCACATTAGTTATCTGCCATCCAAAGAAGGATACACAAATTACATTTTACAGATGTAATACAAATTATTCTAAATTCTTATGCGTAGTTAAACAATCCGTTATGCTCGTTAACGATTTACTAACGTGTGTTTTTTCGGCATCGTTGGATAAGTTTGGGACCTAACAGGAGTCTTAATTCATGCCTGATGTAGCTTGGGCGTGTTGCCAGTCGAATACTTTTGAGCGATTCTGAATACTCTGGTAATTAAAACATTGATATAATAAGTCATGCCAATCATAACATTTAGATTTGAACAAGGGTACAACTAACACATGTGTGAATATCGATTGCTTTAAAAAAAATTGTGTGATTGCACACGATTCAATTGTCTTTTTCTTTTATGTAAACCGCCTGTACGCTGAGATATTTTAGGTACTTGAGTTAATCTTTCCTTATCCAGAAGAGTTTGCTAGTTATCCAAGTGTAGCACTTTGGTACCTACGTACTGCTATGGTTCTAATTAAGATAAGGTGACATAAAGTAATTATCAGATAGCAGTATCTACCGCTTGATAGTGCCTTTCCCCTGTGTTTTTTTGGGTGACAAATAACTTATATCCTTGAGCTTTATTAGCCAGCTTATAGAAATACCGTATACCGCCTACAGGCTGAAAACAAGCCTCCTATTCATATTAAAATAATTTATTTTTCAATCGGGAATCATACGATCACTTTTACTCGTCAATTTTTAGAGCTTGCTGGTTTCGACATTTCCATACTACCCTGAGAAGAAACGTAGAAACAAATTCAGGAGTCATGCATAGCCTCTTTTTAATTTAAGACAATTGAAAAATTTCTATTTAAACCTTAGATGCAAGCTCCTTCTCCTGTTGGTTTATCAGATTTAGATCTGACTAGCTTTTGCCCGCGACTTCGTCTGCGTAAACTTCAGAATAGGGTCCAAAAGTAAAAAATGTGAAAGTAATGAAAAATGGAATAAAATTTTCACCCGTGTTATAGCTTGCGCTGTAATAGAGAAAAATACCAAATTTCTAAGCTGTCAGCCCACGGCTTAAGCTCGTACACAATTTTTAATTTTCCCTCGGGAACTATTTAAGGAATCGGGATAAAAGGTAACCTATGTTCCTTTCCATGTCAAAGGCTACATGCATGCCAAATTTCATCCAAATCCGTTCAGCCGTTTTTGCGTGATTGAGCAACAAACATCCAAACATCCACACTTTCACATTTATAATATTAAGTAGGATTAGCCAAGGGACAGTTATAGTGTAATATATACATAAAAATGTCCTATGTTGAACCAAAGAAATATTAAACACAATACATGTGTCGAATTACGAGTGTCTGTGACAATGAGTGTCGTTGTTATCAGTCCAGTTGTTACCGGAATATGGAGCAATAACATTGGAACATACAGACGTTACTATTACGACCGTTAAATATTTCATGTTTTAAAAATATAGTTTGAATGAGTATAGACTCAAAGTTATGAAGTTGTGAAGTTGGTTACACAAGACGCAGTATTTCGCCCCAGACCAGTCTATTCTAGGTTTTATTATAATAGTAAAATACCTTAGACGTTAGTAAAAGTAGTCTAGTTTATAATTTAAAAGTTTACTGAAACTATCAATTTGATTGGTTCAGTTGAACATGATAACTGAGATTAGCATCTAATCTCGTTCAAAAGCAACCGTGAATACCGCCCGTAGATGTTATTATTGTAGACGCCTCGTTGCTTAGCAACCATATCTCGTAGTCTACAATTTTCTAAAGTGCTTACCTTGTAGTTATTAATACTTTTATTATGGTATTATAATACTCTGTCTACTGTATGTGACTAAATCAAAGAAGAAATATAATATGTGTTTATGCATAATACGTTTGATATTGAACAAGCGGAGGGGCTCGTGGGTAAGTGTAAGCCGTACGGTTTGACCAATAATAAAGGTTAAGCCGCGCTCGCCGCGGTGGGTCCGTGGATGGGTGACCATTTGTAAACATATTGAGACCCCTCCGTGCCTCGGAAAACACGTTAAGCCGTTGGTCCCGACTGTCATACAGTGATCTATGATAGTCGTTAAGTCATTTCAATTCTGACAACCAGTCTTACTATAGAATACTGTATTACCTAGCAATAGGTTGTGGAGGTCAGATAGGCAGTCGCTCTATGTAAAATACGGTATTGAGCTAAATCTGGTAAGACTGGAAGCCGACCCCAACATAGCTTTGGAAAAGGCTAGGCAAAAGATTGAACAAGCGGACCTTGAGCTTGAGCACGAGTATAATACACAAAAACTTCTTGATCACTCTATCTTCTTCTTTAAGTGCCACTCCAACTAATGAAGGTTGGCTACCAGCTGCTGGATCTCTATCTTTTGCAAGGAGGAACAGTTCACCTGCGCTCGCGATCCTCGTCCATAAACTGGTCAAAACCGTATGAAAATCGGTTCTATATTTTTTTAATACAGGATTATTTTTTATGGATTGCGTATATTCAACGAGGTAATCAGGTGCATTAAACTGAACAGCTTTCTCCAAGGAACATTGTTGAAATCTTTAAATTGAAAATGAAATATTCATACAAAGTGACATCTCACGTGACTTATGTTTGTGTGAAAAATTGATTTTCAATTTTAATATTTCGACCTGTGGTTGTTGATGTTCCTTGGGAAAAGTTGTTCAGTTTTATGCACCTGATTACCTCGTTGAATATATGCACTCCATAAAAAATAATTCTGTATATCGTGTACAGACAGACCGGGCGGGGGATTTTGTTCCACAATATGTATAGAAATATTCCATACGGCTTTCAGTATTTCTGAAATGTCTCAATTCAGTAGTAGGTAAGTTAGGCAACAAATACAACACTTATCTACTTCACTTGATTTTGCGTACGCCTTTGTTCGCAATTACATCTATATTCAATGCAAAACCAATCCTATGACACTATCATGGAAACTATCCGTCTGTAACAGTTTGGTTGAAATCTTACCAGTAGTTTCAATGATTTCCTAAATAAAAACTATTTTGCTTCTTTTTTTATGTGGTTATATTTTATAATGTTTGTGGTTCTATGCGGTTTTGCATGACATTTTGCGTGCCGTCATGAACGAATGATTTCAATTACAATATTGAGAAAAAATATTCTAAACAAGTTAGGTAATAATAATGTCATACTTTGACCTCAACTTTGATTAAACCTTGGACAACTAAAAGGCCATTAGAAAAAATATATGAGCAGGTAATTAAAAGCAGATAGTTTGTTAAGGCATTATGAACTGTTAAATTAAAGAGATAGGGTTGATTTTAGTTTTTAATTGTGGTTTCTAACTTGGCGCCTTTGTTTTGGAAGGAGATGTATGTTATATAATCCAATTAATTAGCTATATATAGAATTTACGGTCATCACGACTTAATTCTTTTCAAGGGTAGACATAAGTGCAGCTTTACAATAATAATTACTTCATTATAATTAATTATTTATTTGTCTATACCAAAATTTGGGATTTATCAACTAAGTAGATACAAAGAAAGTGTTGTCTATCTAGGTTTCGAAACCACACGTTTATTTGAAATTCAGTCAGTTTCAAAACAAGGCAATTTGAGGCATAACGTGCATTTTGAGTCTCGGTGTCTTTACAAATGGTCACCCATCCAAGGACCAACCGCGGCGAGCGCGTCTTAACCTTTACTATCGGTCAGACCGTACGGCTTACAATTAGCCACGAGCTCCTCGAATCGCTGTAAGAAAGATATTTAAAAAAAAACTAAATTTCGACAAATAGTTGAATGATCGTTCCACACTTTCTATTATAAACGTTTCGATACAACTGTAATTATATCTCTATGAATGTGAAAAAATATTTTAAAAGTTACTTCATTACTTGATGCATATCGTATTGACTAAGGGGTCTAAAAATATAAAATTACTACCCATATCCAGGTTAATGAACCCCACGCTACCCTTCGACCAATGAAAACACATTTTCTCTCCACGCATGCGCCCTAGACGTATTCGATTTTTGATGTATGAGACACGGGCTTCGTCCGCCACGCCATTGCTGGGGTACAGAAAATTTGGACACCACTGTCGTTATAAAATATCCTTTTAAAATCATTTATTAATAGTATTATTAGTATATTTCAGTACTAGTATTCGGTTTTATTGTGGTTTTGTATTAGTAAAGATCTATAGTTAAAATTAGAGAGGTTTTTTTGGTAAAATTGTACTTGTGAATTCAACAAAGAAAATATGGTAATGGCGGTGTGGAAAATCTCAGGTAAGAATTATTTAAAGTATTTTTTCAGTTATTATAGGCACATTTTTATAGCTTTTGTTTGATTTGGGGAGTTTCTGTTCATTAAAATATCGGAAATTTTAATTGAATTTGCGTATTTGGTCTTATTTTTTTGTCATCCATATGTCGTCGCACACTACAGGGGCGGAGAAAAAGAAAGCGGCCTTTGTCCATCAGTAGATTCGATTATTGTCTAACGACAATATTATTAATAAGAAGAAAATCTTCTTATAAATCGACATTGATATTTTCTGTCTCCTAAGTTAAATGGGATCCCTATCTTAGAAAAAATTGACTCCTTTTTTTATGATATTGGTACTTCTTATAAAATAATAAGTATTTAACTCAGTTATGTTTTTCAAAATTCTAAAGGTTGGCATTTTTACTTATTAAACTAGCGAATCCGTCCTAGTTTTGCTCGGTTAGCAGAACTTATAAATATCTATAATTATACCTACATTAAAACTTCCTCTCTAATCACTCTATATATTACTGAAAACTGCATTAAAATTGGTGCATAGTTTTAATGATCTAAGCGAACAAACAGCGGCATTGATTTTTGTCTATTTATAGAAGATATGCAGCCTTTATGTGACGTGGCTTTTAGCGTGAGGGCGTCCCACAAACAGCGCCATCTATGCAGATATTCAGTTTAAAGCCACGCCGCCACGCGTTCGCGTTTTATTCTAAGTTTTTTTTAAATAACTATATAACAATAAGAAATATCAGAGGCCTAGCTTACGTGTGTGTTGGTTATCGATTTTAAAAGCTGGCCAAGTGCCTTTCGGAATCACGCACGAAAGGTTCCGTACCATTAATCTATAAAAACGGCAAAAATATCACGTTGTTGTATGGGAGTACTTTAAAATATTAATTTAATTCAGTTTTTTCTGGATTCGTTTTTATACCAAAAATAAGTCATCTGAAAAAAATGTGCTTGTATCACCATCAAGGATGTCTGGCCGATATCGCAATTTGCGATGCGACCGCCATTGTACCCTTTCATTGCTATGTATATTTTAATGCAGTAACTCTGTACAGTAAAAAATATTCTATTCTATGTTGTATCATGGTTAACGAGATACTACAGCCTGGAGACCGACGGACGGATAGCGGGGGTTTTAGTTATAGGGTCTGCTTAACCCCGTGGTTTTATCCTTTGGGTATCTACGGAACCCTAAAATGTGTTAGCCAATCCTTACTACTTGTGGTTCTAGTTTCAATGAAATCGGTTTGTGAATTAATTGAAAAATAAACAAACTTTAAACAAAAAAAAAACACAGTTTTCAAAAAAGGTTCACCCAGTCGACAGTTAAATACAGTCGAATTGAGAACCTCTGACTTTTTTTGAAGTCGGTTATAAAGACTTATTTTCCCATTGTAGGTAAGTCGGTAAATAATATGAATTTTGTATGACCATAATTAACATTTACAATATCTAATCTCTGACAGGTTTTGAAAACAAAGCTACACTATTAGATAATATAGTTATAAAGTATTCGATAAGTAACAATCGATACGTAATCGATTCGATATTTTATATTATGCTTTCGGCGATACTTTTTTATTACTGCTTGTCGTAAAATGTTTACAACAAAGTATACATACAGTGCCTTCAAGTCAGGCATACAGTCCGTTTCCGAATTGGGAATTTCTACTAGAGTACGTTTCAAACTGATCAACCAATCTGGTGACCATGACTTAACGTGGCCTAGGTACCTACCTAGGTACAAGAAATTGTCAAGTTAGAATTTCAATTCAGAAAAGGGCCTTGATAGTCCGCTGATACTGTTATTAGCCAATAAGCATAGTGTTTTATTGATTAAAGTTATCAATAAGGTGACGTAATATTGAATATTTAAGTGGTAGGTACTTAGGAAGAGTGCTTACCTAAAGTAATTTGGTCTACTTCACTTAAGCGGGTAGTATTTTTGTTTGTCAACGCTCAACAATGCGAAGATATAAGAAAAAGTAATGTATAAAAGAATTGGCTGCAACGCAATATGGTGTAGGTTCAATTCATGCGTTGTGTTCCATCCAATAAAGTCGCTATGTTCAAAGAAGTCAACATGGTCTAATACCAATAAAAAAAAAACAAATAATTTTTAATATTATTATTAAAATATATGTATTTTAACAAAAATTACGCGGATTTTTTAACTTGGGTCGCACTTTTATTTTATACTAGCTGTTGCTCGCGGTTTCACCAGCAGATCCTAGTTTTTTACCACTATAATAATACTACCGTACGTTTATCATTATAACAGAAACGGAATATTTGAAATCGGTTTAGTAGTTTTTGAGTTTATTTGGTACAAACATACAAAACTATTCTAATTATAATATTAGTGTGGTTTTTTTATCACAGACAGTCTGTGTTTTATCCATATCTGATTACGTTATATATTATGTGTATATAATATTGATTGTAATTGTATCAATAATAACTAACTATCTATACACTATAAACGATGCGATAAGATCTACACCAGTCTGCTCGTTATATAATTATTATCGCTAATAAATAATATTTTTATGTAATAGAATATTTGAGTTTTTGAAAGAAACCCAGGATAAACTAAAAGAAACTTATAGCACAATTATAGTACCTAGATCACACAAATGTCTGTCCATTGCGAGAATCGAACCCGCAGTAGGTAGGTACTCATACCTGGCAATGAACCTTGACGTATTAAGGTTTCCGTACCTCGAAAGAAAAAAAATGGAACCCTTATTCCTATAAGGGTTCCATTTTTTTCATTCCATTTTCACTTTGTTGTTCGTCCGTCCGTCAACACCCTTTTTCTCAGGAACGCGTGGAGGTATAAGCTGAAATTTATATCAAATACTCAGGTCTACTGTCCCTTGGAGCTATGAAAAAATGAAACTTCTAAGCCAACGTCAGCAGTTTATGCCTCAAATTTTCTATTGGTTAGTGACCCTGACTGCTAAGCTGGAGATCGTGGGTTCGATTCCCACCCAGAACAAATTTTATGTGATGAGCACGATCATATTTTATTCTGTGTCTGGGTGTAATTTATCTATAATATGTATGTATTTACAAATATATATAAGTATGTTTATCAGTTGTCTGGTCACCATAGTGCAGGCTCTGCCTAGTTTGGGTTCAGATGGCCGTGTGTGAGTTTTCCCAGTAGGTAGCTATAATAATATTTATTATTATAGCTACTAAGACTTCCTTTGTACTCCTTTTTATACCGCATAACTAGATTATTTGTTTCTACATCTAATTCTGTACCTGTTCGATCTTATTACTAATACTCTATTCACTCCCCAATTTAAAATGAGGGTGACTCCACGTCACACAGCTAGCATAGTAAATAAGTACTTATATTAAATAACATTGAAGGTCAACTAACCCTATAAGTTGAATAACCTTAGTAACAAGTTAAACTACAATTTGTTCGACCAGTTACTATTTATGGTGGATGAACTAATAAGTACAGACTACATTTTATAAATACTCGCAGGACTACATGCTTCGTAACCAAGCCTACTAGTTCTTCCATATAGTTAAAAAGGCGGTAGCCTAATGGTTAGGGCGTCGGACTCGCGATCATGTGGTTGCGGGTTCGAATTCCACCCATTACACTACCGACGTGAACCCACTCGTAACACAAGCATCTTAGCTTAGCACGAAGGAAAAAAAAAAAACATGTTCAAACTTAAGTTAGGATAAAGGCCTCTTCCAAGGCATTGAGTCTTTAAGGTAAGAAATTAAATCTGTTGTTTCATTAATATTCATTTCAGAGTCTCACGTAAAAAAGTAACAATATATTAGTGGATAATTAAAACTTATGAACTTAAACACACGTATTCAAATACGTATTTTTGTAATAGGAGGTGAAACTTTTGGTGGTTATGCAAACAAAAATAATTATAACATAATGTATACTTAAATAGAACTTTTATAACTCCGACTACCAAATGTTTATTCTCTAAATATACGCGTCCTAATTTCAAAACGGCCCACGTTATAAAATTCGTATTTGGGTCAACCATATGGACTTAATGTCTCATTTTAATTAAAGTTTAGTGGAGTTAGATAATTAGAATTAACTAATACAGCAGTATGTTAATTGTAGATTATACATTCTTGTCTTTACACTGTGGCCGTACATGGTTTGTGATACTTTAATTAATAATTCGAAAAATGTCGTGGTAGCCTAGCGGTTAAATAAACGGATTTTCGTGCACAAGATTGCTGGTTCGACTCCACTAGAGGCAAGTGCCAATATGACTTTTTCAAATGTATAGGTACTTTCTTAATTATTCTCGAAGGAAAACATCGTTAGGAAACCTGGATTTCAAATATAGTCATCTGAAATCACCACCCGCAGTGAGCTATCGTGGTGATCAATGCTCGTTCCTTCTCTATATGAGAAGGGGCCTGTGCCCAGCAGCGGGACATTTATAGGCCGTTATTATAATTAATAATTTCTGCAGTAACGTTTGTTGTTTTTTGTCCATTGTAAACTGGGTCCAGAAAAAAATAACTTGGTTAATTGTTCAAAAAAAGAAAACAATTAGACTAGTTAAACGTGATTCCAAAGATAGTCGAGTGGTATTGACCACAACGCTAATTACCACTGTGCGCGGCGTGTTGCAGGTGCGATCCCCGGGAGGGACAAGCGTTTGTGCGATCCATAAAATCTTCTTCCTGCCATTCATATGTTCGGCGCAATGCGTATTTTCCTTCCAACCATCTCTATTGCTCGTCATCGCGGCATCCACTCCTTTCTTTCTCATAATATCATCATTTCACACAATCCAAATCCCCTATCAAAAAGGATAATCTAGCCTTATTTTTAAACAATGCAAATAATATACTTGCTAAGGTAGACGATGTCATTATTCTTGGTGATTTCAATTTAGGCTTTATAAATTGGACTCGAGTGAATGAAGGTTTCCAGCACACACTTCCCTCAAACTACAGCAACACACTGGGTTACTTACTAACAGACTTTATTTCATTAAATAATCTCTTCCAGTTCAATCACATACCCAATATCGATGGTCGTACTTTGGATTTAGTAATCAGTAACATAAAAAACATTACGGTCTCTGCCCCTCTTGATCAACTAAGTAAGCTTGACGCTCTACACCCCAGTCTTCTTATATGTCTATCCGATGCATGCACCGAGACACTAAAACCTAATACTAAAACTGGTTATAATTTCTTTAAGGCCGATTATTCTAAACTTACTCTAAAACTGAAAGATGTTGACTGGATTAGTATGTTTGCCAAATGCCATGACGTGAATGAAATGGTCTCTCACTTCTACACTTCTCTAATAAATATAATTGATGCATCAGTACCAAAATACACCCCTCGAAAGCAAAAATATCCAACATGGTTTTCACTTAGATTAATAAAACTGCTTCACCAGAAAGAAAAAGTTAGAAAAAGGTGTCGTAAATATCAAAATCCACGCGACATAATAGACTATGAGGTGTTACGTGACCAATGTCATAAACTCATAAGATCATGTTATCACACATACAAACATAAAATTGAATCAGATATACTCATAAATCCTAAAGCTTTTTGGCGTTACATAAAGGACAAACGCAAGGAACAGTCAACGTTTCCTTCCAGCATGTGTTTGGATGGATCAATTGCCAATACAGGACCAGGTATCTCCAACTTGTTTGCTCAACAATTCTCGTCAGTGTATAGCTGCAACTTTGTAGGCATATCGGAACAATCCCCTACCGTACAAAAAGTTGTTAGTAAAATACAACTGACTGAAAGACAAGTTCTCCAGAAGCTAATAAAGCTAGACATCTCGAAAGGCCCTGGCCCTGATTGCATCCCTCCCGTTTTCATAAAACGCTGTTGCAAGACACTGGCATTCCCATTAAGTATTATATTTAATCGATCACTGGCTGAAGGCATTTTTCCTGAGGTATGGAAACAGGCTAAAATTGTTCCTATCTATAAAAAAGGTGATCCTGCAGACGTAAAGAACTATCGTCCAATTTCAATATTGTCATGTTTTCCTAAAATATTTGAAACACTTGTCTGTCCCATAATCACGCATCACTTCGACTCAAATATTTCATTTTGCCAACATGGTTTTAAAGCAGGACGTTCAGTGGAAAGCAATCTGATTGAGTTTGTATCCGACATATCTGAATCACTTGACAAACGACTGGAGGTAGATACGGTGTACACAGACTTCAGCAGTGCTTTCGATAAAGTGAGTCATTCTCTACTACTGTCAAAACTAGCTGCTAATGGCGTACACGGATCACTGCTGCGGTGGTTTACGTCTTATCTCCAACAAAGGTCACAGGTCGTTGTTTTGAATGGGTACGCATCACAACCATATGTATCTATCTCAGGGGTGCCACAAGGCTCCCATCTAGCACCAATTTTATTCTCGCTTTTCATCAATGATATAGGTCATCAAATTAAAAACTGTAAATTTCTTATGTTCGCCGACGATTTAAAGATTTACAAAACAATAATGTCACCGAACGACTCCGTGGCGATTCAAAGTGACTTAAATCGAGTGCAGGATTGGTGTTACAAAAATGGTATGGCTTTGAATGTCAAAAAATGCTTCCATATTACATTCACAAGAAAAAAACAAGTCAGCGTATCGTCCTATACATTCAACAACGTGACACTAAGTAGGGTTGATGAGATTAGGGATCTTGGAGTAATAATGGATAGAAAATTAACATTTAAGCAACACGTAGACAGCTGTGTTAAAAAGTCAGCACAATTACTGGGTTTTCTTAAACGTAATACGCAGGGATTTAGGTCTATTAAAACTAAAATGATCCTATACAATGCCTTAGTGCGCAGCAGGTTAGAATACGCCAGTGTTGTCTGGGACCCTTTTTACGCAGTACATTCACAGCGTCTGGAGAGCATCCAAAGGGCTTTCACCAAACACCTTGCATTTGTATCTATTGGCATATCTCATAGGAGTCCCTATCAAGAGCGTTTGAGATTTTTTAAGATGACCTCACTACGTCAACGGAGAAATATACATAGTCTTATGTTCCTTCACAAACTTGTGAACGGTCATATAGATTCCAGTAACCTTTTATCTCGTGTCTTATTCAAGGTTCCACCCAAAATTCCACGGTACCCCACAACCACACTGCTACAACGCCCTAACACCTCCACAAACATAGGTCTCAACTCACCAATCACTAAAATGAGTAACAACCTCAATTCATTCTACAAGTCCGTACCCGAAGCTGATATCTTTAATGACTCCAAGGAGAAATTCAAATCAAGAATTTTGGCTTCTCTACACACTGGAGAAGCGTAGTTGAATATGCGTGTAGTGTTTTTAGTGTTTCTAATGTAAAATTTTTAAAGAACTAATGTTGTTTGTTTGTTTGCATATTTTTAGTTTTTGTCACGTTTATTATAATTAATATTTGTCATGTATGTCATGTTAATGTTATGTCTTCTATTTCTTCTTCACTTCCAAAATTGTTTGCCGCTATTGACCTCTGTTTTTCTACACAAGCGGTAATTGGCGTCTGTGTTGTAAATGTTGTGTTTGCCCGTAATTGGCACATATATTAGAATATTACCTAAAAGCCTGTATGTGACTGTGAATATATATGTGCTGTGGGTGAACCTAAATAAATAAATAAATAAATAAATAAATCCATCCATCTCTTTTTCGCTCTCCCTCTGCGATCCACAAATGTTTATCAAAACGTCTAATTCTGCCTGAACGCCATAAACTACCGAACCGGTTTTCGTATGGTTTTCACCAATGTATAGTGATGTTACCTACCGTGGCGGGTTCGGTAGTTGTAAAATTATTCTTTCACCTACAAGCAAAACACATCTACACGTATCTAATGTTCAATCTTTACGCTTTTTAACCCCGTTTATCTTTACATCTAGCACTATCGTCTCATGTTATACAAATTTTAAAACACTATATAACAAATACTATATAACTATAACCGAGCCTTTGAAACTCCTAAACAGTCTAAACACTAAAGTATTGGCGAGAATTCTAAAATTCCAATATAAATCTAAGATATAAAACTGCCGACAAAAGCTGTGCTTAGCGCCATTATATCAACAACTCGGTTGGCAGTTAGCCAAATGTGGAGAATCTATAGATACGATTCATAAAGAAGAAAAAGCGCCTAAAACTCGGTCAAGAGAGAAGCTAGATGATTAAGGACGTGGATTATAGATTTTTCTTTGTTTTTGTTCCAATAATATTGAATCCAGGTCATTGTTCGTGGTGGCCTAGCGGTTCATGATACTGGACTTGTCTGCACTCGGTTGCAGGTTCGTCCTGCAATGAAGTGCCGACAAGTCCAGTAGGAATCTCCACTACCTTATCCAACCCGGTGACAGCTGTTGTTGAATTTTTTATTTCAACTCAACAGAATTTTCGGAGTAAAGTAAATCTTAATTTCCGATTATTTTCTATTTAAGCTATAAGGTATACAAAATTCCAGATGTAGCCACCAGCTCAGATAACTTTGTAGGACTTTAGTTTATTAAGTAATCTGGGGCAACTGACAAGTACATTATTCGACTTATTGAGGTCCCGTTATTGGTTAAGTAACGTGGTCCGGGAGACCGCCACCCTCCCGGACCACGGAAGGATCACGATCGAATTTGTCAATGAACATAATAATTTGAAGCGGCGGTAGCCTAATGGCTAGGGCGTCGGACTTGCGATCATGTGGTTGCGGTTTCGAATCCCACCCATTACACTACCGACGTGAACCCACTCGTAACACAAGCATCTTAGCTTAGCTCGAGGGGTTAAAGAGATTACTAGTAATGTGCGACCCACATTGCTAGTAATCTTTATGTATAAAAAAAAGCCTTTTTTTTAACGTAATAATTGTAATTTTAAATATTTTTTTTTGTTTCTGCAGTACCTACACGAGATCGGTCACAGAGTATGCGTGACGCAGCCGCGCGTGGCCGCCGCGGTGTCGCTCGCGAGCCGCGTCGCAGAGGAGCGAGCCGAGCCGCTCGGCGAACATGTCGGGTACGCCGCCGCGAGCATCAGCTGCAGAGCCACACAGACGGGCATCGTTGTAAGTAATACTTGGAGCTAGTGATAGTGTGCGCGAAATATTGTCAAAAGTTATAACTTTTTTTTATTAAAATAAAGATTTCTGAATGACGACAAACTAGACAACCTATAGGTGTTGATAGACTTGAGCATTCACATGAAATACGCATTTTAGTAAAACATTTTAGTAAAATTTTTCGTTATTTTTCTCACGTTCTAGCGAAGCGACATTTGACAAACGATGAAGAAAAACATCGTGAAGAAACCTGCATTACAAAAATTATAATCTACTTGCTTTTGCTCGCGGCTCCGCCCGCGTGGACGTCGGTTATCGTAGCAAATATCGTAGCCTATAGCCTTCCTCAATAAGTGGGCTATCTAACAGTGAAAAATTATTCAAATCGGACCAGTAGTTCCTGAGATTAGCGCGTTCAAACAAACAAATAAACAAACAAACTCTTCAGCTATATAATATTAGTATAGATTTATGCAAGCGTGTTCCTTCTGTATATGGGAAGAGGCCAGTTTCCAGCAGTGGGAAATTCAAAAGACTGGCTTTATCTAGCGAAGCGACAGCAAATTTGCTTTGAGCTTTTGCCGAGCAGAGTAATTTTGAAATTGTTCCTTAAAATCTTCGTGTAGAATACATCGTTGACGGGTATTTCGCTAGAATCATCGGCTCTATGCTTAGCTCAGATATTTTATGGTATTATTATATTTATTTTCCAGTTCATGACGGAAGGTGTTCTCCTACGAGAGATGTTCGCATCACCTCTATTGATGCAGTATACCTGTATAGTTTTAGACGAGGTTAGTATACTAACATAAAAAAAACATTATATTCTATATTATTGATGGATAATTATATAAGCAGAGGGAGACCGAAAAAGAGTACATGGATTGTGTAAAAGATGATATGAGAAAGAAAGGAGTGGATGCCGCGATGACGAAAGATTTCATTGTTATAATTAATACCTAAGTATCTTTTTTTTTTATGTTCCTAGTGTTATTGATGCACATACCTATTTTATGATCTATTGTAAACAAATTTTTTTTTTTTTAAAGAGTAACTTATGGAGTTTCTTGCCGGTTCTTCTCCATAGGAATGACACTTTGGAACCGCGCACCTAGAGTCAGTAGTTTTTAAAGTTAACGTTTCTAAAGCGCCTATTTTAGGTTTACTAGAAATAAAAACATTTTGATTTTGATTTTGACGAGTAATAGAGAGGAATGGAAGGAAAATACGCATTGCGCCGACCCCATATGAATGGGATAAGGGCAGCAAGAAGAAGATTCTATATTATTGATATCTTGTTCTCGTTATTATTAGTTAATGCTCTTCATTGAGTACAGGATAAGAGCTACATATATTTCGACCTATGTTCCTTGGGGAAAGTTGTTCAATTTTATGCACCTGATTACCTCGTCAAATATAGGCAATCCTTTTAAATTTATCCTATACATCAATGGCAAAGAGATTAAATTTCATATTATGGAAATGGAGTCTCAATTTCAGAAAAAAAAAGCGCTTTACACAACAGAATCAAATGTGAATTGTGTACAATGTCATAGATGTGAAAACAATGAATCTTTGTAATAAATATGTTTCACTAAATAATATTTTAAGTTTACTTCTGGCATTTTAGATTAAGACAAACTGCTTAATTATATATATTATTATTATAACAGGTACATGAAAGGACACAGATGACTGATGTTTTAATGGGACTTCTGAAGAAAATTATAAAGGTAACATTCATTTTACTGACTCATAACATTATAGTAGGACAGCTAGCGACATCTATGCATCACTTGCACGATCATACTTCGTTGTGATTACGTGAAGCGCCGATAGATGGCGGTGTCAAGTATTTATTATTTTATTTACCCCCGTTTTATGAACGTGATAAATTTGATATTTTCAAATCAACTGATCACGTCTATTTTGATTGACTAAAAGACCTGTTCACAGCATCTTATTTAAATATTATAAAACAAGCTGCCCGGACAGCCTCCATGGTCAAACGGCGTACACACCGGTTTTCAAGGTGTCGCTATCTCTGAGGTCCCGGGTTCGATACCCGGACGGGTCAATGTAGAAAAACACTTTTCTGCATTGTCTCGGGTCTGGGTGTTTGTGGTACCTTCGTTGTCTCTGATTCCATAACACAAGTGCTTTAGCTACTTACTTTGGATTAGGAGCAATGTATGTGATGTTGTCCACAATCTTTTTAGTCTTTTCATTTTTTTTTTAAATGTAACGTTTTTCGAGTGATTACTTCAATATTTTTTTTGTTAATATGTTTAGAACCTTCCATGGACGTTAGGGAACATGAAAAAAAAAGCCGAATTGGCTCTTCTTGAGTTATGCGCTTACCAACTTCATTTTCATTTTTATTTATATAGATTGTCGTATTTTTTTTCAGAAACGGAAAAATCTGAAGCTTGTTATATCTTCAGCTACAATGGACGCCGACTTTCTTCGCGACTTCTTCAACTTAAACGCTTCGAAGAAAGACAAAGCCAGCACATCTGTCATCATGTCAATGGAAGGCAGGACACATCCTATAGACGTGTTCTATGCTGAAGGTAGCCATCAAAATCATCCTCAAATAACCACAGAAATTGCAGTAGTTGATTATTTTACTCTAAATAGATGTGCAATGTTTTTTTTTTATACATCATTAAAGCACATTACTAGTAATCTCGTTAACCCCTCGTGCTAAGCTAAGATGCTTGTGTTACGAGTGGGTTTACGTCGGTAGTGTAATGGGTGGGATTCGAACCCGCAACCATATGATTGCAAGTCCGACGCCCTAGTCATTAGGCTACCGCCGCTTCTAATAGGTTATTGGACTTTTTTTTATTTTCAAATATCAAAAGTATATTAAAAACTATATCGAATTCTACATATAAACGGCCCACAAATTACTTACATATTGATCGAAGACAGAAAGAGATATACAGTATTATTTTAAAAGGAATGAGTATAAAACTGAACAACTTTCCCCAAGGAACTTATGTCGAAATTTTAAAATTGAAAATCAACTTTTTCATACAAACATAAGTCACATGACCGTGTCACTTTGTATGAAAATTTCATTTTCTATTTTAAAGATTTCGACCTAGGTTCCTTGGAAAAAGTGGTTCAGTTTTATGCACCTGATTACCTCGTTGATTATACGCACTTCTTTTACAGTAATCCTGTATGAAATGTGATGTCATATTACAAAACTTTGAAACTAATCTGGGGCTACCTCGTACAAGTCGTTGATATGTGAAAAAGAGATAGAACATGCGTCTTCAACTAACTTTAAAAGCTTTTTTTTTTTTCGCAGTTTTTCTTATATTTATGCTTATTTGTAGAAAAAGAGGGGCTCGTGGCTAAGTGTAAGCCGTACGGTTTGACTGATAATAAAGGTTAAGCCGCGGTCGCCGCGGTTGGTCCGTGGATGGGTAACCATTTGTAAACACACCGAGACCCCTCCGTGCCTCGGAAAGCACGTTAAGCCGTTGGTCCCGACTGTCATACAGTGATTCTGATAGTCGTTAAGTCAAAAACAATTCTGAAACCAGTCTTACTATGGAATACTGTATTACCCAGTAATAGGTTGTGGAGGTCAGATAGGCAGTCGCTCTGTAAAATACGTTATTCAGCTAAATCCGGTAAGACTGGAAGCCGACCCCAACATAGATTGGGAAAAGGCTAGGCAGAAGGTTGTAGAAAAAATGTCTTAAACCAATATTTCGATAATAGTCAAGTACCCAATTAAGGTATTTAATTTGAAGTTCAAGTAAACTCTTAAGGAATCTTTTGCCCAGCTGTGGGACAATTATTGGATAAGATATTAATTATTTTTTATGTATTCAGATTTATATATATAACATGTTATTTTCAGAGCCTGTACCAGACTATGTAAAAGCGACAGTCGACACAGTTATTAAGATACATGAAAACGAACCATTCGGCGATGTTCTCGCTTTCCTAACATCTCAGGTTAGTTTTATAGACTAGCTTTTCCCTGCGGTTTTACTTCGGTGTTAATACTATTTGTTGCCTTTTTGCGTAGGCGCAGTGTACACAGTTTAGTCCATTTTTATTTATAATACCTTATTATAATCTTTACTTATATTGTTTTTAGTTTAGTGGTTCAATTTTAAGTTGGCTAAGTTTGGCCCGTATTGCCGTTTTGCGCAAATTTTACGCGGATCCCTATACTTCGTTATGTTTGACCAATGCAAGAGAGGCCACGGTCACAATCTAACAAATAATTAATAAAAATAAATTAAGGTAGAAAGAGAAATATCCCATCTCAAGACAAATACCACCTCAGTCGCCCGTGACCATGACACCTGCAAAGGCGTCGAAACGTCGGGAACTAAAATCAAAATAAACCGCGATAGACTTCGTTTAAAAGTAGTTTTATTTGAATGTCTAATATTCGCGTAAACCTCAGAAAACAATATTTTTTTATTTTTATTTATTTTTTAATAATAACTTTCGAAAGCGTCCAATTTACATACCGCGTAGCATAATCTACTGATCGTATGTCCCAGTATGGATAGACAAATCTGTATCTTATTTAGTGAGCTGTGATTTTGAGCAAAAAGTTTTACATAACCATAACTTTTTTTGCAGGAGGAAATCCTAGCAGCCTTAGAAATCTTACAAACTTACGCCGAACAGAACAACGATTCCAACAAGCATCGAACCCACTTTCCCAGCGGTATAAAGGCGGCCAACCTACTCGTTGTACCTATGTACGGTAGTTTGCCGCATTATAAGCAGATCAAGGTGTTTCAGAGGACTGATAGCAATGTTAGGAAGGTGGTGATAGCTACTAATGTCGCTGAAACCAGTGTCACTATACAAGGGATTGTCTATGGTGAGTATTTATGATGTAACTAGGTGTAGACGGAGCCCCCATCAGACTTCCACCAATCATTTTACATTGTAAAATAGTATCCTATAGTAACGACTAGTTCTCGTCTACAACGTAAATCTTAAAAAATAGTTGGAAAATAAAAAAGTGCACGCCTCATAATCTCATTCATTACAATAAAATTGAGATTATTTGTAAATAATAATTAAACTACATCGAATTATACCGTGAAAAGTAATAGGCTTCTATTCCTCGAAATACTGAAGCCTATAAAAAAAAACCAACTCGATAAGTGAAGTATTTCGCTCGTTATCGTGACCACAAGATACGGGATCCGTACATACAGACGGACATCCAAGACAGAACTTTTTTAAACAATGTTTTAATTAGTTTAAATAATAAAAAGAGATTTAAAAATATCATAAGTGTTAAAAGTAGTGTTTTTTCTCAACATTTGTCTATCTATATTCACTTATAAAAGCAACAAAGAATAAACAAGTGACATTTTAAGTTGGAGAATCACTCGGTGTGTGTAAACTGACAGTAATACCCACCTCAACGCTTCGCTTATGAGGCGTGCAAAAATACAGAAATACATTTAGGAATCACTTTTTCAAAACATATGGAACGCATTTTCATATATTTTCCAGTTTTATTTTCAAAGGCACTTTTATTTTTATAAGCATCGAGTTTCTTTCTTGCTGTATGGGGGCTATCGTGTGTCAAAAACGGCTAGGACCCCATAATATGTCGCATTTTGTCCATTTGTCCATTTTGACCCATCAAAGGCCAGTAGGTTGTCTCTATGTGTATAGAATCATAAACTATCCATAATTATGATCATGTGATTATCTTTAGCAAAGTTTCTATTCATTAGCCCACCAAGATTTCTGAGTTGGTACGACCATTTTTTGACAGATGGCGCCACTGTCATTCCAATGATTACGACTGATCAACGCGAACAACGTCGCGGGTACATCCAGTTCGATATAAAAGTTAAGAATATAACATTGATTGTAGGAAAGAGTCTACATTCAACACGCGCTACATTGACTGCACGGATAGCCGAGTGGTATAGGTCACCACGCTAATTACCACTGTGCGCGACGTGCTGCGGGTTCGATCCCCGCATGGGACAAGCATTTGTGTGATCCACAGATACTTGTTCCAAGTCTGGTTGTTCTTTGTGCATGTGATTTAAATGTTTGTGAAACCCCCGCGACACAAGGATTAAATTCCTTAATGCGGGCGTCGTTTTTTTTAAGAATAAGAAAAAAAAATCACTTATCTCCTATTATTATTTCTGTGTTCCAGTGATAGACTGCGGTTTCCACAAGCTGCCGTACTTCGACCCAGCAGTGGGCGTGGAGAGCGTGGCCGTGAGTCCCGTGGCCAGAGACAACGCCACACAACGCGCCGGACGAGCCGGCCGGACCGCACGCGGGAAGTGCTACCGGTGAGACATACTTTCTTTTTCTCCTCTCCCACTTAAAATAGGGGGTATTTGGGCTCACACATAGGTGCACCTACCATTTTCAAGTTTTATTGGATTCTTTAGTTAAGGTTGTAGGTCTTAAAGGTGGAGGTGAAATATTTGGATTTACAATAAATAAATAAATGTGGACAACATCACATACATTGCTCCGAATCCAAAGTAAGTAGCTAAAGAACTTGTGTTATGGATTCCAAATGCAACGAAGGTACCACAAACACCCAGACCCAAGGCAATGTAGAAAAGTGTTTTTCTACATTAACCCGGCCGGGGATCGAACCCGGGACCTCAGAGCTAGCGACACCTTGAAAACCGGTGTGTACGCCACTCGACCACGGAGGTCATCAAACAAAGGGACGTATTTTATTGGAGCTCCGTACACAAAAGGTACAGTCAACAGCAAAAGTAGATGATCAAAATCAGAAATTCAATACTAATGAACGTAGTTCGCATTAGAACTGTGTGGCGTCGAAGTGATTCAAAAGTATGTAATTGTAAATTATATCAAACATTTACTACTAGTACAGTTGCCATGTATTCGTGATCAGTTTTGACTCCAAAAGTCATAAACTCAATTCATCATCTACTTTTGCTGTTGACTGTACAACGGGACCCCATAACTAAGACTTCCTTCTTCTTAGCGTGTCGATCAATAGCAAAGTCAAACTTTTACGGACCAGTACTCAGCCACGCGGACAGTATCCTCAGTGGCGTTATACAGGTCCTCGCGTGTACAGGCGGCAGGACACGCTGGCTAGCTCAGTAAACGACACACAAAGCTGGATTAGAGGTCGAATATTGCGTGGTCTTCTTTGTGGGCCGTTTAGTTGGTCCCTCAGGGGACTAAGAACTAAGACTAGGGTTACAGCACACACGAGCCTCGTGAGTGTGGTTTCTCTCTCCAAACCCTGGCTCACCTGGTGAGCTGGCCAGCGTGTCCTACCACCTGTACACGCGAGGACCTGCATAACGCCACTGAGTCCTGCCTCCTTAGACAAGGTATATTTCTACACGCGTTAACTATGATAGAAATCGCTTAAATGACATTAAATGTATGGAAACGACATTTCTCTTCGATAAGACACTATTTTATAGTATTAGATATTAATTATGAACTGTATCAAACACAATGTAAAAATTATTAGTGATTATAAATAAAGACTTCGCTGTCCTTCCGTCTGTCACCAGGGTGTATCTCATGAACCGTGATAAAACACGTAAAAGTATACTTATAGATGTTCTTTGTGTTTGTGGTGTTCACCTTTAAAGTGATTGTTGCATTGTTACCTATTTGCTACACGTGTTTCCTAACTTTAGATTTAAGTGTAAACAATCGTTGGTGAACGTGTTTAATAAAAAAAAAAAGACGTAAAAGACAGTGAAATTTTCTCCGGTGATGTATTTTTGTTGCCATAAAAACAAATAAAAAAAAAACATACATACACACAGGTTTTTACGTACAGAGCTAAAGACCCTTCGTTCCCGAGTCCGACTCGCATTTGGTCGCCTCTATCCCGAATAGTAGAATAAATATTAAATATTTTTCAGATTATACACAGAAGCGGAGTTTGACAAGCTAGCGCCCTCTATCCCGCCGGAGATGTGCAGGAGCGACCTGTCAGGCATGTTGCTGCAACTCAAGGCTTTAGGCATACATAACTTACTCAGGTATTTATACTAATATTATAAAGCTGAACAGTTTGTTTGATTGACAGCACTGATCTTAGAAACTACTGACTCGATTTGAATAATCTTTCAGTGTTAGATAGGTGATTTATCGAAGAACTATAGGCTCCTGTTGCCACGACAACCGGCGTCCATGCGGTAATTGAAAATATTTTTTTCATACAAACATAAGTCGAAACTTGTCACTTTGTATGAATATTTCATTTTCAATTTTAAGATTTCGACCCATGTTCCTTGGGGAAAGTTGTTCTGTTTTATGAACCTGATTACCTCGTTGAATAAACGCACTCTATAAAAAATAATCCTGTATAACAATCGTACAGCGGGCATGCATATCCATGCTAACAATCGGTTTTACCCGCGTCTATATACAAAATGTAACGAAACCCCTGTCAGATCCAATAAAGGCGTATTCGTGGTACAGTTCCTGAACAGTCTCGCATAGGCGGCTTCTTTGACACAAGGCTGTAGGTAGTGAGTACGTGAACATTGAGGAGCGGTCAGTGTTGCTGTTGCCTTGGATCAGTTTTCATTTGTATTTAAATATTTTCACTGGGAAAAATAATAATCTCCAATAAATTTAATGGCTACGTATGTGTTTGCAGTACGATACCAAATAATACTCTTAGGGATCGGACAGGGGTTTTGTTACATATTGTATGTTTCTCATTAAAAACTCACCCTGTATATTTTATACTCTCAGATTCACGTTCCCCACCCCTCCGCCAGCTAAGAGTATCCTCTCCGGATTAGAGTTGTTATACGCGTTGAACAGTATCGACCGCCGCGGACAGCTCACTCCCTCTGGTGAGACAGTTGCCGAACTACCTCTCCGACCGATGTGTGCCGCTATGCTGTGCAACAGTGGTTTGTAGAAACATAGTTAACTATAGATTTGGTCTTTTGGTCTAGTGGTTATTAACCCTGACTGCTTAACCGAAGGTCGTAAGTTCGATTTCCATCATCATCTGTCTAACTACCCAAGCTATGTTTGGGGTGGACTGGAAGCCATCCCATTACCGGATTAAGCTAAATACTGTTATTTACGTAGACCGACTGCCTATCTGACCTGCACAACCCATTTTTACTGAATTTCAGTATCCTTTACTTACTGGTTGGCAGTTGGGGGCTATCGCGTATCAAAAATCCGCTAGGGTCGCTAGTGTCGCACAAGGTTTATGTGTCATTCTCCACCAATGAGCGAAAGCTACTGGCCAGCAATTGGCCAAAATTGCCAGATGGACCTAAGCGAACGTAGCGACCCTAGCGGATTTTCGACACGCGATATATCCATTGAGATGACTTAACAGATGTCAAAGATTTGGATGTATGACAGTCGCAACCAACAGGTTAACGTGCTGTCTGAGGAGACACAGAGGGGTTTCCTCATTCCATCTAGGACAAATCTTCGTGTGATGAAAATGGTTATTTGTTCTGGGTCTAGTCCACACGGAAAGCGAGTATAAAAATCAAATTAATTGGAAAAAATTGGCTATTTTTTGAGCTCGTCAATGTCGACATTTCCAGTCTAAATATCCTAAGAAGAAAGAAAACAACATAAGTCAATAAATAACTTAAATATTTTTGTTAAGGTGAATGGGGTTGTATAGACGAGGCACTCTCCATAGCGGCCATGTTGCAAGTGGACAGCGTGTTTCTTAAGCCCAGCGCTGGGAAAGATCTTTTAGCCGCTAGAGTCAGCAGGAGGAACAATTTTGAGGTATGTATGGGTTTAACAATATTGTATTGTAATAACTGTTTGGTTTTTAAAAACGACTGTGATCTCTAAGTTTGTTTCAAAATTTTCTTCCTAGGGTAGTCCGGAAAGTTAGGAATATCGACTCCAGACTCTTGTCAGTCTTGTGATTATATTTATCTAATAATATCTTTATCGAGACAAAAATCCGCTAGGAGTAGCTAGTGTTGCATGTATATGAGTGACAAGCTACTGGACTGCGATTGGTGGAAATTGACAGTAGACCTAAGGCGACACTAGCGCCTCTAGCGAATTTTTGACACGCGGTATCCTCTTTGCTTAGCCACTTTTCAGTCCTGATTATAAATTGAGTACTTCCCCATCCTATTATATTTCTCCATTTTTCAGGTAGCTGAAGGCGACATAATAATGTACCTGAACATCTTAGACGCGTACTTAAAACTGAAGTCTTCTCAAGACGAGAAGAGAGCGAAGAAGGCGTGTAAGGAGTGGTGCCAGAAGTATTATATCAACCATAAAGTTATAGAAAAGGTACTTATGACATTTATTTTTAGTTGGTACTTATACAGGTTGTATTAAAAATCCTGATGATCCAATTAGGGATGGTTAAGAATCAATATTTAATTATTGTAAGTATGCATATCATTTCTAAAAGTCTTCACTAAAGTAAACCACAGTAAAGTAAACCACAGTTTTTCTAGTATACAGTGTATTTACTTTGGCGGAAGAAAAGAAAGATTTTTGCCCAGCGGTGGGATTTTGTATAAAGTCTTAAAAGAAATATAAATCAACTACTTAAATATTTTAGGACTAAATAATTAAAATAGAGTCTGGAAAAACGCATTTGCCTAGCAGTGGTATATATAATTTTGCTAGAAAAAGATCGAAATAGGAATGCAAATAAATTACCCCGTTTTATGTTAGAATGGCAGTGGAAGGAATCAACAAATGAAAAAAATACAAATTTCAACCTTAACGCTTTGATATAAAGGTGCTGTCAAACTTCCTTGTAACCACAAATAGCTTTGACAGCACCTTTGACAGCTTTGACTTTTTGACAGTGTCTATAATAATAATAATCAATGTTAAACATACTCTCTTATATGTCTCTAAAAAGTCTACTTAAGTTCTAATTATTTTCTTGTTGTTTTCAGGCGTGTGATGTAAGGGAGAGCTTAGAAAAACTTATCAAGGGAAAGTTTCAATTGGAGAATAAAGTCTTTGAAGAAATTAATTTGAGAGAAGGTAATAATATTTTCCGACTGTATACTGTTACAATATTATACTTCCTTATTGTCAAGTTTATACTGTATATAACCGTTATACGTGTCAAATATTTTCATGTGAAGTAAACCTATAAAATTTTATAACTGTGTGATGAAAACTCCTTTCATCCGCCTTGTTGTTCGCGATAATATTGATCGCGGCGCGTAAGGCACGAATGACTAAAGTCGCTGCCGGAGGATGAGAGAGGATTATACAATATGTAACAAAACCCCTGTCCGATCCCTAAGACTATTATTCGGTATCGTACTGCGAAAACTTATACGTAGCCATTAAATGGATTGGAGATTTTTTTTTCCCCAGTGAAAATAAATAAATCAAAATAAAAACTGATCCAAGGCAACAGCAACACTAACCGCTCCTCAAAGTTCACGTACTTCTATGCGAGACGGTTCATGAACTGTACCACGAATACGCCTTTATTGGATCTGACAGGGATTTTGTTACATGTTTTATACAACATTATATTGTACTTGTATACACAAGCACACAAAAACCAATTGTTACAAAACTGTACCTCATTTTTTTTATTGTTAGACTATCACTATGTTTCAAGCAATAAATATCTCGTACAAAGACTACCGAGCACCCGAAGAATGCCGAAATCACCCGAAGTTTTCCGACAGCAGCCGGAGTTTGCCGAAGATCGCCGAAGACGTACCGTAAGCAGTATGGCTGGTATATGATTATCTGTGAGTGTGTTATTCTATAGAAAATCATGTTCCAGCCCCATTGCTTGACGGAATATCTACATAGAAGAATAATGGAGGACCGGAATATTTAAAAATTAAGCGGCGGTAGCCTATGGCTAGGGCGTCGGACTTGCGATGTTCTGGTTACCGGTTCGATTAAGTTCGATACCTACCCATAGCACTATCGACGTAAACTCACTCGTAACACAAGCATAATATAGCTTAGCACGAGGCCTTAACAAGAATATTAATAAATTGTGACCCACTTTATTAGTAAGCTTATATTTTTTATGATCTACTAGCTGTGTTAAATAAAATGTTTAAAATAAAAGTGTGTAAAAGCTATCTGCTAGTCAAAGTTCCGTCAAAATCAGTCCAGCCGTTTCAGAGATAAGCCGGTATACAGCGGTTATTTTAATATTACAAACAGATACTTCAATTTTATATAACTGTACGTGTCACATAATGTAGACCTTTTAATTGTATGTCATTTTACATTAAACAAATTAATATCTTTTATCTGTATACATTAATCTAAAAATGCAAGATACATTAATATAAATAGAGTGTTGATTGTTGTTACCCTATGTTCCAGGAAGAACAGAGCGAGTAATGAAGTGCGTACTGTCCGGGTTCTTCCCTCAAGCGGCCTATTTGTCCCCGGACAGCAGCTACCGCGGTATTCGCGGCGCCGTGCTACATATTAGTCCCGATAGCTGCCTGTTTAGAGTGCAGCAACCTAAATGGTGAGATATATTCATAATAATATATAAGCAATAACTAGAAAAAAACACGAAATAAATAAAAATATTCAATTTTTGATGTGTAACATCTTTCCTCTCGCTTTCCTGCAATTGGTGGGAGTGATTTCGTGAAACGGGACGGAAGTGTGTAACAGGAAGTCGCGAAAGCGCGCGCTATTCGATTTGATGAATGAGCGCGCGGTTTTAGAGTTGACTGTCAGATAGTATCTGTCACTGCTTACAAAAAATATTTTATTAAATTAGATCTCTTTTATGATCTAACGATTTAAAAAAGAAAAAATTGATTCTAATGTTCAGGAATCTTCTCAATTAATATTTTTATTTATTGTTTGTTGTGAAAAATAATTTCAAATAATACCTGACCCATTTTTTTCAAAATATAATTTTAAATTTGCTTATTAAGGTGAGATATCAAATGTTACACATCATTTGCGACTACTGTAAGGCTCGCTCGTTTTTTTTATTGTATTCTAAAACCAGTTTATATGTCAAATATATTCATTCAACTTTTAGTAGACAAATATTTGATTGATATTCTTTGTTTCTGTGAATCCTGGTTAAAGCCAGATAAAATGCTGTTTAGTGTAAACAACTTTGCAATTGCCAGTGCGTACAACAGACTTTCAGCTGATGGAGGCGGATGTCTAATTTTATGTAATAATAATTATAAATATAAGGAACGTCAAGACATCACCTCATGCTCTGTTGACCGCATTTGTGAGGTAGCATGTGCAGAAATAGACGGTCTTATTGTTCTTTGTGTGTATAGACCACCTGCATCACAGTTCGTGTCGTTTTTTACCATAATGGAAGAAATATTGGTCAAGTTAGCCTCTAATAACAAATCTGTATATATTTGTGGGGACTTCAATGTTAATATACTAATAGATTCGCAGGACACGGGTAAACTATTGTCTTTATTTAAATCATTTAACTTTAATAATATTTTTTATGAACCAACTAGAATAACCGCTACTTCTACTACATGTATAGATAATATTTTTTCTAATAGCGGTGTAATGAACTTTAAATTAATACCCGGAATCAGATCAGACCATATGGGTCAACTAGTGTCAATAAAGACTAAAAGCAAACCCTCTGCTAAATTAATAACTGTGAGGTCCTTGTCAAATCATAAAGTGCGTTTATTAAAAGATTGTATTGCCAAGGATCTTAATTGTTTTAAGTACTCGTTTTTAGGAGTTCCAAATCATGATTATAGTAGACTATTTCATATAATATGTAGATCTTTTAACAAAACATGCCCTCAAAAAATTATTAAACTAGATGGTAAATGTAAATTTAATGAATGGGCTACAAAAGGCATACGAATTAGTAGGGACATGCTCTATAGCCTTTATGATAGGAAGTCATTTAATTTTGATTTAAATTTTCATAATTATGTTAGGAACTATTCTAAAATATTTAAGAAAGTGTGCTTGTTAGCTAAGTCGAAACTTATTAGTAGCCGTATAGCTAAATCAGATAATAAAATAAAAACAGTATGGAAGATTATTAACTCTGAAACTGGAAATAGTAAACAAAGAGATAATGACCTGTCATTGAAAATTAATGATAACATAATTTCATGTAACACTGATGTTGCTAACGCTTTTGAAAAATTTTTTGTAGATATTCCTGTTCAAGTTACTGAATCTCTTTCCTCATCTTCTTTAAGAGCAGAAACTTTAGTTAAGCAACATTTTAATAGAGATATTCCAAACTTTAGTTTTAGTCATGTATCTCCTAGCATTGTAAAAAAATCTTTCAATTGTATAAAAGTAAAGACCACTGAAGATTTATGGGGCATATCTGTTAAAGTAATTCAATCCATAATTGACATTATTGCTCCGATTCTTGCAAACATTTTTAATGACTGTGTTGATAGTGGTACCTTTCCAGACTTAATGAAACACAGCAAAGTTATTCCAATTTTTAAATCAGGCTGCAAGCATGATCCTTCCAACTATAGACCAGTGTCAGTTCTTCCAGCTGTAAGTAAAATATTTGAGAGAATTGTATTAGACCAATTGAATTTGCATTTTGGTAAAAATAAAATTTTTCATGAACGTCAGTTTGGATTTACTAAGGGAAGGTCAACGACCGATGCCGGGGCTAAGTTAGTGTCTCACATTTTGGAGGCTTGGGAGGGCTCGCAGGATGCTGTTGGCATTTTTTGTGATCTCTCTAAGGCCTTTGATTGTGTTGACCATAACACACTTAACCTTAAATTAAAACACTACGGATTGCGAGGGAAATCTCTTGAACTAATTCAGTCATACTTAACATCTAGACTACAAAAAGTAGGTGTAAACGGCGTAACATCATCTGGGTCCTTGGTCCGAATGGGCGTTCCGCAAGGCTCAATCCTTGGTCCTTTTCTCTTCTTAGCTTACATAAATGATCTTCCCTATATGATGGCTGATTTGACTAATATGATTCTATTCGCGGATGATACCTCACTTATTTTTAAAATAAATAGAAAGGTAACAAATCTATCTAACTTAAACAATAGCCTTAATGTTCTTTCCCAGTGGTTTTCTGCCAATAACTTGCTTCTCAATGCAAATAAAACAAAATGTTTAAAATTTTCGCTTACTAATGTGCGGACACAAGCAGATTTAAATTTGATGTTGGATGGTAAGCAACTTGAGCTTATAAATGAAACAGTATTTCTTGGATTAACGATTGACTCTAAGTTGCAGTGGGGTGCACACATCTCAGCACTGTCGAGTAGGTTAAGTTCGGCTGCATTCGCGGTCAGAAAAATTAGGCAACTTACTGACATTCCCACTGCTAGATTAGTTTATTACGCGTATTTTCATAGCTTGATGTCTTACGGTATTCTCTTGTGGGGGTCCGCGGCCGATGTAGACTCCATCTTCATTCTACAGAAACGGGCAATTCGCGCAATATACAGCATGGGCCCACGTGATTCGTTAAGAGAAACTTTTAAAGAAATTAGTATTCTTACACTGGCATCTCAATACATTTTGGAAAATATCATGTATGTGCGTAAAAACCTCCTTAGTTTCAGCATTAATAGTGATCATCACAATATAAATACTAGAAATAAAAATAAAATAGTTGTTCCCAAATTTAGGCTTACTAAAACGAACTCAAAATCATTCTTAGGGAATTCAATTCGCTTTTACAATAAGATACCAGAAGATATTACTAACCTACCTGGTAAGAAATTCAAAACATGTGTCAAATCAATCCTTTTGAAGAAAGCATATTATAAAGTTAGAGACTACGTGGAAGACAAAAGGGCGTGGGTTGTTTAACATCTGCACATGTGGCCTCCCTGGCGGTTCGCGAAACTTGCTTTTATTTGTATTGTTTAATTGCGATTCCTTTGCCGCCTGTATTTCTAGAAGGCACTTGACATGCCTTGACATTCCTGTTAGGGTTTCTATTTTTTCCTTTTGTTTTTTTTTTTGCGACTACATATAGTATTGTATGTAAAATTTATAGTGGTAATTTTGTTTATACTATTATTCTTATTTCCTTTTTATTATTACATTCTGTTAACTATGCTTTGTTTTGTAAATGCGTCAACAGCGTAGATTTTCAAAAGTAGCCATTGAATGCTTAGCATGTCTTCCAACGCCGAAGATGTCATTTTTATGTTTTCCATGACCGCAGGCTACCTTGCGCCTTTGACGCATATCAGTGTCTAGTATTGTAAAAATATTTTTTTTTTTAAAAGAGTAACCTATGGAGTTTCTTGCCGGTTCTTCTCCATGGGAAGGACACTTTGGAACCGAGCACCTAGAATCAGTAGAGTAGCATATAACGTTTCTTGAGCGCCTTCTTGAGGTTTATAAGAAATAAAAACTTTTTGATTTGATTTGATTTGATCATGTTTGAATTATACTATGTATACATTAATTATATGTATGTATTTTTAAATGTATAAGTATGTTTATCAGTGGTCTGGTCCATAATACAGGCTCTGCCTAGTTTAGGGATCACGTGTGTGAGCTGTTGTCCCAAGATATTCTATTATGTTTGCTAATTTTCAAAACTATTTGACAAAAGTAACATGATTATCTAGATAAATTTTCGCCAAAATATATTCTCACGGCACTTACGGCACGTCAATAAAATATGGTGTGAAAATCATTGCCTATTGGTTCAGTTACTGATTCTGAACTGAACTGATTCAGATAAAGTTTAAAATTAATTAACACTGCAAACTCTGCCCTGCTGTTGCTGCTTTTCTGGTGTGAATTGAGCCTCATATTTTTTACTTTTCCAGGGTAATGTTCGCGAGTGTACAGAGCACGGGAGACAAGACTTACATGCGGGAGATGATGACCATAGAACAAAGATGGCTACTCGACATAGCCCCACACTATTATAAGCTGACGTGACAATATAATACATTACATAAAACAATTGTTTTATTTTATACGCCTTCCTACCTCATGGACTTAAACAACAAAAATAATAGGAATATAATTTAACTTTATTCGCTTGAGACATAGATACCGGCCTTTAAATGTCCCACTGCTGGGCACGGGACTTTTCTCGTAAACGGCATTCAGCTCGCTGGCCCACTGCGGGTTGGCGATTTCAGACTCCAATTTTCGAATCCAGGTTTCCTCAAGATGTTTCCCTTACTGTTTGTAAATGGTGTCAAGTAAATAAGAAAGTACAAATAACTTTTAAAAAGTCACATTGGTACTTACCTGCCCACCTAGCTAAGTGACATTTCCACAAAGGTTAACGATGATAGAAATCGCTTAGATGACATTAAATGTATGGAAGTGACAAGTCTGAGTCACGTGACTTATCTAAAACAAATGTCATTGTCATCAAAAGTCACTTGGCTAAGGGGCTGGGATCGAACCTGCAACCATGTGTATGCGAATCCAGTCATTGAACCGATAAGCCACCATGTTAAACTAATTAATTGTTAGGAAAATACCATCACGTCTTCATGTTTCAATTTGCTGTCCCAATTCAGTGGAAGTAAAAAAAGGCGAGTGAAGACTGGGCACTGGGCACAGCTAGTATAATTATGTAGTATCTCTAATAATAAGTTAGGTTCCTGACCGTCTGTCTACGAAGTAAATGACTGTTTATCGGTCATCTATAAATGCGTAACGAGTTCAAGGCTCTTGGGAAAGAGAGTACTACTCTATGGATTTCATTGCTCCTATACAACGGGTAACAAAGCCCCTGTCGGATCCAATAAAGGCGTATTCGTGGTACAGTTTATAAACCGTCACGCATAGGCGGCTTCTTTGACAGAAAGCTGTAGGTAGTAAGTACGTCAACTTTGTGTTTCCGTTCAGCCATTTTTGCGTGATTGAGTAACCAAACATCCACTTTCACGTTTATAATATTAGTAGGAGTTAAGCTGTAAAAAAATTAAATGAAATTTTAATATTTTTTTTAACTAAAAATTAATTGTTAATGATGTACTTCTAGTCCATATTTCTTTAAATTTACAATAAAGTGGATAATTTACTACAAAAACAAGTTTTAGCACACTTCCTGTAGTAGATGTGTAACATCTTGCCTACTTTTTGGACAAGTCGCCATCTTTTTATTATTTACAAACTTATTAGCGATGTGGTCCGCATATTACTGGTATTATTTTTAACCCCCCGTACTAAGATAAATGCTTGTATTAATTAAGAGTAGGTTAAGTTGGTAGTGCAATGGGTGGGATTCCGGCATCCAAATGATCACGAGTTTTATTAAAACGACAGCCTAGGAACACAAAATAAACACAGTTCTGTTATTATACAATTATCTTCACGACTGACTACCGTGCTAAAAGTTATCTCTGGTTATAATTAGCAAAAAAACCAATTGTTATTATTTATTTTCCAGTCATGTGACTATTTAATCTAGAGCGCTTCTAATTTTTTTAAACCTATTGGATAACATTCCATCGTCAGATAACTTTTACCGGGTCAAACCTGGTCAACAATTTTTACGAAGAAAAACATTGTTTGACCTTAACGTTTTGACAATTTTTTTTATGAAAGAACTGTCAAAATTTTAAAACTATTTCCAGCCCCCCTAGCCAAGTGACATTTCTACAAGCGATAACGATGATAGAAATCGCTTAAATGACATTAAATGCACTTATGGAAATGACATTTGTTTTCCATAAGTCACGTGACTTAGACTTGTCACTTTCATACATTTAATGACATTGAAGCGATTTCTATCATCGACTCGTTTGGACTGGTTTTTGACGAGAGATACACTGATACACATTTTCTCCAATGACGGTAAATCAATTACGGTATCAAGTATCATGTGCCTAATTCCCTATAGATTTTAGGTTTCCTTATTATCTCCAGCCGGAAATGCGCCGTAATTGCACAAGTGATCCCACGGCTCTGGCAAAGCCAAGGACGCGGGGGTTTTTAGGTAAAAGTTGAACATATCCCCACACCGTGCCCTCGGTGTGGGAAGGTCATAAAAACATTGTGAGGAAGCCTGGATTCCAGATATAGTAATCTGTAATCGCCAACCCGCAATGAGCAAGCGTCAAAGCGTGGTGATCAATGCTCATTCCTTCTCCATATGCGAAGAGGCCTGTGCCCAGCAGTGAGACAAAGGACGGTATTATGTTCATCACATTTTATGTTCCAAAATAAACTAAGAACAAATCTATTCTCTCCGACAACAAAGCGTCAGCTATCGGAGTTTACAATAATAACCGTAGTTTATTTATTAATAACAAACATAAACAATGTCAAAGACATCCAAGGGTCAAGCGCACCTGCTTTATGAGTTCGCGTTTATTTCCACACACGTGATACATTCCCACCTATAATAATATCATTCGCTTTTATTTGTGGACAATGTTCAATCCTTCCGTCATCTTTGCCTTTACCATACCATCACCATTACCACTGGTTGCTGAAAGACTGTAATTGGGTTGTTATTTTTGGGATCAACGGGTCATAACTGCCGTTGGGTTGTGGATTAGAATAACCCCCTTTCTCCCCGTGGGTGTCGAGGCGACTAAGAGATACAGAAACAAGGAGAATGTGCATCAGCGTTCTCCTAAAGAACGAATACAAAATTGCGGTCAACTCGCTTGCCCAGCGTGGTGACTAGGGCAACTCAGACATCCCATGATAGCTCACCATAACACACGGCCCCCAGTTTTCCGATAATCACACTGCGGAAGGCGGAGGACTGGGATCCAGTCCTCTGGGAGTTGTGGCGCAACTTGGGAGAGGCCTATGCCCAGCAGTGGGCCGCGATAGGCTGTGATTGATTGATTGAATTATAACTGAAAAATAGATTTGACAATAATTGACAAATAAGTAAGTCCCATAACGCGTGTTATGGGGCGGTATACGTTAACGACGCTTAAGTCCAGATTTAGAAAAAAAAAACCTTAGTGTTCTTTACCTATAATTATAGTCCTAGAAATTTTGGTCCATTCGCGACACGTGGATTCGGTTCTAACTGGCGCTTGTTTTTGAAGCGCTTTAATAAATGTTCATATCAATAATAGATTCTATATCAAACTGATTGTTTACGGAAGTATCTAGCTCAATAGATAATTTTCGAGCGGCGGCAGTCTAATGGCCAGGGCATCGGACTTGCGATCATGTGGTCGCAGATTGAATTCCACCCATTGTACTACCGACGTGAATCAACTCTTAATACAAGCATTTACCTTACCACGAGGGGTTAACAAGAAAACTATGTAAGTAGTAATGTGCGACCCACAATGCTAGTAAGCTTTGTAAAATAAAAAAATAAAAGTTGAACTGAATTAAGAGCAATACAAACTTTTTGTATTTCTACTATCGCGTATCTAACGGGTGTGTAATGTTTGGTATAATGACAAATGCTCTAATTTCAATTCGAATAACGTTCATATGATATAATTTTCAATTGCTATAATATCAAAAGACCTAAATTCATTTGACCTAATGTTTCATATGATATAATCTTCCTTTAATATAATAACATACAGTATAACATTTGTTTTATATAATCTTCAATAAGTATAATGTTCTTTTTATATAATGTTCATTTAACCTAATGTTCTTTTGACCTAATTTTCATGTTTAATGGTCACAGTTCTTACCTAACCTATCCGAGTCGGAGTGCCCTAAAGTCCAGATTGCATGCATGCAAGCAAGCAAGCATGCAGCAAGCATGCAGCAAGCATGAAAGCAAGCATGCAGCAGGCAGGCAAGCAAGCATGCAGCAAGCATACAAGCAAGCATGCAGCAGGCATACAAGCATACAAACAGGCAGGCAAGCAAGCATGCAGCAGGCAGGCAAGCAAGCATGCAGCCGCAGGCATGCAAGCAAGCAAGCAAGCATGCAGCAAGCCTACAAGCATGCATGCAGCAGGCAAGCAAGCTTGGAGCAGGCATGCAAGCATGCAGCAGGCATGGTTTCTGGCACGGCTCCGGCGTTGCGGGGCTCCGGCGGTACCACGCGAGCTAATCGTCGCAGATGGTGATAACGGTCACCACCGCGACTTCGGCTTGCTGGCCGGCTTCGCCGGCCAGCCTCAGCCACGGCGGCGCCCGTTAACATCACCTGCTCCTCAGCTCGCGGGCCGCCTCGCCCCTCCACGCCTACGCGAAATTAAATAACACTCTAGGGGCAGGACAGACAAGACTGCGTGGAGTCGGTTTTGCAAAGATTCGTTTCTGTCACTAACTTTTGTAGCTGACCATATTGACTTTTTAGGAGAATGTTTAGTAAACATTCTTCTAACCTTTAATTAAAAATACTGTTTTATAGAAATAGCAATAAGCCTAATAAAATGAATTATTATATTAAATATTTCTTAGAGATTATAAGTATTATAGTAAATGAATAATATACTAAACGAGAATTAAGTGAAATGTGCATTATAGGAAATGTTCATTATATCATAAAAAATTAGGTGAATTGAAATTATATCAACAACTTAGTATCTCAATTGATCGTTATATTAAACAAAATTATATGAACTGAAATTAGGTCAAGTGAACGTTAGATTTTTTGTTATTATATCAACCGTTACACACCCGTATCTAACTACCTACTAAGTACGTAAGCAGCTTTCCAATACATTAAACTTATAGAAATAACAGTTTATGTTAATAATAACATTAGTAACTATTCCTGTCATCATTGTTTACATTGCATCTTGTTCGCTAGACGCCAGACATAAATATTGTCGTTTGTAGACCGACCTTCAATCTATTTAGTATAGAATGTATAGAACGTGGTTTGACACAGACGTTGATGTTTAAGAGGCTAGTAGATAGTAAGAGGAAGCCGTGTTTATCACATTAATGTAAGGTATAAAGGCTATTGTGAGTTTGTGTGTATGGAGCCATCCATAAATTACGACACACGTTAAGGGGGAGGGAGGGGGTCGACGGACGGAGGTCATGCGTCAACAATGGCGTCTTTTCTTTTTACCCACTCGGGCACGAACAATGGCAAGTAACGTCCCCCACCATTTTTCTAAATCTTAGCAATGACATGCGCACATTACTAGTATTCTTGTTAACCCCTCGTGGTAAATTGCTTGTGTTACGTGTGGGTTTACGTTGGTAGTGCGCGGATGGGCTTCGAACCGGAAATCACATGATCGCAAGTCCGACGTCCAAGCCATTAGGCTACCGCCAATTCATGTACATAGGTACAGGGACTCTAAAAAAAGTAAGTTAAGTTTATGCTTTTTAATCCAATCGGCATGATCGACCCTTCACAAACTCCATGTGAATGTGGAGCCCCATCGCAAGGTATGGCGCATCTTCTGTCCTGCCCTCCACTACACTCTGTCCTACTTTCCAGGACGTAATGGAAGCCAACGACTTTACCAGGTGGCAACTTTTTGGTCAGACATTTAATAAATAAATGTGGACAACATCACATAAATTGCTCCGAATCCAAAGAAAGTAGCTATAGCACTCCATTATATCCATTCCATAGCACTTGTGTTATGGAATCAGAGACAACGAAGGTACCACAAACACCCAGACCCGAAGCAATGTAGAAAAGTTTTTTTCTACATTGACCCGTCCGGGGATCAAACCCGGGACCTCAGAGCTGACGACACCTTGAAAACCGGTGTGTACGCCACTCGACCATGGAGGTCGTCAAACATTTGAGGATCATCGACACAGGAAGAAGAAGAATCCAATGAAGACGGCCCATGTGTCAATTCCAATGATTTTATTAAAATTTAAATGTAGGTGCATCGTTCGCATGTTTATTAAAGAATCTATCTGATATTATATGAGATAATAATATATTATATCTATATTAAAACACGGTAAATACACACGGAAACATATCACGGGTCATAGTTTATTTGTCATAACAAAATCAACAGATAATTTATGAAGTAGGCATGTCTTAACCTCGTATTTTTGTTACTACCGGCTCGGGTTTGTGGTTAAAATTACTTATCTGTAAGCTTTTTAAAGATAGGGATCCCACTGTGCCAGGCCTTTCAACATGTTAGCTGTTTTTCGGTGTTTTGTGTTTTGTCTACCAAGGGTTATTGTTCAGTACAATCGCTTCATAAATATTTAGGTATTCTGAAGAGAGATTCTGGGATGGATCTGGATAGACTGGAAGCCGACTTCACTATACTACTAACTAAATACTATACTAACTTTTAAATGATGGTTAAAAGTTAGTATAGGTGAAGACATATCAAGGCAAGCAAAGTGGAGTTATTTATTTTAACTAAATTCCCGAGGTCACATGTGCTGATGGTAAACAACCCACGCTTTTTTGTCTTCTACGTAGTATGTAACTTTAGAATAGACTTTCTTCAAAAGGATTGATTTGACATATTATTATGTCTCCCATGAGTAGAATTTTATTTGAAAATATTTTTTTGGGAAAACAGGCTACATAAATATAATAAAAATGAAAGATAAGTCTACTTTTATGAAACAATAATTATCTAAATCGGTTTACAACTGACGAAGATAATTATTGCGTAACACAAAAAATCCTGTCTAAAATTTACTTAAATTTTAATGGATTTCGTCCATTGATTACTATCTATTTTGTGATCTGTCTTCCTGTGTGAGTCAGTATCTGAGGTTAAGAATGCGCACCCGGACCTCAACGAACTTCGGCCTTATCGCTATTTACTACACTGTATTCTGTTGTTTATAAAAATTACGCGTGTTCCTAACATAAGTTCGGTGTCACGGATCTGTAATGAGGAAACCGGGAAAAAAAAACCTGGGAAGTAAAATAGGACATCGGGGATGCCGCTACTCAGGACTCTGCTAGGGTTTGCTAGTCTTCCTGTTGGAGTTGCGCAGAGCTTGCGTAAGTGATCCCGCGGCTCCAGCAAAGGCAAGAACGGGACCGGGGTGTTTTTAGTCGGTGCAAGTCGGTCATATCCCCACGCTGTGCTCTCAGCGTGGGTTGAAGGCAATAGCGTTTCACCAAGCCAAAAAAAAAAAAGATTTGCTAGTCTTATATGATACAGACCACCCTGAGGACTGCGGCTGATCGGGAGGGGGTGTCGTCCCAATCTTCCGCAGCCGTCAGGGTAGTCTGTCGGCTGATCAGGACGGCACCCCCTCCCGATCAGCTTACAGGCCACGGTCGGTTTTCAGAAGATATAAAACATTTTTTTATTTACTATTTCGTGGGCAACATATCCGTATTATAATCATAATACCGGCCTATAAACGTCCCGCTGCTTGGCACAGGCCTCTTCCCATATAGAGAAGGGATGAGCATTGATCAACACGCTTGCTCATTGCGGGTTAGCGATTTCAGATTCCAATATTTTGGAACCCAGGTTTCCTCACGATGTTTTCCTGTCTTAGAATGATTAAGAAAGTTCATTTAACTTTGAATATGTCACATTGGTACTTGCCTGGTTTCGAACCTGCAGTTCAATGACCGGATTCGCATGCACATGCATGCGAATCCGGTCATTGAACTGATAGGCCACCACGAAATTTAAATATTAAACTACTATAATATTTTAAATACGAAAGTAATTCGGTCTGTTACACTTTTACGGCTAAGGTAAGGGGGAAGGTAACCCAAAAGAGGACATTGTGACTACTTTTGGCCGCAAACACACCCAAGCGGGCGAAGCCGAGAACAACATCTAGTTACCTGTATAGGTAAAATATAGGTGTTAACTGCTTAAAGATATATTGCTTTTGTCAACCTATTGGCCTTTACCTAGGCAGGAGAAAATAGTATTCTTATGAATCATTATTTACTAGAAGAAATTTTAATGAACATCTTGTCAACAGGTAAACATTAGAATAACAAGAGTCTTAATTAAATCCGTCATTATTTAGTTATTTTCACTTGTTTATTATTTTGACTTTTAAACTTATCATGAGTCGTCATAGTTTAGTCTGTCAACACAAATGTATGTTTATTTATACATGACTTTTACACATGTAGGAATAGTTTCTATATTTAGTTTTTTTTTTATCAGAAACGAGAGGTTAATGCCTTATCAAGAAAGCATTTAAAGACTTTTTTGCGTGCTAAATTGTGACTATGTAGCTGCGCACTGCACTTTATAAGGCAATTTTTTTTATTAGGGATATAAAGTATCCTATGTGTTTATCAGTGTCATAAATTTTCTCAAAATTGGTCCAGCCGTTCAGAGGCAACACACACACTTTCACTTACTTCACACTAATTTTATAAAGGCGAAAGTTTGTGTAAATTCTGAACACTTCACAATTCACAGTGTAAAGTGACCATGCGGTCACGGGTTCGAATCCCACCAATTGTACTACCGACATGAACCCATTCGTTAACGTAAGCATAATTATTATTATATTTAGCTTACTACGTGGGGTTAACAAAAGTATTCAAAAAATCAAAAATATTTTTATTTCGAGTAGACCCTTTCAGTCAGGTACTTTCAAAACGTTAAATTACGCTAGTTGCGCGGTCAAAGAGAAAAACCGGCACCTCCATACTCTTTTAAAAATTATTATATGTATACAATTTAAATAATATTGAGTAAATAATATAATATTCTTGTTACTAATAAGGTGCGACTCACATTGTAAGTAAGCTTTAAATTAAAAACAAAACAAATGATAAAATACATAACAATATTCAGAGGGTTCGATAAATAAAACGAACCACTTCGAGAAATATATTAGTACTCTTGCGCCTGGCTCGTCTAGGCAGCACAAACATTCACAATTTTCATTCACAGTCATCCATTTATTTTAGGAACCAGTATCATGTTTTATTGATGTGTTTTTAGCCGGTGCAAGTCCAACATAATAATATCCCCGCGTCGTGTCCTCGGCGTGTGTTGAAGTCATAAGATTTTCAACCCGTAAACAAAACAAAATGTTATTTGATCATAATAAGCCTGCAGGTGTTATGGAAAGGAATATTTTTAAAGCAAATTATTATAGGCACAATAATGGCACTGTGAGGCCACGTGTGACACATGTGTTAAGCTTCGATTTGTTTAATAAAAGCTCTTGAAATAACTAAATAATGCTAAATCGGTGACATCGTCGTTTTTGGGTCGCACATGGCCAGATAATATAGCCAAAGATAGAGGTTTGGAAGACGAAAGGGAAGGCCTTGGACCAGCAGTGAGATCTCGTAATATAGGCTATGGAAAAAAATGTGTAGAACATCACACACATTGCTCCGAATCCAAAGTAAGTAGCTAAAGCACTTGTGTAATGAAATCAGACTACAAAGGATCACACCCAGATCCGAGAAAATGTAGAAAAGTGTGTAATGGCGGATGGCTTACGGCGGGTTATAGTCAATGAAACGCACTGCTGAATACGGTGACACAATATAATAAAAGTTAGGGCACATACAGATATTAGGGTACACAGGTAACACAGGTGAGTAGATATAAAGTTACAATTAGGTATACGGGCGGCGCGGGAAGTTACATGCGCGCGCGCCTGGCCGACTCGACCGCTACTTTTCTACTGGCTGCCGTGCGCGGGCGGAGCGCAGTCGCGGGGGAGACGCTTAACCTTGTCGCGACGTCGTACTCGTACGAGCGATACAACCTCGTTACGGGGCGCGGTTATGCAATGCTACAAGTGTTTTTTGTACAATGAACCGTCCGGGTAAGGTGTGGGAAACCTCAGAGCGACGATTTAAAAATGTGTACGCCACTCGACTACGGTGGTCATCAAAAAACGGAGTCATAATGTCCGTCCGTCTAAATATACAAAACAAGTAAGTATTCAGTATTAAGGTATATCCGGCAACAAAAAAATGTTGTGGTGGTCTAGCTTCAATGACCGGATTCGTAAGCACATTGTTGCAGGTTCGAAACGAGGCACGTACCAATATCACTGTTTCAAAGTTATATGTGCTTTCTTAATTATTCTAAGACATCATTGACAAACGGTGAAGGAAAACCTCGTGAGGAAACCTAGATTCCAAAAATTAGAATATGAAATCTCCAACCCGCAATGAGCAAGCGTGGTGATCAATGCTCGTCCCTTCGCTATATAGGAGGAGGTCTGTTATCAGCAGTGGGACATTTATAGGCTTGTATTACTATTTCCGGCAACAAGCCCTAGACATAGAAGGTCACAGTCTACCTCTAATCAGGAGACAACACAATCTTAATTAACGACCAACAAACATCAGATAAGCATCTGATTAGCCGAAAGTAATTAGCTATATTGATTTATTAATAATTTATTGATGTTTTTCGAACTAATAAACATTCAATTCAGATAATTTTTAAACCGACTTTAAAAGGCACGAAGTTCTCTAATTGACTGCCTTCTTGGGAGGATACGTGATATATTCGCTGGTTTGGACTAGATTTTACTTATACAGACATATTATTAAAAGAAACATGAAAAAACCGAACAAGGGCGAGTCGGACTCGCGCGTGAAGGGTTCCGTAAAAATGCCAAAAATGCGGGAGCCTCTTAGATGTTTATTTTATTCTGTTTTTTACTATTATTTAAAGACAGTCGCAAGGTTAAAAATAATAGGTTATTTTCCGATTGACCAATAGCTTTGAAATTTTTCAATTTATACCGTCTTTTATTAGAGGTACAGTAAAAAGTCTTAAAACTAAGTATACATTTGTAATTAAATAATAAAAAATATCTTTATAGGTACGTAACGAGCCACACATTTGTCTGGTTTTTTTCTGTAGACATTGACATGGTTTCTTTGAAGAAAATTGATCACTTCTATAGACTGGAACAATAATTAAAAAATGAGCTGGCAATTCAGTAGTACCCTGTATAATTTTATTGCAAAAACAATAATATTTGGGAGAATGGTAAACTTATTTAGAAATGATCTTTGTTCTCCGTTAATTTGAACGAGGAAAGTTTTGAGGAAAATTAACAAACATAATACGCAGAAATAAGTATAACAAGGTTAAAAGTAAGATACGCTACTGGTATGGAGATCGGTTACAATAACCTAAGGTTAACGTAACTAAACCCAATTCAAGTTTAATGTTGGACTGATCCACTTAAAAGGTTATCGTACAGTTATTTTTAAATGTTGTAATAGCTTGGGACAGCTCACACACAGCCATCTGATCCCAAACTAGGCAGAGCTTGTACTATGGCAACCAGACAACTGATAAACATACGTATATATATCTAAATACATACATAATATTATAGATAATTTACACCCAGACATAGAACAAATGATCGTGCGCATCACACAAAGATTTATCCTGGGTGGGAATTGAACCCACGACCTCCAGCTTAGCAGTCAGGGTCTCTAACCACTAGACCGACAGGCCAGTCTTTGGGCAATTCCACTTCAACAAAGTCATCAAATCTTTGTGTTATTGAGTGCATCGTTTGGCTGCGTGGTTACATCTGACTGTACACGCAAGTGACTTCATGAGTAGCGTGTGTTATAATACCGGCCTATAAACGTCCCACTGCTGAGCACAGGCCTCTTCCCGTATAGAGAAGGAATAAGCATTGATCACCACGCTTGCTCATTGCGGGTTGCCGATTTCAGATTCCAATTTTCGGAATCCAGGTTTCCTCACGATGTTTTCCTTCACCGTTTGTCAATGATGTCTTAGAAAGATTAAGAAAGTACATATAACTTTGAAAAGTCACATTGGTACTTGCCTGGGCTCGAACCTGCAACCATGTGCATGCGAATCCGGTCATTGAACCGCTAGGCCACCACGACTATTTGGCGTGTGAGTTGCTGGGGCTTTATTCATCGAGTCGTGCTGTAGAGGCGTTATCTATTTCGACTTACTATACTTTTAAGTATATACTAGCCCTACCCGGTGATTCTCAGAACATAAAAAAGGATTTGTGATCCGGGGTAGTTGAACTATAATCTACATCTTGCCACGTTTCGTTTTGTTTAGACTAAGGCCCAGTTTTTTGATCCCTAGTTAACTAAACCAATGGTTAAATATCCTAACTAATGGTTTCTAACTTCGGTAGAACATGTTTATTCGTAAATTTTTAATCCAACAAATGTTTTCTTGCGTTTCTTGTGTTTCCATGCGTAGCGTGTCCGTGGGTTGTCACTATCGTTTTCATATAAAGAGAAGCTACACACGTGCGTAGCCTCTTCGTGGCACGAAGTAGAGCTTTTTCTGTTACTTGTTCCAAAAATCACTCTATCCATCGGTGAAAACGGAATGAAAATAAGACAGATAGACAGACAGACAGACATACGCGGCGGAGGACTTTTTTTACCTATATAATATCTTATACCAAAAATTATATCGAATCCTAAAACGATACAATAATTAAGTACTTTTTTAGTGAGCGAGTTACAAGAATTTTAATATTGCTAACATAAACAGAGAAAGATATATCAAAAAGTGACGACATAATTATTTCAAATTGTGATACTAATCTAAGGCTACCTCGTACAAGTCGTCGTTGCGAAAAAGAGATAGAGCATGCGTCATCAACTAACTTTAAAAGCTTATAACTTTTTTATGCTTGTATTTTTTTTCGGCACTTTTACTTGAAGTTACGACTATTCTTAGAGAAAAATATTCTTTGAGTTGATTTAAAGTTGACTGCACAGATAGCCGAGTGGTATAGGTCACCACGCTAATTACCACTGTGCGCGACGTGCTGCGGGTTCGATCCCCGCATGGAACAAGCATTTGTATGATCCACAGATACTTGTTCCAAGTCTGGGTGTTCTTTGTGCATGTGATTTGAATGTTTGTGAAACTCTCGCGAACCGAGGATTAAATTCCTTATTGCGGGCGTCGTCTAATAAAAAAAAAAACTTATAACCATTAATTCGGTGAGGAGGCCACTTAGCCACGATTACCCAATCCTATTAATTATTACGATAAATTTTTTAAGTGACATCCGCTTTCGGCAGCTGCACTGCAGGTGTGTTGATTATAATGCGTCTTTCTGAAAAACCTGACCCTCTGATTGTATCGTAAAATTGAAATATCATAATCAATAATAATAATAATAATAAACCCCTCGGGGCAAGTCGTTACCTCGTCATGAGAATAACGCAATACCTGAGGGCATATTAACTTGCTTTTTGCAACCTTAAGATATAAATAAAAAATGTATCTGAAGGTCTATGTAGGAGCATACATCCGCAGGGCAGCTAGTGGCGAGCTGTTTGTGAGTAGCGACACAACGGACCTGAGTGCTCCAGGGAGTCACTCTTTAGGGAGGGCTCCCAGCTCTTTCTTGCCTTAACTGGCTGGCTAGAGAGGGGTCGCTAGAGCTATATGCTCGGGGGTGGAAGTGTCTAATGGCGTAATAACGAGGAAACCCGCTCCGGGTCCGCTACAGTGACCCGCGATGGCGAAATCGGGGCCGCACCGCTCGACACCCCTAGCCGCTCGCACTGGTGTTGCCCCCTGCTGCCTGCAGTGGCGGTTGTTTGGGGGGCCCATCTAGTGAGTGGCGAGTCACCACCTGCCTATTTATTTACATATTCATGTGTAGAAAGGCAGGTGACATAGATGCCGATTTTATTATATACCAATCCACGTAACATATACTCATCAATAGCCCAATTAAGTTTATAATACCTTAATCACAATAGTTCTGTAGCTACCTTGGGCCGTTCATGTCTGTTCTTACATAGAGCAGGGGTGAATGGCCCCTGGTAGGTGCCCCATCCCATTTTAGAGTAAAGTTCTCAACAAGGCCTCTGCGTGTTGGACCTGTGTTCCCACGTAAGCCTTTCAAAGGACCGGGTATTTTCATTACTGAGGATAGCCCGTGATTTAAAAAGAGATACAAAATAATAATAATAAATAATAATAATATGTATTTATTCAGATTAGTTTTTTATAAATCACAATTTCGTCGAGTCACAAACTAAGTTACACTTGTATCTTGTGACTCTAGTTTCGTTACAAAAGCTAGTTACATTAAATCACAGTGATAAAATTTGAATGACTACAAATATAAAACAAAACATAGAAGTTAAAATTTAAAAGGAAATTATTTAAAACTAAAAACTAAATAACACTGACTTGAAAGATGGGCTCGTTAGAGTATTTTAAAAAAATGTTCAAGAGAGTGTGTGCGTGTTTGAGTTTATGTGTGTGTCTGTTTGAGTGTATGTGTATGTGTGTGTGTGTGTGTATTTAGATGACGTCCTATAACAGGGATTCCGTGTCTATATATGACAGAGGTATCAGAAATTTAGTAAGTTTTGTCTTACAGGCTTTAAGTGAACAGTCTCCTAAGTAACAGACTTTATAAACTTTGTTGTAAATGTTTGGAATTGTGTAAGTAGTGCAGCGTCTTGAAAGTTCTGAGGTAAAAGGTGGCAAAGGTATTCTGAAAACTCGTTTGTTTATTATGCACTGATAATCAGGTCGATTTTTAATAGTTGCGTGCATTCTAAGTGTCGCTTTTAGTATGAAGAGCTGACGTACTCTCAAAACTTGAAACTCCTGGTACACAAGATCTGTCGGATACCTGTAGGGTCTTCTGAGAGCGACCTTTATCACCGCGCGTTGAGCCCTTTCTATATTTATAAAAACGCTCTTAGTGGCACCTCCCCAGATGAGGACACAATATTGTAAAAGAGATTGACATAGTCCATAGTAAATTTTTCGTAAAATTTCCAAAGAGCAGCAATTTCTGAGTTTTTTCATAATGTGAATTAATTTTCGGACTCTAGTGGATATGGAACCAATTTGATCTGAGAAGGTAAGATTACTGTCTACATTTATACCTAGATATTTTATATTATCTGTACGATCCAGTGCTTCGCATGTACAGTTATTTATCTGTAAACAAGTATGCATTTTTAGTGACAGAGAATGGGGAGGACTAGAAGCTTTAGTTTTGGAAAATGCAATATATTTGGTTTTGTCAACGTTAAGCGTTAATAGGTTGTGATCGAGAGTCTTTGCTAACTTAATAAGTTCTTGTTCCGCAAGTTGATATACCCGGTCCCAAGATTTATCGTGAAACAGGACGACCGTATCATCAGCATACGATATGATTTCTGCATTGTTTAGGTGCAGGTTAACAATATCGTTTATGTACAGGGTGAACAGTGTTGGTCCGAGTATGCTCCCCTGAGGAACGCCGAAAGCAATAGGGAGAGATCCACTGCGATGGCTTTCTACTTTTATGAATTGGAAACGCGATGTCAGATAACTCTGAAACCATTGCAGAGGGCTCCCCCTTATGCCCGCGAACTCCAATTTCTTCAATAAAAGCCCTGTCGACACGGTGTCAAATGCTTTGGCCAAATCAAGAAAGACTCCGAGACAACAGTCACCGTTTTCTATATATTGAGCTATTTGATTGGTTACAAGTGACACCGCGTCTTCGGTAGATTTACCTCGCCGGAAACCGAACTGTTTGTTTGAGATAACATTATGTTTATCCAGAAAGTTAACTAACCTATTATTTACAATTTTTTCCAAAACTTTTGAGACTATACTGAGCAGTGCAATTGGACGGTAGTTTTCGGGTTTATCTTTAGGACCATTTTTGAAGATAGGTGATACTGCAGCAGTTTTCCATTCATCTGGGAATATACCAGACTCTAATCTAAGATTAAAGATGTGTGTCAAAGGACCCACAATACTGTTTAGGCATTTGATGAGAGTTAAAACTGTCACCTGATCTGTCCCTGGAGCACTATTTTTATTTATATTGTAGATTGTGTTCGTTACTTCTTGTGCATCAGTTGGAAGCAAGCAGAAAGAATTTAAAACAGAAAACGGCGATTTATATGATTCTACTAAACTATGTTGAGTGGTATTAAGCTCGTTGAGAATTTTTGCTGCTAATTTTTCTCCTACTGATACAAAGTGTCGGTTACATTGGTCAAGACATGTTTCTGGAGACTCTCCAGAGGCAATTAACTGTGAAGCTGAGCTACGAGTACCATTAATTCCACAAATGTCTTTTACGGCGGACCAGAGCATTTTTGGGTTATCCTTACTTCGTTCAATCTCTTCGCTATTATATTGTGTCTTAAGTTTATGTAATAAATTGATTAGAAAGTTTCTGTACCTAGTGTATATAATATGTTTTGTATTGTTGTTGGGGTTAGCTTTGCTATCAAGGTGGAGCTTGTCTCGATGTTTTATACACCTGATTAGACCAGGTGTAATCCAGGGTTTCAATGCTGCCAATTTCCGACAGATTTTTATTTTTTGCGTATGTTTAGAAAAGGCAGATGTAACAATACTATTAAAATGTTGTACTGCAGTATTTACACAAAGAGAATCTGTTACCGAGTCCCAATTAGTTTGATTCAGCTCTTCTACTACCGAGTCCCAGTCAGTTCTGGTGGTCCAGCGTTTAATTTTAGTGCGTTGAGATTTACGGGGAAAACTACAGATTGCTAAATCATGATCCGTAATAGAAATATTGCATACAAGACCAAGCGGTTTAGTCTTTGTTTTTATGAAAATATGATCGATACACGTGCTTGATCTGGTCGGGGTGGTAATCGCCGGTAGTAGCTCATGCGACGCCATAAGGCACATGTAGTTAGCTACTTGGTTGTTATTAACGTCGTGAATATTGATATTCATATCTCCAGCAACAATAAATGTCTGCATTGTTTTTAAATTTAAAAGAGCGGAATCTAGTGAGTTTAGGAATTTTTCGGAGTTGGAGAAGGACGGAGATCGATAAATACCCAAGAGAGCTAAATCATTGTTAAATTTTATAAGAATACTGTCAGAGTCTTCAAGATTAGGTTCTATTGTGATAAGTTGTGTACTCCAGTCAGATCTAGCATAGATGACGACGCCTCCATTTTTATTTATTTGAGTTGTAGTTTTATAAGCACAATACCCTGGTAAATCCTCTATGATAACACCGTTGGTTAGCCAACACTCAGTGAGAACAATAAAATCTATATTGGAGTCAAGTCGCTTTAAAGCGATTGCAAATTCTTCAAAGTTTTTTTGGTAACTTCGTATGTTATAGGTGAGCACCTTGCCAATGTCTGGAAACTTTTTGGTTGAGGTGTAAAAACCGTGTGGTGAAGCTGCTCCCATAGACAAGTGTCACTTCAACCAACGATAACTATGACAGGTCCAAATTCGATCAACTCAGCCTATCGCAGTCCACTGCTCTTCGAAGTTGCGACACAACACCTAGTCCTTCGCCTTCCTCAGTGGAACTACCGGGAACTGGAGGCGTCATGAGGTGATTGTTGCCCTAGTCACCACGCTGGGCAAGCGGGTTGGTGACCGAAGTCTACTTTCAGTTCTTTAGGAAAACGCTGCTACCCATTCTCCTTTTTTTATATCCCTAAGGCCGAGTTTTTTGATCCCGAGTTAACTCAACCAATGGTTAAATATGCTTACAACATCCACGGGGAGAGAGGCTCGGGTTTCATTGTAAACCGCATCCCCACGACGATAAATTATGGATACCTATTACTTTTCTTTAGCAGAAGTAAGACAGTGACCTTATTTTGTTATAATATATTATGCAATTACGATGATTTGCTAAATTATAATCATAATAATAAGAGAAATAAAGATCTTTATCGATAGATTGTTTTCATTTGTTTCTCCATCGTCAGATAACTTTATCCAATGAATAATTTTGTAATTTTGACTATAATTATTGTTTCACACAAAAACTGTCAAACGTCAAATAAAAGTTATCGGACGATGGAAAAATCAGCTCTAAGTCGTAGATAAGAATTTTTACGCAGTGTCTTATCTTAAAACAGTTAAAGGTTTGAAGATCTTTTGGTAAATCCAATAGATAGGCGAATTATCTTTGATGTTAGACTTTAAATAAGGCCACGGTCGATCAAACCTCTATCACCCAAGATACCGTATACTTAACAACTATGCATCACAATATTCAACCTTAATTAATCGTTATACTGGTGATGTTAATTTCTAAGTGTTACAACACTTGTGTGGTTGACTGTATTGTGTATTATCTTGTCTCATGCGTTGATCACTTGCTGATAACATTTATCTAATATGTAATCGTTTATGCAAGGTGCTTTCCATTCCAAACAATTACGTATCTATAGAAAAACGGGTGTATACTAGCTAGGTGCCATACCTACATACAGGATTAATATAAAAGGAATGCGTATATTCAACGAGGTAATAAGGTGCATAAAACTAGACAACTTTCCCAGAGAATAATAAATAGGTTGAAATCTTAAAAATGGAAAATTAACTTTTCATACAAAGTTAAAAAAAGAAACATCGAAGTAAATGAAATAGCAAGTGTGTGCGAGGACAACAGATTATTGCACAGCAAACACTAATAAAGAGGCGAAGATATACACTCATTGATTTTACGCACATCAATAACTTTGTTGAATGTCATGTTGGCCTAGCGGTTCAATGACCGGATTTGCATGCACATGGTTGCAGGTTCGAACCCAGGCAAGTACTAATGTGACTTTTTCAAAGTTATATGTACTTTCTTAACCATTCTAAGACATCATTGACAAACGGTGAAGGAAAACATCGTGAGGAAACCTGGATTTCAAAGTATTGTAATCTGAAATTGCCAACCCGCAATGAGCAAGCGTGGTGATCAATGCTCATCCCTTCTCTATATGGGAAGAGGCCTGTGCCCAGCAGTGGGACGTATATAGGCCGGTATTATAATAGCTTTGTTGGTGTACCCTGCGTAGCTTTCTAGTTTGCTGTGTGTGCCATAATTATGTACTAAAAGTTTTAAAAAAGTTAATTAAATAACGAACATTTTGTTTCTTGCTGGTTCTTCTCCATAGTAATGACATTTTGGAACAGCGCAATTAGAGCCATTTTACTTTTCAAAAGTGCCTGAAAAGGTCTACTTGATATAAAAATATTTTGCTTTGATGTGATTATGTAAAAACTGACATTTGAATCCTGAAATACTGAAGCCGAATTCAAAAAAGTTTTGTAAAACTTAATCTGCAAGGGCGACTGCTTATCTGACCTCCACAACCTATTGGTAGGTAATACAGTATTCCATAGTAAGACTGGTTATCAGAATTGTAATGACTTAACGACTGTCAAAGACCACTGTACTACAGTCGGGACCAACGGCATAATCTGCTTCCTGAAGTTCGGAGGGGTCTCGATATAAATAAATAAATAAAATTAATAACTGTGGACAACATCACATACACTGCTCCGAATCCAAAGTAAGTAGCTAAAGCACTTGTGTTATGGAATCAGAGACAACGAAGGTATCACAAACACCCAGACCCGAGACAATGTAGAAAAGTGTTCTTCTACCGTGCCCCGTCCGGGGATTGAACCCGGGACCTCACAGCTGGCGACACCTTAAGAACCGGTGTGTACGCCACTCGACCACGGAGGTCGTCAAATATTTTTACAAAGCGTCACCCATCCTTTATTAATGTTATCATTATGATGTCAATAAACATAAATTAAAAATATACAGTAGTCATGTAGCTACCGCCCAGTTGCTATGACATAAGTACCTATCTATACTGCACACCTGTGCAGTTATCATTAGCATAAATAAACATTGGGTAACAGATAAGGGTACTAATTAGAGCAATAGTAATTAATTGGTCACGTAGCCAATAATTGTTATAACCCAGTTATTGTTCTACTAAAGGTATTTTTGCATAGCGACCGAGACGAGCGCTTGGTACAACGCATAGCATCATTGTTTAAAGAAGACGTCTACTTCTATATAGACATGATACCTGCGCATGGAAAGGAAAATTTATATAGGCTTGAAGTAAGATAATAAAAGCCTTAAACATGAAATTTTTCTTTAATAAAATCCATCAAAATTCACAAGGCTGTGTGTGCAAAGTTCAGGTGTTTCTAAGCAGATCTTTTGCATTAAACACAAATCAATACATTTAAATTAAATAATGATGATTCATGTTTTTTTTTATTTGGTTGACCAATAGAATAAAAAGATGACGTACCTATATAGTTTGATATTATAAATTTTGTGACGTCACGCCTAAGTGTAAATTGTATCTAGATCACCTAGATGTGACATCACGCAACATTTCATTCAGTGTATCATTGTAATGCAGGTATTGTAGAGACAAAGGAAAAATAAGTTACATTTTAAGAAAAAAAATCATCATCCCTAATGAAGCTACCACCTAAGAACAACCATTGGATAATAAACTGGGCGCAGGCTTGGACTATTTTTTTCCTCCTTTTGGAGAAACCATAAGAGCTTCCACCTTGTTTAGGGATGGGGGGGGGGTTATTTATCACAGCGCAATTAAAAATCTTTTGTTTGTCGGTAACCGATGACCCACGTGACTGTTTAATAAGTAATACTAATTTGAAATGATATGAACCTAATGAAATTATTCGATATTTATAAAAATATCGATATATCAAAGTTTCGATTAAACGACTCTACTAACATAATGAATCAAATCAATTGAATGAAGAAAAAATTTAAACCCTCGGGCAATGAACTCTGTAGCTTAGTCGGCAAAGCAACTGGCAAGTTGAACCAGTAGTCGCAGATTCAAATCCTGCCCGAGATGCAAAATTTTTCCTTTCTTTCTTTCTATTTGTATTTAATTACAAGTAAACTGTTCCGTATGAATAACATAATGAACACTGTTTTTCGGCATTGTTTAAATGACAAAGGGGATCCGGTTAGAACTGGTTATATAGTTATGATATAAAGGTGTGATGCCACATAGTTTATCTGATGTCATCAACTTATTGATGATAATCTGTTTTACATTGTTGCTGCAAGTTCTAATCACCTAATTAATTGTTAGGGCTGATTGTATACAAAAATAAATAAACTAATTTGACTACCTCCGCGGTCCAGTGGCGTACACACCGGTTCTCATGGTGAATGTAGAAAAACACTTTCTCTACATTGTCTCGGGTCTAGTTGTTTGTGGTAACTTCGTTGTCTCTGATTCCATAACACAAGTGCTTTAGCTTTAAGTGCTTTACTTTGTGTTTGGAGCAATGTATGTGATGCTGTCCACATTTAATAATTTAATTAATTAATAATAAACACGATTTAGAAAATTTACTTTGATTTTTTTTAATTTCTAGTGCTTAAGTTGTGGTACAACAAAGCACCCAATATAAACTTTTTCTGAGTTCGCTCTGCCTAGTCTTTTTCCCAACCTATGTTGGAGTCGGCTTCCAGTCATCAGATTCAGCCGACTACCGGCCGTGTTTTACATTGAGCGACTGCCTAACTGACCTCTCCAACCCATTTTACTGCGTAATACAGTGAATTGCGAATTAACGACTGCTAAAATTCGAAGTAAGTGTGACAGTCGGGACCAACGGCATAACGTGCTTTCCGAGACACGGAGGGGTCTCAGTATGGTTATAAATGGTCACCCATACAACAAACCGTACTCACTTTTTCCAAAATAAAAACCTTGAAAAAGCACTTGATCTAATTCTTAGCTATAATTTAAGAAAAAATTTGAAGCGAATATTTTTAGTAAGTATGTATGAATTATGTCCGTTTTATAAATATTTATTTTTAAGTATGTGGAGGTACCAGGCAACCCTGGTCTCCTGCGTGTTCCTTCTAATGAAAGTACGTCAGTGATAACCGGCGATATTAAGTGATCCGTCGCGTATCCCTCATGCACGATAACAATACGTCTACATAGTATTGTAACAATGTAATGTATTTACTATAATTATTAATTAATAATTTGTAGTAAGCGATAGTAATGATGTTCCCCGGATTGAATTTTCACGGCAGCTTTTTTAGCCGATTAGTACGAAGCCCGAAATTAAAGTGACCTATGTTTTCTAAGGTTTATGAGAATGATAGACATTGTAAAAAAACTACTTTTAAACGGATTCTACCGCGCGCTTTGAATGTGTCATCACGGGCAGAAGTCTGCCAGCGACCCTAAAACCTGAAACCGAAGCTGCAGATCGATAATAAAGCCGGCCCATTCTGTGTTGTATTAACCCAAATACTGCAAAACAAACTGCTAGAGTAACATACCAATAAAATGACAAAATAAAAATAAAAGTTGAAAGTAGAATGATTAATTATTAATTAAGCATTTATGTTGGTGTTTTGATTACCCCTATGATACAGTTAGCAACAAAAAATATGAGGAGATAATAGATAAAACAAATAAAAACAACAAACCGAGCTGGAATATGACATTAAACATATCGTTTAAAAGTATTGAAATAAAACAACTTTTGAACTAGATTCTATCGCAGTTTTCTTAAAAAGTACCTACTTTTATATCAATGTTTAACATTCGCCTAAACCTGAGTAATTTTAAAACTGATGTCGCGTCTGTACTAAAAAATCTATCTCATGAATTTTTGAATTGAGGACAAGATGTTGAGTTATTACGGATTTACGGATGGAAGAAAAAAGCATTTTTTTTATCTAGCCTGTGCTGTCCCACTTCTGGGCAAAGGCCTCCCCCAAGTGCTTCCATTTAACCTTATCCCGCGCCACCTCGAACCAGCCCTCACAGTATGCGTCAAGATCATCGCGCCACCTCGTCCTGGGCCGGCCTCTGCGGCGCCTTCCATCTGTTGGCTCCTATATTAAGTAAAAAAACCACTATAAACAGAAATTAACATCCGCATTGTTTATGAATATTCGTCTTTCGTCATGATAAGGAAAATAGGTATAATATTTTAGTTTAGGACTTTGAAAATCGTCCGATCTGCTATCAATGTGGCGCGACTGATCTGTAGGTAGTGTGACATAACCTGACATTTGTCGTCCGATATGACATCCCAACATCCTATATTGCATAACAAACCATCACCTGAGCTTTTTCACTGATTTGAAAAGGCGTGTTTACTTACCTATTATTTTGCTAAGTTCTTTGTGATAAGGTACGCATTATTTTTAAACCGTTTAATAATATTGATAGATATTAAACGAGCATATTTTTTTTTTTTTTAATAGGTTACTAGCAATGTGGGTCGCACATTACTAGTAATCTTGTTAACCTCGTGCTAAGCTAAGATGCTTGTGTTACGAGTGGGTTCACGTCGGTAGAATAATGAGTGGGATTCGAACTCGCAACCACATGATCGCAAGTCCGACGCCCTAGCTGGCTACCGCCGCTTAAATATAAATTTTAATATTATGATCCACATGATGGTAACTGGTTACCATAACCCACGAAGGCTTATAATTCCAGGAGAGCTACAAGCGCGCTGTCTACCTGTCCCTTACTCCAAAGGAGCCTGGATACCCTCACAATACAATTGATCTGCCTGTTATTCTTAATTCCTTCTTCTTTAAAAATTCATCAAACCTTACGTTACTAAATACTACGTTTGTAAGTAAATCCTATTTTTAAAAGAGTAACCTATGGCGTTTCTTTCCGGTTCTTCTCCATGGATATGACATTTGTAATAACGCAACTTATAATACCGGCCTATAAATGACTCACTGCTAGGCACAAGCCTCTTCTCGTATAGAGAAGGAACGATCATTGATCACCACGGTTGCTCATTGCGTGTTGGCGATTTCAGATTCCAATTTCTGGAATCCAGGTTTCCTCACGATGTTTTCCTTCACCACTAGTCAATTGTTGCTTAGAATAATTAAGAAAGTACATATAACTTTGAAAGTCACATTGGTACTTGCCTGTAGTGGGTTCGAACCTGCAACCTTGTGCACAAATATCCGTTAATTGAACCGCTAGGCTACCAAAACATTTGTTGAGCGCCTTCTTGATATTTATAAGAAAGTATAAAAAAAAGTTGAAAAAGTTATACTCAGTGAAGCGCGCATTTTAAAATTTTACTCTCATCATCAAGCCTACAGAAGTATAACTTCAAAAACATAAAAAAAATTAAGGAAACAGTTTTTATATCTTTGCAAGGAGTTATCACAACCTTGATAGTAAATCGTACTTCAAACTAACGAAATTCGGTCGCCATGGCAACTATCTTACTTACCAATTTTGCCATGGTTACCGTATAAACAAAGGCGGAATTTTTGTGTTACATGATGCGCGCGCATCTTAAAATTTCACTAAGTATAACGTCAAAAACTTGTTTATAATTTGATTTCACGTCGTATTTGATTTGAGTCACGTAGGCTGATTATGTAATAAAATTATGTCGCCTTGCATCGATTGTGTTTTGTTTTTGGGGACAGATTAGAACTAAATGTTATGACACTCCAGTAATAATTTTAATTATTAATCTGTAGAAAGATAATGTATCGATTGCATGATTCTTTGGCACCCTCTGTCCTCTGTATCAACGGCCTTTTTGATTTACGCTCAGCAGGTGCCCTTTAATCGTGTCAATGTAAAAGTGAGACCTGTCATATACTTTTACATCTTTTGAAGAATTTTTTTTTATGCAGACGGTCTTTTAATTTTTTTTTTTCAATAATTGTCTTGCTTCTTTTTTATTTTATTGGAATCCAATCAAATTCTTTAATAAGTTGCATGTTTGATCGGTTGTGTCGTTGACCTCTATCAAGAGATGCATCGTATCTGGTAAAGTCGACGACTTCCATGGTCGAGTGGCGTACCGGTTTCAAGGTGTCGCTAGTTCTTAGGTCCCGGCTTCGATTACCGGACGGGTAAATGTAGAAAAACCAATTTTCTACATTGTCTCGGGTCTGGGTGTTTGTGGTACATTCGTTGTCTCCGACATAACACAAGTGCTTTAACAACTCCAATAGAAAAGGAGGACATAGGAAGTAATGTTGTCTGGCCTGTTGGTCTAGTTAGTGACCCTGGCTGCTAAGCTGGTGGTCGTGGGTTCATTCGTATCATAACGATCATTTGCTCTGTGTCTGGGTGTTATATATCTATAATATGTATGTATTTAGAAATATATAAGTATTTTTACCAGTTTTTTAGTTGCCATAGTACAGGCTCTACCCAGTTTTTTTTTCTCCGGGCAAGAAATTAATAAACCGTAATAAAATTTGTACTTCTGATGGACAAGGAAAGATTAAAAAAATAAATTAAATTTTAAATGATTTACATACAGATGCTTTAAAAATAAGTGAGTCAATAAGAAAGAAAACTGATTGATAACACGTTTGTCGTGAACGGGACCCTTATTACGGACTGGACATAATACATACTACTTTTTATCGAGCACCGGTGAAGCCGGGCGAAAGATAGTTACCAAAAAAAGTAAACCAAGGATTAATGCTTGTACAAACTTATATATACTTCATACTTAATTAAATATTCAGTGATAACAATTATCGAACCAGATCTAGATTAGGATAATTGTTATGCAATCGAATATAATACATGTTTTGAAATTAATTGCGCCTTGATTCCAAATTATATGGCCATAATAATATGGCCATCTTTCATTAGAAAAGTTTTTTTTTCGGAGTAAAAGCTATAAATGCTTTCAACCAACACAGAGGGCACGACGCGACGTGGCGGGCGATATGTTGAACCTTCACCGACCAAAAACACCCCGGTCCCGTCTCTGCCTTGTCCGGAGTCGTGGGATCACTCGCGCATTCTCTGCTCAACTCCGGCTTCCTATCGCGGTCTACTGCTGAACCCAAACCCCTCCCATATTGCGCCACAGCACCCGGACCTCAATTTGGGGTCTATGTGTTGTGGAGCGCCATCATTAAGATTTTTGCCCTCAAATCAAAATCATTTATTCAAATTAGGCTACCATATAGCACATTTTGAATGTCATAGACATTGACAGCACCCTGATTCGCCCACCCCACCGCTTCCTAAGTGCTCTAGCCAGGGAAGGGAAACGGCGCAACAAACTCCCCAGCAGCATGCTGTCTTGCCCCAGTCACCACGCTGGGCAAGCGGGTTGGTGACCGCAGTCTACTTACAGTTCTTCCGGAGAACGCTGCTGCTATTCTCCTTGTTTCTATATCCCTTAGTTGCCTCTTACGATACCCACGGAAAGATCCCCAGAGGGGGACGTTATATTCTTTGCCGAAACCCAACTGCAGTTGGCAGATTGTTAGGTAGGTAAATAATTAAAATTACAAAAAGATTTTTAAATAATAAGTATGAATTTAATATATTTTATCATGTTACCTGAAGGATGTAATATTACAGGTTTATAATATGAGCCTTGCGTTGTTGCTTTATGGCTGAATTTGCCACATTCCTGACTCTGCTGTAGTATAACATTTATTTATTTATTTATTAGGTCAGCCTACAATTGTATTGACATGAACTGAACGTTATCAAATTTAACCTACTTAAAAAAGTTAGAATTCTAATGTAGGGCAATGTCACGCCTATTACGTCATTATTTGATAAGTCATTGATCCCTGCTTAAGATTAAGATGAGATAGAGTCCACTCGTCAAGCCCCTTGATTCACGCCAGCCATTGCTGATAATATCTCGCGTTATTTGAGTGTTAGTCGACCCATGCGCGGGTGATTAGACAGTGTTTCTCAAATATATACTATACATACATTCTTTTGTTGTTCCTGTTCAGTTAACATATTGATTGAGAATAGGCATACGGACTTTTTTTATCATCGTCCAGTTTTAAATATAAAAGACGACCTTCGTGGTCGAGTGGCGTACACACCGGTTTTCAAGGTGTATTCAAGGTCAAAAAACGGCTGAAAGGATTTGAATGAAATTTGGCATGCATATAGCCTTTGACATAGAAAAGAACATAGGCTACCTTTTATCCTGATTTCTTAAGTAGATCTCGAGGGAAAATTGAAAATTGTTTACGAGCTAAGCCGCGGACAGACTTTGAAATTTGGTATTTTTCTCTATTACAGCGCAAGCGATAACACGGGTGAAAATTTGATTCCATTTTTTATTACTTTCATATTTTACTTTTCTTTTGGACTTAATTCTGAAGTCCACGCAGACAAAGTCTCGGGCAGAAGCTAAAAATATTTTTTTTATAACATAATATGGTTAAAACATTATTTCTATTCGATTTCCATAATAAATAAAATGTATAGCCCCGCCTCCACATAGCATAGTTACAATGATATCATATGACGTAGTGCCAGACCACGAGGACAGACGCTGGTTTCTCCAAATATACCACAATCATTCGACTTCACTCGCTTTATCTAGTGTTATCGCAAATTATGAAAACTGTCTGTCTTTGTGATGTAATACGATAGTAGGTACATTTTTTTTTTGAGCCGGCTTATGATATGATTACAGTATGATAGTATACTACCTAAGGGTATGTTCATACTACTGTTGAATTGCGTTTAAATATTTACCAATAAAAATAGTTGCAGTTAAAAACTTAGAGAAACACAATAACCAACTTCCCATATAGAGAAGGAATCACCACGCTTGCTTATTGCGGGTTGGCGATTTCAGATTCAAATTTTTTGGAAACCAGGATTCCTCACGATGTTTTCCTATTTAATCTTATTTTATAAAAATTGGTAAAGAAAGGTTTTCGGAAATAAGTGGAAAAAATATTCACTTTCATTTGCATTAGTGAAGATCGACTTGATGTTCAACGCAAAATAAATCCACTGAAATAACTTGAATGATGAAAGAGTTGTAATTTTCTAAATGATTTAATATGTTTCTACTTAGCGGTGTACAAATAAGCCCTTATGACACTGCTCATACTGAATGTTCGTGATTCTTACATTAAATAGCATGTCATTCTCTAGAAAATTGTGGAATTACAAAGATATATTTTTTTAATTTAAAATGATGACTCAGGCAATAGTAGAACTATTGTAGAAGATTGAATAGTATGATTAGAAAAACAATTTTTTTCATGTCAATGATAAACCAATTTTTTTTTATTATATCTTAAGTCTGCAATCTAAATATGTATTTAGGGAAACTTTTAACTAAACTATTATATATCGAGTATTTTTGTTAATGAGCATTTGCGCTGATCAATGCTCGTTCACTCTCTGCACAGTAATGAAGTCGTTGACCTGAAAGAGTCAATTATCATTCGAAAAGAAATTATTTATTTTCCAACTGTGGCGAAGCCTGAAATTAGGGATATGTTTTTATATCCAAATCTTAGCAAGTTCTGATGATAGTGGTATGGTAATGAGACTAGGTACTGGAGGATTAGTGCCACGCACCTTCTTTTCTTTTCAGTTTGAAAAGCTAAGACTATCAAGCCACGCTTAGGTCACGATGGGGATGTGTCGGACTTTCACCGACCAATAACACCCCGGTCCCATCTCTGCCTTGGCCGGAGTCTTGGGATCGCCAGCGTATTCCCTACCCGACTCCAGCTGGTGTGGCCACGGTCCTACATTCTATTAGCACGTGATGTTGCGTTTCTTCGTGCTCCATGCAGCCTCTGCATTGTTTGTTAAGTGGACAGTGTCCAGAGAGTCCCTGGATACTGTCCCCAGTTAGTCTGGTGATAGTGCAGGCTACGAACTAGGTCATATCATCACTTTAAGATGTCATTCGACATGTCTTATCTGATTACCTTGACTGTAATATTAAGAATTCTATCTCCAAACACACGTGTCCCTGAAAATCTATAAAGACGAATAATTCATTCACTTCAATAGATATTAGACTTTGAACCCTATCTGATAAGGAATAAGTAGTAAAACACCGCGAGTAAAATACGGAAGCTGTGGCGTTTGTAGACACGTGTCTTCAATCGTCATGCAGAGCGAAGTGTTTTATCCGAATTTGGTTCGGTTTTTATGCATTTATATCCGTCGATTCGGATCAGATGCAATGCGATTTAAATAGTAAAACTACGATAATTTAACAAATAGAAGAATTGAAAAGAAAACTTATAAAAACTCATTGCTATTAGATGCAGAAGAACTCATACAAAGCCATTGAAACTCTTATTTTTATTTTTTTAAGGGTGGTTTGTTTAGGCCTGATCCAGCAGCATCTTGCCGGTTCTTCTTCAAAGTAATGAAGCGCGAATGAATTTTGGAAGCGCGTCTGAAAACGTCTACTTGAAATAAACATACTTAAATAAATATCTTGGGACAGCTCACACACGGCCGTCTGATCCCAAACTAGGCAGAGCCTGTACTATGGTAACCAGACAATTTATAAACATACTTATATATTTCTAAATACAAACTTATTTTAGATAAATATGACACAAAAATTTGTCCTGGGTGGGAATCGAACCCACGACCTCCGGCGTAGCAGTCAGGGTCTCTAACCAACAGACCCGTCAAATATAGTTTGATTTTGAATTTTCTGCCTAATTTACGAGTCTAGCTATGAATATAAATACCTATATGATATGAATACCGTATTGAACCATGTATCTGACCTCCACAATCCATTTATTGGGTAACATTTTATCCCTTGGCTTGACGGGTTGTTACAATTGTAGGAATCTAACGACTTATAAAGATCAACATAATATGACAGCCTGTTGACACTAACCTTTGCCTATCCAAATACACATGTATAATATATAGTTTCAATTTGTAAAATCTAGTTATAACCAGATTACAGTCTACATGAAACCTTCAATAATTATAAATGATAAGAGTAATGTATTAATATTAGATTAATTCGAATGAATCATACGTATGTTAATTAGCAGAAAATAATTAGGTACTAACAATTATGTGTCGCGGACTTTGACTAACAAATAAGTATCATCAGGTACCACATGTACAGATTACTTTGTAGATAAAACCTAATAATAACTAAAGGTTAAATGGAGGTAGTTCCCTTTAGGCCCAGTTTTTTATCCCATTAACCATTGGTTGAGTTAACTCGGGATTAAAAAACTGTACTTTAATAATTTAAAGTTCGCACCGCCGCTCAACGCAGTCTGCAGTCGCCGAACATGCTGAAGGCTCTGGAGCCTTCAGCATGTTCGGCTATGTGAGATGACGTTTGAGTTCGCACTCGAAATTTGAAACTTATGCGAAGTGAGAGTGAATAGCGAAGTGAGATGCGAGTTCTTGATTGAATTTTACAGAATCGACGTGCGCTGCAATACTTCAAGACACAGTGAGCTCATATTGCGTAGGTCGGAACACAAATAATTAATAAAAATAAATGAAGGTAGGACGAGCAACATCCCCTGTCAAGACAAATACCACCTCAGTCGGCCCGTGACCATGACACCTGCAAAGGCGTCGAAACCTCGGGAACTAAAATCAAAAATAAACTGCGATAGAATCCGTTTAAAAATAGTTTTATTTCAATGTCTAATATTCGCGTAAACCTCAGAAAACAAATAAAACCACAGAAACTGATTGTAAATCTAAGGCGAAATAAATGTTATATTATAGTATTACACAATAATTACTCATTCGACACTTAAAAACCTATCTACCTAAAAATAGTTTTATTTTACTTGGTATTGATTAATCATATTCCATTTAACTACTGATGTGATTTTTATATGTTAATATTATTTATGCTTTTTATATTTTATTTATTTATATACTAAATAAAAAATATTTATATACTAAAGAATTGATCATATTATCACACCTCCTTTACATGTATCGTTAATTAATAATAATTAACACACGAAAGAGTAAAACTAAAATGGAATTAGATATAGAACAATATTTTGCAGGTACCTACTTTTTCTTTTCCGTGGTACCTACCTATTACATCATTCTGTTTATTCTAAAGATATCGATTTTTTTTGCGAATGAAATAAAATCAAAACAGAATTATCAAAATTATTAAAAAAATCTGAACAGACGTAACAAAAATAAAATTATCAAAGTTATAAAAAAGAGAGTTATTTATTTTTAAATGAAAACAAGATAAAACCTATAGAATTGAAAAAAAATGTATAAAAAACACGTATGCAAAAACAAAATTGTACGAACGACAGTCTTTAAAGGCGAAACAATAAAATTGAATACACACATGTCAACAAGGCTTAAGAAAAAATCATATCCGATAAAATAAATAATCCAAATACAATTAAATTTCAATTTAGTTCCGTACTCAGTAAAAAAGTCTACATGACACGTAACAAAATCCAAATGACGAAACAATTCTGATAATAAAACAATCGGTAGATTACACCGTCCTCTTATTAGCTGATGGGCCCCTAAAAATCAATTATCTATATCACTATTGTAGCACGCAATCTGTCATGTTCTACATATATATAAGACGGACATATATATATAAATTATTTAGTTCAGATTGAACGCGTGCCGTATCATTTTACTTATAGACTTGTCGACACAAGCTACTGCGAGCGCGAGATTTCAACAAAAAATATTACGATATTTTTATTTAGTTTTTTGTTTTTATTTATTTTTATCAAGGATTTTTGTGATTGTGTTTTATTATTTTGGAATAATGTTCGCCAAAGTTATGTCGGTGAGTTGAGCATTTTATCATTTATTTTTATTTATTATTGTTTCGTTTTATTTTTATTTAATTTTGAATATTTTGTTTTCTTGTTTAGTTTTGTAATAGACAATTTATTTATGTTTCGTTATCGATGCACGTGGTTTTTCTAGTTCGTTATTTTAATTAATGGGTGTTTTATTACAAGTGATAACGCCAATTACAGCTGTATAGGTTTATTTTTTTACTCGTAATTAGCTACTAAACAAAACGCGTACCTTAATACATAAATAAAAACTTAAAATACAATAATAATTCGTCTAAATCGTAGAATAAGAACTATTATTCTTCTTAATTTTTTTATTAAGCTTTTGCCATGCAATACAGTATACATGCAAACCAGTGGTACCTATTAAATCAAATCAAATCAAAATCATTTATTGCAATCCATAATGTACACTTACAGGTGGTATAAATATAAGACAACAGAAACAATCATGGACCCTGTCGGGCACAGCAATTTTTTTAATTATTACTTTTTCCTAATAGAACAAAAAATATTGACTTGCCTTTGCTAGGATCAAATAATGAACATTGGTACCATTAATAGTTGTAATAAAAATAAAAATATTTTATTAGAAAAATCTGTAACAGACCAAAAACGAAAAAGCTTTGCGTAGAAATAGTAAACGAAAAACGGTACTACTTTACTGCTATTACACTTTCATAAATATTTGACTGCTTTATCCAATACTGAATCGCCGGTAGCCATGGTTAGAATGGTGATCATGTGGTGGCCGGTTCGAAGCCATAGCATTACGTGAACCCGCTCGTAACACAAGCACTCTGCACGAGGGGTTAACAAGAATATTAGTGTTTTTTTTTATTGCTAATAAACATTTTTTAAATAAAAAATATTATTTGATAGTCAAAACAATACATCTACAGCAGCCACGCTTGCGAGCTGTGGCTAAGTAACCGGTTACCAGGCTGTCACCGTCAATACTGTTATCATAACCCAAACAAACTTTGTTTTTGTCTCGTCTATGTCTGGATATTGTGTTCAGTAGGGGTTTTCTTTTCTCTTTGAGAGAGTCTTGCTTTGTTAAATTCTTGTCAGTGTAATTTGTATATTTTTCTTGGTTCTAAGTTTTTGCTAAAAGTAATGGCAAAATTACGCCAGGCTACGCTATTAATTCCTGATTCGTGACAAAAACGCCCAAACCAAATAATTCATTTCATAATTTTGTTTCCTTTTAAATATTTATGAGGTATTGATAATATGATTTCGTTCATATTATTTGTTATATTTATTTATGGAATGATAATAATAATTATTATTTTAATTATAATGTTTTATTTTTAATACATTTATTGTGTAGAAAAATTGTCACCTAATTTTTTTTTGTTTTTTTTTTATATATTTTTTTCTCATCAGATCCGTTTCAATAATATTATTATTGTTTTTAGAAGAAATATTTTTTTATTTTTCATTAGTTTATATAGAATGACACATTAGTTTTCCCTAGACTATCAGTCGCTATTTCTTCTATATATACAATGTTTGTTTTGACTTCATGGACGAGTCGCGTAAGTCACCACGTCAATTACCTTGTTATTTTTAGGGATCCGCCATACCTCAAAACGCAAAAATTAAACTACATTTCCTTGCAGCTGTGATAAAATTTGACCAAGTAATTTGGTAATAAGTATACTACCAGTACAAGAAAAAGTATGATTTAAATACAATGTAAAGTAAGCTTTACATTGTATTTAAATCATAAAAAAGGTCTTTATACGGAACCCTCGGTGACCGATTTCGACGCGCACCTGTCCGGTTTTTTTTTCTAAAATGTTACACGTAAGAGTAGGTAAATGATTTTTTCAGCCAGTCTTGCTCATAATTAACATTATTTAGTCAGCGCATGAGTCAGTGTCGAGAAATGTAAGTAACCTGTGATTACAGCTGATCTCTGACCCAACACGTGGTCTGATTACATGAAGTGTCGTACAACGTCTACTGTTAGTGGGCGGTGGGCGGGGCGTGGGCGGATTGCGCAGGAGTTTCACATTGGAACAAAAAAAAAAAAAAATTTTATAGATAGAGGCGTGTTTGTTAATTTTAGGTATTGCATTTTTTTTTTAATTTGTCTTCCGTTAATATTTCGCCATTAAATCGAATAAAAAATCTTGTAAATGATTATAACATAGGTTCTTTGCAAACTAACGCCGTTTTTTATTTTATCTGTACGACAAAATATGTTGTATTAAATCTTTTCAACGTTGCTTTGAAAATCAGAAAATAAATTTTATCTGAAATCAGAAAGAAATAAGCGTTCTTGCATGAATACTTCCCAATATCTAAATAATATATTAATAACATTGGTTTTAACATAGTTCATACTAAACTTAGGTTTCTACGAAAAACACATCTATTCTTTAAATGAATACTCAACGGATAATATGATCCGTATTCCATAATTATCAGTACACGTGGTCAGTAAGACTATACACCGGAACTGAAAATAATAGAATTATTCTCACTGAAAATCCATGATAAGGCTATCTGAGTTCACGGCTTGTGCTTATTAGTATTTATATAATACAATGTTAGTCTGGTAATGAAGAAGACGCTAGATTATAATTGTCTTTTAATTATTATTTTTTTGATAAAATCTTAATTTGATATAAAACTACTTTAAAACGGATTCTATCGCGGTTTATTTTTGATTTTAGTTCCCGACGTTTCACACCTTTGCAGGTGTCTAAAATCTAAAATAAACCGCGATAGAATCCGTTTTATAGTAGTTTTATTTCAATGACTAATATTCGCGTAAACTTTACCTCAGAAAACAACTAACTTAAGCCTCAAACGATAGCTACAGTAACATGAATTTAATAACCTTGAAAATGACGCAACCATTCTAGAAAAACCAAATATTCCACAAGCATATCGCAAGGAAACCTTCGTGTAGCGAAAAAAAATCGTTACCGATAACGAACGTAATGATAAACGGCTGTTATTGCTAACGACACGTTTAACGAATTTTTCGTTAGCTGGCCTCGCAACTATTAGTTATCAGTACCTAACACTGCCTTCAATTGAAGGCTGCCTATGCAATCTAGACGTAGACAAACGTCATAAAAATGTGTGATTTAAGTATCCTTTTGATAGGCAATGTATCGAAATATAATAATATCGGCCTGTACTTATCCCACTGCTGAGCAGAGCCTCTTCTCATATAGAGAAGGAATGAGCATTAATTACCATGATTATAGTTAATTCAAAGTATAGCAAATCACATTGTTTATTTAAAAGTTATGAAATATACCTAAAAAGGTAACATGATTGTAGATAATAACCCTGAAAATGACGCAACCATTCTAGAAAAAAACCAAAGCATTCCACAAAAATTATCGTAACGAAACCTTCGTATAACGACAGCGAAATTCGTTACTGATAACGAACTGTTGTCGTTATGATACGGCCGTTATCTTATTGCTAGCGACACGTTTAACGAATTTTTCGTTAGCTGGCCTCGCAACTATTCGTTATCAGTGCCTAACGCTGCCTTCAATTCAAAGCCGCTAAACCTATCTAGATAATAATAATGTTTAATCAAAGTATGTTTCTACTATCACCAGAATTCTAGTTAATGTAACAAGAAATGCCCACGTTTACTCATCACCTTCCGATATGCCAAAGAGGTACTAAAGCTAGAAAAAAACCTGACACAGTGTGAGTTAAACTCGCCCACCGAAGGTTCCGTTCAAAGAGATATTTTTTACTAGCAATGACCCGCGCTTTCACCCCCCGTAAGGAGTTTCCGTTCCTGATTTCCATTCACTCGCGCAATTTTAAAACTATGAAATTAAAACAATTTTTTCATTATTATTTTCTTTTATATAAAGCTTGTTTTGACAATAACGAACACAATAAAAAAAGAATCATCCATTTTGGTGCAGTCGTTCGAAAGTTATGCGCTTAGCAACACATTTTTCGATTCATTTTTATACTATTGATTATTATTTAATACACAATGTATATTATTTTTTACTTTTTCCTTTATTGATAGTATAATACCATATTACTTGTCTTTTCTAGTATAGAACTACCAACGGGTACAAGGTCCTATTGATTTTGATTCCCCCTTGAGAGTGTAGAATTTATATGTTTCTTGGGGTATAAACATCTGTATCTTTTTTAAGTTAACTTAGAAGTTTAATTATTTCACAGCTCTAAGAAACTGAAGATTTAAATTTAAGTTTTAATTCCAACTAGATACCTACACGGATTCCTGAAATAAAGTGTCATGACGGACAGACGGACGGGCACGGGTCCTTTTGAGGTACGGAACCCTAAAAACTATTAAGTACCTACGTACGTTTATACAAAACTCTTTAATAACTAAAGACCAGATAAATCTAGACATTCTTTATCTTCTAAAAAACCTTCGTAGCGACTGTCTTATCGCAACGAATCCGTATAACGACGGCAAGTATTTCGTTACTGATAACATATTTATAACGGTCGCTATATCGATTCGTTGCCATGTCATTATACAAAAGATTAGAAGTAATCATTGACCCGATTTCGTTATAATTGGAACTTTGTTTAAGTAGGTAAATAAGTGGCATTCGAACTTAACATTTAAGATTTTTTTTAAGTTTATTAACTTTCTTGAAAATCGACTAGAGTTCAGCTTCCTGATTTTTATAGGGAGATTATTTGTTTATGAATGTATGGTATGTAAAACTTACCACGAAAAATCCTAAAACTAAACTATGTAAGTACATACAGGATTAATTTAAAAGGAGTCCATATATTCAACGAGGTAATCAGGTGAATAAAACTGAACATACGCATTAAAATAATCATGTATATTACTTTTAGAAAGAAACAAAGGCCCATACATCCTCATAAATTTTCTTATTCATGAACACGCGGTTTATCTGATAACTTATTTTATTGGGATAAAAAGTATATACAGGATATTTTTTTATGGAGTGCGTATAATCTACGAAGTAATCAGGTGCATAAAACTACAGCTTATCCCAAGAAACATAGATCGAAGTCGTAAAATTGAAACTGAAATATTCATACAAAGTGCCAGGTCACGTTACTTGTGCTTATACTTATTTGTATGAAAAAGTGCTTTTTTTAATTTTAAGATCCTAAACTACTTATGTTTCTTGGGAAAAGTTGTTCAGTTTTATGTATCTGATCACCTCGTTGAATATACGCACTGCACAAAAAATAATCCTGTATAGGCTAATTTGTTGTCCAGAATGTCAGCTACCTTCTTACCAAATTTTATTATAATCGGTTGAGCCATTTGAGCATGAAGCGGTAAAAAACATAGCTACACTCACAAACTAAATGTATTAATGCGGAAGTGGAGTTTTCTTTTTGTTTAATTAAAGATGCTTACGACTGAATAATCAGTCTGATTAAAAAAATCTTTGTGTTAATGATACTACGGTTCATAGAAAATAGAATTAGGCTACCTATATTTCAGAAGAGTAATAAAGTTTCAAGGATAAACACGAAAAGCACACGAAACTAAAACAGGCAGATGAAGTTGAGTGGGACAGTCAGTCTTAAAATAATAGAATATAGTTACGCCCACTATGTCGCCATATTTTTTGCAATATACAGGATTAATTTAAAAAGAGTGCGTATATTCAACGAGGTAATCAGGTGCATAAAACTGAACAACTTTCCTCAGGGAACATAGGTCGAATTCTTAAAATGGAAAATGAACTTTTCATACAAAGTGACATGTCACGTGACATAATAATATAGTTGTATGAAAGATGATTTAAATTTTAAGATTTCGACCTATGTTTCTTGGGGGAAAGTTGTTTAGTTTTGTGCACTAGCTGATTACCTCGTTCAATATACGCACTCCTTTTAAATTAATCCTGTATATCTGTTTAAAAATAAATAAACCCACCGTACTTGACAGTTTACTTCAATTATAAATGTCTGTGTGATTAGCAGGGTCAGTTGAGATCACTCATTTTATCTTTTCTCGCAATTATTTTACTAAATGAGGTAAAAAACGGGCGGACATGTTGTTTACTGGTTTTCGTTTTGGTGTAATAAACTTTTTGTTTAAATGTTTATATTAATTAACCTTTAGAGGTACCTAATCATACGTAGAAAATAAGGATTTACAAAAATAATCCTTATTGCCCTCGATATAAAGGCTATTATATTAGGCCGTTCTCCGAAGAAGCGAAGAAGTACTGATGTTTTCATTGCTGTTTTAGTTTTTTTTCGTGAAGTGTATTATTATTTGTTGCATATTTGTTGTTTTTTTATGAAACGGTATTGTCTCTCAGCGACAAAGTTTTGTTATAAAAATATAACTAATTTACTACGTGGAATAGCTTAGGTACAGCCTTAACCGGAATTATGGATTTCACAGGTAGAACTGCAGAGATATTATATCTAAGTAGAATTTGATGTCAAGAAAATAACATTAATGTCTTATGCGTAATAAGTATGGGGTCCCTAGAAAAAATAATCAAGATTTAAATGTGTGTATGCGATTTGGTCAATTTAAGGTCTTTGGTAAATTTTTAGGCGAAAAACAAAAATATTAATTTGTAGATGATTGTTATTACTAAACGTGGCTCTGCCTGTATACAAAGCGGCGGATAAATATTGGCGAGTCTGAAAAGAACCACAAGACGTCCTGTTTTTTAGGACTCAAGCTCATCCCATACAAAATTTCACCAAAATTGGTTCAGGGTTACAGGGGGAAACAGTGTCGCATTTATAATTAGTGGATAGATGTGGAACAACAATTCATTAAAAATAAAATCATAATTAATCCTAATTATATTACCAATCACTCAAAAGTAAACAAAAAACAATCGCAAATTAAAACAATAGGTTTTTAACACGACAGGAAGACGTGATAAATACCACTCAAGTTATTTAAAATCATAATAAGAGCATATAAGGTTTAAAATGACTTAATAACAGATTCAGGAACTTGGTATCAAATTCTAATTGGTTTTAAGTTCTTATCATTTTTTTGTTCTCTTCCGACTATTAAGGTTATGCTAGTTATCGCTATTCTGAAAACTGCTGTTAGTGTACTTATCTTGATATTTTTTTATGTAATTATTGTCTGGGCTTCGAAATAAGACACCAAACTTCGTATCGTTTATTTTTAAAGTAGAAAACAAATTTCGGCTGCATCGACATAAAAAAAATATATATTAGTAAGGTTAATAGATTCTAGTTACAAAACTAATTAGGTACTCAATTTTAATTCGTTATGTCAGCAGGACTATAAATGCTAACTACGCAAATTATAACAAATAGTGGATGATTTTAGATATTAATTTGATGAAGAGATGGTATTCGAAAACGCAGTCACACCTAAATTACAGAAAATAATCCAGGAAAAAAATCTATCCAAAGTTAAAAAAAAATACGACATAACTATAATTATATTTATCTCTCTCTTATCTCTCTTCAAAGTAGAGCTTTTATAAAATAATTTCCTAGCTTATCTTTACATGGGTCATTACAAAAACAATGTCCAAAATATGTGTATTAAACTTATCGAAAATGACAAAAAAAAAAACGCGCCACGCAAAACATCATTCAATATCACACGTAATTAGTTCCCTAATCAAAATATTCGCGATCCATTTTAAGTACCTAATATATTTTCCTTGTCACATATCAAAGTCGAACAAAACAATATGTACCTTATGTACTGTCTTAACTAGGTTATATTCTGAACAGTGCCAATTAAATCAGCAATGTATGACTTATCGAGAAAAAAGCCCTTATCGAAAGTTTGTTTACATTGAGAAGTACAGCTCAATTAGGTTACTATAGTACTACTCACAATGTTTTGATTGTTATCTTATTTACTATAGGCATAAAGGCGGTGTCACATTAACTTATATACGCGGCAAAATGCTCGAACAAAACGCGCGGTAGCACGTCAATCTGTTGAGATATCGCGGTAACGCTCGCGGTTGGGTATGTAGCGAGCGTTCGCGCGGCAAAGCGTTTGATTTACCAAAAATTTCCTAGTGTATTTCTACCTTTATGTCTTTATTATTTCATTGTTACAATATAGTTATTTTCTTGACCTGGTATGTGAGCAAGGCCTACCGATACACAAGTATATGTTACGTCATCAAGTCATGTTTGTCATGTTTCGCGCGATCGACTAACCTATTTTAACCAAACAAACATGTCCCATTTTCCAAGTAGCTTTTTATCATAATTATTATTGTTTATTATTGATAATAATGAGTGATTATTATAAATTATTGTTTTAGATAAACTTATTGTTTGACTACAAAATAGTTTGGTTCCTATTTATGGGGTTATCATGGTTGGATTTGAGCGGAGGGTCGATCTGTGAGGTCATAAGGATGTACCTGTTGCGTGCAATGAATATTTTTTTTTCATCGACTCGATATTATTACTAGTGTGAATGAGTCTTAATTTTAACTTAAAATTTTATTATAACTGAGGTTATCTTGTACTAAACTAACAAGCTCATATTATAGTAACTTAGAACTTTGATTTTTAGTGTAGATGCTGTTGTTAGGTTACCTGTAATGTAGTACAATTAAAAAAATATATTTTAATAGTGCTTCTAGCTTCAAACAACTAATATATTTTTAATATTTGTCAACAGAAGAATACGATAGCATGCATCCTGCTGGTGCTGTGCCTGGCGATGCTCGTCCGGGAATCGAATGCGCGACCTCCGTGGTTGGCGCCCGGCAGCGGCGTCTTCACAGAGTCCGCTGAATGTCATACAGATGTAAGTGCTACTTAAGTTTATACTCAGTTGTATGTCGGGGAAGGACTACTGCTGGTTCATTAGGTTTATATTTATTATAGTTCACAAGACTATTGTTGGAAATTTGAATGATGGATTTGAATATATCTTTTCAAATAGTGCAATAATACACTTTATGTAACCTTAACTTAGGAATAAATGTTAAGTTTAGATATCTTGAAGTAAATATGAATAACTTGTGTTATCAAAACTTAGTGTGTAAGATATAAGGTATTATTGTTGTACTGTCTTGAAACGGAACAAATTACTATCTTTAAAATATAATGCGATTTCCAGATTTCTATGATTTCCCTCTAGGTTTCAAGACTGTAGTTTTAAGAATGTACATTTATATACATTTAAAAATTAGAATACTCTCTTGTATAACCATGATTTATATTACTTACGCAAATCTAATACTTATGCCATTTTCTTTGTAAAACTAATTCAGAATAATGTTTTAACAAATTAAAAGTAAACTTAAACTACTACTATCTTTATTACATTTCTATATAATAACTTTAAGTAAAATATTCGCCAAAAACCATTATATAAACGTATGAAAAACGTAAGCCAAAAGCAAATCAGGATCCATCTTTATCTAATACCTACTTGCTTAATATTGAACGCAAAAAAATTGCTAATCACGTGAACTTAATTGATAACTATATCAATTGGGCAAAGTAAAGTTTAGTTTTAGCTAAAGTAGCTAAAGGTACCCATTTAAGAACGTGTTAAAGATAAATGCCGTTGCATTAATCGGGGATATGTTGGTTTCATATTCACTTACACGATAGATTTTGCCGACTTAGTTCGTGTTATCAACATAATATTCTGTCTAATGCGCCCTCGTTGCTATACAAAGTTTATTTTCCTGGTCTTAGTTTAAGTAAATATTTATGACCTGTTTGGATAAGTTTAAAGAACATCACACGTACAAGCAACACGCGCCGTAATTTAGATTTCGGTGTATGAGCGAGTGGCTAATATGCAACCATCTTAAAATTTTATTAACTTTTTTAACTTTAATTTTTTATTTTAAATTGCTGTATAAATATTTTCTTAAAATTTAATTTCCTTTTCATTGTTACAGGATGAACTCTTAGACCTGTGCCAGCGCTGCGCCAAGCTTACGAAATCCAGACTGGCTTACCCAGCATGCTGTTCCACAGACCTTCAAGCCAGGAAGTGGTGCAGTGACTATGTATATTTCGGCAGGGGGCAGTACGACTTCTATTAACATTTGAATAAGTATTTCGTGTATTTTTAAGGTTAAGTTGGGATGACTGACGGATTTTGTGTCCAAATTTTATAGTTTCAAATATTTTGAAATACTCTACGAAAGATATTAGTGAAAAAATACTAAAAAAACTAAAAGTTGATTTTACCTTAACAATCATAGGACATGCTGTAAGGAGGACCGGCAAAAATATGGAGCCTGACCTAGAGTGAACTAGGGTAAAGCGGTATTATGTCTTTTATAATATGTTTTTGAGCTTCGCATTTTTTTATGTTTTTTTTGCAAAATTAGACAAAGAAAGAAGAAAGACAAAGAAAATTGCTCAGTTCGGACAGTTTGTCAGTCAAAACAACTTTTGTTACTATAATTCGATTAAGTATGTATCCATATACATTAAAATGTAGTTATTTTTATAACAAAATGTACATAATTATAGTATTTAAGTTAAATATAAGTCCATGAAAGCATTTAAAATGTGCCAAAAGGCAAACTCTCCACTCGCATTCCTAAAATAACCTAAATAATTTCTCTACTTTTCTTGTCCAACACATACACAGACCATTTAAGTATCAATTTGTTAAAAAAAAAAGAAAACATATTGTTCTTTTTTAAATTACTTGTGCCTTACAAAGATAATAAACTAACCGTCTCAAAATTAAAAAAAATAATAACATTTTTGACAGATGGAAAATGTCCACCCAATATAATTTCCTTGTTTCAATATTTCACGTTTCACGATCTAATTAATGAGGCGTAAGATAGATAATTAAATAAATTAATCTTATTATCTAACATACTACATGCGAGAAGTCACTCTACGGAACTCTGTCTAATTATTATCTTTATTCAATTAAACTAATGAGCAACCTTTGCCCATCTCCGGATATTAACTAAACTAAGTTATAATTAAACGAAATGGTAATTAAATTAAATTCATAAACATTTAAAACTGTTAATTCAAATGTTTACACAAAAAATTGAAACTAAATTCGTTTCAAAAAAGGAGCTGTGATATAATAATTATTGTAAATAATGAGTTAACTAAAATATTTTGTAAGACGATGTAAGAAGAGAAAAAATAAATAAAATTTATAATCGTTATATTCATGTTGTTTTATTTTTTGTGTTTTTTGAATACTGAGTTTTGCAAATACTGAGTTTGAGACTCGCGAGTGTTTTGCGTATACGCGATCGGCACGTTTATGTAAACCGGCGCTCCGATTGGCTCACGTCAAGTTCTCAACCAATCAGGAAGCAAAACGCAGTAAATGTGTCGATCACGTAAACGTAAAATAAACTTATGAAACTCAGTACTATTATAGGAGTTTGTACGTAATAGATAGGCAGGATTTTTTTTACTAAGGCTCATTTTCTTGAAGAAACCATTAGGTAGTAGTCACTAATGTTTGGTAATGGTAAACACACGATGCCCAAGTTACGCGACTGAAGTTCGGCGGCAGATTTTACGCTCCGAAGTATTCGGCTGATATGACACACCATAAGTGCCGAACTGACGCGGTCCTGTTATTTCTTTCGAGGTGCGAAAGCGGAAAAACGAAATACTGAATGTCTGACCCCGTATCTTTATCGGCAATCCAACTAAACTTCAGTCGTATGATGTGCGCTCTAAAGAACATTCTCTGCCGAATTGCCGCTCAGCTTACGCCCAACCGAAGTTCGGCTGTACGCTATAACGCTACGCAATTTCGGCATAATATATTATGTCATCAGTAATTCAAATAGCCTTGCAGGCGTAATCACGCCGAACTTCGGTCGCGTATTTTCGGCATAGTGTGTTAGACACATAGATTAAATAAAATTGATTGCCAAATATGGGAGGATTCGTCACCGTCGGATTCTTAATCGGCCGAAACCGAATTATCCTCAATCGTTTTTGAGTCGATGGATAATAATGATAATTTAATTAGGCGTTGCCGTGGGGTTGCGGCTTAGAATAACAACCCCCCCTCTCTACCCGTGGGTGTCGTAGGAGGCGACTAAGGGATATAAAACAAGGAGAATGGGCAGCAGCGTTCTCCTAAATAACCAAAGTTAACTGCGGTCACCAACCCGCTTGCCCAGCGTGGTGACTAGGGCAACAAACACCCCATGATTGTGCGCCATAACACACGGCCCCCAGTTCCCGGTAGTCCCACTATTCCTGGCCACGGTAGCGGTTGCGGTCACGGTGGGACGGGGGGTGCTAAGAATCTCCGGGTTACGGCAGGCTACCAAAACCGACGACTTTATCTGGCAACGTATAATGGACGAACGATGAGGCTGGACCATCACCTTGCCGAACTAGAAGTGGAGCTAAGTAACATTAACTGGCATATACTGGGGTTATCTGAAGTCCGTAGAAAGGGGGAGGACACTATAACCCTGGAGTCAGGCAACTTGCTCTACTTCCGCGAAGGTGATCAACTCTCTCAAGGAGGTGTTGGTTTTCTGGTCAATAAGTCCCTCGCTAGCAGCGTTGTGGAAATCGGTAGTGTGTCGACAAGGGTAGCGTACCTAGTACTAAAGCTAAATGAGAGGTATAAGCTGAAAGTAGTACAGGTATATGCGCCGACCTCGACGCACTCAGATGAAATAGCCGAAGCCATGTACGAAGACATCGCTCAGGCTGTCAATAGTACGGCTAAGGCTCATTACAACGTTGTTATGGGGGACTTCAATGCCAAAGTGGGAGTACAAAAACACGGCGAATCGAAAGTCGGACCTTATGGTTTGGGGCAGAGAAATCACAGGGGCCAAATGCTGGTCAATTTCCTAGAATCTCAGGGGCTCTTCTTAATGAACTCATTTTTTAAGAAGAAGCTCCAGAGGAGATGGACCTGGCGGAGCCCCGATAACGTGTCAAGGAACGAGATTGACTTTATCATGACGGATAAGCGGCATATATTTAGAGATGTCTCCGTGATCAACAGGTTTAATACCGGAAGTGACCACCGACTTGTCCGAGGCACTCTAAATATCAATGTGAAAGTCGAAAGATCGCGCTTGATAAGGTCAACTCTTAGGCCTACACTGCCCCAAATCATATCAGGTTCTGAAAAGTTCCAACTGGAACTTCAAAATCGATTCGACTCGTTGGAAACCACGGAAGACATTGACCAGAAGACCAATACTTTGGTGAAAACGTTGCAGGAACTGTCTCGTAAGCACTTTCCGCTGCAGCGCAGAAGTAGAGTATCCAAGCTTTCGACTGAGACTCTCGACCTTATGAGAAAGAGACGGGAGATGCCATCCGATCAGGTGTCTTCATCAGATAGAAGGTCCTTAAACCTTAAACTCAGGAAGCTGATGCGACGCGACCTCCGACGCTCCAATACCCGCGCTATCGAAGCTGCGATTGAGCAAAACAGGGGGTCAAAAGTCTTCGCTCAGCAGTTAGGGAGGACCCATCTGATGAAACTTAAAACCGCGGATGGCAGGGTCGTCACCTCTAAGAGCGAGATGCTCGATGAAGTCGAAAGCTTCTATAGGAACCTATACTCAGCGCAAACGGTGGGACCAGCAGCTTCCAGCAACAATGACCAAAGAGCCCGACTCACGCGCCATTACACCGAGGATCTCCCGGACGTTGACCAGGGTGAGATTAGGGTGGCTCTCGAGCAACTTAAAAACAACAAAGCTCCGGGTGATGACGGAATTACGACAGAACTTTTAAAAGCAGGTGGTACTCCAGTTCTAAAGGAGCTTGAGGGCCTTTTTAATTCCGTCATCCGCCAAGGCACTACACCGGAGGCGTGGAGTGGGAGTGCGGTGGTTTTGTTTTTCAAAAAGGGTGATAAAAGCCTCTTGAAGAATTACAGACCCATCTCACTCCTGAGTCATGTTTACAAGTTGTTTTCGAGGGTTGTCACGAATCGTCTCGCCAGAAGACTCGACGAGTTCCAGCCACCGGAACAAGCCGGGTTTCGAAAAGGCTACAGTACCGTAGACCACATACATACTGTACGGCAGATTGTGCAGAAGACCGAAGAGTACAATCAGCCGCTGTGTATGGCGTTTGTGGACTACGAGAAAGCCTTCGACTCCATCGAAACTTGGGCGGTTCTGGATGCTCTTCAGCGATGTCAAATCGATGAACGTTACGTTGAGATGTTGAGATGTTTGTATCACGCCGCTTCAATGACTGTCCAGATGGACGACCAGAAGACTAATCCAATTCCATTGCGCAGAGGGGTAAGACAGGGGGATGTGATATCCCCGAAACTGTTTACCAACGCATTGGAGGACGTCTTCAAGACACTGGACTGGACTGGACAGGGCATTAATATAAACGGCGAGCACATCTCTCATCTACGCTTTGCCGATGACATCGTTGTGTTGGCAGAGTCGCTGGAACATTTGGGCGAGATGCTGTTTAGCCTCAACGTAGCTTCTCGACGTGTCGGTCTTGGCATGAATTTAGACAAGACCAAGGTCATGTTTAACCTTCATATCGTGCCGAGACCGATATTCGTTGAAGGGGTGGCTCTCGAAGTTGTGCAGGAGTATGTCTACCTAGGACAAACCATCCAGTTTGGTAGACACAACTTCGAGAAAGAAACCGACCGAAGGATCCGTTTGGGCTGGGCAGCGTTTGGTAAACTTCGTCGAGTCTTCTCGTCGCCTATACCGCAAAGTTTGAAGACAAAAGTCTTCAACCAGTGCGTCCTGCCTGTCATGACTTACGGCGCCGAAACGTGGACACTGACAATAGGGCTAGTCCACAAACTCAAAGTCGCTCAGCGAGCTATGGAGCGAGCTATGCTCGGAGTATCTTTGAAGGATAAAATCAGGAACGAGATTATCCGGAGAAGAACCGGAGTTACCGACATAGCTTGCAGAGTCAGTAAGCTGAAGTGGCAGTGGGCTGGTCATGTGTGTCGAAGGACTGATGGCCGTTGGAGCAGACGAGTCCTTGAGTGGAGACCGCGAACCGGCAAACGTAGCGTAGGACGCCCCCAAACCAGATGGACCGATGACCTGAAAAAGGCGGCTGGGTCGAACTGGATGCGGAAGGCGGAGGACCGGGTGTTTTGGCGCAACTTGGGAGAGGCCTATGTCCAGCAGTGGACCGCGATAGGCTGAGTTGATTGAATTAGGCGTGACTATTTTCGAAGCAACGCCACAGTTTTTGTGTGTTGTCTGCAAAAGCGGTAGTAGTCTAATGTCTAGTGCGTAGGACTAGCTATTAGGTTGCCGGTTCGAAAGCCACTCATTGTACTACAGACTTGAACCCACTCGGATGGTTGATACGAATACTAGTGCTTTACTTTACAAGCTGCAACGGGTAAATTAGCGTTACGTTAGAACGATTTTTTTTACATTAATTTTTATTTCTTGTTTTTATTTTGAAAAAATAACGACGCCCGCACTAAGGAACTTAATCCTTGTGTCGCGGGGGTTTCACAAACATTCAAATCACATACACAAAGAACACCCAGACTTGGAACAAGCCGCTGTGGATCACACAAATGCTTGTTCCATGCGGGGATCGAACCCGCAGCACGTCGCGCACAGTGGTAATTAGCGTGGTGACCTATACCACTCGGCTATCCGCGCTATCTAATAAGGCTGTTTTCTCCCACTGCTAGGTAAAAAAGCATTCCTTCCAGGCACTCCTGTCATGTATATACAAGGATGAGCCCTTTCGGGAGAGTTCAGTTGGTTTCTGCGCTCTTCTTGTTTATGTCTCATTAGGGTAAATAAATAAAAAGTCAATTAAAAATCCATAAATTAATTTAATAACACTATTCGACAATATTATAACAAGTTCGTATGTACAAAACCTCATCTAATACCTTTATTAATATTTTGTTTCTATACGTTGTAGCGACACACATCGGAGTAATTTCACTATGATTTAGTCTAGATCATTTGTCTAGGTGGGTCTAGGTCTAAGGTTTTATTCAATAAAATGTTTTTTTTTTAATCCTAAATAGTGAAATTTATTCCGTGTTTGTCACAGTACTCACAATGAGCACAACTCTAGTGCTTTATTTATTAAGAAAAAAATAAAAAATATCGGTAAAATAAACTTGTCTAAGCATTTTCCAAAATAAAATAAAATATTTTTTCCTAATGGAAAATATTCCGCCGATATTTTATTATTTTTTCGCCCTGTTTATTTACATTAGTACGACAGTTAAACTTATTGAGTACGAAAGATTGTTAAGTCTCACAATTTTTGTTTAGTCACGACGTTCGACGGTTAAAAACTTAAAATGTATAATTATAAAGATTCCAAAAAAAAACCGGAACTAAAATAGTAAAAACAATACTATTATCACATTTACATCAATATTATAATGAATAAAAGCGAAGTTAAATAGAAGAACTCACTAGATCGTAATTAATTAATATAAAATATATTTTTAAATGTAAAAGAATCGGTGAGAAAAATAAAAGTAAAAAAATAAATGCCGATTGCGCTACGGGCCATTCAGTGATACACTGTGAACACACCTATACGATGATAAATCCATACATTTGCAGAAATCTTTCCTAGTTCATCTATCTTTGGATAGTCTTAGGTCTTTCGACTATAATATTTTTACACCATAACTGTAATTTACACTAAAATTTACAAAGATAAGGGTTTTTACCTAAAAATCAAGTAATCTTTGTAAACATTCCCGCTTGGACGGATATTAAAATCTCTATGTGTTGTCAACCTACTTGAAGCATTACTGTGCTGTTTAAAATAAAAATAATATTTTACACATACTCGGAAATAAATAAATATTTTTTTGAATACAAAACGCAAAATCTTTTATTTTTTTATTTTACGATCGAAAATAATTTATTTCGAATTCTGTTTGAAATTTTTGACAAAATTCAATCATTTTATTTAAGTACTTTGCAAAATAAATTATTTCGTATTTTTAATGTTGTTTTCAAGTAAAAGGCAAAGTAAAAAGTTCATGACGAACATTAGGGATCACTGCAAAACTTAGCCGCGCCCATGAAACTATCAGAATACTTAGGTTCCGACTACCTCAGATATTTCTTACCAAAGTTTGATTGGCAAGAAATTTCTGAGATATATGTTATAGGTATTTAGTAAAATGTATGAAATATTCTGACTTTGAAATAAAACTACTTTAAAAACATTTTTTTCCACGGTGTATTTTATTATAATAACTTCCGTGAGACGAATAAATTCATAAATATTTAAGGATTCAACGGTTTACTCACGCGCATTCTCGGGACCGCCCGACTAGTTTCAGACTCAATAGGAGTCCTTAATCATGAGCTGACGCGGCGGCGGCGGTGTCGCGAGTCGAACTTCATCAAGTTCGGCTCGCGACACCGCCGCCGCCGCGCCGCAAACCGTTGAATCCTTAAATAATTACGGTGTATTTTGATTTTAGTTCCCGACATTTCTACGCCTTTACAGGTGCCATGGTCACGGGCAGACTGAGTGTTCTAGTTTTAATTGTGTTAACTAAAATTTTAATCTTTCCATAGGTTAAAACTAGTATAACCACGCCGTTCTCTGTGGAGAGATAAGCAACGTGAACGTGACATCAGCTGAGCACGCGACAACAAAGTGGGTTTTTTTTGTATTCATTTAACCTTTGATTTTAAACCACACGAAACAATAGATCATACGCATACGTAACTATTATAGTTTACTAAAGTTGTATAAAATAATTAATTATTCATTATTTTACAATTCAGGAAAATAAAAAATATATTTTAATTTAATATTTATAGTAAACGAGTTTTTTTGGTGATTTATTTTTTAAAATTATTGCGAAATATTTTTTTATCATATTAGGCCTTGGAATAAGTATGGCTGTAGATTATGCGTATCATGAACGGCTGGATTGAAGTGAGTTGGACCATGTCTGCGGTATCAACAGGTATGTGATTACATCAGAAACAAGAATACGTAGGTTTTTTTTCTAAGCCTTAATCTTTTAATAGGCTTAGCCAGATAAATGTGGCCCTGAGAAGTACAACTTCTTAATTAATATTGATCCATCGTTTTTTTATTATTTTTTTGAGATTAGGAAACTTTAATTCATTTGAACTTAATAATAACTGTATCTCCAAGACTTTGCCTTCCACTTGAATATTTATACAACAGTATTATACAACCTTATTATTAAATTATAGACACGCAGCAAAGATTTTCATGTAAAGAATTTCTACACAACGTTTTAACTAAATGATAAAAACTCATATATGTAGTTTCAAGCTTGGTCTTGGTGTTCTCGAATTTTTTTTATGTTTTCGTTGTGATCATATTTTGATAGAATCTAACATGGTAGAAATCATTGCTATCAATTCAGTTACTGATTCTGAACATATTGAAGTCGTGTTAAAGTAAAAATAAGGTTGTATAATAATTTAAGAAACAGTTCAAAGTATTGTTTAAAAATAACACTTATGCATATTTCCTTTCAGCAGGGAACTTTCCAAAATCACCGAAAAACTAAAAAAAAAAATTAAGTGTCAACATAGTAACAAATAATTTAGCACAAAATTCGTACTAATATGACAACTAGATCTTACCACAGTTACATTAATATAAGAAATCTATTTTTATTTACAATATTTTACGACAACCTTCTAAAATGTACAAACGCAGGATAGTGGTAGTTTTTTTTATTACAATATTCTGATTACTTGGTTGACCAAAGATTGAAAAAAAGGAAAAAAAATACACCGACTCAACAATTAAGAAGTTTGAGAAAAATACATTTACATAGTTACGAGTCAACAATAAGAATAACTTAATTACAAAAACGTAAAAAAATGCGATACCTATTCGTTGCATAACTTAAAAACAAAATATAAATTAATGACAGTTATTCGTTAAAACATTAAAAGTAAAAAAGCTGGGTTTTCGCACTTAATTAATGCAAAAAGCACCAAAAAATTGTACTTAAATATTTTTGGCAACGAGTTTATATTAAAAGAAAATTCTTATGTTAAGTAAAAATGTTACATTTAAAAAGCTTGCTCATTTAAATATTTTTACAAATGACTTTTAAGAATACAAAATCCTTTCACAGTATTTCACAAAAAATACAAAAATAAATTACAATAATAATAGTCACAAAAAAGTTTTTCTTTTCTTTTGACAACCAAATCGTATTCACAGCATATCTTCGTTTTCTTTATCGTATATTTCCTGTAATTTTTGTTGTTCTTTAACTTTTTTCATTTGAGCGTAGATCGATGCTGCCTTATAGTTTATGGGCCCGTAGTCTTTGAAGTCAGCGTCTGCATATATGAATTGGTCTTCGGGTCTAAATGGCTAAAGAAAAAAAATAAAAATATTTAAATTTTTGTTTATTTATTTTTTAAGATGAGTTTGAGAAAACATATATAAAAGTACAATGGTAATATGTGTTAAGTGCAACAATAATTGTTACGTAGATTAAATTATTTTTATTTATTTAGTTTTAGAGTATGAATAAATAGATATTCAAATTAATTTTGCTTGTTTTTAGTCCAATATTAATTACTATATTTTATAAAACACAGTGATTTAGTTTTGTATTAGAACCAATTAGTTGAATGAGATCATTTTAAAAAGCGATGATCGAAAAATAAGCGAATGAAAATTAATTTTGAAAATTTTACCTCTTATTTAAAAAATGTACGTGTCACTCTTGGTAAAGCGCTCCTAGAAGAAAATATAAAAACGTCACAACATTACGAAAACATGCTAATTAAACAAATACTCATACATTTACAAAAACAAAAAAGTTTCCCAAAAAATTAAAGTCACTTCGTACATTGAATTTATTACTTTTTCTGAATAATTTTGTTTTTTTTATTGTAACTAAAAATAAATTTATAAAAACTTCGACAAAATTGTATTGTACTGAAAGTGTATGGTTTTTAATATAAGTTGTAAATGTATGAGTATTATTGAAATTGTAGGCAATTTATTATAAGGCTTTCGTGGTGTGTCGAAATATTCATGCTGTGAAAGCAATTGTTTCCACTTAGGCACATATTACCATCCAACTAATTATTTATAAAATTCGACTATTGCAATAACATTGTGGGGTTAAAAAACATTGATTCGTGATTAAATTGTACAAGGAAAAGATTAAAATTAATTTTCAATGAAGTATGCTTCATTAACAAATACTTTTGATTTATCATCGGCATTTTATTCAGGAAAACTGATTATGAATTCAAATTTGTGTCCTGATACTAAAATTAACAAGTTAATTTTGAAATTTGGATAAGTTTAATCTGGTAAATGGCACAAATCAATTCCATTCATTTTAGTATCAGAACAGAGGGTATATGAAGCTTTTTTGCCATCATAGGTCGATTTTTGCTTGCTCAAAAGGGGAAACCAAAACAAAATTTAGGGGAAACAATATTTTTGTTTGTATGAATGGATGGACATTTGTGTACCATGGGATACTTTTTTTAACCAGAAAATGGGTTTTGGAGATCAGATAGGCTGTCGATCTATGTATTTTCTTTTAGATAAAGCTGAGTCCGGTTACACTTGAAGCCGAAACCAAAATAGTTTTGGAAAAGGTTTGGGAGAAGCAGAAAAGTGGAACTATGTATGGCATGGTTTTAAAACTTCACAATATTTAAATTTGGGCCTTAAAAACCTAGTTAGATATTAGTACTCACCTTTCAGACATCGATCTCATTAAATTTTAGAGTAGCGTAGTCACTTCTTGGCTGTCCATGACCACTCTTTCTCTGATTAGACATATTCTTATAGCTACTGTTAGTATCTTTGTTAGCACTATCAGAACCTACTGTATACGTATCATACAAATGTCTATTTGAATTGACAGTGTTTTTAAACTTCAAATTATGGTTTCCTAAAGCTAAATCGGCGTACACTAACTTTTTTTGTTTAGGCTTATCATCTTTCGAACCCGAGTAGTTCGAACTAAAATTTTCGGGACCCAAATTTCTCGTTGAGTTTGATATGTAGTTGCCTTTAAGTAATTGTAAGTAGGATTTTCTTTCTGATTCACTGTATTCAGGCTCTGGGTAGTCGGGTTTCTCATAATTATCGTAAATACCGACACATGATAACTTCTCTCTCAGACTTTCAGATTTTTTCAAACGATTCAATTTTTGACTGTTCTTTTCTCTCGTTCTGTTTAAAGTTTTTGTGTAATACTGTGTTTCTGAAGGCTGGTAGATGAGAGGTCCAATAGTATTATTGTACGACCTCTCCTGATCGACAGGGATTCTCTTATCGACTCTTATTGGTTGAAAGTAACAGAAACTATGGTGTTTTTGTAGTGGTATTTGAAAGTTTTTCTTGTTCTTCCCTTTATTGCTTAAATTTGTAAAGTGGTTACGTTTTTGCATGTACTGTTGTTGGAGTATGTTAGTATTCTGAAAAGGAAATTAGTTTGTTAGTGATTAGAACACACACATTAGCCAGAAGGAACATTAAGAAACAGAGAAATTAAAAAAGCATTAATACCTGGGTGTTATCACTATCCGCTGTCAAACTACTTTGGACCGAGTGACTACGCTTAACAACTGATCGTTTTGGTACTGGTTTCTCAGCTAGCTTAGGGATTTGTAAAGTTTTATTTGGTGCTATAACTTGCTTCTTTGGCAAACCAACTTTGTTAATACCCTCATCGTTCAACTGCCTCACCACGGACCTAACTAATGACGTAGACGGTAGTGTAACAGAGAGGTTCTTTTTAGGAGTCGCTCCTATTATGTTCGGTTTAGAAAAATCTGCCTTTTCTTCAGATTGATTTTCTTCATCGCTATCACTATCTGACTTGGGATTAGTAAATTTTGTTTTAGAAATGTCTTCAGCAGATTTAGTGGGTCTTACTGGAGCATCTATCGTATCAATGGATTTAGAGAATTTAGTATTAATTAAAGGCATGGACAGATTAACGTATACATGGTCAGTTTTAGACGGAGAGGCAAACGGTGAAATTTTTGTTCTAGGGGCTGGTACTGGTCTATTTAATGAAGTAGTAGATTTATTTAACTCAGTTTCATCGCAGACTTGTATAGAGTCTGTTAGATTTTCAAATTGTTCTACTCCACTTATATTTGATTTGACTTTAAGTAGAGATGGACAATTTACGTATATTGTATCATCATTAGTAGTTTCAGAGGCATTCTTATTGTTATTAATTTCATTGAAATTCTCCCCGTATTCAGTGTTAGGATAAAATCTTTCCATGTTACGTTTTCTAACTATTCTCATTGATTGGAATTGTGGGGGTTTTCTATGTACTCTTGTGTTCAACGAGGAAAATTTTCTTTTATCGGTTTCTGGAATTTCCTCATCAATTGTTGGGAATTGTTTTAAGAATGAAGTCTGCATTGGTGGTAAGTAGGGATTCAGTAATACGGTCTGATGTAATGGGTACATTTGCTGGATTGGCGATAAAACTGGGATTCCATAGGAATACTGAGAGTTTGAAGCCATGGAGTATCCGATAGCATTTTGCACGAATGGTGGGCATACGATCCTAGGCGTGAACGATGGGTTTGTAGTCAGTTGTTTTTGTAAAGCTTCTATTCCTTTCGCCGGTTTTGGGTTAGTTTCGATAACCCTAGGCTGTATCGCTTGCACGGGCTTTACATGCAAATTAAATAAACATGAAACAAAAACAAACGCAAATTATAATTCAAGCAAAACAAACAATGATTAAAACAACAAAAATGTTAAAATAATATGTTGTTAATTTTCAGTTCTTCAGTAACTGTTTGATTTCACACGAGGTTATGAAAATAATATCAGTCTACAAGAGTTATTCATGTAAAAGTGTATGTAACAAATGTATGTGTATCTAGAAATTCATTTATGAGGATTTTCTTGCGTTTTAATTCTATTTGTGAAACAGAATCTATAAATGTTTTATTTCGCACTTCATCTTCCACTAACAGATGTTTTTTTACATTATTGTTTTAGTACAGTAAGTAGGAAATTCTCAACAAATATTGTTACTGAAAAACTAAAACAGTTAAATGAAGAATTTTCCCTTTTTCAAGACATACCTTATTGGGTGGTTGTTGTAATCCATGGAACGGCAGGTTCTCGTAGAGTCCTGGGTTGTCCGTTCCAAGGTTGCCGTTTGCTGCATTATCTACGCCATTCGAAGGTGGGCCTGATAGAAATAACACATATTTAATATACAAAAAAAGACAAAATTTATAAGACCTAATTTAAAAATTACGCTAGTCTATAGATTTATCAATTATCAACAATTTCATGAAATGCCAAAGTATCTAGATAAAACTTATCTGTTCGGGAAACTTTCATGAAATCTTTTTTCTATTTTATTTCTAAAGGGTTTAAGCTCAGTTTATTTTTGATATTCGTAAATAATTGTAATCTATAATCAACAAAAGATTTTACCAATATAAATATATTATAAATTAATGTTCCTATTTGTTATAAAAAATTTATTATTTTTAATTTTTTATTAGGCTTATTTAATAAAAATCAGACAAAACAAGCATAAAAACAAAAAAACATGCTCTACTTACTATCGCCCGGCTTTTTTCGTTTTCTCGTATTTCTTGGAGGTTCGTCAGTAAACGGTTTAACTTTGGCACTAGTCGATACAATCTTATCAGGCCTTTTGAACGACACAACTAAAAACATGCTCACATTGAAAAACATTGCAAAATAAAGCGTGCAAGCAAAGAAGCATTGATTGTGAGAATTATTAGCAACCAGAAACAAGTCCAGAGAAGTAGTAAGTAGAAGAGCTGTCATTGAACCTTTATAGGGATTTAATCACACTAGGTTTATTAGAGACTGATAAAGAAAAATACGTTTATTTTGGAAATTTGGTCACTATAAAGTTCCCATTACTTCAAAATGCTGAAAATAACCTATAAAGGTTATTTTTGCTTGATTTTGTTTCAAATTCACAGATCATTCTTCTGTTTCAGAATTCTGAATGTATATAATTATTTATATTTACAGAATTATTCCTCAGTTCAATGCTACCGCTGTTACTGGACTGGCTTGACTGGTTAATTATTCTATCAAGTCATGCAAAAGCAATGAGTATTAAAAGCGAAGTTTGAAAAACAAAAGATTTGAAATGTGAGTGTGACATAAGTATGTATAGTGTTTGTTGATAATGTGTGATACAATAATGCTAACGATACGAAAAGCATAAAAAAATTGAGAAAGACTATTTCAGTGGAATTTTGTATTTTATTGTCTGTACCATTGGGATTGTTTTTGATTAGTTATTGTGCCACTCATTATCTAAAGAAATAAGTATGATTATGAGAACTACCTCCTTCAGTCACTATTATGTTAGGTTTTTCACTTTGAAACAATGATCTTAAACGGTTTTTTTGTAACACGTATCCCGGTCTATTCATGTTAACCAAATTCATTGCTCTTTTATTACTTTTGTTTATTTTCTTGTATTTTCCACTATCGTCATCTGAATCTTCACTTTTTCTTCGAAGATTTTTAAATATTCCAGTCACAACATTTTGTCTAGGTTTCCCATTTTTCTTTGAATATTCCACTTTAGGTGATTTGTCTTCGCTTTGGTTTCGTTCAAGTAATCCTAGATTTGATTCTTCGGTCGCTGCTTGTTGTAATCGCGCCTGATTTTTAGGACTTAACGTATGATTTGAATTCACATGCACCAAAACTCCAGGTTTCAAAGGCCATTTGCTGGGAGTCACTACAGTTTGAACCTTATTCGAATCAACTTTAGGTTCCGTTTTTGGTGTTTGTAATTCAGTTTCTTGGTTCGTTTCATGTTGATTGGGAGTTTCCGGCGTTGCGGGATTGTCTTCAATTTTGTTCATTTCCAGATTGTGTGCGTAACTTGAATCGACCAATCTAGTTCGATCTGATGTTTTTGGACTGAACGATAGGCTTAAACGGGGTGATAATGCAGGTAAAGCTTGCGATATTATCGACTGCGCGATTGAAACTTCATTTATGCAACTACCATCTGGACTGAATTGAAAAAATAAAATATATTTAGTTCATGCGATGGGTTTGTGTTATGTTATAAAACTAAATAATGTATCCGTATGATAAGTTTTTAAGTAACAATATATTTTAGTTTCTAAGTTTTAGTACCTATTTGTATTTTACATTTAAAAAAAATAAATGATGGATTAACGAACCTACTCTGTATCTATAAAATCATTAAAAAATTACCGCTACACATTAAAAAAAAATAGGTATAATATTTTATGAGAAAATAATCAAAATGAGCGGTAACCAAATATTGAAAAATATAAAATATGGATAAATATAAATAAAATAAATCAACTGATACGTAAATAAGCTATAATTACTTAAAAAACCATACATAAATGATAAACAAAAATAAAAATATATATGAAGAAGAATGCTTTCCGGAATTCGAATCATGCATCACTCAAAATACAAAAACATTTTTTTACAATAATTTTGACAAATGACTACTCCAATATTCTACTGTGTCCACACTTTACGCCAAGAAATCCAGAACAACTAGCCAAACAGCATTGAAATAATAAGAAAGCATCCTCCATCTAAATAATAAAAAACTTTTTTTTTCTTTTTTTTAGTAAAAATGTACCTGAAGTATTAATTGTAGTCAATCTGAGAACGTCCGGGGTAAGTGCGGTTAGGAACCTACACATTTTAATAATGATTAATAAGTACACAATAATATGATGTTAATTTGGAAACCAGTGTTATTTTGTTAGGAGTAATCAAATAAAAACATGCTTCTATTTTTTTTTCTATTTTCCAAGCTGGACTAGCAGCTAAAACGATGTTTTTAATGATTTGACGAATGACAGATTTTCTTTGATTTCCAGAAGAAAAAACTGCATTTTTGTTTAAAAAAATATTTGGTTAAAAAGGTTAAACCTGTATTTTAATTGGGATTGTGTGAAATTGACCTTTTTGTTGGATTTTTTAATGGGTTATATAGGTAATTCAGACGTCACTGTCAAACCATTATTATTAATAGTTTTTTTTTCAACCAAAACTATCAGCCGTTGGTCCAAGCATAGCGTTTCACTCAAACTCAAACTCTGTGACCTTGGTTATGTCCTTGACCTTTAAGGTCAAGTTCTCTGCATGGGGACAACTAGAGGTGACCTTGACGGAGGCATTGATAATGTATGCCATGAATCTGCTCGGACCAATGGCGTAACTGCAAAATTTATATTATTTTTACTAAATAAACATAATAAATAATTTTTGTGATAAAAATAAATATAATAATTATGAAAGGGATATAAATATAATAGTGTACTAAAGTGACGAATTCATAAAATATTTTTATATTTTTTGGTACCACTAATTTCTAATGACTATGAAATTGTTCGGATCAGGGTTTTTGAAAACATTTGTGTTTTAATTGTTAGAAAGTTTTCAAATAATAATATGTGGTAATTGAATAACAAAAGTATAGCAAAGCTTGTGAAGTGAGACTAAAATAATATAAAGAAAAACTTTCTAACAATACCTATAATCGACAAAATAAACTAGGAATTTATGAAAATGACTAGTACTAGACATTCTATAGAGATAAATTAACAAAAAATAAAGGAAAAACTTACTTCTCACGCTCCTCTAATTCGACCGGATTATTGTCTATATGTTTGTATGTTAGTTGACGATGTTGTGTTTAGTAGCAGCATCCGGGAAAGACAGGATGAAGAAAACAAAGTTAGTCTTTTCAAAAAAAGCAAATAAAAACATAAAACAAAAGTATCTAAAATTATGTTACATGATGATGAAATCACTATTTTTGATGATAAACACATAGATTAAATAATTGATTATGTTAAAAAAACTAAAACAACAATTAAAGTTTTTTACTACAATAAAACGTGGAAACATAATATATTTTAAACAATTATTAGTTACTCAACATTTAGAACGCTTTATATTACAAACGATTTAAATAACAACACTTAAAAATCAATCAAGCAAAATTACTGCCAGTCTGTATGAAAGGTTGAAAAAAAGTATCTCAAGCATCAATTTAAAATAAATCAACAAATCACATACGTATCTTCTATCACACCATATGTTTTATTTAAAATTTCTAGCTTTTAATGAATTCAATGGCAAAAACCATAGCGAAAAAGAAAATAGTCCAACAGAAGATAATACTAATAAAAGCATAATTATTGACAATGTGTTTAATACAACTTGACATACAGACGGACTTATTTAAAATAATGGCGGACTTACACTTAGACTTGGCCCTCATCCGCCTGCAGATGCAAATGATGATGATGCAGAGGATGACAGTGATGACTAAGATGGCGAGAGCGATCCCACCAATGAGGATCAGCTTCTGTTGGTCGCGCCACCATACTTTTGTACCTGAGAATTGGAATAAGTGTAATAAAATGTGAATTCACGAAAACATATTGAGATCCATGGGCTGAAATAAAAATATGAGGAATGTCGACATCCAAATATTCATCCGGATATCCATTCAGATAAAATTTTGACCATCAGGTAAATTTTGATTATTTTATAATGTTGCCATTTTATTTATACACTGTCAGGCGGTAAGCATTGACTTTAGAGGACAGTCAGCTTATTTTTATAATTGAATACTTTGAGAATAATACATTATGACAACCGAATTCCATAACCGAAGCCCCAAGCCACTTACCGAAACTTTCCAAGTTGGCTGTAAACCAGAAAAGGATATTTACTATACAAATACTTAATGATTACACTACAAATATATCGTGCTTTTAATACCTCAAACATCTACTGACTACAATTAATTGTTAAAGAGATTAATTAATATGGATTATTTATTAGTTCCGACATCAATGTTAATGTTATTTAAAAAAAAAAAGTATACCCTATTTAAAAATGCTAAATTACTGGTTTAAATTATTAAAGAGTTAGAATTGAAACTCGATTTATTAGTAAACTACTAATAAGTTACTATGTTAATATCTAACTAACAATTCATCAAAGTTAATTTCATCATCAAATCCAATCATTCTTACCCATGACGTCACGCTCACACGCCCTAGACATCCCCACAGAGTTGTTTGCGTAACACAAGTAGGTTCTGTAGACGTCGACGCTGGTACTCAGTCTGAGGAAGCTTTGAACTCCTTGCTGCCAGATCTTCTCGTCTGTTAGACTATCGTTGTCATTCTTCAGTTTCCATGAGAAAGATACCTGGCGATGCAACAAAGTTATATTATCATGTAGTTGGAATAACTAAAGCATGTCCTACTAAGTCTATTTATTTTATTTTTATCAGCCATCGATGACCCAGTGGTGTCTCCAATATAAGTCTGTGGGTGTCTCCATTAAATTTTCACATCTTTCTCTCTAGAGGTCCACTACTTTAAAGTATTTATTTATTATTAAGTCACTACAAACAAAACAGAACTTTGAAATTGACCTGTATAAGAAATAAAAGGTTCAGATTTTACAAAAGCATTTGACTCTGTAAATCAACTTATATTTGCTGAATTTCTTACCGTTGAAGGGTTTGCGTGCGCTGTGCAGACTAGCACTTGGTCTCCATTCATTTCAATCTGTTTTATGCCGCATTCAGGAACAACTGGGAAATAAGGACATAATGCGATGATTTGATAGCTGTAATTTTCACATTGTTGTTATATATTATCACCAAATATTTTTTCTGGCATCATACTAAACAGCTAATAATTCTAAACTTCGGTTCTCATTCAACAATCAATTTTAATTATAAAATATTCCGATTCAACAGCAAAAGTTAGAAAGACAATAATAATGTCATACTTACACCTTACATCCAGAAATACAGTAGTATTAACAGATCCGTGTCGATTATATGCCTCACAGACGTAATTCCCACCATCCTTTCTCTGTACTGGTCCTAGTAGCAACGTGTTTGAAGATGATAATATTAGGGAGTTATTTCCATGTTCCTTGGAGGCTGCCTTGCTGGGATGTTCACGTCGCCAAGAGTATGATGGCATTGGGAAACCCCTGCAAGATAACACAAAGGCAAGTCAAGATATGTCTGAATCGGCGATCTAACAAATTAGTTTCATCTCTTATGCGTGGGGTGGAAATAATATAGACAACATTTTTAAAGTTTTTGTGCACTTGACACATGACATACCTGGCAGAGCATACAACTCTATCAGGAATCTCGTTTTCGGTGACAGATACCACGCTCGGTGTTACTGTGATGTTTTCTGGTTCATCTGAAAAATATTGTCCAGAATCAGTTACGTACTGTTAAAAATATGCTTGCTATGCGGCTGTGCCTTGCAATTTTACCCGAGTGAATTGTCCCAGTTTTCGTAAAAAATAATTTACCATTGATTTTAATATTTATTCCGCCATTCTGGATACAGATGAATCTAACAAATAGCAGCTGCTTGGCGTTGGCGTCGACGCTGTGTCGGCACTGGCAGCACGACGCTCGAAAGACGCCAGTGTGTGGGGTTCCTTTGCAAGAAGACGTCTAAAGACGCCAGTGTGGTGGATTCTTAAAGGCTACGCAGAATAAGGTTCTAAATGCAATAGTAACAGGACTCACACTCGACGGCGAACTTGGTGGTGCTGTTGACGGGCGGGCCGGCGAGGTTGCGCGAGGAGCGGCACGTGTAGCTCGCCGTGTCCGCCGCGCGGTCCAGCGCACCGCCCGGCCACGACGTCATGTTCCAGTGCTGGGAATTACACGTCACATTACGTCCGGGTTTTAGGTAATCAAAAAATATAATATTAGACCAAAATTTTTTGCTCTTTCGAAATGACGCATATCAAATTCTAATAGAGCGAATTTAAGTTAAGGAGTGGAGCCTCGCCACGTCAGTGTTGGCTACAATTTTTGCCTATTTATGACGTCACAAGCCCTCACTCCTGAGCTTTAATACGCCTTATCTTTGTCAAATTTCGCTCCACCAATAGCGTCGCGACGCTTTCCACCTATGGCATCGTGACGCTTCCCAGCTATGGCGTCACGACGCTTCTCAGACATGGCGTTGCGACTCTGTTTCTATGGCGTGGCGACGCTTTCCGCCTATGGCGTTGCAACGCTTATCAGACATGGCGTCATGACTATTTCCACCAATGGCGTTGCGATACTTCCCACCTATGGCGTCGCGACGCTCTGAGACATGGCGTCGCGACGGTTTCCACTTCTAGCGTCGTGGCGCTCATAAGACGTGGCGTCACAACGTTTCATCGCGACGCTCTCCGCCTATGGCTTCGCTATGCTTTCCAACTATGGCGTCGTGACGCTTCCCAGCTAAAGCGTCGCTACGCTTCTTGGATATGGCGTCGCAACGCTTTCCAAATGGCGCGGCATCGCTTTCCAACTATGGCGTCACGACGCTTCTCAGACATGACGTCGTGACGCTTTCGACGCAAGGCGTCGCGATGCGTTCCAGCTATGGCGTCGTTACGCTTCTCGGATAAGTCGACGCGACCCTTTCCACCTATAGCGTCGCGGCGCTTTTCGGATATGGCGTCATGACGTTTTCCACCTATGGCGTTTCAAAGCTTTCCACCTAAAGCGTAGCGACGCCTTCGAGACATGGCGCCGCGACGCTGATATGCTATAGCGTCGCGGCGCTTCTCGGAAATGGCGACGCGACCCTTTCTGCCTATAGCGTCGCGGCGCTTTTCGAATATGGCGTCATGACCTTTTCCACCTATGGCGTCGCAAAGCGTTCCACCTAAGGCGGAGAGACGTTTCTGAGAAATGGCGTCGCGACGCTGATATGCTATGGCGTCGCGACGCTTCTTAGATAGCCTCGCGACAATTCTTAGACATGGCGTCGCGACACCGCCCACCTATGGTGACATGACGCTGCTACAAAAGAGTTCGTTTGTTTGTTGTACGCTAGCGCATTAGATTGAGGTCCTTGAGATTAGCATGTAAGGAACAAAGTTCCAAGGTCATAATTGAAAAAAAATGTTTGTGTTGTATAGTCTATAGAACGAGGAAGGCTAAATAACATCAAAACCAATAGAAGCGGAGCATTAACGAGAAATGGCTGTGCAATATTAAAATGTATTTTTACTATAGACAAAAAGAAAGGACATTTCATTTATTGATATATTGGGATTAAATAATATTTCAAAACAATGTAATGTTTCTATAGTGCTTTTATTTCATTACAAGGCTAGCAGGACATCGATTATTATTAATTATATTTAAAAGACAGGTCTAGACTTTGTATGTTAGAGCTACGTAGTAAATTTCAAAACTACTTCTATGTATTCTAATTTCTTTCACTAAGAGCATGTCTGCTACAAAGTATAATTATTTTCAAAATAGGAAATACTTGTAAAACGGTAAGCAATAACACTTACTAAGGTGGACTCAGTGGCTTCGAAATCATTCCTGTTGACTTGCGCTTCTATCTGCCTCTCCACCACGTAGTACCGGTCGGTCTTCTGAGGGTCTATCAGCTGTCCGTCCTTCAACCACTGCACGCTGCAGAGAGGTGCACATTCCACCGTGCATGATAGCGATATGTTCTGTAAGTTTAGAATTATTGTTACGAGTTCAGTAATTTCATGGTCATTAGTTGGGATTCAAACATTTAGCAATATGTTAGACATGTTACATTTCAACTCACCTGTGATTTATATAACGCTCCGCTGTAGTGATTCATTGCATACTTGAAACTTGGTGGTGCTGAAAGAAGCAAAAAAAAAATATAATACCGTAAATATATTATTACCATGATGCTTGTAGGAGACTAAATTAAATCTTTTACAGAGGCTCGATATAAAACATTACTTTTATCGATCCCATAATATTTATTGTTACCGATGCCCCTTCTTTTATAGTAGATCTTACTTCAACATCATCAAACCAACGCTCACTTTCTTGATACTTACCTAAAACATCAATAGAAGTAAAAGCCTGTTCCCCTTCACCTCCCGCGTTGATGCCTCTGCAGGACAGGTTGGTTCTGTGGTCCAGCGTCACTGGGTCGATCGTCCAGTTCTGAGACACGATGTCGCTGACTAACCGACCGCCACGGGTCCAACGGAATCTTGAACAAGGCAATAAACATTCAAACCATTTTGTAGCTACCCAGGAATACTCTTTCGATTCCAAAACAGAATTCTGGTATTTCCAGTTAAGTACTGCCTGGAATACCAGAATTTTTACAGCAGCAAAGAAAAAAGACTAATCATCTAGGTATTTTCGTGGTAGTATTGACGGGTTTTAATATTTGTCAGTTTTTGTCATTAACCTTCATCATCATCATCATTTTCAACCTGGAAGCACCCACTGCTGAACATAGGCCAATGTTTTATCATGCCACTTTAGTCAGTCTTGCGCGTCCTATTTCCCATTTACCTTACTATAAGGTAATACGAGACAAAAATACTAATTGAAATGATTGGATGGCTAGAAGGAAAATGATGGAAATTTAAACTCAGAATAAATAAAAAAGCCCTAGTTACTTACCTATGAGCTTCAGGTCGTCCCTTCTCTTTGATACTACAGCTGAGCACCAAACTCTTGCCCTTTACGACCCGCCACGGAGAGTATGTCAGTTTCGCTGGTCCAGGTGGATCTGAAAGAAGGAGAATTGTTTAGATGATCCCTTGCTCCCTTTTAAACTATAGTTTACGATATTCACATTTTTTGTCTAGGATTCATTTATGAAGGTGGGGTATGAATAGTATTTCTTTACACTTGTTGGTTATTCCAAATTATCAAAAATAAAACAATGTAGAATATGTAGAAGAAGAACAAGACAAAGTATTTTTTGCGCCACGTGCAACGCACGAAATAAGAAACAAAATAACAATTTCTAAAATGTTCGAAGAAATATGCATGCTAATAGCTAGTGCTTGGGCTGGTTGTTAACGTTTCAAACTCAAAATTATAAACCGTTGCCAAAACGACATTGCTTTCCGTCAATCGTTTTTTTTTTGGTTCATTAGGTGGCCATGTCGTCACATCTGAGCGCAATTTTACGAGTGCCTATACGGTATCATCAATGATACTCACAATTAACAATCAGCTCAGTCTTGGTGCTCTCATTGCCCCATCCGGCGTAATTCTTGCCTTTGCAGGAGTAGTTCCCGTGGAAGCTCTTCGTTGTATCTTGGAGAAGCAGCATCGATGGGTCTACCTCGTTGCACAGATTTTCTGAAATCACATTCATAAAAAAATGGTAAGTAAATTTCGTAAATAAAAATAGAAGTACGTTAAACGGTGTTTTTACACCAATACATCACACTATACGTATACTTTGTATACAGTAACTACAACTCAGACATCTAGTCTTACTATGGAATTATGTATTACCGTAGTAAAATAGGTGGCGGAGGTTGGATGGGCAGTTAGTTTATGTAAAATACGGTATTCAGCTAAATCAGTTGTGTCTGGAAGCTGACACCAACATAGCTTGGGAAAAGACTAAACAGGCCAAATGTATCATGGCCAACGAGCCAAACGTATCTAGAATTCGGGAAGATACCTATTTTATGAAATCAGTAATTTAAGAAAACTGTTTAAGTATCGCATACCTTCACCCTCGGTATCGTTACACTCCGGTAGATGCTTCAGGATCTCTCCATCCAGATACCAGATGACCTCATCCAAGAGTGGTGGGTTCCCGGAGACCACCTCGCAGGTCAGCGTCACGTTCTTGTGGTCGGTCTCTAGGATGGGGCTTGGAGAGCTCATGGTGAGTCGGACTTGGGGTTTGACTGGAAATGAAATAAATAAATAATATAAACTTTTCGTATCCTGGATGATTGTAAATACTGCAATGCATGGCTGGCAGAGTTAAGACCCCTAATCTTAACACTTAAATCGAAAAGTCGAAACAAACTCTTCATGAAGTTTCAGACAATCACAAAATACATAGTTCACATAAAAACTGGAGGGTAAGTTTTATTTATAGTGTCCGACTTTTGAATAAAGACCTTTGCTTATAAGTATGTATTTTACTTGTATGTATGTAATTGATATAATACGGTCAACATTTATAAATATCGTTCAAATTGATCTATTGAAAGTCGAATAGATGTGTCGAAGCAGTCAATAAGCCTTCCTGGAATACTTCGGATGAGCGCATGCCTCCCGATATAATCTTTCGGATATTCATCTAATGAGATGATAAGACCTGCAAGCGATGATAATGATAATTCAATACTCACACAGCACATTAACATCGATGCTATCCTCACTGCTACCATTCCCCACCACGTTGCTGAGCACGCAGGTGTAGTTTCCCATGTCGCTGCCATTAGCGTCCAGTATGATCAGCGAGTGCTGGTTTGTCGTGCCGCCTTCGTAGTGGCTCGTGTTGTTGACTGGCACTCGTTCACCGTTGCGGTACCTGGAGTTAATGTTAATGATTTTAGTTGCATAAGGTCAGTTACTTTATGTGAGGTACTGGTCATAGCGGCCTTTATTTCCCATTGCTGTCTAATGAGATTAAAAGCTGATTTGGTGATGATATGGTTGACAATGATATGGTAGATTTTGTTTCATTTTTATTTTTGAAAAACATTTTGGCTCAAGAAAGTTCATGAAATTTAGTTCTAGCCGTAGTTGATGCTGTGTATTTACGAGTATCTTCCATATTAGAGATAAATATGTAGTTTTGAAAGATGCAAGTATTGTTTGTACTTATGATACTTTTTTTTAATCAGACCCAAAAATAGTGAGAGAATCATTATCTTATCGGATGATATTATATGCATGAGCGCTACGGAATTCTATTTGATTTTTAGAAACCGACGATAAAGTTTTTATACTATAACTTACCAAATAACATCAAGTAGGGATGATGGGTTACTCTCATATTCACATTTGAGAAGCAGCTTCGAGCCTTCGACCACCGTTATGTTTTTTGGCTCTACTCGAACGATGGGTGGATCTGAAAGAAAATTTACCATCATTAACAAAATGTCCAGAATTAAAAGGACATTTTCTAAAACAAATAATTTTTAAAACAAAATTTAATGAACTTTTCCATTTAAGAAATTCTATTTTTTTTTGGAAAAAAGTAACTGATGGGACACGATTGAAGTATTATTTTTTTACTTAGTGTTGTGTCACATTATCTAGTAAGTATTGCTCGTATTATTGTAATTACGTTCAGCGATTTGATACAAGAAAGACTTCGGTATTTTTTCATTAAAATAAAAACATACTTAAATCCATGCACAGGTTTTCTGGAAGAGATCACAACTGGTCTTAAGATCGCTCTTTGTACCTACTGGTCACATTGTTCTCATTATCATTTGTATGTGAAGGTGTAAAAATAAAATATTAAATACTTACACCAAATCTCCAGTTCTTTAGTAGCATGCATCGGCTGGTCTTTGGTCTCCACAGTCACTTCGTTGGCCGCTTCGCAGTGGAACTTCTGGCCATTCTCATACCGGGTTGCCTCGAAGACCAGGCTTGACTTAGTCGTGAATGTTGTGTCTTCCTGTAATTGAGTTTGATGGTTGAGACCATGATCTAGACATGGTGTAACATATATAATGGTACAAGTTATCTTATACAACATGTAACAAAAACCCTGTCCGATCCAATAAAGGCGTATTAGTGGTACAGTTCATGAACCGTCTCGCATTGGCGGCTTCTTTGACACATAGCTGCAGGTAGTAAGTACGTGAACTTTGAAGAGCGGTCAGTGTTGCTGTTGCGTTGGATCAGTTTTTATTTTGATTAAATTGTTTTCAATTGGGAAAAAAACCAGTTTAGTTTGACTTCGTAAAGTAACATTGCTTTTATCAATAGTTATAAACAGATTTTTTTCATTTGGCATTGTTTTACATGCAATCGGTTCTCGAATCAGAAAATGGTATTTGTGTCGCAAGTAATTTAACAAACATTCTATAATAATTAAAAATCTATGACTCGTTGCTATAAACATAATCCCATAGTAATGAACAGCCTTATAGTCTATGCATAATGAAGAAAAGCCTTATTTGCTTATAAACCCCTATCTTAGAAGTAATAAAATGTATTATGATTATTCAACAGTTTTATTTATTATTCATAGTTCACATTGCTTGCGTAAACGCATTTAATTATCCACTAAAAATAAGCTTAAGCTCGCTATAATTTAATTATTCATGGCTCCATAATCTAATATAATTTATAATATAATTATTATAACAGTTAGTGGTTGGAATTTTAAATTCCCTTCACCCTAGGGGCCACAATCTCAAACTGTCACCGTCTTTGTATAAAGTTCCCTTCAAGATCTAAAGTTAAATGAAGTGGTATCAAAATGGACGTACTTCTAATCATTTTGTAGCAAGTTTGATAAGTCGAATTTCTGTAGGTAAATTACGAAGAGTGAAATTTGTGATTGAAATAAAAGAAAGCAGAGCAGACTGAGGTGGTATTTGTCTTGACATGAGATGTTGATGAAGGTAGAACGAGTAACATCTTATGTCTAGACAAAAGTCCACCTCAGTTTGCCCGTGACCATAACACCTAAAAAGGCGTCGAAACGTCGGGAACTAAAATCATAATGAAGCGCGATAGAATCCGTTTAAAAGTAGTTTTATTTCAATGTCTAACATTCGCGTAAACCTCAGAAAACAATATGATAACCAATGACATCTGTTTCATATTAATTTTACAAATAACATATTAGCTAACTGAAACCATGACATATACACATTTAATATATATTTTCTACTTTTGTCTAACCTCTTGCCAAGCTATGGTGGTGGTGGGGATCAGCTGCCAGTCTTACCAGTTTTTTTAAGATTTCTAGTAACGTGGGTCGAACATTAATAGTGATATCGTAAACCCCTCGTGCTAAAGTAAGATGCTTGTGTTACGAGTGGGTTCACGTCGGTAGTTTAATGGGTGGGATTCGAACCCGCGACCACTGTCGAAAATCCGATGCCCTAACTATTAGACTATCGCCGCTTCAATTTATCTGAATAGTGTATTTTATAGGGAGCGACTGCCTATCTGACCTCCACAATCTGTTTACTGGTTAACACGATATTCCATACATATTGGTTTTATTTTAGGCCTCAAGAAAACCGGACCTTGTATAAAAACTTTTTTAAATTTATTAATGCGAAGCGTACTTGGAGCATATTATTACAAGACTCCTTGTATTTTCACTATCATGTCTCTTCCATCGAAACTTACTCTTGAATATATCCCGTTAAACATTTGCATTGTTAATGCTTATTAATATGCATAGAAAATAACAGGTCTTAGGGCTGTAGCGTAATCATCGTGTGTGCTTTTTGTTTTAACTAATTGAAGGTATTTAAAACTTTATCAAATTGATTGCACTTATTATTTTCATTACTAATCGCGCCCTGCAGTTCTACGCGCGGTGTATCAGATAACTTTGGTTTAAATGGATGAAAAGAAGCCTGTCTTAATCCAGTGTAACTTCATACGAAATTCATTAAAATTGGTTGAGCTGTTTGAGAGAGAAGTGGTAACAAACATACACACACACTCACAAAATTTGTATAGTGTGATTATTATACCTATAGTGTAACGTGATTAATGTCTAGCTTTATTTCTAACTAGCTGCCCGGACATACTTCGTTCTGTCAAAAGTAAATTAATAAATGCGTAACGTTTTTCAAGTGATCAAGTAATTATTTTTTTTAGTATTAAAGCCTTCTGTGGATCTTAGGGAACATACAGAAATATAAATTAGCTGAATTGGTCCGATCATTCTTGAGTTATACGCTTACAAATATTCATTTTTATTTATATAAATAGACCGGTCTCGGTATATAATAATTATATTTTTTTATCTCATTTCGTCATGAATAAAAGTCCAACATTTAAAAAGCTGATTAAACATGAATTTATGAAATCGTTTCAAAGCTGATAATTACAGGTCATTACAATTTCAAAATGAACCGAAAATCTAATTTTATTGAATGGAAACTATTGAATGGTGAACTGATTAAATACTATTTCGAATAGTTCAGAACAAAATGACTAAATAAAGACCAATGGTTAGGAACATTACTAGATTTCGTTTACTCTCTAGCGTTTTTATTTTTCAATAAAATGACGTTTTTCCGTCCCTACAAATCATAACTTATGATAATTTGACTTAGGAACCTACTAGAAACTTTGGATATAATTTGTATGAGAATTATGCAAAAAAAAATCATGTAAAAATCTGTATCCACCGGGTTATTTATTATTGGGCCTTTTTCAATCCCCATCGTCAATTATTTTATTTTATTAACGACGCCCGCACTCAACAATTTAACCTTTGTGTCGCGGGGGTTTCACAAACATTCAAATTACATGCACAAAGAACACCCAGACATGGAACAAGCACTTGTGGATCACACAAATGCTTGTCTCATGCGGGGATCGAACCCGCAGCCCGACGCGCACAGTGGTAATTAGCGTGGTGACCAATACCACTCGGCTATGAATGTTAATTTTATTATTATCTGAACGTAATAAAAATAATCAACTTGAACTTACCGTTTCCACGTCACTCTGCTGCATATCACGACATGGAACAAAGAAAAAAAGAAATTAATATTGTCTTGAATAAAAGAAATTTTAATAATTCGTATTAATGATTATTTATTACAGATTCATCATAAGATTACATCCATATTTGTTAGTACCTACAATCACGAGCTTACAAGCTAGTGTTAGTAATAATATAATACCGGCCTATATACGTCCAACCGCTGGGCACAAGCCTCTTCCCATATAGAGAAAGGATGATCATTGATCACCACGCTTGCTCATTGCGGATTGACTATTTCGGAGTCCAATTTTGGAATCCAGGTTTCCTCACGATGTTTTCCTTCACCGTTTGTCAATGATGTCACATTGGTACTTGCCTGGGTTCGAATCTGCAACCATGTGCATGCGAATCCGGTCATTGTACCGTTAGGCCACCACGACATTAATAGTGTTAGTAGTAATTAACTAGTAATAATAATAGTAATCGATTATTGGTTAATAAATAAAATTTTATTCTTTGTGCTATTGTTGAATGACTCGACATTTTTATAATAGGTAATTCCCTAAATCTTAATACTGTGATTAATAACTTTTAACAATTATACAAACTAAGATACTTAAAAGTATCATTAAAAACTTAATCTTCACGAAACATACGAAAGATTACATTTAAGTACTTAAAAACAACATCAAATAAACGATACATCAAAAGTTGTCTAGAATTTTCGTAAGAGCTAAGTCTTTAAGACCGAAATAATTATTTCAATTAATCCTAAAATATTTGGTGCTTAAACGAAATGCTAAAGATATAGAACAAAGTAGGTATATAATTAAAAGAGCTCTCAAACTTAAGCTCGTTCGTTTTAAATAATTAATATTCACAACTGAAACTTAGAAAGTAATGCTTAAATTGAATGTAGGTAACACAAAGATTTTTTTTTTAAAACGCGCCCGCACTAATCTATAAATAACTAGCTGTTGCCCGCGGCTTCGCTCGCGCGTCAAGTAAAGAGTAGTATTAAAGGATAGATGGATGTATTCTGTGATTATCAAAGTAAGGAGTAGGTATGAATAAAATTTTTCATTAAATATTATGGCATTAAAATAATAACTATAGTAAAGTAAGTCAAAGCACTTTGTATTATGGAATCGGAGACAACGAAGGTACCACAAACACCCAGACCCAAGACAATGTAGAAAAGTGTTTTTCTACATTGACCCGTCCGGAGATCGAACCCGGGACCTCAGAGCTGGCGAAACCTTGAAAACCGGTGCGTAAGCCACTCGACCACGGAGGTCGTCGAATTTGAAAATTGGAGGTCAATTGTTTAACAAAACTAATTTTTAGCTAAAATGTTGTAAACCGACTCTATATCGATGTCCTATAAAACGCTTTGGCATTTATATACTAAGCTAGCTGTTTCCCGCAGCTCCGCCCGCGGTCTAATTTTTTTTAATAAAATTGTGATGCAGGCTATCCTATGTTTCAAGTTGGATCAAACTGCACACGGTGTGCAAATTTGATTAAAATCGGTTAAATAGTTTCGGAGTTTATCCCGGACAAATATCGTGACACTGGAATTATATATAATAGAAGTAACATCTTGTTTATCTAAAATCCGGTGATTTTGAACCTTATTACTTTACACAAGCTTTCGCTTTTGAAGTGGTATTTGATATTGAGTCTATTTGAAAATACGTTTACTTGTAATTAAATCTTTTGAAAGATTTGCAAAAAGAAACATTTTTTTTTTGCAATTTCATACTCAGTCTTTACAGATAAAGGGATTTCGTTGGCTTTTAATATTTTACTTGGAAATTATGAAAGCATTGATTAGTAAAAACAATAAGATCTTACAATATGTAAGTAGGCCTAAGAAAATAAACTTTAAGCGAGTAAACAAATTTTACTAATAAAAATGAGATTTCTATTTTTTTTACTATATCGTAAGCAATTATCACATTACACACATTAAAATAAAATCTAATCACCTAATTTAGAGCTTTTTGCCACAAATATAGGTACAAATAAAACATCGTCCATTTTGCATCGAGGTTAAAAACCATTTCTTTTATTTCAAAATAACATAATTATAATAAAATATACTTGTGTTTAAAACTCAGTTCAATCAAAAATATATAATAACGTCTGTTGCAGAGTGTTGTATGTAAAGGTATTTGTAATAATGTCTTGAGGCCTTTCACTAAGTCAAAGCAGTTAACGTACTGTTTTGGGTTTAGAGAGTCGAAATCTCTTTCGACTTACTATACTTTTAAGTAAAAAAATACGTTTAAAGGTTTAAAATATATAAAGTGACACTACCCGGTGACTCTCACAACACAAAAAAGACTTGGTGACCCGGGGCAGTTGAACTTTAATTTGCTATATTCCCAGGTTATATTTTGATTGCACTTAGAGAATAACCCCCTGCTCTATATTAATTGAATCTTTGTATCATAATATGGTTTTTTTTAAAGATGAAGCAAAATATTTGTCTCTCACAAAAATTTTGTCCCATGCGGGGACAGAAACCGAGGCCCAGACCCTTAAGAGACTATCACACACGCGCTTAACTCAAACTTGTTTATTCTGAGCAAAAATTTTAAAACAGCTTTGATATAAATTCTACTGCTGTATAATATGTGTTTTTTATGCTTACGATTGCAAAAAGGAAAATAAAATAGGTACGGTTATTTTTGACTGTTGATGAATGTATATTATTTTTCTCATTCCCTTTTTCGAAGCTTAGTAAATTTCAAGGGGTTTTGAAAACTTGTTTTCTTTTGCATAATAAATTATATTAAGGTTTTCAACGAATTTGTCCGTTGTTTGTGAATAAGTGGAATTACATCTATGGATTATTATTATAGTTAGTGTTACGCTTTTTAACGCGAAAATATTCGCTGTAAGCATTTAATTGGTTGGAATTTTCACTTTGTGAGTTTTTTGCTGGCGTAGAGATGGGACGATACCACATAACAGGCAAAATATGTCGATAAGCCATACAGCTATTCAAGGCCATATTCCCATGATGTTTTAATTAAGGTTTGTTTTTATAGGTTTGCTCCTTTTCGTCAAGCATTAAAAAAATAGGTACCTACTGAATATTTCACGTCTCAAACAATTGTAAAATGAACATAATTGATTGTATCTATACTAATAACATTACAAAGCTGATGATATTTTTTTGTGTGGTTGAACGCGCCAATCTGAGGAACTCCTGCCGAGCGATTCCGAAAATGACCAAACTCACCTCACCTCTCACACTCACTTCACTGCTTACATCACTTGTACTTTTCACCGTATTCTGAAACTGCACTCAAGTTCAAGTGATGTCGAAATCTCAGGTGAAAAGTTTAGAGGTGGGCTTAGACGGGTCTAGCTTTAGTAACATCAAATAAACCTTAATTTCGGAATACGAAATCTAGTTTTCACCGACGATTCGCCGTGACTTTGTCTAATGTATTTTCGGAATCGACGGGCTGGTTGGATTTGAAAAAATCTTTCAGTTTTATCCCATGTATCAAGGAAGGCTATGGGCTACTTTTTGCCGACGATAATTGATGCCCACGCGGGCAGAGTCGCGAGCAAAAGCTTTATAAATATAACTCGTCTTATATGTGTAATTTTGTGTATACGACCACGATACAATTTACCATGTTATCGATAACAAACATTTCGTGTCCCATCACTACGTTGTAATCGGATTACCGTAGTTAGACTGAACATTAAAGACTTTTTACATGGCGTCGCCATTGTTTTGTATCTACTGTTTACGTTATATAAAGTCTTTTAATAATGAAATATGTTCGGTAATTTGTTAGGCTAGCAACACAGCAAGTAAAATGTTGGCTCTCTATGCAAGGTTATATACGAGTTCGAGATTCGAGAGAAGTAAGTTACCTCATGAACTATATGTTGTGGCCTAGCGGTTAATATATATGGATTTTCTTACCCAAGATTTTAGTTACCACTACCCACTGGCAAGTGTGCCATTTCAAAGCAAAACAATGTGACATTTTCAAAGTTATAATATGTCAGTACTTTAATTATTCTAATACATCATTGACAATCGGGTGAGGAAAATATTGTGAGGAAACCTGGATTATAAGTATATCATAAGTTCCTTAATGACTAGGTATACGTATTACGTCAATCATAGAAAATATTGCAGTATGACATGTAAACATCTAATAAGGTGAAAATCATCTTACATCTTAATCTAGGTTACATGTAATCCGTGTTCAAAATTTTATAAAAATCTGTCCATTCGTTTTCGCGTGATGAACTAACAAATAAATAAATAATCTCCAGACCGAATTTCGGCCTCGGCGGCCAATCTCAAGCGAGATCAACCATGTCGTACCCCCAGTGGAAAAAAGGCATAAGTGGTTTTACGTCGAATTGTCGATTTTCACATATTTGAAAGGTACGTTTAAAGTTACATATGCTGATTTTTTTTCATATTTTTCTTGATAAATTTGACGAATTTATGCAAGAAATATTGCTTTATTAATTTTGAATACATTATCTTTTTTCTTAGGGATAAATAGAATAAACGTTATAACGCAAAAAAAAAATTGAATAATATGACGTATTACATTATATGACGTTTATCGTTAAATTTTAATGATTGAAATAAACAATAACAAATATTATGATTCTAATCCGTTTCTTTTTTTTACATCACTGGTCTTGTATACACGAATACGTCGTTTTTTGTTTTATTAATCCGGTAACATTATATTATAAATGCACATACTGCACTAAAAATTTATTTTGATAAAAATAAAGCAGCGTTATGAGTGTTTACCTACTTCATATTAACTTAAAAAACGTCGCGACTATGTACCTAAGAGGCGTCGCGACACCATATCTAACGGGCGTCGTGAAGCTATAGTTGAGATTAGAGTGGCGTTTCAAGCGTGAGGCGTCTCGACTCCGTAACGGTTCGGCACAATTGAGCAGCGTCGCGCCGCAAAAGAAGTTCGGCGTTGCATTAGAGTGGCGTCACCACGCTGTAGTTGTATGGCGTCGCGACGCCATAGTTGAGAGGTATTGCGACTTCCTAGCAGCGGGGCGTTGCGACTGGAGTCGACTGTTCTTCTTATAATTATTCGCTCTCTACCTCTTTGTAAATCTCCGAAAATTGTGGATCAATTAATTTTGGTGTTTTACAATGTTGATATGGCATTGAAGTGGTTTCATATGTATGAATTTAGATCGATCGATTCAGTAGTTTTGTTGTTCAATCAAAACAACTGGAAAATGTTACCATTAATGTCATTTCGGTTAACAAAATTGGTCATGAAAGACGATGAAGACGCATGAGCTGCAAGCGACGGGGGATGTAAGGCAGCGGGGTGGTGAATCATGCAACCGGGACGGGGGTCAACTGACTGTCATACTGACGGTGGGCGGTGGGACATGCTGGGCAGTTCATAAGTAGGCTATATACTCGTATGATATGTAGAAAAGTGCCAAACTCATATGGCTTTTGTGTGCTGTATCACCACCGGCCCCTATCTGCCTGTAAAACCTGTGGATAGGCTTCGATCTTTTTTTAAATTGATTATCATCAGAGTGAAAACATAACCGTAAGAAAAAAGTGCAAATTCGCATGCAGGTTTTCCGGTATCCACTGTATAAAATCCCCTAATTCCTCACCTTGTGCGGCTTTGAAACTACACGGGTAGGTTCTCAGACAAAAAGAAAGAAAATGCATTTACTTGGGCCCATTGCGAGGCATAAAATAAAAAACTAACTTCAACAATGATTTCTAAAATTTTAGGGGAAATATGCGTCATATTCGAGCGCTTGTTGATTTAGTGGTTGAAACTAAGTGTGACCACCAAGAGTGTCATTCAGGTTGGAATCCAGTGTCGGGTCAAAAATTAGGTGACGAAAAGACAGGCAGGCTCAAACTAATTCTTATTATTTCACTGTCGAACGCCTCCGATAGCATGTAAAACTGTTGGTTCCGACCGTCAAAAAATTTCTTTGGTCATTGTTATTAAGATTAGCTGTGCTACCAAAAGAATTGCCCAGTAAAATAGATAGCGGAGGTCAGTCAGAAATACGGAATACACCTGAAACCGATGAAACTGGGAGCAGACATCGACTGAGCTTGCTATAAATTTGAAGGTACCGTTTAATAGGCACGGGGACAGTGTAATCAAAGCTGAGTAAAAACAGAAATCAGCTCCATTTGTTGATAGAAGCTGTGAATTTTAGTAAATCGTCTCTACATACTTAATTCCGTAAAGAGCGCAAAACAATCTGCCTCGAGCAAAAGCTGGCGCCGGCGCTGCAAGCCGGGTATTTATTGGTCTCATAGTTTTTCAGTTTGCCATTAGACACTCGTCACAAACAGCGAAAGAAAGATATGGAAAAAAAATGGAATTTGTGAATAGGCAGACTTTATTCTTTTACAGCTTCCGCAAAGTTGATTGGAGGGTTAATTTTTATTTATGGTCCGTATTAAAAAATATATATATATTAAAAAGTAAATAGCAAGCCTAATTTTAGTCATATAAATACACCAAAATCACGGTGCAGTGTGCAATGGATTAGCTAGGTATTTGAAACATTTGGAGTCTTTTAGTTAACTTCGATCGGAATGGGGTTGTGCTTGTAAACTCTTCTGTAAAACCATCTATATATAATAAAAACCCCATAAGATATCACGAATACAGATAATGAAAAGATACACCTTGATTAAGCATTAAAAATGGCAGACCACCACTTAGAGAGTATAAGTTGTTTATTAAAGTACTAGCTGTTTCCCGCAGCTCCGCCCGCGGTCTAGTTTTTTTTAATATAATTGAGATGCAAGCTATCCTATCTTTCAAGTTGGATCAAACTGCACACTAGTTACTACTAGTTTCGGAGTTCATCCCGGACAAACATCGTGGCACTGGTATAAAAAGATACAATTTATTATTTCTGACAAAGAAATATTACAAATTAACAAAAGACAACGTGGTTTTGTTATAAACGGAGTTGCGAAAATTGCTCATTTTGTAATTTTAATATTTTTTACAAGTTAAAGCTCAGTATTTAGAAATTCATCCAAAAAATATTAGTAACGGCTATCTTCACAGAAAATACATAATATCCTGGCAGTTATTGTTAAATACTGTTATTTATGTTACAAACTTTAATTGTATCCAAAGCTATGCTAATTATTTTGGATATAATAAAAATTATTTGATACACAATATGATTTCTTCTTTTTCCTTTAGTCGTAAATATTTAGCCTTGGGTAATATCTGGCAATATGCATGTAAATATTTTATAATAGATAATGGAATAAATCATTATTCTTGTTTACTAAAGGTCTCTCAACGAGCCTTTAAATTGAAAAAAGGGGTAAGTATTGGATACTTAATATAAACAACAAATTTAATAAAAGAAAAAACGCAGTAATCCTACTTATACTAGCAATAATTGACAGTGTTACAAGTTCCTAAGTCCTTTAAGTGTACATACTTTTTAAAATATATTTAATTTCACGGGAAAGTTTGGCTTAAGTATTGATACTTAAAATACCATATTTTTTTAAATAACGAAAAATAGCATAATAGTTTATTTCTATGATTACTAATAAACTGGAAACCTTACCACTAATTTAAACACTCCACGCAGTGTTCTATTTTTTTCCCTTTTATTTGATATAAGAATCTTTCCTCTACGACCTAAGACAAAGTAAATATTTCCATAAAACCAGTTTTTTGGCCGTACTGAAAAATTAACATTTCTGGCTTATGGCGTTTTTCCACTGAGGGTGCGATGTATGCAGGAGATATTATAGAGCACAAGTGTGTGCGCAAACACAGGTGCACTCTCTGTCCCTTCATTCTCATAGTCCTCAGGGACGGTTGACCGACACGACCGGAGAGAGATCAGGCGCAGGACTAACGGCTTTACGTGCTTTCCAAGGCACAGGGGTGTAAACACCGCCACACTTCCTGACTCCGAGCAGTACTGAGAATTTCTAAACTCAGTAAATATTTTTCGCCCGACCTGAGAATCGAACCCGAGACGCGACCCAGACCAACGAGGCAGTCGAACTAACAAACACACAAATGAATGTTAATGTTTAACATTAATTTGTAGAAAGAGGACTAATATTCAAAACTAAATCACTTTTCTGCCTATCCCTTTCTGTTAGAAGTGTGTGAATAGGGACCTTAATTTCTAAACAAAATTGTATATTACACATTAAAAGGCATTTTACGAGCCTTTGTAGTCATCTGTACATGATAGGAGGCACATTAATAATAAGTAAATACCAGAAGGGTTACGCTTTATATTACACGAAAGAAACCTTAACATATTTGCTTTAAAATTTACAGGAAATGAAGTGCGGTTGTGAATATTTTAGTACCTATTTATTTCACAACTTTTAACTAGAAAAAGTTTTGTGTTGTGATTTTTATCATGAGTTTTATTTATAATCTTTAGAGTAGGTTTTGAAATTCGTGTATTTTTAACCAAATTCAAATATAGGAGGATTGTGGATCTTGATTTATTTTATGGATAGGTTATACCTCAGAGGTGGTCCCATATCATTAAGATCGATTTAGTCTTTAAGTCAAATTTATTTGAAAATGTTACCAATATAGGTAGTCAAAATGAAATTGCGTGCCTTAAACTTAAGTGAAATTGAAAACGGTTTGGTTTAACATTAATGTGTAATCTTGAAACTGAACTGCGACTAACCTTTAGAACCACTGATAAAGTACAGTATTATTAAAATTAGGTCACATTTGAGAATCGTTGACACGAAAATATATCGTAGAATTGAGAACCACTTTTTTTGAAGCGAGCAAGCAAGAAAAACAATTGAATAAAAGTGTTTTCACGTGTTCCTCATTTCGAGAATTTTTTGTCTCACTTACTCATATGGCCCTGAAAGAGATAGAATATAGAATTTGCCGTTGAATTCACGGAGTCGTGAACGTAGTGAATTAAAACGATAAATAATGAATAGAGCAGGTGTTTGTGCAGTGTTCGGGATTACCGTGCTACAAACGATTCTGTTTTATCGTATACTGCATAGTCTTTTTAATGAACTAAGAAATGGTTGGTGGAATATGATATAACAGACTGGCTGAATCCTGCCGTTTCACCCAAGTTCTTCCCATTTCCGTAAGGGACCTTATTCACTAAGTCTAAGCGGTTAATGTGTTGTTACATGTATGGGTATGAGAGGCTTTATCTCTTTCGACTTACCATTTTTTAAAGTAAAAAATCTGTTAAATAGCCTTAAACGTATATACTAACACTACCCGGTGAGTCTCAGAACTCAAAAAATATTTGGTTACCTGAGATTTTTGAACTAAATTCTGTTTCGTGCTAAGTTATGTTACTTTTTGGATTTAGAGAATTACCCCCAAGATATTTTTAATAAAATCGGAATTTGTCCCTAAGCTCATAGATTACTTTTTTGGTTGAAATCGATTTTCTTCCTATGATGTCTAGAATACCATGTATTCTTCCCATTGCTATAAGTAGCAATAAAATAAAACTGTATTTTTTATGTAATGGCATAATAGTTCAAACATTACCTAAGATAATATTGTATTTCGGTATCTTGACACGAGATTTTAACTCTGCAAACGATTTCATAATCAATGAATTTGTAATTAAGTAAGATCTTAATATATCTATAAATGATTTCGTACATAAGATATTCAGTATCTGCTTACTTAAAATACGGTTTTATGAGTACACACCTGTATCAGCACAATATACCCATATTCCCTGTATGAAAGAAAGTGTCGTGGTGACAGAATGAAAAATGGCGGGGACGACCTAATTCCCCACACCATTAGCCGAACAATGATATAAGGTACGGGAAGAGGCTTATGGCAATATTGATTAAAGACTTAAAAATAATCTGCTGGGATGCACCTTTTTAGACGAATCTACGTGAGTTATTTTCATAATATATTCAATTCCTGAAACCATCTCGAATGGTTTATGAATAGACATATGAACAATAATTAATATTCATATGAAAAAGAATCAGCGCCCCTAGCCAAGTGACATTTCTACAAGCGTTAACGATGATAGAAATTTCTTAAATGACATTAAATGTATAAAAGTGTCAAGTCTAAATCACGTGACTTATCGAAAGAAAATGTCATATCCATACATTTAATGTCATTTAAGCGATTTCTATCATCGTTATCGCTTTTAGAAATGTCACTTGGCTAGGGGGCAGCTCTCCTAAGCGAGTCGTAATTGATTTAGTTTTAAGATCATCATCTGCTTAGCCTTTTGCCATCTTGTTGGAATCGGCTTCCAGTCTTCGAATACCGTATTATATATGAGAATGAATGAATGAACCAACGGTTTATCGTGCTTTCCAAAGCATGTGGGGTTTCAGGATATTTAGAAATGGTAACCCATCAACGGACCAAACGCGGCGAGCGCGGCTTAATTTTTATTATGGGTCAAACCGGCTTGTAATGGGCTGTACTTGTCATTATTTAAAGATGACAGTAAAGTAAAGAAAATGTGAGGAGAACTGATTGTTTAATAACTTTATTTTACGTGTACGCGATCGACACGTTTTTGACGTTTGGCGTTCTGATTGGCCAGCTTCTGCTTTTAAACAGATTTTGCTGAATATCGTGTTTTACATAAAACAACTGCCTACCTTACTCTAACAACCAATTTTACTGGTTAACACAATAGTATACATGAGATGAGAGCTTTTCCCAGGTGGCCCAAATACCTCGTACTACTTTAGTTGATAACTTCAGTTCATTGAAGGTATTCTGACAAAACCTCATCATCATCCTCCTGACCTTATCCCAATTTTATTTGGGGTCGGCGCAGCATGTTTTCTTCTTCCATACTCTTCTATCTGCCGTCATCTCACAAGTAACATTCTTTCTTGCCATATCGACTTTCACACAATCCATCCATCGTTTCCTTGGTCGTCCCCTTCCCCTATACCCATCCACATTCATGCTCAAAACCTTCCTTACAACATGATCCTCATTCCTCCGCATCACATGCCTATGAGGATAAAATCCAACCCCAAAATATTCCCACATATATAACCTACCACGGGCACCAGGCTCTTATAATTTGGTTTTGCACGGCTCTTATGACTGGATTGACTGTATAAATAGAAATAAGGAACCATTTTGTGAAGAGCGAATAAATGATTTTTATTATTATTTCAATAAAGCTAGGTAGATGAAAATTGGTATCTCGATAAAACCAGCACTACAGGATTCATTATTAAAAGAGTATTATTCAATGAGGTAATCAGGTGCATAAACTGAACAACTTTCCACGAGATATATAGGTCGAAATCGAAGTGGCAGATCACGTGACTTATGTTTGTATGAAAAGATGATTTTATGCAACTGATTACCTCGTTTAGTATACGCACTCTTTTTAAAATAATGCTGTATAATTCATGTATTTTAATCCTACTAATATTATAAATGTGAAAGTGTGGATGTTTGGATGTTTGGATGTTTGTTACTCAATCACGCAAAAACGGCTGAACGGATCCGGATGCAATTTGGCATGCTTGTAGCCTTTGACATGGAAAATAACATAGGTCTTACTTTTTATCACGATTCCTTAAGTAGTTCCCGAGGGAAAATCGAAAATTATTATAGCTTTGAAATTTGCTATTTTTCTCTATTACAGCACAAGCGATAATTTTTGGACCCAATCCTAAAGTCCACGCAGACGAAGTCGCGGGCAGAAGCTAGTAACAATATATATAAAAAACGTGCCGTATCTAGTACACAATACATCAAAGTAGGCCTTATTCTTGCAAAATTCAATTACCCTCTGCGGTGCGATGTTTTAATTAAGGATAGCGAGAGGCGATTGATGTCCCCAGCCGTCGGTACCGACAGTATGTATATTATTACGTTTTTGTTAAAGATTATAATATACGTCCTTATATCACACTTATCAGGCTTTCACATTCATACTATAAAGGCAAGTTCGTGAGTGTGTACGTTTGTTACCTCCTCACGTTCAAACGGCTAGACCAATTTTGATAAAATTTGGTAGTTAGATTTTTTAACATATTTTTTATTTTTTAAATCAATCTATGCAGAGCCTATGGCAACCAGACAGCTGATAAACATACTTATTTATTTTTAAATACCTACATATTATAGAAAATTACACCGAGACACAGAACAAATGATCATGCTCATAACACAAAGATTTTTCCTGGGTGGGAATCGAACCCACAACGTCCGGCTTAACAGTCAGGGTCCCTACCCACTAGACCAACAGACCCTTTGAAGATAGACACTGGATTGAGGCAGGCTACATTTTATCCCAATAATATATGTTATCTGGTAAATCGCGGGTAACACTGCGGGGCGAAGCTAGTATACATTGATGCTAATACAATTCGTGTTAAATATTTTCTTGTAAAGAAAGCATACAATATTTCAAAATCTATACAACATGTAACAAAACCCCTGTCAGATCCAATAAACGCGTATACGTGGTAGTTCATGAACCGTCACGCATAGGCGGCTCCTTTGACACAAAACTGTAGGTGTCAAGTACGTGACCTTTGAGGAGCGGTCAGTTGTTCAGCTGTTGCCTTGGATCAGTTATTTGTATTTAATTATTTTGACTGGGGAAAAATTATAATCTCCAATCCATTGAATAGTTACGTATATGAGTTCGCAGTACGATACCGAATAATACTCTCAGGGATCGGACAGGGTTTTTGTTACACGCTGTATATATAAAAATGAAACCCGTTTTCCGTTGTCACGACATAGCATGAAAACGGCTTGACCAATTTGGCTGATTTTGATCTTGAAATGTTTGTGGAAGTCCAGGGAAGGTTTAAAAGGTGTAAAACATAAAGCATAAGTAAAAAAAAAACTGTTCCTAAACTCGGGAATTACCTTAATTAATTTACTTTTGACAGAACGAAGTCTGTCCGGGCAGCTAGTAGTGTAATAAAAATTCACAGAGTAACCCACTTGTTTTCTTACATCGTTATTCGAAAAAAAAAAACATTGACAGGGCGTGTAGGGTACGACAGGTTTCATGAAATCTATCTTGATGTAAAAATCATTGTAATTAACTCGGTTTTTATTTCTGCACATATTATTTTATGGTTTCGTAAAAAATAAAATAAAATAAGTTTGTAATATCAATTTTATCTTATCTTTCAAAATTTTGTACCTTTAATGCAAGTATATAAGGATACTTTTATGCATAAAATTTAAAACTTTCACCACAAATTAAAACATGGCGTCTAAAGAGTACGTTATATTTTTCTCAGAACAATCCTTATCGAGGCTTGAAAAAGTCGCAAAGTTAAAAGAAAAGGGAGGGAAAAAAGCTAAAAGATACGACGATTCATGGTTCTGGAGTCAAATAAGCGTAAAAGTGAAGGAAAACCTTCTTTGTTGTCCGCTTTGCAATGTGATCAAATTAAAAATAGTGTTGAGCTACTAATTTGTAAGAGTTTATCGATATCGATAAATTTTCAACATTTTTATTATTGTATACGTTAAAACTACTAAAATTTTAAAGGGCATCGTTTTTAATTTTCATAAATAACTAATGCGTCTGAACCAGTAGACCAGGTTCGAAGCCTGCCGGAGGGTATATTTTATTTACAAGATTTTTATCCTCATGAATGTGATATAAAATCAAAAAGGATAACTAAGGTTACTTATTATTCCAAAGTTTACTTAACGTTAAAAAGTTTTAAATGTCAGTAAAAAGGATACCACAGTTATGGATACACTGAGAAGAATTTGCTATCGTAGGTACCTATGTAATGAATTTTCCTTATTTTTACACAACGTTAAATTTCTTGACGCTGACAGCGTATTTTAATAGCACGCCAGTTCTACCTTTAGCCATAAAAACATATTTATAGACTTATTTGCTCAAAACAATCAAATATTTTAATAAGACATTCAAATTGTTTCATTGGTTTTTAACTTTGCGAATAACATTTAATGACATTGAAAGGCTACCTACAAAGGATTTTATTAAACATGGCTGACAAAGTAAATGGCCAATAACATTTTATTGCCTTAGGTTAGGATTCTAATAACAGTATCTAAATGTCGATGTAATGTTATTCCAATTCTTGTACATTTTAATGTTAAACGTTCTTTGGATATTTGCGTATTATTTTTAATTATAAATTTACAGGATAATTGATATAGTTAAAACTTGGGTTTGTTTAAAAAATGTGACTTAAACATAAATAAAATAAACAGACAATTTTTAATAAAAAAAATGTAATACTTTAAAGTATTGAAGACGTTTATCATTTTTTTTATTATAGTCGCTTATTCATTATCGACACATTAATCGACATTTTCCCACCACTAGCTGTAAAGATAACAGCACATAGTTTACTGGGTAAACTTTGGTGCAATTATTTTAATAGACGACATCTCAGAAAGTACGCCGCGTATTTCATTCTTTCGTTTACTTTCTGTTTGTCTGCGTAGCGGTGAGGTTCAATTCATAAGCTTATAGCGGGGAATGAAAAAAACGTAAAATAACTCAGCTCAGCGAATTCTAATGACCTTTGTTTCGTTTGCTATATAATGAGGTGTGATGCTACAGCTATATTAGGGAACAGAAACAATGTTAGCTCATGTAGCAGACGGTAACATAAACATGGCGATTGGTAAAAAAAAACTGACATATCAGCAACTGTTTTTCTATGACTTAAAAGTTCAATATCGGTACTATTTAATATCGGATTTATTTTCACTTCACCGGGCATTGTTATGCCCTTATTCATAAAAACGAGTGAGATTAATATAGGTTTTACAAGTGTTTTGTTTCTTTTCTACATTTGCAAAATGAAAGAGAAGATTCCGATTTTAAGACCATTTTAACTAAAATAGGTTTAATCAGCATTTATGAATAAGTGTGTTAGTATATCCATTTTAGGCTATTAAACTGATTTTTTACTTAAAGTATGGTAAGTCAAAAGCGATAAAGCGTCTCTTGCCGCTTGTGGGTAGTAAATAAGGTCCCTGTACATAACTTGGACCAAACCCTTACTATTGTGCTCAAATCGAGAGAATTGCTTGTTTCTCTTATTTTTTGTAACGAAGGTATTATTATGCCCATCCCTTCTATTGCAGACATTAAAAATTAAGTATTACATTTGTGTTTATGGCTAAGGTACTTAGGTAGTAATGGCGATTACATTCAATAGGAGAAATGCTGAAGAATATAATATTAACCGTCTTTTGCGAAGATACAAATAAGTGGGCAGGCTTCATGGGTGGTCCACCTCGTTGTTACCATGTGACAGCTCATGACGGCATTAAAAGTATAAGACAAATGACAGACATAGTGATAAAAATAAACCGCGATAGAATTTAAAAGTAGTTATATTTCAACCAATTTTTTTTATAAAAACTATACCCACACTAAGGAATTTAATCCTTTTATCGCGAGGGTTTCACAAATATTCAAATCACATGCACAAAGAACACCCAGACTTGAAACAAGCATTTGTGGATCACACGAATGCTTGTCTCATGCGGGAACCGAACCTGTAAAATGTCACGCACAGTGGTAATTAGCGTGATACCAATAGGCTATCCGTACATTCAGACTTTATTACTTCAATAATTGGCACATTAGATGTTCCCTTTTAAAATAGTGATAGAAAGTGTTACTGGCGCCCAAACTGGGGCAAATTTAAAATACCTATCGACTGACCTAGTTTCAGTTTCATTTACATTCTACGCTTCACTAGTTTCTATTAATAATTGAATATACGTTTCATGTGTTTTTCTATCTTTTTTTGTATATGGTACAGATGTAATATGGAGGAATCTACATTATTTGGCAGGATCTACATTATCCTACACTACGTTTGCCGATTTGAGGTCTCCACTCGAGGACACGTCTGCTCCAACGGCCATCAGTCCTTCTACAGACATGACCAGCTCACTACCACTTCAGTTTACTAACACTGCAAGCTATGTCAGTCAATTCAGTTCTTCTCCGGATAACTTCAATCCTGATCTTATCCTTCAAAGAAACTCGAAGTATAGCTCGCTGAGCGACTTTGAGTTTATGGTCTAGCCCTATTGTCAGTGTCCAAGTTTCAGCACCGTAGGCTATACCCCCTTCCAAATATTGATCCTACAGACCTTCTTCTTAACCAACTAAAACAATGTGAATTTAGCCGGACAGCTAAAAATATAAAACACCCATGCTTTGAACTGATTCTTAATATAAAAACAGAATCCACAATTTACATCCACCCACATTTTAATTTTTTAATTTTTTCCCCACCTTCCAAAATGGACGAAAAAATTTTTCAACTAAGAGACTTAGCAACTTCAACAAATAAACGGGGAAGGAATTAATCCAGCAATTTCTCACTGTCAACGTTGGTTTAAACGTAAAAACTGCTACCTCGCATTATTCTGCCATCAATCCAAGGCGATCAAGAGAATTGTTTTTTAAAAACCCTTCACCTTTTTGAGGATAAACTTTGGTTTATAGGGAAGCACTGGATTATCATTAATTAACATTAATAAATAAGTGAGGGTGCGTTTTTTAGAATATTTAGCCTGTTGCCAGCTGGGGGCCGTTTACGGACCGGTATTATTATAATGATTAAAAAAGAAATTATAAATGTATATGGTGTTGTGGCCCAACGGTTCAATGACCGGCATTGCAAACACATGATTGCCGGTTCGAACCCAGGCAAGTACCAATTTGACGTTTTCAAAGTTATATATACTTTCTTAATCATTCTAAGACAACATTGACAAACGGTGAAGGAAAACATCGTGAGGAGACCTGGATTCCAAAAAGTTGGAATCTGAAATCGCCAACCAGCAATGAGCACGCGTGGTAATCAATGCTCATTCCTTCTTTATATGGTAAGAGGCCTGTACCCAGCAGTGGGACGTTTGTAGGCCGGTGTTATTATATATTTTGACAATTTCATATTGAGATTTCATTAGTCAGTAGAAGTCTGGTCCGGTTAAAAAAAAACACAGAATTTATGCGATATTCAGAATGTAAATGTTAATAATTGTAGCTAATTTCTGTTCAAGTTTAATTAATAATAACGAGGTAAGGTGAGCGTTGTAACTTATACGTGCCCTAGACATATTTCACTTAGTAATTCAGCTCAAGTTACATAACCATAGAAGTTGCTTAAATAATTTAATTAGAGGTGTTCAACCTTAAACCTACATAGTTGGAACATGTTAAGTTGTAACAAAAACTATGTTTACAGCTCTTCAGGTAAAAAATATTTAATATTTTTTTTTGGGAGCTTTTTTAGATCCATACTTTACTTACCTTACTGAAAAGGAAAAATTTAGAAATGAATTCATAATTAATGGGAAATCTGAAACCTAAATATAAAGTGAACAAACTTGATCATCAACGCTCTTTAATTATTTGTATGAAATCTTTGCCCTGCAGCGGGACAGTTGCATGTTGAGTATTATTAATACTGGCAGCATAACATTGAAAATAAAAATATGCAAGTTCCTAAAACGATAAAAAAAACAATTGAGAGTTCGAAACAGAAATAATCTCGCATCACTAATATGGTTCAATCTATATTTCCGACAAAAAATAAACAATAAGTAATAATTACAATATCAAAACGAATTGGAACCAATTTTAGGTCAGATAAAGCAAATATTGATAATGAAACAATCAATAGTAGAGATTAAAGTGATTGATTAGTAATTATTTATCATGTGATTAATGTTTTGATGTGTCATCTAAATAATGACGATGATTGTGAAAATAATGCAACACAAGAAAACGCTGGTAATATTCGAAAAGATAAACGGGACGATTTAAAAACTATAGAGGTAAATGCATTATTCGACACAATTTTGAAAATACTACGTTTCCTACTCATTTAGGTAATAATGCTACAAATTATAATCAATCGTTTGTTCTCTCTGACAGAAATTAAGATGCTAAAATTATGTTTATCTTAAACGAAGGCCGTTTAAATCTAAAATAATACTACAGGGTAACTTTAAAAGTAGTGCGTATATTCAACGAGGTAATCAGGAGCATAAAACTGAACAACTTTCCCCAAGGAACATAGGTCGAAATCTTAAAATGAAAAATGTACTTTTTATACAAAGTGACAGGTCACGTGACTTAAATTTGTATGAAAAGATGATTTTCAATTGAAAGATTTCAATGGTCGAACTATCATGGTTCATGAGATCAGCCTGAAGACCGATGGACGGACAGCGGAGTCTTAGTAATAGGCTCCCGTTTTAACCTTTGAGTACGGAACCTTAAAAAGTTTATTAACCTGGTAGTAAAACAAAACATAAAAATAGAAAATATTTAAAGCCATTATCTTCACAATAATCACAGTTATCGCTAATCAAAGTCTGGTGCTAACCTAACTCGCCTTTGTTTATCCGTCTATCCGTCTAGCTGTAATCATTTAGAAAGAATAACATTAAGTAGGTCAATGACCATTTTCAGATCAATCAACTTCATTAATTCAATATTGTTATCATCAAAAACAAGATTAAAATTAATGTTTTCAAAAATAATAAAATCATTCTCAATGTTATCGAAATCCTTTAAAATCTCTGTCGAAAACCAATGAACGTCGAAAATAAACTTCAAAATATTTTTCCATTTAGTCGTGGGTACAAAAAGGTAGAAACTTTCTACCAGCCAGTCAGGAGAAATATAAAATTGTGCTAGACGCCCGAGAGCCGTTTCATTTGTGAGAATTATTGAATTTGAATTATTGGAGTGGCCACCTTGGTTGGTTAGTGAAATGAATGGAGCCATGTTCGTACTTATTTTTTTTTTGGGTTTATTAAGAGATTTTTTATAGTTGCTTTAAGATTAGGAAACAGGTCTACAGCCCCTACGGGATCTGTATTGTACATTTAAAGCTGTAAACTAACCATCTTTACAACATAATATGGAAAACACATTTTACCATCTTGCTTGCAAACTTGTTTGTACTGCATACTCGTGTTTTAACAAATAAATGATCTTTGTCTTTGAAACAAGCAGTGCCTTTCTAAATTAATTTGTTGTCTTATGTATTGTGTAACTATCGTGTGTGTACAAAAATTGTTGAATAGAAAACTACTAGGTACTTGCTATTATTAGAGACTAGAGTTAAGAATTTCAAAAAATGTTAAAATAACTTTGTTTTAAAGGAAACATAACTTAATTGTAACATTTTTTTTTCAAATAAATTAGTTATCAAACAATCGTACTTATATTAAAAGGAAACACGGAAACGCTATCACAAAATTTGCACTTATTATTATATTGATGACTCCATCCCATTCTGTGTTCTAAGTCCAAGCGGTGGCAGGTGGGCAGTGACTGCGAGAATTTTGTTCCTCAACCATTTGAAATTACAACATCGGAGATACGTAGATCTAGATATAGCTGGCGACGCGGCACATCTTGTGGGAATTCCCAATGTTTAGGAAGCTCCCAGAATATATTAAAATGTGTTTAAGTGACAACAGATTGTTGCTGGGTGAAAACACAAGTCCATAGAAAAACAACAAAAAAAAACCTTTAAAACCAACAAAAACCTTAATTGTCTAACAAAGAAATCAATAACTGTTATCTTATACAGTATTTTAGCTTCTCTGCAAAACAGAGAATCTAAAATATTGTTAAGGGAACCCATATGAGGATTAATTTTCAGACGTAGCCGTGTTTCGGACACATTCCATCAAATTTTGTTGTACACTGTACCACAGTCAGGGCAGATAGGTTGAAAGGTTCCAGAAGTTTTGGAAGTGCACTAATAATTTTGAGCATGATTGTAAGAAATTGTCTTGTGATATTGACACGTAATAACTAAATATTATCATTTCGAGTAGACCTTTTCAGATACTTTCATAGAATAGAATAGAATATTTATTTATTTACATAGAAAGTACACTTGTACAATCTACCTTAAATTGGGCATGCAAACATTTCAAAACAGATGATTTTTACAATTTAGTAGATATCATGACATGAAAACCTTCATTAGTAAATTGCTAAATATATATTAGAAAAGATTCATACATAACGTTTAATGACTAGTTGCTCGGTTGCGTTGCGTAATTAAACTATCTCATGTAAAAAAAAAAACCGGGCATCTCCAAAACTTTTGCATGAGTACAGTCGATACAGTGCTATTTATGTCGATATAAAACAACCAAGTTTTAAAAAAATCCAGCATTCGATTATTTCGTAAGACATTTATTGAATCGGATAGGTATATGTAAAATTTATTTTTTTGATATATTTTTATAATCCCATTTTAGGGTGCTTAAAAAAGCCTCAAAACAATTTCATATAGTGTAGCGGAGGCTTTGTGAAAAATTGAGTTGTTGGTGCAAGCCTTTTGAAGGATTTAGAAAAAACCTTCATTGCACAGTTTTCAGAATATTCAATTTTGAGTTTTTTATATTGTTTTGCTTGTTTGTGATTTTTGTTTTCTGTTTGACTAACCTTTTCCCTATGTTTTAAGATAATAATAAGAGCACAGTGGCACGTAAGAAGCTAAAAAAAATTTTTTTCCAAAATTAATTTGATATAATATCCAAATTATTTTCCTCAATTCTTCAATTTTTGTTATGTCTAAGTCATGCTGTACTGTAGCTATCCGTGGAAACCTGTAATTGGCTTTATGTATTCTATCCTTATTGATTTTACATTAAGTGTATCTCTTGGTTTTCCTTATTATAAATAAATAAAAAAAAAAGAGTACTAAATTCATAAATAGCTTGAGTGTGGAGTAATGTAGATTCATGAATATAGACGATGTCTGATACAGGCACAATCAAGATCAGGAAACGTCAAAATTCCCGGTAATCAGTAGGAAAACACCAGCCAAAGTGACACCTCTAATTCCTCTGCTAGGGTTGTCATAAAGTATCGAATACGTACTAGGTATTGTGTATTGATAAAAAAAAAATCTCTTGAAGAAATATGATGTTGAATCTTTTGTAAAAGTATTGTTTTATTAGTTTGATAATTTTTCTAGTTGAGTTCTTTTAGTCACTGAATATAAGGTTCATGTTATTTATTTTCCATGTTTTTTAATTATAAAAATACGTACAATATATTTTGCAGTATTATAGGGCCAATTAAAAAGTAATTTACGATAAATAAAACAGCAGTCCGTAACTGTCGTATAAAAACTCAAACTTGAAACATAAACATAACATTCTCACATACAAAGACACTTTCCACCCCAAAGACATTAAAACGTTCATAAATTTTTAATCACGACATAAAACAACGATCCCATATTTTATATTCACGATCTAAATTTGACAACCCTACACACCGTTCGCAATATGCCTGAGACGTCCCGTATTGCAATGAGACGTTGTACGTGAGTTAGTTTAAATTCGGTAATGAAGACAAATTCGTGCCAGGGTTGTCACGGTACAGAAGATGTACGGAAGTAAACATAATTTGTTTGAGTTGGATTTATACAGGTATTGTGGCGATGTGGAATTGTTTTATCTTGCTTGATAAATTAAATCTCTTACGAGGTTAAATAGAGTATAATAATATGGAATGATTATTACTGTGTTCTATAAGAATATTAGACAATCTTTTATTGTAGGAATCTAAAGAGAACAGATTTTTAGGTGTTAGTGTTTGCCAATAACATAATGTTGAATCTTTACTGGAAAGTTTAATTATAAAACAAACGATTTTAAAATGCCTTTTTAAGACAGAAATATATGCACAGACAGAGTATAGTTCAATTACACCCAGACACAAAACAAATAATCATAATCATCATCACACAAAGATTTGTCCTGGGTTGGGATGGAACCGATGAAGCTTCATATAATTAAATATGAACATTAACTAATAATTTATTTAGTATTTAATCAAATTATGTACCAAAGGACGTTACGCAGGTCCTACAAACAAATCATACCAAAAAGACCACAAAAATATCCTTCCTGTCAACTTCACTCCGGTCCATTCCTATTTCAATATACCTACTACGAGTGTTACACAAAACCCATTTTTCCCTTTTCACGAAAAACTTTTTCAAACTGAAAATGAAATTGTATTCGTTTCGGTACAATACCTTTTGGAGTGGAACTTATGGACGCACCTGCAGGTTTGGTGCGTGGAGTAACTAAAAACTTTTATACAAGTAAAACAATCATTTAAGAGGCTTAATTAATTCTTCGTTGAATTTTGGGGAAGTTTTGGGTATGAATTTGAGAAGGTTCTTGCAACGTTGATAATAGAAAGTGTGAGCATATCATTTAAGAAATTTTCTTGATAAAGTACAGGTTTGGTTGGCTTGGTTATTGATTTAGTTATTGGTATTTTCATTAAAAAGAAGAACACTTTCCGCACTTAGGAATAAAATCCTAGTGTCTCGGGGGTTGCACAAATATTTACATCACATGCATAAGGAACATCTAGACAAGTTTCATCACACAAATGCTTGTCTTACGCCAGGATTGAACCTGCATCACACCACGCACACTGGTTATTGGCATGGTGACCTTATACCACTCGACTATCCATGCCGTCAAATATATACTCAGTACCTAGAATATCTTTTTACCAAACTTTTCACTTCTGAAGTAAAAGTCTTGGATTTAAGCGTAGCAGTGGTAGCCTAATGGTTAGGGCATCGGACTTGCCATTATGTGGTTGCGGGTTCGAATCTCATCCATAGCTCTACCGATGTGAACCCAATCGTAACATAAGCATTTAGCTTACAACGAGGAGGTAACAACAATACTAGTAATGTGCGATACACATTACTAATAAGCTTTAAAAAAGAAGTCGTCCTTTTAAACCAAAGTCTCGAATAATTTTTATGGATTTTTACAAAATGACTTAAATCTCTTTATGCTACTATGACCTATATGTATAAATTTTACATTCCTGCCCTCTATAGCTATTTAATACTCAAATGTAAGCTACGCAGTTGTTTGATTAGGAAGCGGAAATGGTTGTCGATTAGGTTGCCGTGTTCGGGTCGAAAACTACCTGAAAAAGTTGGTTGTCAGCCTAATTTAGAGCTGATTTTCAGGTAAATTGGTGGATAATTTAAAAGTTAGAGTATATCCTTTATTTAAGAAGAAGCGGCTGAAACGACTGTGTGCTCATCAATGCTTTAATGTCGTGTATTGGGAATACCATTGATATTTCATTTTAGTGTGTCAGAGCTTATAAAAATAATAAATAAATAAATGTGGACAACATCACATACATTGCTCCGAATCCAAAGTATGTAGCTAAAGCACTTGTGTTATGGAATCAGAGACAACGAAGGTACCACAAACACCCAGACCCGAGACAATGCAGAAAAGTATTTTTACTACATTGACCCGTCCGGAGATCGAACCCGGGACCTCGGAGCTAGCAACACCTTGAAAACCGGTGTGTACACCACTCGACCACGGAGGTCGTCAATAATATAAAAGTTATAATAGAGAATAATAGCATTTAGACCTCCACATGTAAACAGAAAATATACCGTGTTCAGTTTAGTTTGCATTAGAGTATGCACATGGTAAGTAAATTTTCATGAAATAATTTTTCATCTCAATGAAGGCGTACTTTTTGAGCGCAAACTAATCACTCTTGGTAAAGGGCAAAGCACTAACGGCAACAACAAAGTGTAATATAGGTTGCTCTTTCCCCAACATAGTACCTTAACAATCATTGATTACATATTAAAAAAACCCCACATCAATTTTAAAAAAGTAATTGTGGAAAGTGCAAAATACGCAATTTCGATTTTATAAACCCCTTCAAAATACCTTATCGACGAAAAAATTATCATTAAAAACATCATTATTTAGAAATCGTGTGAGAAACAAAATATTCTAATTCAGGTCCTTAGGTACTTACATTAATATTATGGTCGTCTGTGCTCAGCTTCTGCGTACCGTTATACCACTCGATCTTGGCGGCAGGTCTCGCCCCCGAAGCCACGCAGGAGAGCGTCAGCACAGTTCCTTGCGTCGCGTGATCTCTTATCCCGTCTATGAAGGTCTTGTTCGGAGGTACTGGAAAGAAATATTGCTTTTAGTATATGGAAGCAAGCAGGTGGACGGCACAACTGAAGCCGGCCAAGAAGAGTGTATACCGCAACGGCTGGTTTGAGGTAGCGCAGGACAAGTATCAATGGACGGATTTGGGTACGCCATTTCCCAACAGTGGGACAGCTAGGATAGGCTAAGCAAAAAAGGGGGTTTCCTCCATAAAGAATCTAAGCGTATACATCAAAATGTTATATTTTTTTAAAGTGGTGTAAGAGACTTCAAAATGCTTTTCAGACTTGTTTAGATTTGGGGCTCTTCTTAAGATCTGTGGATTACCAGTTGAGTGTTGCTTTCATAACGTTTATAATATATTAATGCGCTAAGCAACACTTAATACTTTTTCCATTTGAAGCTATCACAAACCTTATACATTTTTATACAGATTCTGGTCCTATAGTACCTAGTTGTTTTTACAGCTGTCTATTTAGCCAGGTAAACAAACTTTCAATGCTAAGAAACATTGCCAATCAGCAACTAACTAACGAAGCTCAGGGAGGCATTTTTCGTGTACTATTCAATAGTTTGCTCATCCAATCAACGGCTTTTAACCTTAGGACTGACTAGACAGTTAGACAAACACCTGAAGGGTTTTATTGCAAGGTTGCAAACAAAATACCTCTACCATTGTAAACCGAAATATTGCAAGGTGTTAGAAATGACCAATTTTTTCCAACAATTTTAATGGAACATTCCAAAAAAGAAATGTATTATTGCTTACTGTGTATTATATATAATAATAAAGTAACAGGGTTCAACGCGAAGTCATGCATTTAATAATAATAATATCTTGGGACAGCTCACACACGGCCATGATCCCAAACTAGGCAAAGCCTGAACAATGGCAACCAGACAACTGATAAACGTACTTATATATTCCTAGATACATATTAAAGGTAAATAACACCTGGACACAGAATAAATGATTGTGCTCATCACACAAAGATCTCTTGGGTGGGAATCGAACCCACGACCTCCGGTTTAGCAGTCAGGATCACTGACCACTAGAGCAACAGGCCATTCTGATAGACCACTAGACCTTCAATTCGATGTTGCAATCGGGTTGCATCTGTCGTGGTCGCAAACAGACAGTGTTGCTTGTTACTACGGCCTAGGCCGAATTTTATTATAATCATGCAACACGATGGTTTTAAAGTTACTTAATTTAAGGCATAAGACCCCCTGAAGGTTTCCTTCAAGAAAGTTGTTTCCTTCAAGCTGAAGTATTTCAAATGTGACTTCTTATTTCAAGAGCACCCTGTGTATAGGCAAAAAAGGAGAATACAATAAGAACGTGATGTTTGAGAATAGTCTAGCCTTTAGAAACTTCAATACAGTTTGAAAATAAAAATGAATCTTAAAATTTTTTTTTTCGAATTCAGCATCTTTTTTTTACTGCACCAATTTAGAGTCATCTTGAAAGTAATCTCTAAGATGTAATCTTGACACCAAGCCTATCCAATTTTTATAGTAGTAAAAAAATGCGAGATCAGTGTCTTTGTTTTATGGCCTATCCCCGGGCTAGATGAAACGTATTATATCGGTGGTCGTTTCGTCCTGAGATGGGATTGGTCCTTCGAGACTAAAAGGACCAACTTTTGGATCGCAGCAAGTTTTTTCATTCTATTAGTTTTAATTTTCTTTTCTATGAATAAAAGAGTATTGTCGGCGTTTTTCGGAGTTGGACTACTAGTATATTAATATGAAAAGTTTGTTGGCTATTTGGAACTAGAAAACTATGTATTAAACCTCTTGTGTTGACTTGTAGTGCCCTAGTGGTACATTTACTTGATTCCAAAATAACTATTTGTTTTAAAGTATATTCGTAATGTTGATCGACTACTACCATTTAAATAAAAGTAAAAACTGCAAAATCCTAAATATCTCAACATATTCATATATCCCAACATAAACCAATATTAAATATCCATGTTTAACAATGTCTGTAATGTTTATTGTGGTGAGAAATAAAAATACTTATTATTATTATATCGTAAGGGTTCATTCATACTACAGCAGACCCGAAGCGCAACGAACATAAACCTTTAATTTATTAAAATGGAAAAGAATAAATTCATTATTAGCTCAAAAACTTAATGCTCATGTTTCTTCTGCTATGAAACAAGAGAAAATTCCGTAAAATGCGCGCAAATTTGCTTGTTTGCGCGCTTCTTTTGTTTATCTCAGAACAAATGTGAACCTTACTTAGATTAACGCTTCGATGAGCTTCTGCTGTAATATGATTCGACCTTAAATATGTAATTTGAGAACAAAAACCAATTTTCCTAACAAAACACAAAGAATAAGGAAAGAGCCATATTTATTACGAAAACCTATGTCAAATATATTTATTAACAAAATACATATCAGCAATAGATAGCCAACTAATAAGGTAAGTGTACCTATTACCGTCCAGTAGTCAGTAGGTAATCACCAATCAGGTGCGTGACAATAACCTGCTATGAAAGGAAAAATATCTTTTATACCTGAAAGCTTTCGTAATTAATACCTTATTTGTAAAGATAAAAGATTGGTCAGAGGGAATAGGGTGTTTATTTATTAATAATTTGTGATGTATCTTCAATCTTGTTTCAATTATGGGGTAGGCAGACGTGTGTTGTATATTGTAATAAACTACAAATAAATTGTCATTTAACCTTAAATATTTCTCTTTTTTTATAAGCCTAAAATGTAATTCTATTGGTCCAATTAAACACTTGATAGAACAAAAGAAAAGTGTTAAGAATTCCGCTAAATAACTCATTTGAAATTAATCAATAAAACAAATCAATACCAAAAACAATAACTTTTTAATATACATTTTAGCTAACAAGAATCAAACTGCACTACCTGCTAACAATAAGCTTAAACTTTTAATCAATCCATCAAACACGACCGAAGTTAAGGTAATTAATTAAAACTAGTCATTTGCAGGAATTTCTAAAATTCTTTTCTACGAGGTGAAAAAGATTCACTAAGGAAAGTTAATTATGAAACCTTTTATATAAAGCTTTTATATTCTTTCAAGCTAAATATATTATGAATTTACTAAGATATTAAGTTGGGATGTTAGTAGGTATAACTAAAAGAGAAATCTATTAGGCGGACGACAAATAGATGCGTATTAGGGTCCTAATTCATTTATCGTTACAGCTTTCTGTATTACGTCGTAGTTCGACTAGGAAATTTGTATTTTGGTGGTATTTCTAGACGTCAACTAACGACTTTTAAAATTGAAGTAATTTATTAGTTATCTGTAATATTAATAGATTTAAGATTAAAATTACCATACAAAAATACGAAAAAAAAAACGAAAATGTTTTTTTTTTGTTTCTTCATTTACTGTCTACATAACACAGATTATTTCTTATTTTAGGTACTACTACACTACTATTAATTTGATTTATATACTAAAGTTTACTCAAAACATTTGATCTTTTTCAACAAAAATTAATCGTTTAATGTTATTCTTCCTAAAATTGCAACAATTACCAGCACTAAATGCAAACTTTGCAGTTAAGGTAACAGGTTGTGGGTACATCTGAACTATTAACCTATTTCTCAGCAGAAGTAATTAACGGTATACCGTATAATAAGCAAGGATACAGCTAATGAGTACTCTCAGGATGTGTTCTTAAGATGGTATGTTATACAATCTTTGAGAAAAACGTTTTATAAAAAACCTAAAAAATTACATAAATTTTGTTAAGGAATTTTTGTGTTTTTTTAAGGTATTGTTTAAATCTAATTTATAGATAGAAGTTTTAATTCTAAAGCAGGTTACATTGTTACAAAGGGCAAAACATGGTAGAGGTAATCTAATGCTAATATTATTTTTGTAAATCTAATGCACATGTTAGGGTTTTTTTCTAAATTTTCTTATAAAAACAAAAAAAAAACCATGCAAATTAAAGACTAGAAATTTTACAAAATACCTGGTAGTCCTTAAGTGACTGTGACTTACACACATTCGTGTCGTGTCCACACTAGCACGTCCCACCCCTGAGATCCTATCACCCCCAATATTGCAAGGTGGTAAAATTCCCAACCCCATTACCCCTAGTGATGTGGGAACGTCGATATCGATATTTATAGTGCTTAATTAGATATATATTTTATGTCTTCATCCCTTAGGCTCATGCGATATCATAAAAGGTCGGATTACACATAAACACAGAGGTCTTATTTATAATGGTTAGCAACGGGTCTCAAAAACCGATAGTATGTTATATCCTTCGGCCCAGTTTTTTGATCCCTAGTTAACTCAAACAATGATTAAATATGCTAACTAATGGTTTCAAATTTCGGTAAAACGCGTTTTGTTCGTCTATCAAAGGGTATAAGTAGGAGAGTTAATTATTTAACTATTTGTTAGAATAAAAATTTAGGAATAAACATGTTCTAACGAAGTTTGAAACCATTAGGTACGATATTTAACCATTGGTTGAGTTAACTAAGGCTAAAAAAACTTGGCCTTAGGCAGCAGTGTTTACCTATTTATCATCAGTTGAAGAGATTGCATGCCCGTAGGGCATTCAAAAGTATATATCAATATTGTGTTTTATATTGTTTCCTGAGGATTAAGTGAATGTTAGACATTGAAATAAAACGCCAATTTAAACGGATTCTATCGCGGTTTATTTTGATTTTAGTTTTTTGTACGAATTTGCAGGTGTTATGGTCAAGGGCAAATTGATAATGGTGATCTATGCTCATCCGTTCTCTGTATGGGAAGAGGCCTGTTAAAACCTGAGCGGTATTATAATAATATAATCGTTATTATCAAACTAAAAATTAAATAAACATTATTGCTTGAACTCAGATTACCTGCGAACATCAGATTATTAGATACTAAATGCGGAAGAAACTCTGTCCGTTTGTATGTCTGCAACGCTTTCACGGCTAAACTGCTAAACCGATCTTAATGAAACTTATGGAGTTTGGATCCCAAGAAAGGATATAGACTACTTTTGCCACTGTAACTGACAGATGCGGGCAAATCCTAATGCAAAAGCTAGAACTCCATAAATTAAGATTAAGAATCAACTTTGTATAATAAAGTAAAGTTCAGTACAGCGTATCTCTTTTTTCTTGGTTCCAATAGGACAATCGAGTTACTTATGCAAAGATTCTCCCATCCAATCAAAACCATCGATAAATCTCCCCACACTATGTACACTATCTTGCCACTTATTAGCTATACGCTCGCAATTTATCGGTTGGGCCTGAAAATTGCTCGCCAGTGTAGGGTCGGAGTTAGTTGGCTGTGTTACATAGAATACATGTTATGTTTAGACTAATTTGATGGTGCCTTCATTTATTTTAGGTACAGATGGCAAAAAAAAAAGGCGATGAACACAATATGTTTTATTAAACCCCTAAAACATAAGGTGCATGAATTGATGATACGACTGGTAAATAAAGCTATATCAGGAAAGGTGAACCCTATTATTATTATTTTTTAGGTGTTTTGTAAATCCGGCTGTGTTGATCAATTTTGTTGCTGACGGTTCATAAAATTTTTGAACTTTTCGTGTTATATTGTACGGCTTCAGGGTAGTTCTAAAAGTTGATGTTTTTGAGTATAAAATGTGTTCATATTTTGTGCTGTTTATTTAGATGGAGTATTTAAAGATGAAGTACCTAATCAGTATTTGCTAATTGCCAGGTCAATCATAACGTAGGACAAGAAATAAGAAAAAAAAACATGCGTGCGTACAAAGTACACATGTCAGAAGTGAAACTTCTTTGGCGAACTAATTTATAAATCTTGTTTATATTTATACAAATCTAAAACTTTAAATTTCCAAGATTAAGAGGAAGGTAAAAAGGAGGATAGGTTAGGAATTTAATTGTCATTAAAATAAAAAAAGGTTTGAAAATTAATGTAAATTATAAATTTAATTTTTTCAATTTATTTCTTCAATATTTACATTGTTTGACATAACGTTTATCTAAAATAAATAAAAATAAGTATTGTTACAATAATTAACAATAGCGAGATACACAATTGGTAAAACAGTAACTATTATGCAAATGCGCTTCGTCTATGGTCTCACATGCAAAAATTCTAGATTGAGATTGAGACGAATACATGTAATTTCATATAGAGAAATGTCCTCCATCTTGGATCAGGAACTTTTGCGCGATAGACATTTCCGCGAAAGCTTGACCTCATTTTTATTTTTAGTGACCTCGCAAATCTTAGAAATGACTTATCACAAAAAAATGCATATTTTTCTCGGTGCCATCTTGGATTCTAATTTCGACCCCATAATCGTTTTTAGCGACCTCGGGTACCATGAAAATGACACCCATGATGAAAAAAATGCATATTTTTCTCGGCGCCATCTTGGATTCTAATTTCGACCCCATAATCGTTTTTAGCGACCTCGGGTACCATGAAAATGACACCCATGATGAAAAAAATGCATATTTTTCTCGGCGCCATCTTGGATTCTAATTTCGACCCCATAATCGTTTTTAGCGACCTCGGGTACCATGAAAATGACACCCATGATGAAAAAAATGCATATTTTTCTCGGCGCCATCTTGGATTCTAATTTCGACCCCATAATCGTTTTTAGCGACCTCGGGTACCATGAAAATGACACCCATGATGAAAAAAATGCATATTTTTCTCGGCGCCATCTTGGATTCTAATTTCGACCCCATAATCGTTTTTAGCGACCTCGGGTACCATGAAAATGACACCCATGATGAAAAAAATGCATATTTTTCTCGGCGCCATCTTGGATTCTAATTTCGACCCCATAATCGTTTTTAGCGACCTCGGGTACCATGAAAATGACACACATGATGAAAAATTTACAAATTGTCGTCGGCGCCATCTTGGGTTTTAATTTCGAACCCATAATCGTTTTTAGCGACCTCGGGTACCATGAAAATGACACCCATGATGAAAAAAATGCATATTTTTCTCGGCGCCATCTTGGATTCTAATTTCGACCGCATAATCGTTTTTAGCGACCTCGGGTACCATGAAAATGACACCCATGATGAAAAAAATGCATATTTTTCTCGGCGCCATCTTGGATTCTAATTTCGACCCCATAATCGTTTTTAGCGACCTCGGGTACCATGAAAATGACACCCATGATGAAAAAAGTGCATATTTTTCTCGGCGCCATCTTGGATTCTAATTTCGACCCCATAATCGTTTTTAGCGACCTCGGGTACCATGAAAATGACACCCATGATGAAAAAAATGCATATTTTTCTCGGCGCCATCTTGGATTCTAATTTCGACCCCATAATCGTTTTTAGCGACTTCGGGTACCATGAAAATGACACACATGATGAAAAATTTACAAATTGTCGTCGGCGCCATCTTGGGTTTTAATTTCGAACCCATAATCGTTTTTAGCGACCTTGGGAATCATGAAAATGACACCGATGACGAAAAATTTGCAAAATTTCCTCGGCGCCATCTTGGGTTTTAATTTCGACCCCATAATCGTTTAAGCGACCTCGGGAATCATGAAAATGACACCCATGACGAAAAATTTGCAAATTTTCGTCGACGCCATCTTGGTTTCTTGGCACGCATTTTAATAAAATTATTATATTTATTAAAACTAATAGAACTAAACTAACACCAGATAGCCCTGAAAGTTAGCTCCCGAGCTACTAACATGGTAATGTATGCAGCTCGGGAGCGCCCTTCCCCCGTCTCGCCCCTCGCACCCCGCACGATTGCCCTGTCTAGACGTCTTCGTCGAACGACTGTATGATGTTAAGACTGTGATAGCACTATGCGTGATACGACGTTCGCTCTGTCTCACTTTTTCTCTCAATCTTTCTCACTCGCTTGCTATACTCTCACTCCACGGCTAGTTGCTCATGCTACGTTCGCCCTGTCTTACTCTCTCTCAATCGGTCTCGATCATGAAGGTATAGATGAAAACCTTCATGGTCTCGATCACTCTCTCTCTCTTTTCTGACACTTCCGTTCAAAGACATTGTAATGTATTCTACTACTTCCGTTGCATACCGGCGTGACGTTTCATCTGTAAAAATTTTACCCTCATGCGCCAAAAGAAGTTTCACTTCAAAAAAAAATGCACAACATTTCAATTACAACGTAAACTTTTTCTGTAACGTACTACAAACTGAAGGCATTACTGTACTGAACTCCTAGAGAGTTCACGACTCGCCGCGAAAATTTGGCCCATATGGCTGCACACAAAACGATTTAATTTATGAATCCAGTCCCAAACTTAAGAAAGATTGAACATCCAATACAACCCTAATATACATCCCTACATCTCTTTACTATCCAATAACAGTATAAACCAATAAATAGTCAATTGTTAAACAAGTTTCCAAAACTTTAGTCATTCGGTACTGGGTAGTAACAGGATTGAAGTCAAAATGGTTGGTCCCTTTGTGGGTGCAAACTATTTGGTAATGAGTGGGGATATGTAGAGAGATGTTTATAATGATTGGAAACGAAAATTGGAGGGAATTGGTGCTGGTATATAGGTTTCAGATCGATACAGGGATAATAATAAATAAATAATAAATAAATATCACACACGGCCATCTGATCCCAAACTAGGCAGAGCCTGTAATATGGTAACCAGACAACTGATATACATACTTATATATTTCTAAATACATACATATTATAGATATATAACACCGAGACACAGAACAAATGATCGTGCTCATCACACAAAGATTTGTCCTGGGTGGGAATCGAACCCACGACCTCCGGCTTAGCAGTCAGGGTCACTAACCACTAGACCAACAGGCCCGTCTGTTCAGAATAAAAAATCTTTGCATAGTATTAATAATTGACGACCTCCGTGTTCGCGTGGCGTACACACCAGTTTTCAAGGTGTCCCGGGTTCGATCCCCGGACGTGACAATGTAGGAAAAAACACTTTTGATATTGTCTCGGGTCTGAGTGTTTGTGGTATCTTCGTTGTCTCTGATACCATATTTAACACAAGTGCTTTAGCTACTTACTTTGGATTCTGAGCGATGTATGTGATGTTGTTCACATTTATTTATTTAATTTATATAAAAAGGGGGGTGCGTGGCTAAGGTGCATTTTTTTGACTCGATTTAACTCAACCAATGGCTAACTAATGGTTTCAAACTTCGGTAAAACCCGCTTCACAATTTTTAATGTAACAAATGGTTAAAAACTTATTTGACCACTTGTTGGACAAACAATTGATAAAAAAACGCGTTAATACGAAAAATTTTCTTAAATGTTCAGATTTTATAAGTAACCATAGAACTATAACTCATAGAAAGCGAGTACGCGCACGAATAGTGAAGCCGTTCAAACTGTGTCATATCAACACAGTTGGTACGTCCGAACGTACCATCAGTCATCAAGGTCAAGCGCTAGTACAAATATCTTCTTTATTTTAAGTTTAATGGCGGTTAAAGTAGTGAATGAGTGTCACAATACAATAAATATGTAGACGACGACGAAAGTAGATACATAATGCTCAAAGCACACATCAATATTTTTGGCTTCACTATTAGCAACGCGCTTGTATGAAGATTATCTATCTATGTTAATAATCTATGTAAGTTACCAAAAGTTTTGTAAATTTATCTTACATCTAAATCCTTACAGTAAGCCCTTGACTATAATTCAGTGACTTTTTCGTGTTTAATTTCGTGAACGAATAAATTTTCATTAAGGCTGCTGATACCATTTTATTAATGAGTTCAATTATACAGACATAGCGACCTAAGATGGCGATTGTAAGAAAAATTGGATAATTTAATGGTTATTGGGTTTTTTAGAAGAAATACTACTGTTACAGCAATAGTTTTGAACATTACTTGAACTGAAAAAAATTATGTAACTCTATTTTTATTACAAAAAAAAGACTAAAAAAAATACAGTCAAATTGAGTAACGCTTTTTGGAAGTGAGGTTAAATAAATACACTTTTTCAGGCCGGTTGGTGTAGTGGTTACCCTGGCTTAGCAGTCGGGGGACTGCTAAGCCAGGGTTCGATTCCCACCCAGGACAAATCATTGTGTGATGAGCACAACCATTTATTAGCGTATTTAATCTAGATTCATAGACCTAAAATTGAATAAAAAATAAATCAATTGTCTTTTGTAGTTTTTTTACTCTATTTCGCCTAAGGTAAGCCTGATCAAATATTATCTCAAAATTAAGAACAAAGCCTTAAGGTACATATAACAAATAATCAATTTAACAGTTTAATCGTTCTCCCACTTGGGAATAACTTCCTTTATAATTTTAGAACGATTTCCCGCAGTAATAACTTAGAATTAACTTGGACAAGTTCTTCGGATTTAAATAAAAGTAAGTCTTTGTGGAATTGCCAGATTGACAGTTGAGGTGATTTGATATTGAGCTGAGTGAGGAAGTCCATAGAGATTAAACTTTTGGTGGCTATGCGATGTAAAATATATATTATTTGACTGCACGGAAAGCCGTGTGGTATAGGTCACCACGCTAATTACCACTGTGTGCGACGTGTTGCGGGTTTGATTCCCGCATGGGACAAGCATTTGTGTGATACACAAATGCTTGTTCATAGTCTGGGTGTTCCTTGTACATGTTATTTGAATATTTGTGAAACGCACCGCGACACAAGGATTAAATCCTTTGTATATTGTTCCTTAATTATTTTGTATCATACTCTTAAACACATACCTCTAACATCCAGTTTGATCTTCTTCACGATATCAGCATCCAGAGCCGCAGAGCTCACGACGCAGGTCAGCTCGCCTCCCAGCTCCTCGCGAGTCACTGTGAGTGGCAACACGCGAGTGATCGTCGAGTTATCTGGAGTTATTGTTTCACCTGGAACAAGAGATGTGGAATGTAATTAGTGTTTCAACCCAACAAAAAAAAAGGTTGCCATCTGACCTACTAGTGTAGAAACGAAAATGCAACTTCATTCATGTTTTTTGAAGAAAAAAGAAATGGAACCCCGTAAAAGCCGGTAAATATTTGAAAATGTCTACATTTCATATACAGGTCACACAGTAAAATTAAGTGACCCTAAAGGCAAAAACGAACTACGTAAGCAACGTTCTCTGAAAGCACCCTTCTGCGGCTTTCGAACCTCGAGTGACACCCAAAATGTTAAACAACACATTACTTTGTTATTTCAAATATTCCTGCTTCTAAACTAAAAAAGCAAAATTTGCAACATTTTCCCCTATAATAGCTGGTACAAGCTGAAGATAGTTAAACGCCACTTTAGTATGCGTGCCTTATCCATAACGTTTAGCCCTTAATCCAACAGCTAAGCGAGAATCTGAAGACGTCTCGAAGCTCTTCGCTATTAAACCATTTATTGACAAGGGTATTGGCATAACTGTTGAGAATTGAGAATCCGATGCAAATTGTACTTGGTTAGTGTTTCGATTGGTTTGTTTCTGGTTCCGTGTTAATTAAAGAGGGGGTCGGAACTGGTAATGATTGTGATCATGGAATAGATTAGGATGATGAAGTGGATAGTAGATTAAAATGTGGTAGTACCAAGAATGGTATTCGCTTAAAAGACAAAAAACAATACGAGACATGAATAATATACTCTATTTGATAGATACAAGTAATGGTTCAGTTGTCACTAAGGTATGGCATAATTAAATTAAACAATAAAACCTAGCAAAAATGATACATGACATTAAGAACATAATCCAATATTAATGTAGGGAAACAAATTGACGCATCACATGCAAACTCAATTGACGTTGAAAAAGGGCGAAAATTCTCAATGATTAAAAGCTGGGAAGTGGGCACAAAAACAAAATAAATGTCGACCACAGTACAGAGCAGTTCGTAGGATTTATAGCACCTGCCTACCCCGATCAAACAGCCCGACTGAATGCGATATGTGCGTGGATTTCGAGTTTAAAAATTTCCCTACACTTTTTTTTAATTTTGACTTTATTTTCCGAAGTCCGTATTTGTTAATTTTGATTCACTGTTTTCGATCTGATTTTTGATTAGAGTATTTTTTTCATTGGGGTATTTTAATTTATTCTCTGTAGGTTTTTAGCTATTTTTTTTTCTAGATATAACGATTTATTATTTTGGCAGTGCAACAACTAACAGAAGTAGAAATATTTTTTACAAATCCACCAGTTCATAACCCTCAAAATCCTAAACCATCCAAATTCAGAGCTAAAACAAACAAAGCAGAACCATCCGACCACTTGAATTTCTTACAAAATATTTGAACTGAAAATAATATCGAGCCTTAGATAACGATTTGTAAACCGAACAATTTCAGCTGACTTACAAAACGCGTCTAGTTTTCAGCCTGTGAATTGCTACAACAGCGAAACAGCTAAGATTTCACTAGTTTGCTTTTTGCGATATACAGTCAGAATTTCAATTTGAGATTTAATATAAGTTTTCTATTGTGAAACGTGGAGATGAAATCTGTTACACAGTAGAGATGGAAACTGTATTATCTTGGAAGATGTTGTGATGAAAATAGGGTGTTGTATGAGATTCAAAATGACAAGGCTGTTTTTCTCGGAGAACTGGAAAGGTTGATACGTCCTGAATTCCGAGAAAAGAGGAAAGGTTTACTAACACACCAAGTATTTCAAAAGTTATTCAGGATATTAAATAGAACATTTGCTATAATCGTACTCCTAAATTAATTTTTTTTTGTAAGGTCAAGTAATTTTGTCAGTGACATTTACGTTTACGCTAAAATACCAACTATCATGATTTTATATATTATAGCGTTTTTGTTGAGCATTAAAACATGATTCACCAACAATAGTATAAGGAAGGATCACACCAGAACCAACAAATACATCCCACACAAAAAGCCGATTCTCAATATTCGCCGCCAAGGTTATAGGTAATTGAAAAATAAAATATCCCTCCTTATTCCACCTATACATCATTTTGATAGATACCAGTCGTACTTTAACCCTGTATTGATACGGGTACAAAGGACCCCGTTTATAACACGAAATGGGAAGGTATTTGGACAACAACGGGGGGTTGGATTGCGAAAATATGAAATGTGATTCACGCTACCCTGGTTTTGGGTAAACAGGTATAAATTTCAGTTCCCAGGACCAATCTATTGATGATAAATGTTTTGTTACGATTCTCGTTTTATATTTGAATCTTATTTTTGGTTTGTGGGTTATATTTAATGAAAATTACAGTGAAGTTGCGAGTGAGGCAGATCAGATCTTAACTGATGCTAGGAAGTAATTTTTTATCTGGTACGACAGGATCTTCTATATCTATGCTAGTAAAGGAGAAGAAGGTTTTATTGGGTATTTGTTAATTGAATTTGAAGCTGATACAAGGGTCGTTCTCAAAAAAGTGGCACCGATCGATTTAATTTATCAATTTTTAAAAATGTTTCAAATATTGAGTTTTTTTTACAGAAATCTATTGGCAGCGTTTGTATTAGGTTGAATTGATGAAAGGGAAGCAGATTTACAGAAAATTGAATGAGATACAGCCTTTCAAAAATATGGCTTCACAGGTTAAAGAAACATTGTACAGGTTTATGAGAAAACATTACCAAATTATAGAGAAAGAAACAAAAAAACAGTGTAATCATGCAAAATCAATGTTTATTATTTAATTAACTGCAAACAATAACAGTTCTGATGGAAAATGGCAGCTTCTATAACGAAAAAAAAAACAAAAAATTAAAAAGGAAAACCTTCGTCTTAAAATCTAGTTAATGAACTTTTAATCAGTCTGTAACAATCAGCTGACAATATGTAATAGCAATATACTTACTATATTGCTATTACATATTGTCAGCTTCTAAATTATAATAATAACTAGATGAAAACCCGGCTCCGCTCGGTTGAAATGTGACTCATGATACACAATGTAGGTGAATATTAAAGGTAAGCAAGCCATAGATTCGTATAGCTTCGTTCATTGTGTTTAATAAATATAGTAAATAAAAACTGTAATAGTTTTAACACAAATAATTTTTATTTTTTACACACAATTATTAATATTTTCGCGAAACGAACGACTGAAGAAAAGTTTTAAGTTTCGCAGTTCTTTGTGATGGATACTTCTTTGGCGCGACGCACGTGACGTGTTGATTGGCGAGGCGTATATAAGAGCTAGTATGCAACGAAACGTGAAAAAGCGAAATAAATATTCTTAACTTTTACATATTTGAAATTGAAACGCGTTCCGAAACGATGCAACTGTCATACGCCTTGTCAGCACTGTAATCACCTCAAGGAGGTTGTATGATAATAAACTCCTTGAATCACTTCGAAGCAGAATTATCTGTTACGGAACGCGGCCTTATTAATTACCCAAGATGGCGACTGCGGTTTTTTTGTTTGTCAGGGCCATTAGAATTTAACGAAATTCTCCATAATCAGAATTTTGCGGATATATGTTGTCGACTCGAAATCAATATTTTTTTATGTTTTGTTATTCATATAAGGTTTCGATCGAGTCTACCGTACCCCTGAACGAAATTATTAATATAGATATTTTGGATCTTGTATGAATAGAGTTCCTAAGCCAATCGCACAAAAATAATCAATCACATAATAATCGTAATAAATTATTATGATTATGAATTTGAAATTAATTCAACGAGGCGATTAATTGCATGCCCTTCATCTAATATATTTTCAAAGAAGTACTTCTTTGGAGTTCCGGAGGTAATTCTATTTCAGACAGAGCTGAAAATGGTGTAGATCTATTAGAACACTTACTACTTCTTCTTCTTCTGTCTAGCACTCTAGTCTTATCCCAAGCCATGTTGACTTCGGCTGCCAGACTTACAAAATAGGTCAAACCGTAACCATAATCCTACTTCCTACTAATATTATAAATGTGAAAGTGTGAACTTTTGAATGTTTAGATGTTTGGATGTTTGTAACTCAATCACGCAAAAACGGCTGATCGGATTTGGATGAAATTTGGCATGCAAGTAGTCTTTGACATGGAAAAGAATATAAGCTACCTTTTATCCCGATTCCTTAATTAGTTCCCGAGGGAAAATTGAAAATTGTTTACGAGCAAAGCTCTGGGCAGACAGCTTTGAAATTTGGTATTTTTCTCTATTACAGCGCAACACGGGTGAACATGTTATTCTATATTTTATTACTTTCACATTTTTCTTTTGTTATTCATATAAGGTTTCGATCGAGTCTACCGTACCCCTGAACGAAATTATTAATATAGATATTTTGGATCTTGTATGAATAGAGTTCCTAAGCCAATCGCACAAAAATAATCAATCACATAATAATCGTAATAAATTATTATGATTATGAATTTGAAATTAATTCAACGAGGCGATTAATTGCATGCCCTTCATCTAATATATTTTCAAAGAAGTACTTCTTTGGAGTTCCGGAGGTAATTCTATTTCAGACAGAGCTGAAAATGGTGTAGATCTATTAGAACACTTACTACTTCTTCTTCTTCTGTCTAGCACTCTAGTCTTATCCCAAGCCATGTTGACTTCGGCTGCCAGACTTACAAAATAGGTCAAACCGTAACCATAATCCTACTTCCTACTAATATTATAAATGTGAAAGTGTGAACTTTTGAATGTTTAGATGTTTGGATGTTTGTAACTCAATCACGCAAAAACGGCTGATCGGATTTGGATGAAATTTGGCATGCAAGTAGTCTTTGACATGGAAAAGAATATAAGCTACCTTTTATCCCGATTCCTTAATTAGTTCCCGAGGGAAAATTGAAAATTGTTTACGAGCAAAGCTCTGGGCAGACAGCTTTGAAATTTGGTATTTTTCTCTATTACAGCGCAACACGGGTGAACATGTTATTCTATATTTTATTACTTTCACATTTTTCATTTCTTTTTGGACCCAATTCTGAAGTCCATGTATACGAAGTCGCGGGTAGAAGTTATAAATGAATAAATAGCTAAAAGGTATCTAAATAGCAATATATATAACCTAATTTAACTTTTTTACTGTTAACGTAAACATGCAGTAGATATACTAAGTATTTCATACCTAATTATTTCGATTATTCTTAAAAAAAATGCATTTGACAAAAAATATATAGGTAAAATATCTTTAACCTGTTAACAATCTCTTTAACCTGTGCATTTTCAACAGGGTAAAGAGAGTCTGGTTAATGAAAAAACCTAAGTAAACATTCAATAACAACAAAACGGTTAGGCTGTTTAAAATATAATTTACAGAATCATATATAGTTACCTATTGACACATTTTAAGACAAAACATAACGAAGCAGTTTACACAGAAACAAAAAAAAATAGGTCAGGTTGTAGACAACATACCCGTTACAAAATCCGATTGTGATATCTTGATGTAATTCCTAAGAAAACTGCGCAATATTCATCGCGTCTTTCTTTGACAGTGGTTAGCCAGATAGTGTCGGCTCAATTTGCACGGGGGTGAGCTGTTGCAAACATAATAGTGATCGGGTAATGGACGGTAGTGTGCAACGGCAGATTGTGGAGAAAAATTCTCTGGACACAATTTAAACACGGATATCTTTAAAACTATTAACATTCAGAGCTTATAGTTTAAATCACCTTATAACAATGATATATGGAACTGTATTTGATTTTATTTGAACGCTTATTTATAGTATTTATTTTTTTATTTCACCTCAAAGTCAGACATATCGTGTTTGGACACGACAAGTTACTGAGAAAACGACATTACAATATTATTTTTTAGTAACTGTATGATATTAAACTTCTTAATTATACTCGGCCTCCACGTAAAAAGTCTCTTTTTGTATATTAATGTGAAGAAATATATAAGTCACCTTAAAAAAAATACACTTATAGTCTAAAAACGGCCCGACAGGTTACGGTGCCACTTTTTTGAGAACGACCCAACGCATTTGAGGAATAATTGTTTAATATTTTTGTGGTTTCATGAAGAATGTGTATTCACATTATCTTTTGGAATATATTCAGTTTTGTATTTCTTGTCGTCTAAAAACCTTGGTGTATAGTCACGTAGCGAAATTTTAATACAAATTTAACTGTGTAGGTACCAGAAAAAAAATTGTTTAAACCCAAAAAAAACATATCCTTGATTTCAGAACTGTTTTTAATAATTATTCCACAACTTCTTCTACAGAATACCAGTCTAGAATTGAAGAATAAAAATTAATAAGTGTATATTTTTATTTTGCAAGAGACATACCTGTTTAGCTTGCTATTTATACGAACTAGGGATTAAAATTCCAGTATTCATATAAAGCCCCTACTTGACCTGATTACAAAAACCTGCCGAACAATTGAACCGTTCAGTCCAGCCTTCAAGGTAGAACCAAAATCTAAGGCAATGAAGTGAAAACAATGCCATCTGTTACATCGAAGGATCTCATGAAATATGGATAGAACCCTGTGTTACCTTCACAAAGTTTCGCTATGAGATTTTTGACGGCTACCTGCAATCTCATCTTATTTACACCTTATGTTTAATATATTCTTAAATTATTATTCGTTTTAAATTATAATGTGGCCGGAAATTTGAATTTGGGAGGTATTTTTTGTATAAAAAGTCAAACATACGCAAAGATAAAAGGGATGTGTCACGTATAAGGCCCGTTGGAAGACATGTTTTTTTTTTGTAAAAAGGTTTTCCACTAAGAAACATGAACCGGAAACTGAAATAGAAACGAATAATGATTCAGACATTTTTATATTAAATATCAGAATTTTTGGACTTCAAACTTTTGGCCTATTTCGTTTCCCTGATACCTTTATTCGATATTCCAAAACCGACCAAAACAATCCGAAATAAAAGCAGGCACACTAATAAACTATCCTTTTCACAACCCACTCATAATAGCCAAAATAGCAACGCATTTGGAAACCAGCCACTCAAAAAACAGGAAAACCCGTAGGAACCCCCTGTATGTAGGGTAACAAGAATTTATGGGCAGCCACACAAATTAATAGCCGCTTTCGGAAACAGGCCTAATTGTGAATTGTGTTGGACCGTGTCTCAATAATGTTTAATCGATACTGTAGTGATAGCTATTTGGGAAGCTGGATGTGGCCTTTTAAGGGTCCAAAGCGATAATAAATAAGTAGTAAAACATAGATGTATATTAGTTACAAAATATGGCCCAAATAGTTTTAATTTTGTGGTATCAGAAAATTGTTCAATGGGTTTCGTCAAGGATGCGTTTTTGGTCCTTTACAAAATAGACCTGTTCTGTCAACACAAAATTATGGGCTGTCGGAATCCAGATTAAATATATAGCTTATTGGAGGACGTTTGTTTGATAGGAATAAAGAAACTGTATAAAAACTAAGAAACTTTGTGTAAGACATACTTAAAAAAACAAATTCTCAGGTACTATCTTTGTGAAAGGATTTTGATCTAAGTCTGTGTCGGATTTAGTAGATTTTATGGAGCAAATATGTGAATGATTGGCAAAGAAATTGTTAAGATTGCTTTAGTAAAGTTGTAAAAACTTTTTAAATAGCATTATACGAAAAAAGTGGTTACTCTTCTTGGGAAACAAAAACAATTTCTTCATAATTTAATTTTTCTCACGATAAATTATTAACAATTTCTTCTTCTGCACTATTTCTTAGTTTTAAAAAGTAAAAAACCCGTCCTATTCAGAGAACACAGAAATCTTTTCCCCTTCTCGTATATGTGACGTCATGGGCCAATGGAGCGCGGACTAGTTCAAGTGAGGACTGTGTTATGTATTGAAGTGCTATTGATTTTAAAATTGAAAGAGAAAATATTTTACTTCGGAGGAAATCGCCTTTAAAATCAGACGGTAAAATTTTAACTGGATTAGCAGAAAATAACGTAAAATTGTGTTTATTAAATAAAGTTTAAACAAAAGCTTCATGTAAAATATGGTGTGAAAAACATATGATTTTGATAGAACTAGGATCTTAGTCAGAACTCATGGTTTGCAAGTTGTAATCTTATCTTTTTAAAGAAAAAGAAATACCTAAAATAATTTGTACCAATTTCAGAAGCCCTTGACGTATTTTTCGTAAAATAATTATGAATAAAAAAGTAAGTAAGTAAAGACTTAAACAAATTATTTCATTTGGCAAAATGAGAAAAAACACTAAAACTGTGACCCACTGTTGACCTAGCAGCGTTATTAAACCATTATATTACCGAACAATAACTTAAAAAATTCAGAAGAAAAAGCTGATATTCAAAAAGAAATTTCACTTTCCTCAAGTCATAAATAAAATTGGTATAATATATCAAATCGCGCATCGCGGGAGATTATCTCTGGCACAACGCCCCTCTGTTTAATTTCATTTTGTCCGCAAAATTACCATTTTTATAGGTCAATATATTACGCGGCTAATAAACATAATATATTTCTGTGATGTCTATTTATTAGATGCTATATTTAATCCTATAGTTTGATGAATAGTTAAAGAGGTTTGGAAATAAGTTAATGTAACTATCAAGTTTCATTCTATATTTTTTTTGGTAGGTAATGAATTTATTATAAACTCATAGTGGCTTCCATACTAAGATTACAAATGCGAAAGTCTGTTACGTAGGTCTGTGATGTCTGTTACGTTTTAGCGGCTTAACTGCTGAACCATTTTTGATGAAATTTCAAATGGGTTCATCACAAAATGGACATGGGAATTTCGCCGCTATAACCAAAACCCACGCGGTTAGAACCGCAGGCAAGAGCCAGTCTCGTTATAAAAATAAAAAAAATATCCGAAGTTTGTATAAAAGAGTCAACTAAATAAACTGAAACTTACAAGTCTGAATAAAATTTAAAGAAGTTCATTTTAATAAAAGAATTATCAAAATACTCCAACTTCCAAAACAAAATAGTAAAAAACTAAAAACCTTTCTAGAAACGAATTAAAGTATTAAAAGAAACTCCAAACGTAAAAACGTATTCAAAACTTTTACTTGACTGCTCTCGCATAGCGCGGTCCACAAAAAGTCTGCGAGTTGCGACCCCCAGTCCTTTTCCCAGCATTTAACTGACTCAAGCCCTTAAGTAGCAAGTTTTGTGAACTTATTGTGATTGATTTTTCTCCTGTTCTCTTATTTTCTGGGAATTGCGTTTCTTGCGCGCCGAAGCGTTAGCAGAACTTTTGAGAATTTCGGAATTTGGGAAATTTTCGGAACAAACGAACGTGAAATTGGTGAAGTACTTAGTTTTAAGCGATTGGTTTTGAAGAAAGGTTTGGTGTGAGATCGGAGACCTTTTTATTGATGTGGTTTCTGAATGGTTTTATGTGACGTTATTCGTGTCTCTTCAAACTTTGGACGCTTGATTTTATTGAACATTTTAAGTAGGGGTGGCATAGATATCTCTTTATAATTGGAGCCTTTTCATACTAAATATATTGTAACAAACTTAATGTGGTTTTTACCCGATGCGGTTACAATTTCACACATCGGTTGAAAAAAAATATATTCACCAGTAGAAAAAAAATTGAATCTCAATTCTTAATTCTTTATTGTACACTATAAAATACAAGTATCAGAAAAAGTAATATACTAAGACTGAAATATAAGACGTCTACATAGGTCAAGAGGGATTATTTCCCTTAGTTTCTCATAAGGCTCAATTAATATAGTTCAAATGAATTTACGGGTCTTCTAACAGGGAAACCATTAAATTCTCAGAACCACAAATGTCTGAGTAGACCGTAAAACATGATTTCATAATACTCCGAATTTAAATGAACATGTATTGTATGCCAAAATAAACAGGACTTATAATACAACATATTCGGTAATTCGAGAAGCAAGTTAAGTACAGTATATTCAAGCTTTCTAATAATAACTGTGGACAAAACAAACCAAGCCTAAGTTTACGAGGAGCAAGCTAGAATCTAGCCAAGGCCCCGAGTGGACGCAGTGTAGGGCATAAATGACAGCGGAAGAATGATCATGAATAACTGGCATTTAAAGTAAGTCCAGAACCAAAATGGACCGAAGAGAAGGAAAATTAAGAAGAGAAGCATATTCCCAACCGTGGAATGACAAGGGCTGTGGACGTCAACCGAAACTGTTATTAAAAGCCATGAAGTTATTTCTTTACTTGTGCGCATACATGTAAACTTGGCTGTTAATGTGAAAATATTGAAATTTATTGATGTCATTCAAGTATGAACGTTAACGAAAAGAGATTATGACTGATACGAAATTTATTTTAAGGGTACGCAAAAAATGATTTTTATCTAAGAAAAACTAGCTGGAAAGTCAAGAGTTGGTGAAGGAACTCCAAAAAGGCTTTCCAATTTCCTTACGGTATCTTAAACTGAGGACATCGGAGCTTAGGTCTATCCGCTTCATCCTCTATCTTAGTACTCCTCGCTTGTATTACCGCAGGAATCTGGTGACAAAGCCGGCCCAGACCAACTCAATTACATGCTAAGTGCGACTAAAACACTATTATGCATCAAAATGTTAGTTTGTCCAAGATGGAGATTAATTTATTTAGAATTTCACCATCTTTTACTCGTGACTCCACCAACGTGGGTTTCAGTTATCGAGACGAATAGAAGCCAAAGCTTAGGCTTTATGGGATCCAAGATTACTCTTTACCAAGTTGCTTAACAGACAGTAAGACAAAAAAATTATGAATGACACTGTTCTATAGCAATGTAGGTAATATAATTATGTAGAAAAATAGAAATTCAGGTTGAGATAAGGCTCAGTTTACTAATAATAAGGATCACAAAGGCTACAGTTTAATTTAAAACAATGTAAAATGGAAATAAAGTGAAGCTCAAATTGCTTATTTGAGAATCAGAAATAAAACAATAGAAGGATGATTGGTAACCACAAAAAATCTAAAACTGACTTCGATTCTACTGTAAAAATATATTATTATTTTTGAGACGATGTTCATTATTGTATTTTTAACCAAAATACCTTTCCATAAACTGAAAGTGTTTTTGTTTTGTACGTTTCTGACGCGGTATCTCTTTCAATTATAGATCGATTTAAATAAAATCTTTCGATATAATGCACCTCAGAGATAGTTCCATATAAATTTCACCAACAACGAGTCAGTTTAGTTTGAAAAATAATACCAGAATGTCAAAACAAAATTGAGTATTTTGAAGTCGGGTTTATCTATTCAAACGTTCCCAGAATATCGTAAGAAGATTTATGTACAATGCCACATTAAATGTAAAGCTATTATAAAAAAAAATATAACAACCAAGTTTTTCTTATGAGTTTAAACGAACTTTCCGTTTATTTCAATAACGAAGATTATTTAGTTCGACTGAAATACAGAAACGTTCAAATACTGAAAAACTTTTCACAAAAAACGGAGGCAACTAATTAAAACTAGGCGTCTCATGGGCTGAAAGAAATGGGAGCGTTGCTAACCATGCTCTTATTTAGGTCACCATATTTTGTATTCTTTTAAGAAGAATATTCAACACTTCAATGATATTCTTTAAGTAATTTTTCGTTTTGGGACAAATTTACAAAAAAAAAAGATTGAATTAGAACGTCGTTTAACTTAGTCAGGGTTTTATAGTCAGGGTAGAGCCTTGCTACCAATTGCTACGTACCCCTCTGCAAAACATCATAATATTTTATTTATGAACATACTTGACAACACCATCTGTCAATTGACCTACGTATGTAGTTGTAGATTTACATGAAAATTCTACAACTACTGTTGCACGCCTCATAAGCGAAGCTTTGAGGTGGGTATTACCACAGTCTTAACATCATACAGTCGTTCGACGAAGACGTCTAGACAGGGCAATCGTGCGGGGTGCGAGGGGCGAGACGGGGGAAGGGCGCTCCCGAGCTGCATACATTAACTTGTTAGTAGCTCGGGAGCTAACTTTCAGGGCTATCTGGTGTTAGTTTAGTTCTTTTTGTTTTAATAAATATAAAATAATTCTATTAAAATAGGTGCCAAGAAACCAAGATGGCGTCGACGACAATTTGCAAATTTTTCGTCATGGGTGTCATTTTCATGATTCCCGAGGTCGCTAAAACGATTATGGGGTCGAAATTAAAACCCAAGATGGCGCCGAGGAAATTTTGCAAATTTTTCGTCATGGGTGTCATTTTCATAGTTCCCGAGGTCGCTAAAAACGATTATGGAGTCGAAATTAGAATCCAAGATGGCGCCGACGACAATTTGCAAATTTTTCATCATGGGTGTCATTTTCATGGTACCCGAGGTCGCTAAAAACGATTATGGGGTCGAAATTGGAATCCAAGATGGCGCCGAAAAAGTATACATTTTATTTTTATCATGGGTGTCATTTTCATGGTACCCGAGGTCGCTAAAAACGATTATGGGGTCGAAATTGGAATCCAAGATGGCGCCGAGAAAAATATACATTTTTTTGTGATAAGTCATTTTTAAGATTTGCGAGGTCACTGAAAATAAAAATGAGGTCAAGCTTTCGCGGAAATGTCTATCGCGCAAGAGTTCCTGATCCAAGATGGAGGACATTTCTCTAAATGAAATTACATGTGTTCGTCTCAGTCTCAATCTGGAATTTTTGCATGTGTGACCATAGACGAAGCACATTTGCATAATAGTTACTGTTTTACAAATTGTGTATCTCGCTATTGTTAATTATTGTAACAATATTATTTTTATTAATGTTAGATAAACGTTATTATTAAATAATAACTATTAAGTAATGTTGATCAAAAATAAATTCGATTTTTTTTTTATTTTAGATCAACATTATCTATACTTATAATATTATTAAATAATAATTATTAAATAATATTGATCAAAAATAAATTTAAATAAATATTGTTAACTTGAGACAACCCTGGCTGTTGCGACAATTTCTACACATTGTCGGCATTTACAAGGAGATCAAAGGCGTCGTCCTACTGTATGTTTTTATACTGTGGTATTACTGTCAGTTTACGCACACCGAGTGATTCTCCAACTTAATGTCACTTTTTTTATTCTTTATTGCATTTATAATTCTTAATTCTTTATTGCGTACCATAATGTATATACAGGTTGTAGGGTTTATAGTTAGTCACAATTATGGACCCTGTCGGGCACAGCATATAAATGTAGTAGGAGAGAGGAGGAAGAGCACTGAGTGTTTAATATTATGATAATATATTCTATGTATTATTATTATTAGTTAAGTAGTTAGGTTTTTTGGAGTTTTTTTATTATTTTGTTTATTTATTTCATAATCATATATCTTAGGTTTATTAATTGCACTGTTTGTATATGTAAATATATATATACATATATATTTAATGTATAAGTATGTATGTAAATGTGTAATAATATTTTATTTATCATTTAGGTATTCTTTTATACTATAATAACATTTACTTATAAGGAAATCTTTTAACTTATTGATAAAAATGGTATTTTTATTTAAATTCTTTATTTTTTCCGGTAGTTTATTATATATTTTTATGGACATGACAAGAGTACTATCAGAGTGCATTTTTAGACGCGACGTTGGTAAATTTAGCCTATTTTTATGTCTTAAAGAAATTTTTGTTTGTATGTCCTCTCTTTTTGTAAAGTATTCTGGGTACATACGTACGAACTTACAAACTTCAAGTATATAGAGGCAGGGTAGGGATAAGATTTTGAGTTCCTGAAAGTGAGGTTTGCAGCTGTCGGTGTCTTCAATATTTACTAATATTCTAATTAGTTTTTTCTGTAGGGTAAATAGCGTCGGTGCGTCGGTACTGTTGCCCCATAGGATAACACCATATTTGAGCCAAGCGTAAGCGTATGCGTAATATGTTGTTAATGCAGTTTTGAGGTCTGTGGTTTTTTTGATTTCGCGGAGGGCGTAGGAGAATTTGGATAATTTTGCTCTTACTTTCTGGACGTGTGACTTCCAACTTACGTGTGTGTCAATGCTTAGGCCTAGTAGTGTGAATTTATCGACTATTTCCAATTTATTATTTCTAAAGTTAATGTTTATCGGTAGTTTTTGGCGAGGGTAGAATGGAATTATTTTGGTTTTGCTGAAGTTGATTTCTAAGTTATGATCTGTCATCCAATTTATTGTTGTATCTAATATAGAATTTAATTTATCGTTTATGTTTGCGTTATTTTCACACGACGTAAGTATAGATATGTCGTCTGCGAACAGAACACATGGCTCATTTATATTATTAGGAAGGTCATTTATGTAAACTAGAAATAAGAAACATCCTATTACGCTTCCCTGTGGTATCGACGCGGAGATTTGGGTGCAGTCAGATCTAATTAATTCTATTTCATTTTTGTTAATATTGTAGTGTTCTATTTCTACTATTTGTTCCCTGTGTTTTAAATAAGATTCAAACCAGTCGTAGCATTTACCGCGGAGTCCTATATTATATAGTTTATTTAATAAGATGTTAAATTGAACTTTGTCGTAGGCTTTTGTCATATCCAATAGAAGTCCTATTGCGTATTTTTTATCATTTATGATATCAAGAGCTTTTTGTATGTATTTATATACAGCCAAAATAGTGGAACGGTTTCTACGGAAACCGTTTTGAAAGTCATTAAATATATGGTATTTTTCACAAAACGCATAAACTCTGTTACACATCGCTTTTTCAAATATTTTGGAAGCTGTCGGTAAAAGGGCAATAGGGCGGTAGTTGTTCGTGTCGATTTTAGAGTTTTTTTTATGAATTGGTTTTATAAGATGGTGATAAGTGAATATAAATAGAGAAATGTTGAGAAAAACACTATTTGTAACACTCATGATATTTTTAAATCTCTTTTTATTATTTAAACTAATTAAAAAAATGTTTAAAAAAGTTCTGTCTTGGACGTCCGTGTGTCTGTATATACGGATCCCGTATCTTGTGGTCACGATAACGAGCGAAATACTTCACTTATCGAGTTAGTTTTTTTTTATAGGCTTCAGTATTGTGAGGAATAGAAGCCTATTAGTTTTCACGGTATAATTCGACGTATTTTAATTATTATTTACAAATAATCTCAATTTTATTGTAATGAATGAGATTATGAGGCGTGCACTTTTGGATTTTCCAACTATTTATTTTTAAATTACTATATTATTATACGGTATGTAGTATGATAATATTTTGACATTACTCTAGTAATCCTACCGTGAAAGTAGTTACCACAATCGAATTTATTTGGTAGAATTTTTGACAAATATAAAAAAACATATAGTTTTTTTATAAGTTTTTAGATACAGGATAAATAGAACTCTGTCTTCCTCGTGAGCTCGTAGCTCTGAGTGTAGAGTTATGTTTAAATATATGGTAAGAAATGTGCATTTTTTAGTAATGAACAAAAATTCCGTAGTGACGTAGGAGCTATAAATAATATGAAGTCAACGCAATTCAGATTAAGCTAGACAAGGCGACTAGGGAAATCCAACACGTATGTTAATTAAAACTAAAGTACAGTCGTTTGCAATAATTGCAACCTCGACAAACAAACATCAACCTTAATACGTTGAGACAAAACATAAAACAAAAATAAATACGAAATCCCCGACCAAATAAAAGAATAGATGATAATATTTTTTAAGGAATTAACTTCTTTATAAATGATGGCTAAGAAAAAACTTTATCGAGACTTTTAAACTGGAAAATCTGCATCAATAATGATCCATTAGTTTTTAAGATACGAGGCTACAGACGGACACGTACAAACACAGATGCAAACCATGTTAAACGCACACGCCTCTTTTTTCATCGAGATTAAAAGTGAAACCTATGTTGTGAGGTCAACTGTACATTCATACATTGCTATGCTAATACAAAACGAAAGAGTTTTGTTATTTTAATAAAACTTCACACTTTCTATTTCTAGGAAAAAGTTGAAATTAGATTTTCCAGTTATAGAAAAGATCGAAAATTATATTTGTTGGTTAAAAATATAAAAATGCTGAAATGAAAAGAACAAATCTATGAATAAAATAAAGAAGAAATTGGTAAAACAAATTCAAATAGGAATTTTATTGAGGGTGCTCTAACAAAAATCGAAAAAAGAATCTAATTTTTAGAAGATTTAAAGTTAAACAAACTTGTATCTAAAATACAGATGATAAAAATATTGTAGTTGGCATCCAAGGATGACAAAACTTACTGTTTGATTAAAAGAATCGTCATAGAAATGGCCTTAAGGAAAAAAATAAGCCTAACCGAAATGAAAAAACAAACAAAATATGTGGGGCAATGTACCTAGTGTTAAGATTTTAAGTAAGAAAATAAATAATTCATTAATTAATTCATTGAATCGTAAGGACCCAAATTCATTCTACCTTCTATTGACTCCTAAAAATCTGTAAACCTGTAATCGTCTACAAAGTATAAACCAATATATAATACTAGCTGTTGCTCGCGGCTCCGCTCGCGTGATCATCGGTTACTGCTGCAAATTATAGCCTAAAGCCTTCCTCAATAAGTAGGCTATCTAACAGTGAAAGAATTTTTCAAATCGGACCAGTACTTCCTGAGATTAGCGCGTTCAAACAAACAAACAAACAAAAAAACTCTTCAGCTTTATAATATTAGTATAGATAACTAGCTGTTTCTCGCAGGTCCGCCTGAGGTCTAATATTTTTATATAAGCCTATGTCGGCCGGGGATAATGTAACTTCCCAACGGTGAAATATTTTTTCAAATCGGTTCAGTAGATTCGGAGCCTATTCAATGCAAACAAACAATCAAATCTTTCCTCATCATAAAATTAGTATAGATGAAAAAAATACAGGCCAAAGGACATCCAGACCCAGAAGAAGCATCTGGTCACACACAAATATTTGATGATGTCGGTGGAAGCTGGCGCTGTGACCATCATTCAGTCAAAACGACCTCCATGGTCGAGTGGCGTACACACCAGTTTTCAAGGTGTCGCCAGCTCTGAGGTCCCGGCTCTGAGGCCGGGTCAATGTAGAAAAACACTTTTGTACATTGTCTCGGGTCTGGGTGTTTGTGGTACCTTCGTTGTCTCTGATTCCATAACACAAGTGCTTTAGCTACTTACTTTGGATTCGGAGCAATGTATGTGATGCTGTCCACATATATTTATTTATTATTTAAAAACCCTTTATTCCTCACTAATACCCGAATCTCCAACACAACCTTGACACAATACCATAGTACCATAGCTTCGAAACTTCAAACGTGTGACTCAAACGTTTGATTCTAAAACAAAACACAGCGACAAGGGAAATCACGCTCCGTAAGTTTAATTAAAATTAATTAAAATGCTTATGTACGCAGATACTTCTGCAACTATTTCGTTCCTAGATATCTGTCTCGCTTTTTCACATAGTTCTCTATACCCCTGTCCCGTTCTAGCAAGTCTCCGGGTAGTTTTAATTGAACTGAAGTTTTTAGATTTGAGCGGAACAGTATCGAATGCTTTTTGCAGTATTGTGTTTGTCAAATAATTTGGGAATTGAAATCGTTTCAGTTTTTAATATTTATGAAATATTTTTGTTGGTAAACGAGCATTTCTCTTTAATTACGAAATATTTAAGTCATTTTAATGTTCCATATCGTGTTTATTTACTTATTTTGGCCGCGATAGCGAAAAATCCGCTAGGGTAGCTAGTGTCGCATAAGGTTAATCTGTCATTCTCCACCAATGAGAGACAAGCTACTGGCCGGCAATTGGTCAAAATTGCCAGATAGACCTTAAGCGACAGTAGCGACCCTAGCGGATTTTCGACACGCGATAGCCCCCATTGCATGAGTCTATGGTCATTTAAAAATCTTGTACGATTATCGAATGTAAGAATAATGTGAGATCTATTTGAATTTGTAACTGGAACCTTCTTCATCTGTAAAGTAGAAGCTATGTTGGGGTCGGCATCTAATCTAATCAAACGCATTTGAATACCGTATTTTACGTGGAGCGAATGTCAATCCGACCTCCACAACCCATTTACTGGGTGACATAGTAGGAGTCCCTGATGGACCTTCTGAAACCAATACCTTAATAGAACGTAAACGAATATTGAAATTGTCTAATAAATAAAATACTGAAGTAAAACTACTATAAACGGATCCTATCGCGGTATAGTCTGCCCGTGACCATGACACCTGCAAAGGTGTTGAAACGTCGGGAACTAAAATCAAAATAAACCGCGATAGAATCCGTTTTTATAAAGTAGTTTTATTTCAATGTCTAATATTCGCGTAAACCTCAGAAAACAATAAATAAAATACTTTTTCAGAAACTAAACAATAACACAAAAGTTATTCTCGCAATAAACAAAAAACATCTCACACGCTTTTCCTGAACATACAAATTCCACAGTGCAGAGGTGACAAACTATTGGCGTTTTAATTTAGAAATTTTAATTAAAATCAACCCCAAGGGGCGACTTTTAGTTTTGTAGTTAGGCGGGGTTGTTACGGGCAAATGCCAATTTAATTTGATAATTAAATTGTTTATAATGTTATGGTTGAAGTTGACGAGTTTTATGGTGGTTTAGAAAAGCTTTTGTACCTGTGTGCTCTTAAATTATTTATATGGTTCTTGATTGAATTTTTTGATACCTATGGTTGCTTTTTACTGATATTTTGTTGTCCATTGAAAATTTGGATGAAATGACATTGATGACACAATTAGCAAAGTTTAGAGAAAGGTTTTCGACTATCTGAAGGATTATTTTACATTTGTGTTCTGAATAAAAAAATAATTGCCCAAAGAGGTTTACAATATAAACATTTTCATTTCGACTACTAAAAATTTTCATTTCACAGGTGTAAATAGCAATTGCATGAATAATAAATTCCCAAACACCATCAATCCAAAATACTAACACAAATATTTTCAAATGGAAATTCAACCGAATGAAAAATTCACTGTACTACCATTATTGCCCTATCAGCTTTTAAAATTGCAATCGATAAAAAACATAACATACGTCAAAGGTTTCCATCAAAGCATTAAAAAAAGAAACAAAAAAACTGTTTGTAATCTGATCACACGTTTGCTGCAGCGTAAAAAATGAAAAAAGGAGAAAAAAAATGACGAAAAATATAAAAAAAGGAACGATTCAAATCGACCGTCAGCTGTCACGCGATTGGTTAACGATACGGAGCCTGTCCATATTGCGTGGTTGACGGGCCGTTGATTGGCTGGGGAAGTGGTGTTCAAAGTTAGAAATATCTCTTGGTTACTTTCAAGGATATAATTCTATTCCGGAATATAGAATCTTATTCCATAAATTAAAGAAACCTACAAATATTTTACGATTAGATGCTTAGATATCAGATCGTAATTCTAATGGCAAAACACTCTCTACAAATACAGAAATGTATCAGCTAAATTCATTCATTTTATTAGCATACAAGTACGTAACTCTAAAAAAAAATTGATTATGAACTTATGCTAAAAAAATGAACTTAATGCTGAGTGAGGAGACTTTGTTTCATCTACATGAAAGTAAGCAATGCTGATAAAATAAATGGAATGCTAAACGGAACTTTAACATAGACGCATTATTTAAAAAAGATAGATAGGATTTTCTATTTGTCATTAAAAACCCATCATCTCTTTATCACTGCATTACAATAAACCGTAACTTTAAAATCAGGTCAAACATAGCTTCATCAAAAAATCCACAAAGCAATCTCGTACATTTCGCGAGCTGTCCTCGTTCCAAACGTTTGAGAGCCACTAGCAACGTTACGCGAGTGAACTTGTCACAACACACGACTCAACATCGCATTGTTGAATCAAAATATTTTGAAAACCCGATGAATTTTGTTAATTTTAAGTTGTTTTGTTGAATGGCGAAGGGTTTTGGTAACTAAAGAAAGAGATGATAGTACACTATACAGGATAATTTTTCATGGAGTGCGTATATTCTACGAGGTAATCAGGTGCATGAAACTGATCAACTTTTCCCAAGAAACAAAGGTCGAAATCTTAAAATTGAATTGATCAGTTCAGGGACAATTGACCGACACGAACGGAGAGAGATCAGGTGCAGTACTACAGGCTTTACGTGCTTTCCGAGGTACGGGGTGTAACCACCGCCACACTTCCTGACTCCGAGCGATACTGAGAATTTCTAAACTCAGTAATTTTTTCGCACCGACTCAGGAATCGAACCCGAGACCTCGTGCATGGTAGTCGCGCTTGCGACCGCTAGACCAACGAAGCAGTCAAGTCAATAAAATAAGTTGAAGATGTTGTTGCACAACAAGTGGTCAGAAATTGGCCAACATATGGAAATTATCTAATACCTAAAAATACCAGAACATTCATGTACTGTTGAATGGAACAAAGGTATACTGGCTGACATTTTCCGACAACATTGCAGCACTCAGATTAAATTCCCCCAAATTTTGTTCATAAAAATTCGCATGCGAACTACGTTTCGGCAGTCGAACTATTAAACTAGAAATATCAATAGTTTTTGCAATATTTTTCATGTCAAAAATGTATGTATTTCGATCTAGGATTATTAATTTACGGTCAAAATTTCAGACTCGTCCGTTCACTTTTAGATTTTTTTTGTGCATTATTGAAAATAATTTATTAAATATTAATAAAGTAACTAGGTTTTCTTTTCTTCGTTAAATTCCATCTTTTATTGATTCGTAGGGCTTTTGGAATGTACTCAATGAAGTACGTTTAGTATTTAAGGTTCAAATTTCAGAACCTTAAGACTCGTTTTGCTTTCTCTATAAAAGTGATTTAAAGTTGGAGGTTCAGTCCAATCATTCCATGATAATATCGACTAGAAAAAAAATCCATAAGTTTTGCAATAAATTTATTACATTCGGATAGCAAGAATCATTTTCTGAACGTCGACAATGTATAAGCAGAATCAGAATTCTCCTTATTCACCCGTTCACCGCTTCCTAAATGATTTTGATGCGAAGTAGGAACGACGTATTAAACTCCCAGCTTGATAGTACAAGACTTTAACTAGAGAAGTGTGGCATTAAAATTTTATATTCCAAGATACTGCAATCGGCATTATTTATGCTACTTCCGAACGGCTCGGAAATATACTACCAATAATTTTCCTTCTAAAACCTTCCTCTTCGTCGCTTTTCGTATCATTTTTCACTATCAACCATGATAGTATTTGTTTTCATTCCTTTTCATGCAGACCGTTTTCTGTTTTGAGGTTTTTTGCGATAGGTTCGCTGGAAAATATTCGACTGCCAATATTTTGCCTTCAAGGTTTTATTGAGTTTTGTAATATTTTATACACACCGATGCTGACAAAAATACAGATAGGATGTATTTTTTATCGTTTAAAGTTTATCTACATGTCATCTTTACGCCTGTATTTCTTAAAATAGTGGTAGCTGTTGTGAATATTTTCATACTCCAAATGTTTCTTCTTCTCTCAAAATTTAAAGTATGTAGCACTAGCATTCCATAAAATATGGTGGTAGATTTTTCAATGCCAACTGAGTGCACGTTCTTTTTTTTACTTACATTCGACATAACAAAATTATGTTCAAAGATAACATTCCTTTATTTTTAAAAAGAAATAAAACTGCATTAATAGATTTTTGCGAATTAAAAAGCCGATAGTCTCAACTGAAATTTGCAATAATGGATCAAAATTTCAAGCTTACGGCATTTGCAAGCAAATAAGCGCAATGCTAATACTGAGAAACACTAGAATTATTTGATTTGAAACTGATAACGACGATAAGAGGATTTGTATTGAGCTGCTCAAGTGGCGATATAACGCCGCGTCTGGTTGGAACCCAACTTGAGAGGGGCTCGAAAAGGTTTTCCTCTTAACAAACCAACTTAAGAAGAATTTGAGAATTTTCGGGATTATGCACGAGAAAACTTTGTTGGTAAGGTTTAAGCTAAATATTTAAATGGTTTTCTTTCTAAATCTGGTGTAATTGAGGTGTTTAATTCAGCGATTAACAACGTTTTTATAATTTCTGACTAGCTTAGACTAGGCGTTATTTAACTCGCGTACATGACTTAGGTAATAATAGCTTCTAAAATATGGTTTTTACGTTGAAGGCAGTCTCAAACTAGCGTTTTTTACGCGCGTATTAATTCGTTTTCGGAAGCGCGCTTATACGCGTACAGGTGCGGTTTTATTCGAGCGTTGACGCGCATAAAAGCAACTCGCGTAAGCGCGAACAAGAACTTACTGCATTCAAGCATATACGTAGGAATTATTGTCTAGGCCAAAAATTACGGTATGTTTTCTTGAGACAACTTCCTATTAAAAATAGCAACTATAGATTAGTTAGGTAGGTTGTCTTTACCGATAATCTTTCTTTTGATGATGGAGGAAAATATTCGATTAGAACTCTTTATAAAAAAACACTTCTCAAAATCCCCTCGATTCGAATTCAGGATTCAAGATTAAAAGAAAACCACGAAGAATAAACAACGGGAACCAATTCCCAAAGTCAGATTCCAAAGGTGAAGTGCACCAAAACTTTGGAAAGGAATTCCAAAGTTTAGCCAAGTATTAGCCGTGTACGTTTGGTACCTTTTGAACTGGACTGAGTTTAGAACCCTGCTAGTAATTTCCTAGGAGATAGGTAATTTCGTAAACTTGTTTCGTTTCCGTGGTCCGTTAATAATAAAGTACAAACTGTGTTACGAGGAAAACAGAAAAGTTTTAAAGAGTTGTACTATTCGTATACCATGTAAGTCAGAGAGAAATTTAAAAAGAAATCTAAAAAAATCAGTAAAAAAAATTAACACATTAACGAGGCTCAATAAATTGAAAGTGATATGCGGCGGTAGCCTAATGGGTAGGGCGTCGGACTTGTGGTCATGTAATTGCCAGTTCAAACCTCACCCATTGCACCGATGTAAACCAAATCCTAACACAAACATGTAGCTCAGTACGAGGGGTTAACAAGAATACTAGTTATAAGTGCGATCCAAATAGCATTAAATCTTAAAAAATACAATACTACATTTTATTATCAACCCAAATACATTTACATAGCAAGAAAGACGCAGCATAAAATAAAATCGAAGAGTCTGATCCCGAAACTGGAGATTTGAAAAATCTTTGTTTAATGCTTGTCTTGACCGTCTGCCTCTTCGACAGTGAGAAATAGCTCAGCCAATTCTGTTAGACGGCTCACTTAGGCACCGCCATATTTATCTTTAGACAAACGTTTAAAATAAAGTTCAACTCAAAAGAACGCTCCAAGCATATGGAGTTAAGTAACTGATTTATTTTTCATAAAGTTCGGGTTTATCTGAAATTCAATTTATTTGTTTTGAACTTGTTTGTATTGTTATTTTAGATGTGTTTTGTTTTGTTAAGTTTTTTAAAACATTTTTTGATTATTTTTATTAAAAGAGCTAAGTCAACATTTGAGAATTTTATTTCATGTTATGGTATATTTTTGTGATTTGTATACCGTTTGTATTGTTTTGTACTAATAATATAACAGTTCAAGATACGCAAATATAAATAATTAAAATACTAGTTCAATCAAATTGTCTAACAATTATAGTAAAAAGGGCTATGAGGCAAAAATATAATTCATCCCCACCAAATTTTTGCTCAACTTTAGAATAAGGCTTACGTTTTTCAAACCACTAAACAAAGTTTAAAAAAAATTAGCTTATAATCATATCAATTAAATCATTAAAAAAAAAAGATCAATATCAGTCAACTCTTTCAGGAGCTACGATGGCACGGACACACAAACGCCACTCGCCAAACGTATGACACCCCTCTTTTTGCGTTGAGTGTTAAAATACCTTCATGTTTGTATTAGGCACAATTAATTTTAAGACAATTTTTACAAGTTTTTATACTCAAACAGTTAATTAAGCTGTGCCTACTTAAGACTTATAGATTTATTAACAATGTATTTATATCTCATCCTTCTGTTTACATGTAGTTATTATAACGACGACCTCCGTGGTCGAGGTGCGTACACACCGGTTTTTTAAAGTCGCTGACTGCACGGATAGTATAGGTCACCACGCTAATGACCACTGTGCGCGACGTGCTGCGGGTTCGATGCCCACATGAGACAAGCATTTATAATGTGATCCACAAATGCTTGTTCCAAGTCTGGGTGTTCTTTGTGGATGTGATTTGAATGTTTGTGAAACCCCCGCGACACAAGGATTAAATTCCTTAGTGCGGGTATCGCTCATTATAAAAAAAAAAAGTGGCGCCAGCTCTGAGGTCCGAGGTTCGATCCCCGGACGGATCAATGTAGAAAAAAAAAACACTTTTCTACATTTTTTATCGGTTCTAGGATTTTATGGTACCTTCGTTGTCAATGATTCCATAAAAAAAGTGCTTTAGCTACTTACTTTGGATTCGGAGCCATGTATCTGATGTCGTCCACATTTTTTTTATAAGGATGTAAGAAATTTCCACGCCCAAGAGTTGACGTTCTTTGAATATCCTCACGCGTGGATTTTGTACAAATTATTATGACTAGCACACGCCCCGCGACTTAGTCTGGGAAACGGCGGCCTTGCGATAATATTATCATGTTAAAATATGGGTACATTCCTTGAGAGTTAGGTTTATGTTTGAGGTTTTTTAATTTGAGACTCCTTGCGTTTTGCAATGCAGGGTAAAGCAGGTTCCTTATTCTCTAAGTTCAAGTGGTTAGGTAACATGCTGTTACGTGTACGGTTAAGAGAGGCCTAATCTTTAAAAAATATTAATTCACAGATTGTTCAAAAACTAAATTAATCTTACTTTATCTTTTTTCTTTCTGCTTGCCAGTTACATAAAAGATAAAGGTATTTAAATGCTATACTTACACGTTTAAACGAAAATAAGACAAAATTTTATTGTTGTAATTTTTGGCGACAATAACCAACAGGTACCCAGGAGAAACTACAGGTGAAAGCTAGTATCTAGCTTGTTATATATGAAGCAATGTAGAGGTTGGTAAACTAAACCCATCACCAAATAAAATGTTCCTCTCGATGACGTCACAGAGCCAGGTGGTTGCAATACCCTCATTATGTATTCCCGTCGCTTGCCTATTGGATAGAATTGTCTTACCACATTGTCAACGATAGAATATGGAAGAGAAATACTAATACCGTACTTCTTGAAATTTCATTTCTGCATTGGACATTTTTATATTATCACTAGCTTTTACTCGCGGCTCCACTCGCGTGGACGTTGGTTATCGTGGCAAATTATAGCCTATAGCTCTCCTCAATAAGTGGGCTATCTAACAGTGAAAAAATTATTCAAATCGAACCAGTACTTCCTGAAATTAGCGTGTTCAAACAAACAAACAAACAATCAAACTTTATTATATTACTATAGATAGAAAACTAGTTGACACAGAAAACGTTGGTAAGCCATATAAAAAAAAATTAAGACGGCCACTTAACACCTAAACCTCAGACCTATTCTCAGACCTACCAAATATATACGAAAAATTTAATAAAAACCGGACCAGCCGTGTCACATGAGAATTTCATATAAACAGATGTAGCAAACCCTCTTAAAAGTTATTGTTTTCAAAAATTCATAGATCTGACTGCGTGAATGTAAAAAAAATTGTAAGGTGTTTGAGCGTATAAATTACTGAACGATTTCGATGAAATTTTAAAGTAAAATAAGTGAAAGTATTACAGCTTACAGAATGTTTTGATACAATGTATAGGTACGGAGAGGTTTTTTTTTTTAATTTCATTTGAGAAAGATATGTGCAATATAAATGTTACAATAGAGGTATAGTCTAGTAGTTCAGTAATTCGATGGTATGTTTGTACATACCAGATTCTGATGTAAAAATAAAACAATTTTCAATTTAATGATGATAAACACAGGCCTTTGTGTTAATTGCAATATTTATTTTATCTGGTACAAAGTAAATACAAATAAAATATTCCAAGTAATTCATCTGAAAATATGTGTTCGTGGGAAACAATTAAATTGTATTGGTACAGATATTTCACGGATACATACATATTAAACATAAACAAAACAAAATTACTATGTTCTTACTTCAAAGTATTTTTATTTTATATTTATTATACACTCGAGAGCAATGAATCCGGGTCACTTAAAGAGTCCTAAAAATCTCGGAAACTAAAAATGCTAGGTTAATGCAATAAATTGTATTTAATAGACAATGTATTAAAACTTCTTAGTTATTGTAAAGTTATATCATAAAAAAATCAAATTTGAAAAAGGGCCACTTTCGAAGATGGAACTAGGAAATTACAGCATTTGGTTTTGCTTTTGTTTGTAATCTGTCATTTATGTGGGTACATAAACCATGTTGATAGTGCTCTATATTCATTATTCAAGCTGAAATTATGTCGCTTACGCCTGAAGAATGCACCAGAATACTTACAATGCTGGAAACCGGCCGGAGTCAGCGCGATACAGCCAGGACTGTCGGTGTGTCGCTGTCAACAGTACAAAGAGTTCTCCGACGTTACGAAGTAACTGGTTGTAACCTACGCAGACCAGGAACGGGCAGAACCAGGTGTACCACAGCACAAGAAGACCGATACTTGGTGAACACCATGCTTCGAAATCGCTTTCTCACAGGAACTGAACTCATTAATCAGTTTCGACTCCTCGGAGGAAGTAACCTAAGTGCATGGACAGTAAGACGTCGGCTTGCTGAATCTAACTTAAAACCCCTTAGACCTGCAAACGGCCCTAAACTGGAGCCTGGGCATAGTATTTCAAGACTAAGATATGCCCAGAGCCACGTAAATTCGAGTATTGAAGATTGGTCAAAAGTTATGTTCTCCGACGAATCAAAATTTATGCTCTACAAGCACGATGGAAGACACAGAGTGTATCGAAGACCAGGGGAAAGATTCAAGCAAGCATGCATCGAAGAAAAAGTAGCCTACGGTGGTGGGTCTGTACTTGTGTGGGCCGGAATTTCTTCTGAAAGTCGCACAGAGCTGGTGATCATAGAAAACGGCTCTTTAACTAGCGAAAGATATGTGGAAGAAATCCTCAATGATCACGTTGGTCCATTTATGGTCAATTTAGGTGAGGATGCTATATTTATGCATGACAATGCCCGACCTCATACAGGTAGGATTGTGAATGACTACCTTCAAGAGATGAACATTACTCGTATGGAGTGGCCAGCGCGCAGCCCGGATATCAACCCGATCGAGCATGCTTGGGACGAGCTAGGCAGATGCGTAAAACAACACGAAATCCTCCCCAATCACGCTTCGTGAGCTCAAAATTGCTCTCACAGAGGAATGGGAGAATATTCCCCAAAATCGTATAAGGAACTTGGTGTACAGCATGCCAAACCGCGTAAACGCAGTAATGGAAGCACGAGGAGGCAATACGAAGTATTAAAATTCAAGAAAATCGTAATAAAGTTCATAAATTTCATGTTTCCTATTTTTGTTTAAAGGAGAGATCAGCAGTTTTTTTCTTTATGTAATTTTGTGTTAATAAAATGTATGGTGACTCATATTTTTTTTACTTTCATTTAAGGAGTATTACATTGTCTATTTAATACAATTTATTGCATTAACCTATCATTTTTAGTTTCCGAGATTTTTAACATTCTTTAAGTGACCCGGATTCATTGCTCTCGAGTGTATTAAGCTAGTTACTACCATACAAATCATGCCTATTTTTTATGCCGGAGCCTACTTAGCTTTGTTAGGGACAGGCGACAAAGCGAACATATTCATGAATTAACGTTTCGACCACGGTATTCGTTACTTAATTTAAGTGTAAGTTTACATGATCGCGATAGCATAAAAGTAGTTAGTATGGATTGTATAGGCAACTAGCAGCTGTACCCTGGAGTTTCATAGTTGTTCCCGTAAACATATATTTTTTAGAAAATTTTACATTGTTTTTATAATTATTAAAAAAAAGGACGCCCGCTCTAAGGACTTTAATCTTTGTGTCGCGGGGGTTTCTCATACATTCAAATCACATGCACAAAAAACACCCAGACTTGGATCAATCATTTGTGGATCACACAAATGCTTGTCTCATGCGGGGATCGAACCAGCAGCACGTCGCGCATAGTGGTAATTATTTTAGCGTGGTGACCTATACCCACTCGACTATCCGTGCAGTCAAAGATTTTAATATGTTTTCTTCGGTGTGGTCGAGTGGCGTTCACTTGTTTTCAAGGTGCTGCCAGCTCTGAGGTCCCGGGTTCGATCCCGGACGGGTCAAGGTAGTAAAACACTTTCCTACATTGTCTCGGGTCTGGGTGTTTGTGGTACCTTCGTTGTCTCTGATTCCATAACCCAAGTGCTTTAGCTACTTACTTTGGATTCGGAACCATGTATGAGATGTTGTCTACATTTATTATTTATTCTATTCGGGACGGCGACGAATCCAACAAATCAAGGTTCATGAAAATCGGTTCACCCGTTCTCGAGTAAGTACTAAACCCGACTTTGGATAGGTATATAGATAAATTTCGACTGTTAATGGCTTGATGATCAACGTAGACTAGACTATCTGAAATCCCAGTTATGCGTCAATCCACAATCGATAGGCGATCCAACGAACCAAGACATGAAACGAACAGACAAAGCTGTTCTTGTCCGGATTAACATCGACACATCAGTAAAGCTATGTATACACTGCGACACTGTACAGTGTACACTATACACGTGGCACCAAGTGTACGTATGTGAATACGGGTAGCCAATAACGGGAAATTAATTAAACACAAAAAAAAGAAAAATGGTGAATTATCAAAAACGTTTGAATACATCAACATTTTACCTGTTCTAGAGTTGTATCAAAATTAGCAACTAGCGCCATCTATTTTCTAAGCGTGTAAACTAAACTTCACTAATGTCATTGTATAATTAAAATATAAAAGTAGTCTGCACTGAATAACCGACGTGCTTGTATTTTATTACCATCATTCGTATCGCAAGTAGTATTATACTATCAGTCGGTAACTGTACCACAGCTGAGCCAAGCTCTTCTTAAATAGATCAGATTTTTTTTTAAACTTACTAACAATGTGGGTCGCACATTACTAGTATTCTTGTTTACCCATCCTACCTAAATAAATACTTGTGTTACGAGTAGGTTCACGTCGGTAGTACAATGGGTGGGTTTCGAGCCGGCAACCACATGATCGAAAGTCCGACGCCCTAACCATTAAGCCACTGCTGCTTAGGTCCAGTTTTTTGATCCCGAGTTAACTCAATCAATGGTTAAATATGCTAACTAATGGTTTCAAAACGCGTTTTTTCATCAATTGCTAAACGATCAAATGGTCAAATAGGTGTGAGAGTTATTATTTAATCATTTGTTAGAATATAAATTATTGACGAATAAACACGTTACACCAAAGTTTGAAACCATTAGTTAGCATATTTAACCATTGGTTGAGTTAACTTGGGATCAAAAAACCGGTCCTTAGTCGACCAAGATATGAGCAGTGTTCACCAGTTTTACTCACATGCGAGGCATAGTAGGTACAAGTATATCAAAATTTTGTATGAAAATTGCATTAATAAAGAACGGCTGTTGATTTACTTTAGTTTCGGTTTACAGTTGCCTCATGATGATTCCCTTCTTTGATCTCCCGTGATGTCTAAAAATAATTAAGAACTTTAATAATATCTTTGAAAAGGTCATATTGATAAAAATAACCTGGATTTAACACGGTCATTGACCGCTAGGCCACAACGACACTCGGAATAAGTTTCGTAGTGTAAAAGCAGAACGTGTCGGTAAAATTGGTATGCGAGTCCTTGACATAGACAGCTACTTTATTACATCGCAGTAAGGTTGGTTTTCGAAGATATTGTGATGGCGAGACTCAATTACAATGACAATTGGAACAGTAACTAATCAAGGGGATTCAGGAACCCAAGGTGATCTAGATTGGCAATATGAATACTAGACACCAATTAGGATTCTGCTATTAAACATAATTTTGTGATGTAATTGTACTGTGCGTACTTTTTTCTATTTCATTGGTTCAAAGTTATATTTTTTTACACTGTTATCATTTATTTTGCTAATAAAAAATGAAGGGTAAAAGTGTCATTTAAAATAAAAAAAACCTATAAATATACATCGAATTATTTCGAATCAAATCCAATCGAAAAACATTTAAAATTATGGGTATTTTTATAGATGAGTTAGGGCTCAAAGTGAAACTTCAAAATCGAGAAGACAAAATAGATACATACAAATACAGACATAAAAAATCCGAAATCCTCACATTCAACAACGAAACGAAAGCAATCCTTAAATCGATGCCGACGCATCTACCCAAAATGCATTTTCCGACTAAAGACCAAAAAAGTGTACCGCCATCGATCCTAATCTAGTCAGCCATTCCAATGAGTCCCTGTAGAGTGATACAGTAAATCTGAACGCCAGTGTACACGTATAACAGACGTGTTCCGAATCGTTAGCTATCCTAACAATTGTCATGGGGATATATATTATGATGTCATGTTGCCAGTCTGTCACAGTATAAAAAAGAGTTGAAAATCGTTTCCAAATTTAGGGCGATTTTGAGCAGTTTATTTGCCTATGACGTATCTTCTGAGGAGCCTTTTCCCAAGCTATATTGGGGTCGCTGCTAATGGGCACCTCCACAAGATAGTAAGAGAGGCACCGATTTGCAAAATAAAATGCAGAAATAAATCAATTACAACCAAAACAAATCCCAGAAACACAGAAGACGTGCACTCGCGACGAAGTTCAAAGGCGAAAAAAATTTTGTCATATAAGTTATAGGTAAGGGAGATAAGCTCGAGTTAAGGCTTTTATTATTAAAGTTATGGATACCTACAAATAAATATGGCGCGTAACAGCGCGTAACGGAAAAATGTGACTTAGAAAAATAAAGATGGCGCATAACAGAAAACGTTACAAATTTAATTAGGTAGGTACTACAGACGCACAAATAGATTGTTTTTATGCAACAATGCGTAAGAGGTGCGCATCCCTGGTGAACAGAGTATGGGGCAGCTCCAACAGTATTCTGAGCATGGTAGCGAGCAGGCTTGACTGTGTGTCTTACTGGATTTAGCTGAATACTGTATTTTACATGGAGCGACTGCTCTGACCTCCACAACCTATTGGTAGGTAATACAGTATTCCATAGTAAGACTGGTTGTCAGAATCGTAATGACTTAACGACTATCAAAGATCACTGTATGACAGTCAGGACAACGGCTTAACGTGCTTTCCGGGATACGGAGGGGTCTCGATATGCTTATAAATGGTCACCCATCCACAAGACATTTGGCTGCAAGGAAAAACAAAAAAAAAAGATACATTGAAATTAATAAAAATGTGGAGTTTGTATTTCCACAGATTTCATTAAATATATTAAAGCCTGGGGGCTTCATGGTGCAGCATTAGGTACAACATTTGATTAAAAAATGTAAAATTCATCGTATATACAAAGGACTGAGACAATCCGTCTAAAAATATATCTTTATTTATTTTATCCAATCCTAACAAGACAATAATACCACAATACTCGACCACAAACAAATTCCTTACAAATCACAATATGTCAATACGATCCTTATATACTAACCTCCTTTACTCAAAATGAAACCGTAACCAATTTACTTAGGGTTGAAATTCTTTTATTTCCTGGTGTAGTTGAACTAATATATTCTGTAGATGTAGCGACTATATTCGAAACTGCTTCTATGAATATCTGAGCTTGTCTGTTAGCCTGGAATGGGTTTCGATTTATTTAATTCTGAATACCTATATGTTTAGGCGACCCGAATGGAATGTTCGCCTCAATAGATTATAATAAAGGTAATGAGAACAGGTTTGCTTAAAATTCAGTCAGGTCAGCTTTTAATTCAAACATTTTTATATAAGAAAATTACTGCTCCTGCTTCTAGGTCTTTTAAGAATATTGATAAAACTTTTGTATTTTATTTTTATTTTTATTTCATTGTACTTTATTTTTATAACTGTGCATAAAGTTTAAATAAATAAATAAAACTTAGAACAAATAGTTCATAGCTTGGATCATAGCGAAATAATGTACAAGTGATGCATGATGCAGGTTACTTCCAACCTGCCCATCTGGAAATCGTTGGGGGCCTATGTTCAGCAGTAGTGTCTTTCGGCTGATATGATGATGAAGATGGTGATGATGATGACGAATGTACAAGAAGGTCGCAATGAATGACCTTATAACTTCTACGTTAAAGCTAACACCTGTATGCTTATCTAAATAAACCTAGTCCAGGGTAAAACCCAACTAGAACACAGGGAGGTTCAAACTGAATAGAATTAGAATTAGTTTGAAAATTAATTTAATTTAAGTCGACAATGGCCCACTACTACTGTCCCCTTTTATTTTATTTCATTTTATGATAGAGTTTTAAGATGGGAAGAAAGTTATGTGATATTATTTAAATGGCTACATCCCCTACATTATAGGTATTATTGGTCTACGAGGGTTAGATATGGATAGCCACTTTATGTGGAATACTACTGGTATTCTGCTGAATCACAGTTGGTGCTATTCCATAACTGATTAAATGGGTAGCTTTTCAGAAACCTGTTTGAAGTTTGTTAGTAGAACAGTAATATGTAAATCTACCTCACATCCGTACATTAAAGTATCAGGTCCTCTAATTCCGTAAACGAGTCGGTTAAGACACGTATTCAGACCAGTCAAGTTCGAGCTGTCCCGAGTTCCGTATTGCATACGTTTTTTTTTTTTTTTTTTTTTTATTTATTTAAACATAATCTTAATACAGGTTTTTTTATTTTGTACCATTAAACCAACATGGTTTGTATTGGTACTCACATTCGCTAAAGCTAAACTGCTTAATCACTACCAAACAAATATAAATAAAAATGTAGGTACATGAAAAATATTTTAGTCGTAAACATCTATCAGTAAGTAACCCGCAATATCTTCAATCTCAGATACTTGCTATTGAAAGCCGGTTCTAGTCAACGCATTATATACAGGTTGCTCCGTTTCTAAATTTTTGTTTTAGTGTTTTGTAAAAATTTTTTTTTTTTCCTTGAACTGAGTTGTTTATGCATTTGTAATAATATTTTTTGAATTTTTGCTTAAAGTTTTTCACGTTTATTTCGTCTTTTACGGATTTTGGTATTTCATTGATTATTGAGGGAAATAGAAATTTTACTGTTCGCCTACCATAATAATTTCTAGCCTGAGGTACTATTAGTTTATTCCTGGTGATACTTCTTGTAATTATTTTATGTGATATGGGTACTTGAATGCTTTTGTTATTAAATTGCTCAATTAAGAGGGCCATGTCGACTCTAGTCTGTACCGGCAAAATCTGACAATATTTAAATAATTCAATGACATTATCTTTACTTTGATGCTTTATTTTTCTGGGTACGATGAGTTTTAAAAGTCTAACTTGCAATTTGGAGATTCTTTCAATGTATGATCTAAATGTTCGCCCATAGCTCGTAATTCCGTAAGCTATAATTGATTCCGCTAAGGCAACATACATATTGAGTAGTATTTTGAACGGAACGGATCGGTAATAATCCGTTCTGGGATGCTGTCATCATTGATAGAGGTCGACAGAACGATAAGCGGAGCGGTAAGTATTTAAACACAAGATTCTATGGGATTCTTGTATACTACGAACGTAAAAGTGTGCAAATACCGTGAGAAATAATTATTGATCTAAGATGAGGTAAGGAGAAAATAAGTTTAACTAATTCAGCCTATTCTTTTTTTCTGCTGGATAAAGACCTCTCCAAGTGTTTATATGAATCTTCATCCAATGCCGACTGGAATTTATATACCAATCCTAGCTTTTAGATATCGTTAGACATAAAAATAAAAAATATAAAGAATAATTATTATATTATTATTTGATGTCAATGTCTAACGACAAGACCAATGAATAATTGGATTTTTTTTTAAGAAAATTACTGCTCCTGCTTCTAGGTCTTTTAAGAATATTGATAAAACTTAGAACAAATAGTTCATAGCTTGGATCATAGCGAAATAATGTACAAGTGATGCACGATGCAGGTCACTTCCAACCTGCCGATCTGGACATCGTTGGGGGAGGCCTATGTTCAGCAGTAGTGTCTTTCGGCTGATATGATGATGAAGATGGTGATGATGATGACGAATGTACAAGAAGGTCGCAATGAATGACCTTATAACTTCTACGTTAAAGCTAACACCTGTATGCTTATCTAAATAAACCTAGTCCAGGGTAAAACCCAACTAGAACACAGGGAGGTTCAAACTGAATAGAATTAGAATTAGTTTGAAAATTAATTTAATTTAAGTCGACAATGGCCCACTACTACTGTCCCCTTTTATTTTATTTCATTTTATGATAGAGTTCTAAGATGGGAAGAAAGTTATGTGATATTATTTAAATGGCTACATCCCCTACATTATAGGTATTATTGGTCTACGAGGGTTAGATATGGATAGCCACTTTATGTGGAATGCTACTGGTATTCTGCTGAATCTAATGTGACCAGAAGCCAACTACATAGCTTGGGATAAAGCTATACAGAATAATTCCAATTTTCTCAAGTATTGGTCACACAATTAATTAAATAACACTCCAACATGGATAAATTTAATAACTTTTCAAACATTTTCTAATACCTTTCGAATTGATTCCTTGTGTCGCGGGGGTTTCACAAACATCCAAATCACATGCACAAAGAACACCCAGACTTGGAACAAGTATCTGTGGATCACACAAATGCTTGTCCCATGCGGGGATCGAACCCCATGACGTGATGACCCATACCACACGGCTATCCGTGCAGTCACAAAATAATTAAATAACACTCCAACATGGATAAAATTTCATAACTTTTCAAACCTTTTCTAACACTAGTCGTTCGTTCATCTTTTGGCATTACAGTTTCAACTTTTGTGGTCACAGTTGGTGCTATTCCATAACTGATTAAATGGGTAGCTTTTCAGAAACCTGTTTGAAGTTTGTTAGTAGAACAGTAATATGTAAATCTACCTCACATCCGTACATTAAAGTATCAGGTCCTCTAATTCCGTAAACGAGTCGGTTAAGACACGTATTCAGACCAGTCAAGTTCGAGCTGTCCCGAGTTCCGTATTGCATACGTAACCGGTAATAATCCGTTCTGGGATACTGTCATCATTGATAGAGGTCGACAGAGCGATAAGCGGAGCGGGAAGTATTTAAACAAGATTTCAATGGGATTCTTGTATATTATGAACGTAAAAGTGTGCAAATTTCGGAGAAATTATTGATCTATGAGGTAAGGAGTAAATAAGAGTATATAATTTAGCCTATTCTGTCTTTCTGCTGGATAAAGATCCCTCCAAGTGTTTATATGAATCTTAATCAATCGCCGACTGGAATTTGATTTTCCAATCCCAGCTTTTAGATATCGTTACACAGAAAAAAAATATAAAGAATAATTATTATATTAATTTGATGACAATGTCTAACAACAAGACCAATGAATAATGACCTCGGATAAGCGTGACAATGGAACTTGTTACCTAAACGCTGAAACGTTTCACCTAATAATTGTGGAACCCTAAAAACCCGATATGAATGCATCATAGAGCTCACGTGCCAAGCCGTGTAATTTATCACTCGACGTCGGGTTCCGCATACAAATGGTTTCAGATAGCTTCGGCATTCTGAAGTGAAGCATATTGTAGTCGATTCTGATAGACCGTGTCATTGGTGGAGATGGAAGGGTGAAGATTTTGAATATAGTGGTATTTTTGATGATGATAATGAAGTAATTTTAGAAATTAATATTCAGACAGAAATTTACGATGATATTTTTCGAAATATGGATGCTGCAATGTGAGTAAAAGAGATTATTCTAAAGAATATACGCATTTCAACGAAGACACAAAATTGAGAAAAGGTTAGGGAGATGATGATGATTTTTCAAAGAAAACAAGACCCTGTAAAAAGATCCGAGAATTTTAACCAGGGCGAATGGTTATGGAACTAAGGTTCCTCCGTATATTACAATAACATTTAAGAAAAAACATTATCAGTTATTTCATTTTGCTATAAGCAGAAACGGAAAAAACGTGGTTGAAAATAAAAAGAAAACAAGTGAAAATTAGATTTTTCTTCGAATTTACACATAGGAAATAGTTTTTCCTCAAGTCATTCTTCCTTTTTGTCTACTTTCTATCTAACTGTCAATACTTTCCCCAAGAATTCTATTCCGAAAATTTTAATCCTAGATATTTCACTGAAAGCATTTCATTCAATCTGTGGAGTGCTGAGAATAAATTGATTTCATTTCAAATGTCTCTAAAATCAATTGGATTGTCACGTTGCTGGGTTTTCTGGTTTAGAACGGTTTGAACGAAAAGATTCATACGATTAGGCATTGGTTGAAGTTTTTGGTAGGTGTAGTTTCAGGTGTATGGGATCAGATTGATTGGTATGTGGTCGGCTTGGTTAAAAAGTTATAATCAAAGCTAATAAATAAAATTCTCGTGTTGCGATGTTTGTTCCCCAACTTTTCCGAAACAGCTTGACCGATTTATATGAAATTTTACGAGCTTATCGTGTAGGTTCAATCAATCACTAAAATACATACATAAATAAAATTTCACACCCCTCAAAAGTGATAGGGTGAGCTGGCCTTTTCAGATTTTTTTAATATGGTAGAACTACGTTTGCCTGGTCAACTAGTAATCTATATAAATGATGAAAAATATATCACCGAAATGTACAATGCAATCCACTAGGGATTGTACTTTTTTAACTTGACACAAAGTAGTTTTTCTTTAACTTAGCAAGGTTGCCGTTATACATCTATTCTTACTACACACGTAAAAGTATCGTAGAATTCGAATACTTCTAAAAGTTATGGAAACCTCCAACAAAAATCTCCGCCTGACCTAGTCATACGAGATCAATACTACTTTAGATTCAGTGCTGCTACCAAAACAATAAATAAATGCGGGCCGGGAATCGAATCCCGACTGGCTAGCGTTTAAAACGTTTGCCTTGCGGTTAAGCTCGCACAGCATTTGAATACAAACGTTCGGAATGGTTGCGGTTTTCTCACGGATCACATGGATAGTGTTTACTTTCTTTTAGAATTTTGAGATTGTTCAATGTTGGTGATGCTAAATCTTTTGTTGAAGATAGAAGTGATTTTAAAAGATATATTTGACGACCTCCGTGGTCGAGGATTGCCGCTGAGGTCGAGGGTTCGATCCCTGGAATCAATGGTCAATGCAGAAAAAAAAACACTTTTCTACATTGTCTCGGGTTAGGATGTTTATGGTATTTTCGATGTCTCTGATTCCATAATACAAGTGCTTTAGCTACTTTGTATTCAGAGCATATGTGATTTTGTCCACATTTATTTATTTATTTTTATTTTAGGCATTGATATAGAAAAATCTCTAGGTACACAGTCTGAAACAAAAGTCACAGCTGAAACTGTCTTCAATGACACATCTAAGGTGGTGACATACTTTTTCGGAAATTCAACCTTATCCGTATGGCATGGCGGTGCTTTTCCGGTGCAAGACTTTTTCAGGTTACTGAATTTCTCTGGTCTTTTCTGAGGACGGATTGAAGACACGGGCTGTGTATCTCAAGGTTTTATGTATCAGTGAATACTCTGAAGTGAGTTTTAACTCTAAATACTGAACCGTGAGTTAAGTTTGAGAAGTCATTAAATTAATATCTATTTGTTGCTACTTTACACCTTCAAGTGACGGAGACTTAACGACTACTTAACCGTTATTCACCTTTCAGTGATTGGCTCATGGACAACCTCCTTAGTAACGTTTGTAACCTTAATTCCTTATCCTGAAAAGTATTAGGTCTTTAGGAGTGCAAAACTAATCTGAATGTGATTTTGTAAATTGAAAATTGAACTCAACTAATCACTAATTGCTAGTGCATTTTCGTTTAAAAAATTCACCTTACTATTCCCATAGCATAAGTAAAATATCAGATAAATAAAAGGCCGTACATTCAAATACTTGCAATCACGTTAGAAACTCGTAATAAAACCTCCATTGCTACCGATTACGACCGAACCATTCCGGATACATTTTGATTTAATGCCCAGAATTGACCACAAATCTCGGAAAGCTTCAATTTTGGCCTAATTTAGCCTCGATAACTGAGTCGGATTAATTTATGGCTGGATCCAACGAAATTTTAGATTTAGCTGTCATTAATTGATATAATGTTGATTTGTTTAGTAAGCAACACAGTATTTGGTTTAAGGAATAATTATTTGAATGTTATTGATTATGTTTCTGTGTTCAATGAAGGTACAATAGTTACAGCTGTTGGAAAAGATAATGAGGTTGATTTAGATAAATTGTGGTGTATAATTCAGTTAATCTAACTAACGAAAGATCACCATCTGGTACATTCACGCATTTTATTTTTAGGATTAAAGTAAATAAATTCCAAAATGAATGGATTACATTTAGAGCATATATTAAAAATATTAGTGTTCATGAAAAATCAGATTAAGACCTTAACAGGGACATTTTACATTAGAACATTTTACTCTTAATTTCAATGCTTCTTTAGAATGTTCTAGAAATTGCAGAGTTAAAATTTACCTTAATGTAAAAAAGATGGCATATAAGTTACTGCACTTAAAAACTACGAGAACTATAATAATTTTATTCTGAAACAGGTGTGAACAAGTCCTTACTAAAGTAAATGTAAGCACTAAAAGCGGTTGAAATAATTTTATGCTAATAGGCTTTACAGCTATTAAAATCCACCGAGAGATGGCGCTTAATTCAATAACAGTTGTGTAATTGAAATAGCTGTACATTTTGTGAAACTATTATTTTGTGGATAGAGAAATATAATGCGTAGCTTTTTAAATATTTTTGCATAGTACATAATAAATTTAAGTTTGTATACGGATGCTCAAACTATACATTATTTGTCTCAATTTTAAATACCATAAAGTCTCAATATTCAGCAGCGATAATAAACATGTCCAAAGTCAAAATCGTTAAAATCTGCTTAACATTTAAGTAGCCTAATAGGTCATTATACTCATGTTATTTTTATTTTTTGTTAATTTTATTACGTAGTGAATTTGATGCTGAATATTTGGAGGGAAAATCCAACTAATGAAAAATCAGATAATCGGTCCAGGCTTATAAATGGTGTACTTTTTATTTAAGTACAGTTTTGCGATTTATTTCTTAATTAGAACGGCCCTGGGCCAATTACACTAATTGAGGACACAACTAACACACTGACTTTCCACAGTACTTCAAACATGCTGACAAGATCTTGTTCCATTCATCGGCCAATATATCACAATTAGTACTAACCAGGAGAACGATTAAATTTCCTCCCGAATCATTAATACAATTATAAACCAACCACCAGAATACGACTAGTCTAACATCTACTTACCATTTAGCTCCCTCATATCATCTCCTCTATTCTTCCTGAAGTACCACACGACCTTCGGCTGAGGCTTGCCCTCGCGGACAGTGCAGCTAATGTTGACCTTTGCCCTCTCCAGCAAGGGCCCGAAAATCGCGTTGTCAGATAACGTCTTCCCATCACCAGTTATCACCTCCACTGATTTTGGTTTTACTGTAAACAATGGAAATTTTAGGTTAGTTAATTATGTGATTGCTCTTACTGCAATTGTTTCTGTAGGAGAAGAAATATTTTCTATGCTGTGGAAAATAATTCTGAGTAGATTGCTTATGATTTATTAAACAAATTTTAATGTCTTCTATGTCGTCGTCCAGTTATCTTTTTAGTATCTTTACTACCTCTTTTTGTGTTAAAATCTAATTTATTGATACTTATACTATGATCGACCTTACGTGTAGGGTTTTCTTGGACAAATTACTTACGACTTATTTTTAAACGTGACTTTCTTACGCTATTTACAAAAATGCCGTCCGAAAATCAAATTGAAGCAATACAATAAAAAATAAATGAAATAGTTCTTAAACAATAATATAATTAGATAGATGAATGCTTAAATTACTTCAGAAAGAACCGGTTTTTTCATTCTTTTCATAAAACTGTTATCATGTCTGTTTATTTATTTATACTCTGTACAAACATTTTCTGATTTCTACCATATTTATAACTTTATAACTCATTAACTGTTTCCCAACGATCTCTTTTCTCATAATTTCGCCATTCAATCAACATCCACCGACACCCATGCATCAAACTCATTCCGTTTTAGATCAGATAGTTTAACTCTGCCATTACCATGGAGATTGTCAAAGTTTTATAAAGGCTGCCATGCTGTTCCGTACTGAACAGGTCGTATTGCAGAATTCATTATTACTTGCAACGTTAAGGACGGTTTAAAACTATTCTTCTCGTCTTCCAAAAAGGTGAAAGGATAAATAGGATTTATTTCAAAACTTGACTTTTTATTTTAAACCGTATTCTAAAAGGAAAGGTTCTAAATTAGACTATTTATTATGTTGTTTTTGATTGTTGGATACGCCATATCTCTGGCAACTGCAAAATCAACCTTTTTTCCTAACTAGCTGTTTGTTAAAGTTCCGCCCGCGGTCTCATTTTTTTTAATTTAGAATAGCCAACAATTTTTTTTTATGTTGGCTTTTTTTCTCTTTTTAGTTTTTTATTTTTTTTTTAGTTAATTTTTCAATTGGTTCAGTAGATTCGGAGCTTATTGAATGCAAACAAACAAACAAACTTAGAAGGAATAAGCACCACGCTTGCAAAATGCGGGTTGTCGATTTAAGGTTACAAATTAATTTTACTAATTTAAATCAAATATATTTTGTAACAATATAGTCTTCAATCCCACTTCTTTTCAATTCCTTTTTGTATTGTGTAACGTGAAATATTTTCTACATCTCGATTTCAGGTAAGTCCGAACTAAAATAGGTATAAAACCGAAACGGAATGGCCGTTAATTTGAACCCAAAGGGTCTTGGGAGCCTAATGGGGTTTTCAAACATATGTACCCAATTTATCACTTACCACGGAAAATAATCGTGGAAACCTGTGCATTGAATAATATATTGTGGGGCTGTAAGTGGCGCCCTCTATTCACGAAAGATAAATAAGTATTGGTCGAGCTAACACTGATTTAAAGACTTTAATTATCCTTTTGTTGAATCTATACTAGTTATTGTTTAAAATGCTAACAACTCATAGTTTTGAGATAAGAAGGATGGTAACGTTGTTTTAATATTTGAAAGATAGCGAATAAGCGAATATGTTTTTTAAAATCGTGATTCTGTACTTAGTATAAAATGAATTCCTTCCCGCTGTTTGTATGCTTTGATCTTATAAACGATGCAGCGGATTTTGATGCAGTTTATAGCAATAGATGAGTGATTCAAGAAGCAGGATTTTGTGTAAAATAAAAGTAGGCATTTATTACTGTCATACCCGTGTAAAACCGGGACAGGGATACGCTAGTTTAAAAAAAAAACGAAATTAAGCGACGGTAGCATAATGCTAGGGCATCGGACTTGCGATCATGTGGTCGCGGGTTCGAATCTCACCCATTGCACTACCGACGTAAACCTTCTGGTATCATAAGCATAATATTTAGCTTACCACGAGGGGTTAACAAGAATACTAGTAATGTGCGACCCACGTTGCTAGTAAGCTTTTATAAGACAAATAATGCTAATGTAAGTTCTTGCACATTATTAATTTTAATACGCTACACATTCGATACATACATAACACATTGAAGGAGCCATACTGTTGTGTTAATGAAGAAATTGTACGAAAATAAAGGCATTCGTTAACAAAAAGCGAATTAAATCCGTTCCTCATTACGTCGGAACATTCAATTGCTAAAAGGGAGGAAATATTTGTCAGATGAAAAGCGAGTCATTATTTTCAGCGTATGTACTTATATGTACAAAAGTGTTCAAAAAGAATGTTTTTGTTTTTCCTTGAGCTTGCCTAATTTAACATAAAGAGCTATTTGAGAAACCTATGCCCGTGATAGAATGTTGGATTTGACTCGAATGCACGCAATAATTGAATTATATTTTTTTTATGAACAAAAAGTATAAATCAAATACAATCTATCAGAGTTTGAAACTGACAAAATCAAGCTGAAATTCATAGTTTAATTTTATATTTTTATTTAAATACTATCCAACAAAATAAAAAATACGGCTTGCAAAATTAAAAATATATCTTCTAACAAAATGTGTAATTCCTTTTTTACCTGGGTAAAAATATTTTCCTAGAATTTTTTTTATTGTATAACAATTGTGTGATCATTTATACCATTCAGCCAATCGCATTGCTTAATAATGTTAGCTGATTGTCTCATTCGTACTATTTATCTCGAATGTACGACAAGTTGTCGATAAGGCTTACTGTTCATTATGCAACTTTTGATTTCATGACTTATTATTATTTATTTTACGAAATATATTTTATATTCACATTACAGTTTTCCTTACATTGAAGCGAGCAACTTAGTAAAATTGTCGTACCTGCATTCCTTAAATGGTTTAATATAAGAAGGGAGTTGTATACAAGAAAGTTTTTATTTGTTCCAATCCATTTTATTTTTTCATTAAATATTTTTCACTTGCAAATTGTTTGAGAGTAAGCAGGAAAAGATGGTTGACAGTTCCCGATAGCAGTTTAATTTAATCTTTATACTTTATCTGGAATCGAATGCAAATGAAATGTAATCAATCAAAAAGGTTTGATTGATTTCGTTGGCTCCAATTTTTTCTCAATGTTTTTCTTTTCACTTTATTTTTACCTGTAAATTTTTGAGTAAACTTTTTAAAAAATTGTTAAAATATAAATTTTCCTTAACATTTCATCAAGTTCGTGATCAAAATATAATTATTGATGCTTTTTGTAATACTTTTGAGTTATTTTTATGCTTTTCTTTGTAATTTTTTATACTAGATGCACTATAGCTAAACTAAAAAAAAAGATTCTGAATATTTTCCATTAACAAAACCACAAGTAATTTTAAGGTGCAACAAAATTTTGTCGGCTTAGTACCATTTTTGGCGTACCTATACGTTCAACTTTTAGCTAGTAGTAACTAGTACAGGGAACTTAAGAATATGCATTATATTTCCACGCTACTTACATACAGACAAAATGTTTAGTAGTTTTGGCATTATGCCGGGACATGAAAAATACATACCTACCTCATCGCCTGAAATCTGATCTTTTAATATACTTACAGTTTATTATAGAATTACCAGTTTTTATAAGATTTTTTTTCACCTACATGGTTGTATTGATGAGAACTCAAAGATTTGGAATACCTAGTTCTTATTGGACAAACAGTTCGATAAAAGAAAAAAAACTTCACGTAAATTTTGAATTAGTGATTATGCGCAGTAACTAACAATATTTTATTGTAAAGTGTTAGTGTTAATAATAAAAGATTGTTTATGTGATATTCTTTACAAGAAAGTGTAATTTTGATACAAGTGCGTTTTACCTAGCGAAGGCAATACTTGTATAAATAGGTACTCCAAAAGTTATACAGAAAAAAACGTTTGCAAATATCGCGATAATATTTTTTGACTTAAATTGTTCTAAATTAAAATATTTTAGGTTTGAATAGACGCTATAAGATTGTCAACAGAATCAAGATATTTAACTATCGTAAGATGTATAAGCGTGAAGCTCAAAATAGTTTTAGAATGACAAAAGCATTCTCCTTCGTAATTTATGACACAATTCATTGCACTGCAAGCGTTCACATTTGTACTGACTTCCAAGGAAGAGCAAGTTAGACTAATATGTATGTAAAATATAACGCAACCCTAAGACTTTGTGACTCACATGCTCACCGCCAAATTGTCGCGACTTATTGTAAAACATTTGTCGTTGCGTGAATGTGCAGCTTTATTTTATCAAGCTTGTTTTAGAAATTTAATGTTAATTGTTGTAATTTTAAAATATTTCAAATTCTCGTGTAATAATCTGCTGTAACCAAACTGACTGATTTTCATTAAATTATTCGAGTAGGTAGTTTCGGTAGGTCTAAGAATATTATAGGTAGCAAACTATCTTTTATACGCCTAGCTGATAAGTGTGGACCTCTCAAGATTTTTTTATTTGAGAAAAAACAAGATTATTTATCATATCATAATTCTATAAAATACTGTTTTTGTTTATCAATTTGATTTGATAGAGCATAACCAGTTTTAACTATTTTTTTAATATCCATCTAATTAATACAGAACCAATTTAACCATTCTCTAAACATTTACTAACAGTATATTATTAGAATCGTACACAAACCAAAAGTAAACAAAATACAAATAGAACAAATCTTCCAACAAATTTCTTTGCGTCGTACATGTCGAAAAAGAAGGAAACATCTAGAAACACTCGTATCACTTCTAATTAATTTAAAACAGACCAACTTTTAATTAACTTTGTGCAACTGATGCTTATCTGTCGCCAGCTAGTGGTGGGAGGTGTCGATACAAATATCGATAAAGTTATCGATGAAATACGGAAATGTCAGCCAAGTTGCGGTTGTCGATAATTTGGTTGCATCTCGTTATATCTTTGCAAATGAAATTGGAATTGTATTTGGATGGTTGTAGTTGTATTTTAGTTCTGCGGTTTGATTGAAACTAATGAAAATATTCGTCTTACTTATTGCAAGTGAAATTATTCAGTTTGTTTATTAATGGTATTTCGACGTAGACTAAACTAAGATATATTTTGTTTTGCCTTGTGAAATCAATGTTGATTAAACTTGGTATATAAATCAATAAAAAGTTATTAACGAAATATCGTTGCTTAAATAATATACCTGTTAAAAAAAAATGTTTGATAACTTGATACTAATATCTGATAAGAATGTTTTTTATTAAGATGTAGATCGTAATAAAAAACATTCTTAGCTCTAGGCGCTGAATTAATATCAAATGCAATATAAAAGAAATCTTGAGTAGCAATGATGGAGTTCGAATTCCGGAACGACGGATGAAAGAAGTGAGATTATCTATCGATAAAATCCAACACTATTAATTACTATCGGACTTCAAAGAGTAATAGAGTTGATTGAGGAACTGTTTGAAAAGCTACGTTCAAACTTATTTGTCGCGGTTAGCGGTCGCCTTGGTTTCCGCAAATCTTATTTTATTGAGATTTTTACTTTTATTTACTAATCCTTCTTAAAAGGAACGGATCAATGGGAGTGAAAGAGTGAAATGAAATGTGAAAGCTTGAGTGGACAAACAGACAATACATTGTGAAGTTGGTAAAATAAATCGGTTTATAAACTAAGATTACAGAGGATGTTACAAAAATAATTGGGTATTTGAAAAAAAAAACTTATTAATTATCAAAAATATTATTACAAATCAGATTGAATTCTATACAAAGCACACTAATTACTTTCATATTGAGCTACTTCAAATTAAATAAGACAAGGAGAGCTATACTGTCAATAATTATATCTCCATACTAATCATCGGCTGCTCAAAAGTCGTCGTTTTGCAAGAAAGAGATAGAGAATGCGTCATCAACTCACTTTAAAAGCTAACCTTTTTTGCAGCTTTGTTTAAATTTTCCACTATCTTTAAAAACATTTATCGTAAATAGTTTGAAACAGTTACAAAATGAAATAGAGAAAAAATATTTATTTTTATTTTTGTTACATTTTAACTGTAATTTATTCTTATAGTTAAAAGGTATGTTATTGTTTATTTAGTGAGTGACGTAATAAGTACCTATGTTTAAGGCAATTAGAAGTTAAATAAGTAAGATAAAGTTAGCAGTAAATTTTTTTACAGATACTTATTGAAGAGCCGTTTCTACAGAATTATTATAAATTCAGGTACAAAAATAATATTGTATCTTCAAAAAAATATAAAGTATAAAAACAAGATCTTATTACCTTTGCCTTGCCTTTGTCACCGTTATAATAAAATAAACACGTCAAATCTGACAGGTATTGCGCCGCCATGACAGTTAAGGAATTAACGCGCGAACTTTGACAGATTCGCAATAGAATTCGCGATTTTTTTTATTTCTTTATTCTGAGCTATCTTATTACTTTACAATCCCCGATGCCAAACGAGGGGTGATAAGATTGGCGTGTTTATTGTCGTGTAGTTTTATATCACCGTAGCTCCGAAACGAATAAACTGATTAAGATTTTTTTTATGAAAATTTATTAGTCCTGAGACACAGATTAAAAAAAAATCTGTTGTGCGGATATAACAATACCGGCCTACATATATTATGTCTTATTGCTGGGTGCAGGCATCTTCATTTACAGACAAGGAATGACCATTGATGACCACGATTGCTCATGGGTTGGCAATTACAGATAAAATTTCTGCAATACAGAAATTCTCACTATGTTTGACTTTACTGATTGTCAATGGTATATTCAAATTATTCGTTGTGCAATTAGGATCCTTATAATCACATTCACACGTCACATTTTTGAGTTCACTAGAGTCGACATTTCCTAATTACTTAAATGTCGAAACAAACTTTGAGGCCATAGCCTCTTTTATATTTTGTTTCATTGCAAACATATTATCGTTAATTATTTGGCAACTTATAAAGTGCAGCTACGTATTTACGTCCAAATAGTTGCCATACTACTGTATAACAAATTGTTTATGTGAATTGTTCCGAAAATCTACAAATTATCACAAATTTTCGTATGATATGTAGCCTGTGCCCGTTGCCATAATTAAAATACCTGCGCAGTAAATTACTTGAATATCTCATGGTTCAATTGCTTTATTTAATTATCAATTAAAGCTGTAAACATTTACAGAAATTACTCTATTGTTACTCACATACCCTTAAATATTTTGTTGAAATAAAACTACTTTTAAACGGATTCTATCGCGGTTATGTTTTGATTTTAGTTCCCGACGTTTCGACGCCTTTGCAGGTGTCATGGTCACGGGTAGACTTCCATCTATATTACTATACTCTTTGGGGTAGACTGAGGTGGTATTTGTCTTGACATGAGATGTTGCTCGTTCTACCTTCATTTATTTTTATTTATTTTTTGTGTTCCGATTTACGCAATACGAGCTCACTGTGTCTTGAAGTCTTGCAGCGCTGCTCTTGGATTTGGTTTTAATTTTGTAAATTATTTTGTTTATTAAAAATATTTTACTTAAAATTTAACCTTTTACCTCGACGCTGGATATTAAATAATCTTTTAAAAGTCGATTCCATTCTACCTGAAGCCTGTAACCAGCAGTAGACTCCAATCTCATTAAAAAAATATATTTTTTTCTTTTCTTTTAAAGATGAAAATAACTTTAAATAAGTGAATATTGAAATATTAATATTATCTTACACTATCAAGATTAAAATGTCGAGCTCTTAACACAAATTGTCAAGATAACCCAGTGTCTCAGCGACTATCCATTAAAATATTTGTTATAGCTTTGATTAATTTGTTTGAACATAAGCGGCGATGGACATTGTAATGGAGGAGAAATCTAGGTCAAATCTAATATTAGTATCATCTATTTCAAGTGAAATTTCATCCAACGCTCTTCTCGTGGGGCTTAAATAATATTACTAAGGTCTGTAAAGAAAGATTTTGGTACATTTTCACGAGAATCTTAACTGATGCTATGTAATTTAAATACGAAAGTTTGTTTGTTTGTTATTCTTTCAGGTTAAACTGCTGAACTGATTTTGATAAACTTTTGTATAGAGTTTGACCTCCAAGCGTGAAAACGCCATCTTCGCGGGCGAAACCGCGGCAAGCATAGGTTGTCGTAAAAATATAATAGATTTTAAAATGTCTCTCATCTATTCATTAAAAAATTATACGACAATCTAATATATTGGTGCAACTCTAATGGTGTACAATAAAGAAAATTCTATTATATTTTACAAAGAAAACAAAAATGTTTAACGACCAAATAATCACGAAATAATAATAGACCCAAAACAGGCCTAAACTACTCTGAATAGATACGCAATGAAAACACCTCACCGCCTGACAGTGAAATTGGCGGGAAAACTGACAGCGTTGACATCTGTCAGTTAGTGAGCGTTTATGAGGGGAGCTATTACTCGACGGCATGTTTAATTGTTATTTTGTCCGATTGTTCGTGACGTGTTTCATTAGTGTTTGCGAAGCTAGATTTGATGTTGATTTTAGTAATGTTGAAATAGGAATGTGAATTTATTTTGATAGTTTGGATAACGTTGCTTAAAGTTAGTTAGAAATATTATCGTTTTTTAATATATCTACATATCTAATACCTACTTGTGAATGGTTCAGTAGTGATTGAGTGGACGGTATTAAGCAATTACTGTAGCAGGTTCCATTTCCATACATGACCACTAATCATTATAGTGTGATGAAAATTGATTAATTGATTTTCATACAAAATATAAAGGATTTTATTCAGAATCCTAACGATATAATCAAATTACTGAATCGTTTGATCCATAAATGAAACCTTAAAAAAACACGAATGAACGAACTTTTTAAACATTCCCACCGAAAAACATTTGCCTCAAAAAATATACGGAAATCGTATTTACACCAATTTATCACAAAAAAACCTGCTGTAATATTCATTAGAATTGGCAACACAAACTGCGCCGCCAACTGTACACCGGCGCTCTCATTTATATTCTCAAGTTGAACAGTAAATCACTCAAGTTCCGATATTCGTATAAGTTTTGGAAATATTTCGAGTTTACGATAAAATTTCAACTTTTGTCAAGTTTCGAAGTGAGTTATAGTGGTTGGATGCACGTCGAAAACAGGAGCAATATGTTGCAATTGGACTTGAATTTTATTACTCCTATCGTAGAGTTTATTATTCTCTGACTGTAGTTTTACTTTCGTAGTGCCTGAAGTAAAATAAAATGTTTGTGAAATCGATTCGAAAATGCATGATACAGTTTTTTCGATTACGTACTTTCAGTGAAATGCTTTTTCGAAGATGTGTAAAGTGAATTTGAAATAGGGAATAATGCTTTCGTTTGCAAGAATAGGTATTGGTTTCGACGGAATACGGTGAGGTACTAATATGAAGCGATTGAATGAAATTTCTTTTTGAGTTTTGTTTTAGAGACAGTTAGTTGAGCATTGGTCGAGTAATCTTTACATTAATTTGATATCTTATTATTCTCATTTATGTATAACGCATTCATGCGGAACTATTACTTATAAATTAAATCTAATTAATTATTATAATTTCGATATTTTATGAAAGGTTTCGTAATCCATCGCCATTACTAAAATCATTAGGTAAATGTCTGTTGAGAATGGATACCTTTTGGCACATCACATAAACCTAATTTGTTAAAATATAATTTAGCTGTAGTATTACAGAAATAAGATTTTTCTTATTAGCAATATTGTCATTCATTGCCATTCAATTGCCATTCATTGCCAATCATTGCCATTCCCACCAAAATATCTTTCTTGAGCCATTGAGTCTTTGGTCACGATTATTATATTCCATTATATTCTATTTGAAGATTTGAAGTATATTATAAAAAGTATTTAAAAGATCTCTTTTCAAAGAACAAAACACACCGATTAAACCATAAGCCATACATTAATTTCACCATCTTCCCCACTTAGGGTTCTCCATAAATTGAGCACGCGCCATGTGGCCCAAACGTTCTTCCTAATTAGGGATAACCGTTGACTTTGGGACAAACTTCTGTTTAACTCGAGTATGTGTGTCCATTTGATGACATTACAAAAGATATTGCTTTTTGGTTTGACAATCTTTTTTTGAAGTGTTGTTATCGCTTACTTTATCATTTAAGATGATGACATTTTGATAAAAATACAGACACAATAATGATTATTTTTTCATAATATTTCAAGTTTCGTTGTACAGAATTGTGTGAGATTTAATGCTATAGAATATAATATATCTTTGAGCGTAATGCGAGCAGGCATAAAAACCGTAAAGTGCGTAAACCGTGCCGTAAGTCACATAACAAAAAAGTAAAGCAAAAAAAACCACCCAATATGAATGTGGAGAAATTGATGCGTAATCTCCAAATAAGCAATTATGATTCAATCGTCCTTAACATAATACTCTTAAATATTAAAATATTGAATGACGTAACACCTCAATTCAAGGTAATACTGATTAAACCTAATAAAGGATCTATAGATTATGTCAGAGTAAAGGTTAATGACGATGCCTAATGATTATGTCTCAGCTTTTAGGAAACAGAATGGTTATCGACAGCAGATAGCATTAAAGGCCTCTTTGAGGAAGAGATTACGTTTATGAAGCCGACAAGGATTTTTTTGGAAGTATACTGAATAAAAGATTTTCGGGGGCGATAATATTTATGAACAAATTGTGAACTTTGTGTAATTACAGACTGCTCGTTAGCTTTTGATTGACTGATTTTTAAGGATTCATATTACAAAAATATTGTGTATTATTTATCTAATAAAACACCTGTATAAAAAATGTAAACATTTTTGTATTTACTACATAACACCATACTCCATTTTAATTAATTAAATTTAACAATATGCGAAGCAAAGCACGCGTTTAAAATTGCCGATTTAATAGAGAAATGCTTATAATTAAATAAATATCGATCAAACTCTGAGAAAAGCCATATGAAAGGCTAGTAAATAAAATGGACGTCTCAACTAGCTTCAAAGGCTTTCAACAAAGACCTGAACAGCGATAAAATACTGATTAAATTGTCATACAAAACTTGTAATAGGAGGCTGTTAGTAACGTGTTCCTCAAGGTAGTTTACTGGGACCCTTACAAGAAATAACTTGGGATATTGGAAACTTGTATGTACGTAAGCACGAGTAAACTTTGATTGCGAGTTAGGTCCGTAATATAAATTTAGTGTTTGTGTATCCGGCTGGTCGTTATGGTCATTTGGTTAAAGTAAAAAAAAATTTGCAAAAGAGCACTTTTTAAACGTCAAAAATTCTGACTGTTTGGCTCGAAGCAGTCATGTCTTAAATTACATTTTTCTATAAAATATTATACTACTAGATGAAAACCCGGCTCCGCTCGGTCATGATTGATACACATCTAGGTACACAATGTAGGTAAATATTTCTGTAGTCATCGGTTCTCAAGGAATATTAAAGGTAAGCAAGCCATAGATTCGTATAGCTTCGTTCATTGTGTTTAATATTGTATAGTAAATAAAAACTGCAATAGTTTTCACACAATTAATTTTTATTTTTTACACACAAATAATATTAATATTTTCGCGAAACGTAAACGACTGAAGAAAAGTTTTAAGTTTTTTTATGATTCACTCAATGTTTCCGGCAAGACGTTTCGTTTTACACAGTCAAATGAGTCACAGTTCTTTGTGATGGATACTTCTTTGGCGCGACGCACGCGACGTGTTGATTGGCGAGGCGTATATAAGAGCTTATAATTATGCAACGGAACGTGAAAAAAGCGAAATAAATACCTATTCTTTAACTATTATTTCAAACGCGTTCCGAAACGATTCTGGTCCCAACTATCATGCAACTGTCATACGCCTTGTCAGCACTGTAATCACTTCAAGGAGGTTGTATGATTAATAAACTCCTTGAATCACTTTGAGCAGAATTATCTGTTACGGAACGCGGCCTTATTAACTACCCAAGATGGCGACTGCGGTTTGTTTGTCAGTGCCATTAATTAATTTATTAATTTATTGAAATTCTCCATAATCCGAATTTTGCGGATATATGTTGTCGACTCGAAATCAATATTTTTTTATGTTTTGTTATTCATATAAGGTTTCGATCGAGTCTACCGTAGCCCTGAACGAAATTATTAATATAGATAGGCATTCAATAAAATAAAAAAAACCCCTACAAATAAACATAATAACGCAAACTTACTAAATAAAACAACCAACAGGAAAAAAAGCAAAATAAAATACAAGACTCGCACTTGACCGTTATTATCCTATCTTATAGGGATTAGCGCGCCTTACACAAAGTTGCGAAGGCTCAGAGTTAACAAGAACAATATTGTGGAGTCCTGATTATATTATGTTAACTCCCAATAAGGTAGAGACCAATATTATTGAAATAATAATAAAGCCTCAGGAAATAGCAATGGAATAAATATTTGTTGATAGTAACTTCGTAGATGGGTTGTGGATGGAAGATAGACAATCGGTCTCCATTAAATACTGGTCTTCAGATGAATCAGTTGGGACTGGAATCTGACCTCAATGTGGTTTGGAATAGGCTCGACAGACGAAGTTTGTAATTTTTTTTATTACAGTGAAGTTATTGAAGTTAAAAATTGTTGAGACAGAATTTCTGTTAATGTTTTTGGATGAAGCTAGAATAAATATGGCAATCTAGTTTTTTTAGCTGATTGATATGAATTTAATAATTATGATTATATCAGTTTTTTTCCCTTTTCAAACCATGTTTGGGTCCTTCTATAGTAAGGGCCTGACTGTTAAATCAATACCAGTAATTTACATAGAACAAGAGCAAATTATCATACTAAAAAATCTCAAAAAAGATGATAATATACAATGGTGCAGGTCAAAAATATCAAAATCCCATCGAGAAAACTTAAAAAAAAATCAAGAACATTATTATCCCATATCATAGCACCATTTAATAATGTGCTAACTTGTCAGCTCATGACATGGGTCGCTGAAAAACGATAATTAAGTTTTTTAAGCGCTTCATTTGAATTAGCTGGATCCGCTGGATTTTCATTAACTCGTGTCATTGTTAGGTTAATTAACTCTGAGTGTGGATGGTTTATGGTGTTTATATTTTGGTTTGTTTGATGATAAGTTAAATACAGAGTCTAAACAGATAGGCCTATTCATGAGTTGTCTTCTAAGGCACTCGTAATTATTTAGTTCGAGGATAGCAGCTAAAACTACCCATATTGAAATTTCCAATAGAATTCTGCTTACGTAACTCCTGACTAACTATTTTCGCAAGTATATGTCAACTATTGCGTCTAGTAAATATTTTGTCTAGATTTTCAGACAGCTTGATTCATTCCTAAAAAATGTAAAAAATAAAATGGTAAAATAAAATCTGGTGTTTGTTAAGACTAGCATTGTGAACATGAGCAGGTTTACAAACCGCTGAATTTTTAACGTGGTTTAGAAGAAAAAATGTAGTCGTTAAATAACCAGGATCATGTATACATGAATAGACAGACAAATACTTAATTAATTCTGGCAATATTGGGTGTGGCATGGTCGACGAAGTTATAGCAATAACGGCCAGCGCTGACCGAGTTGCGTCTTCGGAGTGAGAGGCTTATGTCGGGCCAGAAGAAACACGGACTTAAGATTCTTTGAATAAATAGTAAATACTTAAGCTTTGAGAGGCTCTTGGCTAAGTTTAAGCCGTACAGTTTGTTCGATAATAAAAGTTAAGCTGCTCTCGCTGCAGTTGGTCCATGGATGGGTGACCATTTGTAAACATATCGAGATACCTCCGTGCCTCGGAAAGCATGTTAAGCCGTTGGTCCCAACTGTCATACAGTGATCTTTGATTGTTGTTAAGTCATTACAATTCTGACACCCAGTCTCACTATCATAATTATGGAATACTGTATTACCTAGCAATGGGTTGTGGAGGTCAGATAGACAGTCGCTCCATGTAAAATACAGTATTCAGCTAAATCCAGTAAGACGGGAAGCCGACCCCAACATAGCTTGGGAAAAGGCCTAGCCTTAAAGAAGAAAAAGTAAATTCTTGAGCTGTCAGTTCTAAAAATCATTTTTTTTATTAAACAGTAAGCCTAATTTATTGTACTGTGAAATAATATGCGTGTTTTTTAAGATTTTGTTTACTGTGTAAACAATGGGCCATGAACCATTTTTCGAAATCGTAAACTTTTAGGAACCAGCCCCCTTAGAAAAAGTAGATAAAATTTCTAAAAGCGTTAACGATCATAGAAATCGCTTAAATGACATTAAATGTATGGAAATGACATTTCTCTTTGATAAGTCACGTGACTTCGACTTGTCACTTTTATACATTTTTGAGCAATTCGATCAGCGATAAGAATTGTAGAAATGTAATTTGTCTAACGGGGCAGGACTTGATGAGTTGACAGAATAGAATGAGATATACTGAAATACAAATTGTATTTTGTAATTTTGAAGAAAATAATAAAAACAATATTTTTCTTTTAAAATCCCAAAATTTAGTTTTTCGCTAAATTAGGATCCACACATGAACTTCTGTTTTCATTAAGTGGACTCTGGTCTCCCCTGAATTATTGTGTGTGAGTTTGCAACTGAAAACTATTATGGAAATCATGGACGGATCGTGTTCGTAGATTAACACTGGTCCTATTCCCTTTGATAGAAGTTAGTCTTCAGTTTGGAATAGACACTTCGGGATAATAGAATAATGTTGATATTATAAGTTTTCTTTGATGACACAAGGTTGCAGGTTCGGACCCACTACATGCAAGTACCAATATACCAACGACGTTAGTGACCCTGACTGCTAAGCCGGAGGTCGTAGGTTTGATACCCACTCAGGACAAATCAAAATGGAATCTGAAATTGCCAACCAATTGATCAATACTCGTTACTTCTCATCTTCTCGACATTTAGCCGGTATTACTGGCAACCGCCACATGGCTTCATAAAGAAGGTATAGTCAACAATGAAATTTCTTTTTGGTTTGGTTGTTTGTGGTTGGATCTGTTTCTTATTAAGTATTCGTTTGCAGGTTTGAAAGTTTTCAGAATATTCCTCAACAACTTATACCCTTTTGAAAATGCTCTAATGATGCCAATATGTTTATCAACACTCACAGATGCAATCCTACCCATTATTTGAGTGTACCACATTGAACTCTTAAATTGTTTAAAAACTTATACAAATTTTTTGAGATATATTATACTGGGTTACCTAAACTAAAGTCCAACTTTATGCTCACTGGGTTAAAAAGGAATAATAAAACAGAAGAAGAAAAACTCGAACTCAATGTATGTCAGATTAATTAAAACGGGTTAAATGAGGCGTTTTCGTGTACAATGAATGTTGCCATTACGTATCTTCTTACAACGATAGCCGTGTTCGTGGGTACAGCGTGGTTGGAAGTGGGGCATGAGGCTAGGTCGCACTGTTAGCGGGAATTATCTGCTTATATGGTGAGTTACATAGTGCTAGAACATATGGATGGATTAGGTATTCAATCGACTTTAAATAAATTCAATAAAAAATAAACTTTTAACTAATATTTTTAATAGTTCTTGTTTATTTTTGTCTTTTAATTTATTATTATTTTACTTGTATCTTGCTTCGTCATCAAATGAACAAAATATTTCCGGTGTGTCCATAATTACATCTGCTAAGCTACTTATTACCTGCTAGGTATTTTTTTTTCTTTTTTTTCTCTTTTATCGGCCTGTATGCTGGTCTAATTACCACACTTATGTGAATCGCTTATCGTTAACTCTAGAACCTGTCCCAAATGGGCACATCACAATGAGCTGCCGGCTTAGTGCCAAACGCACGGTTTGTGCCTGAATAAATTTGTATTCTGTGCCTTGTACGTAAACTTCGTTGTGGTATAGCCTATGTATCGCCTACTTTAATAGCTTCTGAAGGTTTCCAATAACCACAAACTAATAACAGTCTATTGTAAACACCTGTTCTCAAGCAGAGGCCACTAATCACCACGCTTACGAACAGGTTGGAGAAAACAAAACTTGTTTATCTTTATTAATTTATAAATAAAAGTAAATCTTCGTAACCCAATACTTATAAGAGGCATATATAATCAAATCTTAAAAAACATGCTCATGGCATAATACTGAAACGTCAATCAGTTTGAAGCCACCGTTAAGCCTCATGCTGTCTCTGTGACATTAACATGTAAAGTAGCGACAGATTGACATTCGAGAACGTGTTAAAGATCATTTGCGCAAGTAGTAGTAGTAGTAGTATTCGGGGTCAGTTTTTCAATAATTGTTAGTTGTTCTTACTCTGCCGAGCGATTCCGAAAATGACCAAACTCACCTCACCTCTCACACTCACTTCACTGCTTACATCACTTGTACTTTTCACCGTTTTCTGAAACTGCACTCAAGTTCAAGTGATGTCGAAATCTCAGGTGAAAAGTTTAGAGGTGGGCTTAGATGGGTCTAGCTTTAGTAACATCAAATAAACCTTAATTTCGGAATACGAAATCTAGTTTTCACCGACGAATTCGCCGTGACTTTGTCTAATGTATTTTCGGAATCGACGGGCTGAACGGAAAAGTGCATTCGTTTTTAAGTTGAACAATATTAAAGGCCCTTTTTATTTAATAATTTAAGTACTAGTTGCGCTCAGCGGTGTCACCCGCAGTTACCAGATAAGTTTACTTATTTCGGCAAAACAAAAGTAGCCTATGTGTTAATCTAGACTAATTTCATGAAATTCGGTGAAGCAATTTGAGCGTGAAAAGGTAACAAACATAAACACTCAAAAACTTTCATTTATAATATTAGTGTGATACAACAAAATAACACGGCTAAAGTCGAAGGAGTATTTATTCAGTCAGCTAGTTATTTGAATATATCTTATATTGTTCCTAGCTTTGTTTAAATGTAGACCTTGACAATATGATTTTATTTTTATTTTTTTTGTTTTTAAATAAATAAATATCTTGGGACAGCTCACACATGGCCATCTGATCCCAAACTAGGTAGAGCCTGTACTATGGTAACAAGACAACTAATAAACATACTTATATATTTCTAAATATATACATATTATAGATAAATAACACCCAGACACAGAACAAATGATCGTGCTCATCACACAAAGATTTGTCCTGGGTGGGAATCGAACCCACGACCTCCGGCTTAGCAGTCAGGGTCACTAACCACTAGACCAACAGGCCTGTCAAATTATACCTTAAGATATTAAGGGATTCAACGTAATTTATACCTTTACCTATTACTACCATTTTAGGGATCTACTCAGCTTAATGCAAGGGTAACAGCCAAACAGGCATCGTGCCAACCCGTGGTCAGACCAGGACTAATGATCTGGACCTAGCTAAGCTTACCCTGATGGCCTTATAAAGAGTCCATAAATAAGCCTCCCAACAAAACACTTACGGACTTAAAACTATGAGTCTTTTTGGCACATCCTCGCAACTTCAGTTAAAAAAGACTGTACAACAATTGTTTTTAAATATAATTCATTAGATTTCATCACGAACGTAAACAAGTATATTAAGTAAATTAGTTCACAAATAGCGTTAGTTTATAAATAAAAGAAGAGAAGACATGTTAAATATAAAAAAAAACAGTGAAAACTTGTGGAGAATAGATAAAGATACATTTATTTGTATGAAACAAGTGTTACATTTTAAAAAGTGGTGTTACAATTTATACCTTGTGGTCTCAACATGTCCTGCCGTATCAGGCGTACAAATTACTTAAAATAACATAGTCTTTAAAATATTATATTCAATAGGTAAATAAAATCGCCAATAAAGTGAACAAAACGTTATTTATGAGATTCAGTTCCCTAATCTTTCTTAAGTGGAAACAATATAATTCAGTGTACCGTGAGATACGCCCTGATGAAAAACCAATAATATAATAATAATAATATAAGTTAACTAGCTGTTTCCCGCGACTCCACCCGCGGTACCTAATTTTTTAGTAAAAAATATAGCCTATGTTACTCAAGGTATGTAGCTTTATAATGGTGTAAGAATTTTAGAAATGGGCACAGTAGTTTTTGAGTTTTTTCAGATCAAACATACACACAAAAATATAAAAATACACATCTTTTCTCTTTATAATATTAGCGTAGATAATACACCAACTAACGAGTATGTTTGCAACTTCTAATGTCTTGCCATGATTGTAATCGATCAACTACAATCTTCTATGAGAATTTCAAATTTTAGAGATAAAATTTTCAGTTTTATTATTTAAGTATAAAAAAAAACACCTCATACCTTTTTTACTTCTGAAATTTGTATAACCTCTACGAACAAGTCTACTCTATAACCCGTCTTCGTTCATACAAAAAAACAAATACAAACAAAGTAAATATGAGTAAAGTTCTCTTGAGCAAATACTGAGAGAGCTCTCGTGCTCCGGAGGGCGCGCGAGTGCCCTTCAGACCCATACATTCATAATTACAAAGTATTTTCTAATGGGAAATGTTTTTCTTTCCAGATATGTTAAATGAGGGGGTGGGTGGGTTTTTGGTTCGTTGTATGCAGTTAAGTTTAACGTTTTAACGAAGTTAAAGAAATTCTTGAATGTAAAATATCATTTTACTGTGTTTATAATCCCAACAACGAACTGTGATTTTATCACTTCACTCAAAGTTCTTTAGTCGATATAAAGCTATGAAATTTTTCTGCGTACCCTTTTAAAATCTTTTTTTTTATTCTAGTAAACTTAAAAAAGTCGATTTAGAAATGTTAACTTTAAAACTAAAAGACTACGACGCGCGGTTTTAACGAGTCATTCCTATGGAGAAAATTCGCCAAGAAACTTTTCAGGTTACTCTTTCCGAAAAAAAAGAACATCTGCCCGTCAAACCCATAGTGATATACAACACGGTCAACTTCGTGGTAATGGTAGAGTATTCTCATAAATAAATGAAATAAAATGTATTTCAGCCGTGAAACTAGAGTAATTATAATCGAAGCAAGTATAATAACTATCCTGCCCGCTTCGACAAGATACACTTCTACAAGCGTCAACTATAATAGAAATCGCTTAAATGACATTAAATGACATTTCTCTTCGATAAGTCACGTGACTTAGACTTGTCACTTTCATACATTTGAGCGATTTGATCAGCGATAACGATTGTAGAAATGTACCTTGTCTAAGGGGCTGGTGGTAATATATTCTTTCTTCGAGTTCAAGCTGACGTCACAACGATTTTTATAAAAATTAAAAAAGTTACAGTCCTGTAGACTTTCGTATTTGTAATACCTATTTAGATGGATACAGTCATGTATTCAAAGTTTTTATATGCACTTTATTTTGACGTAATTTACGTACTCTTTAAAAGTAAAACTCGGTCCCAATACATATTCCTGAAAACTGTTCTGAAATTCAATAATGTGAAGCGTAGAGTCGTTCACGTCACATCCGGTTGTGACGTCACGGAATGTTTAGGATGTACAGAAATATTTTTAAAATGATGTAAAGGGAATATGTTTGAAGATATCTTGTCGTTGTAAAGTTATTTTCAAGAATATTTATGTATGGTTTTTACGACTTTATTATTTAAGCAGTCGTCCCCAAAAATACTGTGATGTTTAGGAAATTGTATGATTTCAATATAAGCGTTTATTTAATTGCTATAAAATGATCGCTTATCATATTAGTTAAAATTTTCAAAACTAAATAAAGACATTTCTAGAAATCTGATAGCGTGGGTCGCACATTACTAGTATTTCTGTTGAACCCCCGTGGTAAGCTAGAAGCTTGTGTTACGAGTGGATTCAAACGTCGGTAGTGCAGTGGGTAGACAATGGGTAGGCACAAGTTCGAAGCCTATTCCATTAGGCTACGCCAAAAGGCAAAGTAGAGTATCTCAATTAAAAAAAAAATTGATGACCCATCCAAAAACTAACCTCACAGAGAGAAGCTTAACTTTAACTCTACCTACAAACATTAACATTTCGAGTATTTAAAGCTACACATTCGTAACCAAATTAGAAATTTGTTTATACTCTGTTATCAAACGTACTGGTCCGTCCAGTAACAAATTGCAAGTATTTATTGCGTATACAGGGTGTGGCTGGCGCGGCGCGATAGTATCGCATTTGAATACATGGTGCTCTGTTTTGTGCTAGATACGAGTTGTATTAGATAATCCGGTATAATGTTTTTAATACGTTTATGTGATTGGAGTTTCAATTGTTCAAATTCAACGCTAGAATTTTCTCCTGATCATTTAATTAAACGTTTGAAATGTGATATTTTTGTTGTTTGCACATCACTAGTATTCTTGTTAACCCCTCGTGCTAAGCTAAACGTTTGTGTTACGAGTGGGTTTACGTCGGTAGTTCAATGGGTGGGATTCGAACCCGCAATCACATGCTCGCGAGTCCGAAACCCTGGCCATTTGGCTACCGCCGCTTACATATATCTAATAATATTATAAGTTTTATGTATATAATATTTTTTTTAATAAATTAATTTTGATCAATGTGTTGTATGTATGAGAATTTCTTTCAAATCTTTATGATGAAATAATTCCTAACTTAAACACATAAAAGAATATTATTTTAATATAAACAGCAATAAAACATCCGTTTACCACTTCGAAGCTATTCAACAATAAACATTTGAAAACAGTATATTTTGCCCAGCGGTGGGCAAAAATACAAACATACTTCACTCGGAACAAATAACTTGGAAACCTCAGGATCGCAAACACATTAGTGCTGGGCTCTGTGTATCGATAACTCAGAGTATCGAGTTGGCCTATCGCCACGTCTTGCTCTCTGCTAATGCGGTGGGCGGAGCGGGTTATCGATATTCTGTAATTTATCGAGGTTTGAGAAAATTTGTGTTGGGTTTTGGAATTTATTTTGTGGTTATCTGAAAATGGTGGTTTTGAACATCGATAACGTTTCTTACACATTAAATTAAAGTAATTTTGTTTTTTTATGTCGACAAGGTTAGGGGCAAAAAGAGTGTATCATTCTTTTTTGTATCAAGAAAATATATTGGATTTTAGATGTTTGTGATGTTTGAGGTTTGTTCGAAAAATGTATGACACACACGACATGATTTTTTCTCAAAGTTTTGGTTTTTGTCGATGTTTAAAAGAACATTTGGTGAATATTCAATTTACTCAGTCTAGCGTTGAAACGTAAGTATTTTAAATCCTCAATACGCAACATAAAACAAAAGAAAAAATAAAACAAAAACGTTCCACAAGATTTATCGACATTGCCCGTCCCATCCGTACAGTTTGGCACAAAAGCGCGCTGTCAGTGGCAAGCCGACAATGCATCGTATTTCGCCATTGGCAAATCTAAACAGTAATATATATCTTGAATTTTTACCAAGAAAACAGAGCTCTAGAAACAATAATTCAGCAAATGCTGCGAATTTAAAGACAGATTTTAACATTTCGAATATAAAAACAATTGAATCGCATTCAGGAAAATTTTCGATGTTTTCTACCGCTTACCTTTTTCTCAAAAAATGCTGGAATCGGCTTTCAGTCTGTTTAAAATATTTTACATGAATCAACTTCCTATCTGACCTCAAACTATTTTACTATGTAACAGTGTAAAAAAATCAAAATATTTCTATTTCTAGTAAACCTAAAATAGGTGCTTTAGAAACGTTAACTTTAAAAACTAAATGACTCTCGGTGCGCGGTTCCAAAATATTATACAATTATAAGTATATTTTAAACATTATTTTAAATTAAACAAGACATAATTATGTATATATTTGTAATGTGCTTGCCAAGACCTTTCTTTTGATACCAAACTCGTGGTGATTATCACAGTTAATTTTATTTCCAGGTTATATAGAATGTTTAAATAACGTCATAAAAGATTTCCCGGAAGAAATCCCGGGTTCAGTAGTTTAGGCGCTACAGTGGATACAAACATATCCTTTCTTTTGGCTTCGGCGTAGTCGGGTAAAAAAAATAAGAACTAACTTTAAAATAACTTCTACAATAGAAGCTACAAATAATTTCCAACTACTGAGTTTACAAAAAAATTACTAAGGGGCCACTTCCACAGTTGCATGAATAACTAAGCTCCTTTGAAATAGATTTCCCGATATCAAGTTTAAAAAAAACAAATCTCGAAGTCAAATGGTCGATTTAAACTGTAAAATGTAAATAGGAGAATTGAACTTAACGCGCGAATCGAGATTGGCTTCAAAGGCTGTTTTAAACTCTAGTTTCTCTCTTATGGTGGAAAATTGACAGGTGAACCTTATGCAAAAAAAGCGAAACAAGCATATTTTTTATCACGAAATCCCTCATTGATCTCGTTTATAGGCGATCTTGTGAAACCCGCCTTTGTCTATATAACACATACTTTTAACTATATTGGTACCAAACAGATTTTTCAACTTAAATGAATGTAGGTATCGAAGCGCGTCGTTTGAAATAATTCCATAATGTTCATGAACAATTTTTCCTTTCAAAGATTTTAATAAAACTTTTCAAAGCTCTTAATGGCTTTTTACGTTTGATTTTGTTAAGGTTTCGATTGAAATTGAAGGGATTTTATTTTATTTTCATAAATTTCTTCGAAAAGTGAATTAGTTAGGATTTGTTTCAAACTTATACAGATAAACATAAAAAACACATTTGAATTACTTTTCCTTGAGTTTTATTTAAAAATGACGAAGTTTGAAACGAGTGAGTGACATACCCGAAGTATGAAGTCATCTTTAATCAGTATCTATGCAGATTAACTAGCTTATTTTTAGCATTACTGAACAAAATCGAATCGCCAAGATTTCCACCATCAAAGTTCCATAATGCTCTGTTCCTAGTTGGTCACCCATCCATTTCGCAACTTTACTAAAAGTTACTTAATCTTCCTGATCGATCGATCTGAAAATTATAACTTCTTTACACTAGGTACATGTAATACATTTCACGTGTCGCAACGTTTATTACCAAAATCCTCCAAAACGGCTAGACCAATTTGTATGAAATTTAGTGTGCTATCATTTAGGGGTGTAAAAAGCAACATCTGTTGTTACACCCCTAAATGATAGGAGTGGCCCTTTCCAGATTCCTTAATATGGCAGACTTTTCCCGGGTCGGCTGGAACGCTATAAAAACCTGTCGAAGCATAACTGAAATGAGTCGAACTCGGTCTATTTATTCGTTTTAATGATGTCTAACTATTACTACTCGTTATGACGTCGTTAAGTCATCTCGTTATTTATGAAATACTTTCGATCGCAGATCATTACAGGTCGGTAGTTTAGACGCCACGGGACGGGGACGACACGATATTTCAATAGAAAATACTGCAGCTATGCAAGTAAAATATTTTCCAGCAAATACGTAGTTTAAGAACTTTAGTTTTGCGTCTAACAGTCATTTAGGTTAGATAATCTTTTAGAACTCATTATAAGTGAGTAAAGTTAGTGAGGTTCTGGGCATTTTGCGTAATAATTAATTCATAATGTATACTATGTAAACGTGTAAAACATTGATAACTACTTCGTAACATAGAAATCATCTTAAAGCAAATACTCTGCAAATTAAAAACATGATGTTTGAGATGACTCAAAATAATTTCTTATAATAATCATGGCTTCTTTATATGGACTAACTCTGTCGAAGACGCCTCAATAACTATGTAAAATTCATGCGGAACAACTAGTTGTAATATAGTATATAATATATATATATAATAATAATAGAAAAGTGGTACTTGTCGATACGGCAGGTATTATGACGAGGTTACTCTCTGGAGCCCTAATCACCTGCAGTCTGGACTCTGTTCCGGATGCCGGTTGAAGACTATATTTATTTTTTTAAATGTATATATTTCTTATTTAGTACCTACATGTTTAAAAAAATGGTCATTCCTTATATATATGGGAAGAGGCCTGTGCCCTGCAGTGGAGCATTTATAGGCCGGCATCATTATTATTATGTTAAAAAATATAAGTATTTAAAGTAAACGAAACAGAAACATGAACCAAACATGAAATATCTATATAAATAAAAAGACAAGGCCTGACTGACTGACTGACTGACTGACTCATCAACGCCCAGCCCAAACCCTTGAACCTAGAAAGCTGAAATTTTGCACAGAGGTTTCCTTTATAATGTAGACAAGGAATAAGGAAGGATTTTTTGAAATTCAACCCCTAAGGGTGTTAAATAGGGGATGAAAGTTTGTATGGAAAATCGTCATTTTTGAAGTTTAAACCATGAAACTTGGTGGTTACCATTCTGGTAAAAAAAAAAAATCGACGTGTTTCAGTATTTTTCGAATATCAATCCCTAAGGGACTTAAATAGGGGATGAAAGTTTGTATGGAAAATCGTCATTTTTGTAGTTTAAACCATAAAAATTGGTAGATAACATTTTAGTAAAAAATTAAAATCAACGTGTTTCAGTATTTTTCGAAAATCAATCCCTAAGGGACTTAAATAGGGGATGAAAGTTTGTATGGAAAATCGTCATTTTTGTAGTTTAAACCATAAAAATTGGTAGATAACAATTTAGTAAAAAATTAAAAACGACGTGTTTCATTATTATTTTTTCGAAAATCGACCCCTAAGGGACTTAAATAGAGGATGAAAGTTTGTATGGAAAATCGTCATTTTTGTAGTTTAAACCATAAAAATTTAAAAACCACGTGTTTCAGTATTTTTCGAAATTCAACCCCTAAAGGAGTTAAAAGGGGTTGAAAGTTTGTATGGGAAGTTTGGTATTTTCAAAGATAGGCACATGAAATTTCGTAAACGGGTTTCTCGATAGAAATAAATGAAGACGTATTTCAGCGATTTTGAAAATCTACCCCTAAGAGGGTAAAATAGGGGATGGAAGTTTGTAGGTATATGAATTGTGTAGTTTTCATAGATAGGCACATTAAATTTCATAGGATTATGAGTTAAAAATAAATAAGACGTATTCCCGAGATTTTAGAAATCTACCCTCAAAGGGGGTGCAATAGTGGTTGGAAGTTTTTTTAGGAAGTTCGTCATTTTCAAAGAGAGAGATAAGATTTGGTTTCATGAGATTTGGTATACGGGTTTTTGGTTAGAAATAAATGAAAACATATTTTAGCGATTTTAGAAATCTACGCCTTAAGATGGTTAAATAGGGGTTGCAAGGTATTATATTGTGGACTTTATTTTTAAAGATAAGGCCATGCCTTTCATAATTATACGGGTTTCTGGATCGATACAAATAAATGACCATCTAAAACATATCTTTACGATGACATCCGTGTTCGAGTGGCGTCCACAACGGTTTTCAAGGTGTCGCCAGCTCTGAGGTCCCGGGTTCGATCCCCGGACGGGTCGATGTAGAAAATCACTTTTCTACATTATGTCGAGTCTGGGTGTTAGTGGTACTTTCGTTGTTTCTGATTCCATAACACAAGAGCTTTAGCTACTTTCTTTGAATTCGGAGCAATGTATATGATTCTTCTTCATCTTTTCGTGTCAATGATTTTCAAGTTTCGTCTGACCAAAAAGCTGCCACCATTTTAAAAGTTTATCCAAACTCAATGTATGTGATGTTTTCCACATTATCTTATTATTATCTTAACGCCATAACCTTTTATGAAAAATATAATTGCTCCTTACTTTGAAAATCACAGAATACATCTATCTATCCTTTACTACTTACTACTCTTAACTTTAGGCGCGTGCGAAGCCGCGAGCAACAGCTAGTATAATAATAAAATCAAAATCGCATCTTATAAAAACGACTCAAAGCTACGATATAATTATGTATCAGCATTTCTATCCGTCCCTATTTGCTAGACCAACGACCAACCATTTACTGAATGAAAAATCTCTCTCTAAAGAAAATATCCGAGGTTTTGGATTCGGTAAGTAACTAAAAACGTTTTAAGTAAAATTCATTCCTGGATTTGTTTTGGCTTTCTTGTAAAGAAAATAATATGGTTTTAATGGGAGCTACTACTGGTCCAAATTTTGCTAAGGCCGCTTGAGTTACATCAGGTGTATCTGCATTCTCCAACAATGATAGACCAGCTAGTTACCAATGGTTTAAACCACCGAGAATGAGTACAAGAACTGATTAATAATTTGGTTCAGAAATGAGGCGAGCTTACTCACAGTAATAGGTGGAAAGGTGATACATAATTGAGGGCAAATAATAGTTTTTTCGTATTTGAGTCGTCTTTTCGGGATCTCAAACGCTAAACTTGAATCCAATGAAAAGACTAATAGAAAAGATAAAGAAAAAGTTGCGAATACTAAGTTGGGAGATGAATATTTCGAGTCACTATCATAAAACTAACTTTCTGGATCCAACAACCTTATGGGCGATTTGGAACTGCCCCAGGACTTCAGCAACCGTATACATAAAACACAATTGTTAGACTCCAGGACTTGAGCAGGACTATACAAAACACACAATTGCTCATTGTTATTATACAGTAGAAAAAATTTGCTCAAAATTTTAAGAGTATTTTCCGCAAATACGAAACAACAAATCGATATCCATATCAGAACACAAATCACCTAACAACAATACCTCGTAAAACTTACACTACACAATTAAAATGAGAGTGTCTGTCTCCATATTTTTGGCTTCCATCCAGGTTCCTCGGTGCAAAGCGGCTTCACTTCCAGCCAACAGATAATCACTGGAAGCCGTCTTGGCAGAAGTCGCAACTTTATCTTTTTGAAACTTTCAGTTTTTCTTTCGGAAATATGTTCCAAAATTTTGTTTTGGGATTCAATTTATCAAGTGTCGACGATGGAATACTGTTTCTTTTGTGTTTATTGATACATGTAAGTTTTGATTAATTAATAGTACCTACCTTTGCCTATTGCCCAGTGGTATTAAAAGTAAGCTAGGAAAAAAATATACGTAAAGATAGGCATAGGCATAAAATACAAAATAGCATAATTAGATTTAAATCCTTCCATATATCCTTTTTGTATAGTCTTCTGCTTAGCAATGCACTTGCTAATAATTTTTTGACAATAAGAATTTGAATACTAAAATTATGGTCAAGGTTTTTAAGAGCCTTTTTCTTTGCTGAGACTTTGACTTCTGTCCTGATTCAAATCCATTCAAATCACATAAACTGCCACCCACTCTTCAATCAAACAATACGTATAAGTTAATACCTTACTTATTTTCTAAATATTCTTTTAATTTACTGTCGGATATGTGGTTTTAGTAGCATTTTGGGGGCAAAACAAATGAGTTTAAATAGCACTTCACGACGAGACCATAAAGTTATTTTAATATAAATTCTTGTAGCCGCTTAACCATGAAATGTGGACTTGTTAAAACGTATAAACATTTCTATTCGAGTCTATTTAAAACTATGCGAAGATTCAACTTGGGCCTGAAATTTTCGCATTCCTAATTACAATTTTGGTGCATTTAAGCTGGTGTTTGCTTATTATAAACTTTGCTTTCATATGCTCTATATGCAGCCTTTTGTAAAGTTTCTTTGAACATGGTCGGGCATGTTATGTCTTCCTTTGAGCTTATTTCGGAATTTAGGTTAATTAAGATCTGGTATTGCGGCTTGATAACTCATGTTTTTGGTTCGAATTTCAGTTGGGTTTAGTTATATTCTGAATATATTAATCATGCTCTGCTTCGTTGGAATTGTGGAATATAACTCGCACATGCTCAGTGAATGAGAGGTATAAGCTGGTTGTTTGGGAGCTAGTTGCTTTATTTTGATTAGGTTCACATTTATAAAGCATCCATGCAGGTTGCACATCAGCACTTTCAATAAAAACAAATTATATTTGCACTTAACTTTAAAAATAAATTATCTAAAACTTTTGTATTTTCACCTTTCAATCATACATTGCCATTACCATTTTGTCAAACATGGCAAACGTAAAAAAACTTAGCACAGCCCTGATAGCGAAGGTACTTGGATTTTGAGCTTGATCTTAAGCAGTTAAAAAAACAATGCTCTTAAACTATTTATTTTCTATTTTTAAAAGAAATATCGGTATATTTTTAGGTTAATAAACGGCCATCTCTATTACTATTTGTCTTTAGAATAAACACAAATCAGTTAAAAGAAAAACAAAAGAATGCAAGAAAAACACCGTATATCGTATTACAAACATTTATTATTTGATTCTGAACTCAGTGATCAGAGAACAAACCCACTTGAACCTTATATATTTTTCTTACATTTCGTTTAATTTCATTCGGATTTAATTAAACGCAAACTTTCTAAATTCTTTGAAAGGAGTTTTCTATCAGAAAACGAAGTAAGAACGCGTGTTGCTTAATTAATTTCCTTTAAGCTTCCTTAAAATGCTCGTGCTTAGGATAGGAATGGCTCCAATTACGTATGGAGATGCTTTCTTTTGTTTTGGTTGAAAAGGACCCTGAGTGGTGTAGGTCAGTATTCTTAAGTTGGTATATATTAGTTTCTTTGAAATAAATGCTGAGGACATTAAGTATTTTGTCTATTTAAGACGTTATGTTTAAACGAAATAAGTTTTTTATTTCTTTCTCCAGGGAACATGTTTCCAGAAAATTATTTTGCTATACTTGATACTATCGTTCGGTTTGGTTTATTATCTTACGATACGAGTAATATGTTTCGACAATTTTGTTCAATAGCTTTCCTATATTGCTGCTCAATAATATTTTATCTATATTTCTAGAACTATACAATAGTATCTATTCAATCAGAGCAACATGACCGAATCAATCTTAGAGGTCGTCGCCAGCATAACAAGTATATGGAAACATCGGCTTGATGCAGCCGCAGACTTACTAAAAAAGAGTGTAATTAAAATAACTCAATGTCAATCATAATTCCAAAGAAGAATATTTTTATAGCTACCAAAATTTAAGAATATATCAGCCCACATAGTACCTTTAAATTTGGAGATTTAGAATCCGCAAACTTGCTCGCATGCAAATATCATTCTTAGAACTACATTCAACAGCGTTAATCCAAGAAAAAATATTAAGTTACGTGTACCAGTATTTATTCAACCTGCAACACTGTTTTTTCAGATTCCTTTTACCCTGCCCCTAATGCAGGGTAGGTGTTCAACTATTTTATATTTCGATGAACAAAGCAAGCTGTCGAAAGACCGTTGTAACGTTTTAGTTTTCCCAATGATATTTATTTTACAGGGAATTCCGTCGAAGTACGATTCAGCAGAATTCCCCTGGTTGGTTTGGCGTAGTTTAGCATTCAAATAATGTGGATTTAAATTCAATTGCTCAGGGTTTTTGGGTATAGTATGTAGGGATTTGATAGTATGTGGTTTTATCAGTATTGTGTTTTTATTGCAATTTACTGTTATGTATTCGAGCTTTATTTTATTAAACTTGTGTTAATAATAATAATGTGTAGAAAGACAGGTGGTTTTCCGATTTTGTTTATGTAACCAATCTACGTAACACATACCTATTCAATAGTCCAACTATTTTTTAATACCATAACTCACAACAGTTCTGCTGCTACTTCGGGCCGTTCATGCCTGTTCTTCTATAGAGCAAAGTGAATACCCCTGGTAGGTGCCCCATCCTATATTAGAGTAAAGTTCTCAACAAGGCCACTGCCTGTGGGACCTGTGTCTCCAAGTCTATTTGTAGCTAATTCTAACCTTAAAGTGATAAAGACATCATCAGATTTAAGGGCGGTTTCAAATTGATTGACGTTTCAGTATTCAGTTATAAAGGTTTCATTACCAACTAAATTACTGCCTCTTTGGTCTAGTGTTCGCACTGAGTTTCGAAATTCTTAGTACCGCTCAGGAAGTGTGGCGGTGTTTACACCCCACTACCTCGGAAAGCTGGTAAAGCCGTTGGTCCTGCGCCTGATCTCTCTCCGGTCGTGTCGGTCAACCATCCCATCGGACTATGAGAGTGAAGGAACAGAGAGTGCACCTGTGTTTGCGCACACACTTGTGCACTATAATATCTCCTGCGTACATAGCTGATCTCACTTGAGATTGGCAGCCAAGGCCGAAATTCGGTCTGGAGATTATTACCAACGAAATATGACATTCCACTATTAGTCATAGCCCTTTCCTAAAATTAATATCTTTACAAATAGATTAGTCTATTTATAGCTACATGGTAATGACTCAGTTAACTATTTGAAGTTTTCATTTCACAACTATCTCATAATTCGATCTTCTTAATACGTTGACTGCTATCTGATCTTAAAACAAGAGGAAAACTTGAGTATTTTAGTATAAGATAGAATACAATAGCTTTTCACACTTTGAAGCTAAATAGAGTTCAAGCGATGGACTATGATAAAACAAATGGCGAACGAGTCTTATTGTGTGCGGAATTGAAACAAGCGCTTCACTACAAGAACGAATTAAGTGCAAAAATATAATGTAACTTTATATATGAATTGCATTTGTGAACATATCGAGACCCCTCCGTGCCTCGGAAAGCAAGTTGAAGCGAACTGTCATACGATAATCTTTGACAGTCGTTAAGTCATTACAATTCTGACAACCATTCTTACTATGGAATACTGTATTACCTAGCAATGGGTTGTGGAGGACAGATAGGCAGTCGCTCCATGTAAAATACGGTATTCAGCTAAATCCGGTGTACTGATCCGACCCCAACATAGCTTGCAGATGCAAATAGATGATGGTAGATTTGAAAAAACAAATTCAGAGGCACTACGTATCTCCTAGAATTTCAGTTATCAGTAGTTTTATTGACAGTGATTTTTACATACAATCAGGAAAAGGCTTGTATTTTTATTCGCGACTATAAAACAATTGAAATATAAAAAGTCTAAAATATAAAGTTCCAAGAACTTGAACCGTGAATTAAATTCTGAACCTACAAAGCTTTCCTTCTTTTCCAAGTATTCTGATTAATAGGCGGAATCTCTCAGTTTCATGAAAAAAAAAAGAAAAACAAGGTTTCTATATGGAATGATAACTTGTGATATCTTTATGTTTCTCTTCGTCGAAATAAAATATTCCGAACAATACTGGTAACTTGCATATTTCGAGAAAAAAAGTTTTTTTTTTAAATATGATATCTCATAGTAAAACTTATTGTCAGAATTGTAATAACTAAACGACTGTTGTTTTTCAAATCAACCCTAATACCTATAAAAGTGATAGCGATGGGTCATATAAATATTGGTAATAGAAATTACGGTGTAAAAAAATATAACTTAAGGCTCGTTTTTAGCATAAAGTTGCTAAATTTATATTATATACAATTCCAGTGTCACGATGTTTTTGCGGGATGAACTCCAAAACTACTGAACCGATTATAATAAAATTTGCACACCATGTGCAGTTCGATCCAACTTGAGAGATAGGATAGTTTAAATCTCAATTATATAAAAAAAAATTGAGACCGCGGGCTGAGCTGCGGGAAACAGCTAGTTGCACTATATGTTTTTTGATGATTGATCTTTAATTGAAGATAACCGGAAGCTTTTAGGAAAAAAACAATAATGCTTCTAACTTTTTTCTATCTGTGTTTTTTGACCATTCGTTTTAACTAGCCGTTTGTCTATCCATATGCCTACTAACTGCTGTATAAATTATGTAAACAACTGCTATATATCTAAGTTAAAATGTAAGTTTACATAGAAATTGTGTATTTCCCACGTTAGTACAAGCATGTGCAGCTAATGACTTTGGAATGAGAAACTTTACACATCTTCACATAAGTTGTGATAGTTTACGGTAACGGCCATGTTTGTATGTTTTGTTGCTTGAATTGTTCATGAATAGCTGCGCACGGCGCTGTTGCCCGCGGTGTACCAATGTTAAGACAAGACTTTGGTTTGGATAAATTGTCAAAAAAATATATCCAGGGTGTCAGCTACCACCATACCAAATTGTCATCAAAATTAATCGAGCCGTTTAAGCCTAAAGAGGTTACAAACATACAAGCTCACAAACTTTGTGAGCGTGAGTGTGATAAGAAGCTTGATGGGTTCTTTTTTAAATTAAATCTAAATTTAAGACAAATTTAGGTATAAGCAGTTCAGAACACAAAAAAAGTGGAATCATACTGAGAAAAATCTTTGCCCACCAGTGAAACAAATTAGTTCCATAGAAAACATTAATCATTAATCAATTATAAATCTTATTTGTCTCATTCTCCATTTTATCATTAATAAAATTACCACAATCGTTGGTAACCCACTTCAAACGGAAGCCCACAATGAAGACTCTGTCTCTGGTCCAATCTATACCACGCTCCTCGTAGCCAAACATTAGTTCCAATCGAACCAGGTAGCCATGCTTTCTGGTCTCCGGATCCTCAAACAGATGGCTTTAAAATGAGCATTTTATTCTACATTTTAAATAAGCATTCACGGTCATGCAATTGCGGTAAAATGCGTGGTATGGACTGACGTAAAACTGATTTCCAATGTCTTCAAGCCATTGCGCCACGCTTCCCTCGCATTTTATACTTAGTCCGCTCTGAGATGTCAGCAGGTGTGTTGAGTCTATCACGGATGGACAAGACATCAAACTTAAAGCAAAATTAAAATTAATAGACTACTAAGTTAAACTATTTGACGGTCAATATATTAACACACAGCTCCCTGATTCACCTTTGACCGCTTCCTAGTGCGCTTACATTATTATTCATTGATATGAAAGAAAATTGGAGCGATCGTGAATGATTCAAGTCAAATGGAGCGATGCCAAATGGTGCTATCGAGAATGTCAGTCTTTACTCGTTGCAGACGTGGATGGCTTATCTTCAGCTCTCGGTAATCTTGAGTTATGGCCTCCAACTAAATTCCTTCTATGTAACTTTAATTGTGATTGATTTTGGACTTTAAATTCTAAAGTTATGGGTTCAGTTTGGTTTGAAGCGATTCTTGATTGTGGATATATTTATGAGATTTCTGTATTAAAGATAATTCTTTTGTTTCCATTTTGAAATCAATTTCTCTTGGAATAAATACGGTTTCATGATTTTAAATAAAGTAAAAAGTTTTAGTTTGTTGTGTTCAAAAAATTAAAATATGGAATATAAATGCGTTAGGTGCTGATGTAACTGCATATTATGTAATTTCTTCTCACTAGTCTCTCTTAGTCAATCTTCCCGATTAGTCAATTGGGGCCTAAACTTAAATTAAACCCAATAACCCGCCTTAGCATCCAGTGCACTGGCAATTTACAATGTCATCAAATATGGAATGAGTGTCGTGGTGGTCTAGCAGTTCTAAGAACGAATTTGTGTGCATAAGGTTGCAGGTTCAAACCTATCATTGGCAAGTATAAATCTGACTTTTTCGAAATTACATGTGCTTTCATAACATTCTAAGACATCGCTAAAGGAAAATATCGTGAGGAAACCTGGATTCCAAAAATTGGAATCTGAGATCGCCAATCCTCAACAACGAGTGGTGTTCACTGGTTTTTTCTTCTGTATATGTGAAGAAGTCTGTGCCAGAAGGGACATTTATAGGCCAGTATTATTTAATTATATAAACCTAGATTCCACTACCTAATTGGAATCTGAAATCACCAACATCTAACTACATGAAAAAAATACAGTAAGAATAGAGAACCTCCTCCTTTTGGAAATCGGTTAACAAGAAGCCAGTACATGGAAAAAGAGAGCTTATCCAGTTACTTTTAACAACCAAAATAGATCAATCTTCAACAATATTTCCCTCTACGAACTAAATATAATCCATTTACACATTTTACACCCTCACTTAAATAAATACGTCTATTAGAATTATTGCAAGTGTGTACCATGTCACCGCATAGGTGAAGCTATCATTTCGGTAATCTTCTTTACCACATTTGATATACGAGGTAACGTTACCGGTCAAACGACGATGAAAACCGGGCCATTTTTATCCGGCTCCAAATCCGGGATATTCGTAAAAAATGCGCCCGCTTTGGGCCAATGATTGTCGAATATTCGTGTAATGATCGTGTTGAGTTATTGAGCGAAAAGCGGGTAGGTAAAAATTACTTCAAATCAATTAACTTTGTAAATATTAACACACTAATATAAACACGCAGGTTACTAAAACTGTGGTTGATGGGTATGTTCTTTATTTTAATATCTGTAAATTGCAATGCCATAATAGGCAACTAAGTTCTAAGAACCTATCTGTTGTTTTACCATCCCTAAAACATGTACCTACACTTAGTTCGCAATAAAGAATTTGAGTTACTATTCATCCCAAAAAAATTTGGTGAACCGCGAATAAACCGCGGGGTGCAATTAGTGAGTAAAATTCGTGAAATATAACACAAGGTGTTTACATAAGTTAAAAGAATTACAGATTAATTGTTACTTTGCAGATTCGGAATAACTGAAAGCTACAAGGTATTTCATTCGATTTAATAGCGACCTGAAAATGTGCTGATAAGAGCATTTGAGTTGCACAAATTAATAATTCTTTGGTTTATTGCTTTTGGATGTATTGCAATATTGAATCAATTCGTGTAAAGTATTTTGAAGGAATTTGTGTAAGCACATTTTCGTGAAAACCTCTATTATATACTAAATCGCAATCGCTGCCGCTTAATTCTTAAACCATGCAACATTCTACAGCAGCCATAGGACGGGTCAACTCGAGTAATGTCACGTGAAATGAGTGTAGTCGGACCCTTTCGATTCTATAGGGATGGGACACTAATCACATTATTTATCGACATGGTCATTCATTTCTGTAATACATTTTTTAATAAGAAGGAATAATCCAGTGCAAATTATAATTCATAGTGAATGGTAAGTAAAACGAAGTTTCAAAATAAAATTATAATGAGCACTAAAGCCAAAGAACGATAAATAATTTAAATTAAAACCATTTAACGGGCTTCTAACTTATTCAATCGAAAGTTACACGCTAGACAGATCAACGACTTGCAATATTAAAAGATCTTTTTGACCTCGCTTAACCCGAACTTATCTGAAAAGAAAAAAAGACAAATTTTCCCCCGTCTGCAATAAAATAAAAATTACCATAAACCAATGATCGCAGCGCAATAGAAGATAAATATATCCTAATACATTATTCATCTGTGATGGTTGATATTATTTGTTCAATTTTGTTTATTTTCTAAACAGATCACTGGAGACACGTTATAGCCCCTAGGGTAAGATAAAATGGTTTTCCTTGGTCGTATGTTTTTCTGTTTCAACAATTTCGGAATTAAATATGGATATGAATTTTTCGTTATTGTTTTTTTTTTGTGGCTACTGCTCATGTATGTATATGGCTGCATTTAGACGTTTTACATAAATAAAGTAATTTGTAAGGTTTTATATTTAACGATTGTTATTATTTAATTTAATGTCATGCCGTGTGTTCCCTTTCTTGTTATGGATTAAATATTTATAAGAATACTGGGAAACGAAGTTTATACACACATTTTTTGTCAAAACACGATATAACCTTTAATTACCAGCAGTTTTAATAAATAATTGAATCAATTTTATCGATAAACATTTCACGGTGCGTGTCCCATCACTAGACTACATCACCGCTTCGTAACCGACGCGGTGATGACGCTCATAACGCCACCTCGTGTAATGACGGTACCTCCATTACAGACCTGTGACGTCACAGTTCGGTATACTTCAGTATATTGTAGGACAGCTATTAAGAAGGTTCTTTAGTTTTGAATGGTTCGTTACTGAAGGAATTTTGGTAATTTTCTTAGCGTGATGTTACATTGTCCGATAATAATGTGTTTCTTGTCATGTTGACTACCCTGACTGCGAAAGTAGAGGTTGTGGCTTCCATTCTCAACCTGGACAAATCTTTCTGTGATAAGCATGATCATTTGTTTTGTTCTTTAACTGGGTGTAATTTATCTAAATGTATGTATTTAGAAATATATAAGTATGTTTATCAGTTGTCTGGTTGCCACAGTTCAGGATCTACCTAGTTTGAGAATATGTAAAAATATTGTAGTACAATTAAATCTGGCAACAAGATTAACAAAAAATCATTTCTTAGTGATAGCAAGAATAAACTGCTTGACAAACTTTTCGTGTAATACTATTTCTTTTTGTGCTCGCATATTGCAGCAGGTGACTTTTCCATTTAGCCCTAAAAAAGGCTATATTATAACTAATAGTTTATGAAAAATAGGTCATGTATATTAACATATTATTTTACATATAAACTAAAGTGACGTTCATTTCAAAAATACTACGAAAAACGTAGTAATATTCAAAATGGCTGAATAGTTGTACGTAGTGCTGCGAATATTTTATAAGACATATGTCTTACGAATGTAGGTGCAAAGAGTTATGTATTCTCTACGTGAGATATGTAAGGTACTGTAAAGGTGGAGCCACACATAAGTAAGCGATAAAAAAAATATTTACCGCGAACGTTCGCAGAATATTCGTTTTCTCGTTCTAATGATAATTTTATCCGTAATTGTCACACTGCTGGTAAAATATGTCATGAAGGCTGACTGGTTTATGAGACCTATGTTGGAAATTGACTAACGGTCTGGATACTTGTCTGAACTGATCACTCGCGGGTCTTAAAAGGATTAATAGAAGAAGAGTGAGGAAGCTTTTGCTCTAAAAAGATATACTAAGTAACATTACAGGCTAATAAAAACTATTTTAAAATATTCAGCCTATTACGGTCCCCAGCTGGACTTACGTTTCTTTTAAGATGCGTCACTACATGTGGTGTTCCATGTTATTTTTTGACAGCGTGGGGATATGTCGGACTTGCACCGACTAAAAACACCCCGGTGCCATCCATGCCTTTGCTGAAGCCGCGGGATCACTTACGCAAGCTCTGCGCAACATGGTGCACAGTCTAGCGTCCACAGATGGTGCAAGATTTAATCCTTGTGTCGCGGGGGTTTCACAAACATTTAAATCACATGCACAAAAACACCCAGACTTGGATCCAGCATTCGTGAATCACACGAATGCTTGTCCCATGCGGGGATCGAATCCGCAGCACGTCGCGCACAGTGGTAATTAGCGTGGTGACCTATACCACTCGGCTATCCGTGCAGTCAGGATACTACTTTCAGGTCGTCCATCCATTGATATATTATTTAATACCAATTTTATTTATCTTTTTTTTTTAATATTGTTTATTTTTAAACTGAGCAGCGATTTAATATAAGCACCGTGTAATTTGTTAATGAGCAAATAAATATTTATGTGGGTGAACATAGTTTTTTTGATGTATAAATGTGTGGTCACGTTTAACGTGGAGTCAATAAGTGGGGCAATATAAAATATTGAGTTTTAATGAAGTGTGAATATGCGGTTTGCGTGTATACTGTGTGGTTGATGGTCAGGCTTGACACAATATTGAAAATAATATAGTTTTGTCACAAAAATAAACAAAGGTTTTTTTTTGTGTATTTTATATTTGCTTGTTAGTTATTGAACGAATATATCAATAATCTTCAACATATTATTACTTAGAAATATACATTTAATATAGAAGCACGAAGTTTTCCACCTAATGTTTGGTCACTACTTTACTTGGGTGCATGTTTTTAGTTTATATGAAATGAATGTTTTGAAAAGGCGAACTTTAGGCTGGCAATACTCCTGTGACTACTAATGATACCAATGACGTCACCATTTAAGTTAAGTAGATAGTAAGTGAACGTTTCAGAACGTAACTGTTTCATAAATAACATCAAGACGTTTTTATGCGTTATAAATTTACTTCAATTGAATGTCTGGCTTTAAAAGTCCATATTTTCATAAAATATATTCGCACACGTAACAAAATTTTATGCTTACGCCAGCAAAAATAATAAGTTTTTAAGAGATCTACTTTATTAGCACAAGACGAGCGTAAATTCAAAATAAAAATATTAAACAATATGAAATATTGCACATAAAATGTGAGGAGAATTTTCGACAGTAGCACTCACTTGAAAAATAAATGAAAAATAATAACTTCTCACTTCCCCTATAAATCCATCCAATTCGTACCATCGCACCACTGAATCACTTTAGTGTTATCGTGCGAAACACAATGTATCATAACCATTGTAGGTTGTGTTCCGGCGAGGCGTTTCCTGAACACAGCCAGCCGGCAATGTATAAAGTATACGAATAAATCGAGCGACTAAAAGTGCATTTTTCTCTGTACTACGGTGATATGTACGACATTTCCTTCCTCTAGCGAAGTCGGCTAAAGTGTTATGTGTTTCTGTTTATTTTTGCGTATAATACACAGTTTTCGGTGATATATTGTTTCTTAGATGTTTAGTTTCATTCTGTAAGGTTTATTTACTGCTACCTTTTGTCTGCTTCTAATTTCGTAGAATTAACTTGTATACTTGATTTAAGTTCCAAGTGTTTTAAAATAGCAGACTGTTATGGTATGGTATGGTATACATTTTAAAATGGTATACTGTTAAATAACCTACTTCAAAAAGCTATTTTTCTCTGTTTATTATCATCATCATCGGCCTATATTTGTCCACTGCTGGACATAAGCCTCTCCTATGGCACGCCACTGAACTCGATCTTCAGCTCTTCGTCTACAACCACTGCCAGCCACTTTGCGGATGTCGTCGCTCCGTCTAGCCCCCGGTCGTCCTACACTACGCTTGTCGAGACGCGGTCTCCGATTATTATCCCTTGAGGTTAACAGCTATATTCCAACAGTTAAAAAATACACTAATAATGACTACTTATAAGATATCAAGCCCAGGTTATCGACCCGTTGTCTACGCAAAGCAAAGCTAAAGGCGGCAAGATCGAAGAAACAAGTCCCTTTGATAAAGCCGCCTTCTAATGAAAGTGGTAAACACATTCTGTACTTAAGACTATATTTTGACACATGACACTTTAATCCAGAGATTAATGGAGTTAATTATTTTGGTGTTTTACTAATTATAGTCCAGGAGCCATGGTACATTTTTGCACTTGATTACTCTGCCCTGATAATTGTAAATGCAGTACTTGCAAATTGGCGGTTTCGAGATAAACGCGGTAAACGTGTTTTGTGATATCTACACAACAAGTCTGAATTAAATAATGTTTTAAATATACCAGAAACATTTGAAAAAAATCAAACTTTGTATTGATGTAATTTTTTCTTTACTTTATTATTTCTTTTGGATAAAATGCGCATTACTGCATTTTGTTCTACCATCTAGACTTGTGAACATGAAAGTATCACTAAGCCCAAAGGCAGTATTTGTGTTCATTACTGCAAAATCACCTAGCACGTGTTCAGTACTGCGTTTCTATTTATTAATCGTGTCTTATTATCATGCCTGGTACTAGTTAAAAGATTTATTAACTTTTTACTTCAGCTATCAGATACTATTATGAGAGGATATGTGACGAAATAAAACAGACCTTAATAGGTACTAGAAAAGTGGTTTAAAAAAATAATCAGTCTTTAAAATACACTTTAGGAACATGTTGAATACTGCGTTCAGTGTTAGTGGTGCAATAGAAGCTATTTATAATACTTGCTACGCTCAAACGCGGCATTGTCGAATACTGCGTGTAGTTTTAGTGGCGCAAGAAAAGCTCTATAATATACTTGCTAATCTCACACGCAGCAATGTTGAATACTGCGTTAAGCTTTAGTTAGTATTCGTTGCAAAGTACTAGAACGTTAAATAAAGTTGCAGTAACCATAGCAAGTACTGCACTTCCTTCTAGCACATGCTGAGTACTGTATATCCTGTTAGCAAAAGTAACAATTTGGTGCAAGTACTGCGTATTTTGTTATATAAAAAACATGTTTATAATAAAAAAAAACATGAAAATTATTTTTTTATGTATAGATTAGCCCCTTGAGGTGTCATTTTTGCAAAAAAGTGAAAATCGCAAAAATGTCGATTACTGCACTTACAATTATGACAGCAGTACTGTCAAACAACAATTTCCTATAAGAAACTCTCAATTTTCGTACAGGAAAGGTTCGAACCCAGGCAAGTACCAGTGTGACTTTTTTAAAGTTATATGTACTTTCTTATTCATTCTAAGACATCATTGTCAAACGGTGAAGGAAAACATCGTGAGGAAAGCTGGATTCCAAAAATTGGAATCTGAAATCGCCAACCCGCAATGAGCAAGAGTGGTGATCAATGCTTATTCCTTCTCTATATGGGAAAAGGCCTGTGCCCAGCAGTGGGACGTTTATAGGCCGGTATTATATGTTACGCCTCACGTATTAGATCAATATTGCTTTTTAGCAATCACTTGTCGTTATAAGCAGTAACAACAACCCAAAACTATAAATTTTCATGTCTCTAGGAATCGAACCTAGGAGTTGAAAGTCTGAAACCCATTCATACGCTTATTATGTCGACCATACATTATACTACATGTACATAGAACACAGTACAGGTATGTACACGAAGTACACAATCCCCGAAAAAATTTACCACTATCTAAAACTACCAAGCAAAAAACCTGCCAATCTATTTTAGTCTTTAAAGCTATCTAGGCATAAAGTCTAACTAAAACTGTAGGTTCAGACTATAGTGATGAATGTGACCGTCTCTCAGGTATCCAGTTTGCGACATTTTAATTCACCGCCCAATGCCACCGGCGCTTTTCAGATGTTCCACCAATATTTTCTGAATAAACTTTTCAATGTATTTTAGTGTTGGCGATACGATCGTTTGGGGTACGATTTGTCGGATAAAGCAGGTATTTAATCGATACTTGGTAATATCGATAAATCATTATTAGCATTTACTAAAGCAAGTTCATAAAATACAGGTTGAAATACAAATTTTAATGAATTCTCTAGGTTTTGCGTACATATTACAAGACAATAAACATCTATACTTAATATTAAAAAGCTGAAGAGTTTCCTTGTTTGGTCAAAGGCGCTAATCTAAGGAATTCCTGGTCCGTTTTGAAAAATGATTCCACTGTTAGATAGCCCACTTTTTGAGAGAGGGATTTATATTTGCAACTCGACAAACATTTTACTTAAGCCAAAATTAATTCCCACCAAAAATATTGTATATTTTCAAAAGCCAAAAATCGTACATTCTAAAAGGAACCTTACAAGCCATGTACAGGATCAAAAACTTTGCTGAAAAGGGAGGATTAAAAAACGCTATTCCCTTTAAAAATATGTCCTTTTCGGATTACTTGTGGCAAAGAAACATGCCTTTGGCTTGTGTTACCCACTTCTTTTTATTTAGCCAAAATATTTTCCAAGTGGTAATTTGGTTGCGAAAATTATTTTCGCATTTTCTCTAAGAGTTTGGTGCGAAATTTGCGTAGGCCAATTGGTAAGGATTTAGAGATTATGGGATTTTAGGTAATGTGGTATATGGTGTGGCTTAAACGTAATTTAGGGACATTACGTAAGAGCAAACGATACTCATTGTGTTCTTCATCGCGTAGTTTTATGAAAGTGTAGGCACTTTCATAAAACTACGCGATCAATTTCTCAATTCTAGAAGGCTTGACTTTCGATTTGACATTGACATGTCATTAGGAATACATAATTAATGTTTATAAATTATTTTACTTATTCATGCATTCTGCATCATCTCATTTAGAAACCGCCCAACGCGTCGAGATGAAAATATTTTGATTTTGATTTGAGTTTTTTTCGTTCTTTTTTATGTGTGTATTTCAAACACAATTTTGCTATCATTTCAACGGTATACCTTCTTAAACAATAATCAGGGGATTTTGCAACTGTCTTATGATTGTAACCTAGATTTCGAATGAAACAATTGTTTTCCCTGATGGATTCTTATATTAACTTATATTAAACTGCAGCCTCATAATGGCGGAAAAATAGTCAAAAGACAAGCGGATAAAGAAGTTAAACATCGGACGGAAACGTAACTGTTTATTATAACCGTCCATTATTCACAGTTCCAACTACTAGAGGTCTGTTGGACCCTACATAATCCCTTTAACAATAAAAGCTGAGCCAATTCAGGGCTATTTTCTGCAGGTTGAATATTTATCATTATGGACCCTATCGAGGGAGTTTTGTGAATTGTTGATTTATTTTCTTGTGACTGCGGTTTATTTTTTTATTGCTTTTGTAATTGGAGACTGGATATGTAAATTTTACTGGATTTTCTATAATGTTTATTATGTATATTTAAGTCCTACAAATTATAATATTGATATAGTTACTATAAATCTCGCTTTGTCCATATTTTTATCAAAATTAAATAAAAAATCTCCAGACCATTTCGGCTTCGGCGGCCAATCTCAAGTGAGATCAGCCATGTACGCAGGAGATATTATAGTGCACAAGTGTGTGCGCAAACACAGGTGCACTCTCTGTTCCTTCACTCTTATAAACCGATGGGATCGACACGATCGGAGAGGGATCAGGCGCAGGAGCAACGACTCTACGTGGTTTCCGAGGCACGGGGGTGTAAACACCGTAACAACACACTTCCTGACTCCGAGCGGTACTGAGAATTTCTAAACTCAGTAAATAGTTTTCGCCCGACCCGGGAAACGAACCCAAGACCTCGTGCACGGCAATCGCGCTTGCGACCACTAGACCAACGAGGCAGTTAAATATATATATGCACTTTATTACGACTGATTTAAGGTATATTTTTGAGTGTCATAAAAAACTTTCCTAATTTTTGAAACGATTGAAGTTAATTACTGAAGTACCTACTTATCTTTGACTGTATATTCTATACTAAGATTCGACGACAATTTCAATTGATGATATCAAGTTCCCACTTACTCATGACATTACTTAATTAACTTACTAATTAAGTACCAGCCTTTAACGAAAACATGAAGCCTTAACAAACAAAAGAAAAAATCCTTTTCTTGATTAAATAATGCAAATATTAGCTTAGGATCTTTACACTTAATTAGATTTTTCCGTTCAGAGAACAAAGTATTATAAATATTTAATTGAGCTGTTAGAGGTCTTGTTGCGATAAGGTTCTCTGACCGGACCCGCTATGGGACCAAGTGTGGCTTAACACAAAATCATTAATTCATTGATCTAATTACGGAATACTTTACTAATATTATAAAGCTGAAGAGTTTGTTTGTTTGGTTGAACGCGCTAATTTCAACAACTACTGGTCCGATTTGAAAATCCTTTCAGTGTTAGATAGCTTATTTCTTTAAAAATTCTATAGGCTTTGCCGCGATATCCGACGCCCACGCGGGCAGAGCCGCGAGCAAAAGCTAGTTTAAAAAAATATAACCAAGAGACAGCCAATGATCTTGCCATTATACACAGCTGTCTTGGGTGGGAATCGAACCCACGACCTTTGGTTTAGCAGTCACGGTAACCGTATCCGGCTAATCCTCACCCTAACCACTAGACTATCAAGCCCGTCAATATCGGTTCACTCATTAAAGAGCTACTGAGTCATTAAAAGATATACCTTATAATACACGTTACTTAAAACACCCATCTTCTTGCGCCAGGGAGTTAAAAAGGTTTTGTATAATTAGCTATTACAGTTCCGTCTAAAAGAGGATAGCCTTAAGATACATTACAGACTTAACCCGTATAACGCGTACCGTATCGTTCCTAATTCAGAGCTTAACACTCAGACGCCGCGGGTCAAATTAGGGTTGCAAAACGAAAGATGGGTCGAATATACCCCGAGGCAATGCGTTGAAATCTCTAGAATCATAGCGTTAATTTTTGCGTCAAATTATTAATTAAATCCCTTTGTAAAGAGGTTTAAGATTTTTCTATTTCTTAAATATTTTCGTACCTATAAGTAATTTAATAGATATTAATATTTTGCTTGTATTTTGACAAGCTTGAAGTACAAAAATCTTAATGAAAATGTTCGTGAGTTAGTAGAATTCATATTGACAAATTATACAGGTTAAGCGACGCCTTTTGCGGTTATTCCGTGGATGTTTTGACTCCACTGAGCCTGAAAAATCACGTTACAACGTTTGTCCTGTTTTGACATCATTTGATTTTTGTCAATTTTTGACAGTCAGTTAGTTGTTACAATTCTGACAACCAGTCTTACTGTAGGATTCAATTACCCAGTAAATTATGTCGTGGAGGTCCGATACAGAGGTATTCAGCTGAAGGTATCTCAAATCTGAATTGAACAAAATTCGAGAAAAAAAATATCTTAATAAAATGCTTGGTCTAGTTTCACCGTTCTCAACAAGAAAACTAAAAACCTAGAAAATATAGCAAACATCTAAGTATCGAATAAAATATCGTCCATCCATTTGTTTCATAGAAAAGATGTATGCTGTAGCGCGGGAAAGGGAAGCAATATGTTACGTTACATGTGTTAGACAGAGATGGAGTGTAGCACCTCACAGAGTCTCGTTGCCCGAGGCGGAACAAACGTAATATCCTAGAGAGGACCTAACGGGCTTGTAGGGATGGTAAATTGAAATATCGATAAACTATAAAAGAGTAAATTTTTCACAGTATTTTTGGAATATTAAGTATAAATGGCTTTTTTATCAAAGTAAAAAAGTAAATTAATGTAGGTATTTCGTATAAAACCTAATTAAAAGTTAAACTACTTGCTTGTCCATGTGAAATAAAACACTGGGCTACAAGGACACGTAATTGTCATCCAAAAAATAAAAGAAAGTAAGTAATTGATATGAATTAAGGTAATTGTCTTACTTTCATGGCGTAAATTACTTTAATGACTAAAACTTTTTAATGAACATTATTTATTATTCAAAGACTTATTATGCAAATTGATTTTCTTTCATTCACACACGTGTAATTAAATAATTATGTTACCACGACATTTTTTCTTTTTCAATAAATACTACGCCTGTCACCTAAGTTAGGAATATATTTTTTTTCTTTTACACAAGATTAAAAAGAAAAACACAAAAACTATTGATAGCTTTATTGCCCTGGAATTCAAATAACATACTTCTAAGTTTCATATCTTTATCGACATCGACTCTTTCACCTCACTATGTTACTAGTCGCGTCTGATTGGCTGTCATGTTGACACGACTTATGAGCGCGATATGTCCACTCTGTTACAACACGGTGCCATACACTGAACACTTTGACATCTTTTAGTTACCTAAAACTTCGTACAAGAAAGAAAAGACTGGAGAAATAGGTACTTAGTGTTTGGTGACTTGATTTAAAGAAGAAAATTATTTGATATTTATTAGGTAGGTACGTTATTACATTTTTAGGTAATGATCTGATTATTACGTATTATAATTAATTAATACAAAGATGGAACTTGCACATTTTCACACTTCAATAAGATTAAAAAATTCAGCTCTTCCTTGTAAATATCTAAGGTTTTTTTTTATGATAGACAAGTTTTGTGTCTTAAAAAACATGTTTCATTATGTTTTTTGTACGAAGAGACACTTGTATCTTAATGTAATTACAAATGAATGTCCAGATTTGACTTCATTAGAGACAAAGTAGAAACATTTTTTACGAATCGCTATCCTCACCGTTTTCCTTACGAAAGTCTATAGGGATTCTCACTAATGAAAAAGAGGAAACTGGTAAACCGGCTAAATTGTTGTTTTACTTCTAAGATAAATGAATGGCGACGGACTTGCAATCATATGGTTGCCGGTTCGAAACTCAACCATTGCACTACCAACGTGAACCCAATCGTAACCCAAGCATATAGCGTAGCACGAGGGGTTAACAATAACACTAGTAATGTGCGACCCAATTTGCTAGTATTTTTAATTTTTATATCTTAGTCTAAACCGGTACCTAGTTCTTAAATATGACGTAACTAAATATATGTAATTACTAATATTATAAAAAAGAAAGATTTTGTGTTTTTGTGTGTGTGTATGTTTGTAATGAATAAACTCAGAAACTACTGTGCCGATTACAAAAATTCGTACACCATTAGAAAGCTACATTCACCCTGAGTAACATATTACGCTATATTTTTTAAAAAAAAATTAGGTACCGCGAGCGGAGTCGCGAGGAACAGCTAGTCATGTAATGATTAAGTTAGCATATAATATTGTTACAAACATCTTAAAGACGTGGACTTGCATTGTCTTCATAAATAAATTATTATTATTTCATTATATAGCGAGCCCATGTGAACCTATGAATCAAGTGTCCTAAACAGCAAGTCCATATTACTCTACAGTACATAAATAAATTCATAGAAGAGGCTCGTGGCTAAAGAGCCGAGTCCAGAAATTAGGCTAAAATCTAAGTACTTACTGTAGGTATGGAAGTCGGTGATCTGTACTGTATTGCAGTCTTCTCCAACCTGTAGGTAGGTGATCTCGCAGCGGTACACGCCCTCGTCTTCGGGCTTGACATCTGTTATCACCAGTTCCGCGTACGTCATGTTCTTCGAGTACGATATTGTTACTCTGCGGACAAAGGAAATAAGTTGTTAAGAAACTGTTTTATTGTTTATATTATATGCGGTTTGTTTTTTGTGCAAGATGTAACAAAAAAGTTAACATGAATTAATAAAATAATAAATCATAATAAGTACGTATACACGAAACAAAAAACTAATCACTACTTCAAATCTAAAAAATGCTGTCATAATATTCGTCCGCATCGCTGTCGACCGGAAGTGTGCCCAAAAGGCTGGCTGTATTGCCACGTTGTATGGTAAAGCTTATTCTCTGTACGCAGAAAAAGCCAGCCCTGGGGTCACGCGAAGTGTCAACAAGGCATTTGCCCTTTGAAGAGCATGTTTATATTTCGATCAAAAGAACTTGTGGCTAAATATATACAGGTATATTATATACTTAAATTCAAGAAACATAATAATCCTTCTGGCACAGTTGAAAAAAAACGTGGGTAACATCACATACATTGCGCCGATCTAAAGTAAATATTCAAAGCACTTGTTTTATGGAATCAAAGACCACAAACACTCAGACCCAAGATAATGTAGAAAAGTGTTTTTCTACATTGACCCGTTCGGAGATCGAACCCGGGACCTCAGAGCTGGCGATACCTTGAAAACCGGTGTGTACGCTAGTCAACCACGCAGGACGTCAAAAAAAATTGTATTAAGTATATAAGATTTAAAACCAATAACTAAGTGATCTGTATTTTTGTATATTTGTGTCACGGTGAAATACTACATTTAAATTGAATTTCATCTGGCTATGGCAACTGAATTACCCGTCAATATGTCCCGACCTACTATCTACCTTTTCATTTCAGCCGAGGTTATGGTACAGCTATTAATATTTTAGTGTGAAGCGAACAAGATTATATTGCGAAGAACTGTGTCATAGAAAAAAAAAAACAAAAACTTCGTGTGACATCGAACTAAGACGTATCACTTAAGGCACGATGACTGTGTTATGATAAGAAAAAATCAATTAAATCCAGTCTCAAAGTCAATCTACAGTTCCCTAATAAAAAAAAAAACTAAATATTTATTTTTTAATTTATCAAAACAATAAAAACAATTTTATAGCGTTTTAATTTAGAGTTCAGGAATGGGGGTCTTGTGACGTCACCCCTAAGTAAAAATTTTACCTTGACGTGACGTCACGCAATATTCCCATTTACTGTATCTTCATTATTTATTATTTGCGAAACAAAAGAAAAATACATGTCTGATACTTTATAATAAACCATCGAACAGAAATTCGAAAAAAACAGAATAGTCATCATCCATATTCTTGTTGCCACGCAAAAAAATCTCAATTATTTCTTCGCCATCTTATTTCATTACTACAAGTATTTTTCCGTTTCTTACTACATTAGCGGTCAATCTACCGCAAAACCAACATTGATTTAGGACTCAAATCACTTCATGCTTCTTATCCAAAAATATCTAGTCACCATCGAAAAACGTACCACGAAATCTCGAACTTGTTAAACGAAGTATTTACTGTTTTTTTTTGCCGAAAATCCTTCGGCTAATGGGCATTCGGTGAGACTGCAAGTTGATGTAACCAGCTTGAGTTAATTAAGTGGACTGTCTAGTAGATTGATAGGTCTGTGCTGGAAGCTGAATTGTTTTTAGTTTAGTTATTCGTTTATAGGAATGAGTTTTGGCGTTGAGATATTTTTCTGTGGAATTTGACGTTGACTAAAATTGATGTAAAGTTGAGTACAGTCTATGAATAAAATAGTAAAAATAATCCATTGACTGTTCAAACTTAACTTATAATAAGCCAGCTTTGATGTATTAGTCAGATTTTATAGGTATATTGTTGGGTAAATTTTATTGTATTACAAATAAAACTTTGTCCCCTACATCAAAACAGTAAAAAGCTGAAGAATTTATTTATTTGTTTGGTTGAACGCGCTAAACCTAGGAACAACTAGTCCGATTTGAAAGTTTATTTCGGTATTAGATAGATCATTTATCGAATATATGGTACATTTTGCGATAAAGGATGACAATGTGGCTACTCGTTTAAAAAATGATTGGGACCAAAACGTCAAGGATAAACGAAATAAAAAACTTCAGTTGGTACTGCTACCCCAATTCTCTTATGGTTATAGTAATGGGATAGAGTTTATTTTTAGTTTAGGAACTAAAAATAAACTCGACTAGAACTGGTAATACTCGTAGGTAATTATTATAAAGTCATCTAGTGTGTTAAAAAATAAATCTAGTATTACATATTTTGCAACCGAAAGCTTATGAATAAATAACGGATAGTAATTAATTCACGGTATAAGGATGTATGGAGAGACTTCATGTAGGCCTTTGCCCAGCAGTGGGACACTACAGGCTAAGGAAAAAAAAACATAGGTTGAAACCCAGTTACAAATTGTAGCAACGTCCTTACTATAGAAATAAAATTCTATATTTAGAAATATGTGTAGGTGGCCTTTAATTACAGCTGAAATGTTAAAAAAGTTTAATAAACTTGATTACATTTGTGAAGGAAATTTTCTTTGATACGTTGATGATTCAGAATACTTTCAAAGTTTTAATTAATAAAGATTCTTATTTTATGACAAGATATTTTAAAAGAAGATGTTTGACTAAATATAGATTGAACTGGACCAGTGTGACTAGGACTCGCCTATGAAGGATCCGAACAGGTCCATATTTTTCATGTTTTAATTACAAAATATGTATTTAACGTGTGGGCATTTAATAAAAGCGGTGGTAGCCTGATTCACAGAGCATTGGACTTGCGATCATGTCGCGGGTTCGAATCCCACCCATTGCACTGTGTGCGACCTGAACCCACTCGTAACACAAGCATTCTTTCATACTGTACCGTATTTTAGGCGGGAAACGAGTGAAAAAAGTATCTGCTATTAATTCACTGTTTATTCGTTTTCAATGATAAGGTGCAAGCAGCCACGCACACAGATGCTAATAATTGAAGCGGCGGTAGCCTAATGCCCAGGACGTCGGACTTGCAAGCGTGTGGTTGCGGGTTCGAATCCCACCCATTACACTACCGACATGAACCCACTCGTAACACAAGCTCTTAGCTTAGCACGATGGGTTAACGAGATTACTAGTAATGTGCGACCCACATTGCTAGTAAACTTTTATTAAAAAATAATAATAATAGGTAATGTGTTCGTATACAACACATACACGTATCATTGTCATGTGTGCGACGTGGTCGTGTACAGTCCTGTTAATATATTATTCCGTCCATATAATGAAGTAATCCTCGCTCAGAGAGTGCAGTAGTGTATGCCAATATTGGGCAGTAAGCCGTGCCAATTGCTCTATATCTGTGTTATTTACTTAATTTATTGTTAATCAATATTTTATATGAAAGTATTTATGTTTAAATATTTCATTTGTTTCCGACGGAAAGGGTCTTTATATCTTTTCATTCTGACGATACTTTTGCTTACTAACCGACTCCCAAAAAGGACGAAGTTCTGTTCCACTTTACGTATGTTTTCCTTTCCTAAAATATCTACGTTTTCAGAATAAGCAAATGAATAAGATATTAAATATTTTAATTTATATCTCATTGCAAACTTTTATACAAGTTAGAACTCAACGATATAATTTTAACATAATTTTAATTTAACAATTTTTATAAATCAGATGCTAGCTATAGCACTTAGCAGTTTATTGAAATGTTAATTTGACTCTAATTAAGTATAATTTATTGTATTTTTATAACAAAACAATTTGAATATACCATGGCATAGCACCCTTATATTGATCTTTGGTTTTTATGTAACGAAATCATTGTCTTACTCCTGGGTAAAGGTCTCCCTCGTTTGACTCCAGACCTTTCGGTCTTGAGCCACTGCCCCATATTGATCATACTGCCACAAAATACCTAAGTAGTAGTAGTGTAGTCAAACACACAATACACAATCAAACCGTAAACAAGACTTCTCCGCTTTAATCTTTTTTAATCTTCAAACAATAAATAACACAAATAAATTGTCCACAGTACCTGTACAAAATAGAATAGAACAAAAAAATGTCCGCCTTCAGCGACGGGCAGTTAATTTGTCGACGCCAGCGCCATGCCGCTCTATTTAAGGCCGTTTTAATTGTTAAATGTTCTGGACAATTGTATTGTCTATATTTATGTAGGTCTATGTGTATTCGCAAAAGATATTCATAGATAGGTACCTATATATTTAAAATTCTCGTATTACAGTGTTACTTCCCTTAAACGTCTTTTAAATAATGTGTGTAATATTTGGTGGGTCTGAGTAACCACCATCAATTTGGATGAAATTCGGTATGGGGTAAGTTTGGAAGGACATAGCTACTTCTTGCCGCGATAACCAACAAATACATGAGCGAGGCCGGGGGGCAACAGTACTGGTGTTATTTTTTTTTTCTACAGTTCAGAAATGTAATCAAAACGTAGAACTCTTCTTATCCACGATTAAACTCTACAATGTTACTTAATAAGCCATATAGGCCATATTCCGTTGCCTCCCGTTCCCTCTTCCTTCTCTAGATGAGAATAGGCCCAGCAGTGGGACATTTATAGGCCAGTATTATTATTACTTTTGAGCTCATTATACTGCAGAACCAATTCCTTTTTTCATACATAAAAGGATGTAGCTCTTAAATGTATGATAAAGCAACATAATTATTATACTTTTCATACAAACATAAGTCACGTGACCTGTCACTTTGTATGAAAATTTCATTTTTAAGATTTCGACCTATGTTCCTTGGGAAATGATGTTCAGTTTAATGCACCTGATTACCTCGTAGAATATACGCACTCCATAAAAACTAGTTCACTTAACATTATGAATAAACTCTAATTTGCTTATTAACTAAAACAAACTACAAATACTTAACAATACTGATTATCGAGTTGTACAGTGCACCGCACAGCGCTGACGCAAACTTTCTATTGTTCGTGTAACAATACGCTCAGCTAATGGAGACTGCACCTGTGTTGCTTACTGTATTGAATAATTTATACTGCTGTATTTGAATGTTGGTATTTGGTTGCAGTTGTGTTTAATGTCTATTGTTATTAAGTGTAGGATCTAAAGTATATATACAGGATTAATTTAAAAGTAGTGCGAATATTCAACGAGGTAATCAGGTGCATAAAGCTGAATAAGTTTTCCCAAGGAACAAAAGTCGAAATCCTAAATTGGAAAATGAACTTGTCATACAAAGTAATAGGTCACGTGACTTAAGAATCATACTTAATTTCCTTCTTACTTAGCAAACGAGTAACCCAGAATACTTCCAATCTATGGTCATCATAAAACTCCAAAACGAATATATTGTTAAAGTCTAGACGTTACCAATAGCCATAGACAACGGCTAATGAAAATTGGCTATAACATTATGTTACGATAATATTCCATCGGCTAAAAGCACCATAAAATAGAGGCTATCTAATGGTCCCGAAGTTTACAACGAAGGTAAGTTTGTAGTTTTAAAAACGGGTTTCTTAAAAAGGTTTATGTACTTCGCGGTACTAAATTATCATTATAAACAAAAAAAAGAACGAGGCATTTTTAAACAGAAAAATAATACGGGGTATAAAAATTAAAATCTATTAAGACCATTTATATAAAAATATAACACGCATTGTTTTTTTTTTAGCAAAACTAAAAAATGACGCAACGAAGAAGCGTGTTAAAGTCCAGGAGTGGGGGCTTGTATCGTCATAACTTTAGCACAAATTGTAGGACAGAGTGACGTCATTCGATTTTCCCATTCATTGTATCTTTGTTATTATTCAATTACGAGGCATAATAAAACAAAATTAAGTCTTACATTTTTTCATTATTCCAGTATCACCTAAAAATGGTTTAGTACCCTATTGAGATGCTGCATAACAGTAATCGGAAATGACCCTGTCCTAAGTAATTATTTTATTTTAAATCGCAATGTTGTTTGAGTTCATAAAAACCTTCTCTAATAAGTGGGCTATCTGACAGTGAAATAATTTTTCAAATCGGCTCAGTAGTTCCTGAGATTAGCGCATTCAAACAAACAAACAAAAAACTCTTCAGTTTTATAATCAGCTCTATGACTTTTATTATTTATCATCTAACGGACTAAATTGATGTTTGTTTTTCATACCCAGTTAACATTACTAGTAGGTACGTACTCGTATTACTAATTAAACTGAATGCCTTTAATTAACAAGCTGTATACGTACTCGGTTTTCGGTGTAAAGTCATCTAAATCCGCACATCCCTTCATCCGTTATCGTGTCAGTAACAAACATCCAATCTCTCTGTAATATTAGTGTGGTGGCTACCAAAATGTAATCCAAAATACGTGTGTGGTACACAGAACTATCTAAACTAGAAGTGCTATTCTAAACTGAGATTACGAGTTTAGGATATGGTATTTGGTAAATACATAGCTTTGGTTTTTTTTTAACTCCCGCACTAAGGTATTTATCCTTGTGTCACGGGTTTTCACAAACATTCAAATCACATGCACAAAAAACACCGAGACTTGGAACAAACATTTGTGGATCTCATAAATGCTTGTCCCATGCGGAGATCGAACCCGCAACATGTCGCGGCGTAGTGGTAAATAGTGTAGTACCACTCGGCTATCCGTTCAGTCAGTCAACCATTGTGGTGGGTATATTTTCCTCCATCAATTTCCTTCATCCGTTTCGACTGCACGGATAGCCGAATGGTATAGATCACCACGATGATTACCACTATGCTCGACGTGCTACAGGTTCGATCCCCGCATGAGACAAGCATTTGTGTGATCCACAAATGCTTGTTCCAAGTCTGGATGTTCTTTGTGCATGTGATTTGAATGTTTGTGAAACCCCCGCGACACAAGGATAAAATTCCTCAATGTGAGCGTCGTTTTTTTTAAAAAAAAAGGAAAAAAATGTACTCCAAGTTTACTGAAGTTGTTTAAAACTAAAAGCCCAACACATCTTTAGTAAAGCCTTAGTTAGATTTGACTGTACCTCCCAAAAAAAATTCTGATTAGGCAACTGAACATGAGCATACAACTTAAAAAGTTTCGACTGGCACCGCAAGAGAATAAACGTCCATATTCAATATGGCGTTTCCAGTCGTTCCTATAGTTCAGTGGCAGCCTGGGATGGGCAGGTGTTCCTCCGGGCGTCCAGCACCGCACATTGCTCCGGCTGACGTCACAGTTTGTTACCGCCCTAGACAAACGCTTCTTATGTTGATGGGGTGTTTCTTGTTTTAGAATTGTGGATAGTAGTAGTTACTTAACAAGGAATATAGAGAATGGATACGACATGTAGGCGAGAAATAAAACCACGTATTGTGCAAAAATCAAGTACCGTATCTATATCAAAGGTGATAACCCTCTTTGAAATTCACCCCTATAAAGTTCCAAAGTAACATTAATTTGATGTATTATTTTTTTTTTACACAGATTTGCCCCTCCGGATCTTGACGTTATTTAATTGGAGACCGTTTTTTTGTTTTACGCAATTTTTAACCTATTTTTCTAGGCGAAAACAAGTGACACCTCTTGTAGTAGTCTCAATTCTACCTACTCTTGATTTGTTTAATATATCTATATGCGAGGAACTTCAGAATCCGCATAGGTTTTTTTTTACACTGTAAGAATTTTCAGAATACTTTTAAGTACTAGTCTACATCCCAGGACCATGAAACCTTGTTTCTATATTTCTATAGATTCAATACCAGCCCCACCATAATATTTTGGGACACCCCAACACCACACACGGCCATCTGATCCCAAACTAGGCAGAGCCTGTACTATGGTGACCAGACACCTGATAAACATACATACTTATATATATCTAAATCTAAATACATACATATTATACATAAATAACACCCAGATACAGAACGAATGATCGTGCTCATAACACAAACATTTGTTCTGGGTGGGAATCGAACCCACGACCTCCGGCTTAGCAGTAAGGGTCACTAACCACTAGACCAATAGGTCATGTATATTCAAAGGGTAAACTAAAAGCGAGTTTATAAAAACCCGTTGAAAGTTAACCGTGAGTGTATTAAGCTAGTTTATAGCAACCGCCATTAGTTTCTGAAACAATAATCTGTGTTTAAAACTAGTTCATGTTGAACTCAAACTCTTTTTATAAAACGTAAAAACTTTTATGATTCAAAGTAGAACGATATGGGACTATTATGGGATATTCTTGGGACAACTCACACACGGCTATTTGATCCTAAACTAGGCAGTCTGTACGATGACAAACAGACAATTGATAAAGATACTTAAATATTCATAAATACATACATATAAAAATAAATTACACCTAGACATTGAACAATGATCGTGCTCATCACACAAAGATTTGTACTGGGTGGGATTTGAACCTACTAGACCAACAGAGCAGTCACTATTATCTGGTGATGATGGCTATCTCTGTTTCTATATCTTGGGCAAATAAATATGATTATAACAATGATGATGACTATTACAATTTTTATTAGAGGTCGTATAATACGAGGTCGTATTTTTATACTCAATGCTTGGGTCATGTCGTTGCCTTTATGTGTTACCCTTAGAAAAATGTAATAATTTTTTTGCATGTTTTCCTGGGATTTTTTTCAGGAATTTCTAGCCTCATAACTTTGGTGAAAGTCATTATTATACTTCTAGCTACTGCATTTTTAAGCTCCACAGTCCATTTAATAATATTTTCTTTGGTGTCCGGATTGCCTGGACTTACCGACTGGCAAAGTTCTACTTCAGAGCTATCACAATATTATTCATCTTAAACTGGACAAGTTACTTCGCTCAAAGTCAACAAAAGCAAAAGAAACTAAGAATTTATTCTGACAATTAAAAGAGAATTAGTTGGACATAAAACTAAGAAAATTTTCTAAGACTGTTTCATAAGAAAAATGTTCCATTAATAATAACTAATTATACTAGATAGGTACTCGTTGTTTGCTTATTTTTCTTATATAAATATAAATATTATTTATTGTACTATAGGAAAAAATCAGTGGTCTATGCAAATTTTAGACATTGTAATAAAAATACTTTTAAACGGTCTATTAGTATCCTTCTGCCTAGCCTTTTCCCAAGCTATGTTGGGGTCAGCTTCCAGTCTTACCGGATTTAACTGAATACCGTATTTTACATGTAGCGACTGTCTATCTGACCTCCACAACCCATTTTACTGGGTAATACAGTATTCCATAGTACCTAAGACTGGCTGTCAGAATTATAATGATTTAACGTGTTTTCCGAAGCACGGAAGGGTCTCTGAATGTTTACAAATGGTCACCCATTTACGGACCAACCGCGGCGAGCGCGGCTCAACCTTTATTATCGGTCAAATCGTAAGCCGTACCTACTTATAATTAGCAATGAGCCCCTTTCGGTTATTAGAATGTAGGTCTTAATACTAAGGTTTAATGAAAAGTTTGTAGGTAGAACCAGCAACATTTTCTATCAAACGAACAACCCGAATAGTCTACCTGTCACCATGATAACAGCAAAGGCGTTGAAACAAAAATCAAAATAAATCCGAGGCGTAAAATTCCTGAAGACTTATCTAATGTTTTAAACAAATCTAAAAGGCAAGGTAGATAGAGAACAGAGTACCTTCGATCAAATAACGAGCAAAATACACAGAGAACATAAGCCTAAAATGAGTTCTATGATGTAAGCTTAAAGGAAACAATCGCAAACCTTCGGGCGATTTCGCGCGCCGTCGGAGCGAAACGACACCATTCTGGGAAACTATTGGCTGAAATAGCCAGGGTTGCAAAGGTTAGATTTTAACTCAAATTTCGGGTTATTTTGTTGAAACAAAATTGCGAAGAGACTTAAACGTCTGAGGGTAAAATAATGTTCACGAAAGTATGTATGAAGTTTCCCGAACACATTAAAGTAAGGATTTTAGTTTGAAAAGTTCTCAATTAGAATAGATAAATAAATGCGGACAACACGTACAGTGCTCCGAATCTAATGTGTTAAAGCACTTGTGTTATGAAATCAGAGACAACGAAGGTACCACAAATATCCAGACCCCTGACAATGTAGAAATGTGTAATTTTCTACATTGACCCGTCCGGGGATCGAACCCGGGACTTCAGAGCTAGCGTCACCTTGGAAACCAGTGTGAACGCCACTCGACCACGGATTTCGCCAAAATAATAATGATGTGTATTTCCATTAATATGGCATGTAGTAAAAAAAAAAAAAGTTTACAATATTGTTTTATACAAAATAATTGGTGATAGTTTATTATTTTTCGAGAACACGAGTACAGATTTAAAAATAAATGATTTTTACATTCAGTATCGATGCTTTAGTCTTGGAAATATAAACGGCTAAATATGACTAAGATTTCTAACTCAGCTATCCAAAATAAGAGTTCTTCGAGGCGAAAAGTTCTCACTATTCATCTCAGAAAAGTACAAAATCATTTCACCAAAGACCAATTGAAAATAGCTCAAGCCTAAAGGAAATTCTGTTCCGAAAAGCTTTCCAAGATCCACCAATCAAACTTGAAGTGCAAACTTTGGATCCGCGCTCTTCAAAGAACAAAAAAAAACAAACTCACAATTCTATGTAACACGAAAAATTGGGTTCCGAGCTAAGTTGGTACAATTACATTTTGTCCTTAGTAGGGTAATTCCAAATTTAAGTTGGCAATGGCTTCCGCTTTTTTCATACAAAAGGTGAATGTCAGGGAGTCCATTTCGTCCCCGTAGTTGGAAAACTAAATAACTCAGATTTTGCGGTTCTGAGATAAACGCGATTTAGTGTTTTTTTTTCAGTTAATGTACATTTGTTAAGAAACGTGAGACAATTTTACTGTAGGTACTTTTAAATTTTATGGACCTGATTACCTTTTATATTAATCTTCAAAAAACTGAACTCCATCTTTAAGTATAATAAAAAAACAAATAAAAAATCAAGTTATTTAATTTTGCTACAACTGATATTACAACGTTACTACAATTAGCTTCTTATTTCGGCTACTTATTTAGTTTTCCTACAAGCTAAATACATTTGGTAGTGTAAAATTTTGTGAAATAAATGCAGTTATTGAATTTATCTAAGTCGTAATATTTTTAAATGTTAAATTTAGTTGGTTTATACGTTATTATTACTTTGATTTTTTTGTAACTATTATTGTCTCATATAAAATAAAAGCTTTATTATGTTATTTATAAAGTTATATTAAGGAAGATATAAAAAAAAACAATGAAATTTAGAAAAAGTCTATTGTAATCAGATACTTGTTCTACCACAAACTTAAAGAAAAACAAAATAACACCAGTTATAACAAGTTAACAAAACAAATTAACTTAGTGTTATTTCAAATCAAAACAGACACATACCTAATTATAAAAGACGTACTTATGTAGTAAGCAAAACAATGAAAAACTTAAAATAGGTATCATTTAGAAATAAAAAATATAAGTTTGTATCAAACCAAAATATAATCAAAACGCAAAAAAAAAACAGATTGTTTGCACCTAAGCCGTAGGTCATTACTCAACTAAAAATGAACTGTAAAACAAAGGTACACAATCATTATAAAACTTTAAAAAAGGACTCTATTCAACTACATATATTTCGTTATTAGGTAAGTAAAACAGAACTTAAATAAAACTCACAATTCAATCAAATTTTTGGTACAAGGCAAAACAGAAACATTTGCACCAGTGTCTATTAGAAAACGCATACCCGTGTTGATGTCCTTGATGCATAGTCGGTGGTTTGACATATTGATGCAGTGGTCCACCGTAGACTGCACCGTTGCTAGTTTCCCGCCTCTCGTTTTCCTGAAGTCGCCGTGTCACTATTCCAGCTACATGGTTGAACACATTTCGACGCGTATTTACCGAATCGAAAACGGTAGAAGCACACCCAATCTGCTCTCTTCCTGTCCCGCTGTTGCGACGAACTGTATTTACGTCTCTCTGGTGACGGTGAACGAGATCGCGTGTTGTAGGGTTTCTTCCACTTCTGTTTATCTCTATGCATATCGTCAATCCTCTTGCTGAGTTTAGATACTTCCGCTATTAATAAGTCGGTGCTCGAAGTTGAGGTGCTGGGAGTGACTTCTGAGATCGCGCCGCTCGTCTCTGCTGTTTCCATGATCTTGTCCGCTTGCTCTGCTAACTTTTATAGGTCGGTAACTTCGCTGATTGTCAACACGCGACGGTTTCTGATCTTCTATATCGATTTCCTTTAATAGTTTCCGTATACTCTGTGTGTCCGACTCTTTGTAAACACTAATTAGCTGTTGTTTCAGTGCTGTGTACGGTACTAAGTCAGACACCTGTAGTATATTGTCTTTGCTCAGCTTTGCGACCACTAAGTTAAATAGCTTTTTCTCACCTCCTTTCTGGTCTGCAACTATGACCTCGAATTGTCCGAACCATAGTCGCGGCTGGTCTGTCCAGAATTCCGGAATCTGTGTCTTGATGGTAATCTGAGCTAAATCACTGTCTTTGTCTTCTGTTTTCACTGTAGGTTGCGATGACACGTGTGGTTGCATCATCATTGCAGGAAACGAGTTTGCGTTGCACTATTACCGTTACACGTGTATAACTTAAGTTCGGGGTCACCACTTTAGGGAATTAAAGTACGTTGTTTGAGAACGTATAAGTAATCCCTATTTTGAGTAAGTGCTTTCTTCTGGTAGGCGGTTCAGGGTAATGAAACGATATAATTTCGTATACCGGATATATTTCGCGTTAACTCAGAGAGAACCGTTCACTCGGACCACGTGTTGTGCTCGTTCGTCATATGGGGACGCACCCTTAGGTATCTACGTTGTAGGTAATAATGTCAGCCGTACAACAAGAGTTAGGTACGTGATGCGGGACTACCCCTAAGAACTATCTGACCACCTAGTTAGCAAAACTGCCTTGTAGGTAAACAAAACAAAACATAATTATTAATTAATTGTTAACTAAAATCCATTTTTTTACTATAGGTACTAATGTTTTTCTGCTGTAAATTATTATCTATTTGATTATCTACTTTCACTTATAAAAAATGTATAAAAAAAAACACCGATCTAAAACCATTTGTATGACAAGCTAAAAGTAACCTTAATACTTGAACTTAAGAGTCAAAATTCAAATGAAAGCAGAAGAGTTATCAACTTCTCCCACAACTCAAAATTATTGATATTCAAACAAGCATATGGTAGGAAAAAATATATAAAATAAATATCAGTACATAGAATTCAATAAATAGAGTTATTTAGTTTTCCTAGAACATAGTTAGTTGTGTGAAAGAATTTATAAGTTGAGGAAAAAATCAACAACTCATGTTATTTAATTTATTTTATTTTTAACTTATCATTGACCACAGTTATTGATTTATTTACAGAGTTATTTATTTTTCCTTGAAAAAAATAGTGTTTGTTTGAAGATATTTATTATTCCATCTGTTCGACAAAAATGGCTACCATTTTGAAACGGAATAAGATACGAAAATGTCTGTTAGGCTCAAATATGCGGCATGTTTTAGGTGTTTTGAAAATAGGGAAATGTCAAAATCGCCAAAATCGGAGTTATTTAGTTTTCCAACTACGGGGACGATTTGTGAAGCCGCAGTGAACTTTGTAATGTCTTTAAGACTTGTTATGTGAGGGTTGAAATGATTTTTAAACGGGGGTTATGTTTTTTATAATAATATAGAGCTTTTTCTTGAAGAAGTTTGAATTGGATTATCTTTTATGCAGTTTAGTTTTGTTCAAGGATTTTTGAGTTCCTATTTTTTTGTTTTTGTTAAGTTGTTATAAAACTACTTTTCAACGGATTCTATCGCGGTTTATTTTGATTTTAGTTCCCGACGTTTCAACACCTTTGCAGTTGTCATGGTCACGGGAAGACTGAGGTGGTATTCATCTTGACAAGATTGCTCGTTTTCTTCATATTTCTGTAATGTTATTTTAATCGTTTGTGTTGATGTAGTTTTCAATGTCTAATATTCGCGTAAACCTCAGAAAACAATATGTTGTTTATGTTAAGTTAATTAAACTATTGGTGCAATAACTACGATTACAGATTAGATAATTAACTATTATATTGTATTAGTTTACACGGGTTCTAGTTTCTAAAAATGGCGATACCGCAGGATACTGTTTAGTATTTACTTTTATTGTCTTTAGATTCATGGTTTTATTTTAAGTAAGGCTAAGTTTAACTGGGGTCTTACGCCAAATAATTATTTTTTTCCTTCTTTCAAAAAATGGTACCGATTCCATATTTTTTTTTCATAAACTCGATCCTTTCAAAAGACCAAACGATATTGTTCACTCTATATCTGTATACAACACAGAGCTCTCCATTCTAATATTTCTATCGGATTAATAGTGTAACCGAAAAAACAGAGCAATAAAACAAAAGACTGAAAAATATTTTCATATTTCAGACCAGTGTGTTGTCAAAAGAATTCAATTCGTATACAGCTACTATTTTAATCCAATGCAAAAACTGTTTTAATTAATAAAATCTGACGTGATCCGGGTATGCTGGAGATGGAGACACATCCGTATTGTCTGAAATTCGCTTTGATTTAATCTGGATATACTATTTTGAGTAATGGAAATCACCATAGACGCAATATATATTCGTAAAGTATTTTCCGTATATAAGGACCAAATTTTGTTGACGTCCGATATATCAATAATATTTATTTATTTAAAATATTTATGTATGTTTATCAGTTGTTTGTGTGTGTGATTATGGTTGAGTCGCATATAAGTGTACCTATTATATAAGAGACTGTTTTTTTTGCATTTATAACAGAATTAAGAATCAAAGTGTGTAGAAGAGAAGATACCTCAATATTGAAGTTGAAATTTATTTCACGTTAAACGTCGTTTTAATACATTCAAGGAAGAATATTGCTTTCTTGAATTTATAAATCCTTATTTATGGTCCTAATACCCGCATCAAAACAATCAAAATAAAAAAGTGCGTGAACACAAATTAATAGCCCCGGACATATTGGCTAACCACAGTTTATGATGAACACTAAAAATATTACGAGCAAAAATAATTCCCGTGGCGTAGATCCATAGAATTTTTATACCATAACAGTTTATGGCTTATTTTCTCGTTAGAAATAAATCTTAATGTTCGCGAAACGTGGGATGTGTACTAAACTACTGTTATTTTGTTTTATGTCCGTGAGGTGTTTGGTCCTTAGTTCTTGCTTTTAATTTTATATTGATAGGACCAAAATTGTGTTTCATAGGACCGAAATTAATCGTCCATCAGTGACATCTTTTGTTCAATTCTAAATAAATCAATTGATTGCACCGATCGTCGAGTGGTATAGGTCACAGCGCTGGTTACCACTGTGCACGACGTGCTGTGGGTTCAATCCCCGCACGGGACAAGCATTTGTGTGTGACGCACAGGTCCTTGTTCAGTCTGAGTGTTCAATTTTAAGAATTCGACCCATGTTCCTTGAGGAAAGTGATTCAGTTTTATGCACCTATACCTAGTTGAATATACGTACTCGATAAAAAATAATCCTGTATTTCTCAACAGAAAAAAGATAGCGGTCGGAGCCGCAGGCAACAGCTAGTTAGTTCTATTAGCTAATATAACTATTAAAGTAGAATGCAGGTGTATAATATAATTAAGTTTAACGACACGACAGCAGTCATCACGCTCGTAAAGAAGGCCATCTGTTATAATTATTTAGTGGCGGCCAGCTTTTAGCTACCTTAACTGAGATATTTTCTTCAGTTATCGTTGGACTATTAACTCTAAACTTATTTAGTAAAACTGTCTTAATGGCTTGAAATTAAAAAAAAGTCGCCTATTATTGTGATGGTGACGACCCTGTTGGTCCAGTGGTTAGTGACCCTGACTGCTAAGCTGGAGGGTTCGATTCCTACCCAGGACAAATTTTAATCTTTGTGTGATGAGCACGATGGCTCTGTGTCTGGGTGTAATTTATCTATAATATGTATAAACAAATAATATTATTGTTGTTGTCTGGTTGCCATACTACAGACTGTCTAGTTTAGGATCATATAGCTGTACAGTATGTGGGTTCTCCTAAGCTATTACAATATATTATTTTATTCCAGTAAGCCACTCGTGCTAAGCTAAATACTTGTGTAACGAATGGGTTCAATTTGGTAGAGCAATAATTGGTGTGTTGTGAACTGGCAACGACATGATCACAAGTCCGAAGCCCTAGCCATATGATAGGCTACCAAGCTGGATTTGGTTTTGAATTTTAGTATTTATCACTGAAAAAATAAGCTTCAGTTTTTTATCTCTTTAAATACCCTTGTTCAACTTATCGAAAGTAGGTCAGAGCAGTTTACTTTGACAGAGATTAGCCTTTTGCCACCTTTCTACGTCACAGATCGCGTTACATGCTTGATATATAATTACGGTAAATACAGTCACCCATTAGAATTAGAAGTTTATTTGTGAAACATGGGTTTGATTGATTGATCATGGTTACCTCCTCTGTTAAAAACTTAAATTGGCATGGGCGGATTTGGCAGGCGGACAATTTTATTAGTTTCAATGTCATGTTTTAAGGTAGAACTTTTAGAAAATGAACTTGAAATTATAAGACGCATTTTTTGATTATTCTAAATAAACAAAACAGACTGATAATACAATAGTGCGCCAAGTTTAGTCTGCAGACATAATTATAATAAAATTTTGTATTAAATTAAAATTAGCGAGGCTTGCCTACCACCTGTTGGCACAGGCTTCCTCAAGTCTATCTTTTTCTTTCTTCAAAAGGCCAATCCAGCAAAGACTGCATTTATTAACTCAATTTTATACAATCACATTTTTCTCGATTTTAAAAGAGGCTGACTACTGATATATGACCGACTCCTTCTTTTTTTTTGTTTTTTCGGGGTGAAATGCTTAGGCTTTCAACCCACGCCGTGACGTGGGGATATATCGGACCCCCAGTCCCGTCTCTGCCTTGGCCGGAGTCGTGGGATCACGCGCATTCTCCGCTCGATTCCGGCTGTACTGATATAATGATTCCTGAGTTTGTTTTGACATCACAAAAATATTTTAAACAGGTAAAACCTTAGTTCACAGCTAGGCTTCCATAATAGAAGCAGCAGTATACAGCATTGTCAGTGATCCACAGTTTATGGTGCAGTAAAAGCTTGAAGCCTAAAAGCGCTGAAATATTCAGGCTATATAAATGTTGAGCTGATCATAAACGTTTAACCGGATTGACCCCGGTTAAGTTCCGTAGCTTAGGAGCTTTGTGTATGAACAAATGCTAAAATTTCTATACACACTACTTCCATATTTCCGAAGGCATCGTGGTAAGCTCGTGATGACCTTCGTGTTGGAGTGGGAGCACACCGGTTTTCAATTTGTTCTGTGTCTGGGTGTAATTTATCTATAATATGTATGTATCTAAAAATATATAAGTATGTTAATCAATTGTCTGGTGGCCATAGTACAGGCTCTGCCTAGTTTGGGATCAGATGGCCGTGTGTGAGCTTGTCCTAAGATTTTATTATTAATAATTTTCATTTCGTGAGTTAACCCTCTGATATCTGTCTAGCTTTAGTATGCAGAGTCATGGAAGAATTTCATCAGCTTCACGCATAAATCTTAATTTGATCCCCTTTTTTCCGTGACCCATTGACCTGTATAATACGATATGGAATATACACCAACAATACCCCCCATAACCCTTTCCCTTAAGATATCATACACCATAAAGGGATTCTATCCTCATGGAAATATAAAATCAAGTAGTTCGGGCGGTACATTTTATAACCCCATATTACACTTAAGACACACACTTATCAAACAAAATCCAACTCTAAAACTTAGCTCATAAAGTACAATTTCAGTTGTTACAATTTAGATTTACATGAGACTGTTGTTTTGTTAATTTAGACTCTAATCTCTCAGTAATTAGGTTGGATGTTACTTAAGGTAATGGTTGCGGTGAAATGGGTTAGTGGGGGTGATTTGGTAGAGTTGTCACAATGTATCATGGTTTGTGAGTTATTTATTAAGAAACTAGTTTGGCACGCAGCGGTGCTTGTGTGATAACGAATTTGTTTCTTAGAAAATTAAATGTTTTTGACCAATTTCAAAAAGGGTGTTGTTTTGTTTGTATATTTGCCAACTGTGACAAGATTTTCTGGATTTTGTTTTATTGAAAAACTTAAAAAAAATAAAAAAATCATAGGAATCGTCCACTTTGGTTCGTAAAATTATTCCCATATTTAAAAAAAAAAACGACGCCCGCACTATCGAATTTAATCCTTGTGTCGCGGGGGTTTCACAAACATTCAAATCATATGCACAAAGAACACCCAGTCTTGGAACAAGCATTTATGGATCACACAAGACATGTAGGTATTAATAAGTACTTGAAAATAGACTTTTTAAAGCAAACCTATTTTTAAAATCAATGCACGGCAGTTCACCTCTTAAAATTCCTCAACACTAAAAATAAAAATAAAATTCCGAACCGAATCCATATCCATTAGTTTCCAGTCATATATTAGAGAGACATCTCATTTACACACCTACCTTCGGGGCGGGGATATTTATGGCCGCCATAAAACTACCAATAAAACATGGTAATGAGATGGCACAAGTTTTCACGCTCAACTTATGCGCTTTCTGGTAATTGTTGAAAGTTTACTTAAGTTTGTTAGTTATGTCACTGGGTTGTGAAGACGGTTTGCATATGTGTTGGTCTATCTATATGTATTCTAGAAGTATCGGCCTTAATATAGATGTATTTGGTATTATTTAAGAAGAAAAATCTGGGTTTTAAGAACATTAATTTTGTGTAGCATTTTTATTAAGATTAAAGAACCCATTGTATGTAAATATAACCCAATGTCATAAATTTTAATGATTCATATTTTTTGTAAACTGTTTTCATGTTCTTTACAAATTCTTTACCTAAGCCAAGTTAAATAAATTGGTAGAGTAAAAAAAATATTTTTTCTATTCTTAATTTCATAGATAACCTATTGACCGCAAGCACTAGCTTAATTTTTTTTATTTATTTATTTGTTTACTACTAGATCTTTATTTATTATTTTGTTAGACAGCATAGACAGCGTGCTGCTGGGGAGTGGTGGGTAGTTGTTGGGCCTGTTCTTCTGCCCAGCTAAAAAAAAAATATTTTTGAATATTTCAATTTAACTCTCGACCCATTTTACTTAAGGTACAAATTGCTCAATTAAAATTATGTAACACATTGACTGCTCATAATTGACTTGAACGACTTCCACTAGTTTTAGTTGTGAACTTGGCGCAAACTGCCGTGTGCCCAGCTCTCTGAAACTTTGGCTCGCACTCGCGTTTTTATTGTTTTGGCGATATAAAGATTTGCTCTTCGAGTTTTCTACTTTAACTTAAAAGGAAGTAAGGTTCTTATACGTCATACTAATATTCCAAATATAAAGTTTTTATTTTTATTTTATATTTTTAACGCATTTGACTTGTAAATTAATTGCAAATAGAGAGGAGTTTGAAGATCGGGCAGTGATTATGTGGTGCGTTGAACGAGAAGTCGCGGGTTCAAGTCCTGCCTTATGTTCAAATTTTTCCTTTCTATATCTATTTGTAATTAATAAAGTTTCCAGTTAAAGAGTCAAGCACTCTGAAAATTGTTGGTAATCTTGAATTTTTTTTTTAAATCTGTGCCTCTAGTGAGTTTGTAACTTGAAATTACCCAATAAAATTACAATATAGAAAATAAAAATGTAATCCTTAAAAATGTTTATTACAATAATTATGCCTATCGTTTATATTTTACGAATATAATACGTATACACAGATTTATATTTAAGCTTATCACTTGGGCCACTGAGAAATAAGTGTGACGTCATAAACATTTTAGTACCGACTCAAAGTGTGGCATTTTCGCTGACCACGACTGTTCCTGAGTAATTGAAAATGTGCTAAGACATGCATTGTCTATGTTTATTGGCAATATTCCCTCCTCCAATGGTACTCTTTCCGGCTTCAAGCTAAATTTTCAGGTGTTTTGGGGAAATTTGGAAGGACTAAATCGAGGACTTAGCTGAATACCGTATTTTACATGGAGTGACTGCCTATCTAACCTCCACCACCCATTACTAGGGGTGTCGGTATACTTATAAATTGTCACCCATCATCAAACCAACCGTGGTGAGCGTGGCTTAACCTTTATTATCGGTGAAACGGATTACATTTAGCCACGAGCCCCTCATTTGATTTGATGTCGATCTAAAATTGTAATATTTGGAATATAATACCGGGACATTTGCTAGTAACGCAAAAATAATAATGACTATCATAGACCTATGTAATAATATGTTAAATCTTATTAAATAAGTAAAGCATATTTAAAATTATATTGTATAGTCATTTAAACCACAATTTTAAATTCAGATTAACGATCCCAATCTTCAGTTGTGGACATTATCTAAATTGCTAGCTCGTATCCGGGTGAGAATTATGATTGATAACGCCTTATCATCCGGTCCTTTGGTCCGCCCCTACTTTCGTCCTGTTTAGGCGAGATAATAATAATTCTATGTGTGTTTGTTTGGAGTTCTTTACTTATTTTTTCAAGGTTTTCTTTGCTTTTGGTGAATAAAGAGAGAATGAGAATTTGTTAACAAAAGTAGTTAAAAAAATCAATTCTAGTTTTCGTTCATGCCAAGTAGCCAAATACTGGATTGAGCTTTGGCTTTTACTTGTATAGTGATAAAAAAAATAATTACAGTATGTAAATTTTGAGGCAGTTCCTATAGTTCTTATCATCATCTGCCTAGAATTTAGCCAAACCTGCCCATTTAACGTCGACAGCCTATTCACTGGGTAAAATAGTATCCTATAGTAAGACTGGTAGTCAGAATTTTATAGACATTTTATAGACTTAGCGAAGGTCAAAGATCACTAATTGTATTACAGTTTTACGAATGGTCACCCATCCACGGATTAACCTCGGTGAGTACGGCTTAACCTTTATTATCGAACCGCACGGATTATTAGCCACGAGCTCCTTAGTCTAGATATTTCTCTTAGACCAAAAAATTATAACTCATGTTTCTTTAGTGACTAGTCTTTTTAAGTAAAGCTACTGAACTGTAAAGTCCGACACAAAAGACCTAAACATTATTCCGTGAATAGAAAAATACAAGAGTGATATACAAAACGCGATTGTTGGCACGAAGCCCAGATAAAAATAGGAATAAAGGATAATCCTACGTAAAGCCCGCGAAACTTCCTTATAGAGGTATTAGGTTAAAATTTTATTTTCTTAATGCATTGGCATAGATTATAACAGATATTATTCTTGGACTTGAGTGAAATAATTTGTACTTAATTAATGTGTACGGATAGCTGAGTGGTATTGCTCACTATACCAGTTACCACTTTGCTGCGTTGTGCGATCCACAAATGCATGTTCTGAGTATAGTGTTCTTTGTGCATATGGTTTGAATGTTTGCTATAAGGATTATATATAAAAAAAATCGAAGTGGCGGTATCCTCATTGCTAGGGCGTCGGACTTGCAATCATGTGGTTGCGGGTTCGAATCACACCAATTACACTACCGACGTGAACCCTAAAAATACCATTTCTGATAGTGAGAAAATGGTTAGATTTTAGACATAAGTGTTTCTACAAACTAAAAGTACCCCGTATCATTTCGTACCAAAGGACCAGTCAAAGCGAATTATTAAGGGCAACGTCGCGGTCGCCTAGCCGGCTGTAATAGGATTATCTAATTTCTCTAACATTTTCGGTACAATATTACTACAGCCTGAGAGAATTCCATAAATAGGATCAAAATATTAATTGAAGAACTACTTAATAGTTTACTAGACCTTAATAAAATAAATGCTGCAAACACTGAAGTGCGTCTAACATAAGCTTGTGAAAAAAAAGCGTAAAAATATCGCCATGAAAAAATATTTTTAACAGGAATCCAAAAAAATCTCCCTAATGAACGCCAGGTTTTCCAACTACGTTCTGTGTGAGCTCAAAAATATCGTCGCACTCCACACTAATATGACAAAACCGTTGCGAGTCGACACTGTGTCGTAATTTTTAAGGATTTGCTGGGAGGCACTTATCACGCGCTGTCTGACCAGATTAGACTGAAGTGGGTTCTAAATTAGCGGATGGAGTTCCGCAGGTTTATGGGATTTCTTTGGTTGCTGGTTAATAAGAAATGTGGTGTATATTTTCGTTTCTTGGTTGCAATTTGGTTTTTTCTTGTTTTTATTTACGGTGCTTAGTAATTTATTTGCAGGATCACGTAAAATTGTTCATAATTCTTTGGTTGGAACTGAATCTTAGTGTTGGTTGATGGTTTTAGAAATTTGTTAAATATATTAGGTATATTGATGTGGAATTATCTTTTTAAGGGTCTAAAATTCCTTGTGAAAATAAAATAACTGGGCTTATTATTTGAATCTAAATCTTCTGAATTATATCAGAATATTCCAAGAATTACTTTACATGACTTGTAAATGTTAACGTAATAATTTCATGTTTTGAGGAAAGTTAAAGGCGGATCGACCTTCCAAGAATATACTCCATACAATCTTAGAGCTTGGAACATGTTCGGCTAAATGATTACATGTTTTTAGCCTTTGGTAATTGGAGGGATCTCCATTTATTAAATTTTAAGAAAGTCTCATATTTTTTGTTCACTTTGAAAGTGTAAAGAACGATTTTCACCTTGTGTTTTTAAATTAATCTTGTCACATGACACATCAATATATAAAATTAAACTTGGTGAAACTGGACAAAATATAGACTTGTGGGTAAATACAAAAAGCAAAGAACACTTGGAGAATAGCTGATCACGTGCCTAAGACGAGCATATACTAGTACCTCAACAATTAATACAAAATAATTAAGAAGAAACTGCAGTGTTCCAAAAATATTCAATCTTCTTTTTTAAATTACAAAGCGGCGGTAGCCTAATGGCTAGGGCGTCGGACTTGCGATCATGTTGTTGCGGGAACGATTTCCGCCCATTTCACAACCGACGTGAAACCACTCGTAACACAAGCATCTTAGCTTAGCACGAGGGGTTAACGAGATTACTAGTAATGTGCGACCCGACCCACATTACTAGTAATCTTTAAAACAAAAATGCAATAATTCCGACCCACGTGCCTATCATTGCAACTGTGTAAGCCAGATCTACAATGATAACTAATTATTACTACCGAGACACTTAAGCTCAATGTATGGTCTTTGGAAAGAACGCTACCAACGTGACAAACAATTCGTCATCCTCCAACAAATTTTCACCGAACTTTTCCTTCTAAAAACAAACCCTCGCTATTTTTGAAGCCCCTCAATATAAATAAGAGGCTTTATCCCAGGATTATCTCTTTAAGAATTGCGCGTGTCCCGGCACGAACAGGTTTAAGCAAATATCACAATGGGTCCCGACTTTTCGACTTTACAGCAAAAACCTTAGAATAGTTTTTGTTCGAGAGTTTTGAGTGTTTGGCATTTTGAGACCTTTTGTATTTGCGTTGATAAACGGTTGCAATCGTAATTAGGTCAATTCTCTTCGACGAAGATTGGTTCTAAATTCTAAAAGGATTTTTCAATAACCGATTGCGTGTGTTTGTTATTGTTATATGAATTATTGGATTTTACATTATGAACTATGTATATCAAACACAAATTAAAAATTGTTGGTGATTATTAATAAATAAATTATTGGTTTGACCACTAGTTTTTCGAAGCTTAAGTTTCGGATTCGATGACCATATCGCTTGCGTGGACCAAAAATTGTATTATTAAATTATTTTATCTAAGCATTCGTATAATTATGTGAATTGAAGCTTAATGTAATACAGTTAAAAGTGTTTTTTGTTTGTTAGTACCAGATGCGTTTTTTTCATCCTTCTTCTCTTCTCTCTTCTCACAAAACCTTACGACATAATACTCATCATAAAGAATAAGTCCTATTAACCTCGCCTGTCTACTTACAAACACAACTATCTTGAACAAACGTATCACGTGACAGTTATAATTTATGCAAAGCTTACAGCGTTACTTAGGGGCGAACGCGAAAACGTGAGTTATTGCTCACCCCTATTACAATGCTGTAAATGGTTAAAGAGAATTAGGATGTCTGTATCACGCCCGTATTTTGTGAAGGATGGGTAGAGAAACTGGCAAGCGTTAACGTAGGATAAGGTGGAAACCTTATCATTAGTGTTCAGCAATGTCCATGAATACCTTCAGCACCAGAGATCTAGAAGTCTTGCAAGGTTTCAGGATTTGAAGATTGGAAGGTTTTAATAGGAATTTGAAGCGGCCGACCTCCCACAAACTCGTCAAGTGCTTATTTTTTAATCATTTTTTGTAAATTAATGTAAAATAAACATTCACTAAACGTATACCAAGGATGAAGACAAGAGTACACTAGAAGAAACGAGAACACGGGAATTAACGCAAACGCATGGCTTGACGTTTCGACCGGGTTGCACTAGCCGTGTTCGCAAGCAGACTGATTCATACAACGCGATAGTTTATATTTCATTTGCATTTTTATATTTCATTAAGACCGAACTCGTGATGGTTTGGACGAAGGAAGAGGAGGCCTTTGCCCAGCAGTGGGATAGTTCCCATTTTATAGCCTATGATAGATCATGGCTATAAAAAAAAGACCAAATTCTACCTAATGATATATAATCATCCTTTGAAGAGAACTCTTATTACGCATAGTTTTCCATAACAATTTGATGAATCACCTATACTGCTTAATTTGGCCTCATTTTCATATAAAGGCCCCAATTTTAACGTAGGTAGCACATGACGTGCCGGTATTTTAAATAGGCCAGTTATCACGGTATTACCCTGGATTATTAATGTACGATTCATTAATTATAATATAAATGCGTTAGAAATTCTTTAGTGGTAGGAAAAGTGGGTAATTTTTTATGATTTCAAGTCATTAACTATGGAATTGTGTCATTTGGGACCCACTTCTTTAGTTAATGTGTAAACAAAACACGTGTATTTAAAATTAAAAACACGAGCCGCCAAGCAGAAGACAAAATCTGGAAAAATGTATCCATGCAACCGCCATACACATTTTCTTCTGCAAGAAAAATTTTATCACTTAGGATGATGGGAGAATTCTACCTACACATCCAACTCCAACAAAAGCATACGTAATTACATACTCAGAAGCATTCAAATCCTTTTTTGGGCTGTCGTAGTAAAAGAAGGCAAAAATATATTTGCTTTTGCTTTTATAAATCTTGAAGCAGGACATGTTTTAGTAGTTATCCCCATATCTCTGAATGCAGGCAAAGCCGGTCTGAGTCTGATCGCTTTCCAGTCATGACAAATTGTCGCCCCATTGGACTTAAAGCGGGGTGCACCTGAGATCTCTGCCAATGCTTTCAGTTGACTAAGACCACGACTCTTAATACCAGATTAAAGGTTTTGGTCCTCTCAATAAGGACCAAAAACTGATAATACCATGTAATGTTGAACGATTATCTTATAAGAAAACTCACAGAGAAAAAGTTGATTGCAAACTATTTTTGTCACTAGAAGAACAAGTAGCAATACATCACCAGATACCGTAAGTAATAAGGACAGATCACCTAACTAATAAAGTAGATAAATAAGGTATCATCCAATTAAAAAAGCATCTGATATGACATAAATCAGGCGACAATCGAACGAGAAAGTCGCGAGAAGAGAAAAAATAAAATTTATTCGCCAGTCCGCGGCGTATGCTGGTAATCTTGAGGTGCATGTGAAAGAAGTAAGCGGAAAAAAGGACTTTGAAGCGGAGAGAAGGACCGGATTTTTAAGCGTAAATATGAAAACTTCTTCTAAAGGATTAGTTGGGGTTTTGAAACACTTTTATATCTTTAATTTATAAAGAAGTCTTAAATTCGGTGTATACTGTATGATTAATTCGACCCTCCTAGGGTTGTTTTTTTTTTTAAATTAGTAGTAAGTGGATCTTACATTACTAGTATTCTTGTAAACGACTCTTGCTAAGCTTCATGCCTAGCGATTGAATTTACGTCAGTAGTGCATTGGGTGAATTTCGAACCGGCAACCACATGATCGCAAATCCAACGCCCTAGCCAAATAGCTATCACCGCTTCATTCTTGCATATTTTTTCTGGATTTTTGATAGAATCACAAAATTAGATATTAAAATGGGATTCAGTACATTAAGGTTTGCAATAAGGCTACGAATTACGTCCACTCTCAAAGCTCGCACCACACATCTCAAGACCAGGGGAGACACGGCATAAATCAACCATCCGAAGGGTAGGCTGAATGAAATGTGGTATGTAAATCCTATCCCCCTAATATTGGGAGGCGATGAATTATAGTCAGGTTATCCTACCGGCCATTGTGAATTTTACCCGTGAATCCTTTAAGATATGTACCGAATGTATGTCAGATTGATTTATTTCTGTCCGATTGCAAGTGGTTTGTTTTTTGGCCATTTTTTGGGGAACATGATAGTGATTGGTGATTTTTGTGGACAGCGGACGGTATGATGTATGGTGGTAAGGAGTTGTTGTTGTTGTTTGTTTTGCGTATGTAAATTGGGTTTGTTATGTATTTGTGTATAAAGTTGGTGGGGAAATTCCGATCACCGAATGTTTTAAATACTTTTGAAACTGGGTCTTTAACTTTTATGTAGAAAATGAAGGTAGACTGGTAGAAAATCAATGGGAACAAAATACGATATGAAAATAAATAATATGCAGACTGACGATTTAACTGCATAATCTGTTTTATTTTGAAATTTTTCTGTCTTTGGAAAATAAAGGCATATTGTTATCCGCCAAAATTTTTCTTATTCTATTCCTCATTGTTCCATCAGATAGATGTTTATCTTACATTCTACCTGGCATAAAGTTATCTGATCGTATCAAATGTGACCTTTATTATATAAAGCAACAGACGTTCGACTATAATAAACCTTGTTTTCCATCTTCGTACCTATAAAAGACAAATAAACGACAATCTTAACCCCAATACGGTACAATAAAACATACAGTTTATTTATTGTGATCGAAACGACCAAAACCGCGGGATAAACCAGTATGACAATAAAAGTCAAGTTTTATTATGATTTAGTTAGTACATTCGTATCCATGCGACCCGCGTTCACCTAACTACTATAACTTGACCTGTGAACGTTCAAACAATATTAAGTTTAAAAGCTCAAGATAAATTGGTACTGCATGTCATGTTGTACGAAAACAAACTTAAGCTTTACTCTCCACTAAGACTTTAAGCTGAAGACATAAAGGTGAGTTTTGATTAAATATTCTTAGGATAAAGTGGTTGAGATTGTCACGTATGCTATTATGTTCATGATTACAGTTCGAATAATGAGGGTAGGTGTAATTTTGTTACGTCATCGGCATATTGATGTGGTTAAAGTTTTTAGGGGAACATTTGCATTCTGATCGGGGGTGAATGAAAAGCTATGGATTGTTGGCTTTATCTTCTAAGGAAAGCACATTGGCATAATTAGAGGACCAAGGTGGTGGAGCATCTTAATAACCGTATTAACTAAAGATTCCTGGGTTCAATTTCCTGGGTTCAATTTCCTGGTTAGGTAAAGGTAACTAAATCTGTTAGTTGAAAAGGTATTTCGTGTAAACTCACACACTTTTTCAAAATTCTAAAGCAGTTGACTGACAATGAAAGGGGAATGCCAATTTTAGGGCCAGAGATGCACATGGTATTGGTTTCCCTAAAAAAATATGAATATATATTTTTCCCACGTCATCCACATATTCATAAGTCTGTGCAAGTCCGCAACATTTTTTTGAAAATATAAAAACTGAAAACGACTAAACTAATATAACTTGAATAAAAATGTTGCCTTTGCAAAAAAATTTTGGCAGGTAATTGGAATAATCAGTGATCATTTTCTTCACCGTTCATTTTCTTCCAAGCAAACATAAAATAAACATTATAAATCATAAAAATCCCCTTTTGTAATTATTATTATTTATATTTTTTAAGATTACTAACGATAAATAAAACAAACTTTTTTGATTTGATTTATCCATATGTCGTTTTTTTTTCTTTTTATGGCAACACCAAGTCTAACTTGTCAGCTGCCGGAAAACGTAATTGTCAAAATCATTGCTTGTTTGTTAGATTGCGGCGACTTGTGTGTGTTTATTTTTTGCGGATTTAATTGACTACTTTTGCTCATGAATACTACTCATTACTACTGACTCCGACGATTCTCCTATACCTGACGACATCGGCCTGATTATGGATTCTGCTCCAGCTACTCATGACGAAATTGGCGACAACTTGGATTTGATATTAGATGCTTCGACCGACGAACCCGGATGATGATTTGGATGATGTTTTAGTGGTGTATGAAGATTAAAACTACCATGTGTGTTATAATATTTGATTCCCAGTTAATTATGCTCATTAATAAATTAAAATAATGTAATAAGTGATATTTAACATAACCGGTACTAATGCAATATAAGAATCTTAAATAACTTTAAAATGCCAAGTTTTGTTGTAATCAATTCGTTTACTAATTAGTTATTTGAATTGCTCCCTATTATAATCATGAATTGTTATATATGTGCACACTGGGCCTAAGTTACTATGGCGACTTGGCATGCCCCTTTAAGTCGCTCTCTTCGCGGTTAGTCCGAGGATGGGTGACCCGTCTGTGGCTCGGGAAGCAAAATAGGCCAGTCTCGACTGTTGATCTTGGCAGTCGTTAAGTCTTTAAAATTAAAAGTTACAAGTCAAAGATCACCGTATGACAGTCGGGACCAGCGACTTAGGTGCTTTCCGAGGCACGGAGGGGTCTCGGCATGTTTACAAATGGTCACCCATCCACGGACCAACCGCGGCGATTGCGGCTTAACCTTTATTATTTGTCAAACCGTACGGCTTACACTTAGCCACGAGCCCTTATTTATCTACATCTATACTAATATTATGAAGAGGAAAGATTTTTTATTTTTGTATTTTTGTGTGTATGTTTTTAATGAATAAACTCAAAAACTACTGTGCCGATTTCGATACCGCGGATGGAGTCGCATGGAACAGCTAGCCTATAATTTATGTATTTACATATTATTATGTTTATCAGTTGTCTGGCCATACCTCTCTAGTTTGGGATCAGACAGACAAATAAGTTAGAAAAAAGAAAACAAAAAACATTTGTTAGCAAGATTCAATTCAATAAAGCTGTGTCAGATTGTCTCTACATCTGTTTTTATAAGTGAAAGAAGTAGACAAAGCTTTCAGTCTCCCTTTACTTATTTCTATTCCTAAGACTCAAAATAATTAAAATACAAAATGAAAATCATAAAAACACTTATCAAAAGTATTTCTTAGCGACAAACAAAAGGCGATTTTAATCATTGCCGAGGCTACATAAATATCTATTGTCTTATTAAAATGGCCGGCCTTGTATCACAGACGCAAAAAAATCAAAAACTTTTTAATTCTTCGCTTGCTAAGTTGTCGTCTTTCAACTGTTTTGTTTTCAGGACGACCGTCACACCGAAGTGTACTGTTTTTTGAAGATATTTAAAATTGATTGAAAATCGTGTATTAATTAACATAGAGAGCTGTTGAGGATAATTATAATGGTTGAGGTAAGGTTTTATGAATTTTGAAATATTTTCTGATAACTTCATCCTGGTTGGTTGGTTTTGCTGGGCTGTTTTAGTTTTTGCACTTAGCCTTTCGATTGGGCCAAGTTCGTGATCCTTTTTCTGCTTTTAAAATAATTCAGTACGCTGTCAATGTAATGTAAGTAACCGTTTAAAAAAATATAAACATTTAAATTGAATGTGGTTACGCCAGTTATCATCACAATGGTTTTATTTGGTACTTATGCTAGTCGTGTATGTATTAAACACATAATTATCAATACTAATATTATAAAGCTGAAGAGTTTGTTTGTTTGTTTGTTTGAACGCGCTTATCGCAGGAACTACTGGTCCGATTTGAAAAATTCTTTCACTGTTAGATAGCCATATTGAGGCTATAGGCTATAATTTGCCACAAATACCGACGCCCACGCGAGCGGAGCCGCGAGCAAAAGCTAGCCCAGTCTTTCAATATTTGGTCATATTTTTTAATGTATGATTTTTATCACAATGTTATACAACGGTGTAACACGCAGCCTAGCTGCTCAGCTAAATATCCGAGATTACTTATAATTCGAACAGAGACTTAGTTACGAATTTCGTCGAATATTCTTTTCCACCCCCGGGGTAATTGGGGGATGATCGAGAAAATTAAAGGAATTATTAAAGAAAAGACTTTGGGAATTATTCAATTAAGTATATCACGATTGAGCGTAATATTTTGAGAGGTTCTTGTAATTTGATTTGACTTCTTTCTGACATTTTTTGTGGTAGCAAAGTATTATGTATTTACAAAAAAAAAATGATACCTGCTTTATATTTAAGCAACGGGATTTTTTTCATATGCTTAATATGCTTTTTTTATTATTTCTTAAGAACATGAACTTAGATAATTTATTGAGATTTGCATAAGATAATTATGTTTTCTGAAAAAAAAAACGATACTAAGATATTTGGACTTAGATACAGAGCTATAGAATTAATTTTAGTTAAGAATATTTCATTACATTTAACAATAAGTAATATAATTATGTACCCAGCAACTGATTTCCAAGTATTATTCAGTTTTCCTTTTTGTAAACCGAGTAGGTACTTGCGGCATACCTAGTTATTGGGCCGAGTACGAGTACTGAGTAATAAATGGGTACGCGGCACATCCCTAGTTATAACATAAAAAAACTATATTATTTATCATTTGGAATATTTTATTGCATCCCGCGACAACTTCAAAGAAATACTTAATCAATCTTATACGTAGGTATCAAAGGACCATAATTCCTTAAAACCAAAAAAATGTTCACGAAATTCATAATCACAGATAAAGAAAGATTCATTCCGTTTTCGGAATTCCCTAAGCGCGGGGTTCGGACTAATTTAATTTTCAACTTTCCCCTTATCTATACACCCCGATAAGAGATTTAATTAAGTTTACAAACTAAGTAATTTTTTATTACGATTTTTGTGATAAGTTATCCCCAGACCACTGGTTTTGAAATTTAAATCGCGATTCCCATTAAAATTTTTGATGGCATTTTAAAAATAATGTTTTAATTTAAAGTTTAGAGAAGAAATTAAAATTAATTATTTTCTTGGACACAGACTATGAATGTTTGAATAGAAAATGTTTACGAACCAGAGAACATTTTCTGCTTCTCCCATCTCTCTTGGTCGTAATATTTTAAGCGGACTTTTTTTTGTTTCTCTGCTCACAAAAAAACTTGATGCATATTACCTCATTCTATAAAATAGTAAAGGTAACTTTTATTTTATTATTATATACTAGCTTTTGCTCGCGACTTCGTCTGCGTGGACTTAAGAATTGGGTCCAAAAAGAAATGAAAAATGTGAAAGTAATAAAAAATAGAATAAAATTGTAACACGTGTTATAGCTTGCGCTGTAATAGAGAATAATACCAAACTTCAAGTCTGCCCACGGCTTAGCTCGGAATCAATTTTCAATTTTCCCTCGGGAACTACTTAAGGCATCGGGATAAAAGGTAGCCTATGTTCTTTTCCATGTCAAAGGCTACATGCATGCCAAATTTCATCCAAATCCATTCAGCCGTTTTTGCGTGATTGAGCTACAAACATCCAAACATCCAAACATCCACACTTTCACAATTATAATATTAGTAGGATAGTGGGATTAGTAGGATTTAATTGTATTATATTTATCGCCTCTTCACTTGAAACAACCTCGGGAATTTCCATTTAACCACAAATATTTCTAAGAAACGATACATTCAAGGAACTATAAAAGGTATAAAAACGTTCATTAACACGATAACTTGAACAAATTCGCGTGAATTCATCCATTAGTCACGTTAATAAAAACTGTAAAACTTCAGTCGCCTTTTACTACATATAAAATATTCCGGAATTTGCATAAATATTGATAAATGTAAAAATATACGTATTTTTTGTTGCATGTTATGTTACTGTTGTATTAAACTGGTAACTGTGTTAATGTAATCGAGGAATTTATAGTAGATTAGCAACTTTTAGACAAGCTTTTTAAGTGTAAGTTTAACAGTCTTATGAAAACTATTTGAAGCGGTGTCGGACTTGCGATCATGTGGTTGCAGTTTCGAATCCCACCCATTACACTACCGACGTGAACCCACTCGTAACACAAGTATCGTAGCTTAAATTTACACGAGGGGTTAACGAGATAACTAGTAATGTGCGACCCACATTGCTAGTAATCTGTTAAAAAAAAAAATTGGGATTGACATAAACGTAAAAAACGAACACATGATTGTCGATGGATTATATCTTGATACTTATTGTATTCCATCTTCGACTATGATTGGTGTAAAAAAAATCGGAAGAATCGAATTTAACTTCCGGCATTTCAAAAAAGTTTTTGATTCCACTGAAAAAAAATCTGATTCAGATCCTTTGACATTCTAACAAAATTTCTTCAATTTGATGAATATGAAGCTAATACAGGATTATTTTTTATGGAGTGCACCTGATTACCTCGTAGAATATTCGCACTCCAAAGAAATTAATCCAATATATTCATGATACTACGACTAACTATTAAAACCCTAAGGTAAAAATTAAAATAATACAGGCCTATAATAAATGTCCTACTTCTGGGCACAGGCCTCTTTTCATTTCGACAAGAAACTAGTATTTTAATAACCACGTTTGCTCATTGCGGGTTGACGATTTCAGATTCTAACTCTTGAAATCCAGGTTTCCAAACAATGTTTCCCTTCATGAATTGTTAATAATATCTTAGAATAATAATAATCAAGAAAAATACATATAATATCTTTGAGAAGTAATAATGGTATTCGCTTGTAATGGGTTCGAATCTGCAACCTTGTACACGCAAATCCATCCATTGAACCACTAGGCCACCAGAACACATAAAAAAACAATAGCTAAGCCAGACTCCTCAATAAATTACAAGTACCCAACAAAAAGTACACCTGGAACACCTTCGGACCGTCACGTAACGTATAAACCGAGCTCCGACTTCCGAACTAACTCCACAGAGCCTGGCTTACAGGATTCGGTATTGTCGACGTGTTACCAACTTGGAAAAAGTGTTAAGCTAAGACGAGGTTTTCTTGTACTTCCGATATTATGTTTTGGAGAATGCTCCGAGAATAATGAAGAGCGATCGTGTTTCGTGTTTTTTTAATTGACTTCAAAAGTGGGAGGTTCTTGGTTGGTCTTCATTTCGACTGCTTTTTTGTATTTTTGTTTCGTGGTGTCTCAGGCAACTAATATAATATCTTGGGACAGCTTACACATGGCCATCTGATCCCAAACAAGGCAGAGTCTGTACTATGGCAATCAGACAACTGATGAACATACTTATATATATATGAATACATACATATTATAGATAAATAATACCCAGACACAGAACAATTGATCGTGCTCATCACACAAAGATTTGTCCTGGGTGGGAATTGAACCCACGACCCTCCGGCTTAGCATTCAGGGTCACTAACAACTAGACCAACAGGCCAGTCAACTGTTACTAGTAACTGTTGGTCGATATCAAAAATATTTCGTTATTGATAGGCTACCTCACCATGAAGGAAACTTCAGAAGTGATACCAAAGAAATTTCATCAAAATCGATTCAGTAGTTTGGTTGGTATGACTTTATAAAATGTGACTAGCTTAGCGGTAAATTTCACAAGTTGCACAAAAATAGTATCAGATCAAGAAAAAACGTCATGTAATCAGCCTATTAACTGAATCGAGGTAGTTAGTAAATCAGATACAAAAAAATAACGAAATAATTACATTAATATTAAATTAATTTAATACTTAAGTGGCGGTAGTCCAATGGCTAGGAAATCGGACTTGCGATCATATGTTCACGGGTTCGAATCCCACCCATATTGCACTACCGACGGACGTGAATCCACTCGTAACACAAGCATTTACTTTAAAACGAGAAGTTAACAAGAATACTAGTAATGTGCGACCCACGTTGCTAGTAAGCTTTTAAAAAAAAAATAACATAATAATTAAAAAAAAAAAAAACCGTTTGTAATCTAGCAATGAAAATATGAGTCCTACCCTCAGGTTTAATACGTGATTGTATCAACACATTAAAAATAATGTTCTGTACAACAACAATTAAGTTACTAAACTCATTCGTGTGGTGAACGATTAATAAGAAATTATGAATGTTAGTATTGCATGCTGTAATATAAACTTTTCTTAAGAACTTACACGAAGTTATATAAATCAACATCACAATTCAAAATATCTGACCGCCTTAAAATTTTGTGTTTAAAAATTTCCTTTAAAACCCAAAAAAAAAATATTATAGGCTGAAAAAAAACTGATTAGTAATTCTGAAATAAATTTATATCTAACACTACAAATAATGAGAAATTTACTCTATAAGAAAAAAACAGCATCTATGGATGGGTATATTATTTCAGGTGCATACCATTTGAAATTTCCATAACACAAAAAATATGCGTTTCAGATAAGTATCGCATGATATTAAAAAATATTATACAATTTAAAAAACGGTCTTACATTTTCTATGTTTACAAAGGACTACAATTATTAAACGGTCTATATTATGATATATTTGTAGAGGCCTAAACAAATTTACTTGCTATGGTCCGCTGCCGACCGGGTTAACAAATAAAATTATATTATCAGTATAAATAATAACATTACTTTATAATTGCAAGGTTCAACGTTAAGAAAATATGAGTGTATTTTTTATTTGTTACATTTTCATTTTAGAATTAGCTCCCGATACTATTTAATCTTGGTGTTTTTAAAGGCTTAAATAAAAATTACATAATTATAAAAAAATACTTTTTATAGCCATAAATAGTATTAATAAAATAAAGTCTATTTTGAACTACAGTAACTACGAGCTTTTAATGATAGGGTTATCACATAGGGACAATTAAAAAAACCGTGAACTTGAATTTTTCCCATTATATACGAAATAATATTTGTTTTTTTTTATTTGTAAGAACAGAATGACTAAACGGTTAAGAATAAAAAACCCAGATTTTGGAAATAAAAACAATATAAATAAAATCCTGTATAATTGTAACATAGGCAAATATTTTGATAGATTCAAGGTAAATAATAAACGAAGAAGTTTTGAAAAAGTAAAATAATTAATAAAATAAAACTAAGAATTCAAAGCATCCAAAGCTTTGATACTTATTTATAAAACTATCAACAAAATAAGTAGCAACCCTATAAAACTCCGAAAATATTTTATGCAGTGTACTTCCACATTCGGAAACCCGACAAGTCCATAATCCGATGACTTTAACTAGACGGTATTACGGATCCTGCACTCAGTGTAAAGGGCCCAAATTACCTCCCAAATGGGGAATGTAATCGATTTTTCCTTTTCCACCCCCAATTAGCCGGATCTGACGTGCGGATGTATCAATTGCTGTACTGTCTGCAAAATCGTTTGGCTTAGGTGTTTTAGTAAGTTCAGTCTATTCGTCTCAAAGGACCAATAGTAACACCGATCTATAGTAATTGGTAGTATAAGTATTAACAGTGTTGTCAAATATTTTAGACCTTTTAACTGTATGCGTCGAATATATTAACCTCTTAAATGAGTAATCATAATGTAAAAAAATAATTATGTCATTCAGTGGGGGTCTTAAGCTAGATAAATATTTTTTTTTTGTGTTAAATCCTAAAGGTTGTGCTTTTAATTTTAGAATTCATATTTGAAGATAAGACTGGCTTATTGGTCTAGTGGTTAGTTACCCTGACTGCTAAGCCGGAGGTCGTGGGTTCGATTTCCACTCCACAAAATTAAATGTTTGTGTGATGAGCACGATCATATTTTGTTCTGTGTCTGGGTGTAATTTATGTATAATATGTATGTTTTTTTTTATATATAAGTATGTTCATCAGTTGTCTGATTATTTTACAAGATATTATTATATTTATTAAATACAATAACTGAAAAATTAATACTTCAGTCTAGTTAAACATCTGCTAATGTTAGATTTTAAGCTTTAGCTTCACGGAATGTGCTGTCGGTACATACTGCATCTAATTGCATACTAATTGTCCGAAGGTAAGAGGTGTTTGTTTAGAACAAACGACATGCTCACGACACGACAGACGTCTGAACTAAAGAGTTATAATGACGACACATAAGGTAACTTGAACGTGGAAGGAGAACTTAGGAAAATCAATCACTGTTTTGAAATTATGGTGCTATTAGCGTTCATGTTTAAATAAGCATCTTTGCTCTATCATTTTGGAATAATATGATTGCTGTAGTTATATTTTTAAAATTAAATCAGCCAAAATGAAATTGAGCCAATTATTCCTAAAATCAGTATGTTAGTTTTCCGTTAGTAATTACTGTCTGTTCCGTAGATATAATTCTGTTTTTATCATTTGTGAAAACAGAAAAATGTGAATCAAACTCATTATGTTCACGTGTTGATCTATAAGAATTTCAATTGAAGTATGATAATACTGTCTTATTTTTCTTTGACGTGACATGTCGTATAAGGGAACTACTTATCAGAAGATACATGTAAATCTGAAACATGTAAAATCCATTACAGACCTTAAATGACTAAGCCAAATTAAAAGCGTATTAACACATTACCAACAACTTTTAAAACTCCCACACAAGGCTATTGTCGCGAAACATAAAGTAAAATTTATAGACCCCTAAAAAAGGCGAAAGGCCTTAAAAATTAACACATCCCTCGTCACAAATTCGTGCCTTTCTGGCCGAGTTCGGACAATAGGACCACATAATACACAATTCAGGCTCACATATTCGGGACCGGAAATATATAAAAGTGGTACGTGACGGTAACACAAGCCTAGTCTATATTTTCAGTATCAGGACAGGTGGGTAATGTCTAGTGACCCATATTTTAAGATAGGTCTTAGAACGTGATGTCTATAGCCTTTTATTTATATTAAATTTGTGTGTAGGCTATCAGGTATCACACATGTTTAGTGTTTTGTGAAGTATTATGGACCTTGCTGCAATGAATGACTGATGATGCAGCAGAGATGAGAATTCAAAGAGCAATGTGCGGTATTACACGAATGTATAGAGTTAGAAATGAGGTGCGGCAACAAAAAAGCTATGCAAAACGGCTGTCATAGTATGTGCATGTGATGCTAAGAAATGATAATCATATTGTAACGAAGGTTTTGACCATGAACGCGGATTGACATAGTCTAAGAGTAGGACCAAAAAGCCAATGGCTGGATAGTGTTTAAGGGGATAAGGCTAGAAATAATTTAACTTGTGAGATGACATCAGATATAGAGCGGAGATGGAAGACATGCTGCGCTGACCCCAAATGAAATTAAGATAAAAACAGGATGATGATGATATGGACGTTACCTTGAATATTCATCATACAGTATTTATGTATACTTTAACTTGTGAGTGATTTATTATAGCCTTGACATTGTGCCTTATGAAGCAGTGGTAGCCTAATGGCTAGGGTGTCGGAATTGCGATCATATGTTTGCGGGTTCAAATCCCACCCATTACACTACCGACGTGAACCCACTGGTAACACAAGCAATTTAGTTCAGCACGAGGGGTTAACAAGAATACCAGTAATGTGTGACCCACACAAAAAAAAATACCTCTAGGTCCTAAAATTCAAGATTTGGTTAAGAAAACTTGACATAATGCCCAGCTTTACTTTAGGGAATAATATGGCGATAGTACAGTCATAATTTTTCAAGTGACCATTTACATAAACAACTCGAAGTGACCAAGCCAAGGGTCTACAATAAAGGGCCTCTATAAATCTTTATACTCATTTACAGCCTCCGGGGGTAATTTTATCTTGTTATATATGATTTGGTATATAGAAGGACATGTTTGTTTTATCTGGACTAAAGGACCAATTCCTTAGGGACAAAGATATTTCTGCAGGCCTTTATATAGGGTAATAAAAGTGTAGGGTACATAAAATAGTATAAAGGTATAGTAGTCAATTTTACCTAGTTGTTTGCAAGTATCATATTACAGATATTTTTTTTTTTAAATAAAGGGTAGTGAAGTCAACCAGTTTTGCACGGATTTTATATCCAAAAACTTTCCTCTTGATTAACTCTATCTATTGGTGAAAACCATATGAAAATCCGTTGAGTGATTATCGAGTTTATCTCGTTCAGACTGACAGACACGGCGTGAAGCATGGTTTTGAAAATGATAATTATACTTATCAAAATTTTTCAAATTTTAGTTCAACATGTTAAAATAATAGACACCCAATCAATTCTGCAATTTTATTACGTTTAATTCGTTAAAAACTCATGTAATCTTAAAATAACTGCATTTAATTTGAAGATCAATTTAAAAGACGACCAGCAAAAACTAGGTGCCTAAAAACTTTAAGCGAGATTTCATGTATAAAATACAAAGAAACATACAAAATATATGCGTAGCCTTTCAATATCGGTTGACCCCAGCATCGTATAAATATATAGCAGTTAATGCGATACCGTTGTATTTTGGTCCTGTTTGGTCCTTTCGTACGCACGTGCCGATTGTATAGTAGGCTCTAATGGGGCTCTTATGAGATTGGGTTATGACGATTTCGATTTTAGGAAAGATGTAGGCATCGAGAGGACCAGAAAGGGGTTTTATGGTGAAAAGGGCTTTTAACTGTATTGACTGTATTAACATACTGCTTTGTGGTTAGGTACAGGCATTATAGTCCAGTTTGTATTATACATCACTTCTTCATGAAACTTTTTATAGATATCATATAAAGCATGCACTAGCAATATGTGTAGCACGTTACTAGTATTCTTATTAACCCCTCGTGGTAAGCTAAATGCTTGTGTTACGAGTGGGTTCACGTCGGTAGTGCAATGGGAGGGATTCAAACCGGCAGCCACATAAGCTGAATTAAAACACAACCATTGAGCTAGCTCTGCTACAAAGCTTCTTTACCTATTATTGCTTTTCACTCTTTCACTTCAATTTTTTTTTTTTTTGACAATCTCACACACTGTCCTCTGATCCTAAACTAGGCAAAGCCTGTTCTATGGCATCAGACCACTGATAAACATACATATCATAAATAAATTACTTCGAGGCACAGACCAGATGTCACATATATTTATCCTGGGTGGGAATCGAACCCACGACCTCCGGCTTAGCAGTCAGGATCACTAACCACTATACCACCAGGCCAGTCAAATAATATACAAAAAATTCTTTTAAGAATAAATTGTAGAAGTGCTTATCTATGTTACAAAAATTAAGCCTAATCTACCTACAATGAGGCGTAAGGTACGAATCTCTCAAAACACAATTATGGTATGAAAGAAAATTATATAACGAATGTACTCAATTCTAAGCGAAAAAATACACACAAAAATTTTGAAAGGACCGAGAACATGGTGAAAATCTATTCATATAAGTTCCAACTTTCATATCTAGAATACCAATACGATAATATCTAGATTAACATTAACAAAAAAAGAAAATTAAAAAACTTAAATAATTCCAAGTTGCCACGAAACTACGTCTCTTCGGCGCGTCCAAGTTTTCCCATTGAATACATTATAACTTTTATATCAAGTTGGTTAATATTTCAATAAGGGATTTACATTTTTGATGTGGAACTATTCCACGGTCCGATATTATCTTCGATTCGAAAGGAATGTTGGCTTACTTTAATTATGTTTAATAAAAGCTCTGGGTTTTCTCCTGGAATATAACGCATTTTCACAAGAAGATTGTTAGATATTTTATAAAAAGTTAATGAGATAGTATACAGGATAAATTTGTATGGACTGCGTATATTCAACGAGGTAATCAGGTGCATTAAACTGAACAACTTTTCCCAAAAAACATAAGTCGAAATCTTTAAATTGAAAATCTGGGGGCACGGCAGTGCCCCAGCCAAGTCTCGAGCAAAACGGGCACGGCCGTACCATTCTTTTCTCGAAGCGTTTCGCGGCTATTTCACCCCCCCTGTATCATCAATACGGACAAAGCTAGGGGTTTAGGTTTTCGATGACCTAAAGTAAGTATTAAAACAAGCTCAGCCTCAAAATTACATGACATTTGAACCAACAGTTTACGAGTTATGAGCGATCAAAGTTACACCATTTTGTCACTCACTGACTCACTCACTGATTCACTCACTGACCGATCATCAAAAATCTAAGGTACTTCTAGCAAACTTAGAACCTTCAAATTTGGCACCAAGATAGGTTTTTAGCTACATGTATAGGAAAAATTATAAAAACGGTAATAATTTATACACCTTAGTAAATAATAGGAAACAAATTTATATTTGCGGTTTTACAAGAACATGGTGTATGAATTTTGACTGCATTGTTAATTTTGTTCTTTGTTTATGTACAAAAAGTAAAACAAATCGATTTATATTGATGTGAAACATCTTTCCTCTTGCTTTCCTGCAATTTGTGGGAGTGATTTCGTGAAATGGGACGAAGTGTGTAACAGGAAGTCGCGAAAGCGCGCGCTATTCGATTTGACGAATGAGCGCGCGGTTTTAGAGTTGACTGTCAGATAGTACCAACCAATTTTCCGAGAGGTCGGTACTGTCAGCCATTATGGGGTAGAAATTAATTCCTGGATGGCGCCGAGGAAAATTTGCTAATTTTTCGTCATGGGTGTCATTTTCATGGTTCCTGAGGTCACTAAAAACGATTATGGGGTCGAAATTAGAACCCAAGATGGCGCCGAGGAAAATTTGCTAATTTTTCGTAATGGGTGTCATTTTCATGGTTCCTGAGGTCGCTAAAAACGATTATGGGGTCGAAATTAGAACCCAAGATGGCGCCGAAGAAAATTTGCTAATTTTTCGTCATGGGTGTCATTTTCATGGTTCCTGAGGTAGCTGAAAACGATTATGGGGTCGAAATTAGAATCCAAGATGGCGCCGAAGAAAATATGCTAATTTTTCGTCATGGGTGTCATTTTCATGGTTCCTGAGGTCGCTAAAAACGATTATGTGGTCGAAATTAGAACCCAAGACAGCGCCGAGAGAATTTGCTAATTTTTCGTCATGGGTGTCATTTTCATGGTTCTTGAGGTAGCTAGAAACGATTATGGGGCCGAAATTAGAAACCAAGATGGCGCCGAGAAAAATTTGCTAATTTATCGTAATGGGTGTCATTTTCATGGTTCCTTAGGTCGCTAAAAACGATTATGGGGTCGAAATTAGAACCCAAGATGGCGCCGAGGAAAATTTGCTAATTTTTCGTCATGGGTGTCATTTTCATGGTTCCTGAGGTAGCTAGAAACGATTATGGGGTCGAAATTAGAACCCAAGATGGCGCCGAGGAAAATTTGCTAATTTTTCGTCATGGGTGTCATTTTCATGGTTCCTGAGGTCACTAAAAACGATTATGGGGTCGAAATTAGAACCCAAGATGGCGCCGAGGAAAATTTGCTAATTTTTCGTAATGGGTGTCATTTTCATGGTTCCTGAGGTCGCTAAAAACGATTATAGGGTCGAAATTAGAACCCAAGATGGCGCCGAAGAAAATTTGCTAATTTTTCGTCATGGGTGTCATTTTCATGGTTCCTGAGGTAGCTGAAAACGATTATGGGGTCGAAATTAGAATCCAAGATGGCGCCGAAGAAAATATGCTAATTTTTCGTCATGGGTGTCATTTTCATGGTTCCTAAGGTCGCTAACAACGATTATGGGGTCGAAATTAGAACCCAAGACGGCGCCGAGAGAATTTGCTAATTTTTCGTCATGGGTGTCATTTTCATGGTTCTTGAGGTAGCTAGAAACGATTATGGGGCCGAAATTAGAAACCAAGATGGCGCCGAGAAAAATTTGCTAATTTTTCGTCATGGGTGTCATTTTCATGGTTCCTGAGGTCGCTAAAAACGATTATGGGGTCGAAATTAGAATCCAAAACGACGCCGAGGAAAATATGCTAATTTTTCGACATGGGTGTCATTTTCGTGGTTCCTGAGGTCGCTAAAAACGATTATGGGGTCGAAATTAGAACCCAAGATGGCGCCGAGGAAAATTTGCTAATTTATCGTCATGGGTGTCATTTTCATGGTTCCTGAGGTAGCTAGAAACGATTATGGGGCCGAAATTAGAAACCATAATGGCGCCGAGAAAAATTTGCTAATTTTTCGTCATGGGTGTCATTTTCATGGTTCCTGAGGTCGCCAAAAACGATTATGGGGTCGAAATTAGAATCCAAGATGGCGCCGAGGAAAATTTGCTAATTTTTCGTCATTGGTGTCATTTTCATGGTTCCTGAGGTCGCTGAAAACGATTATGGGGTCGAAATTAAAACCCAAGATGGCGCCGATGAAAATTTGCAAATTTTTCGTCATGGGTGTCATTTTCATGGTTCCTGAGGTCGCCAAAAACGATTATGGGGTTGTAATTAGAACCCAAGATGGCGCCGAGGAAAATTTGCATAATAAAAAAGTTATCGGTCACCACGCTTAAAAAGTTAACTTGAATTAATATAAAAACAAACGAATTAATATCAAAAAAATATTGCATAAAATAAATTAATATATTTGCATAAGTTGATAAAAAATGCTCTACAATTATAGCTTTACCGCGGCAGTCCCCGAGTACCACACGTATTTTTTTTTAATTTTATATTTTTCATCTAATGAAAATAAATATTTATTTAATAGTCAGCATTTTCAGGAAAATATATTTTTATTATGCTTCATTTAGATCCTTGTTAGCAAATTACGAGTACATGTTCTATGTTTCACATCAGACAGGCGTCACGTGACGGCTCACATTTTTTATTAATAAATTGTAATAATGTATTGAATATGCATATTAATAAACAAAGCTAGGATAATGAAATGAATAAAGCTAAAATCTTTCATTGTATATCAATGCAATGCGATAAATACTCTATGCTCGCTCGATAGATAAGCAGCAGCTGAAGCACAAGAAATAATAAAATCACCTAAAAAGAAAAGAAAAGACCTACAAAAAATAAATGAGATCCCACCAAAAACATTCAATGTAAAAAGAGCCAAGTCTCTCTACGCAATTCTTCCATCGTAAAAAGATTTGAGATCGCATAGGAGCCAAGTCCTGTTCAACTTAATTTGTAATAATAAATCAATATTTTGTGACTTTATTAGTTTTGTTTACATTACAATAACAGTGACTTGGCCATGAGCACAAGTTAAAGGTCGTTTGCTCCTTGTCATTACGTGCAAATACCGTTGAATTGATATAATTATTATTATGGACATGATTTTGTAACTGATTGGAATTTGAGATCACCATTGACTAAACATACGCCATAGTGCATGTGCAGTTCACAGTTGGATGATACCGACGTCGGTTAAGGTGTCCTGATATTATTTATTTATTATTTACTTTGAACACCTCCAAATATGCAGTTTTATATTTGTATCTTATTGTGCTCATAGCCAGGTCACTGTTATTGTAATGTAAACAAAACTAATATAGTCACAAAATATTGATTTATTATTACTAATTAAGTTGAACAGGACTTGGCTCCTATGCGATCTCAAATCTTTTTACGATGGAAGAATTGCGTAGAGAGACTTGGCTCTTTTTACATTGAATGTTTTTGGTGGGATCAATTTTTCATACAAAAATAAGTCACGTGACCTGTTACTTAGTATGAAAAGTTGATTTTCAATTTTAAGATTTCGACCTATGTTTTGTGGGAAAAGTTGTTCAGTTTTATGCACTTGATTACCTCGTTGAATACACGCACTCCTTTTAAATTAATTCTGTATGTGTTTAATGTTTTTTTTTATTACCTAACTGTCGTCCTACATCGTTTTCTTTTCATGCCACCCATCATGCCTTGTGCCATTTATTTCCATTATAAATAAAATAGGTTTTCCTTTAAAAACAAAGATTTATTCACATCACCATCCCCGTTATCAATAGCAGAGTGATAAAAAATGTCGGAGCGACATTTGGTCCCAATACAGATCTGTATTCCGCCGGCGCGGCCCTATTGATATAGGCTCGGTTATTGAGGCTGGTCTAATACATAAGCTTATTATTTCAGCAAAAATAATATAGAGGGTGCTACGGAAATGCGTGATAATTATATCAAATATTGCTTCTGCACATGTACAACTTTTTCCAAGATCGAACTATTTTCTTAGTGATTTATCATCTGATGATAATATTGTGTTTCAAGGTAATTTTTTTATTGTTGATTTTATCCTTGAAGAAAGTTGTTGTTCTATGAGCAAAAAAACTTAAAATCACTTTCACATAAAAGTAAAAAAACAGGTGAGTTTGAAACTAAAAAGGTATAATCGAAACTCGTCCGGTAAGTTGTAGACTTAACTAATACTTATATTATAGCCTCAACATAATATAAAAAGCTTTTCAGTAAATATTTAAACTATACATTTAAAATTGGCAAAAATACTGTACCTGGATCCTGTATTAAGCTCAGAACTGTGAAACAAAAATATATTGTTTAATACAAGAACAGTGTTAGTAGTGACATATAAATAAAATAATTATGCATCTATTTTATAAAACTATAAACGAACACTGCACGGATCAGATAAGAAGAAATCAAAATACATAATAATAACTTTTTTTTAAACAGTCCTTGGATAATGTTTACATGATTCTCCATCAAGCTAAATGCGGATACGGAACTAGAAAAAAATAAGTACCAGAAACGTCAATTAAAAACGAAAACTGTCCTTCTGTATGAAAATATTAATAATATCACTAATTCAATCTCCATCTTTTAGAGACGTCCGTCTATAGCGGGTACCCCACTCAAATTTATTTAGCCTCACCCTTAGGCGACAATAAACAGTCGGTGTCGACCAGTTTGGACGCGAACAGAATACCCGATACTATTTGTTTGCGAACGATTTAAACGTTCCCTTTTAACGTTTTTATTGATGTTCCGAAATTCTCAAGAAATATTTTTTGAGGAAAATCAATCGGTATTTATGAAATACGATTTTTCGGTGGTAGAGTTTTTTGTTTCGCGGAACCTCTTTGTGTTAAAAATGGTATAAAGTGTAGTGATATTGACAGTTTATTAATGTATTAAAATTTACGCAAGTATTGAATATCAGTTTCAGCACTAAAAAACAGTAGGTACTTAATTAAATCTATTAACTTATGAGTCCAATTTTTTACCTTTTATTAAGTTGCAAACTGTTACTAGAGTGTTCATATTTATTTATTTTTTCATTTTTTTGAATCGGCGGTAGCCTAAATGGCTAGGGCATCGGACTTGCGATCATGTGGTTGCGGGTTCGAATCCCACCCATTACACTACCGGCGTGAACCCACTCGTAACACAAGCATCTTTGCTTAGCACGAGGGGTTAACAAGATTACTAGTAATGTGCGACCCAAATTACTAGTAATCTTAAAAAAAAAAATTACTGGCTTATTTTTTATTTGTAAAAACATCTGATAGCCTAATTATGTATCAATGAAGTGATGTAACATTTCTTGATAAACTTAATGCACTACAATAAATAAATAGTCCCATTAATGTACTTTACGGGCATCAATCTACAGAATATATTGTTTACACTCGATACACAATGCTTCCAAAAGATACGAAATAAAAATTCGTAATCCAGAATTTGTCTTGCCCGTTTGACGCTAACTGAAAACACGTTTGGCATAAGTATTCTGGTTTTAAGATTTATACAGTGCAGTTGCATCGGATACTGGCAAGATTCCAGTCCATTACTTATCACTCGAACCAAACCCAGTCTCCCAGTTTTAAATAAAACCTTTTTGTATAATTTCTTGTAAGATATTGTTATCAGATGACGTTTGCGACTCGTTTCAGTGTCCAGTAAAGTAGACATTGTACGGGTTTTGATAAAATTGTATAAATTATTATTCTAGCTAAATTATATTTATAGTTAAACTACGGACTAAAATATAAATATATCCTTAGTAATACCTTGCATGGTTAAATTTTATAGAAAGGTAGTTAGAAATCAGATTCTTTTTTTTCTTGTCCTGTACCAGCTTAAATTTATTTGTGGTCTACTATTTTGCTCTACATCTCAGCATTCAGATTCAAGACACAAATATACAAGAATAAAAATGTACTTGAAGCGGTAGTAGCATAATGGCTAGGGCATCGGTCTTGCGATCATGTGGTCGCAGGTTCGAATTCCACCCATTGCACTACCGACGTGAACCCACTCATAACACAAGCATTTATTTTAGTACGAAGTGTCAACTCTTGTTAACCCTTCGTACTAAGCTAAATGTTAAAATAGTAATTTAAACCCACATAACTAGTAAGATTTTGAAAAAAATAATTACTATTTTACGTTTAGTTTATAGTTTTGTAGTCTTTTACGTAAATCAGCGGCCGTACCATGACGTTTAAAGTATTATTGTTTCATTCTTATTCCAGTTGTGGGAAAGAGATGGCGCTAGATAACCTTTATAACTCTGTCTCTTTCCCACACTGAAATAAGAATGGAACAATCTTACTTTAAACGTCATGGTACGGCCGCTGATCATCTCTTTTTTTTCCTCTACATTCTTCAGCTCAGTAATTGAGCTTCTTTCTACCTTATTTCACTGTAAACAGTAGCGTTGTGACCTCGGCAACCCAATATCTCCACAGCAAGGGTTAATTTATGACGCACAAGATTTATAGGACGGGTTTAACATCTTATTTTTATACCCCTATGTGGGATCCAACGTAAATATTCAGATTGTTTTATTTAGAGGAAATTTGTTGTCTATATTAGCTTAACTTTAATTTATGCTACCGTAACAGTAGAGAATAAAATTGTCAATTTAAACTTGTGTCGTGTATTGAAACTTTTGAACTAATTAATGCTACTATTAAAAGATTATCATTTAGGTAAGATTATGTAGTGTGTCATTGAATGCTTAGATGTGAGTGTAGCCTGATTTTATGTTCCACTATTTGAGTGAAATAATTATGAAGGTACATTTTTTGTTTGAACTCAAGTTAAATAATAATATTAATAAATCATTTATTTGCTTGAAACATGATAGGTGTACAAGATATTACATTCAACTTTAGCACAGGACATATTTTGGAATAACTAACGTTTTTTAAACTTTCGAGTGAAATCGTTTCATAATTTTAAAAGTAGTTACAATATTTATTCTTCAAGTAAAGTTAATTTCTTGAAAATAATTAAGATTTTTGCTTATCGCTCTTGTTCACTAAGCAACAAAAAGCTAGTTATTAAAACTTCCATAGGCAATTTCCATTGCCTTTCATCTATCTTGTATTAATAAACCTACAAAAACCTCTATTCTATATCCAATAATATCCACGCGTCAATTCATAAAACCCCACAAAATATCCACTTTTAATAAACAGAACAGCTCCATTCAGGAGAAATTGCACAACTCGACGTCAATATACAAAAAATGCAATATAACCTCTATTACTGTTTGTCTTCATACGTCTGTGTCGCAAATATAAAATATTGCCTGAAGAATGCCGACCTATATATGGGAATGCAATTTTCTATTCCGTTGTCAGACAAAATTCATGTACCTATACGAACGGAATTCAGCAAACAGTCGAAATTGTTATAAACGACGCTGATTGGCAATGACGGGAGCCTTAAAACTATATAAAACTTTATTTTAGTATATCCTAGAACCGTTACACGTGTCAAATATTTTCATGTAAAGAAAACCTACACAAAATTTCAAAAGTGTATGATGAAAATTCACATAGTTACATGCTTTCTTGCTTGTCTACGTTGTTTATAGTACTGGCCTATGAACGTCCCACTGCTGGGCACAGGCTTCATAGCCCATATGGAGCAGGAATAAGCTCTAATCACCACGCTTGCTCATAGCGGGTTGGCGATTTCAGATGAAAATTTTTGGAATCCAGGTTTTCTCTCGACGTTTTTCTTCACCATTTGTCAATGATGTCTTAGAACGACTAAGAATGAACTTTGAAAACGTCACATTGGTATTTGCCTGGGTTCGAAACTGCAACCATGTGCTTGCAAATTCGATCATTGAACCGCTAGGCCACCATGACATTCGTTGTATTCGTCCTCTTTGTTTGCGGAAAAATTTACCATAATTTGGTGCAAAATCATTGCAATTGATTCATTAACTGATTTTGAAAAACCAGTTTTCTTATAAAGTAAAAATAAAGTAATTTAGAATAGTTTTTAAAAATCTTGTTTTTTTTTTATTGAGAAGGCTTATATATTATCAAACTGTACAATCACAAACGGGTGTATTTTTTATACCTTTACAATATAATTAAAGTAATCATATATTCAATACCACTTACAATGAGAACAAATGTACTTATGTTGTGGACCCTAAAGCCAAATCTGACCTTTTAAATATGTTTGTTGTCTCATTTTAGAAAATCGGTTTTGTGTTCACATTTAAAAATAAACTCGTTTTTCTATTACAATGCTTAATACACACAAAAAACCATCACCAGACCTCTACAATAAATTGTCGTCATACCCCTAAATTACCTTTACAAAGCTGTCCAAGTAAAATGTACACAAATTATTACAAACAATAAAAACGTTTCCCAAAAATCATCAAAATAAGAGTCGACAGATTAAAAGTGTGTGAAAACGTTTTTCCCTAGAAAAAGGACGAAAAATCATTTAATATGTTCGTCAGTAAATAATATTAACCCTTTGACCCAAATTTAGGGACGGACGGACGAGAAATACTGGTCATAAGCAGATTCATCCGGTTCGGGGCGCACTGACCAGTGTTCAGCGAAATAGATATAATATTTTTAAATTTAATTAATATTTACATTGAAATAATTCTTTCTAGTTAAGAGCTTGGATTTTTGTTAAAAAGGACTGCTGCAATTTGACTCTAAGGAAGCTTTCACTGCTTCACTAGACTAAGTTAACGAGACTGTAAAAACGCCTCCAGGAGCTTGGATAGGTTTGATTTTTATATCGGGAAACTTCATAAATATATTTATTTCAGAACGCATAAGATGACATAGTTGTTGCCGTGGTAAAGAGGTACGTTTTTTTGTTTTTAAGATTACTAGCTGGCTCTCATATTACTAGTAAACTTGTTAACCCCTCGTGCTTAGCTAAGATGCTCATGTTACGAGTGGGTTCACGTCGGTAGTGTAATGGGTGGGATTCGAACCTGCAACCACATGATCGCAAGTCCTAGCCATTAGGCTACCGCCGCTTCAAATTCACCGTATTAAGTCTGTTAATTAAAAGAAGTGTCTTTTATAATTAATAACGGGAAATAGGAGCAATAGAACTTTTAAAATCTAACTTTGGGTCTATACCTGTGAAAGACCAAACTTTTGCAATCTTTCGACGACTAGCGCCACATTACCTATTTTGACACTAACATAAAAATAGCATAAAAAAATACCATTTTAGGTCACTGCTTAAAACAGCCCCACATTATTTGAACATACCCATTATACTAAATGTGTTAATATTTCCCGCATAGTTTTACAACGTACCATTAAAACGAATGAACGAAATATTGCTATGTAAATATGGAAATTAGTCTCAATTTTGGGCATCCAGTGTTGCCAAATTGTAATTGTATTATTAAATTTATTTATATGGGAGTTTCAGCGACCAATGATAATGTTTTATAGGTCCAAATAATTTACATAAGCTCTTCATGCCATGAAATTGGCACATGGAAACAGGTCATACTGTTAAAAGTGGTCAGTCAAATATGGACGGCTTTTTATTTTCATCCATTTACCCATAAAACACGATATAGTTCGGTTTTTCATAACATAATCTACATTTGAGATCAAATCTAGTTGTTATTGAGATATTTGCAATAACTCTCTAATAATATAATTATGTATCACACGGATGCACAATCTATTTATCTATATATATAAAAATCAATTGCTGTTCGTGAGTCTCGCTAAAACTCGAGAACGGCTGAACCAATTTAGCTGATTTTGATCTTGAAATAATCGTGGAGGTCCAGGGAAGGTTTAAAAGGTGTAAAACATAAATAATAAGTAAAAAAAAAACTGTTTCTACTGTTCGGGAATTACCATAATTACTTTACTTTTTAACGGAACGAAGTCTGTCCGGGCAGCTAGTATTTAATAAACTTTTCTGTCCAATTAATATTTAGAAAATCATCAAGTTATATTTTATCTGTCAAAAGATTTAGAACTTACATTACTGTGTCACAGTTCTAATAAACCTTGTCCCAATTGCACGACCGAAAATGGCAATTTTACAGATTAACTAAATTTTAGTTTAGCTCAGCGATTCGATAACAGACAAAGATATTCCCGGCATGTTACCCACATTTCCCTAATTTTTCCTTCCAAATCGAGATATTGAATCTGGCAACACTCCCACTAGCCGGTTGTAACTGGTCCGAACCAGTTCGGGGCAGTGCAAAGCGGTTTATATTTATGCGCTCGTAAAATAGTGAGCAATAAAAATGGTGGCTTATGCAGTTTTTATTCATAAATGAAGCCGTGTTAGTTATGATTTATTTTATTGAATACTTCATGCTTACGACGTTAATTGACTTAATTGGATTTGTAGGCCAATTACGGGTATACTGGATCTTGCAAAGGAAAGGAAAATACATTTAGCAAAATTGAAATAAAATTGAAACTGGATAGCAAACTTATTTTGTCTGAAAAAAAGTTAACTGGTTTAAACTGGATATGGAAGATAGAAGACCAGGTACTACAGAGCAACTGAGGCATAGGCTGAATCTATCTTGAGGCATGAAAACTATCTTGTAATTATTTTGACTAAAAAGTACAAAATTTCAATATCGCCTTATATTATCTTCAAACCAGTGGTACCACTCCGAAAAAGCTTAACGACCAATACAAATGGTTTCAAGTCAGATAGAGTCCAAACGGATTCAGTCTAGATTTATGCACCGGCACTTAAGCCTAGCCAGGTAATCAGGTTTAGACTTTACGGTCTAGTTAGACTGAACGAAAGGAATGGCTATAGGAGTTTGTAAGTTTATTTTTAATTTACTTCTTTATTCAAACTCTGGTCTATGACAAAAACAATGAAAAGAGAAAATAATTATATTTATTTGCCAATATGAATATTTACTTAAGTGATTACAACTATACGAATGATAATGAGAATTAGCGTATAAGCGAGCTATGCTCAGACTCTCTTTGAAGGATAATACGAGAGAAGATAACAGAAATGAGATCATCCGGAAAAGAACTGGAATAATCCACGTAGCTTGCAGAGTTAGTAAGCTGAAGTGATAGTGGGCTGGTCATGTCTGTCGAAGGACTGAGGGCCGCTGGAGCAGATGAGTCCTTGAATCGAGACCGCATCGGAAACTTAGTGTGGGTTGCAGCCGGCCAGATATACCGATGACCTGAAAAAGGTAACTGGATAGGACTGGATGCAGAAGGACCGGCTGTTACAGTGCATCTTGGGAGAGGTCTATGTCCAGCAGTGGACCACGATAGACTGTGTTGATTGAGTGATAAAGAGAGACAGAAGAACAATACCAAAAAAAAAATAGATTTTCCCTTTATCGAAATTCGATTAAGTAGTAGTTGTTATAAAGTAGGTTACATGTCACATTAGGAGCACTATTTGAGAACCTGGATTCTTTTGGACATGTCTAAGGGATAGTGTTGTCGAGCCTTTTGTGCAAATCAGGGTGACGAACAACGAAACAAGGCTATGGTCTAGACTGGACGACATTATTACGAACAAAGGAAACAAAAGATAAAATAAGGTCACCTGTTATGGTCATCAACAAACTTTGGCCTTACGGAACAAAATGAATCTTTTGTTTTCTTTTCTGCACGGATAGCCGAGTGGTATAGGTCACCACGCTAATTACCACTGTACTCGACGAGCTGCGGGTTCGATCCCCGCATGGGACAAGCATTTGTGTGAACCACAGATACTTGTTCCAAGTCTAGGTATTCTTTGTGTAAGTGATTTGAATGTTTGTGAAACCCCCGCGACACAAGGATTAAATTGCTTAGTGCGGGCGTTGTAAAAAAAAATATAAATAATAATAATCAATTTCTGTCTTGCTTTGTCTGAAGGTATGTTGGAGTCGACTTCCATATTCAGCTGGATACCGTTTGTATTTGACGTGGAGTCACTGCCTATCTGACCTCCACAAGCTATCCGACCTTACACATTCTTAAAAGTCTACCCGTCGCTTCTTCACACCGAAGTGACGGAGACAACATGAGTGTTAACGACGGCATCAAACTAATTGACGTTTCAGTATTCAGCCAATAATCTCTAAGTAAGAACAAACTTCCTTAGTGCAAATTTAATTCGTCCCATAATATTTCCAGATCTTTTACCATTTGGAATTCAACTAAAATTCACAACAATAACACTTAAACTGCAACGGAGCCATTTAAGGCAGCACCAGCGTCCTTGCCAAGCCAGAACTTTAAACCCGGCTTAATATCATAATAACAATATCTCTGATCCACCAAAAACCGTATAAAATTATCAGGAAGCGCAATATTCCGTATCCTGCGCAACTTTACGGTTTAAAACGTAATTATTAAGGCTCAAACGGCCCCAACTTTGCGCTAAAATGGGCTAATTAGCGCGAAACCGCAAAACTACGCCCAATTACGAGGCGAATGTAATTGTTGGGTTTGCGATGGCTTCTGTTGCTTGTTACGTTTGATTGTTGGATACAAGGCCGATAGAGCCAGCACTTCGTTTAGCCGGTGGCCGCAAACGCGGGCTCAACAAGCCTGTTCACTGACAATCTCTTTTATTGCCATTTAATTCTAACATTGTAACCACAATCTGTGGAACGAGAAACTAGATTGCTGTAAGCATATAGATAATTATAATTGGTCAGGTATTGCAAAAAAATTAAATAATAATTATACTAACACAAATAACTACTCAGAAATAGTAATATTAAAAAGGCCTTGAAACTTCACATATTATGTATTTTTTTATTTTATCTATTGTAGGTATCATTACATATCTGTAAGAGACGCATCGTTTTATTGTATTCTCTTAGGTTCATAATCTGATTTATTTTCACAAAATACGTGCAATTTTTTTTCAGATTTTTAGTAACGGGTAGCCTTATACGTATGTCGTATAAGGCTACCTTTCTTTCTTTTTTTTTTTTAATAATTTACAAAAAAATATAAATTTAATTAGTTTTTTTGTTTCAGAATAAATATAAAAAAATAATTAATCAACTGTTCTACCATACTGCCTATCCGTTACAGTTATCTAACAAGATTAGTTTCCAAATAGTTAACTGGTTAACAAGTCTAAAGATACAAGTTAATTTCTACTAACGTCATTAAGACGATGCTTTGTGAGTGTCGCGGGGAGACAAAATAAGCTCATTAAAAACTATTACTCATGATAGTTAAATTAACTTGTCGTTTAAGTTAAGGTAATGTTAACTACATTTAGTTGATTACATTATTTTCTTTTTCAGTTAGTTCACATAATGGACAAATATAAATTCAAACACAAATCCATAATTATATTTTACAATCAATACTATGACAAAGAGCTACGGAGCGCAATATCCTTGGAGTTCGATTGACAGATCAGGTAAAGAACTCAATAATGCGCTCTAAGACACAAATTACGAACTGGCTTAAAAGGCTGCTAAATTTAATTGGGACTGCGCCGGACATGTGCGTTGAACATCCACAACAGTATGGTTCCTCAACAGACGAAGGCCACGTGGAAGACCCAGGCGGAGATGGACGGACGACATGGACGCCAAGGACTGGCTGCAGTTGGGCGTTGAGAGCGGAAAATGGAAGGAAGAAAGGGATGACCTTGCTCTGCAGTGGGACGGTTGAGGCTCTAAAAATAATTAACTTATGTTCTAACTAGCGACAACCTCCCTGTACAATAGCCATACAAATTTGAAATTTCTATAGGTACCTTAAATAACCCATATATCGAATTAAATCGAATAGACGTGACATGACTCATACGAGTACTTTTCAATGTAATCAAAGCACAGTGAAATCAAATTAAACGTCATCTATTTATCAATATTGGTATTATATAATAATACTAGCTGTGCCGCGCGTTTTGACTCGCGTAAGTTGTCTACGTTCCCGTAAAATTAAGATAAATAAAATTTCTAAGATTAAAGTAGTAGCAAGTTACTTCTTATTACATCAGCTACCTGCCAGTGAAAGTCCCGTCAAAATTGTAAAAAACAGATAAACCGTTTTTTTTTGCGTTTATTTACTGTGTAAAAAGCGGTTATTTTAATACTAGCTTTTGCTTGCGGCTTCACCTGTGTGAGCGTCGTTTATCATGACAAATTATATAACCTGTAGCCTACCTCAATAAGTGGGCTATCTAACAATGGAAGAATTTTTCAAATCGGACCTGTGGCTTCTGAGATTAGCGCGTTCAAACAAACAAACAAACTCTTCAGCTTTATAATATTAGTATAGAAGTACTCAACAGACAACAGACACACTTACAAACAGACTCTCCATTTTTTTATCTGTATAGAAGATAATTACATGGATTCTGTACTCATCCTGTCTAATACCTTCACCACCCACAGCCCCTAGCCCTCACGTTTTACACGACAGTTAGCAAGTTCAGTAATAGTCGTACAGTTAACTGCTCGTTTAGTTTGGTTCAGCTACGTGACAAACTTTGTCGGCACATTTTTGGTGATGGACATGAATAACAATGGTTTTTCGGAAGTTGCTTTTATCTTTTCATCGTTAGTATGTTATTTTTATATATGAAAGAAAAAGCATTTATTCGCCTTATAAAGGCTAAGATGTAATAAAGTTTTTTCAATGAATACTATTAAAGTCAATGCTTGTGTTTCGAGTGGCTTCGTCGGTCGAGCGAGAATTAGGTGGAATTCGAACCCGCAACATGATCGCAAATTCGATGCCGTAGCCATAATTATACATCCGCGCTCGTGGAGACCAAACCAGGTTTGGATTTGTTTGCTGATGAATGGAAGACGATTATGTTGGAATGTTTGCGATTTTGTGATAAGATTGAATAAAAGGTATTATTTAAAAGTTATTGCATATTAGTAATTAAATACAAATTGTAGAAGGAAAAACTTAAACCTCAGGCAGGACTCGAACCTGCGACCACTGGCTTGACGCGCCAGTCGCTTTACCAACTAAGCTACCGAGGTCACTGCCTGCAAGTTTAAATTTCTCCTTCTACTTATGACGTCTTTATAGGGCGGCTTTATATTGCATGTTAATTTTTTCTCCTTTTTTTTCTTATTTATCTAATTCAGCATAATTGGCTAAACGCTGTACTGAATTTAGTTCAATAAATAAATAATTTACCATTTTCCCAATGCTAGACAAAAATGCTAAAACAGCTCTCTGCTCGTATAAGATCTGTATTTATTGACCACCTTTGTTATACAAATAATAAATTATTTGATTTATGGTGGTTCATGTAATCAATTATTAAGACAACAACACAAGTCAAATCCACTTTTACTTCAAATAATCTCACAATACAACTTACTTCCAAGATTTATTAATTTTTAAACGTTGTCAGTTCTATTCCTGTGCAGGTTATATTAAAATTTCACGAGTTTTGGCTTCCCTGTATAACGCCTGTATTTCAAAGTAACTGGCAGGTTTTGTACTGGTTTATTTTTTCACAAAGACTTCGGTTTTATATTGAATCCTTTTGTTTTATGTTTGTGTCACGTTTTATGTGTATGTGTGGGTTAAAGACTCGCGTTAACATTAATTGTTATTTCTTCAAAAAGTATGTTTTTGTAGTCACGCTTTAATTTACTAGTGAAAGGTTATTTTTGAACTAGCTTTTGCTCGCGGCTCTACCCCCGTGGGTATCGCGACAAATTATAGCCTATAACCTTCCTCAATAAGTGAGCTATCTAACGGTGAAATAATTTTCAAATCAGACCAGTATTTCCTGAACAACCAAACAATCAGTCAACCAAACAATCAAATAAACTCTACAGCTTAATAATATTAATATAAGATAGAAATTCCACTCTATTCTTAAATGCTTTACAATTTTTTCTAGACATTCGATCTCTCAAAAAAAAAAGCTTACCGTAGAAATTATCATTATAATTTTATTTCGCCTTTTATTTTCTTTGAGAAAATATTAGGTTGAGTAAAATAACATTTGAGAAGAGATTTTGTCTATTTAAGTCCTCTCTTTTGAATGGAACTTAAAACCACTCACGTCATGCTTAAACGCATAAATAATTTACGCCTACCAACGTCAACCATTTATATAACCTTCGACTAGACAGTCTGACGTGACCTTCAAACTAACATTGATCTCTCGCCTATAAAACAAAGAAAATCGAAATATAATGAAAGCACAGAACTTATACATATTTATGAGAAAATGTCTAAGAAATTATAATTCGATTTCTCAAAAATCGTTCTCAATATCTTAATAAAGCTATCTTTAATAAAATAAAGCAATTCGATGTTGCTATGAAAATATCTGGGCTCCTCGAAATTGTATCAAATTAAACCTAACCTAAGACCTACGGCGTAGCGTGATCTACGGCGTAGCAGTGACAGCTACGACGTAGTAATATGCTACGTGATCAATTCTATGTCACGTAAAGATCGTATAAGGTTGTGAAAATGGGACGTATGCATGTTTATTACAGTGGTATTACATTGCTTAGACTGATAGGTACTGGTGGGATTAATAATGATATACAACTCATGTTTGTGGCTCAAATAAACAAAAAAAACACTTCCCTAAAAGTTTTAATACAAAAAGTCAATAGGAAAATATAATGCTGTTCTTTTTTGTATTTTCGTGTATTTTTTTTATAAAATGGAAAAAAACGATTTTGAGAATTATAATCGATACTAAGATAGGTTATTTTTAGTAGCTTTAATACATGTTTCAATAAATTTAATTAAAATTAAAAACAGGTAATACACTACCAAAAATGTGAAAATATATATATGAATATGCAATCAATAAATTCAGTAACTTCGGTAAAATAAATATTGCGTAAAACGTTAGTGCACAAGTCCAAAAACCGAGTCGCGCAAAAATCCAGTTAATTGTAAATGACGTCAACGTTGAGCACGACTCCATTATCACTCGTTAATAAATCCCATATAAGGGTCGAGTCACATCGATAGCGAATCGCGAGTTGGAATTAAATAGTAATTAATTTTTTCACTTTTTTATTTTTATGGTTTCTATATATTAGACTGAGGTCTAGAGAGACCTGAGGGAAGAGATAAGTTATTTACTTGGTTATGGTAAAAATAGACTTCTTGAAAACATCACGTTTTCTTAGTGATAATCGAATATGATTGAACTGCTTTTTAACACACAAAATGACTATCAAAATAATTTTTATTTATTTCGAAAATATCTTCGATTTGATTGAACAGTAAATTATTAATATTGTGAGTTTCATACACTTACAATTACAAAATGACAAATATTTAAGGCCTATATTAAAAAAGTAGGTATTCTTAGACAAATAGGTGTGTGCGTGTTTTACTGGCCAATGTTAACCCATTTTAGTTGACATTATTTTTCTTACCTATACAAGTACAAACTCACTGTAATTTTTCATTTTTAAACTTTCCCCAATCTATGTTGGGTTTCCGGATTTCGTTGAATACCGTATTTACATAGAGCGACAGCCTATCTGATCTTTACAACCCATTTTACTGGGTAATATAGTATTCTATAGTCTGTTATCCGTACTATAATGACTGTCAATGTTCATCGTATGACAGCCGGGACCAACGGCTTATCTTTCGAGACAGGGAGACATCTTGGTACAATTAAAGCTCTTTTGACGACCTCCGTGGTCGAGTGGCGTAAACACCGGTTTTCAAGGTGTCGTCAGCTCTGAGGTCCCGGGTTCGATCCTCGGACGGGTCAATGTAAAAAAACACTTTTCTACATTCGGGTCTGGGTGTTTGTGGTACCTTTATTGTATCTGGATTTCATAACACAAGTGTTTTAGCTACTTACTTTGGATTCGGAGCAATGAATGTGATGTTGTCCACATTTATTATTATTATGATGGTTATCATGCAAGAAATAAAAGTACTTTTTATTTTATTTTATTTTATGATGGTTATCAGAACTGTAATGACTGTCAATGTTCATCGTATGACAGCTGGGACCAACGGCTTATCTATCGAGACACGGAGGCATCTTGGTACAACTAAAGCTCTGTTATACTGCCGTGCAGGCCCTAAAGTGCAGTATGAGGAAAAAAGCGATTTCGAGAAAACAGCGAAAAACTTTTTAACACTGTTTTTATTTATATTATTAATGTGTATGGTGCATATTTTTATTGCTAAGACGACTAAGTGACAACAAAGATGGTATTTACCAAATAAAATTATAATTTAGTACATTAGATTTTAAATAAAATGTATTTTTTTAAAATCATAGCCGTTACTGCACGCAAAAAGTTACATATATGCAAATTAAAATGCGGTAAAAATACTCGATACTACAAAATTTTAGATTTTTTTGCTACTTTACAGACTAATTTGCAGCATAAGACCTTCTTTACTGCATTTTAATTTGTTCCTTGAACTAATTACACATGTAGTATGTAACAATTTCTTCAAACTAACGAGTATTTTTTAGGTAGGAATTCACAGAATATGATGTGAGATATTTATTAATGATATTAATATAACTACATATATACACATATAACTAATTATAATAAAAATAAAACTATACTAAACCAAAACTTATAATATAAATTAAACTATACTAAACTACCGATAATAAACAAAGCTTAATAAAAAATTGGACACTTATTAACCATTATCAACTAAAATTGATTGATAATGGCTAACAAGCATCAAAGAATTCATCGTCATCTTTGTCAATGACGGGAAACGTGCCCAAAAGGCTGGCAGCATAGCCACGTTGAATAGCAATACTGATTCGCTGTGCCAAAAACATGCCAGCCCTTTGGTCATGGGTAGTGTCGACCAAACGTTTTGCGAGTTCCTTAAAAAGAACTCGTGCACCTGGTCGCCATGTCCCGAGCGTCTCAACCCCAAACGGCTCAAAAATATAATTACCTATCAGGTTGTTATATTTTCGCCGTTTAAGGGTTTCCTCGGCTCCAGCAGCAGTAACCAGAGGCCCGATTCCCATTGTCCCACAGCCAGGAGACGAGCACGCTCTGCACTTCTGCAGTATTGATTGACGTTTCAATTAATTCCTTACGTATCAAACTACAAAGCGGCTCATCCCACTGCCTCTGAGAAGAAAGTTGTTTGGGTAGATCCGTGCCCGGGCAGGACAATTTCCAGCTATTTACTACTTCAGTCATGCACAGAATCTGACAACCAACGAGAAGATCCTAAGATTTCCCTGGTCAACCTTTCAGTATTGTGAACCGAAGACAGAAATGCTGGTAGGCCTAAACTAGAAACTTTACGAACACCCAGCCCTCCAAAACGGATCGGCAATGTGGCTTGGGACCAAGCACGGTCATCCAGAATCACATTGAAAATCAACATTATGGTGGACCGGATAATTTAACGAAACGAAATATGTAAATTTAGGGCTGAAACAACAAAGCCGAATTAAAGTGATAGCAGAATGCAATAAAATTTTAAAAAGTCTATCCGGACCCGATTTTATTTCCGGAGCAATTGATTTGATTTTTGTAGTGTAGATTGTCCATCAATATACTTCAGATTAGGGATATAAATTTCCTATTGATTGAAATTTATTCTTTAAAGTTGTGTAATCATCGGCTATTGTGTTAATATCACCTCCTAGGGTTCCGTCATCTAGGTACCAAACGTTAAATTTTGACTTTAGTTTCCTAATATGTAATTGGATGAATGGCCAAACTAAATATGACCGGCCCGAGTGGATCTCCTTGTTGGCAGCCTACAGCGGAATTCAAAAGATTGTTCTTATAAACTAATTTGGTAGGGTTTCTATAACATTGCCAAAGAAAACTGTAAATTTTGGGAGTATCAGATTTAACTTTTGCCAACAAGGTGTCTCTGTTAATGGAGTTAAAGGCATTCTTCATATCAACTTTTAAGATAACCTCACTTTTCCCGTAAGACAAAAATGTGGAAAGTGCGTGTACGGCAGCTTCCTTTTGAGCCAAAACCTTATTGAAGGGGCTGGAACTTATCTGATAAAAATTTGTTGTAATACTTACAACAAATTTTTGCTGCCCTACGCCTATATGTTGAACAAACGGCAATAGGACGAATGCCACCGTCCTTTTTTCGAAGAGTGATGAGGTTAGCTCCATAAATCGTATCAATGGTCCTTACCTACCAGCATTAAATTAGTCAAAGCCGTAAGCTCCTTTAAAAGCGACTCACCAGCTTCACCAGCAGTGAGACCGTCAGATCTTTTAAGCGTTGAGCAACTTCGGATATCTCAAGGTTCGTAACCTTGAGAAATCCGAAGCAAACACAAAACAGCTCCTCGAAGAGCTTTCGCTGCCTACTGCTACACTGACGCGGCGCAGATGTCTTCCTTCCATGGCAGCGATGAATTACACGATTCATTGAACGAGAGAGATAGTGATAAATTCTGACTAGAATGCAGTAAAATAGGAACTGAACTGCAGTGAAATTACTAAAATCGTCCAAGTTACCAATTATAATGCAGTAACAGAGTCTCGTACTGCGTTTTAATTAGCATTTATGATATTTTCATCTTTGAAAAATTCAGACTATACTGCAGTAAATAATGAACATACTGCACTTTAGTTGGTTTTCACGATATAAACTTACTTAATAACACTAAATAAAAAACCACATTTTAGAACGTTGCCGCATTTTAATCTGTAGTTCCTGTGAAATAAACTAGTGATCAACCTTGCAGTATTAATACTGTTGGTACAAAAACTACTTACTGCGTTTTAATTTATATGACTTAATATTTTTTTGGGTGTAGAATACTGATTTTTTGTGGTAATATAGATATTTACTGCGTTTAACTTGGTAAAGTGACGGATCGTGGCAGGCGTAACTGCTATAACTGTATTTTAGTTGGTATTGTAATATATTTAGACATGCAAAGTTAAGTTACTGCTTTCACAAATTTGATTTTTTAACCGTTTAAAGCATCCTAACAAAAAACTGATTAGATCTTTATGTTCCTTATAACGTGTCCATTAAGGTTCAATATTTAACAAAAAATGGCAAAAAAGCCTGTTACTGCGTTTTAGGGTCTGCACGGCAGTATAGTAGTATATAGGGTCGCCGCTCTCAGTGGGACAACAGCCTAAAGCTCAGAATCCCACCTTTTTCGATTGGGAACGGATTACGTGTCGATATACCGGCAATTCTCATTGCCTTTTGATTAATTTCTTTCAAGATTTTCTTTATAAAAAAGAAATTAATCATCGCTTTTCTTTGATGAGGATTTTATTTTAAGATGTTTTTGTACTTATTTATTTTCTTTGAGTAGTAGAGGAATAGTTTTTTTGATAAGATTGTATTTTTTTACTTCACAAGTTTATGTGAAAATTAATGATTTATAAATATATCATTATGACGAAATTTGTGGTCGAGTGACGTACACACCGGTTTTTTAGGTGTCTAGCTCTGAGGTCTCAGGTTCGATCCGTCCGAAAAAAACAATTTTCTACATTGTTCCTTGTCTGGGTGTTTGTGGTTCCTTCGTAATCTGTTTTATTTGAGTAGTAATAGAGAAATAGTTTTCATACGATGATACGACTGAGTTAGTATTTATGACTTCAATATTTTTTGTGAGAATTAATTATTTATAAGAATTTAGAATACATAATTATGACGAAGGCCGTGACGGTGGTCGAGGAGCGTGCTCATCAGATTTCAAGTTATTGCCATGTCTGAGGTCTTGGGTTCGATCTCCAGACGAATCAATGAAAAAAAACACTTTTCTACTGGGTGTATGTAGTACCTTCGTAGTCTCTGATACTATTACACAAATGCTTTAGCTACTTACTTTGACATCAGAGCAATGTATCTGATGTGTCCACATTTATTTATTCGTTATACGATATAACGAATAAATAAATGTATAAAACTTATAAACTCTACTGTAAATATTATTTTTAATACGTAAATAACAAATATTATGTAGCAGCACATTTGCCATTTTCTATAGAACGTCTTGTCAGACTGTAATTTCTACATGAGTATTTAACTACATACTACATCATAAATAGAAATTAAGTAAGTATGAAAGTATTTTTTTATTTGAAGCTCGTATAAAACTGATTATTATTACGTACGGAGCATTCATCTATACTAATATTATAAAGAGGAAACCTTTGTATTTTTGTATTTTTGTATGTTTGTATTGAATAGGCTCAAAAACTACTGGACCGATTTCAAAATTTCTTTTACCATTACTTAGAGGAATTCTTCCGAATCCGTATAGGCTATATTTTATCTCGGAAAATAGATAGGATTTTTCGTGGTAGTGAAAATTGTGGAGTAAGTCGACGAAAAAACTGCCGTACGTTAACGATTCTCGCGAACGCTGCCTAAATGGTTAGAGATGTATGGTCGACTTCTATAGAAAAGTTGTAGAACTCAATAATGCCTACAAAAAAGTCCGCGAAAGTATAAACCAAGCATTTATATTTTAGCCATTATAACCACTTTTCCATAGAATAAAAGTCATTAAAATTATTAGCCTATGTTTATTGATCATATTATCGTCAAATACTAATCCTTATCCAAATAAACTATTTATTGAGCAAGATTGTTTCAATAGCTATAAATTACTTTTTATTTTATTCCAATCGGACAATTCATTCAAAAGATATTACGAATTTAAAATTGTAATTGGTATTAAAATGAATGATGGCCGCCGGCCGATATGTGTCGCACGACTCGCACGGCGAGCAGGGGAGGGGGGTGCACATCTATGAAGAAATAAATGTCCACCCGTGCGAAGCCGGGGCGGGTCGCTAGTGTTTCATAATATTTTATACAATCCAATCAAAAATACCCTTTGCTAATACGTGTTTCTAAGAAATAAAACCCCCACTCAAAACTAATTTTGCAATTGAAAATTTATCCAATACGTAATAACGCCACCATTCTGAGCTCATTGTAAATTCAATTAGTTTTAAAGTATACCAATCTATTTGAATTCAACATACACCTTAAGATTATAGAGCGAGAGTTCAAAATCGAATGTTAGCGCTAATAAAAATGATTGTAAAGATAAAAATTAACATTTGACGCACCTTACGTTAAAGAAAATACGACTCAAAATTCGTAGTAGTCGTTTCAACAAAATGTCAATCACAAAAAAATAGAAATATACCTTGTTGTCATGGAAACAAGGTTAAAAATACATTGAAATAGATGTGCAGGTAAAGTAATAATGTAAAGCGAAGGTCAATCGAACCAAATTAATTTGCTATTCCAATCAACCTTATGACTGAAGAAATAGGGTATATTATTGAATGTAGTGGCTGCATTAATATTTATGTGTTTTATTGGTCAGTCGAAAGGGTGTCTAGACTAATGTGATCAAATATTAACGCGATCAGCTGTTACGTATAGTACGAAAATCTTCAATTTATTTACGTATTGCATATATGTAAGTATTATATCTTGCAAAAGGGTCGAGAATCATGTTTTATTTATAAATTACTCGTTAAGGTAAGGGATTACTCGTGAGAGTTTGAGTCTAGACTTTAACACTCTTGGAGTATTTCGTCTAGACCGAAATAAACAAAATTTGAAACTTATTGCGAATCTGAACGCTGTTCTGTATTTTACTGTTTTTTAGCGACTATTGATGAAGAAACTTTTCATAACAAAGCCTTCCTCAATAAATAGACTGTCTAATTGGAAGGTTTTTTTTAAATTGGTCCAATAGTTTCTGAGATTAGAAGGTTCAATCAAATAAACAAACAAACGCCTCGGCTTTTTATTATTAATTATACAGTGATTTTCAGATAGACAAACTACTAGTTATAATATTATCAGTTAGAGAACTAACTCCAATATAATATATCTTGTCACTTAATAATTATCCCACTAACAAAGTAAAATATACTGACCCAAAAATATATACAACACAAAAATCAAAACCAAGAATCTTAACCCTAAAATAACTGCGCTCCACATTTCCATTAAAACACAACATTTCAATTCAGCACTTTCAACCCTCAAATGCCTTCAGTGAGTGTTTCTCACAAACACAATTTTATACGCTGCTATCTTCACGAAATAAAACAATTGAAGAGAATTTTTCTCACAACATGAGTGTAGAAATATATCGTTATGTGAATGAAGATAGTAAGAGTGGAACTTAATAAATAAAAAGTGATAGAATCATTATAGTCTTTTTTGTGGGTTACAATGGCAAATAAATAATAGATAATGTAAAATATTTTACCAGTACACACAGTCTTCTTCCAAAATCGGGTTTCACATTCTATAAGACATAAAAAAATTATTAAAATAAATAATTTTATTTCTAGTTTAAAATATCCCACAGCTGGGTAAACGCCTCCCCACTCTTCTTTCACTTGTCTCTCAAGGGCTGCAAGTAACCAGTTCAAAAAAAAACGAATGCTTAAAAAACTATAAAATAAATAATTTGATTTTTAATTCAGTTAGTTCTTAAAACGACGACCTCGACCACGGGTCGACCACGGGTCGAGTGGCGTACACACCAGTTTTCAAGGTGTCGCCAGCTCTGAGGTCCCGAGTTCGATCCCCGGACGGGTCAATGTAGAAAAACACTTTTCTACATTATCTCGGGTCTGGGTGTTTGTGGTACCTTCATTGTCTCTGATTCCATAACACAAGTGCTTTAGTTACTTAATTTGGAATCGGAGCAATGTATGTGATGTTGTCCACATTTATTAGAAAAATATTGACGTTTCACGATAAGACCACTCACCTATCCTTCATAGGTCCCTCAGGGCGGTCGATGGCGGTGTTCCCTGAGATGGAGTACACGTACAGGCGGGACTCTGACTTGTACCACTTGATGCTGTGCATGGCACCGCACGAGCGCCCGTCGATGCGGCAGCGGAGCCGTGCCGTCGTACCCACAATGGCCGACGCATGGTCTGTGAACAAATACAGGAATAAGCTATTGATCAAAATTTCAGTAAGGTTTAGGTAAGGTATTGTTGTCGTGGTCGCCTAGTGGTTCAGTGACCGGATTTGTATAAACAGGTTCGGAAGTTTGAACCCTGACAAGTACCAATGTGACTTTTTGTAAGTTGAAGAGAGAGAAAAAGAAGTTATATGTACTTTCTTAATTAATTTAAGACAACATGGATGAGTTTTTTTATGCTATTTTTTAGTTTTAGTTTTGTCTAATTAATATAGTTTAGTATTAAGTGTTTTGTAATTAAATATTCCTGTGTAAATATTGAATAAAAGGACAACCAATAGGACTAGATTTAAGACATCATTAACAAACGGTAAAGGAAAACATCGCGTGGGAACCCAAATTTGGCGAACCCAATTTTGGGCAAGCGTGGTTATCAATGTTTATTCTCTCTCTATATGGGAAGAGGCCTGTGCCCAAAAGTGGGATATTTATAGGCTAGTATTATCAATCTGTCGGTGCCCATCTACTAATTTTTAAAATTATACTGGCTTTACCCACGTTGATTTATCGGCGCAGTCCGAGAAGTCTCGAGCCCGACCGGGGCCTATATTCATGAGCTAATGACGCGGCGGTGTCGCGAGACCTGGTTAGTCTGGGCCCCGGTCAGGCCCAAAACTAGTCGATAATTCAAAATGTGCAAAGCCGGTATTCTTTTAAAGATTAGTAAACAATTTATTCCTCTGAAAATCCTAATAGATCCAAACATATTCCAATCAATGACATTCCCTTCTGTATAGAAAATAACTGTGTACATTGTCCACTCCCCAACTAAGGCAACATCGTCCAAATGTTATAAATAAAAAAACTAGGGATATTTGAAAGCATTTAACCGTTGTTCAGTATTCCGAATAATCCTGGTATCAACCGGTTATCCCGCATTCTATCCGCTCCGATCCGGTTCAATCTGGTTCAATTAAATAGTGCGCTTTGTTTAACACGTTTGTTTGTAAAACGTGTATCTGTTGGTTTTTTATCGATATTCTGTAATAGAGGGCTTTGTTTGTTTATAATAGAGATAGTGGGTTGAAAGGGTTGCGGAGATATCGAGGGAAAATAGTCAAAGGATTTTCTTGTTTGTACATTCTGTAGGGTTTCGCCGGCAACTTGAGTTTAATATATATATCCACATGGTGTATAATGTACTATTTTGACTTCGCTGTTAAAGTTTGTTGGTCCTTTATTCCAGGTAAGTTTATTAAAAAATAAACTGCAGCATTTTTTTTATATTCTCAAAAATATGAGTCTGGTCTTTATTTCACTTTTATAACATTCTTCATATTTCAACCAAAAATAATTTAGCATTTAAAATATTTCGTTAAAATTCTCAGCCAGAGGTACCAGGGCAGCATAACATGAAGAAACTTTTTCTTATCCTTCTTAAAACGCAAACATGAGAATGGTACTTATAAAAATTCTTACCATAGTTTCCTTTAAAAATATTTTTCCTCAAGTTTTTTATTATTTTGTTATAAAGCTGTTTATTACTTGCATAATCCTAATATTGCGCGCTCGAACATGTGTGCCAACGCTAATACTTTTGGGGTAAGCAGTGAGTGTGGTGGGTAGCGGGTTTTATGAAAAACCAAATTATAAGCATAGGGATTTAATACATAGTTATATTATTTGATTTAATAACGTATTATTTATTTTTTTTAAATAGTATTGCTCTGATTGCTTCTGTTATTAATCAAGGTCTAAAGGTCAAACTATAGAAGGTAAATGGATGTTCACGTTAATTTCCGTGAGTTAATCTATATATATAAAACAAAGTCGGGTTTGTTACAACACTTATAACTCGAGAACGGGTGGACCGATTTTCATGATCCTTGATTTGTTGGATTCGTCTCTGTTCCGAATAGCAGAATAAACATTAATAACTATGGAAAATTTACTGTATAATTCACGGGAACGGGGAAAACTTACGTGGGTGAAACCGCGGGGCAAAGCTAGTTTTATATAAAACGCTTTTCTTAACACTGGGAAAGGCAATCACAATATTTTACAACGAGACAAAGATTGTATTCAATCAAAAGTACAACGAACTAAATTTTATCAGTAAATAATAAGAAAGCAAACAAAAGAAAAAAATCAAAATAAAAAACAATCCGTACCACTTTACCAACGGATAAAGTAAGGCCATTTTAACTATTGGAAATTAAAGGTTTTTACTGTTTGAAATCTAATTATAAAAATTGAGTGTTTGAAATGAAATATTAATTGCTCTTAATATTTATATTTTACTTTAACAACTAATACTGAGACGTTTTCTAAAATATATTTACCCCTAATTAGAAAGCAATAATAATATTCAAAGCGGTGGTAGCCTAATGGCTACGGCATCGGACTTGCGATCATGTGTTCGAATCCCTTCCTTTGCACCGACGCGCGACGTGTGCCACTCGTGACACAAGCATTTAGCTTACCACGAGGGGTTAACAAGAACTAGTAATGTGCGACTCACATTGCTGCCGTCATAATTGTAAGTGCAGTAATCGACATTTTTGCGATTTTCACTTTTTTGCAAAAATGACACCTCAAGGGGCTAATCTATACATAAAAAAATAATTTACATGTTTTTTTTATCATAAACATGTTTTTTATATAACAAGATACGCAGTACTTGCACCAAATTATTACTTTTGCTAACAGGATATACAGTTCTCAGCATGTGCTAGAAGGTTGTGCAGTACTTGATACGGTTACTGCAATTTTATTTAACGTTCTAGTACTTTGCAACGAATACTAACTAAAGCTTAACGCAGTATTCAACATTGCTGCGTGTGAGAGTAGCAAGTATATTATAGAGCTTTTCTTGCGCCACTAAAACTACACGCAGTATTCGACAATGCCGCGTTTGAGCGTAGCATACTTGCTACGCTCAAACGCGGCATTGCTAGCTATTTATTATACTTAATAAATAGCTTCTATTGCACCTGTGGGAACACCTACACCGCTGCCTACACCGCGCGACAGCGAGCTTGAATAACGGGGCTCACTCGCCACCACCGCAGCCCTAGCGAGGTGCGCCGGCGACGGACGCCCGCGCCTCCCACCAGTCGACAACTAACCGCGACGGCGAATGCACGCTCGTTTTTACTGCGCTCGCTATCCACGCGAATTGCTTAATCACCTCGTAATTATCTTCATTTTCTGTCTTTCATCTTCCTTAACTCTGAACTATAATATAACTCTAATCTTTGCTTATATAAATTAATTAGCTACCGCGTGTGATATAAATGTGGAACCTAACTGGAATAAACTGTAAATACTATTGACAAAGTTCGTTATTACTTATTTAAATCAATCCTCGTTAGGTACCCCACATATTGGTGACCCCGACGTGATCTATATAGACTGAACGGTGTGCGCGAGTGTGTAAAGACAGTTCGAATAGAAATTAACACGATAGTTACCGCGTACGCGCCGACCATTTTGATTTCTTTTCGCAAGTCATTTGGCCGTGACTTTGAACTCAGCGGGAAGGTCAACGACCGTAACAATGCAAGAGGATACTGCGTTGTCAACTGGATTATACAGAGTTGGTGTGAAGATTCCTGAGTTTTGGCCAGATCGCCCCGACGTTTGGTTTGCACAGCTGGAAGCGCAATTTATCCTGGCAAATACGACTGCGGATTCGACAAAATTTTACCACGTCATCGCACATTTGGGTAACCAGTATGCCGCAGAGGTGTTGGACATTATTAAATCACCACCTAAAGAGGATAAATATTCCACCCTGAAGACAGAGCTTATCAAACGCCTGTCGGATTCCCAAGTAAAAAAAGTACAACAACTTTTGATGCACGAGGAGATGGGAGATCGAAAACCATCCCAATTCCTGCGTCACCTACAAGGATTAGCGGGAACTACTGTGCCGGAGGAATTCATGCGTACCCTGTGGTCAAGTCGTCTTCCTCAACATATCCAGACTGTGATCGCCACGCAGACCGACAACCTCGTGAAGATTGCTGAGACAGCTGATAGGGTTCACGAGATCGCACCAACTTCACCTCAAGTTGCTGCTATTGCTGGCACCAGTAGTCGCTCAACAGATACCTGCAACCTAACCATCATGCAAGAGATGATGAAGAACATGGCTACCCTCACGTCTCAGGTGGCAGCTTTAACAGCTGAAGTTAGATCCAGACCTAAAGAACGATCATATTCACGAGACAGGAGTTCTTCAAAATATCGTTCACCTGCCAGACACCGCTCACCGTCCAGAAATGGTATATGTTGGTACCACCGAAGGTTCAAGGAAAAATCTTACAAGTGTACAAAACCATGCAACTTCGATGCGGGAAACTCGCAGGGCAGTCGTCAGTAGCGGCCAACGACTGTCCGCAATCACCTGGCCGTTTGTTTGTCACCGACCGCAAGACGAAGGTTCAATTCCTCGTCGACACCGGGTCGGATCTCTGCGTGTTTCCACGCGCGGCGGCTAGGATTAAACGCTGTAAGTCAGAGTTCAACCTGTATGCTGCAAATGGGACAGAAATACCCACATATGGTTTTGCTCATTTATCATTGGACTTTGGCCTCCGTCGTGAATACTCATGGCGATTCGTCGTTGCTGACGTGACAAAAGCGATTATAGGGGTAGATTTTCTCTCGCACTATAACCTAATCGTCGATTGCAGACGTCATCTCTTGATAGATAACACCACATCATTAGTCACTGACGCGTATCCTGTAAAGCCTAATGAAAGCATATCTTCTATCAAGACAAGCAGCTGTGAAGGTAATAATAAATACCTATCTATTTTAAAACAATATCCTAGTCTCACTAGACCATCTGGCACACCTAACACACAATGTACACACAACACAGTACATTATATTAAAACTACACCTGGTCCACCAATCTCAAGTCGACCACGACGGTTACCACCTGATAAGTTGCAGATTGCCAAGCGTGAATTCGATGAAATGATCAAGAATGGTACGGCACGTCCGTCCGACAGCCCGTGGTCATCACCGCTGCACCTGGCTCCGAAGAAAGACAGCGGATGGCGGCCATGCGGGGACTATCGAGCACTGAACTCACGGACCGTTCCAGATAAGTACCCAATCAAACACATCCACGACTTCAACATGAACCTGTCTGGTTGCACAGTGTTTACAAAAATTGATCTAGTCAAAGCATTCAACCAAATTAAAATTTATCCACCCGATATTTGCAAAACAGCGATAGTAACTCCCTTTGGCCTGTATGAGTTCCCGATGATGACGTTTGGCTTAAGAAACGCAGGTCAAACGTTCCAAAGATTTATTGATGAAGTCACTAGAGGGTTGGATTTTTGTTATGCGTACGTCGACGACATTTTGCTATATTCTCGTAGTCTAGAAGAGCATGAACAGCATTTACATAAACTTTTCAGAAGACTGGAACAGTATGGCGTACTGCTCAACACATCGAAGTGTGTCTTCGCAGCTTCGGAAGTCACCTTCCTCGGATACCGCGTCTCTGGCGAAGGAATTCGACCGCTAGAAGAGAAGGTAGATGCTATCAGGAAATTCCCGGAACCCAAAACAGGAAAAGAGTTAAGGAGATTCCTTGGTATGTACAATTTTTATCACCGATTTATACCACGATGTGCTGAGCTGCAAGCGCCATTGAATGAGGTTATAAAAGGGCTTACGAAAGGATCTCAGAGGATAGAATTAAATGAGGAACAACGTCGTGCTCTTGAGAACTGTAAAACAGCGCTGAGCGAGGCAGCATTACTAACTCACCCTGATTGCAACGGTAAGCTTGCCTTAGTCACAGACGCATCAAGTACAGCGATTGGCGGCGTATTACAACAATGGAAACATAATTCATGGCAACCATTGGCATTCTTCTCCCGTAAGCTCACACCTGCTCAAATTAAATATAGCCCATACGACAGAGAATTATTAGCAATTTACAAATCTATACAATATTTTCGTCACATGCTAGAAGCCAGAGTATTTACAATTTATACTGATCACAGACCGCTAACACATGCCTTTGAATCAAGCAGACAAAATAATTGTTCACCAAGGCAATTTCGATACCTCGATTATATAGCTCAGTTTTCTACGGATGTACGTCACATTACAGGAAAGGACAACGTGGTTGCTGACACGCTATCGAGGATAGATGAGGTCATCGCATCAATAAACTTCGAGACGTTGGCTAGAGAGCAAGAGAACGACGAGGAGTTAAGGCAACTAGTGACCGAGGGATGTTCACTAAATCTTAAAAAGATCCGCCTACCAGGTAAAAACTATAATGTTTTATGTGACACGAGTACTCCTTCACCTAGACCCTTTGTCGTGAAGTCTATGAGGCGACAAGCGTTCGAAGCTATACACAGTCTCAGTCACCCAGGTGCTAATGCAACTATCAAACTGTTGACTCAGAAATTCGTTTGGCCTGGAATCAGAAAAGACTGCCGTGATTGGTGCCGAGCCTGCCTGGCCTGCCAACGCGCAAAAATATCGCGACATGTCTCATCACCGCTGAGCTCATATTCCTTACCTGCCGCATTTCATGCATTAGATTCATGCATATCCATATTGATCTCATCGGACCGTTGCCTTCATCAAATGGATATAAATATTGTCTTACAGCCATCGATAGATTCTCGCGGTGGCCTGAGGCGATACCAATAACTGACATAACAGCCGAAACAACAGCAAAAGCCTTATTATCGGGATGGATATCTCGATTTGGTTGTCCGGTAAGCATTACGACAGATCGTGGCAGACAGTTTGAGTCCACCCTGTTTAAATCACTCGCCGAACTAACCGGATCGCAACATAAGATGACTACTGCTTATCACCCCGCCGCAAACGGTATAATAGAACGTTTTCATCGCCAACTAAAAGCTGCAATCATGTGTCACGCTAATCAATACTGGACCGAATCATTACCGTTAGTGTTACTAGGTATACGTAGCGCCTGGAAGCAAGACCTACAATCCTCAGCTGCTGAACTACTGTATGGAGAACCTCTACGACTGCCAGGTCAGTTCTTCGACACTACAAGCTCAGATACGCACGATGTTACCGATTTTATCTCGAGGTTACGTTCATTCGCTGCAAATATAAAACCTAGTCAAGCATCACGACACACACAGAAACGTATATTCGTATTCAAGGATCTAAAGACATCAGATCAAGTATTTTTACGCCAGGATGCCCTGCGTTCATCATTACAACCAGCATACACAGGTCCATATAAAGTAATAAAAAGAAGTGACAAGACATTCAAAATATTAGTTAAAAACAAAGAAGTAACTGTATCTATCGATCGTTTAAAACCAGCTTATATACTCGATACGGATCAAGGCCCTGGAAATAATAGTAATGAACAGGTAAAACAACTAACCACACGTTCAGGTCGTAAAGTTCGGTTCACAGATTTCTATCGCCCGTAGCAACGGTCTCAGCGGAGGAGTGATGTGGGAACACCTACACCGCTGCCTACACCGCGCGACAGCGAGCTTGAATAACGGGGCTCACTCGCCACCACCGCAGCCCTAGCGAGGTGCGCCGGCGACGGACGCCCGCGCCTCCCACCAGTCGACAACTAACCGCGACGGCGAATGCACGCTCGTTTTTACTGCGCTCGCTATCCACGCGAATTGCTTAATCACCTCGTAATTATCTTCATTTTCTGTCTTTCATCTTCCTTAACTCTGAACTATAATATAACTCTAATCTTTGCTTATATAAATTAATTAGCTACCGCGTGTGATATAAATGTGGAACCTAACTGGAATAAACTGTAAATACTATTGACAAAGTTCGTTATTACTTATTTAAATCAATCCTCGTTAGGTACCCCACACACCACTAACACTGAACGCAGTATTCTACATGTTCCTAAAGTGTATTTTAAAGACTGATTATTTTTTTAAACCACTTTTCTAGTACCTATTAAGGTCTGTTTTATTTCGTCACATATCCTCCCATAATAGTATCTGATAGCTGAAGTAAAAAGTTAGTAATTTTTTCAACTAGTACCAGGCATGATAATAAGACACGATTAATAAATAGAAACGCAGTATTGAACACGTGCTAGGTGATTTTGCAGTAATGAACACAAATACTGCCTTTGGGCTTAGTGATACTTTCATTTTCACAAGTCTAGATGGTAGAACAAAATGCAGTAATGCGCATTTTATCCAAAAGAAATAATAAAGTAAAGAAAAAATTACATCAATACAAAGTTTGATTTTTTTCTTATTTTTCTGGTACATTTAAAACATTATTTAATTCAGACTTGTTGTGTAGATATCACAAAACACGTTTACCGCGTTTATCTCGAAACCGCCAATTTGCAAGTACTGCATTTACAATTATCAGGGCAGATGGCTAGTAAGCTTATTAAAAAACAAAATAAATAATAAATTAAAACAAAACTTTTTAAAACGGATTCTATCACGGTGTAATCAAAATCAATTTCAATGTCTCATATTCCCGTAAACCTTAGAACGCAATATTAAATAATTAATTTGAATATTTAATTACATATAAAGCTTTGTTACATTGTAGTTTCATTAACATTCCATCGGTACAGCCATTAACATCGTCAATACTCAAGTCTTTATTGAAATGTATCTTCTTCTACCTAGCCTTTTCCCAAGCTATGTTGGGGTCGGCTTCCAGTCTTACCGGATTTAGCTGAATGCCGTATGTTACATAGAGCGACTGCCTATCTGACCTCCACAATCTATCGCTAGGTAATACAGTAGTCCATAGTAAGACTGGTTGTCAGAATTGTAATGACTTAACGACTATCAAAGATCACTGTATGACAGTCGGGACCAACGGCTTAACGTGCTTTCCGAGGCACGGAGGGGTCTCGATGTGATTACAAATGGTCACCCATCCACAGACCAACCGTGGCGACCGCGGCTTGACCTTTGTCATCGGTCAAACCGTACGGCTAGCACTTAGCCACGAGCCCCTTGATTGAAATGTATCCTCCTTGGAAATTTTCCTTTAATAATTATATTGCAAGTCGCTCTCGCTTCCGGCTCTACCAAGCCCATACCTTTAAGCTTAAGTCCAAAGCGGAACAACTGCTAATTTTGTTGCGAGAAAAATGCGACGTAATCCCAAAGTTCTGTTCGCTCCGAGACGGTTTAGCATCGTAAAAACTCTAGTACATGGTTGAAATTTTTATACTTTGTAAATTTCGAGACAAGTAAAAGGTTTTGATGTAATCTGGAGGATGCAATTTCAAAAGGATTGTGTGGATAAGCTGGAGAAATTGCGGTAGATTGAAGATTATGACACCAACTAATAATTGTTATCACCAAAAACAATACTTCAAAATCAAAATATTTTTATTTCAAGTTGGCCTTTACAGGCACTTTCGAAACGTAAAATGATGCTACTTGCGCGGTTCCAAAATGTAATCCTATGGAGAAGAACCGGCAAGAAACTCCAACTTGTTATAAAAACTCAGCCTATTGCGCTCCACTGCTGGACTTAGGTCTCTGCCAAGTTGCGCCACAACACCTGGCCTTCCGGCTTCCGCATCCAGTCCGACCCAGCTAACTTTTTCAGGTTCATCTCGCTGGGTCCTACACTACGACTTTGGTCGGTGTTTGCTGCCCTAGTCACCACGCTGGGCAAGCGGGTTGGTGACCAACAAATAATGTTCTTTAGGAAAACTTTGTTGCCTATTCTCTTTGTTTTCATATCCCGTAGTCGCCTCTTACAATACCTACGGGTGAGAGGGAGGTTATATTCTAAGCTATAACGTTACGACGATAGTAATTTTTTATCATCTGAAGCATGCTTCCGACATGATTAGAATATTAAAAATATTTTACTACTAGAAAGCTTTATTATTTCTGAGTGGAATAGGTTATGTTTGATGCCCGGTACGGGTGAGCTTTAATATTATTAAAAATATCTAACTAAATATTAAGAAGAAGACTATTATATTATTATTATAGTATTACACGTTATCTGCCAATAATAATTATTGTTCAAAAAAGGCGTCTACTTAAAAACCTATTAGTAATAATTTATTTCAAACAACACAGCGCCTTCGAAGTCGCAGCCGTGACACCTTGTAATCTAACACTAAGACTCCTGTTACAACTTAAGCTCTCCGATACCAAACAGACAATTTATTACATTCATAAAGACATCAGAATCACAGATTACATTTGTTAAGTCTTCAGCCTACAAAATTACGTCCCTAATTTCATTCTCACAAATAGCCGTATTTTTAAATTAACACCTTTGTTAACTTTGTTGACTGTTCACAAAAGCTTATTATTTCGTCGGTTGAAAAGAATAATTTGGAGTTTTAACGAAATATTTTTAAAACATAAATTGAGTTGAGAGTCGATGTTTTTTGAAGATGGTCGTCTTATTATTATTTTAATGCCCGTGTTTTGATGATTGTCAATGGTATAAAAGAAATTCGATGTAAAGAGATTTAAATTTATTTGTAAATTGAAATTTGTGAAGTTTTCTTAATTAAAAGGTGATGAAATCTTAAATTGTAAAAGCAAGTTATTAATAAAAAAATAAGTATAATTGATTTGAATTTCTTTACAAAATATAATAAAATTTAAACTTTCGCGTTGCATGACTATATTTTCAGATTTCGACCTATATTTCTGAAGAAAAGTTTTTCAGTTTTATGCACCTGATTACCTCGTTGAATATACGTACTCCTTTAAATTTAATCCTGTATGTATAAACAAAATTAGGGTTTGTTGCAACACTAATATCTCGAGAACGGGTAAACCGATTTTCATGGTCCTAGATTATTTGGATTCGAAATATATAAATTAACGTATATTAAAAAAAATAACTTCATTAAATTTTAAACATTTAATTATCATCATTATCAAAGTTACAAACTAATAAACTTTAGTATTACTTAGTCTCATTAATTTCAAAGCGTACAATGTTTTAAACCTTTATAATTAACGAATATTTTATAAGTAGTATACTTACTTACTTATAATGAATAGTTAATATATATTTTAAGGTTTATAATAATAATACCGGCCTGTAAATGTCCCACTGCTGGGCACAGGCCTCTTTTCATAGAGAAGGAACGAGATTTGGTCACCACGCTAGCTCATTGCGGATTGGCGATTTCAGATTCCAATTTTTAGAATCCAGGTTCCTCTCGATGTTTTCCTTCACCGATTGTCAATGGTGAGATTTAAAAGGGAAAAATTTAATCCAAAAACTATCAAATCAAGAAAAGGGACGAATAATTTTCTAGACCTAATAAATCAAAAACAATGCCTCAATTGTCAAAAAGTAATATTATACCCAATTCCGAAGTTTCCAAAAAATATCTCAATTGCAATTCTCCGATTCCAGCCGAAGAAATCCGAAGTGTTCCGAACGCTACATAAATTTTCGATCAATTACATACTACACGTTTATCGCCGAAGTTTCCACTGAAATATATCTTTTTTATTGTCATAGTTTTTAAAAGGTCCTATGTAGCTATTATAAATGGCGTCCCTTGGAACTTGGAAGTTTTATTAAACTGTTTTCGGATTTTGAGAACTGTTTTTGTATGTAGGTTGTATTATTTAGGTTATTGGGGTATACATATATTAAATTATGTATACCTACTAATTAGCTAGATATTTCTTCTTACCGTCTACTGTCACTGATTAACAATCACTGATTCACAATCAGTGACAAAAACCTACTTCTATGATGTTACTACTACAAACGCAAATAATATTACTTATGCTTTAGAAAAAAAAAAAAAACGATTCCCTTATCTAAATTAGTGTGATATAATTATAATAAAAGAGAATAATAAAAAAAAAACATATGAACAACTTTTAGTTGAATAAAATATTTCACATATTAAATAGACACAAGGATATAAAATTTCTCATATTATTATAAGTGAACTGTTTATTGTTCTTTTGAGAATAAAATTCTTTAAACACATGTTACGTTTTCATTGTCTACTAGCCGAATACTGAAACGTCAATCAGTTTGAAGCCGCCGTTAAGTCTCATGCTGTCTCTTTCACTTGAACGTATGAAGTAGTGACAGACAGACATTTAAGAATAATCGCCAAACGTTTGGTCGACTCCACACGTGACCAGAAGGCTTGTATATTCATATTTATTTGCATTCCACAATGTATATAATAAGATGTTACAGAATGGCTTAGAGCTAAGTGCAATCGTGGACCCTGTAGGGCACAGCAAAATAAAATTAATCTTACATCTAGAATTACAATAAGGTATTAAAAAAATCAGAAAATATTTAAAATTAATTAACGTTAGGTACATAATAAAATTACTAAAACAATAAAAAAAAATATATATAGGTACCTATATAAAATTTAACAACTAGAAATGAAACATCCTTATTTGTATTTATAGGAACAACGTATTTACTTGGCTTAAAGAATTAGCATTGCCATTCAACGTTTCAATGCTGCCAGCCTTCTGGGCACGTTTCCCGACATTGGCAGCGATGATGATGAATTTTTTGATGCTTGTTAGCCATTATCAACCAATATTGGTTCATAATGGTTAATCAGTTTTATATTTTTTATTTCGCTTTATTTATTATAGGTAGTTTAGTATAGCTTAATTTATATTATAAGGTTTTGGTTTAGTATAGTTTTATTATTATTATAATTAGGAATCTATATATATAAAAATGAAACCCGTTTTCCGTTGTCACGACATAGCATGAAAACGGCTTGACCGATTTGGCTGTTATTGATCTTGAAATGTTTGTGGAAGTCCAGGGAAGGTTTAAAAGGTGTAACACATAAATAATAAGTAAAAAAAAAAACTTTTCCTAAACTCGGGAATTACCTTAATTAATTTACTTTTTACAGAACGAAGTCTGTCCGGGCAGCTAGTATGTGTATATAGTTATATTAAAGTCAAATCTCATTGTAAATAATTATGCTATATTCTTAAATAAACTAATTATAGAATATCTTAAATTTAATTTGCTTTTCAGTATTCAGGGTTAAGTATTCTAATAATTTTAATTGCAATATTATATTACTATACACATTATTTTCCTCTGTTATAATAAATCCAGCAAAGCGAAAACTCATCAGCGATACAATTTCCATATCACTCACAATTCCATTAACTCTCATACAATATACATTATCTTTACACATAACCTGTAATAAATTAATTCATTATGAACAGCCAAAAATAATTTGAGCACTCGTAACGATACAATTTAAAACGCCATCTTTGATAACCATTTCAATTTGCCAAAACGTAATTACGAAACCTAAGTTGTAACCATTTTGAATTCATTATGGCCGTCTCTGTAATTGTTAAGTTTTTCAAAGTTTTAATTGTTATGCTTATTGTATTCATTTTAAAATTTGTTAATAATAATTTTTGAACGTAAGAAAAGCAATATTAAAAAAAAATCCTCGAACAATCTCGAACAAAAATCACAGCAAAAACTGACTAATAGTTTTTCGCAAATTCAACCTTATCGGCATGATATAAAGTTGTTTTTTACTTTAGTTATGACTCGTAGCTTTGAGATATTATCTTTAATAATAAAATAAAGCTTAGATTTTTTGTTTTTTTTTTTCTTTGTTTTTATTCATTTGAAAGGGCTTCTTGAAACTTACTGTCGGATTGAAAAACAGCTTAATATACACATAATTATACAGCAGTAAATGTAATAGTCTAGTTCATGAGAATTAGTATTGGCTACTTTTGATTAAGGCAAATAATTAGAGTTCGGCGTAAATCGTTACAAAACCTTTTAAATCAAAACACACCAACGGAACCGCGGAGACAGCTATACCTATATATACACTTCCATAAAAACATCACAACAATTGCCGAAATAACTTTCAGCATCAAACAATAATAACACATCAAAAACTCTCAAGTAATAGTCATTCACAAACAAAACTATTAACTAGCAACGCAACAACAATGAATTCATACATTCAGCAAAACGTCTGACAAGCGAACATTACACGCAACATTAAAAGTTTCACCGCTACATAAATATGCGGCTAATTTGCGAAGTTCCCACCGATTTGGCACTCTACACGAACTGTTCAGATATTATTTACTGCGGGCTAAGTATAACTGTTATCCTTACCCATTTAAGGTATTGTTATGGGTAAAGATTTTCATGTATGCGTAGATACGGAATAGTAAGTGAAAAATAATAATAGATACTAAAAGAGACCACTCACACATGGCTATCTGATCCCTAACTAGAAGCCTGTACTATGGCAACCAGACTACTGATAAACATATTTATATATTTATAAATAAATACATAATATTCATAAATTACACCCCGACACAGAAATGATCGTGGTCACACGAAGATTTGTCCTGGGTGGGAATCGAACTCACGAGCTCCGGCTTAGCAGTCAGGGTCACTAACTATTAGACCAATAATAAGCCTGTCAAAATAATAATAACTGGCTGCTTAGAACTCGTAGTCACCATCAGGAAACATTCATCAACATGAAAAACCGGATAAGTGCGATTTGGAGTCGCCCACCAAGGGTTCCGTACAAAGGCAATATTTTTTCATGTTTTAATAACAATTGTATAGTTTTTAGACTCTTCCCTGTACTTGTAGTATATTATGTACGTATACGTAGGTATATTACGATACTACAAGCCAAATTTCAAAGTTCTACGTCAATGGTAAGTACTCTTTTAATTTGATTTTTTCACAGCTGTAGGGCCTGCAGATTTAAACGTGAAGTTTTAATTTCAACTCGATACCTCCTCAAGTTTCTGAGATAAAGGGTCTTGACAGATAGACTGACGGACGGACAGACGGGCAAAAAAGTAATCCTATAGGAGTCCCGTTTTTTTTTCGGTTTTATTGTGCCGACCCTTAATAACCGGAAACTGCTTATAAACTTAACCAAGATTTGAAATGCCCACATAGCATTTATTTCCCGTTTACAAATTCTATGCAGTTTTCAAAGCTATCAACAGATAATTACAGGATAAAATTACATAATAAAGTAATGTAAAGACATCTTGCTCAAACTAAATATTGACACTTACCAATTTGACAGGGGAACCTATGCATATATTTGTTCCATTTCTTGTCATAATCAACTCTAATTTGCAAAATATTCCTCTGAATAATTAAGACCGTCGGACGGACAGCGTTTTCACCCTCCGGATACTGAACCCTAAGGACCAGGTAAAACAAAATGGCGTCTGTTTGTTCCTAACAAACGGGACCCTATTACTAAGCCTCTGTTTTCCGCCTGTCTGTTTGTCTGACAGGCTGAATCTCATGAACCGTAACTGGTAGAGATATGAAATTTTAACATAGTTTGTATTTTTATTGCCTCTATTACAACATTATTTACAAAAATATAAATTTTACTATGGGAACTGGACTGCACGGATAGCCGAGTGGTATAGGTCACCATGCTAATTACCACTGTGCACGACGTGTGACGGGTTCGATCCCCGCATGGGACAAGTATTTGTGTGATCCACAAATGCTTGTTCCAAGTCTGGGTGTTCTTTGTGCATGTGATTTGAATGTTTGTGAAACCCCCGCAACACAAGGATTAAATTCCTTAGTGCGAGCGTCGTTTTTTAAAATGAAAAAGGAAAAAAAAAACACAGAATGTGTTACTTATTAAAATGGGTTGTGGGGGTCAGATAGGCAGTCGTAACATGTAAAAGTATTAAAATCTTTCTGGTAAGACTGGAAGTCGAAACCAGCATAACTTGTGAAAACGCCACGCAGAAGATGTTAAAAACAATAAGAAAGAACCCTTTTTGAATGCGGATCGCACTTGACCTTTTTGTTGCTTTTGGGTCTTCAAACGTTAATAATCATGAAACGTCATGGCAATACAGTTAGACAGAAAAAAGTTAAAATCGTATGTTCAAGTTCCCCTGAAGGTTTTTTATTAGAAAACTTTACTCATTTGTCATGGCGTATGTTTAGAGAGGCCATCAAATAAGCGGGTGGGTTGAATACAGGTAGCACATATATAAGGAAGGAGTAATAGTACATGTCAAAAACGATATACAATTCTTGTTAACCCCTCACAAGTAGGTTGAAGCGAATATTGTAGTAGCAAAATTTAATTCTTTTTGTAAGCTAAAGGTGTGATGTTGTTTATATTTTTGTATACTAAAACAAATTATATGGTTAATGAGTACTTAGCTGTAAACTTGCAATTTATTGACGAGCCTGTTGTAGACAAATCTTTGTGTGATGAGCACGATCATTAGTTCTGTGTCTGGGTGTAATTCATCTATAACATGTATGTAGGTATTTAGAATTATATAAGTATCTTTATCAGTTGTGTGGCTGCCATAGTACAGGCGCTGCCTAGTTTGGGATCAGATGGCCGTGTGTGAGATTGTCCCAAGATATTAAAGATATATTATTATGTCAGGGGGTGTGTAGTGTGTAAATGTGTGTGTACAAGGTACTTATTTCTGTTTATTAAACTTCTTCTTTGTATATTTTATAGACAATTAGTCTTAACTAATATTTGTAATTTAAGCCTTCAACGGCAAGACAAAGCGCTCAATTTTTATATTTTTATTTATTTTATTTAGGTAATTATCGTGGTGACCTATTATACCACTCGGTTATCCGTGCAGTCGATATCTGAATTGTAACATGTATGTATAACTATGTTCTACAACTAAATGAATTTAAATTTGTGTTACGACTGGGTTCACATTGTAGAGCAATGTGTGGGATTTGAACCGGTAACCATACAATCGCAATTCCGACGCCCTAGCCACTAGACTAACTTCGCTTAAACAAATATCAATTGTCAATAAATATCAATTATATCTTGACCCCTAACTTTGTTTAAATAATATTGTTCGTAAATCAACGCCATACTATTTCTAATTGAACTTACTTACAAAAGGAATTAATTTTGTAACTCACAAATTTCATTATAAGGAAACAATCTAAGACTTTGAAATGAAATTGTTAAATTAACGAGTTTTATTAGACCTTACTTCTAAGTTGACAAGAAAATCTATTTTATAACGACTTAAAAATTTGTTAGAAGTTACCGGCTTCAAACTATTTAATGTCTCTCACTTTGGTAGGAAAATCTTTGCGATATAATGTTTCGGAACAATATTAAACGGCTTTAAATAAATATTCTTATAATATAATATAGGTAATAGGTTGAGAAAACAATCGTCGGATCAGCTTACTAGCTGCTCGTGGTAGGTAAGCTAAATATATGCTTGTGTTACGAGTGGGTTCACGTCGGTAGTTGAATGGGTGAGATTCGAACCTACAATCACATGATCGCAAGTCCGAGGCCCTAGATACTAGGCTATCGCCGCTTCAAAAAATTAATGTTGTCGGCAAGTTAACAATTGGTCACCTATCCAAGGACCAACCACGTTGAGCGCGACTTAACCTCTATTATCGGTCGAACCGCACGTTTTTTTTTATATAGTTGAGATGTAAGTATCTATCCTATCTTTCAAGTTGGATCTAACTGTACACGTTGAGCAAATTTGATTAAAATCGGTCAAGTACTTTAGGAGTCCATCGCAAACAACGTGACGATTTACATATACAGGATTAATTTAAAAGGAGTGCGTATATTCAACGAGGTAATCAGGTGCATAAAACTGAATAACTTTTCCCAACAAACATAGGTCGAAATCTTAAAATTGAAAAATCATCTGTTCATACAAACATAAGTCACGTGACCTGTCACTTTGTATGAAAAGATAATTTTCCATTTTAAGATCTCGACCTATGTGTCTTGGGGAAAGTTGTTCAATTTTATGCACCTGATTACCTCGTTGAATATACGCACTCCATAAAAAAATATCCTGTATAATAAGATACGAAGATATACCTACCTATTGATAGACAGAATTTGTTTTATACTATGTTTAGAAGATAAAAACTCGCAGTTGTCGTGGCCCCACCGCGACGTGTACGGCGTGTAACAACTAGCTCGCGTGTTTACACGGCCGCTAATAACAAGAGTTTGGGCCGCTCTCGCCAGCTCTGTTAGTTAATACTGCGTCACGTTGGTACGGGAATTACTATACTATTGTTTTATTTGTACGTGAAGGTGTTACGAGTATACAACAAAATAATTAGAGAGAGTGCTCTCATTCTCTCTAACTATTTCAAATGATACGAAAATGTCAAAATGGAGCATAAAACTGTTTCTATGCTATACGTTTTGACATGTTTGTAGTAAAAGTATGTATTTTGGTTTGTATATTTCACGTCATTTTTATCGTTAGGAAATTTGGATTTTATAATGAAACTAGCTGTTTCCCGCAGCTCCGCCCGCGGTCAAAAATTTTTTTAGTAATTGAGAATTTTCTTTACTATAAACCTCACGGAGTCTGAGACCTTTCCAACGAATGCAAAACCGTGGAAATCGGTTCGTGCATTCTGGAGTTATAGCGTCAGGAAGGAAAACCCGACTTATTTTTATATAGTAGATATGAACACTACATCTACTACTACTACACACACAATCCTTATCCGTTTAAATTGGCTACTTTAAAATAAATTAAAGACCGCGGGCGGAGTCGCAGGTCACAGCTAGTCTTCAATAACCAAAGACCTAAACAACCACCGGTAATTAAATTACAATATTTTAAAACCAAAATCTGAAAAAAGCCGATATCATAATAAACAGGTACCTATTTGAGTATTATTTGAGGTTTCAATACCAAATAAAAAAATAATAATAATAACAATTCAATTAACATTGAAAATAATTATACCAATAATTATTGCAATCAGATTCACCGGAACGTATAATTTAAACTTAAAGCGTATCAAGTCTTAATACACAGTATTTATTTGCCAACCGATTCCTGAATTCAGCGAAATAACTTAATATTTCACGTGGTTTATACAAAATGAAGGAAATTCAGAAAATGGTTCGGCGGAATGCATCCTGCAAGTGAGGGAATTTACAACGTATTGGTTTCTATCAAAGTGTTCTGCATTTCTGGGAGAACTTACGGGACACTTTAGAATAACGTTTATTTCTTTTGGAAAATCTTTTTTTTCTGTACGAATATACATATACTTGAATTTAACTTGCAAAAAAAACTCATAAAACTTAAGTATAATTTTATTATAGTCTATAATACATTTTGCCTGTTTTGGTGTGAAATATTTAAAATGACCATAACTTAAAATATTTTTTTTGAATCAGGTAAAGTTAGCCCAATTAATCCCACTGTTGAGCAAAAGACATTTCTTAATTCAAGAGTTAAGTACAGTTGACATACATTTGTGATAAAGTCTCAATTTAATTCTCACTAGGCAGCAAGAAAATTATCGATTTTAACTCAGTTGATCCTAACCTCAAGAAAATATAATTATCGACAACACAATATCCCACCCTTGTACATATCGACAACGTCCCATCACTAGCAGATGCCACGATAACACCGACACCGCAGTTTGTAGCAAACTTGTTATCTGTTTCAAATGTGAACTCAAATTTACAGAAATGATGTATTTTCAAACTAATTCAATGCATTTGCTGTTATTTCTCTGATTGTTATAGTTAAGTTTTTACATTATTATTATTATTGAGGGTGATATTCTCAAGGGGGTTAGTCAGAACGTAGCAGTGATGTAGCTATCCATATTTAAATTGAGCACTAGAATTAGCTCTTATTAACAATATGTCTTCATTTATCAAAATAAATTCTGAGCTGTTTTTTTTGTTCAAAAATCGTCTTCGGTTATGAACTTAATATGTATGCATGTTGTAACCTAGTTTGCATACGCTTTATCAGGATGATATAAGAAGAGTTTTGGGAAAAAAATAGAACAAATGCTGTCTTATAACGAAGAAACCAGTTTGTTAGCCTCGTTCGTTGTGTTATAAGTATGATGTAATAATCTTTAATGGTATACAGGATTATTTTTATGGAGTGCGTATATTCAACGAGAAAATCAGGTGCATAAAACTGAACAACTTTTCCCGAGAAATATAGGTCGAAATCTTATAAGATTCTACAAATTCTTAGTTTTATTCTCTTCTATCATCTCCAAATGCTCATCAACTCTTTTATCAAAGTATCGACATTTCTCATCACTTCACACATTGATGACGTCAGCAGTGACGTCACTTGCCATTTTTATTCCATTATCCTTCGTAAGATTACGACAGAAATGTTGTATTCGGTTTATGGAATATTTCGTTCGTGAAGTGATATTGCGTAATGAGGACTTATTTCCATAGATATTTGTATGAATGGCAATATGTTTACCATGGGTAGATGTCAAGATCTTAATTTAAGAAGAATTCGTACACTGAATGTCAATATAAGGGATCATAATGATTTCTTCTAGCCTATAAATATATCGCTTAATATTATATTCTTTATAATTATTATTATATAAAACAAGCTTCTGCCCGCGACTTCCACTGCGTGGACTTCAGAATTGGATCGTTCCTCGGGAACTACTTAGGAAATCGGGATAAAAGGTAGCATAATAATATGTTCTTTTCCATGTCAAAGGCTACATGCATGCAAAATTTCCTCCAAATCGTTTTTGCGTGATTGAGTAACAAACACCCAAACATCCACAATTTCACATTTATAACATTAGTAGGATAAGGTCGGGTGTATTACAACACTTATAGTGTTTTAACACACCCGACTTGAGAACAGCTAGACCAATTTATCATGTTCCTTGATTTGGTGGATTTGTCTCCTCCGAATAAATATTAAAAGCAATGGAAATACATATAAAATTATGCTAACGGGAACAAGACTACTTACACGGGAGTGGGTTCAATTCCTACCCAGGACAATACTTTCTGTGTCTGGGTGTAATTTTTGTACAATAATATGTATTTGTTTAGAAATATAAAAGTATGTTTCTCATTTGCCTGGTTGCCATAGCACGGGCTCTGCCTAGTTTGGGATCAGATGGCACTGTTTGAGTTGTCCTAACATATTATTTATTTTTATTTAATAATAAAAGTTTAATGTATTTATGTGGATATTACCATTACCATACAGGAACGGCCAATCACTCACCTCAAAGATACTATTAACAAAACGCATAAAATATATGACTAACAACATATAAGTAATTTCATAAATAAATTTATCTTAAGCGTCCCATCTGTTCAGACTTCCCATAAATAAACAGAGCAATACTTTTATCAAACGTTCGAAAAGTTTTTCACTTACAACTGCTGAGTTTGTTGAACTTTTTAATTCGCTGCTAATCTCGAAACATAAATCTGCTGTTTGCATCTTTAAGAGCAGGCGGGCCACTAGGTAAGCGGAGAATTACACTGAAAGAATTTCGACGATTTGATTTGATGTAAGTAAATTGATTTCGTTGAATTCAAAGAACAATAAAGCATAAATATTATAACTGGACTTAATACCAAAGTTCAACCTATTTAGCTTATTTTTCAAATATATTTAATAAAGCGGTAAGATTTGTGTTTGTAACGAATAAACTCAAAAACTTAGAAAGGTTTAAAAAAAATCTTTAACCACTAGAACGCTACTTTATTCTTGACTAAAATGGGCTGTATAAATACTTAACAAAAAAAATAGAGACCGCAGACTGTTATAATAAAACAAGGAGAAAGGTATAAATTTTATTTTTAAACCATATCTAGTATTTTATTAATGTACCTACTTAAAATATTAAGTTAATAATTTTTTTTTCTTTGTAAAATCATAATTATTATCAATATGGGTCGCACATTACTATAGTATTCTTGTTAAACCCTTGTGCTAAGCTAAACGCTTGTGTTACGAGTGTGCTCACGTCAGTAGTGCAATGGGTGGGAATCAAACCCGCGACCACATGATCGCAAGTCCGACGCTACCGCCGCTTAACTATACCTAGGTGCCAATTTTAGTATCAGCAGCCGCTAATGTCGTGGCCTCAACAAATCCTAAGGCCACGCCAAATAGGAAGAGTGTTATGATTAATACGAGTTGTTGTGAACTGCGATGAGTGGGAACTTAAATGTTGATGCCACTGTCTTAGCACGAGACTGATCGCTTGTGATTAATTGCTCAGTAATTTAATTGTGGCAGATCTAATTAGTTGATAGAATGTTTCTGGGTAACAAAGCTAGCGATTATGGAAACTTTGTTAAAGTTTAGTACTTATTTATAATTATTTAAAGATTCAACGGCTTACTCACGCGCTTTCTCGGGATCGCCCAACTAGTTTCATACTCAATAGGAGTCCTTAATCATGAGCTGACGCGGCGGAAGCGGTGTCGCGAGTCGAACCCTAAGTACGACTCGCGACACCGCCACCGTCGCGTTGCCGTTGAATCTTTAAATAATAAATCATGAATTCGTCTCACGGAAGTTATTATTAAGTTTAATACTGCTTACGAGAAACGAAAAAGAGATTTTCCGACTATTTTTACCCCAAAAAAATTATCTGCTGTTTAACTAAATATTAAATTATTTTTGTATTTATTTTTTTATAGTATTTGCACGCCAAATTTTAATGTCACCATAAACGATCCGGTTGTTATCTCATAACGAGCTAAAAAACTTATAAACTTTCTCATCTATTATATTAGTAGAAAGAAGTTGTCTATAAAAAAGTACAAGTCCGTAAGATTCACACATCATTACCGCTATCACAAAAACTGACATCACACAAAATAATATTGTCTGAATATTTTGTTTGCATGTAACCTTGACGACCAAATCCGGCGGCCATGTTGATTTATGAATAATATTAATGATAGTTTTTTTTTTCTCATTTTTATGTGTATATCATTTGTTTTTATGTACATTATGACAAAAAACTGCACATAATTATATTTTAGTGACACAAAACCGTAATTGACTTATTTTTCAAATCTAAGGAAACATTAAAAACAAAGACAAACTATTTTTATAAACAGTTATTCAATGAATTCATACACCGAATGTCAGTGATGTCATAGAGTAATTTAGCAAGTAAACAAAACTTTAAAAAAGTCTGATTGGCACTTGCCTGTATTAGTCGAACCTGCAATCTTGCCGCATAAAAACCTTCCATCAACCGCTAAGCTACAACGACAGATATCAGTAAGTAAGTATGATCAAAGCATACTTAAGTACTAGAAATAAAATAACCAAGAGATTTCCAATCCAAAATTCAACCCATAAACGAACAACGTAAATTACGTTTTGTTACATTATGCAAACTGGCTAAGCTTCGTTCAAACGCACTTGCCAACTTCAAGCTTTTGAGGAGAGTAATGGGGGCAAGTTATGGCACACTTAAATACTCCCATATGTTATACTTAATACGCGTTTAAGCTGATGTAAAGTATTGTGTTTCAAACTTGTGTGTGCTATCCTCTGGTTGATTAATATGGATAAGTTTTGATTTAAATTTATGCGCATTGTTTTTTTTCCTATTTCAGTTCCTTCAAAATTATATTTTTCAATCAATCTTTCTTCTTGATTCAAGTAATTAATCTCTTTTGCGTCAATTGCTTCTGAAGCCATTAACTTAATGTCACTTGGACTATTTGAATATTAAATATTATCAATGAACAAGTATAAAAATAACCTTCAAAATTATGAAATCTTTGTGTTGTGAGCACGATCGTTTGATCATCGGGTGTAATTTCTGTTTTTTTTCTGTTTTTTTTTTTTTTTTTTAATATACGACGGAATTTATCTATCATATCTATCATAATATATGTATGTATTATAAATATGTATGTTTATTAGTTGTCTGGTTGCCATAATACAGCCTAGTTTGGGATCAGATGGCCATGTGTGAGATGTCCCAAGATATTATTATTATGAATCACATTGTGAACTTCATCAATTTTTCGTTTAGCAATTTTATTGAGCCTCTTAGATCTCATTACTGGCCAAAGACCTTCGTTTTCATCCATCAATTCTCTCCGTTTTGTGCGATTTTTGGCCACAGTCCGCATGACCTGACTAGATCTTCACACCATATTCACCGAGGATCGTTTAAATCGCTTTTTTTTAGACTATTGCTTTCAAAAACATGACACTATTTCAATCTAAACAATTCAATTTAAACCGAAACACCTACATTCAAACTTCATACACAACTTATGAGTTAGCCACGAAATTAATTTTCACGCTCACTGAACATTCGTGGATTAAATATCTATGAAATCTATTCCAGTTCCGATCAAATTAATATCTCATTTGGGATTATCTGAGAATCAGTTACAAATTGCTACCTGAGCTATTTGCTAACTACCCGGGTAGCGGGTAGCGGGTATTACTTTGAACTAATGATGTGCTACACTTTGCTGACTTCATTAACAAATAGTCTGCTTGTTTTGACGAGGTCTTAGATTTAAATGCTGAGTTTACTGAAGCTTGGAGTTGCAGAGATTATGTGGTAAGTAAGATTCGGTTCACATTTTTGCTTAGGTGTTATTGCTTCTTATTTGTAAGTAAAGATGCTTCGCGGAATTATAAAATTACTATCTGGATATAAATATTTCTGAAATAAACTACGTTTTTTTTTAAAAGGTTAGTAGCAATGTGGGTCACACATTACTAGTAACCCCTCGTGCTAAGCTAAGATGCTTGTGTTACGAGTGGGTTCACGTCGGTAGTGTAATGGGTGGGATTCAAACCCGCAACCACATGATCGCAAGTCCCACGCCCTAGCCATTAGGCTACCGCCGCTTAAACGGAATCTATCCCAACGTAACTAAAATCGAAATAAAACGAGACAGATATTTTAATGTCTAAAATTAGCGTAAGATCTTAAAAAAAATTTGTTCGTAATACCAAAAAATCGTTTATAATATCAAGGTTTGTTGTACCAAGCGATGTTGGCAGTTTTCAGCATGACAGAATTTCAGTAAATACCTACGTAACCGTTTTGTTTACACACCAAAGAGTAAATTATGTAAGTTAGCAATTTTTTTAAATAGTTCACGATAATTTGTTTACGCCTGATACCATCTTTAACAACATAAACAACCTATAGTTCAGGACCATTTCAGACTATTTTTGGTATGAAAATATTTTACTCGTTTATCAGTTTTAGTACATAATAATTATATATTACTTACAATAAGGTTGTATACATGTTCAAGACTCTATTGTATGAAAATGACATTGACACTTTTAAAACAAACAAATGAAGTCACAGGTTGCTTTTGTACCCCATGCACGAATACGGGTACTAGGTTGAAATCATTTGTACCTTTCATGCACCAAGTGTACAAACCAACAATACTCAACCGGAAAATAAACTTCAAAACCAAAAAACGCATTATATTACGACATAATTTATAGCGGGCTTGCGACACGACAAAAAGTCGACAAATCGCCACTCCGCGCGACTATTCTCTGGAGAGGGTGATTTTTCACTGAGATTGCCCGTCTAGTATGATATGTTGCAAGGAAATAGCTACTTCTAATAACAACTAGCACTCTTGACTTACCCACAGTGGTTTTTTATTCAAACTAGCTTATATTGTAACTACTCGGAATAAAGTCTGATTCTCAACACAAGGCCGTCACTTACCGTAGATTTCAGCTAACGTTATCATCATCTGCCTAGCTTATTCCTAAGCTATGTTATATAAGTCTATGTAAATCAGTACTCTTTATAAAACAATTATGAAATGTCAACGTTAAACGACAGCGCCCAACTTTAACAATTTTCCTAAACTACATAAAAGTTGAACAAACAAAGCGAGTTGTAACATGTTGCAGTCAAAAATGGCGGCCAAGTTAGGACATGTCCGGCCCGGACTGGCTTTTAACCATTGATTCGTATCGGCAGGTAGACTGTATATTTAGTTCCGCGGTTAGAAAAGTTATTGCTGTTGTTTGTCTTGTTTTGTGTCTGAAAATAGAGTTGCTAGAAGTTATACATTGATTTGTACCTGGGTATCCTATTTCTTATCCGGAGTAATAACTATCTCAAATTAAGTAAGGTTTTTTTTAAGAGAAGAGATCTAGTGTTGTCTTAGTACCTCCTAGTATTCTTGTTAACAGGGTCTACAACAGTGTTAGCTTTAGGCTTAAAAGGCTTTGATTTTGAAGGCTTCACTGGACTTTATATTGTTTTACTTCAAAGTATTTACACAAGATGCTACTTAATACCCATAGTAGATTTTCAGAAAAAAAATGGCCTCGACAATTATTAATCATTTACTATTATAAATGTGAAAGTGTGGATGTTTGTTACTCAATCACGCAAAAACGGCTGAACAGATTTGGATGAAATTTAGCATGCATGTAGCCTTTGACATGAAAAAAGAACATAGGCTACCTCTTATCCCGATTCCTTAAGTAGTTCCCGAGGGAAAATGGAAAATTGTTTACGAGCTAAGCCGCATTCAGACAGCTTTGAAATTTGGTATTTTTCTCTATTACTGCGCAAGCTATAACACGGGTGAAAATTTTATTCCATTTTTCATTTCTTTTTGGACCCAATTTTGAAGTCCACGCAGACGAAGTCGCGAGCAGAAGGTAGTAGACTATAACTTTTTTGGAGATAACACTTCATTTTTCGTAATGCTCATAAATCATCATCTGTTTATCCTTTTCCCAAGTTATTGGGGTTGCAATTGTCTTTCTGAGTTCCATAACATATTTTACCTGGTAATACAGTATCCAATAGTAAGACTGGTTGTCAGAATTTCAATGACTTAACGACTGTCAAAGATCACCGTATGTCAGTCTGGACCAACGGCGTAGCGTGCTTTTCGAGGCACAGAGGGTATCAGTTTGTTAACAAATGGTCACCCATTCAAGAACTTGGTTTACACACAGCCATGCCCCTTTTTAATGCTAATAAAATTAATAAAAAAAAAATGTAAGCGGCGGTAGCCCAATGACTAGGGCGCGGTTGGTCTGGCGATAAGTGGTTGCGGTTTCAAATCGCACCAATTACACTACCGATGTGAACCCACTCGTAACACAAGTAATTAAACTTAGCACCAAGAGTTAACAAGAATAATAGTAATGAGCGAATCACATTGCTAGTAATCTCTCAAAAAAAATCGGATCAATGTTTGCATACCAACAATGTAATTAATTAACCCTGAAACATGATACCTCCAGCTATGCAGAATACTAAAATATACCACAAAATACCTTTAAAATTCAGCCTGAATTTACCCAATAAACATAGAAATTCGAAGCATAAAACCAAATGAAACATGAGATTCCAACCAAATTTTCACCATTCCATTGAATCCAATTTTTTCGTCCGTTCGACAAATTGCCGTCATATGACATCATAAGAGTCGTTAGTACAAACTTGGACAATTTGACATGCATCGTTTTGATAGATTTTTAGTCTATAAATGGTCTGAAATGCTTTTAAATTGTGATGGATTCGTTTGAGGCAGTTTCGGGTCAAATAATTGCTGTTATTTCATTATTCGTTTGATCAGTTCGATTGGTCGAAATTTGGATATGGAATTGTCTTTAAAAATAATTGTTAGGTTTTTAGTTGTTATTAGACTATAAAATTACACACAAAATAATTGTCTATATATTATTTGAATCCTAATATAAAAGATTCTCGTGTCGTGATGTTTGTTACTAAACTTCTCCGAAACGGCTGGACCGGTTCGTATGAAATTTTGTGTGTAGATCGGGTAGGTCTTATAATCGGCCAACATCTATTTTTCACACCCGTTCTTTGGCAGTTGTTAATTTATTACAATTCTGACTATCGTCTTATCATAGTCTCGCCGCGGTTGGTCCGAGGATGGGTGACCATTTGTAAACATATAGAGACCCCTCCGTGCCTCGGAAAACACGTTAACATACAGTGATCTTAAGTTAACACAGACACACAGACAACCAGTCTTACTATGGAATAATGTATTACCTAGAATTGCTGGAGTCAGATAGGCAGTCGCTCCATGTAAATAAAATATGGTGTTCAGCTAAATCCGGTAATACTGGTTGCTGATCCCGACATAGCTTGGGAGAATGGTAGGCTAATGATGAAAAGAAGATGAAGTTCTCTACAATCAAATGGACATTCTCAGCTGTAGTCCTGCGGTCCTCACGACATTTGGGGAGAGGTCGTGACATACATACTAAGTGTTGCAACAAGTTTGGTACAGTCTGAGATAGATCGGATTTTAGATTTTGAAAATCTTGTTCAAATTAAATGCTGTTTGTTAGTGCGGTCAGTGCCACATATTGGATAGAATGACCAACGGATCAAATTGATAATAAAATAATGTTTTTGTACACCTTACACACGGCCATCTGATCCCAAACTAGGTAGAACCTGTACTATGGTAACCAGATAAACATACATAAATATTTCTAAATGGGAAATAATAATGGTTCCGAAAAACAAAATTAATCTCCAGCGATCTGTGGCCGACTATTATTCTAATTAACTAGCGTTATAATGAATTACCGACAAAAAAACCCAAAACATACCGAAAAGAAAAATTATATTTAACAAACAAATAAGAGCACGTTAAAATTACATATCTCCTAAAATAAAATTGAACTTCGAAATACAAAACTAAACTTCTGAATAAAATACTGAACCTCCGACAAAATTACTAAGTTACCGACAACAGAGCTTTAGTCAAAATATTCACATTTTTACGACTTGCATGAACAATTTTAATTTCTATTGTTGGTTATAAAATATATTTTTTACCTCTCAGTATTTATGAAAATACCTAAACTGTTCGGCCCGCGCGATCGATTTCCATGCTCTCAATTTCCTGAATTTTTTTATAATTGGAATCTCGGAAACGGTTGAAACGATTTTTATGAAATTTGGTATACCCACAGGGGTTATCGGGTCGATATATTATTGTCCTACTTGCCCATTGCAGATAGGTCTAAGTGTCAAATTCGACTCAGTAGGTTAGGTTAGGTTAGAACTGCGACCCCCCCGCACGAGCCGAGCGAGCGAAGCGAGCGTGCCGCGGCAGCGGCCGGCGAGTGCCAGAAGCGACTTGCTATGTTTTTACTTGTCCATTACAGATAGGTAAGGGGGTTTACAATCATTCATCTTTACTTCAACTATTTGGATTTATACCATAAAAGGGTATTATTACAAGTACATTATTATATTTTTTATTAGTTTCTGTGTAACCACTCTGAATAGTATTTTCATTTTAACGTTGTAGTTAAATTAGCACCACATCTATGAAATGTGAAAGGTAATTTATGAATTAATAGTCGGCAAGTAAAGATAAAAATGCCAAAACATAATTTTCAGTAGAACGTAATTAAAGCTGGTAGAAAAGTATTATAGCAATAAACAGTTATGTTTATTTTTCGAAGATTTTAGTATCTGCCTGTTGATTCTGTAAGACGTCGTTCTAAAATTCGAATCTGAACCCGCCGTGAATTTCTTGATTGGCATTCTATAAACTCGGTTGATACACTAGCGCTACACTTGCGAGCGTGTCAGCGTGTTGAACTAAATTAACCGTGAGATTTAGACCCAAGTTCACCAACAGATGGTTAAATTTTAAACAAATGTTTGAACCATGAACGGCTGTTTAACAATATTTTGCTGTTCACCATTCTCTAACCATTGATTATGTACTGTAATCGAATGATTAGCTTAAACGATGTAGCCAACTCAGTTTAGCCATTGGTTTATGCTTCCTGACATGAAGTTTTTATTTTGTTATTCTCCCAGCAAGTGTAAGCTGTAACAAGTAAGCTATAACAAATAAATATATTTGATTTGAAGCTCTCAAGAGAACGTTTGCAGTGAGCACTAAGAGCATTAAACTCGTCAGCCAGATCCTTCCAACTTCTTGCTTTTTCGGCATTTGCTTTAGCGTCCGATTTTTTATTTTCTATTCTATCTCTGTACTTTATTACGAGTGCCGTAAGTACAGATTTCTCGCCACTGGTGAAATTCAAAGAACGTTTACGCTCATCTTCCATATCACTGATATATATTCAATAAAAGATTTAATAACAAACACGACACGAAAAAATTATGAATTCAGTTAGATGATTTGATCACAGAGTTTGACAACGAAAATTGACTGACGTGACCATTGAGACATTAAACATTCACAAAATAATGATAAACCATTCCAGCATTTGGTAATTTTGGACTCACTCATTCAAAACAGTTTGGTTAGCAAACCGTTGGTTAGAAATAAATGGTGAACTCTAAAAAAAAACGCGGTTGGATTGAACATCGGTTTAATGCTAACAGAACGGTTACGCAATCAATGATTATGATGTAGTTAGAAAACTCGGGCCTAAATATGAGCTGACGTTTGAGTTCGCACTCGAAATTTGAAACTTATGCGAAGTGAGAGTGAACGTGAAGTGAACAGCGAAGTGAAATGCGAGTTGTTGATTGACATTTTACAGAATTGACGCTTATTCGGTCGTTTCGTCATTTTTATTCGGATGAAAGTAGTCGGAAAGTAAGTATTTTAGGCAGTAAGAATTCTTATTTTTTTGTCGGAGCTTTTATTACTACCCTTTCTAAATACATACATACATAATATAGATTAATTACACCCAGACACAGAACAAAAGGTCGTGCTCATCACACACAGGTTTATCCTGGGTAGGAATCGAACTCACAACCTCCGGCTTAGCAGTCAGGGTCACTAACGGCTAGATTAACGGGCCGGTCATTTAACATTGATTCCCGTTTTAATTTCATTCTATATGGAGTTCAAAAATTATTTCTCCATTAGAAAGCTACCCGGAGTAACATTGGCTATATTTTTTACGAAAGCATTAGGTACCGCGGGCGGAGTCGCGGGAAACAGCTAGAACAAAATAAAAATACTAGCTTAAAAACTTAAGTACAGTTAAAACACGACTTATTTATTACTAAGCATACCACAACCTCTATTCTACTCAAAGGCAGATTGCAGGTTCTCATATCACCCTATAATAAAATGACACATGACAGAATCACAGCAGTATTCCCACGTTCTATCACGTAAGCGTGACACGTACTGTAAATCGTGACAGGCTTCGCTAAGTACGTATGTTGAAACTAGTTTTACGAATGGACTTTTTGAAATTGCACCTACAATTACAGGTTTTTAAATTGGACGTGAATTTTTAGTGTAACCATTTTTTTTACTTTTTTTTTGTGTTATAGGAGTTTGGATGAGGTAAATATAAGCTGAATTTATTTGTGTATTTGTTTTATGAATTGAGATTTTTGTAAAGTTACATTTTATTATTGATCTATTTGTAAACTTTTTGATACAAGGAGTCTTTAATAATTCCAACTTATATTTAAATTGAAGGGCAGTTTAACCCTTTCACTGTTCCGTGAGTCACATATGAACATTTCCATTGTTTAACTATTGTGTCTTCTGACGGGACAGGGAAGGTGTTAAACATGTCTTGAAAAAGGTTGAAACTGGTAATATCAATGAAATTTCAAAATTTCTGTAAATAAAAGTCAAAACATCTACGCCTACGTGTGTGCTACGGCGTAGCACGACGCAAACTACGTCGTAGACCTGTGTAGAATTACCGTAGCGGTTAAATGTTCTTTTCACACAATACAATGTCCAATGCCCTTTCAAAGAAAGATTCATATTTTACCGCCTTTTTACTTTTACGCCTTTTTATGAAAAAGATCAGAATATCATAAAAATGTCCAACATTCTCAATAACTCATGTGACAACATTGCAGCAATGTTGCTGTAAGCCTAGATTTCTTAGCACGTCCGTCTATTGTTACGCTACGTTAAGGCTATTGTAACGGCTAAGGCTTTATACTTCCAACTATTTATTCTAGAAGTTGCGTTAAGCTTACCTTTTTATGGATTAACAGTGGATCGAGTCAAATAATTTTTTTGTCAAATATAATATGTGTGTTTTGTATTAAATACTAACATTGTAATGTTTTATATTTGACGATAACAATTTCTTTCATAATTATAAACTTTTCTGCGTTCCCAATTAGCAAAAAAGTATGCTATAAATTTTGCATTAAAAAGATATTTTTTAAATAAAATACTTGACAAATAATATTTAAAATTTTCAATCGCAAAAATTCTGTTTTCAATGTAATAAATTTGAGTCCAAAAATTCTGCAACGAGATATACTTATATAATTGGGCAACAGCATGTTAAAATCCTTTCATGAAAATATTCATAATATTATAATACCGGCCTATAAATGTCCCTCAGCCCACATGCCTCTTCTCATATAAAGAAGGAACGAGCATTGATCACCACAGTGGTGATTTCAGATTCCAATTTTTAGAATCCAGGTTTCCTCACGATGTTTTCCTTCACCGATTGTCAATGATGCACGGATAGCCGAGTGGTATATCACGTGGTCACGACGCTAATGATCACACTGCGCGACGTGCTGCGGGTTCGATCCCCGCATGGGACAAGCATTTGTGTGATCCACAAATACTTGTTCCAAGTCTGGGTGTTCTTGTGCATGTGATTTGTATTTTTGTGAAACCCCCGCGACACAAGAATTAAATTCCTAAGTGCGAGCGTCGTTTAAAAAAAAATATTTCTTAGAATAATAAAGAAATTACATTTAACGTTGAAAATATCACATTTTTAATTGCCTATAGTTGGTTTGAACCTGTAACCTCGTGCACTAAAATCCGTTCATTGAACCGCTAGGCCACCACGTTCTCATGAAAATAATGATAGAATATTTATATTTAAACTAAAAGTTTAATTACTTTAGTTCATTCAACTTTATAGTTTAAACGATTTGGACCTAAAAATACACGAGTTATAAGTTATAACTTAGATTGTTTATTTATCTTGTTCCCTTGTTTATAATGTAGGTGGAGCCTGAAGTCATTAACCAAAGTAAATATTATATTAATTAACTAAAAACTGGAACTTGTAAATATTTCTAATATAATTTCGATTCTCACTGAAGGTTTTGGAGTAACCTGAGGGTTGTTTAACGAGTTCAATATTAAATCTGTGGGTAGGTAGGTGTGAAACAGAAAGCCTGTACAATACCTATTATATTTATTTAAATTTTTATAATTACACTATCTGATATTATGAACACGAAAGTTTGTGGGTGTGTTTGTTACCAGCTGGACAATTTTTGATAAAATTTAGTACGGAGGTAGCTGATATTCTGGATTAGCAAATATGTTTTTTTTACTTTTTATCCCGGAAAAACTAAGTTTCTTATAAATCGCGGGCATCGCGGCAGCTACTATTTTTTTTTTACGGAAATCACAGTTTCTAAGAAATACCCTACCAAAACCATTATATCTGAAGAATTATTAAGTGATGTGAATAGGTTGCCCAAATTGAATAGCAAAATATGGAGACGATTTTTTTAATATCTCAGGACACCTCGCACACGGTCATCTGGTCCCAAAATAGGCAGAGCCTGAACTATGGTAACCAGACAACTGATGAACATACTTATATATTTCTAAATATATACATAATATAGATAAATTACACCCAGACACAGACCAAATGATCTTGTTCATCACACAAAGATTTGTCCTGGGTGAGAATCGAACCCACAACCTCCGGCTTAGCAGTCAGGGTCACTAACCACCAGACCAACAGGACTGTCTTTTTCATGGCACTTTAGCAAGATGCAATAATTATGAAGCAGTAAACTTTATAAGTACAAAACAGATCCCTTTCAATATCCAGTCACACATGAGTCCAGTTAGTAGGGCTTCCAGCAAACGCCACTCCATGAATAATTCAAACAAATTGACCATAAAAAAGTGATAAAGCAATGTTTTATCCATCCACCCTTTTACGTGGAAATGAGGTCAAAATAGGCGAACAGTTAAGCCGGCAGTTTGGTATAAAGAATGACAACGTACTAACGTAGATCGATACAGCCTGCTGCATATGCAAGTACCCTCTTTGTAGTCGGTTAAGTGGCCTCCTAAGGCCTCAGTTGCGTCATCACTGTATTTCGTGTAGTGGGAATAACTTGACTCTACCTGATGTCACATTTGTGTAAGGCCTTATTGTACGATTTGTTTCAAATAAAGATTTATAATATATCGAATATGTAATGGAAATTTATGAATAAATAAATAAATGTGGTCAACATCACATACATTGCTCCGAATCCGAAGTAAGTAGCTAAAGCACTTGTGTTATGGAGAAAAAAAGGTAGACCCGCAAAGTAGAAAAGTTTTTTTACTACATTAACCCGACGGGGCATCGAGCCCGGAACCTCAGAGCTAGCGACACCTTGAAACCCGGTGTGTAAACCACTCGACCACAGAGGTCGTCCAATGAATGTTGAATGAATGAATGTTTGGCATTTTATTATTGTTGAAGAGGTTGGATAGACGACATTTCGTGATTCAGTTTTCAAAGCTATGCAAACAACGAAAATGGCTGTTATTTAATTGCGTCGTTATAGAAGCTTGAATTTTGATTACTTCAAAGGTTCGTAGACCGGAAACATAATCTTGACAGACGGACAACAAGACAGATCCAACGGGGATGTTGATTCCTTTTGAGGTGCGGAACCCTAAATATATATTTTTTTCATTTGAATGTTTCTTGTTCTCATCAAGCTTCAATGCTGTCACTCAACCACGTAAAACCTCCTTATAAAACGTCAAACTAGTCTTATTTTCATTCATAGCACCTCCAACATCCATCCTTTACAATTATTTATAAAAATAAATAAATTTGTATATGTGGACAACATCACATACATTGCTCCGAATCCAAAGTAAATAGCTAAAGCACTTGTGTTATGGAATCAGAGACAACGAAGATACCGTAGACGACCCGAGACAATATAGAAAAGTGCTCTATTCTACATTGACCCGTCCGGGCATCGAACCCGGACACCTTAAAAACCGTGCGTACGCCATTCGACCACGGAGGTCGTCGTGATATCTGAAAGGGCTTTTAATATATAATGGTTTTTCAGACATTTGATGAGCCTTGGTGTAAGTGTAGCTCTTTTGTGTGTAAATGTTAAAATTATACAGCAAAACAGTAACTTAAATCTAATTAACAACATTTCAGCTTCACAAAATGTACATGACGTATTTCAATACATCGCATGTTTTCAAACTCAGTTTATTACAAGAACATAATCTGCTGAAACTTTCAGGCAACAATGGCGGACGAGTAAGTGTCTAAAATTTAATAAAGCCAAGCGTATACATACTTAGAGTTTTGGCGGACAGAGATGTACGTTCACTAGATGGGGAGCGTAGTTTTAGGAGGATATTGAGCGTGGTTTTAATGTTATGTATGGTTTTTTGGTATGCAGTGGTTTCATGTGGCTTGCTGTGTTAAGGGTTGGACAGTCAAATAAATAATATAAATCATTTTAACTCGTTGAAAATGAATAAGTTTCAGTAATTTTGATCTGATTTGATTGTACCCTTAATGTTATAGCTTTTTAAACACAGCCATGAAATCCTTGTTACACCTAATATATTTTTAATTTAAAAACTATCTGGTTATTTTACTTTTACATTAACCTAAGGTAGACAAACGGAAGAATAATGGTGTCATTTACCATTTTACATGCATATAAAATATATCAGTCATTTTTGTCCACTTCAGCTGCTCGACTCAACTTCCATTTTTTTCTTGCTAATCCGTTGTAAATAGGGTCTGTGATTAATAATATAATGAATCAAAATTATAAATCAATTTTTAAAAGAGGATCCATGGAATTTCTGGGTCCTTCTCCATAAGAAAGAAAATTTGGGACCGCGCACCTGTATTGATTAGATTAGTATATTATCGTTGCTTAAACGCCATCGACGCCAGGTTTATAAGATTTTTATTATATACTAGCTGCCCGGACAGACTTCGTTCCGTCAAAAGTAAATTAATTAAGGTAATTCCCGAGTTTAGGAACAGTTTTTTTTTACTAATTATTTATGTTTTACACCTTTTAAACCTTCCCTGGACTTCCACAAACATTTCAAGATCAAAATCAGCCAAATCGGTCAAGCCGTTTTCATGCTATGTCGTGACAACGGAAAACGGGTTTCATTTTTATATATATAACTAGCTGCCCGGACAGACTTCGTTCTGTCAAAAGTAAATTAATTAAGGTAATTCCCGAGTTTAGGAACATTTTTTTTTATGTCTTATTATTTATGTTTTACACCTTTTAAACCTTCCCTGGACCTCCACGAACATTTCAAGATCAAATTCAGCTAAATCGGTTCAGCCGTTCTCGAGTTTTAGCGAGACTCACGAACAGCAATTGATTTTTATATATATAGATTATTCGTCGTTTACAATCTCATCCTCAACTTTAGATCCGTGTTACATCCGCATCTTTCGGGTGTATACTCAAAGCGTAATCTCGTAAACTGTATCTGCAGCTTCGGTCTCACCCATAAATAGCCCATCTTAGTTGTACAGCTTCCTTATAGAGATGTTAACCAGGGCCTAACGAGATTCACGAAATATAAATATAAAATTGTAAAAATAAGGATATTTTTTTCTATGAAATTTAATTCCTATTTTTTCTCTCGTTTTTGAATCACTGGGTAACTTAACTTAACCTAACATTCTTATGTGGAGACACCGGTCCAAAACGCAGAGGCCTTGTTGATAACTTTACTCTATTATTATGTGATGGCACCTACCAAGGGACCTGCTCTTGTTATTATTATTGTATCTAGTTTGTACTGTCCCAAAACTGAGTAAAAGCCTCCCTCCATTCCAGGAAGGAAACGAAGTTCCAGGGAGGGTCGAAATATTAGCCTCCCAATGATATCCAATAAATGCCACAAGTACCTACCTACATCAGCAGGTTATAAATATAAATGTAAAAAAAAGCATGCTATTTACATAAACTTAATCGAAGTTATTCATCATTGGCATTCAAAACAGTAGATACGCATGATCTACTATATAAAAATAAGTCGGGTTTTCCTTCCTGTCGCTATAACTCCAGAACGCACGAACCGATTTCCACGGTTTTGCATTCGTTGAAAAGGTCTCGGGCTCCCTGAGGTTTATAGTAAAGAAAATTCAGGAAAAATTTCAAGAGAAAAGCGGGAAGGGAAAAATCATTTTTCACATACAGCGCCATCTCTGATACATAGCATGTACTACCACGGCGCCAGTGTGCAGTTTGATCCATGAAAGAATAGCTTGCAAATGAATTATGCGGGCGGAGCGGGCGGAGCTGCGGGAAACAGCTAGTGTTTATATAAAAGATTTTATTTAAAATAACACTGTTATTAATTATATGTATAAAGCCTTACGAATAATCAACGAAAAAAAACATTCTACCGAAGAACCTCCTCTTTTTTAGAAGTTGTTTAAAAATAGTTGCAAACGCTTTCTCATCGAAAATCTTATAATCTAAGGCTTTTAAGTAACTATAATTTCTTACTAAAGTTCCTGTAAAACATAACTTAATCAGCTTAAGTTAACGGCAATGTGTTTAAGTGGGATTCAAATAAACTATGATATTATTATAGTTACAACATATTTTAACTAGTTATCCTATTAAAGCCTAATGTTTATGCATTATAAGTTATCTTAACTTAAGTAAGTTGTTGGCTTATTAAGATTAAATAACTTTGAAGCGGTATTTAGGACCGGGATCATGTTTAAGAACATCGATAACTTGGTAAGCAAGGTATAAGAATTATAAACTTAAATATTTTTCTTTCCAACGATACTTTTTTTTATCTATAGTGCTGAAGAGTTTGTTTGTTTGTTGAATACCCTAATCTCAGAAATAACTAGTCCGAATTGATAAAAATATTTAAGTGTTGGATAGTCCATTTATCGTTCCTCGATAAATGGACTATCCAATAGCTATACTATAGCTAGGTTACTTTTTGACGCGATAACCGAAGGCCATATTATAATATTATGTGTCATAATATTTTAATTCAATGTAGCTTATTATTGTAATCTTTAAAATATAAAAGAGTAAAACGCTATCAACAATCAAATCTATACCTACAAGGTAATTATGTTTTTTATAGTTACATTTTTCTACTAACGTACCTACTCTTTATAGAACATACTTGCTATTGCGAATGAGTTCTATAAACTTTATCTTACGTGACACTTGTAAAGGACAAAAGAAGGCTTTGATTTCTTAACCGAAATTACCAGTAAATATAACGGTGTGGCCATAAAAACAGCGGTGCTTATAATAACTGTAGAGCACAGATTTTTACTGACGGGCCTGTTGGTCTAGTGGTTAGTGACCCTGACTGCTAAGCCGGAGGTCGTGGGTTCGATTCCCACCCAGGACAAATCTTTGTGTGATGAGCACGATCATTTGTTCTGTGTCTGGGTGTTATTCATCTATAATAAGTATGTATTTAGAAATATATAAAAAGTATGATTATCAGTTGTCTGGTTACCATAGTACAGGCTCTGCCTAGTTTGGGATCAGATGACCGTTTGTGAGATTGTCCCAATATATTTATTTATTTATTTTATTTTACGTGGGAAAAGTTTTCTTCAGTTCCTTTGACGACACAGCCGCGGCATGAACTCATGATTATCGGCTCCTGTCGGATTCAAAACTATTGGACTGCTCCGATAAGTAAACGTGGGTGAAGACAGTTTTATTTTTAAACATTAGTTCATATGTTTCACGAAAGTTGAACAAGAAATTTCTGTGATATTTTTTATTTATTTGCTAATTAAAATAGCAAATAACTAGATGTTTTGCAAACAAATCCGTTATTCAGTTTGAGAGTCGCGACAAATTTAATGGTTAATTGAGTTTTTTTTTTTCTATTGTTTTCTGAGGTTTACGCGAATATGAGACATTGAAATAAAACTACTTTAAACGGATTCTATCGCGGTTTATTTTGATTTTAGTTCCCGACGTTTCAACACCTTTGCAGGTGTCATGGTCACGGGCAGACTCTTTTTTTTTTTCTAGCATTCATGTTTACCCCTCCTTCAAAGGGTGGGATTCAAACCAGTAACCAAATGATCGTAAGTCCAACGTCCTAAGTCCAACGTCCTAGCCTAGGTTACCGCTTCTTGATTCTTAATCTCCACGCTAATTGATGTAATTTAGTTAAATCCGTTGTTTTCGTAGCCACAAATCTCGTATTCGGCTCGTTTTTTCGAGTGGTCTGCAACCGACAGCTTCGTGTTGTACTAAGTACTGGCTTAGGGATGTGCTTCTATCGATACTCAGGTACAAGTTTAATTAATTTTCAACCTGCATCTGACTATTGAATGTTTGTTATTATTCTTTAATAGTTTCACCTCGCTTTGCTTGCATTCGCTTGCAAGGTATACAATATTATACCAAATTGTTGTATGTGTGTCCAGTGACCAGTAGTTTTAAGTACAAGAATGACAAATTTTTACTGAACAAACTTTCGGATTTATGCGTAGGATTTGTTTTTTTTTTTCAATTTTGTTTTACAATGCTGTTGATCCAAAGATCCATTCCTGATCCGATTCAAAATAAAATAACATAAATAATTACATTAATGTTAGAACAATAATTTTGATAAAAAAACATACTAAGGTTTTTATATAAGTTACTTAATTATTAAGTACTTATTTAGTCCAAAACGCATTCATCAAAATTAATTAAGTAGTTAGTGTTGCCATTTCAAACACCTTAAAGCACATAATTAAAAACCTTAATAAAATAGTACCGCGCTAGCTCCCACATCCCACAGCTTATCATAATTCCACTTTATTAACGTCAGACAATTACGGGCCTCTCTTTAAATTGGTTATCAACGAATTACAGAGATTATTGTGCCTCGAGGTTGTTAAATAAAAATATTGGACTTCATTTTATCTACTTGGTTTTTGGGTTGGACTAATTGTTTGTGTGTCGTGGTGGTCTAGTGTTCACTGACTTGATTTATATGCACATGGTTGCAGGTTCCCAGTCAAGTATCAATGTGACTGTTTTAAAGTATATTAAAGACAGATTTAAGGCTAATAGTCGATACTATTGGTTTTTAGTATTTTGTCGGTGCGGTGCGGCCTGGGGGGAGTAGAAACCACAGTCCTTTTATAGTACTAGTTTTCCTTAATTTTTTATTAGTGTTTAAATTTTATTTTTGTTCTTTTATTTGTTTTTTAAATATCATTTTATGTTGTGTGCCAAAATATTATTTTTCTTTCTTCTATAGGTACTTTCTTAATTATTTTAAGACACCATTGACAAACAGTGAAGGAAAACATTGCGAGGAAATCTGGACTCCAAAAATTGGAATCTGATATCGCCAACCCGCAATGAGCAAGCGTGGTGATCAATGCTCATCATTCTCTATGTGGGAAGAGGCCTGTGCCCAGCAGTGGGACATTTATAACCTGGTATTATAATTATATTTGTGTAAAGAGATCTAGATAGATTACCGCCTACAAACAAACATAAAACTTGTTTGTAATAATAAAATAATAAATAAATAATAAACTTTCATATTTAACCTCTTTATAATAAATATGGATTACAATAGATTGAATATCACGTTACTTGCCTTGGGATAGAACACAAGTAAAACCGTGAGGCATAGCTAGTATATTACATTTATGTACCATCTTATGAAGAGTCCCTATTTACTGGAATATATCTAATATGAATAATACTATAAGACATTTCGGAGAATTTTGCCTCATCTTAGATCGTAATTTTCATAGAATGAGGAACTTGCACGTTGTAATGATTTTCCCAGAAATGAGCCAAGGAGTACCTACCATACCAAGTATGTCTAAGTTAGAAGACTGGTCATAATTATATATATACTAGCTGCACGGGCAGACTTCGTTCTGTCAAAAGTAAATTAATTAAGGTAATTCCCGAGTTTAATAACAGTTTTTTTTTTTGCTTATTATTTATGTTTTACACCTTTTAAACCTTCCCTGGACCTCCACGAACATTTCAAGATCAAAATCAGCTAAATCGGTTCAGCCGTTCTCGAGTTTTAGCGAGACTCACGAACAGCAATTGATTTTTATATATATAAAATATAGATATAGACTATATAGATATATAGATTTAATAGTCATCTGCGTAGCTTTTTTCCAAGCTATGTTGGGGTCCGCTTCCAGTCTTACCGAATTTTAGCTGAATACTATATTTTATATGGAGCGACTGCCTATCTGACCTCCACAATCCTTTTTACTGGGCAATACAGTATCCCATAGTAAGACTGGTTGTCAGAATTGTAATGACCTTAACTACTGTCAAAGATCACCGTATGACAGTCGGGACCAACGGCTTAACGTGCTTTCCGGGGCACGGAGAGGTCTCGGTATGTTTACATATAGTCACCTATCCATGGACCAACCGCGGCGAGCGCAGCTTAACCTTTATTATCGGTCGAATCGTACAGCTTGCACTTAGCCACGAGCACCTCCACCACGATGTAAATATTTAATTGTGTATCTATAAAATTGATTTATTTTTTGCAACCTGCGTCCCGCGGTGCTAACCACGGTTTATTAGCTACCTTGATTTTTCTGGACAAGAAGTATCCTTATCTTTGTGTATTGCAGTAGGAGATAGCTGACACATTGCTTTTTTTTTTCATTACTACTTGGTCTTTTGAAAAAAAAACCAATGTGTCAGCTATCTCCTACTGCAATATTTTCAAAATTGGTTTTGCCGTTTGAACGTGTAAGGGTAACAAACATACACACAGACACTCGCAAACTTTCGCATTTATTATATAAGTGATATTGTAATATTCATCGTTAAAGTTACGTTAACATACAACATTCCTTTTATCATAAGCACAAGCAACTTGACTTCATCTTAAAACTTGCACTAAAAGCCTACTTCTGAAGCATTACAAAAGTCTTTCAGAGATGCAAAATATATGAGAGCTGCATTATACCGCGGCCATTTTTAAACCCATCTAGATAAATGAATGCTAACCCGTTGGCTTTTACGGTAAAATGGGCTGGAACTTAAAGACTACAATAAAAAAAAAGAAAAATATATAATATCAGATGTAGGTATGTACCTACTAGCTGCGACCGGCGGTGCTACCCGCTGTTTATCAGATAACTTTGTTTTTCCGAGATAAAAATAGCCTCGTCGGTGTACAATGATAACCGTCAATATTTATGGCTGACTGGCCTGTTGGTCTAGTGGTTAGTGACCCTGACTGCTGAGCCGGAGGTCGTGGGTTCGATTCCCACCCAGGACAAATCTTTGAGTGATGAGCACGATCGTTTGTTCTGTGTCTGGGTGTTATTTATCTATAATAAGTATGTATTTAGAAATATATAAGTATGTTTATCAGGTATCTGGTTGCCATAGTACAGGCTCGGCCTAGTTTGGGATCAGACGACCGTGTGTGAGCTGTCCCAAGGTACTACTATTTCTACTATTTATCATTCTTCAGCAACGCTAAGTGTTAATTAAGGGAGCCAGCTATCTCTATACCAAATTACATTAGAATTGGTCGTGCCGTTTCAGCATGAAAAGGTGACAAACATACTTACAAATTAGTTCTTTATTAGTGTGATTCGTGAAAATATTTGATAAGAGCAAACAGCGATGTGGAAGAGTTTATTGATGCAATTTTTTAGTTCTTGTTTAATTACTATAGTTAAATTTAATGTTGAATGGATTGTGTGAAAGATGATATGAGAAAGAAAGAAGTGGATGCCGCGATGACAAGTAATAGAGAGGAATGGAAGGAAAATACGCATTGCGCCGACCTCATAGACCTATATGTATATATGGATATTAATATTTTTATTTTTGAGACTTCGTTTTTGATGATTTAATATACCCGAACTCGATTCCGCTAAATCAGTACCTGAAACAATATAATAAATGGCATTAGAATATTGTAATTTAAAAAAAACAAACTACATAGATGCAATTACTATTTATTTTTAATTATAAGAAAGATATATACTTGGTACCTTTCATTTGAAACGCTGAACTTATTTTTTTGAAAATAAGGAAATAAATTATACTTACCTATAAAGACCGAAAGGTCTGGAGCCTAGCGGGGGAGACCTTTGCCCAGCAGTGGGACTATAATTAGGTTACATAAAAAAAAAACCTATAAAGCAATAGAATAACTTTTTAAAAATGTTTTTTTCGGACTTATAAGCTAGATTTTGCTTGCGGCACTGAACACGTCTGTCATTGCGGCAAAAAAGTAGCCTATAAATGGGTTATCTAGCACTAAAATAAAAATTCGGAGCAATAGTTCCTGATTTAAACTCGTTCAACCATACAAACAAACTCTTCAGCTTTATTATATTACTGTTGATTAATATATTAAATAGTGACTCATAGATGTCAGTAGTAAATTAACCCACAATACTACAAGGCAAATCCTACCAGACTGCTTTTCAACCCGACGTTTAACATTGCGTTTTAAAATAAGTGTAAGCCGTACGGTTTGACCGATAATAAAGGTTAAGCCGCGCTCGCCGCGGTTGGTCCGTGGATGGGTGACCATTTGTAACCATATTGAGACCCCTCCGTGCCTCGGAAAGCACGTTAAGCCGTTGGTCCCGACCGTCATACAGTGATCTTTGATAGTCGTTAAGTCATTACAATACTGACAACCAGTCTTACTATGGAATACTGTATTACCTAGCAATAGGTTGTGGAGGTCAGATAGGCAGTCGCTCTATGTAAAATACTGTATTCAGCTAAATCCGGTAAGACTGGAGGCCGACCCCAACATAGCTTGGGAAAAGGCTAGGCAGAAGAGTTTAACATTGCGTTTTATTTCCACGTTGTCTCTAACAACTACAGAATAAATTCATTGCACAGTTCGCGATAAGATCCTTAACAATCCGTAACGCGGTCCACTTAGCATTTTTGCAAAAAATATCATCTACATCAAGATTGTCCCAAAGGGTTGCTAAAGAGAAGAAAAAGGGGATGACAATCAAAAATGTTATTTCACGAGAGAGCTTCAGCCGCGGGCTGCACTGTTACTGTTGAGATAACGGTGGACACACGGGTATGGAGGATGGACAACCATAAAAAACTCTGACCGTGAATATGATACCTATAATCTTCGTAAAGGATTCGAAATTAAATAGTGTATAGAATAAATTATAAAGTGAGATGTACTATCGTGAAAGAAACTGTAACTGACATGTAAATAAATGGTAGTGGCCAACCTGTTCATTGACCAGATTCGTATGCACTTAGTAGCGGGTTCAAGCACAGGTAAGAACAAATGATTTTTTTTTCAAATTTTTATGCACTTTTATCCGCAATTAGCAAGCGTGGTGATCAATGCTCATTCCTACTCTATAGTGAAACTGAGTGAAACTTCTTGACCTTTTTCAAACGTTTCAAAAAATTAGAAATACCTTTTTGTATGTGATGTTCGTCGTACAAAAACTCTTTCCAGACCATTTATTTTATGGATAATTTTCAGTTTACTCTATACCTAATTTTTACTTCCTATCTTAAAAAATTACGTTTGCAATTTTAAATAGGTAATAATTTTTGAAACTCTATCAGGGTTAAACTTATTTCAGAATGTTTGCCATGTGTTTCGACCGTATGTCACTCAAGATAAGGCGCGCTTAAAGTCGCGTTGGATCTCAAGTCTTTTGTGTATTTTTCACAGCATAATTTATTCCATGTTGTACGATTTAACCCTTTTTATATTATTGTGGGTGAGGATTGCAAGTTTATATGGAATTCGACTTTATTGGGGTACTGTTTATCGTTTTATCGGGATTTCGGGGTAAAATGCATTTCTTGTGGAAGGATTTCGGGTAGGTTAGTAGGTTTGTTAATATTTTTTGTAAGAACCGTAGATTGATTTGGTTGTATTTGATGTCGTATTATTTTTGACGAATGTAAAAGTCAAGAATTTATTTATATAACGTTGGTTTTATAAGCCTCTTGTTACAGTTTTTTGTTTTTAAAACAAACTTCTTTTTTTTTAAGATTTTTAGCAATGTTGTTCGGATATTTTTTTACTACTATTCTTGGCAACCTCTCACGCTAGGCTAGGATGCTTATGCTACGAGTGGGTTTACTTCGGTAGTGTAATGGGATTCGAATCCGTAACCACATGATCGCACATCCGGCTTCTTTGATTGAGTATAATATTGTACCAATATTGAACCTTATTTAAAAGAGTAACCTATGGAGTTTCTTGTCGGTTCTTCTCCATGGGAAGGACACTTTGGAACCGTGCACCTAGAATTATTGATTTTTATCTAACGTTTCTTGAGCGTAACATAGCGATACAACTTCTTGGGCGTTATAATTTTTTTGTTTTATTTTTTTATTTTGAGTACGGCTACGATTATTCTATAAATCTAAACCAATTAAGAGCCATCTTGCAGCTAGTAAAACCTCTGGTGTTGGATAATTATTATAGCAGTGATAAACACATCCATTTAAAATTTTAAAGTATACCGAACTAAACCCAACTAGAAAGTCGATTCTTGGTTTCCAATTATTGGAGTGTACTTTATCTCATAAAGAAGAAATAGTTTTCTACATTTAAATATAAACCAACGACAAATTGAAATAAGTTTGCTTAAAGAAATTAATAATTTTTAATACTAGACTGAAAAGTAGGACGGTTTTAATAAATTCCAGGGAAATCCACCCCTATTAGCCACGAACCACTGAACGTTAATTTTGTAGAGCAATTATACAAATTCAGGCCCAAATTCGGATCCTTAAGACTGAAGTAGGCAGAAAGTCTGTAATGTCCCTGTCACTATAATTAGTGTTTCGGAAGGAAAATTAAATAAGGTGGCGATTACGAAAAGCAGTAGATTTTAATTAAGAGTGAAATTAAATATTTTTCGTAAGGAACTCGTTAGTTATTACAGATATAAAAAATTATCAGGTTTTTTTATTCATTTTTCTTAGTTTATTTATCAATATTAGGTCAAACGTTGTATATGTATGCCTTAAATATACCAATATAAAACCCAGTGCAGATGGTCCGATGTTCTAACAAGAAAGTCAAAATGAAAGTTCGAGACAATTATTAAATTGTACTGGAAATCTGTGATTGACTTTATGATTTCTATATCCATGTTGATTTTTCACATTTTGTATAGCTGTTGGTTTTCTTTTTAATTAATTAATAAATTTAGTTCAGAGTTTTACGGTTTTCTTTTCTAGATTATGTAAAGCTCTTACTATCCAAAGTCGATTTTTTAATAATTGAAACTCCCTTTAATTTAGTTTTGAATATATATTTTTTTGTATTTTATTTATTGGAAAACTTTTTTGAATACTACGATAGTTAAGAGCCGATCTAGCGTACGGCATTTTAAAGTCAATCTAATAACTAAGTTTTTCAAGACACCCAAAAATAGATTGACACACAAACTATCCCTTCTCTAATACTTCACCAAGAACTTAATAGTCCTTAAGATTGTTTTGTTAACTGCATCCTCCCCTGTCTTTGTTAACAATTTATGGTTGTTTACTAGTAATCGTAACATCCCTCTTAGGGGGAGTCATAAATCGTTACCTTCAGACTGATTTGCGCGTTACCGCTGATGTTAAGGGTGTGGTCCAAGTGATAAGCAGAGCGAGTATGAAATGTCTTACAGTTTTTAATGAATAATGTGAAATATGATTGGTAAGGCAACATCAACAATCAAAATGTTTCATTCATTTTCATGAAAAAAATTTTTTTTTTCTTTGTAATTTTTGACGTGAGTCTATAGGTTTAAAAGTAAAGCGTTTATAAGTATTAAAGTTTTATAAAATACCAAATTACACTATCTCTTCTTTCGATAAGTTTTTGAGCTTATACCAGGAGTAACCTTAAGATTTCGTGTTATACTTTTTTGAAATAAACAACTTTGTCAATTTTGTTAATTATTTTCCATTGAAAGACAATATTTAACGAACTCAATTAAATTGTCCCAAGTGGGTACATGTTCTTGTTATTATTATTCTATTCATACCAACCTATAATCTCTCACTGCTGGGCATATGCCTCTTCCCATATAGAGAAGGAGCACATATTGATCGCCAACACGCAGGCTCACTTCTGGTTGCCGATTTCAGATTCAAATTTTTGGAACCTTGATTCGTGACAGTATTTTTATTCACCGATTGTCAATGATGTCTTAGAATATTTAAGAAAGTACATATAACTTTGAAAAAGCCACATTGATACTTGCGTGGGTTCTAACCTGCCACCACGTACATACAAATCCGGTCATTGAACTGCTAGGCCACCACGACATATATAATTATTATCATTACATGTACATGTGTATTATCGTTCTTATATTTCTCTGGTTTTAGTATAATATCCAAGACACGCTATTACTTTGGACCATACACCACACTTCAGGGTACAGTTAATTGAAGAATTATTGCTACCCACTCACATTTTGCAATTACTATTACACACGTTAAACGATTAAATTTGAACCTTGCCTCATTAGATTTAAGGTTTCTATTACCATCAATGTGTGTAACAGATATTTGGTGCCTTAATGTACTGAAGTGTTATGGAAATTAGAAGCTTTGAGTGGTATTATGTTGAATATTGTGATATAAATAGGATTTTGTTTCTTAAGTTCATGGATGAGGGCTTAAATTAGCATATTCTAATTATAATGTTTAGTTGTACGTTAAGCTTAAAGCTATTTGAGACAGAATATTTTGTTTGAAGCAAATAAAAAATAGTTATGTTTTTGAAGCATTGACATTTTTAATACCTACACAGAATATTATAACATAATATTCGTTACTATAATTATGTCTTTTACGAAGACTATACTTACAACCCTGGTAGGGTTAAAATAATTAAAAATAAAGGTATCAAAGAATGTTGCCATCTAAGTTTGCCCGCATCTATACCTGCGCCATTTTGCTTCCATATAAAACTAATAAGTGGTAAGTACATTCTAAATAAAACAAAAAAAATACTTTACTTACAACCCCGGTAGGACTAAAATAATTAAAAAAAAAAATAATGTTGCCATCTCGGTTTTCCCACATCATCGCCATTTTGATTGGGCGACAGTCCTGCGACAGGGCTCAAAGTACAGGCACTAACAACCAACTTTCTTATAAAACTAATACCTAAGTGTGAAGTACATTCTAAGTAAAACCAATAAAACAAGCATGACTTTATGTACGTGATAAAATAGAAGTACATTCAAATTCATACGACCGCAAGGTGCTAAAAGCAGTAGCTCGCACCTTACAAGGACAAAGTACTCACATTGTAAGACTCGTTTTATGGTGTTCTTTCAGTTTAAGATCTTGAAAAGTGATGGTAGAATAATGGATATCCCGCTAAAACATTTTCATGTAATATTTTGCCAAGACGAGACCTAACCTAATGGGTTGTCGTCACGTCATCAGATCTCATGATAAGCTTCTAACTCCACTCGCCCAACTTTTACAAACTACCATCATCTGCCTAGCCTTTTTCCAAGCTATGTCAGGGTCGGCTACTAGTCTTACCAGAAAGCCAGAGCTTAAAGTTAGTGCATTCGCACTATACACTGATAGCTTATTATGAGTAAAAATAAACTAAAATATATAATCTATTTAAACGACCGTGGTCGAGTGCCATACACACCGGTTTTCAAGGTGTCGCCAGCTCTAAAGTCCCGGTTTCGATCCCCGGATGGGTCCAAGTAGAAAAACACTTTTCTACATTGACTCGGGTCGGGGTGTTTTTGGTACCTTCGTTGTCTCTGATTCCACGAAACATGCGCTTTAGCTGCTTACATTGGATTCGAAGTTATGCGATGTCCACATTTATTTATGAACACAACAGAAAATTATCACAATCAAATTAAGCCGTGACACAAAAATTCGTGGATCACAAAACAATATACCTACATATATAATTATGTATTTTACTGAGAATATGCCTGCAGAACTTTGACTGATAAATTATCATTGACTATCTACTCATAGGATAACTTTAAAAGAAGAGACCCAGTCCTTTAAAAGGCTTATGTATACAGAACCAACACGCAGTGGCAACGGAATGGGGCACCAACCAGGGGCCATTCACCACTGTTCAATGGAAAAACAGACATGAACGACACAAGGAAGCTACAGAACTATTGTAAACTAGCTTCTGCCCGCGACTTCGTCTGCGTAGACTTCAGAATTAGGTCCAAAAAGTAATTAAAAATGTGAAAGTAATGAAAAATGGAATAAAATTTTCACCCGTTTTATAGCTTGCGCTGTAATAGAGAATAATACCAAATTACAAAGCTGTCTGTCCACTTCGCTTCGGCTTAGCTCGTAAACAAATTTCAAAATTACAAATTTCCCTCGGGCATTACTTAAGGAATTCGGATAAAAGGTAGCCTATGTTCTATTTCATGTCAAAGGCTACATGCATGCCAAATTTCATCCAAATCCATATAGCCGTTTTTGCGTGATTGAGTAACAAACATCCAAACATCCACACTTTCACATTTATAATATGAGTAGTATGTGGTGTTGGAACCAATGTGAGCTATTGATACGTATGTGTTACGTGAATTACACTTATACATTTCTACACAGTTAAGTCAAGAAAGAGGTGTGAGCTCTCCTAACGAGAGACTCCCAGGAGTACTCAGGTCCATTGTGGCGGTAGTAGTAATTGTAGTTCAGTGTAGATAATACAGTTACTGCTGACCACAATACGGAATGAAGGCGTGAATATAAATGTAACTCTTTACACTTGTTAAATCAAAAACTTTAAAATAAAATTCCTAATTCCAATTTAAATAGTACAGTAGCTAAGTTTTATTAAGACGATAGTTTCTAGGGTTGCCACTTGAATGGACTAAAGTAGTGAAAAAACAAACTGTATTTATATTTTTTTAGCTATTTCAATACAAGACTTTTCTCAAAGTTAGAAGGAAAAAAGGTAAATTAAATAAATATATTTTATTGTTTTTTAACTTTTATTTTTACAACTTATTACTGCTATCATTTTTTTTTCGATCAAACCTCTGATTATCCTAAAGTGATTCAAGAGTAAGTTTTATAATTTTAGTCATTTATTACTTTACACTTAAATAAATAATTAAAATAATTCATCTGCATTTTAGCATTTCTAATTGCAAATTTTTGATAACTATTCATTGACCATTTTATTGTTTTCAACGACAAAATAAAAAGGCAAAAAAATATAATTTAGTTTGTACAAAAACAAAGCTCTAAATACACAGCAAGTACGCAAAAGTAATTCAATTACACATTTCACTGAATCTAATCGCAAAAACTCCTTAAATGTAACTCAAGTTTCACCGACAAAGTATTATAACTTCAAAACTTGCCACAACCCGTCCGCAGTGTTACAAAGTAACAAAAAGTATAATTAGGTTCTCAACATTTTTCTGTTACCAAAACATTCTCGAGTTGCGGCAACCCTACGAACAAGTTATAACCAGTTCAAACCGGCTAAAGCTGGTTGAAACCGGTTTCAAGTGACACTCCTAAGTTTGACTGCAAGTGTTGCTAGTTCGCGAAAAAGTTACTAAATTATGAGCTTCATTCTTATGCTAAAACTTGGTTTTTCAATTTTGTTATTATACATATTAGTTTGCATTTCTTTTGAAATTATTCCATTGGTGAAAAAAATGTTCATAGACTGATATTAAACAAGTAACTAAATTTATTTATCGAATAAAAATGTCTTCCTACTCCTTTGCCATTTTAGGTAGTAAAATAATAATTAATAATCAACAAGATTTAGAAGTGTCGGTAGCCTAATGGCTAGGGTTCGGACTTGCGACCATGTCGTTGCCGGTTCAAAACCTACTGCATTACCGACGTCAACCCACTCGTAACCACGAGGGATTACCAAGAATCCAAGTAATCTGTGATTCTATATTAAGGCAAGTACATGGAACAACCTTTGGTAGTTCCTATCAAATATTTTATGTATTATTGACGACCTCCGTGGTCGAGTGGCGTACACACCGGTTTTCAAGGTGTCGCCAGCTCTGAGGTCCCGGGTTCGATCCCCGGACGGGTCAATGTAAAAAAACACTTTTCTACAATGTCTCGGATCTAGGTGTTTGTCGTTGTCTCTGATTCCGTAACACAAGTGCTATAGCTACTTACTTTGGATTCGGAGCATGTATGTGATGTTGTCCACATTTATGTACTTATCGGAAAATCAATAATCAAATAATATTAAAAAATTAATATGCCAACGATGGTAGTAACTGGTTTATTGACGATCATGAACAATCAAAACAAGTGCCACATTCCCACATTAACCATCCAACACCATGATAATGATAATCATAGCGAATTTTATAACATCATAAATCAAATATCTTTTGTTAGTAAATCTATCATATCAACTAATACGATTGGAGTCGGTCACAATGACGGGAATGTTACAGAAGGTTCAATGTTGATAGTCCTTCAAAATTTACCTATCTTTGCTCTTTTGGATTTTTTTTTGGACAACTCACACGCGGCCATCTGATCCCAAACTAGACAGAGCATTTACTATGGTAACCAGGCTACTGATTAACATGCTTATATATTTGTAAATGCATACATAATATTATAGATAAATAACACCCAGACACAGAGCAAATGATCGTGCTCGTCACACAAAGATTTGTCCTGAGTGGGTATCGAACCCACGATCTCCGGCTTAGCAGTTAGGGTCAATAAGCAACAGACCGACAGGCCAGTTATGCCAGTCATAGATACAATGTATTAATATGATATTATATGACTGGACCTTTTGTTTTCACTGTACTGTGGTTTGGCCTGCGCTAGCCAATAATGGGCTGTATGATTTATGATAGACGCGTCTACTCTTGTGACGTCATCCGACGGTAGTTGCTGTTTTTTACCGAAAATCACTTATCATTATCATCAGTTTTTTGCTCGAGAAAAATAAAATATTTTTGTAACCATTTGCCTATATTTTCTGGAGTGTCTGGGAAATTGGTTGTGAATACTCTGTGGGTTGTTTTTACTTGGCAATTTTCTGTGCAAAAGGCTGGTGTTGCAAAATATGAAAAAATACTCCATAGTATTTTTATTGGAGAGAACATTGAAATAGTCGATAACTTTTTCAATGTTTTCAACTTAAGTAAAAAAAAATACGATGCAAAAAAAGGTTTGTTGGTCGCATATTGCTAGTTAACCCCTCGTGCTAAACTTAATGCTGTGTCACAAGTAGGTCACTAGTACAATAGGTGGGTTTCGAACCTGCAACTAAATCATCGCAGGTCCAAGGCCCAAGCCATGAGGCTAGCACGTCTGTTTCATTATTAGCTTCCTAGATTTTTTCCTCTCAAGAAGTCCACTGTTATCATGGGTGTAGATTTTAACTGCTTCACCGGAATTTCGCGGAACCAGAAGTACCTTCAACCAGAACGATATAAAAACTGCAAATGTAAGCCAATAATTGTAGTATACGAGTAATTTGTATAGTCAAAACATTCAAATACAAAACAGTACATTTTACAGTCAGCCTCAAACATTGTTGTTTACAGCTGCCGTAAATACGTCCACAAACTTTTACCTCGACTATGTTGTTGATCGCTACTTTTACGACTCCTGCTTATGTATACAATGTTGGACATCCATACGGGATCACTGACGTATTTTTTGTTCACTTTTCTAAATGTTCACCTGAAAAAGTTCTGGAGCGATATGGAAAAGTTATTTGTGTTTTCTTAGTTTTTCGACGAGATCACTAAACCTGTCCCACTAGACAAATGACATTTCTACAAGCGTATACGTACCGCTGATGGAATAGAACATAATAATAATATGAAATATTTTAGGACACCTCACACACGGTCATCTGATCTGAGCCTGTAGTAATTAGACAACTGAGAAACATTTATCTTCTTTTATTTTTCTAAATACATACATAATATGTATAGATAAATTCCATCCAGACAAGGAACAAATTATCATGCCCATCCCACAAAGATTTGTCCTGAGTGGGAATTGAACCTATGATAGTCTTTGTTACGCAGTCAGGGTCACTTACTAACTACTAGACCAATAGGCAATATTCGCTCTAAAGTATGGAAGTGAAAAGTCACGTGATTTATCGAAAAATAATGTCATGTCCTTACATTTAATATCATCTGAGCGATTCCTATCATTGTTAAAGTAGAAATTTCACTTATCTAAGGGCTATATGTTTGTGTGTAATTGTTGAACGTTAACACCAACACGTTTGTGATGTTCGACGTTCCGATTGGTTCGCTTTACGCTCTTAACCACAGCTAATCCTTAATACATTCGATGTCATAAAAACAATGACTGCACGGATAGCCGAGTGGTATAGGTCACCACGCTAATTACCACTGTGCGCGACGTGCTGCGGGCTCGATCCCCGCATGGGACAAGCATTTGTGTGATCCACAAATGCTTGTTCCAAGTCTGGGTGTTCTTTGTGCATGTGACTTGAATGTTTGTGAAACCCCAGCAACACAAGGATTAAATTCCTTAGTGCGGGCATCGATTTTAAAAAGATTTTTTTAATATAAACCTTGAGGCGTCCTTAAAACTAATTTATCGCACTTAAGGCGTATATCCAAAGACATACATCCTACTAGAAGCGACAACTTGACTTCAACACGTTTCCTAGAACTTATTACTTTAGTTACGACCTCCTGAATGACACGTAAAAGACCATGAAAGCAAATACTGAAATGTTTCTTTTACGAGCAGACTTAGTTTTATGACGTCACCGTAGTAGTTTTAAGGGGTACTAAGACTATTCTTGGTATAGGATTTAATATAATATATCAAGATTGATGTTTAATGTTTTGTGTGCCGAATCTAGGTTCTCTTTATCTGCGTATAAAGTAAGCAGTGATTGTATTCTATTATTTGTTTTTTGTAGTATCCTCTTTTTTCGTTTATATATTCTACTAATCCACTTATATTGTATGTTTTGTTATCTATACATATAATAAAACAGTAAAAAACCTGTGTCTGTACATTGAATATATTAAAAAAAAAATAATTGAGGGGGGTTTACAAACAGTTATAGAGCACGAATCCAAAAAAAAAATTCTGTCTGTTTGTCTGTTTGTCTGTATGTCTGTTTGTCTGTTTGTTTGTACACGCTAATCTTCGGAACTACTGGACGGATTTGAATGATTTTTTTTTTGTTGTATAGGTATTAAGTCTGGGCAACATATAGGCTATAATTTATCTTGGAAATTTTAACACCTGATGCAGAACCGCAACAGACCAGCTAAACTATAAGAGATACAAAAATGGTACCATAGCAAAAATTGTTCCACGTGATGAGCATTTTTTGCTGAGAGAATAAATTTGAAGATCTGGAACACCTGTTGTGGAACTCCAAGAGCCCGGCTACACCATAACACATATAGGAATGACGTCTCAGCAGAGTTGTTCAGCCTGATGAGCACTCTCTGTTGACGTATAAAAATTGAAGATCTGGAACACCTGTTGTGGAACTCCAAGAGCCCGGCTACACCATAACACATATAGGAATGACGTCTTAGCAAGAGTTGTTCAGCCTGATGAGCACTCTCTGTTGACGTATAAAAATTGAAGATCTGGAACACCTGTTGTGGAACTCCAAGAGCCCGGCTACACCATAACACATATAGGAATGACGTCTTAGCAAGAGTTGTTCAACCTGATGAGCACTCTCTGTTGACGTATGAAAATTGAAGATCTGGAACACCTGTTGTGGAACTCCAAGAGCCCGGCTACACCATAACACATATAGAAATGACGTCTCGAGCCCGGCTACACCATAACACATATAGGAATGACGTCTTAGCAAAAGTGGTTCGGTCTGATGGGCATTTCCTGTTGACTTATAAAAATCGAAGATTTGAAACATGTGACTTGGAAATCAAAGCTATCACTAATTTCACTGTATAATTATAAAATAACATAACCTTTCGGACTGATTTTGGATGACGATGGTATATCATTTATAATTCGACTCTACTGGCCAAAACTCCCAATTTTTTTTTTTTTTATCGAATATATATAGCCTTTGGGCTTATGTTATTTGAGCGTTTAATTTACTTTGCAGTCACTTAGATTTTAATTGATCAGGTATCTTCACAATAAAACTATAACCATGATGAAAGAGGTCAAATCTTTCCCTATGTACCAAAGGAGCAAAATAGGCTAAATAATAAAAAGGATTGAGGATCATAAGATCCCAAGAATCTACCGAAGAGCGTGAAGAGAGACTTGATGCTGTTCGAGAAGATCAGGCTGCAACTCGCTCCGTGGAAACCTCTTCGGATCGCGAAGCACGCCTGCATTCTCATCGTATTTACGTATCTACATCCAGGTCTCTAGAGACCAGTGAAGAATATGATGCGCGACTGACCGCTGATCGTGAGCAAAAGTTCTGATGGGCATTTCCTGCTATCTTGCAAAAATGAAAGATCTGGAGGTTCTCGAATCGTCTCGCGCATAACGTTGTTTTCCCGTCCCCGGGTTCTGAGAATTTGACATCAGACGTTTCAGATCCTCTATTTCGACAACCCTGTTGTCGCTGGCATAAGGAACAGGATCCGCGTACGAAGTTGCGGGCAGAAGCTAGTTGCGAATAAATATGAAATTGTTTCTGTTGTTCATGTCAGTTACATTTGAAAGATAATGTAGACTAGCTTTAGCTCGCGACTTCGTCCGCGTGGAATCCATTGAGAAATAAACATTTTCAGTTTACCACCCTTTTCTTCCTTACGGGGGGGAATTTCCAAAAATCCTCTTTTAGTGGTAGCCTACTCCTCCCAACAAACACAAATGCCAAATTTCAGCTCTTTACGATCAGTAGTTTCGGCTGTGCGTTGTCTGTCAGTCAGTCAGTAACGGAAGAGTTTTATATATATAGATATATAGATTATTTTGCATAAGAAAGAATTGTATTCACAAGGTTTGACATAATTGATTAATTACTGTTAATTGTGACAAGATATCGATTCTAAATTATTGATGGTTACTCAGCCAACCTTCAGTTATAATCCAGAGAAGCTTTTTCGTTTCTTTTTTTAAAGGAAAAAAAAAGGAACCAAAGCTTGCGATCTGACTATATGAGGACCCTTAAAAATAGAAAGCTGAAATCGAAAAAGTGTAATCAACCTGTAATATGTTGAACTGCAAAACCAGACTGCACTCTTTATAAAACACAGCTTGATTATATTATTCTATTAATATAACTCTATTGTAAGTATCGTTCGTTTCGACTCGAGCACAGGTAAGTGCCCCACTTCGAGCAAGATCAATGGATAGCAATAATTCTAAACGCTCGAAACTCGCTGCATTTCTCTCATACAAGTTCACTGGCGTTCCAGCTAGCTGGGTGAGCAGGAATCCTAGTAGCACTTAATATAAAAAGTGAAATAGAAATACCCTTTACACATTTCTGTTTTTACCTTGAACAGTTTCTCCGCCTCGGTAACATTTTTATGGAGAAGCACCCAGCATTCAATTGGGTATAGTCATTTTCACTTATCTCCCATTATTTTTGGTTAAGGAGGTCAGATTTTTTACATTATATTCGCTGAAGCAGTGTCCTTGTACATTTTTGTTGTCTGATCTATTAATTTTTGTTTTTTGTTGGTTCAGGCCGGTAGCGCAGTGGGTGGGTTATGATTCGTTTTACAACCAATCGTACTAATATTATAAATGTGAAAGTGTGGATGTTTAGATGTTTGGATCTTTGTTACTCAATCACGCACAAATGGCTTTACAGATTTGGATGAAATTTGGCATGCAAGAACATAGGTTACCTTTTATCCCGATTCCTTAAGGAGTTCCCGAGGGAAAATTGAAAATTGTTTCACATCTTTCACTTCTTTTTGGACCCAATTCTGAAGTCCACGCAGACGAAGTCGCAGGCAGAAGTTAATTTTGATATAATTTCGTAAGGAGTTGGCGAGCCGCAAAAAATTACACACGCTACCTTTTACTTCGACAACCGAGATTCGGACACCGCGGGAGAGAGCTAGTCCAATATGAATTCATAGTAAATCTATTAGTTGTAGCAAGAAGCTGTTAACTGGATATTTGATACATGGTGCAGTTTGGACATAACTCTTGTTTCATATTTACGAGTTACCGGCGCATCGTAAACTTGTCCGAAATATACTATGCCGTCTTCACAACGATAGAACACACTAGATACGGTAAAATATAATTTTAATTGCTTTTGAGTTGTATTCTGTAATGAAAACTTTTGTATACTTAACTTCCATTTAGGTCAAGATTGAGTTTTTTTTTTTTATATATCAAGGAACAGCTCACACTTGGTCATCGGATCCTAAACTAGGCAGAGCCTGTACTATGGTGACCAGACAACTGATAAACATACTTATATATTTCTAAATACATACATATTATATATAAATAACACCCAGACACAGAACAAATGATCGTGCTCATCACACAAAGATTTGTCCTGGGTGGGAATCGAACCCTCCGGCTTAGCAGTCAGGGTCACTTACTACTAGACCGACAGGCCCGTCAATGATAGGTGACCATTAATATGTACACGGCGCCAAAACGTCGACACTGGCAATAGGGCTAGTCCGCATACTCAAAGTCGCTCAGCGAGCTATGCTCTTTGAAGGATAAGATCAGGAAGGAGATTGTCCGGAGGAGAACTGGAATGACCAACATAGCTTGCAGAGTTAGTAAGCTGAAGTGGCAGTGGGCTGATCATGTCTGTCGAAGAACTGATGGCCGTTGGAGCAGACGAGCTCTTGAGTGGAGACTGCGAGTCGGCAAACGTAGAGTAGGTACATAGGACGCCCCCAGTCAGTTGGACCGATGATCTGAAAAAGGTAGCTGGGTCGGACTAGATGCGGAAAGGAGAAGACCGGGTGTTGTGGCACAACTTGGAAGTGGCTTATGTCAAGCAGTGGACTGCGATAGGCTGAGTTGATTGATTGAATATGTAAAAATCTTTAACATTGTATGGGAGGTATCCATAGCATATTTCTTTTTGGTCTGGCTTGTTTAGTTGGTTTGAGGAAGATCGGCAAAGATGATTAGGAAATTGAAATCAGTTTCACGAATTTTTTTTTTTGTTTAGTAAAAAAGATACTAGCAATGTGGGCCGCACATTACTAGAAATCTCGTTAACCCCTCGTGCTAAGCTAAGATGCTTGTGTTACGAGTGGGTTCACGTCGGTAGTGTAATAATAAAGGTACGCTCTTCTTCTACTCAGGAACGCGAAACACCAGACACATGCCTCCTGTGAGCGTCTGATACCCTGGTAATCAACAGATCCCCGACAAGAATTAGTTCACTGCGTAGTCCTACTACACCCGACTACATACAGCTGCAAAGACAAGTGTAACACGCATGGTGAGTACTGTATACACATACTTAATAACGAACGTGAAAGAGACGCTAATACTCCAATTGGCAGGCGATAGAAGGAGAGGAAAGTGTTGTGAATGACTCCAATGTAATTAATCTTCGTGCATATACTCAAAGACAACCGACAGCTCAAGATACAGTGGACGCAAAGTAAAAACATTGGTTTTCGTCGATCGCACCAGAATAGTGTGACCTCCGAGACAGTCACTGAGTTTGGTTGCATATAATTTGCACTCTTATCTTTCTGTCGTCCTGGTACCTGGTTAACAGCTCACCAACATGCCTCTTAGACGCACACCCCCCGCATCGCCGCTGACTATGTCATCTGCAGTTCCATCGGCGGATATAGCGCTTGCGCCCGCGCTCTCCGCTGCAAATCAGTCCCCACTGTACCAGTGTGCCTCAGCGCCTGATTTGTCGAATATTTCTGGAAATGTTACGGAACGTAAGAAACGAAAGCACGATGGTGAGGATGGGAATGAAGGCACAATAACAATGAGCGTCTTCTCTGTTTTTTCAAAGCAGCAGGAGGGTCGTTTTGAGGATTTACTGTGCAAAATGAATGATATTCTGGAACAAAACATTGAGCTGAAAAAAAGCGTGGAGCTTATGTCCAGCAAATATGATGAGTTTTTATCACGTATCTCTTGCCTTGAGTTGGAACGGAAGGAGGATAAGAAAATCATCCATCAACTGGAGGATAAAATCGAATATCTGGAACGTAAATCCCGAGCGGCTGGCCTAGAGATTAGAAACGTCCCTAAGTTGAATGGAGAGACTAAAGATCACCTCTGCGATATGGTTGTAAGCATGGGGAGGACTCTTGATGTTAACGTCGAACAATCAGATATAAGAGATATTTATAGGATAAATTCCAAAGATAACTCTAGTCCAATTATAATCGACCTTAATACGGTAATCTTGAAGGACAAGATCATCAAGGAGGTAAAGAAATTCAACAAATTGAAGGATAAAAGGGAGAAATTTAATACGATTCATTTAGGTTTGAAGTCTCCTGTAAAACCAGTTTATATTTCGGAAAATTTGACATATAAAACTCAGCGATTATATTATATAGCAAGACAATTTCAAAAAGACCTTAAATATCAATTTTGTTGGACATCTCATGGAATAGTATATCTCCGTAAAACCGCAGAAGATCCGCAGATTCGTATAATTTCCGAGTCTGACATAGATAAACTAAGATCTGCTACGTGACTAGATTTTTCTTGTATTACTCTTACCTTGTGTCACCATTTAATCTTGCATGCTTCTTTTAAATTGTTAAATTTATTTTACTTATTTAAAAACATCTTTATACCAATATTGTGCTCTCTTCTCTACAACAACGTACTACAAACACACATAAACATCACAACAATCTGTACACATCATCCTTACACATACATGAAAACACAAACACACACAAAAAATTACATAATGATCGTATTATACAAAATATCTCTGCCGAAAGACATATTACTGCAAGGCCGCTTCTTGTACTCTCTCGTCTTTGAAAAATGGATGATTAAGACTACTATATTTGACCAATTTCTACCAAAATTAAAAATTCGATAACCTAATTGACTTGGCTCAAAATATTGATAATGTAACTGTTTCCAAAAGTTTTTCCTGTGACCTAGAAACGTGCAATAAAATAATACCAACAATAGGCAGCCAGCTAACAGTTCTGACGCAGAACATTCGTAGTATAAATTGCAATATGTTAGGTTTAGAAGTCATGTTACAAAGACTAAAAGTTGATTGTGATATACTAGTACTCACGGAGTGCTGGTTACAAAACTCAAATATTATACCCTTAAGGACGGGATACCGATCATCAGCTACAATTAAAAATAACAAACAAAATGATGGTGTCGTTGTGTATTATAAAGAACAACTTAATTTTGATGTTGTGGAGCCTGTTTTCGAAGAAGGAAACTGCCTAATACTTATTAATCATAGCACAGCAATTGTATCGTTATACCGTTCCCCTTCTTATAAAAATATAGATCCGTTTCTAAGCTCACTAAATGATACACTGTCGCGAATAACACACTGCAATAATATAATTTTGATTGGGGACGTTAATATTGCTATTAATGCCAACAAAATTGAGTTACCTGGTGAAAGATATCTCAATCTGGCTGCGTCGCATGGTCTGTTACCGGCACATACGGAGGTCACCCGTGATGCAAGCGGTACATGTATTGATCACGTATTACTTAAAACTCAAAATCTTTGTTCTACCATTGTACTTCAAACTACACTTACCGACCACTATCCCGTACTGTTATCTATGGAACTAAAACAAAAACGTCACTTTGCAAGTACTACTATAACAAAAATAAATGCAGAGAGCCTAAAAAGGGATCTTCTCAGCATTGATCTTAATCCTATATTCAACACACTTGATCCTAATGTTGCTACAGATTATCTCATAAGTAACATACAACTAACATTAGATAAAAACTCACAAGTAATTAACCTGTCAAGGCGTAACAAAATCATAAAACCGTGGATCACCCCGGGCTTGTTGAAATGTATGAAAAACAGGGATAAGTTACATAAGAAGTATAGAAAATCTCCCAATAGCGAAATTTTGAAAATCACATATACACGCTACAGAAATTTTTGTAACCAAGTCTTAAAAAAAGTCAAAAGATCTTATGATAAAAATCAAGTGGAATTGGCTAAAAACAATCCTAAAAAATTATGGAATGTCATAAAAAGCATTAGTTATACAAAAAAAGATAGTAGCTCCCTTGTAGAATTATTAAACATCTGCTCCTCCCCTCAACTGACAGTTAACGAAATGAATAATTATTTTGTTAATGTAGGCAAGTCACTAGCTGAAAGGGTTATTCAGGCACATAATGCATCAAATATAGATCATCTCCCTTCCGATGAAACTGTAAATAAGTCTCCAGGACACTCCTTCTTTATGGAAGATACGTCTGAGGAAGAGATTGACAGCCTTATAAACAGACTTAAAACTGACTGTTCGGTGGGTTGGGACAACATCTCTAATAAACTTCTAAAGAAATTTAAAACCTTCCTTGTCCCGCCACTTACAGTTATTTTCAACTTATGCCTTGAAACAGGTACCTTTCCTCAGGCTTTCAAAAAGTCGGTCGTGTGTCCAATAGATAAAGGCGGGGACAGGGATCATTTTAGCAACTACAGGCCTATTTCAATTTTGCCCTCACTGTCTAAAATTTTGGAAAAAATTGTTAATATCCGCTTAGTCAGATACCTGGAAAAAAATAAATTTCTTTCCTCAAACCAATTTGGCTTCCGTGCGGGCAAATCAACGGATGCAGCAGTACATAAATTAACCAACTATATCAGTTCAAAACTAGACAAGGGTCAAAAGTGTCTTGCTGTCTTCCTTGACCTCGCAAAGGCCTTTGATACGATCTCTATTTCTGTCCTTCTACAAAAACTTGAACAACTCGGCATTAGAGGCTCACAGCTTAAGCTCTTTGATAGCTACTTATCTGGGCGTTATCAGTGTGTGCGGGTGGGCGGCTACTGCAGTGGTGACCTGCCTATATCCTACGGAGTCCCACAGGGCAGCATCCTGGGACCTACCTTGTTCCTTGTTTATATTAACAACCTCACGAACCTAAGTATACCCAAAGGTGAAATAATCTCCTATGCAGATGATACTGCTCTCCTCTTCTCTGCCGAAAATTGGGTTGAGGTCTTCGATGCTGCCCAAACAGGATTCGATGTGGTTTATTCATGGTTACATAAAAATATTCTGACACTAAATCTTGACAAAACCAAATACATCACTTTCTCGATTCGCAATAAAACTGAAATTGATGACAGGCTTCATATTACCCCACATAAATGTGCCTCTAGAACTAACTGCAGTTGTAAACCATTAGAACGCGTTAAAAGTATTAAATACCTGGGCATTACAGTTGACAATCACCTTAGCTTTAAGGAACATATAAAGTTGCTGTCTAGTAGAGTACGTAAACTTATTTATATATTTAAGAATCTTAGGCACATCGTTGATGCAACTCTTTTAAAACAAATATACTTAGCATTATGTCAGTCCATAATTTCCTATTGTATATCGTCATGGGGTGGAGCTCCAAAATCTACCATCAAAAGTTTAGAAATTGCTCAACGTGCCATACTAAAAGTTAGCAACTTTAAACCTATTCTGTTTCCAACTAAAACATTGTTCCAGGATTGTCAAGTTTCTACTGTAAGACAGTTGTTCATAGAAAAGATTCTTCTTAAGCAGCATTGCAAACTCACATATAACCCGAGTATAACTAATAAACGCAGAAAACACGAGGTGTGTGATCGGTCTTACGAGCCCAAGACATCATTTATAAGAAGATTCTTTATTTATATTGCCCCGTACCTATATAATAAAATAAACAAAGAATTAAACATATATTCTCTAAACAAAACTCTGTGTAAAGAGAAAATTCATAACTACCTACTTAGCCTTTCTTATGAGGAAACTGAGGCCCTACTTAAAATTCTAAAATAGCCTATGGCTTAACAACAAAAATCTTGTTCTCGGTATCAAACACAAAATCGATCATTCCACATTCATGCATACATACACACACACACACAAACACACCTCACACACACAAACACACACACACACACACTCGCTCACACTCATACACACACACATACATATTATGCACACAAAAATTAGTTATTAGTACATATTGGTAAATTAGTGATAAATTAGTAAAGAAATACATATTCATTGTCATGTAGACCTGGGCTAATTGTTATGACTTGTTGTCTAGGGGTTTTGGCGCTGTACGCCGAGATACAGGACCTGTCCTAGTTCGGCTACAGATGCTCCCATGTTGTACATTTAATACTAGCCTTTAAGTTATGCTATAAGTTATGTATTTTTATGGCGAAATAAACGTTATTATTATTATTATTATTATTATAATGGGTGGGATTCGAACCCGCAACCATAAGATCGCAAGTCCGACGCCCTAGCCATTAGGCTACCGCCGCTTCAAAATGATTATGAGTATTTAATATTTTAAATAGTAAGGCCAAGAAGTATGCACCAAAATGTTCCAAAGCGTGTTTATTTTTTTCAGTACCATTTCAGTTACATCATTACTTCAAGATTCAGCATTTCCAGTGGAAATAACTCCTCGTCTCGACCTACATTTCACGTGTTATGACTTTTGCTCCACTATATTTTTACTAGAAATATTTCTGTATTTTAGGACTATAAAACATGAATTTTATAGGCTCAATATTTTATCTATACACACATTCAACAAAGATTAATAAAATCAAGGTTAGGAGTTATTGATAAGTATCCAGATAATTGATAGAAATTGTCTAATGTGATTCCAAACTTGGCAGTGTCTGTATTATGGTCCTCGTTGGTTGAGTGGTGTTCGCACTGGTTATCAAAGTGTCGCCAGCTCTGAGGTCCAGAGTTCGATCCCCAGACGGGTCAATATAGAAAAAAAAAAACTTTTCTACATTGTCTCGGGTCTGAGTGCTTTAGGTAGTTACTTTCGATTCGGAGCAATGTATGTGGTATTGTCCACATTTATAATTTTATATTCCTAAACACATGCATGTAACAGATAAATGACAACCAGATTAAACAAATGATCATGCTCATCACACAAATAATTGTTTTGGGTGGGAATCGAACCCACGACCTCTGCTTTAGCAGTCAGTGTCTCTAACCATTAGACCAACAGTAAGTAACATTGATTATGTTTCGAAATGAATGTATCAGCACAGATTCAGTAAATAAAACGACAATCGCATAGATGTAATATACTTAGTATAGCCGGTAATATAAATTGCACCCATTACGCAATACTTCGGAAACCATGATGAAAAAGTATGTACTTTTATGGTGATACCCACCATAAAAAACATACTTTTTCACCATCAACTCTCACAAAGGAAAATGCGACCAAAATAAATGATCCCACGATTGATGCTTGATACATTCGCAGATACAAAAGATTCCCATATAAATCGTTTCTTTTAGTAATCTTAATATAAGAAAGAGACAGCAATATAAAATCGTAAATGTTAGAGTGAGATAGCAGTATGAAACTCGTTTCGTCTGCAGTTAACAGGCAGAAATTTATTATTTTGACAAGATGAAGAGTGGTCTATTTATTTGAACGGTATGATAGTGATGTAGTTGTATAAATGTAAAGAGCGTTATTAATGGCTCAGTTAAGAAAACTGCTGAAATGTTAACAAATGTTGTGTGAGATGTTTTTATTTTACTTTACCGGAGTATTTTACCGTTCTCCTTCATTGGAATCTTTCTAATGTACTGTTTGAAAGAAAATTATATGGTTTTGTATCTTAGTAACTTGAAATTGTAGTCGTATTAGGAAACGACATCTCGTAATTAAAACTAATTACTCACTGTATTACAAGTTATTGTTTTTGATGCTATTTAGCATATAACTAGATTTGTATATTCGATACTAAGAAATCAATAGGTAATTTGTCTTAACTATTACTTTCTAACATTATACCTCATTTCACCCTTTCACAATACCTTCTAAAGTACCCCCCCCCCTCCCCCACCACACACTTCCACGTACTAAACCTTCAAGACAGTTTTATTGCCACACAACGACATTATTAAAAGACATCATTTCAAAATGCCTACTATAAACAACGCATTTACGACGAGATTTCAAGCGAAACGAGAATCATACATCTATCCCTTTCTCACATTCAAATTTAGTGTAGTCGCATCTCGTTCATCCTTAAGTGTTCCGAATTTAATTTGGCTAAAAGCAACAATTTATAATCCTACGCGGGAACGTCATAACCTACAATTCTGCAAATTTATTCTTGCAGTTTTCGGTGGCGCTAGTAGTCTTTATAAATAAGTAAAAATCTACGGAATCTTTTAGTTCCAAATTTATCCGCTTGAATAAAAATATTTGTGGAATGCGGATTCTGTGCCAAAATGCGTTCAGAAGTGTGTTTGAGGGTTTTTATTTTTTATTTTATCCTTTTTTATTGTTATTGTTTTAAATTTTTACAATTGTATGTGCGAGAAGTAATTTAGCGTGTAACATGGGTAAATTGAGATTGCAGACGATTTAACTCGTCGGCGCGGTATTCGAACGAGCTTTGGACCAAATTACAATTTCGAGATTGAATCGAATATGCCGTTGGTATCGATTGAAGTATTTTATATGAGGCTGACCCGACAGGCGTTGTCATGTCAATCAACTAACAGCCCATATATATAAATAAATTAAAAGGAGTGCGTAATTGAAAATCATCTTTTCATACAAACATAAGTCACGTGACCTGTCACTTTGTATGAAAATTTCATTTTCCATTTTAAGATTTCGACTTAATATATTCCTTAAAGAAAGATGTTTATTTTTATGCACCTGGTTACCTCGTTGAATATACTCCTTTTAAATTAATCCTGTTTAAGTCCAAAGTAGAAAAATTACACTTTAGAGTCATGGACCTATAAAAAAGGATGGACGGACTCTCCAGAACAAAAAAATGAGGCACTCAAAAGTCAGCCAGTTCGTGTACGTATAGCCCGTACTCACACATAGACACTAATAGTCAGCCATAATTTGTGTAAACGTCACTAAAGTCGGTACCGCGAAAAAAATTTGAATTTTTAAGATGTCTTGTGTCGTTAATTTTTGTAAAAACCGTAGCGACCAAATGAAAAAAAATCCAGGAATCACTTTTCATAGGTAAGTAAACTATTCCATCACTTAAAGTTCCTTATTTTATATAATAACATCAATTTTCTTTTACAAAATCCATGAAAACGCCAGTGTTCCCAAAAGTCAACAGGGAAAATTACCCAAAATATGGGGAATATTTTTTTTTTTTTTTTAATTATAAAAAATATTTAACTATTCGTTTTCACCATATTACAAAATTAGAGGAAATGTCAAGAACCTCCCAAAATAAAAGACAATTTTATAAAAAACTTACCCTGCATCAGGGTTGTTGAGCCGGAGGTTTAAGAAAAATAAATTGTGAAAAGAAGCGACAACTTCTTCAGTTAAACTCGCGTCAGGGGTCAAGTGTCTGATCGAAAATACCTAAGACGCGACGCAAGGCGCTTGCGCGTGTGTGAGATGTCATCCGGTGTCAGCATAGAAAAAACATGTCAATGGGTGTCAGTGTCATTGTTTGAAGAGAAAACTTCTTTAGCGGGGTTGTGTACTTTTTGAGGTGGGTAAAAAGCGGCGCAGGGCACTTGCGCGTGTATGCGTGTGTGATTGTAATAAAGCCTGCTACGCACATCCACAGATGGTGACTACTGATGGTTGCATACTTGTAAAATTCGTGTATATAAAGTGTTTAAAATATGAAAATTGAATTTTTATTTGCTAGTTTTCACTTCTGCCGGCAATCTCGGAGTGCAAACCGTAGTTTTTTTAATGTTTATATTTAAGACAAAACGTAAAAACTTGAGAGGTGTCAAGGGACACCCATGGATGGAACGAACTTCCTTTCGATTAATTAGTGAAGGAATTGTAATAAACACTGTCAGAATTCATTATTGTTATGATTTTTTATAATTATTTATTATATACAAAAAACCTGTATACACTCAACAAAAATAATCGTCGTGACACCACACTGTTTAATGGGAAATATGAGAAAGAGAGAGAGAGAGTCAGACAGAGAAACACGCGCATGCCGCACGGCTTACAACTATAGCAAAAATTGTCGTTACAATTTTTCGTTTTAATTTTTTCCGTCTAGCCCCCTTTCCCAACGCGCGATAAGGAACTTCGTTCTTAAAATCGTTATATTAATTTTTTATATAATATTAAGTCCCTGTCCTAATCTATTCTAGGGAGGTTGTTGTATGGAGAAATCTTATTAATAATAGTTTTATTTAGCGTGCTATTTGAAAAGCTTTTGAGCTTTCAAATAGCACGCTAAATAAACCAAGAAAAAATGGGGAAATTTTGCTAACATAGCCACCCTAAAATTCACTCACACATTATTAAGTTGCCGCCAATACTGGGAACAGTCTTGTCTTAGATAGAGTTCCGTCCGATCTTTTTTATAGGTCCATGTTTAGAGTAATATAAATGAAAATGTCGTTGGTATGAACTAGTTAGTGTAATACATCTAACAAAGTAGTTACATAGTAACCTACAGTTAAACTTTTATGAGCGAGACGATAAGCTTATTACAACCTCTTACTTTTTAATATGACGAATAAAATAATGTTATGTTATAAATGTTATTGTAGAGTCGCTGTTTACATAGTAATGGCCAAGCAATTAATTTACGAAGAAAATCGAGAGATGGCGCTTTTAAGAGTCTTATAAAAATTCAACATAGTTTAGTGACATTACGTAGGTTATTCAAAAAAACACTAAAAATGTGAATTAAGGCCATGAATGATTCGTTTGCCAAATTATATCAAAATCTGTTGATTTCCCGTGGGAACGTTTACACATTTTCTAGTAATTTGGTTGTTTTGCGTGTAAAATATTTTAAAACTATAAAATTAGTCTATTAAATAAAAAAATGTGATTTATTGACTTCGACGCATTACTAAAGGAAAAATATATACGTAGAATATCAATAAGAAAACTTAAAAGCCAATGAACATCAAAGTTGACAACCTTTCTTTATCTGCAACAATTTTCCCATTTTCATAAATAACGAAATCTTGGTCCAAAACAAAATTCAATATCGAGGAGTGCAAATCAATTTTGGTAATTAACCCCCTTCTCGAAACTAATGTGAGTAACGAGCGCTCGAAAGTTTATTTTTGCACTTATTCTCAAAGTTATCACATCAAGGTAAACTTTACCAAGTTTTAATCGAGGGAACTAACTATGTTTTTGAACGTTAATAAGTTCGGAGTTTTCTCGATCGAACTTTCTCTTTTTTACTCAAATTGCTCTAGTAAGTTCAATTTTCTATTTTCTGTAGCAGTGAAAATAAAATGGCGGAAACGATTGGTCAAAGAGGTTTAATATGCTTGTATGGAACATAGATATAATATATTTTGATAGTACGTAATTTTTTTTTTCAGCTTTAATTTACTTTTCGTTTGAAATAAAGGACTATTGGCATGTGGAGTGTTCGAACACGCATAATATGTAAGCTTCTGCTTCGTCTAAATGGACACCCCTTTTCAACATGACACATAAATAAAAACTTAGATGTAGTGGTTGGTGGCTTTGCGGTTCAATTAACGGATTTCGTGATCAAGATTGCAGGTTTAAAGTAGTTTAAACCGACTACAGGCAAGCACCAATAAGACTAATTTCAAAGTACTTTCTTCATTATTCTAAAACATCACTGGCAATCTATGAAAAAATAAATTTACGGAGATAGTTATTTAAAAAAAAAATTAAGTTAGTTAACTTAAATAAGAGTTATATTACATACTAGCCTTTGCTCGCGGCTCCGCCCGTGGGCGTCGGTTATCGCGGCAAATTATAGCTTAAGCCTTACTCAGTAAGTGGACTATCTGGCAGCAAAGTATTTTTCAAATCGGACCAGTAGTTCCTGAGATTAGCGCGCTCAACCAAACAAACAAATTCTTCAGCTTTATAATATTTATTCAGATATCATACTGGTTTATACTTCAGTCTGTATTTATATGTAACTTTTCGCTAACTACGTAGGCTACCAGTTTCATCTGATCAAGCTGTATACTAGTATTTTACATGGAGCGACTGCTTGTCTTTACTCGCTTGGTAAGCCTTTTAATTAAATTTATTTGTAAAAGACCTTTTAAGGTCAACGTATTACAGTTATTTGCAAGGAACGGTGAACTTTTATTTTATTTGTTTAATTTATTTTATAAAACTTTTAAGAATTTCCGACAAACCATAGGTCCAACCATAAAACAAAATACCTTTATTTCCAAAAGATCAATAAGACACAGGCATATGAAACTTGCAACTAGAGCGTTCGTGTTTTGTCATTATTTTCGCACAATTTAATAACAGCAACGAACGTATAAAACATATCATCCTGTATATATTTTACTGTGCGTGTAATATTTGGTCCTTAGTGATGTTGAGATTTTTTTTCGGATATTAGTAGGTACTCGCGGTGTTCGGATATCGTGTCACTTTATCCTAAAGGATATAGTTAAAATATATTTAACTAACTGTTGCCCACGGATCCATCTGCGATGAAAAAATAAATTAGATAGCCCGAGTGTTAATAATTAGTTCAACTAATTTAATTAAATATTTAATTAACATACAAGTGCTGTAATTACACAAGAATACAATGAAAACGTTAATATTTGAATTTCATTAGATAATTTAAATTTATCTGCCACTAACAATTTAATGGATAATTTCACCAACAAAATAAGCACCACTTGTGTATTCAAACAATTTAATTCGTTCAATCGAATTCCACACAACACTCAAAGATTTTATGATTCCAGAATTGTTAAAATAGTCATCATTCTAATTTCGGAAACCTTCGGAATTCCGCGGATATTTCGGATTCCTTCCGGACTTCTGTATTTCAATTTCGTTGCTGAATGTCTGGATATCCGAAACCTATATAATACATCCCTATTCTGATGAGGTGTACAATCGAAAATACGCTCAGTTGCTATTGGAATAGAAGTAAAATTAGTTTATGGTTATTATTAAGGTTCGGCACGTAAGTTTACGCGTCATTACGTAAGCAATAACTTGCAGAAAAGTAATAAACCAACAGGCTTTTATTAAGAGGTTCATTGACGATCGGAAACTGTGCGGTAGAGCCTTACTTTTGTAAAGGTTTTTGTTTTTAACAACTTGTCAAGTTTCACAGTTTCGCGGCTTATGATCATGTAGATAACAAACTGACGACTCATTTTTGTTTCGTAAATATTGTGATGTTCTTTCGTACTTTTTATGATACTTTGATATTGTGGTTACAAAGTAGGTATTCACGGAGTACAAATTTCGGTTCAATTTTATTTGACTTTTGGATTGCTAGGATACTTAAATAGCATTAACCATTGTAATACCGTCCTAAAAACGTCCCACTGCTGGGCACAAGCCTCTTCTCATATAGAGAAGGAAAGAGCATTAATCACCACGCTTGCTCATTGCGGGTTGCGATTTCAGATTAAATTTTTTAGGAATCCAGGTTTCCTTCACCGTTTATCAATGATGTCTTAGAATAATATTAGGAAAGTGGAAAGTTTGGAAAAGTCACATTGGTACCTGCCTGGGTTCGAACCTGCAACCTGCATGCAAATCCGGTCATTAAACCGCTAGGCCACCACGACGTCGCATTGGCAATTAAAAGGTCTTTAATACTGAAAAGGTGAGTAAAATTGTTTTTATACAAATTATTCAACAAACAAAAGCACCCTAATTTACAGCCATTTTGTGTGTCTTATAACAAACATAAAAGGTATTGTTTTAAAATATCAAAATACCTACCTATATATTTTTGTTTTGTTTTAATTCTCTGAACCTTTCTCGATTTTAAAATAATTCATCCTATGATCTGTTTGTTTTGTTTTTACATTTAATTAATTTTAAGGTACTTTTTGTTTCTATTACGTTGACCATTTGGACGACCTTTAGCGGAATAGGTTAATGCTATTTCTGTGTCAATTAAAAAATGTTATTATCAACTTTATTTAAAGGTTCGACAGCTTACTCACGCGCATTCTCGGAATCGCCCGACTAGTTTCAGACTCAATAGGAGTCCTTAATCATGAGCTTACGCGGCGGCGGTGGTGTCGCGAGGCGTTGGGACTCGCGCACGATGGTTTCCTTACCATCTTAAAAATATTTTTTTTATCTACTTTTCATACAAACATAAGTCACACGACCTGTCACTTTGTATTAAAAGTTCATTTTCCATTTTAAGATCTCGACCTATGTTCCTTGGGGAAAGTTGTTCAGTTTTATGCACCTGATTACCTTGTTGAATATACGCACTCCTTTATCAAATAATCCCGTATAAAGTAGGCGAAAGTAGCTCTGCCTGCATTGTATCTGTATTTTACGCTATCACTGCTAAATCACTTAACCGATATTGATGACATTTGGCATGGAACTATTTTGATCATTAAGAAAAACTGTCAATTACGTGTGCGAAGCTAGTGTTTATTATGTATACAATATTCAGTCAGACTGCAACAGACTGTGTTCTCAAACTGTTAATAATTGATGTCCACGCTATCATCAAGTATGATATTGTACGTATTGGTGTAGTACCAATGAAACTTATTTAGAAGTTATATTAACACTGCTTGGGAACGAATTATTTCAAACTATAGACCTTGCTCGATTTGAAAGCCTTCGTTCAACGTCTCTCTCTGATTTCTGTCTACCACTTACCAAAAGCGTAATGCGTAATGTTCTGTCACATAAAAGATGGCAGAACACTCCAGATAAACATTCTATCGTAGATATATAAGCACCAATCGATTTAGTAAAAGCAGGACGGTAAAAGCTATTGTGTCATAAAAGTACCAGGGGAACATGAGTCGTAAAGAAATGTTTTATACCTTTGCGTAAAAATTCAAAATGGCCTCTTTATTTGCGATACAACGATCGCTCTTTTATTTGCCGTTCTAAAATCGAAGTTTACGCGATAATGAACTTTATTGTTCGAGATATAGAGTTGTAGCGTGTTGGAATGTTTAGTATTATAGTTTTGTGTTTGTATAGGGATTTTATTGGTTTTAATGTGCGTTTTTATTTCGTTGCGTTTCGGTTTGATGTTCAGGGGTGTGTTGAGAATCGAACCTGAGACGTGATGCCGATGTGAACAGTAAGTATTACTTACTTCTATTGGAGGTTGTTTTATTGAACTGTGATTGAGTTCCTCTTTGAGTTTACTATGAAAATTATAACCGATTGACTAACTTACAGTTTGATTGGTTCAAGTTCATATACATATATAAAGGTTCAAATTCGTATATTAGTTGATGGTTTTTTCCTAATTGGGTAGATTTTAACCGACTTCCAAAATGGACAACGTGAAAAAAAACAAGTCGTACATAGAAATGTTCGACTGTATTTTTCTTATCAGGTAATGCCGCTTCGTTCCGTACTTATAGTATTATACATCTATATAAGCCCAATATCCATTCTTAGATATTTTTTTTCCAACTAGAAGTATGATTATATTAAAATTATCTCGATTAAAAATATTTCTATAGTTAAAAACTAAACTATTCCTAAAGAAAATCTCTATTCTTTACAAGTTTATAGTTTAATAAACATGTTCTCAGCAAACAAGCGTTTAACGTAAACAAGTTTGTGAAAGTCTGACAATCTTTTCAGCGATGCACGACATGTTGAAACTTGTTCAAACGATCAACACTGAGCGGCGCTAGTTAGCTAACTACGATACTACATCAACAACCTGATTAGGTATTGAAAGATAGTTATTCTGAAGAGTTTGTATAGTGAAGAAATACTAAGGTTCTAGTTCCAAGTAGAAAAACAAATATACGACTAGCTGTTGCCTACGACTCCGCCCGTGGAGCTTTCTAATAACGACAGAATTTTCGAAATTGGTCCAGTACTTTTGAGTTATTACGTTACAAAGATACAAATCGTTTTTCTTTGTATAATTATAGTGTAGATATAACATTATTTTTGTTTCTTTATACAACATGTAACAAAAACCCTGTTCGATCCCTGAGAGTATTATTCGGTATCGTACTGCGAACACATATACGTAGCTATTAAATGGATTGGAGATGATTATTTTTCCCCAGTGAAAATAATTAAATCAAAATAAAAACTGATCCAAGGCAACAGCAACACTGACCGCTCCTCAAAGTTCACGTACTCACTACCTACAGCTTTGTGTCAAAGATGCCGCCTATGCGAGACGGTTCATGAACACGAATACGCTTTTATTGAATCTAACAGGGGTTTTGTTACATGTTGTATATTATGAAACTGTATGTTCCGGCTTCCATTCTCAATTGAATACCAGTATTCTATGCTGACTATAATGAAACTTAGTGATCAATTGATTTGACTATATAATAAATATAACAGTACTTTAGAATGTGGTGTTACACATCTTAAAAATGGAGTCATCACCATCATAAGTATCAGACGTAGGAGATCTTTTTTTTTTTTTTTTGTAATCTAGGTATTGCTGAACATAGGTCTCCCCTATCAATTTCCAATAGGACCGGTTGGAAGTGTCTTGCATTCAGCGCGGTCCTGTGATCTTCATCAGATCGTCTGCCCACTTTATGGGTGGACGTCCTACGCTGCGCTTGCCGGTGCGTGGTCCATTCGAGAACTTTACGGCCCCAACGGCCAACAGTTCTGCGAACTATGTGGCCTGCCCACTGTCATTTCAACTTGCTAATTCACTGGGCTATGTTGGCAACTTTTGTCCGTCTACAAATCTCCTAATTTCTGATTCGATCACGCAAAAAAACTCTGAGTATAGGTCGTTGGGCTATCTTGAGCTTACTAATGAGGCCTAACATGGAGTAAATTCTATAAATTTATAGTCATCAAATGTAAGTGTGTAGCAGAACTTAATAAGGGACAGAAAGTATCTTTACCATTAAACAATTTCGTCCCACAAATAGAAATAGAAATTCCCCGCCAATACTTCTCTGTAATAATAAACAAAATGGCATTTAAGAACGCAATAAAATTATAGTGGGATCCCATTACAAAGGTCGTACGTAGAAACGATTACTTCAAACGGTCGCATTATATAATGTTCTGATTTCAAAAAATATATTCGAATAACGAATAGCGGTTTGTCACGAAGCCGGTGTTTTGAATTTATAACGGCAAATCGACGTCAGTGTTCTAAATTCAAAAATGTTCTATTAACTCGACGTGTATTTTTTTACTGGCAATGACGGTACGTGTTGAATATTCTAGGGAAATATGCACGCTTTGTCAGTCTTTTTTGTCATGTTGGCTGTAGAGTGTAACATTTGCATTTTTTATTTTAAAAAATATCGGTCAGCACTGCCTGGTGACTGAAAAGGCCGTAATGGACTTCAAACGCCTGCACTTTTAACTAATCCCTTTTAAACACAGTGTGACGTTGATTTGCTTCGTATTTGTAAAGCGATAGCAATTTTTAGCGGTAAATTTTATCTACGAATTGCAAGTTGATATTCATGTTCGGCATGATAGCGCCTGTATTTTATAAAGGAGTAAGCAGAGGACTCAATACACAGTAGATTTTGTACTAAACAATTATGCGTCTTCTAAAAGACGTGTATTTATCTAAACGACTTGTAATTATTTATTTATTATTTCTAACCAATACTTGAATACAAATCTTATAATGCATAAATATATTACCTATCCTTAAATGTCCCACTGCTGGGCACAGGCCTCTTCCCATAAAGAGAAGGAATGAACATTAATGATCACCACGCTTGCTCATTGCGGGTTGGCGATTTCAGATTCCAAATTTGGAATCCAGGTTTCCTTACGATGTTTTTGTTTTCCTTTACCGTTTGTATATTATGGTGTCTTAGAATAATTAAGAAAGTACATATAATTTTGAAAAAGTCATATTGGTACTTGCCTGGATTCGAACCTACGTACCTATGTGCATACGAATCCGGTCATTGAACCGCTAGGCCACCACGACATAATTTTGCATATTACCTACTGTTAATCACGGCAAAAAGTTGTATACTCATCAATAAAAAAAATTGTGGATTTTCCAACATTGACATTCTACATCCCTACAAAAATGACCCAATAAAATAATTTTTAACATCAACAGACACTTAACTCAAAGATAATTTATTCTAATGTTGCCATAAAATTCAAACATGGGGTTGCCAGTCAAAATATTCTCATTAATTCTACTGCCATGTTGGACGGTGTTAAAAATTAACACACGGGAATAAATTATAAGGGATTGTTTGTATGTGTAGATTGATTTTCATATCTTTTTGAGGGTTTTGAAGGACCAGAGGCCTGAAGAGTGCCAAAAGTTACTGGGTCGTGGATGTGAATCCTGTTCTTTAGGAGAGATTAAAAAAGAAACTTAACTATTAGCTATGTGGGCCGCGCCTTACTAGTTTTTCATGCTCGTGATAAGCTAAATGCTTGTGTAGTTTGCGGTAGTACAACAGATGGGATTGGAACCAGGAACCTTATGATCGCAAGTATACCGCACCATCCTATAGGCTGCCGCTGCTATAACACCAATTTTGTGGTATCTTATATTTTTATATTAATTAGCTTGTCTTTGAAAACAGAATTTACCAAAAGAAAAAAAATATTGTCATTGCTTATTTTTAATAACTCTATTTGTATTTACATACGATAGTAATTATCTGGTTGATAAGAAAATTGACACAAATAATAATAGAATATTTTAAAAACGATAAAAACTAAAAAAAATATCAATCAATAAATCATAATACACAGACTTTCTACCTCCCATAGCAAGTAACTTATTCATGGACTCAATATGCACTGAAAATGTGATTTTTTACTTCTGTTCGAGGCATTCCTGGCGGCAAGCGATTCATTGTCAACATTCAAATCTAGTTACGATTCCTACAATGGCGAATAAAAATTGTCAAGCGAAAGCTTTTAAAAGTTGGTGGTTCAGTACGTGAATATTTCGAATTCGAATTGTATTATATTTTGCATCAGTTTTTGGTATAAGCTTGTGTTTTCAGTATTGTTGGACACATGAATGGCGGGACATTCAGTGACGGCCATTTTTATGCACCATTGATACCCACATAAAGTTTTTAGTTTTATTACCTTAAATTAATATACTGACTAGTGACAACTAAAGTTGTTGACTGCACGGATAGCCGAGTGGTATAGGTCACCACGCTAATTAGCACTGTGCGCGACGTGCTGCGGGTTCGATCCCCGCATGGGACAAGCATTTGTGTGATCCACAAATGCTTGTTCCAAGTCTGGGTGTTCTTTGTGCATGTGATTTGAATGTTTGTGAAACCCCCGCGACACAAGGATTAAATTCCTTAGTGCGGGCGTCGTTTTTAAAAAAAAAAAAAAAAAAAAAAAAAAAAAAAAAGTAAGATAAACCCGAAACTTTCTGAAGGGTTCATTATTCTACTAATATTATAAATGTGAAAGTGTGGATGTTTAAATGTTTGGATGTGTATTGAGTAAGTAGTGTAAGATTGAGTAACAAACATCCAAATCAAAACAATCACGCAAAAACGGCTGAACGGATTTGGATGAAATTTGGCATGCATGTAGCCTTTGACATGGAAAAGAACATAAGCTTCGATTCCAATTCCTAAAGTAGTTCCCGAGGGAAAATTGTTTACGAGCTAAGCCGTGGGCAGACAGCTTTGAAATTCGGTATTTTTCTCTATTACAGCGCAAACTACAACACGGGTGAATATTTTTTTCATTTTTCATTACTTTTTGGACCCAATTCTGTAGTCCACGCAGACGAAGTCGCGGGTAGAAGCTAGTATAACATAAAAACTTGTGTATTTTGTGCATCACACATGTGATTATCTTTATTAATGTAAAACAAAAAATAATTATAGCCTATAGACTTTCTCAATAAGTGGGCTATCTAACAGTGAAAGAATTTTTCAAATCGGTCTAGTAGTTCCTGGGATTAGCGCGTTCAAACAAATAAACAAACAAACTCTTCAGCAATAAGTATAGATAGATTAAAAGTATCTATAGATAGAAGATAGATTTAGGGTTTAAATGCAAGTGAAGGAGTCATTTTTAAAATGTCTAACTCATAATTTCTTAAAGAGTTACCGCGCATTGTGGTACCCAAAATCCGTTGTAAAAATTACAAATTCACGACGTAGGGACATCGAGTGACAATGAAGGGTGGACGAGTTTTGAATCAATCTATTGTTCCCGAGTTACGTCTGTGAGGCCTTTATTTGTAGATTCAGAACAATTGTGGACATCTGTTCTGCATGTATGATGATTTAAAGGGTTTTAGGTTAAGTTTAGTCATGTTTTTGTATGATTTTCTGGTGAGAAATTACCTGTTTTTAAGTTGCAATAGAATTACATGACTAGCCTGTTGGTATAGTGGTTTGTGATCCTGAGAGCTAACCCGTGGATGTTGGAGTTCGTGGGTTCAATCCACCTTGGACAAATTTAATCTTTGTGTGACGAGCACGATCATTTTGTTCTGTGTCTGGGTGTTATTTATCTATAATATGTATTTAGAAATATATAAATACATTTATCACTTGTCTGGTTATCATAGTACAGGTTCTACCTAGTTTGGGATCAGATGGCCGTGTGTGAGTTGATCGCAGATATAATATACTTACTAACAAGGGTATTTTTTCTGTTTGACACATCAGCAAAAATTACCTGAAAAAGAAATAAATTTTAGATATAATATAATCCACAAATATTATATGACCCATTTAGATATATATTATAATTATGTAGTATAAGTAAGAAGTGAGGTATTTTTTTATTAACACTGAAAATCTTCTGCCTAGCCTTTTACCAAGCTATGTTGGGGTCGGCTTCCAGTCTTACCGGATTAAGCTGAATACCGTATTTAACATGGAGCAACTGCCTATCTGACCTCCACAACCCATTGCTATGTAATACAGTATTCCATAGTAAGTCTGGTTGTCAGAAATGTAATCAAAGATCACTGTATGATGGTCGGGACTAACGGCTTACCGTGCTTTCCGAGGCACGGAGGGGTCTCGATATGTTTACATATGGTCACCCATCCATGGACCAACCGCGGCCTAACCTTTATTATCGGTCAAACCGGTGTACGGCTTAGCCATGAGCCCCTCTTATTAACACTGAAAATATTTGAAATTTTGGTGAGCTCTGTATTTCGTGAAACTTCTGCCTGCCCAATAAACATACCAACATAATACTTACTAATTTTTATAATACGTGGTATACCTATGCGGTGCGTTGACGGTCATAACTCTACAGAACGCTCATTTGAATGTAAATGCTGCCATTTACATGTGAACTGAAGAGCGGACGCTCATTCATTCATGGCGTTCGTTCATTCACTGGTTTTTTTTCGCAAAATGTTACCTGTATTTGTTCGAAAGTTAAATAGTAATGCAATTTTAAACTGTACTAGTAAAACAAGTTACAATTTTTAGGCATACCGTAAATTGGGGTGAATAGAAATGTTTTTGGGGTGAATGGAATCTAATTTTGTGAAGGATTCCAATCTTTTATTGTGTCCCAGGCATATAATTTTACGAAAAAAGCTTTTTATAGTTTTTATATAAATCAAATTGAATCTGTAATTACCGATCCGCGGTGAGCAAGCGGGGTGATCAATAGCTTGCGCCGAACAGTGGGACATTTATAGACTGGTATTATAATAGTATTTTTAATCATTAAGTGTTATCATAATCATTATAATTTTATCTGTAAAATTTAAGAAAACACAATTCATAACCTCCTGATTTTCTATTCATCTCATTGTACCCGATAATATCGTATCTTTTATGCGTAATAAAAACAGTTGTGAGCATAAAATCATACCTACTAATATTATAAATGTGATGTAAGTTTGTTTGTGACGCTTACACACGAAAACTACTAAACCGATCATCGTGAAACTTTGTTCAAATATTCTTGGAGGTATTAGAACTAACATAAGATAACCATTCGAAAACTATGTTTTAATGTTCTTCAAATTATTTCTAAATTCTCCAAATCTATTTGATCCATGGTAACACGTGACGTCTGCCGGGGAAGTCCCCTAGCGCCGAACGGCCGGTAGTACCGAACGAATACGATACCTACAGCAAGGAATCAAATAAAGACGACCGTTTGAGGTGAAAAAGAAAGAGACAGAGCTACTTAGCCCCCGCGCGGCGCGGGGACTGTTAGTCGTGTGCGTAGCAGCTGCGAGAGAGCACGCGTTCATTTTGCGCGGGAACGGAACGTCACGTGTATACAAGAAAACATTGGTTGTTGCAAGATTTACGTGTGGTGATATTTATATTATTGTTTTATTTATCTTCGGTAAGTATTTTTTCTATTTTAGTGTTTAAAACTGGTATTTAATTAGTAAATTTATTGTTATTCCTATTTTAGTATTGCTCTATGAGTCCCTAGCACCGAACAGTATTTTTTCCCCTATGTCCGAACATTTCCTTTATCAGTATTACATATTATAATTTAAACAATGTTAAAGGTTATTTTCCATAATTTCAGGCAATATCATTTATTTTATCATGGAGAGGGTAAAGAAAGGCAGTTGGGAGCCTGAAAATTTAAAAGTTGCTATTGAAAAAGTAACTACAAAGAAGATGTCCTTAAGGGAAGCTGCTTCAAGATATGGTATACCTACTACTACTTTATATGATAAGCTTAAACTCATAAAAGAAGGAAAAGAAGTACAATTAAAGCCCATCTTAGGGAGATTTATGAAAACCTTTTCTCCAGAATATGAAAATGTCCTAGAAACACATATCAGAGATTTGGCTGATAGGTGCATGCCATTGACAAAAAAGGAATTTTTGAAACTAGCCTTTGATTTAGCTGTTCAGCTCAAAATACCTCATCGTTTCAATGTGCAAAAGAATACAGCTGGAAAACATTTTTATTATGAATTTATGAAACGTCATCCAGGTTTATCACTGAGAACAGCAGAGTCTACGAGTTTGATGCGTGCAGTTGGATTCAACAAACCACAGGTGGATGTTTTCTTCAATAATTTTAAAAGTCTTCTAGATAAACACAATTTCACACCGTCCAATATTTATAACTGCGATGAAACTGGAGTTACAACCGTTCAAAAACATTCAAAAGTTATAGCAAAGAAGAATGTTCGTCAAATAGGAAAGCTTACGTCGGCTGAAAGGGGGAAAAACGTTACAATCTTATTTTGTATGAGTGCCACAGGTTATTTTGTTCCTCCCTTTTTCGTTTTTCCGCGGCAGAGGATGCATGAACGGCTAATGATAAATTCGCCTCCTGAGAGTGTGGGTGTCGCACAGCCCAAAGGCTGGATGAACAGCGAGTTTTTCTTCAAGTGGTTGCAACACTTCACAAATTTTTCTCGCCCCTCAAAAGAAAGCCCAATTTTGCTTCTACTTGATGGACACAGCAGCCATAAAACTTTGGAGGTGATAAACTGGTGCAGAGATAACAACATTCACCTAATTAGCTTTCCACCTCATACAACACACAAGCTCCAGCCATTGGACAGATCGTTCATGAAACCGTTCAAGAATGCATATAATGAACAATGCGGGATGTGGATAAGAGCTAATGCAGGAGCTAGAATAACTGAATATGATATTGCTGGACTCGTTTCTAATGCCTTTATAAAGGTAGCACGTTATGATATAGCCGCAGCGGGCTTTAAATGTACTGGCATATATCCATTCGACAATAATATTTTTACTGATTTGGATTACCTGCCAAGTGATGTGACAAATATTCCAATAGAAGAATCTAATGAAAATCTTCCAATGAATTCAACAGATTTGAATGACAGGCCACAAGTTTATCCATCTAGTTCTTCTCATGTAGATGTCGAGGAACCAACGCCTCAGCCTTCTACTAGCGAAGGCCCGGATTCTATGAGTTTGATCTATCAGTCTATTTCTTCTCGTGCAGATGTCGAAGAACTAGCATCTCAACCTTCCACTAGCAAAGAACCGGATTTTGTTAGAATAGTCTTTCCATCTAGCTCTGTTCGTGCATCCGTTGAGATACCATCACCTCAACCTTCTACTAGTCTGGATTATGTGAGACAAGCTATTTTAAATATTTCACCTTTGCCAGACGCTGCAAAGAAAAGAGCTCAAGCAAGGAAACGCAAGTCTGAGAAAAGCCAAGTCCTTACCTCGTCTCCTTATAAATTGGCTATGGAAGCGAAAGAAAACGAGAAGAAAATGAAAGAAGAAAAAAAATTACGTCGTGGTACATTTAAGAAGACTGTTAAAGAAGAGAAGATAAAAAAATCTAAAGTTTTGCCATTAAAAGAAAATTGTCAGCAGCAATCACAATCTCTGCACGATACCTTATGTGTTGTTTGTCTAGAAGGACATGAGGAGGACTGGATTCAGTGCAACTCGTGTAAGGAGTGGGCTCACGAGGCATGCGCTGATATTCCAGAGTGCTCTGACCTATATATATGTGACAGATGTCACCTTTTTTAGGGGTGTTCGGTCATATGTGCCATTTTTTAAGTATGTTCGGTACTAGGTGCCACAGTTTAAGAAACCAAAAATTGATGACAATGATTATCTTTTGTTTTAAAATTAAAATTAGTGTTCTGTTGATTGTTTGTTGATTTATAAAAATGCGTATGATTGTTGAAAAGAGTATAACGCATAATAAATCTATAAAAACCTTCTCTTTTTTTTTTTCTTGCCTCCCAACCTTAAGTGTTCGGCACTGTGGGACTTCCCCTACTTTTAAATGAAAAAAAAATTTTTTTTTTGAGATTAGATCTATGTAATTTTTTGTGCTTAGGTACATGTTATTCATTATTTTAGATCTTACTCGCTGGTATTATAATTGTTAAGTTTTTGTATACATTGACTAACCAACATCCACGCGGGCGAAGCCACGGGCATCAGCTAGTATATTCATATTTTTACACACAGTGTTCATAGTCCACGTTATCCTCATAATTTGAGCAGACTCAACAAACATGGCGTAGTTTAATTAATTTTATTTTTGTATCATCCTCTTTTTATCAAAAGGTTAATTAGCGCAGATTGTGTTAAAGAATTAAAACCTTGTGTGATTACGTTTCATGTTCTTTGTATTTATAATGTAATTGAATTAAATAAAAGCTACTGTTTTGCTGTCTTTTCATGTTTAAAGAAGAATGGAACATTGATAACATCCACTGTGTCACTGTATAATATACAAAATTAATAAACAATGTGAATTAACAAATGTTTGTAATACTACGTAGCAGTCATATATTTGGATTCATCATTCTAAAATAATAAAAGTGAAAGTTTGTGAGTGTGTATTTATGTGTAACTAGCTTCTCCCCGCGACTTGGTCTGCGTGGACTTCAGAATTGGGTCCAAAAAGTAATGAAAAATGGAATAAAATTTTCACCCGTGTTGTAGCTTGAGCTGTAATAGAGAAAATTACCAAATTTCAAAGCTGTCTGCCTACGGCTCAGCTCGGAAACAATTTTAAATTTTCCCTCGGGAACTACTTAAGGAATCGGGATATAAGGTAGCTTATATTCTTTTCCATGTCAAAGGCTGCATGCATGCCAAATTTCATCCAAATCCGTTTAGCCGCTTTTGCGTGATTGAGTTACAAACATCTTAACATCCAAACATCCACACTTTCACATTTATATTATTAGTAGGATAACAACAACACTATTTTTTTTTCTTTAAAAATCTTATTAGCATTGTGTGACTCTCATTAGGTACTAGTATTCTTGTTAACCCTTCGTACTAAGCTAAAATCTCTTTGTGTCACGAGTGGCATCACGTCGGTAGTACAATGGTTGAAATTCGAACCGGCAACCACATGATCGCAAGTCCGACGCACTAGCCATTAGGCTACTGCCGCTTATTATATCAATTGTCATTGATGTTTAAGAATAATTAATAAAGTGCATACGTGTAACTTTGTAAACGTCACATCCGGTGTCCGTAGCCTTAGGCACATGATCCTTGAACCGTTAGTCAACTACAACTGGCTGTACGCACGAAAAAGTGTCACGTGCCGCCTGAGCGGAGCGTGCAAACAAGAGCGCGGACCAACGATAGAGAGGCACGATTGGCTTAAGCTTTCGGCTTGTGACGCTATCTCTCTCTTTTTCATTCCGTGCGCCCGAGTAGAAGAGAGACAGTAATATTTCATCAATGTTTTCTAATAAAGCAGTCACGTAAAATTATCAGCCAATTTTTATTTAGGCAGCATAAACTACCTGCCATAAAAAAAACGTGTGGCACTCGGGGACTGCCGCGGTAAAGCTATTGCATGTGTTGCATTTAATAGATATGATAGATACCTATACACCTATATACTTTCTCACAAACAGCTGCTTACGTATTCGTCCGATTTAGTAGCTCTTCTCGATCCGTGCGAGCTTCGTACAGTCGTACCATACACGTTAAGCGAACTCTCGGCCGAGCTACATGGTAGGCGGAGTAGGGTGTTGTTAGGTTTTTTTCGTTACGGAATATCTTGATTCGGTCGCCGCGCTCAAAGCCTACGATAAAAGCTATGCAATAGCTTAATAACCTACCAAACGTAAACTTTAAGAAGAATTGAAATAAAATTCCCCATTATGTTAATCAAACATTTAGAGATATCTCTTAAACTCCACTTTGGCCTAAAAGCCCTTAAATACGACGTCATGTGTGACGTCACTACTCGAGTCTAGAACATTTTGCCCTTCACAAATTAAATGTTTTATTAGTGAGAGCTCTCGTTGTACAGGGATTATGCCTGCGTGAGTCTTCTAGTGTATAGTTACAAGTATATAGTTAGGTAAGTATAGTTTGATTAGTTTATGAATATTATAGTGAGATAAGATTTTTGAAGTTGAACGTAGAGTCTATATCTATTTGATGAGCAAATTTTCACTATTTTTTGCAATATTTATAATTCAAATATGTGTGTATTTCACTATTTTTTTTTTTTTTTGGAAAAGGTTACTAGCAATGTGGGTCGCACATTACTAGTAATCTCGTTAATCCCTCGTGCTAAGCTGAAGCTTGTGTTACGAGTGGGTTCACGTTGGTACTGTAATGGGTGAGATTCGAACCCGAAACCACATGATCGCAAGTCCGACGCCTTAGCCATTAGTCTACCGCCGCTTAAAATTAAGACGCTAGAACAAATGTTATGGAATGCGATCGAATAATTCGTTTTTAGTGGATTACTCATAGTTGACAGTAGGAAAACCTGACGCATAAACACCATAAAGATGTTGAACATTGAAGTGAAAAATGGTGCCATATTAACACATCCATTTGAATAAATGTAATATAGTATCCATTTCTTCACTAAAAACTAAAAATATGCAAGATTATTATTGCCTCCCTAAATTGATAAAACCGATTGCATGATAATGACATCTAAAAAATACCACTAAATCTCATTAAACCCCATTAATAACCTGTAACTGTCCCCTGCTGGCCAAAGGATTCCCATTGAATGTGAAAAATAGTCAAAAAGTCTGCGAAGGTATTACATATTATCATGCTACAGCAATAAAACGGCAAAAATTGCTAAAAAGTTGCTTCGTATTCGTAATTTAAGTAAATTTCGTAGTTGATAATATTACTTATCACGATATCGTACGACAAATAAACAGTTTGACAGTAGTAATTTTACAATGTTTGCTGTCAATTGCTAATTAGTATTATGTAGTATTAATAATATAAAAACAAATTAGCAATTCGGCGGCAATCATTGTACAAATTCTGCTGTTAATTGCTGTTGCTTCGCAGGTTACGTAATACCACCGCTGGTCGTTGTTGCTGAATCAATGGCTGCCATGAATACAGACTGCCCCATGCGTATTGTTTTAAGATTCATGAGTTTAATTGAAAATCCTACGGACACAGATGAATGGGACTTCTTGCTTTTTTGTTTGTTGGGGGGTTTTTATGTGTGTTGTATTTTTATGTGGAGTGAGAATGGGTTTTTGTTGAAATTGCTTTTGTAAAAGTATTAGAATAACAAATAAAAATGTCATAGTGGCCTAGCGGTTCAATGACCGGATTCGCATGCACGTGGTTGCAGGTTCGAACCCAAGCAAGTACCAATGTGACTTTTTCAAAGTTTTATGTATTTTTTTCATTATTCTAAGACATCATTGACAAACGGTGAAGTAAAACATGGAGATAATACCTGGATTCCAAAAATTGGAATCTAATATCGCCAACCCGAAATGAGCAAACGTGGTAATCAATGACCATTCCTTCTCTATATGGGAAGAGGCCTGTGCCCAGCAGTGGGACATTTATAGGCCCTATTATAGAAAAACATGAGGCAAGTAGTAACTATAAAGTACCAGTCTATAAATGTCCCACTGCTGGGCACAAGCCTCTTCCCTTAAAAGAAGAAGTGGTAAGCTACTTGTCTTAGTCATATTTTTTTAAAAGATCTTTTTTTGCTAAATTTTTGTCGCGTAGGCAATGGTATGCAAAACTTACAATGAGTTCATTATTCGATAGAAAGAGAATGTGTTCATTTGAGGAGTATTTTAAGCTAAATAATATGTAGCTCACTTTTTTGGTAAATAGTTTCCGATTAAATTTCCATCCACAACAAATTAAAAATTTTACGTATCGAACTATAACTAATATTCATCGCACTGTTGGTCTAATGGTTAGTGACTCTGACTGCTCAACTGAAGGTCGCGGGTTCGATTCCTACCCAGGACAAATGTTTGTGTGATGAGTATTTTGCATGTATTTAGAATTACACAAGTATGTTTATCAGTATTCTGGATATCATAATACAGGCTCTACCTAACTTAGAATAATAGTATTAGTTAATTAGAGATCTACAACCAAATCATAATTCAATTACATTAAAAACTCTTCCAATACAAACCATACAACCAATTAAAAATAAAACTTGAACGCCATACTAACAAAAAAAACATAAATCAATAAATATGGAAAACCCACTTGAGGTTGAATGTCGATGGTAACTACCTTTTCTGTAGGGGTTGAAGTGCTTGCAGCCTGAATGGCCTGTTTTAGACCCTCCCATCCTCCAAGGGGATGAAATGAGCTCATTTTTAAACCCACCCACTTAAACAAGGCTTTCGTTGGATAATACTTTAATTATCATGTTTTCTAATTGCGTTGATGTCTTTTTAATGAATGTGTTATTATTATTATTATTATTTATTTATAAGAGAAAGGTCAGTGGTTTTGAAAAACACGGTTGTCTTTTCATAAGGCGTATGTGAGAATCCCATATAAAGTATAAATCATGGGTTTTAATGTTTTTATTCCTATATATTATAACAGCTCTATATTTAATGAGCTAGAGAAATTATTATCCACTTATTATTATCAGTTTGGGGTAGGACACTTAAGTTGAACTTCTACAATCACGAGTATCAATATGTATACACATAGCGAAATTTTAAAACAATAATAATTAACAGGAACTCACCATCAATAAATTCAACTTTTAATCATTTAACAACATACAATTGTAACAGTTCTCAAATCATGTATATATTTTTGAGTTTCAACAAAAACGCTCGTGACTGTACAGTTTTTTCGATTATGAAACTATTTTTGATAATCTGATCATACTAAAATAAAGTACACTACTTAGAAAAGGTTACTATATCTCCATAGCTTACCTAGAACCTCAATATTGGAACCCTGGTTCTTAAAAGCTGATCAACTTTGTTGTCATATCACGATCACAATTATTATTGTAATTGGTTGACCTAAGAATAACAACCTTGCGCATAAGATTTAACAACTGATTAATTTTCTGTGTTAATTACAATTTCAGAAACGAGGTCAATCTTTGACAGCCACGTACAAAAATAATGTAAGTATGTGGTTGTCAAAGTACAAATTTATTAAAAAAAATTGGGTCAATTTGATTCGCGATCCGATCAAAATCAATGATCCAGATCAATACGATATCTCGGATCACCCCGTACGGCCAACGATCATGGAGAGCCTCGAAACGTGCGCCCAGCATCGTATGAGCTTTGGGAATTGAACCCTATTTCAACTAGCTTAGGGTATATACTTCAGAGCGCAGGCACCGAAGCAGACGTGTCTGTGCTACCACAGAGGATATTCTACCAATAGTGCTTTGGTGCGGGCTGGTCCGAGAACGTCCATAATACTCTGTGAAGCCATCTTATGATATACAAACTCTATAAACACAATATTTGTTGTCATAGCCAAACCTAGACAAACGAAAGTTCTGAACTTATTCATAGTTCAATAAACTTATATCTAATATAACCTTTCTTACACGTAAAGGTCAAAATCCAACAATTAGTTTCAATAAATCATGCATAAGTAATACGATTTTCCAATCAATACACTGTAAAGAAATACAACTTTAATAGCCGAACGATCGCAAGAGAGGAGTTAAAACTACAGACGAAAATCAACTTTATATCTATCATCTTATGGCACATTTATTAAAAGTGTTACCAATGATGTGAGGTTCGTTGTACATTTTAAGGTGTAGTTGACTTCACATCAGACATTGGCACTACTTTTATTGCACATTAAATTTTATGGAACTCAAAGGACACACAAATGAAATCCAATAAAACTATTAAAGTATTGGATTATAAAACTTTACTTTGGAATTTTTATAAAAAGTAAAATAAATGAAAGCGTTAGTCTTTTAAAATACATTATTATTTTCTTAGCAATTTGAAAAAACCTACGTCGTCTTAATACAATATTAAAATCTCCTGATACGCAATATGGAAAACATACAAAACCCCAAAAAAAAATTCAAAATGGCCCCAATTAAAATAATTGTCATACCTTAACCCTTAATTAAACAACTCTAAACAACAAAAAATTAAAAAAAAAGGTAAAATTACCTTACAATTTAAAGGAGCAAGTGTCGCCTACCAATTAGGTTGGAAAAAAACTTCACCAGAACAGAAAATGTCTGCTACCCAAGAGTACCCATTCAGTAGGGATCTCAACATGAGCACCACTCTACTACCCACCCCTCTATTATTTCACGAGAACCTTTTACAATTTGAAGACTTAAGAAAAATAGAATGCAGCGTATTTTTCACGTCGATTTTTCATAGGCCTGTTAATTATAAAGTTGGTGGAGTTGCTGGGGGGTTAATAGTGTGCGAGGGTGGAAGTATACCATGGGATTGTTTTGTGATAGAAATGAAAAATACATGGGATTTTAATTTAACTGGTGTTTCACAAAAAGTACGTGTTAAAAGCTTCTTCACCACGTGGTTTTCCAAGACCAATTTGACACTAAGACTTATGACCTTGGGCCGTCAATTGTATCATTAAAACTGTAAAAATATTCTTAACCATAAATGCAAAAAGTACGGTATTTTATTTGCTTATGTATATACATATATATTTTATTAGCTAACACAAATAAACCAGTCACGTATGTCATTTCATTGTTAAAAGGACATAATTACTCATCAACTGATATTTTTGCGACTGACTCTAATAAAAATACTTAACTAGGAAAATCATGTAAGACGTTATCTACACCTGCTTTCAAGCAAATCTCATACCAAGATTAATAATTTAATCTTTTAAACATAATTGTAAAAACTACATCAAACTAAGCATCGGTTTGACATTTGAAAAAAAAATCCAATTAATTGGCTTTAACCCGCGGTATGAGAATTTTGCTCGAAGTCAATTTAACAGGTGCTATTTTGTTAAAATTAACTGAATACATTTTGATGAGAACATGCAACCGCTAAAGTATACTCCTTCGATAACGAAAGAAAACTGGTCACGAAGGAGGTTCTCCTTGTTTTAGAGTCAGTCAAAAAGAAAAATACACTTCTCCAAAATAATGTCCTCAAAAGTCAAAACTTTATCAGTTCCCCACCACATTACCTACAACTCGTAATAAAAACATCTACAAGTGGAATTTATTTACAAACACATTTTTCTTTCCATTACTTCTTTTACAAGCGGTAAAATTCAATTTACTACGTAAAGTACGCAATACAACTTGTTCAATTCACTCAAAGTTTGCGGTGAGGTAGGCAAACACTATTGAGTTTAAACTCACATTTGTTTTTTACTCAGTTTTACTCTACTTGTTTCTCGGTAAAGAAAGTTGTGGGAAACAAAATTTGTTTAATTAAAGGTGGGAAGGAAGAAAATGATGAACAATGTTTTGTGTTTAGAAAAACGTCTTTGGCACTTAGGAGTTTTTTTTTGACAATTCACACACGGCCATTTGATCCCAAACTAGGCAGAGCCTGTACTATGGCAACCAGACAACTGATAAACATACTTATATATTTATAAATACATACATATTATAGATAAATTACACCCAGAAACATATCAAATGATCGTGCTCATCACACAAAGATTTGTCCTGGCAGGGAATCGAACTCGTCAGGGTCACTAACCACTGGACCAACAGGCCAGTCAATTCGTGACGAGTTTCATCTTTGTGTGTCGGGATTCTTATTCTCAAAATACATGTCGCGGTAACCCAGTGGTTCATGATGATTATATGCACATGGTTGCAGTTTCGAATAGAGAGGAATAGAAGGAAAATACGCATTGCGCCGACCCCATATGATTGGGATAAGGGCAGGAAGAAGAAGGTTGCAGTTTCGAATACAGGCAGGTACCAATGTGACTTTTCCAAAGTTATATGTACTGGTGCCTCTCGTTTCCTCCGTATTTGTGGATCACATAAATGCTTGTCACAAGCGGGGATTGAACTGGTACTTAACGTGGAGACCTATACCACTAAGCCATCCGTGCAAGTAAAAATGACTAAAATAATGCTATACGCTGTTTTTTAATCCTAGAGACAAAATTGACAATTTAAAATACCAAAATGACATAGATTCCAAAGGGAACTATATTTTCTATCACCAAAATTTATATTTGTCATCAAGTTGTATCACCTAATAAATAGATCTATCGCCACGAAATATTTTCGTTCTCAGATAAACAAAAATTGTTCCCAGGTATGAATTATCAAATTAATGTTAATATATGTGAAAAATAAGAGATCGATAACCAATAAAATTATATTGCATTACATGAATATAAACTTCGTTCTTATAATAACAGTTTTGTTACTTAAATAATAGCTCTGTGCTCAGAATGGTAGATCTGTCACCAAATAAATCGATTATCGATCCCTGACTGCGACTTTTGATATTTTGTCACCAATACAGTAGTAACATTTTATTTCGTAATAGTAGGCAAGTAAAGATATAGGTTAGGTTAGGTTAGAACTGCGACCCCCCACGCACGAGCCGAGCGAGCGAAGCGAGCGTGCCGCGGCAGCGGCCGGCGAGTGCCAGAAGCGACTTGCTATGTTTTTACTTGTCCATTACAGCTAGGTTAGGGGGTAACATAATATGATTTATTGGTGATCTCTTTAAATTAGTTTGCTTAAATACTTATTAGGACACACCTATTATAATACATACAAAAACATTTATTTGGTACTAGACCTTATATCTCAGGATTTTAGGTGATTTATTGTGGAACTGATTTTGCATTGTTTGGTGACTACATTTTGGTGACAGATCTACTATTTTGAGGACAAACCCTATTATTTAAGAAACACAAAACTAATTAAATTGGTGATAGCTTAAATGATACCCGATTCCAAATAGCTTTACTTCAGTTTTGACATTTGCTCAAGATTTGTCAATTTAGTGTCTAGTATTAGGGTATATGGTTCAAAGTCGCATGGAATAGCTACAAAATTATATAAAATACACTCCAATATAGGTACTCAAACAACGAAAATCTCCCGACTTATAAAACCTTTTCAATCAATACGATATAAAATCGTATGTCGAAAACATCCTGACATTGGTAACACATAGAATTTTAATGCGTCGTTTCGTTACAATTTCATGGCATTTTCTCAGGCACTCCCCTGAGATTGTTGTTTGAGTTCAAATCGAATTGTACTTACAGTTATATTAAAGGACATGTTATGAAATGGGCTTAAAATAAAAAAAAATTTGAGCAGTTATCATGTGTGGTTTTTTTGATAGGGAAAATTATTCAGGATGGCCTTACAAGAACAAAAAAAATATTAAAAGCACCATTATTTAATAAATACCTATTTTAAATCCAGATATTTTTTGTACTGCATTATTATTTTTGCACATTGAAACAAAGAAAAAACGGTGAAATATATTTTTTTAAGCACTTTATTCTTATATTCTAGTTTTTAAAATAATACTAAATGGCTATAATAAAACCATTATAATTATCTCTATAATTTTTATGTATGGCATCAATGATATTATAAGTAAAAAGGTGTAGATAGGTTATAGGCGCTCAGCAAGCGACACGTTAAAATGTGGCTAACTAGCCACATTTTAACGTAAGGTAAAATGTCATTTCTGATTTATTTATGTCGCCAATTACATTTGTCTCTTTTTTGCTTGCGATAATCGAATCATGCCATCCTACCTTGACGTCTAATCGTAATGTAGTGTGCTTTGCAATATTCAGTTATTTATGTGTGAGTTAGTGTGCCGTTTTTGAAGATCGAATTTTGTGTAGGTAACCTATCTACACCTTTTTACTTATAATATCATTGTATGGCATTGATTCCTTTGCCTCCTTAATGTAGGTAATCTATGAAAACATTAGCTGTGTCAGTAAGGTTCTAGGGTTGTCAGTGTCACTGTCACACTTGCCAAAATCGTGTGCAGTATCCAAAGAATCCAAATTAAAAGCCAGGTCAAATAAAGATCCACTTAAAACATGAAACTTGAACAAAAATAGCACAACAAAACACGAAATTCAAACCACGCAATCCACAGAGCACAGACGCAATCGCAAACGCATTGAATGAATTTGACACTTGATTGACGTTCACATTTCACAATGACAATAATGACATCCAACCGAAAAGTGTTGCCAAAATCAATAATTATTGTGTTGCAATTTCTTTTTTTTTTAATAATTAAATAAATAAGGAAGGGTGCTTTTAAAAAAAATATAAAAAATATACAACGTCTCCTTAATTTATGTACTTTCATAAAAGTATAATTTCTTCCCTGCTCACAGCAGCTTCGAATAAAAGCCCAGCCTCCATACAAAAACCTAACATGTCCTTTAAACCCCTTGAAATTTGATCGTACTTAGTCTGTTTAAGCTTTTGTGAGTAATATAGAAATTGTAAAGGCTAGAGAAATTTCAACAACATGACTTTTTTAAGATGTACCGGCCTATAAATGTACCACTGCTGGGTACAGGCCTCTTCTCATATAGAGAGGGAACGATCATTGATCACCACGGTGTCTCATTGCAGGTTGATGTTTTCAGATATCAGTTTTTGGAATCCAGGTTTCCTCACGATACTTTTCTTCTCCTATCGTCAACTTTGAAAAAATCACAATGGTACTAACCTCGCATGAACATACAAATCCTTACATTGCACCGCTAAGCCAACTAGATACGCATTTAATTTGTACCGGTTGTGTATCTCAATATTTGTTAGACACCTTTGGCTAATATTAAAATTATAATTAATATTATACTGAAGAAAAACATCGTGAGGAGACCTGAAAAAAATTGTAGTCCAAATTCTCCAATACACAAATGAGTGAGCGTGGTGATCGATGTTTTTTCTTTTAATGACAAGAGGTATTTGACCTCCAATGGGGCAGCTACAGGGTGATCTTAATAACCTTAATAAACAAAATAACTGGGATTAAGTATAAAAAAGGATTTTCAAACTCAAGATTCACTCACCCTTTTATAATAAATCAAATCGTTTAAATATTCCATTAGTTGACATCGAATATCTTTTTTGAAGCGTTCATTCGCAGTAATTGTCGGAGTTTAATAAGAACGAATGAATGAATGATGAAGTTTTAAGCGAGTTGTTCGGAACTTTTCAATCCGTACTTTAGTTCAGTTTTTAATTGCTAAATGAATCTTTTGAATTCACCCTCTTTGTAATGCGTTGTTCGCAACGTATTTGTATCAGGAAAACATTTTTAAGTGAAAAGGAACGTTGTATTGTTGGGTCCAGTATATTGTGTCCTATTGTTGGAATGTTTTACATTTGTTACTTCAAGCTTTTTAAAGTTAGAGGAGTAAGCAAAAGGGAGTATATGCAAATTGTTTTTATTGCATTATGTTTTCTGCTGTGGAGTAGGTAAGTTGAAAAAAAAACTCGTTTTGTACATAGGTTCGTTAACAATACATAAGACTCAAAACCGTCAAAGACAATATGATAAATCAGACAATGCCTCGTTTTAGGGTTCCTCACAACAACTTAACAGGTAAATCGAAACCCTGGGACAACATTATTACAAAATTAAAACTTATCTGTACGAGAAAGAAAAAATATTTTTATTTAGTAGTAATTTTTTGGTCCAATTTCTACGCCTCTTTTTGTTTATTATTTATTTCAATAATATGTTCTTACAAAAAAAGAAACATAATAATAGAAAAATAACATGAAGATTTATTTTTGTTTTTATTGTTATTTAGATGTCTTAGAACATAAAATAAAACTAGGTTTATCTAACACATTATTCTTCTGTGTTCCCCATATGATAGTAAATCACGCTTGTATCTTTGTACATAAGTGGTAGAAAGTACGTACTTAAATAATATTTCCTAGTGGGCAAAGTGAGAACAAACATTCTATTAATTTCGGAATAGCTTTTGCTCGCGGGTTATCGCGTCAAATATTTGCCTATAGCCTTCCTCGATAAATGGGCTATCTATATATTATATATCTGAGGAACTATCGGTTTTTCGTATTCAACCAAGCAAACAAACAAACTCTTCAGCTTTTTAATATTAGTACAGATAAACCTCATTCATTATGGCATTTAAATACTTAATCTTTGTATACCTTAATAAAAACGCTTATTAATTATTGTCATCGTTTTTATTCTACCTACAGAACCTTAACCTAACGTTTCCATTTTTTAACGTCACACAGTTGGTCACCGCCACCGGTTTCCTGCCTACCCCTGGCGGATGTTCGCCTGAATGACTGCAAGGGCAACGGTTAAGATAAGGATGTTAGGATGTTAAGGAAGGGAGAAAGTTTGCATCGTTGAGTGTTGAGTTTTACGTGTTGTATGTCCAATTTCAACGGTAGTCTAGGGCGTTGGATTTGCAATCATGTGGTCGCCGATTCAAATCCCTCCTATTGCTTCCGACGTGAAACGACTCGTAACACAAACATTTAGCTTAGCACGAGGGGTTAACCAGAATACTAGTAATTTACGAATCACATTTCTGGTACTCTTCATAAAAAAAAAACTGACATGGTAGGTGATACACATAGTATAATTTGCAAAAAAAAATACGTCACTTCCAGTGACCTGGCAGGCTGTAGAACTATCACTTCAAGGTGAATGTCAACGTGCATAAAGTCGCATTCACACTGCTACAATAAAAGCTGCCGCGTGCACTGGCCCGTGGCCCGCGGTTATCCGCCGTGGGTACCGGCTGTGAGGGCTTTTATATTATACGACTGTTGTTAGTGATATAAAAATATTAATAGGTATTAAAATATGGAATACTAGCTTTTGTTCGTGGTTACACGTGGGCAGCGGCTATCGCTTAAAAAATAACAAGAAAATATTTTTTCCAAACGGACTAGTGATTCTTGAGATTAGCGCGTCCAACCAAACAAAATCTTCAACTTAAAAATACTAGTATAGATTTTAAATAGGATATAAAATATATGTCTGATAATTTAATGTATAATCCTGAATTATAAGAAGTATTATAATGTGTTACGATAGACAGTATTTTATTGTTTTTTGTTTCGTTTGATACTCACCAAATTAACTATCAAATTTTCATTTATATAATTTTCGACCTTATTGTCATTGGAATGATTTTTGTAAATCCCAACTTATCACTCACAACATAAATACTATTTTACGTTACACCACCGAACGATAAGTCGGACATCCTACCCTAGTAAATCGTCACATTACCGATATCGTGTCGTCCCCGTGACATGTAAAGACAACCTTAAGGAGTGAGCACTGAAGCATGAATCCTTCTACCAAGGTTACACCCTATATGTATACATGTACATCTTTATAATAATAAGAGCTTTCGAATAAATGTATGGGAACTTGCGCTTTTGTTATATTGTTTTATATTACTGAGTCTGATTTGAATAATATGAAAACTCTTGATACCCATCAATTATTTTGATTTTGACGGGCCTGTTGGTCTAGAGTTCGATTCCCACCCAGGACAAATCTTTGTGTGATGAGCACAATCATTTGTTCTGTGTTCAGTTCACGATCATTTGTGCGAATATATTTCTAAATACATACATATTATAGATACCTAAATTATAGATAGATAAATTACACCCAGACACAGAACAAATTATCTTGCTCATCACACAAAGATTTGTCCTGGATGGGAATCGAGCCCACGACTGACGGCTTAGCAGTCAGAGACACTAACCACTACACCAACAGGCCTGTCAACGTATTATTTCGTTCTTTTTAAATACAAATACCATTTTTTCCTGCGTATAAATAAATCAATAACACTCAATCATGAAAGAAATCATCATTGATATCCAAAATAGCAATATGACCTTACGTATTGACCTTGGAGGATCAGTCGGTTTACCTTTCTATAAAAGATACTCTTTGTTATAATCTTCCTTTGTTACCGACCCTAGGATGTCAAGGTTGGGAAAACAGATTACACGTTGCCATGGTAACCTGAGTATGTGTGTTTAGTATTTTTATAATGCGAGATAATGGTGCTGATTGCTCTGTAGGCAAACTAAACTAAATTTTAACCATTGCTGTCTTTTACTAACATAAAGCGCCAGAAAAGGACGACAACAGATAACAACTAACTTAGAAATGTCAAACTAGTTTTCGCCTTGAACATCACAGTGTTTTTAGAGCACACGTTTTTACTTGTCGGAAAATTTGTATGAGAATTTAAGTCGGAACTAAATTTGAGAGTTCTAATTTTCGTATGTCCTTTTCTAAATATATACAAGTGAAAAAGATAACGATGCATTATATATTTATTATATAAATTAGTTTAGTACGTGTTTAACAGAATCGGGGCCAATATTTAGCGTTCATACAATCAGCCCATATTACTACAGAGATAAGCACTGGGGAGTTTATAAAACTACATAAAAATTTATTAAGAGAAGACGTATTATTGAATTATAGTCGTCACAGTCGTGTTATTATATTATTATACGATGATTCCCTTGCGAGCGTCGAAAATTTGCGGAAATTTGCTCCAAGGGACAGCAGACCTGAGAATTCGATATAAATTTCAGCCTGATACCTCCACGCGTTCCTGAGAAAAAGGGTCTTGACAGACGGACGGACGGACAACAAAGTGATCCTATAAGGGTTCCGTTTTTTTTAAGGTACGGAACCCTAAAATGTACTTTTAACTTTGAAGAAGAAATACCTGAAATGGGTTTGAACCTGCAACCTTGTGAAACTAATAACAACAAGAGACTTTCTCACGGAAATCGTTGATTATAAAACTGTTACACCTCATTAACTTCTTGGGAGGGTTTTTGCAAACTATCTCATAGCCTGCCTACACCATGTGAATAGCGATGTGATAGACTGTCAGCTGTGTTTATGGGAAGACATCGGGTAAGCAAAGTCTCCTTATAGCAGCTAATGAACATCTGTTATACCAGGTCTTGAAGATGCTTTGCCAGGATCTCTACTGCTAACCTGGGATATGTAAATAAAAAAAACATGTCCTGCAAATTTTTTGACGATATTGTATTGAAGCGGCGGTAGCCTAATGGCTAGGGCGTCGGACTTGCGATCAAGTGGTTGCGGGTTCGAATCCCACCCATTACACTACCGACGTGAACCCACTCGTAATACAAGCATCTTAGCTTAGCACGAGGGGTTAACGAGATTACTAGTAATGTGCGACCCACATTGCTAGTAAACTTTAAAAAAATATATCTCTTAAGAAACTACTACCTATCTTTTAACAATGCGCTAAGATGAAATTTTTCATTATGAACTATTTTGTATCTGATCTATAACAAATAATTTTAATATAGAGTCATACATCACTTAAGTGCAAGATTCGGTTTTTAGTAGCTACATAACCCGATATTTGATCAATGAAATATAAAATAATTTTACTGACTAATAGACTAACTTTTTACCTATACCAGTAATCAAACCGACCACCTCATGGAACATTTTATACCTACCTGCAACTCGGTTCCCACGGAACGTGTTAATATTAATACCAGCGTCGCGCTCCGCTTGGCGCGGGGTTCGAACCCGCGACCCGATGGGAACACTTTTTGTTCTGTGTTAATGATGCTCAATAAAGGTTAGTAAAAAGTGTAGTGAACTTATAATTATGATATCTATTTTGCTATTCCGTTGTTTGATCAGATAATATACGAAGATTGAAGCGGCGGTAGCCTACTGGCTAGGGCGTCGGACTTGCGATCATATGGTTGCGGGTTCGAATCCCACCCATTACACTACCGACGTGACCCCATTCGTATTACAAAAAAAAAAGAATATTTTTCCGATATACCTGACAGAAAAAAAACAGTTTTCTCCTGTATACATAACCCAACTAATCACCTAAAAATTCAAGTACCAAATATAAGATCTATAAACTGCAACTTTCTTAGTTTTAAATGGATGATAAATCATAATTATTGTTTAATCAACACGTACTTAACTAATTTTAATCTATCGCCATCTTTTTCAGTTGTACATATTTAGAAAAGGACAGACGAAAATGAGAACTGTCAAATTTTGTTCCGACTAAAATACTCAAAATTCTCATTCTTAATATTAACTTTTCAAATTAGTGATTCCAGAACAAAGAAAATACGCCATATCTCCAGCCTGTTACGAATAGCATATTGTACAACAGATTGCGTTAAACCCAGCTCAAATCCTATCACCGCAAGTGGATACTATCAACTTCATACGGCTTCGCCTATCGGGTTTCCAAACATCGCCAACATACAAAGAACCCACGGAGAACCCTTGCTTTTAAACTGTAGCCGTTTTTAGGGTTCCTACGAAACCGTGTTGCTTTGATTTCACTGTTCGTCCGACTTTCCGTCCGTCCGTCAATCGCCCGTCAAGTCTGTTATCAGAAATCCAATAGTTAGAGAGAGTTTACATGTTCGAGTGTGTATTTCATTTACCACTATATAAAAAAAAAGAAAAAACGACCATGTCGTTATCAAATATGGCGGCAACCACATTTAAATAAAAGCCGATTATGCTTATGCCACGACCTCCGGGGTCGAGTGGCGTAAAAACCGGTTTTTAGGTGTCGCCAGCTCTGAGGTCCCGGGTTCGATTCTCGGACGAGTCAATGTAGAAAAAAAAACAGTTTTCTACATTGTCTCCGGTCTGGGTGTTTGTGGTACATTCGTTGTCTCTTATTCCATAACACAAGTGCTATTTACTTTGTATGTGATGTTGTCCACATTCATTTATTACATTCATAATTATATAAAAAATACAATTGCATTATTTTGTACCAAGGTAAAGAACCCTCTGCCTACGAGTCCGGATCGTACTTGATCGTTTTTTGTTCTTATGGCAGGTCAGGTACAGTGGCCAATAATGTTGATCCTACCGTCATTTGATACGACAGGGCCTGGGAACAGGCTTCAGGTATTTATAGTAATGTGGTTGGCAGAAGATGTCGTTACCACAACGGCAAATTAGATTCGTGTTTAGTTTATAGTTTTTCTATTGCGTTTTGTTAAAAATATCAGTTTCATGCTCACACATGTTTTAAAATATTCTTGTCTGATTTTAGCAGCAAAAAATAAAGAATGTATTTCAACTAAGCCACTATTTTAATATACCCATTAAAACAACGGGCCTGTTGGTCTTGTGGTTAGTGACCCTGACTGCTAAGCCGGAGGTCATGGGTTCGATTTCCACTCAGGACAGATCTTTGTGTGATGAGCACGATCATTTGTTCTGTGTCTGGGTGTAATTTATCTATAACATGTATGTATTTATAAGTACCTATATAAGTATGTTTATCAGTTGTCTGGTTGCCATAGTAAAGGTTCTGCCTAGACCAGATGGCAGAGTGTGAGATATTCCAAGATATTATAATTATTCATATTTACAAAATAGGCACTTATTTCTCCGTGATGTGGCCTTTTTTATATCTGTCTATCGGTAAGGCTTCCCACTTTCCTCATTCTACGATTTTTTCTTTCTCTTGTTATACATTTCACAATCATTCATTAACTTCTATATTTATCAATATCACCACTTCAACATAATGTAAATCTTTCTTTTTACCTGTACAATGTTAAAGACTTAACAAATACACAGCGTTTTTAATAAAACACCTACGAACGGTGTAAACTTGTGACAAAATGTTCGCACAAAGCTTGTTACTATCAAATTGAATAGCATTTAGTGTAAGGTAAGTAAATGTATCCCGAATTCCACCAGCGAAATACAAACATTTAATTCGAAACAAACAATTTTGTTCCTTAATGCAAAAATGATAGGACTCACAATCGAAAAATCATTACCTTTTCATAACAGAAGCGGAATAGCTTTTATTGAAAATTGAATTTTAAAACTACAGATGTAGAGTCTAATTTTCTATTTTACATTTCTCTGGAGAGGTGTTAAAGGATTTTGTGTGCTGCAGGTAGGAAATAAGGTGGGTTTTACAGTGTCCTGGGGATTTTGATTCGTAATTCGCTCCGCTGCAGTGGGTAATATCGTTATATTATTGTGTTCTCTCGCAGATTTTGTTCGTTCCTAGTTCTGAAGGAAGCTCTGAGGTGTTTTCTTATGAAAAACTTAGGATTTTCCAGGAAATATATTCTTGGATATTTTAAATTCGTTACGGTTCTTTTATTTTTTAAATGTGTACCCTACTTCAAAGTTCGCGTGAGTGTAGAGTTCGCTGGAGTTGTAAACTGTGTTATGTTCCGTCCATTACCTTGGTACGTGCTTTATAAAGAAATATAACAATTTTGGTTCGTCTCACAATACTTAACAGTTTTTTTAGATCAACAGTGAAAGAAAAATCGTGAGAAAACCTGGATTCCTGAAATTGGAATCTGAAATCGCTAACTCGCAATGAGCAAGCGTGGTGATCAATGGTCATTCCTTCTCTATATGGGAAAAGGCCTGTGCCCAGCAGTGGGACATTTAATTTTATAGGCCCATATATATATTTTATTATATTATAAATATAAATTCTTAAGCACGACCAACATTTGCGCCATCTTTTCAATTTTATGTAATGCAATACACAATTTAATCTCTACACAATTTTATACTAATTTCGTTGTATGGGATACCTTTCTATTTAATTTCTCATAAACATTAAACTTAAAAATCAACCAAAAACAAACTACTTAATCATAGAAAAGACCATAAATCACAAGAGTATTTTCCCAACGCTTGGCTACAAAACGGCTGAGCTATATAGTATGCAGTTGTAATTACCAATGCTAAATACCAGTGGACGAGCGCTGACGAATGCACGCCGTTTTAACGTGAGGATTATAAATGTGGGAATGCTTCACAGTTGAGTAACCGCCATTTATTTTTTGTGCCCCAATTTTGATTAAAACAGGAAACATTTGTCACAAGAGAGAACGAAACTGGACTATTTTTGGAAATACTCTCTGACAGCTTAGAATTAAGGATTTTTTTAAGAAGTATATATTTCTATGGACTTCAGATGGGTACTTATTCTCTGAACATGAAAACCTTAAGTATTATATATTATTTGAAGACCTCCGTGGTCAAGTGGCGTACATACCGGTTGTCAAGGTGTCGCCAGCTCCTGAGTTCATTCAATTCAGTTTCATCAAATGCATAAATCACAACAAAATTTCAACAGGATACACTGACCTTTATAACAACTAAGAGGTTTCCCATTCCGATAGACTTCACATAAAAAATAAACCAGAAACAAATCTAAAAAAACTTATCAAATATTTTACAGTCAACTAACTGGAAATTGATGCTTAATGACCTGGACGATATGCGGCTAATTTTGCTTGACCACAAATCCGCAAATTCCATGAAACTGCAATTTTAATGATTATTGAATTAAATATTGTGTATAATACCAAATTGCTAAAAGTTTGGTGGCACTATTTTGGTTTAATTTGATCCGGATGTTTCAGCGAATCTGTATTAATATTTGAAATTGAGATACCATAATATCTGAAATGTGTAGTCAAATATATGTAATATAAACAATCAAAGCGATAACAAAAGATACTGTGTGTGTATTTTTAGGGGATAATAGTCAAGCTTTTAAATTAATGTACATCATGTTTAATATTATCGCTTTCCATCACCACAGTTTGTCAGGAAATTCCATGTGGAGCGATGAGGTTTATCCATCATTATAAGGCTTTCTGGATGTGGGTCACACATTACTAGTATTCTTGTTAACCCCCATGATAAGCATGCTTGTGTTACGAGTAGGTTCGCGTCGGTAGTGCAATGGGTGCGATTCGAGCCCAAGTCTTATTAGGCTACCGTCGCTTCGAAGTTTAGAGTTTTGAGTCTTACTAAGGGGTGCTGTATTATACCCAGTAATATGAGGTTTGATCTTTAGGATAGCTGTCATGGCCACACCGATATTCAAATTAACAATACATCTCTTTTTACGTCGACAATCCAAAATCAGTAATCCAAAGACATATTTTGAGCTTCCTTAAAATAACTAGCCTGTTCGTGGTTGGTGACCCTGATTGCTGAACCGGGCTGAACTGCTCGATTCGCAACCAGGACTAATGATGATCATCTGTTCTGTGTCTAGGTGTAATTTATCTGTATTTATGTATGTGTTTAGGAATATAATAAGTATGTTTATCAATAGTCAGGTATAGGTGTAGGTTAGCCATAATACAGGCACTGCCTAGTTTGTTCTCAGTGTGAGTAGTCCCAAGATATTATGATTAAAATATAAATCCTTTCAGAACGAGGTCTCAAAGAAAATATAAAGCGAAGCAATCACGTGGCATCCATCTTAGAGTCCGAGTGCTTGCTAATGAGCGCCGTCATGCACTCCATTATCTTCAGCAGCTGGCGAGAAGCCAGCTCCAAGATCGTAAGGATATTGTATATGATTAGTTACTTTATTTAAATACTACCTTTAGTATATGACTTCTTCTAAAATACAAAAAAAAAGAATACCTATCAAAATTTTGAAGGAAAAAAATTTACAAAGACAAGGGCTTATGTGACGTCATAAGTAGGTGAAATTAGTAGCCACAAGTGACCAAGTGACGTGGCGTACTCTTTAACTTAAATTCGCTGTATCTAAGTAGATATTCAATATTTTTAAATAGCAAAACATACTTTTAAAATATTTCTTCATTATCTATCTATTTAATATCCATGGAAACCAAATAAACTAATGAAAAGTATAAAAATTTGTGGATAAATATGACGACCTCCGTCGTCGAATGGCTTATACACCGAATTTCAAGGTCCCGGGTTCGATACCCGGACGGGTCAATTTAGAAAAAACCCTTGTCTATAATATTGTCTCGGGTCTGAGTGTTTGTGGTACCTTCGTTGTCTCTGATTCTATAACACAAGTAAAGCTTCGTGTTATGGAATCAGAGACAACGAGCTACGTATATTGGATTCGGAGCAATGTATGTGATGTTGTCCACACATTTATTTATTTATTATTTAGTAGTATCCTAATCAATTCAATGTCCTTAGGTATTAATAAGAACCGGACACTTTATGTGTTACGCTATACTTTATGTATAACGTTATAATAAGAAGAACAAAAATCTTCGATAATGTAAAACTATCTGGCACTGTCTCATATTAAAATTTACCCACGTTTAACGTTTTGTCGAAATTTCTGGAATGTTCCACTTGGTTAGCGGGCCACAGTATAAAGAATCTGTGTGAGTCCACAACTGAGCGAGCATTTCTAAAGTATTCGTGCGAGTTAACTGTTAAACAAACAAACACATCTAGGTTACAATAAATTTGTATGCTGTAACAAAATACTTATTATAGTAGCCTAGAATTTATATTTCAAACATGTTTTGTTAATTTCAAAGTTTTTGTAGCAATTAATTTGTGATATATTAAACCTAATCGTAAATTAACGGGAAATAAATGAGAGAACTCCATAGATAAAAGAATATATTTATGTGGGGAACTCGGATTTCCCTATTTTATGAGTACACGTAAATAAATCACAGGATTTTAAATAGACTTAAAGATAGCTAGATGTTTTATATTATACTAGCTGTTCCTCGCGACTCCGCCCGCGGTACCTCAATTTTTTATAAAAACTATAGCCTATGTTATTCAGGGTGAATGTAGCTTTCTAACGGTGAAAGAATTTTTGCAATCGGCACAGTAGTTTTTGAGTTTATTCATTACAAACATACACACAAAAATACAAATCTTTCATCTTTATAATATCAGTGTAGATTAACACAATAGACCGTGGGAAGGATTCGAGTAGTAAGCCCAGAAATATTATTTGTTAATAGTCTGTAGGTAAGTCATGTACCTACCATTAGTTACATAGCAATAAATTAAAATATTTTCGTTAAATCGATTTGATATAAATTAATAAGAAAATCTTCACTTCATCTCGCTTAAACAAAATAAAAATATACCAAGCAAATCTGCGAAAAACGCCTAGTATAGTCCTCGCCCAATCACGTTACATTTGACATTCACGTATGGTCGCACACAAAAGTGTTATCGCTGTATTTTTATTCATTGTATAGTCGCGATCAATTCTGTGGGCCGCCATTACTTTTGTTTTGTCTGTACTTGTATTGTTTTACTGTTTTATTTTTTGTGTTTTTTCTTTTTATCTTATATTTTATGTAAAATGGAATATAAAAGCTTGGCTTTTGCCTTTATCGTCTGAACACGAGTCATTACATCTCATTAGACGGAAACATTGAATTGTAATCTGGTTTTTGGTTGTTTTTGTATTTGACAAGTCTTTATCACGCTTGTGTTCTTGTGACTGGCTAATAGATATAATATTAGGATTATTAAAATATTGCTATTATAATAATGCTGATTTCTTAGGAGCGTAGCAAAAAAAAAGTGAAACCATATTATTAACAATTGAATAATTTAATGTTATTTTGTGACCATATTAAAATTATCTAATAATAAATCATATTATAGTGTTGAACTTGGCATAAAGATTAATAATAATTTACTATACAAAGAAAAGTGTAGGACGAGCCATTATTGTTACAATCTTTGTGATTATGATGCAACTAACTTTTCCTCGCGGCTTCGCCCGTGAGTGGTTTGTTTCAAACAGTAAAGCAGCGATCGATTCGCTATCTAACACTGAAAGAATTTTTCAAATCGGACCAGTAGTTCGGTACATTAGCGCGTTCAGCCAACCGAACACTTCAATTTTACAATATTATAGTACAGATATCATGCAGTGAGTCAAGATTTTAATAAATATGCATCTACGTAATACTGTTATTTAATAATAGTTTTTGCTGCGTTTTCTTCGACTTAGAAATATTTTTTAAAGTTTTATTTAAGGGAGGAATTGTGTTTTAAAAACATCTCAGCTACATTTTAAAACTTTTAAATGTTAAGAATTGTTGCAACGCTTTTTGTTGACCTTATTATGGAACTAGAGTCCATTACGTTGTAATATACATTTGAACTGAAGTTCTTTCTTAGTGCTGTGGTTAAATTAAAGTGTAAAGCAATTTCACTAAACTAAGTTTTTAAAAAGAACATTATTCAGAGCTATCTTTGTCTAAATGGAGTAATGAGTTATAAACGAAATGAATTTCATATATTTGGAATGTGACTGGCTCTTTTGGCCATTTTTTTCTAAGCATGATTTTGATTTCTATTTTCCTTTTGTTCAGAACATTTTCAAAATCAAAATATTTTTATTTCGTGTACACACTTTCAGGTACTTCCAAAATGTTAAATGACAGGTACTTACATGAAAATGTCAACTCCAATTTTGAACCCCATACGTCGGCTTCCACTTTTCCAGATACTTAATCCATAATTAATATTATAAAGATTATAAGTGTGTTTGTTTGGTTGAACGCGCTTATCTCTAGTCCGATTTGATTTTTTTACGTGTTACTTATTCAATTTATTGAGGACGCAACGTTTTTCCGCGACAACTGACGCCCATGCGAGCGGAACCGCGAGTAAAAGCGACTAAAATATATAAAAAAAAAACGCAAGCTAAGAAGGTTAAATCTAGATACTATATCGTAAAAAGGGTTAAAGCTCAAAATTAGCAATAAAGTCAATGTGATGACTGATCAGCCATAAAAAAACAGATGACTGGTAAAATTTGAAATTTCTTTAAAAATAAATTTAGTATTATTATTATACTTTCAGGTATATAGAAGTAATTCCTTGTGACTAGAACACTTAAAACACATATCCACACCCAAAGAACTCCAACATTCAAACTCACAAATCTGCTACCAGTTCAAGGCCACCCTAAACCCTTAACTGTCACCATACATCGTGAACTTTCCACCATCGATCAAGTCCACAAAAATCGAACAAAACTGTAGTTCCGTCCCCCGGGACTCACAAATCCAGGTAAACTTTGATATACAACGCGGTGGGACAACAAATCACGGCCCTTGACGACAGGGTTGACTCCTACAGAATGGGTCTCTCGCTGACTCCACTAAGGTCAGGTTATTGAAATTTTTAAATTTATTTCTTTGCAACGCATTTAGAATTTGATATCAAAAATTACAAGCTTAAGTGACGAAAATAAAAAATAAGCTAAAATAAATTAATATTTATTATGATCACAATTATTTTTACTTTTTTACGCCACATTTTATGTTGTTTTCACAAGAAATTAAGTTAAAAAATACTTAAATATTTGTTTTTGTTTTGATGTCTTTTAAAACGAATTACCTATAGGTAGATAATTAGTTTTATCGTTCTCCACCACAATATGAATTGTGGAGAAAAAAAATAAGTGTTCATGAAAATATTTTGTAAAGAAAAAATTAGATTTTAATTCAAATAATAAAATCGAACGTATAAAAACGTGATTTTTATTACAAAGATATTAAGTTTGAATAAAAGCTACTGAACGAAAATGTTTTACGTAAATAAAATTATGAAATCCACATAAAAGTTAAAAAATAAATAAAACACCTTATTTGATGCAATAGCAAAAAACATTGACCACCAATGCAAAAAAATATGGAGGTAAAATATATTCTACCCAATAAATAATAAAGTCTAGATTTACCAACGCTTACAACATTCCAGAATAATCAGAAACTTAAATTAAGTTTCATTTGAAGGCTCCGCAATATTATTTTCGTCTTACCATAAAATATTAAACGATCGCGTGTCAGCTTTAGACGGCGATTGGCGATTAATTTCATCAACCTTTAATCTAATAATGACCAATTAATTTTCAAGTTATTACACTGAAAAATAAGTATATTAAAAATACGTGTCAAGGCAAAAGATTTATTACTGTAAAAACTATTATGTTCATTGAATGAGTCGAATGACGCTCCTGTCATCTACCCCCCCGTCCCTCACACACGTGTTACCACTCCAACAGCGTTAAGTCCCGAGTATCAGTTTCCAATTTGCCAAATATAGGTACTGGTGAATTTGAATGGCTTGCAGCAGGACGAAGGTTTTCTTCATCATACACTTCGTGGAAAACTCACTACCTGTTTTGAAAGGTTTACATTATATTTATATTCTAGTGCATCAAATCGCGACAGCCCTAGCAGTGAGTTACGTGCACGCACGAACGCGTTCACATGACATTGAGGGTTTAATTCAAATTACCTATCCAACTGCATGACCGATGCTTTTAAAACCGTGGCGGTGTTAGCTTTGTAAACGCCATGATGTATTGCCACTTGTCTGTGTAGTACGGAATTAAGAGTACAGTTTAGGTGCAGAATGAAAAATATTTTTAGGTATTAGGTGCGTACAAAAAAAAAATACGTTAGGGTGTAAAGATTTTTTTTTTGATAACTATCAATAGTTTTTCTATCTTTTCGCTCATGAAATAAAAAGATTCATACTCTAATCTTAAATACGCACTAAGGATTTCTATTGTTGTGTATTTTCATCCTTAATTCCATAAAGTAATTTATTTAAAACATAAACAGACTTTAATGATTCTTACAGAACATTGCTACTTAAATTTAATTTAAATAAGAGCAAAGTTTTTGATATTTTATTTACCGACCGTACTATTCAAGGATCAATTATTCACTTTCACACCAACATCCGTAAAGCGAAAAAATCCACCAAAAATGGAACTGATATTAAAAAAATAATAATATTTTTTTGCAAAATAATCCAGATTTTCTGGCAGCTGGTAATGTATTTATATGTAGCCAACAATTAATACAATACATCTTCCACGGTAGTTCGGCAGTAATCACTCACGGTACGGTTAGCATAAAAACCGATCCTCCGGTGACTAATGACAGTAGTTTCGGTGAACGCCCCGGCCAGCATAAATCAAGTGCTGCTGACGGTACCCACGCCCGATCCAATACAGAATTACTTTCCACTACCTATATTCTAGTAATTTTGGTGGAAATTGGGTTTTCTAATAGAACCTTTTTTTTATTTTGATTTGATATTAACAAATTATGATACGCAGATTTATAGTTAAATTTTTTGATCATTAATGTAATAGAAATTGTAATTACAATTAAATATATTTATGGTGTATAAACAAAAAAATATATTTAAGGAAATATAGTTTTTCTTTTTTAATTGTAGACTTCCGTTGTGAGTGTGACCCTTTATTGATTTTTTTTGTGAAATTTATCTCTTTAAAATGTTGGTGTACAAATATTTTATTCTATTCAATAGGTTTTCTCTGGATATATTCCACTCAAGAAAATCTCTAACTATTAAAGCTACCTTTGTATTTCTCCGACATTTTTTGGTATTTAGTGGTCAAACTCTTTTATCCGATTAACAGAAGATTCTGTGAATGTATTTTTTAAAGCTAGCAATAAGTCTAGTATTGGTACTTAATATAAAATATTTATTTGCATTCCTCAATATTGTTCTTCGGTGGTAGATTACTATGTTATAACAAGTGAAATTTTATGCATTTTATCCATCTCAACAAAAAAGTCACTAGAAACAATAAATATTGCAAAACGTTTGCTGGGTCAGCTAGTAAGCTATACAAGACGAGTCAGAGCGAAAAATGGAAAGTTTGCTACATAATAAAGAAGCATTTTAATGAACGAACAGAAATACATCCTCAAACCAGATGTTCAGAAACTGTATCTATCCCAAACTTTGAACACCGATATATAACCCTGCCGCGGGGAATGACACCACTTGAGCTTTCTACCCAAATGGATGGGGTGCTACTAAATTTAGCCAGGTTATTGCCAAAGTTTGAATATTATGTAGCTAGTTGGAAAAACTATGGCTCTTTCATTCGTTTTGTTATAATCAACTGGATGGGCTGTTTTTGCGTCTTATTTTTAAATTGTTTTACTAGGTAATATTGTAGTAGTGGTTGAAATTGTTATATGTGAAAATGTGGGCACTATACTCGGGTAAGGCGTAGGTAATGCATCAGTTCTTTGAATGGGTCTTAGTATTTTTTTTAAAGGCACCTCACCTCTTTTTTATAATTTTCTTGAACGCACCTCTTTTCCGCTCACCTCAATTAATTAATTTAATTATTATTTTTAATAAACATTGCTGTTCGGAGGTCTTCTTAAGCTAGCCTTTGTCTCAAGGAATGTTTGGGTCGGCTTCCAGTCTTACCAGATTTAGCATCCCTGTATTTTACATGCAGTGACTGCCTATCTGACTAACAACCTATTTTACTGGGTAAAACAGTATCCCATAGTAAGACTGGTTGTCAGAATTCTAATTACTTAACGACTGTCAAAGATTTTTTATGAGAGTCGGAACCGACGGCTTGACGTGCTTTACCAGGCACGGAGGGATTTCGTATGTTTACAAATAGTAACCCATCCTCGGACCGAACGCGGCGAGTGCAGCTTAACCTTTATCATCAGTAAAACCGGCTTACACTTAGCTACGAGCCTTCTGGTGTCTTGACTCTTACAGGCATAGATGTAAAGCATCGGAGATTTTGAACCATACGTACAAAACCAACTGCATTATAAACTTCATACACAATAACAAAGTATTTTCTTGAAAATATCATCAAACCAACATAATTCACATTTCAAAAAGCACCACGCTACCAAAATTTAGAACAGGTGAAAACGTACCTCCACTCAACCACACATTGATACATCTTAGACATAAACATCGACTTTATATCAAAGAGAATAAGGTTAAGTATCGTTTGTCATTGTTTCCAGTGACATGCAGTCCAGTCCGGTGACTCTTGCTTCTAATTTAGAGAGAAATAAAAAAGACTATCCCGCCTAATTACATTATTTAATTTCACGACTAATTTTGTTTCTCTCTTTCCTCAACAGATGGCGTTATTATGGATTCTCGACTCACTTTTGAAGTGAATTTCCCGAAATATACCTTTGTTATTTACAAATATTTTTGTTTTCTGAATTTATTTATATTTAAATATTTGTTTTGCAAGATAATTCTGAAAAATATATTTATATGCCGAAATTAGGAACATATAACAGGATTTTTGTATGAATGTTGAAATAATCCCCTAAGTAAGAGATATTTAATTTGATTTAAGATTAAAGGGAAATTTCACCTAGATCTATCTTTCATCACTCTCCTACGATCCTCTTTCAAAAACTAATATTTCAATCACAACATGAGCTACTCACCGTGTATTAAACCCACGAACACAACAATCCCTTTGAAGCTATTTCATTCAAAATTGTAGTGGTGGGCTAGCACAATTTTTGGATTCGTATGCAAATGGTGGCAGGTTCGAACCCAGGCCAGTACTAATGCGCCATTTTCAAACTTATATGTACTTTCATAAATTCTAAGACACCATTGACAAACGGCGAAGAAAAAAATCGTGAGGAAACCTGTATTCCCAAAAATTGGAATCTGAAATCGCCAAACCGCAATGAGCATGCGTGGTGATCAATGCCCATTCCGTCTCTATATGGGAAGAGGCCTATACCCAGCAGTGGGACATCTATAGGCCGGTATTATTAATTCTAAATAGTTCCACATAGGTATTACAAAAAAGTACAAAACTTTAATGCTATACACACCTTTTTCTCACATAATATACGTATCGAGTTATCTTAGTAGCCGTCAGATCAAATCAATCCCCCCTAAGTAACAATGTCGTAGACAAACTGAATTACCTCAATCATTGCTGACTGTATGATTTGAAGGTTTCCTTTTATCTTAGAGAGGAGGGTCAGAGTAATTAAGGATTGGATTTGATTAGTCTATGGGCAGGATATTTTTCAACTCAAAAATATAATTCAAAGTAGTTTTCACACTTACGCAGCGTGGATAACATGTACTTTATGGTTAGGTTGTAATTTTTAACTGTATGCTTGTTTGATTGTTCGTTACCTCTACAACTAATAGAATTTTGTTGAAGTTTGAAACACGTAAAAATAACAGCATAGATTTGTGATGTAGGATAGCTACCTACTTTTATAAAGACTGGATATTTTACTCAATTTCTTTATTGTCTTTGACTTTAAAAGATACCATGATCCATGAGTTGGTTTCGAAAATTCTGCTCATACATTGCTCCGAATCCAAAGTAAGTACCTAAAGCACTTGTGTTATGGAATCAGAGACAACGAAGTTACCACAAACACCCAGACCCGAGACAATGTAAAAAATGTGTGTAATTTTTTTCTACTTTGTCCCGTCCGGGGATTAAACCCGGGACCTCTGAGCTAGCGATACCTTGAAAACCGGTGTGTACGCCACCCGTCGTCAAGATTCGAAATTTTGATTTGAAAAATTCTTTCAGTGTTACATTGCCCATTTATTGAGAATGGCTATGGGGTACCGACGCATATGCGGGCAGATCCACAATCAAAAGCTAGCTTATTATACCTGACAGGTTTTTATCATCAGTTTCATAATTTTCCACTTCAACAAAAGTTACTTTCTTTTACTTAATATAATTAGTGAATACCAAGTAAAAATAATTCTTTCACAAGTCTAGACCCAAAGTATGTCTAAGATTGATGATAGTATCTAGCATAACTTAAATTACTTTAGTCGTTAGTGCCAAGACTCATTTTTCGTATCATTTTGTTATTAGATGAAAAAATTAAGAAAATTCTTCGGTAGGTACTCCTTAATTAATGATATTGCTTTTTGAATGTCTGATTAAAAAATAATAATTGATCGACATAATTAAAATTTCGCAAAGCTATAAAATCACTATCATTAATTTAATGATATTTTTTCATTTGGCCCATTGCTGGGGAAAGGTGTCGCTTATTTTGTTCTGTCTACAAAACAAATGGACATTTAATACGTAGAGAAATAAATTTCTCTACATTTGACTATATTTTACAGGTATGTATCAAATATGCTCACTGAACGAAACATAAATTATTCACTGAAACGATAAAAGCAGTATTGAATTATCGATATTAATACTACCTTTACATTACATCTCTCACTCAACAATATTAACCACATCACTAGACCAGTAATTAAAATGCTTATCGAATTGAAAGCATGGCGTAAATACATCACTATTAATTTCGAACAAAAGTCACAAATTACAAATCCGACCAATCGTAAGTGTACACCAAGTATTCGAAATTAAACGATATATAATTCAATTTGTTAATTAAAAAGTGCAAGCGACTACCAAAAATGCTTAATTGGATAGTATTGTGTTTTAATGCGTTGTACGATGTAATTTGTTAATAATTGAGGAGAACGGGTGCAGTTATTATGGCCGCCACTGTACTGTATTCTGATTGAGTTGTTCTGTGAGCTGACGTGAACATCACAGTATTTACTTGATAGGTATTTTTAATTAAGTAGTGTTTTTTTGTCCGATGTTGACTTTAAAAAAGTCCGATGTTACTGAGTGAAAGTAAAAAGCCGGGACAAGTGCGAATTGGACTAACCTATCAAGGGTACTGTACTGAGATTATATTTTTACATAGTACAATGAGTAGATTACAAGATAAATAACACGTACCTAATTAAAAGTAAAACTCATTTAATGCACTCGAGCATATTTTGTGGACAATTAGGAATACTCCAGATATAAGAGTATTTAAAGGCTAAGTGTAAGCCGTACGGTTTGACCGATAATAAAGGTTAAGCCGCGCTCGCCGCGGTTGGTCCGTGGATAGGTGAACATTTGCAAACATACCGAGACCCCTCCGTACCTCGGAAAGCACATTAAGCCGTTGGTCCCGACTGTCATATCTTTGACAGTCGTTAAGTCATTACAATTCTGGCAACCAGTCTTACTATGGAATACTATATTACCTAGCAATAGGTTGTGGAGGTCAGATAGGCAGTCGCTCCATGTAAAATACGGTATTCAGCTAAATCCGGTAACAGCTGGTTCCCACTTGTCGGGTGTCGGATCCGAATATTAATCGGAGGTCGGCGCCTTTGTTCACACTTCGGATAATAATCGGTTGTCGGCCGCGGCCGAAGCTAGTGCCAATTTTAAGCACTCTACGCGAGGTGACTGTGGACGATGGAAGTCGACGAAGCTCTTGTTGTTATGTATTATTATTTACGAAGAAAACAAAGAAAGAGAGCGAAGGAAAGAAAATATTGGGTGCACCCAATCCTGAGGGAACGATTTAGTTTGGGAACATTCCAGAACTTAATAACAGAATTGAGGAGTGACGAAATTAAGTTTTTCAATTATTTTAGGATGTCAATATCTACATTCAACGATCTACTGGCTCATATATCAGTGAATATAAACTACCAAAATGTACGCACGGGCGGAACAAGGGGAAGCGGGGGAGGAGAGGCGGCCCCGACACCCGACAAAATGTGAACAGCGCTATTCTTACTTAAAGGCGAGCGAGATCCGACACGTTTTTTTTCCGGTCGTAGAGGGCTGGCAAAACACCCGACATTTACTGTCGGCGCCGACACAAAATCGGTTTCCGATAAGTGTGAATAGCTTCATATAAAATGCTCTGCTACTACAACCTCCGATTAATATTCGGATCCGACACCCGACAAGTGGGAACCAGCTCTAAGACTGGAAGCCGACCTCAACATAGCTTGGGAAAAGGCTAGGCAGAAGAAATAAGAGTATTTAAAGGAGATCTACATAATTTCTTAGTAAACAAATGCTATTATTTTGTTAAAGACTTCTTCGTTGATGACTCATGTTGTGTCAGTGTGTGTGTATAAATTGTCATGTTTATTTAAAAAAAATTTCCCTCTAATCATTTAATATTGTAAGCCCCAAGGGCGGGACATAGCTGAACATTAATGTAATTTTAATAGTATTCCATTTGTATTCATGTACCTACCTTGGATCCACAATAAAGATTTTGAGTTTGAGTTTGAGTTTGAGTAGATTTCGTGATGGCAAGAAACTTAAATCATAAAAAACAAAATGAAATCCATTTTGTAAACAAATTCCCATAAGTTTTATTATTCGGCATCTATCGTAGAGTATACCCTCGTCAGAACACGTCAAGTTTTGATGTTTGCCTACATCTGGACATATTGGTTTTTATCACCACATGGTTCAGTAGTTTTAAAGGTAGTTCGTTTGGTGTGGTTGAAAATTATCTTAAGAATAAATAATAAATAATAATAAATATCTTGGGACAGCTTACACACGGCCATCTGATCCCAAACTAGGCAGAGCCTGTACTATGGTAACCAAACAACTGATAAACACACTTATATATTTCTAAATACATACATATTATAGATAAATAACACCCAGACACAGAACAAATGATCGTGCTCATCACACAATGATTTGTCCAGGGTGGGAATCGAACCCACGACCTCCGGCTTAGCAGTCAGGGTCACTAACCACTAGACCAACAGGCCCGTCAAATAAACAAACATTAATGTGTTATTTAACGATCAAAGATCATTTCCGAATCTAATTCTAATTATTGAATCTCTTTGAATAAGTTCCTCGCTGAGTGATGTTATGTTCTATTTTGAACAAATAATTCAGTTCACCAACCACTTAATGTTTTTGCTGACATAGGTCAGCAATAAAATTCACTCCATCAACTCAGCCTATCGAGTGTCTCAGTCCATCGCTGGACCTAGGCCTCTCCCATGTTGCACCAAAACACCCTGCCTTTCATATGGGGTCTAAGTGTTGTGGCGCGCCATTGTAAGAGTATTTACCCTAGTCACTACGCTGGGCAAGCGGGTTGGTGACCGCAGTCGACTTTCAGTTCTTTAGGAGAACGCTGCTGCCCATTCTCCTTGTTTCTATATCCCTTATTCGCCTCTTACGACACCCACGGGGAGAGAGGAGAGGTTCTATTTTATGCCGGAACCTCAAGGCCACAGCTACAAGGCCACAGCAATCAATTAGTTAAAAAAAATATTGTAATATTCATGGTAAGAATCGAATCTGTTCTAAGAATCAAAGGCAAAGAATTTACCGAACCATACTTTTAGGTATCATTATTTCATTTTCGTATTCCTTTAATAATTTATAACTATGTTTAACCTTAAAACCGAGTCCTTACAAAGGTTATTGTATCGCGAATAAGAAGCATACTAAATCATTACTTACCCAATACAACACGAAATAAAGTTCAACAAAAGTTCGACGAAAGTTTGCGAATACCTCACAATCTTTCGATTCATTGTGGAAAAGTTAACAAAAGGTGCTCAGTTGGGACGCATAAATCATATAAAAATCACCAATAAATTCACAATAAGAAAGATCTTTCGTTAGTTTTCGTATGTTCGTGATAAATTACTTTTGTTTGCCCACGAGTGGGCAATACTTTGGGCGTAAGTTTGTATTGCGTGAAGAATTTGTTGATGGTAGTTTTAAGATTATTAAAACACTGGATATTCAATTACAAATGGTAGGTGACCCGACTCAAGACGCCACCATGTATAACACATCTTGCAGTTTTGCTCATAGAAAATATCAAAATCATTTTGTATTTCTAGTGAACCTAAAATAGAGCCTATTTTTAAGAAACGTTAACTTTAAAAACTAATGACTCTAGGTGCGCGGTTCCAAAGTGTCATTCCTATGGAGAAGAACCGGCAAGAAAATCCATAAGTTACTCTTTTAAAAAAATATATAGTTTACAATGGATCATGAAATATGTGCGTCAATAACGCTAGAAACATAAAAAAAGATACTTATTAATTATAACAATGAAATCTTTCCTAGTAACGGAAGAAAGCAAAAGCAATTCTATTCAATAATTATGTTCTTTAAGCTGTTGACGCATTCACAAGTATTAATGATAATTATTAAAACTATAACGTAAAAAAAATAATAAAAAAAAGATATATACTTAATATGAAAAAAAAAAATACTATTATTATGAGACCACTTACACACGGACTTCTAATACCAAACTAAGCAGAGTCTATATTATATCAACCGGACAACTGACAAACATACTTCTTTAAACAAAAATAATTATCATACACAGCACAAACGATTGCACAACGATTTTCCTTGGGTGGGAATCGAACCGACGACCTCTGGTTAAACAGTCAGGGTCTCTAACCACTAGACTATGAACCATACTTATAAATATTATTACTAACGTCTTTGCGTTTTGTATTAATATTCGAGACTATTCCGAGTTCAGAACTTTCTCAAAACGCTAGTAATGAAATCCTTATTAGTCTAACCACAAGTTAATAATAACCAATCCGTCATAACACGTAACAGAACCTTAGAACTTTAACCAATAACTTAGAACCGTAGTGACTTGACAAGGGTCCGGGTTCGACGCTGAGTAATAAACAGTCGTCTCATGAGCTGCGGTCGAGTGATTGACTGTGGATTCGATTTCTGTGCCGTACTTTTAGGTTTGTAGGTCAGAATTTAGAGGTTATTTGTTAAAAATTATTTTGTGATAAACAAGGCGGTCTTACTGGGTATGTTGGTGGATTTGTCTCTGTACTGAATAGCAGAATAAATAATGGAAAATTGACTTAATAAAAATAAAGTTTACGCTAGCATAAAATATGTAATAATATGAAATTTAAGTTATCAGCAAATAATTTTGTTATTAAAAAAGAACTGCAAATCTATCAAAAGTGAATAATAATATTTTACTTGTTATAAAACTCTTCACTGTTGTGTGTCACTGTTAAATGATTATTTGATCTTGCGAGGAAGAGAAAGAAGTTGAGATGCCTGTCAACGGTACTTTAGGGTCGAAGAAACAGATATATTTTTAACATCTATGCACTATGTAGCATAAACGTTATACGAAATAATTTATATATAAAAAAATATTTATATACGAAACTACTTCCTAAAAATTTTTTTGCTCGGACGAAACAAACAATACATAATTACTTACTTTGTACTTACTTGCCACAAATATTCATTTTCAAGTGGCTTTTTGTATTCAAAATTGAAAGAATTAAACACAAAGGTTTTATTTTCAAAAACGAAATAAGGTGTTTATAAAAAGCCATATTTTCCTTTGCCCGAGTTTCCCGAACTTCACGAAATACATTTCAAACTCACCTTGTTATTATCAAAACTTGATCGCTTGTTCAACCTTCAATTTACTTCAAAACAATGAATTAGTACCTGAAAAGATAAAAATATCAATTAATTCTCAACTCTATGTTTTAAAAGATACGACTCAAAATTGTGTTTACGAAACAATACAATAAAAACCACGTAAACATTTGACATTCGAAAATCGGATTTAATTCTCAAGCAGGAAAGCCGAATGGCGCATACATGGGTTAAGCCTGTCAAGCCAATTTAGACACTATCCTATGTACGTATGGTAGGAATTCTTTTGTATTTTTATATACACAGTAAATCATTATCTGGGAAGGCCAATTAACTGTTACTAATGGTTCTTGACACGCTAATATTCAATTATAACCTCTTTTGTGCGTACATGTCATTCAAAGAGATACTTTATTCCATTGACATAAGGTCTTAAATTGATATTGAAAGCTGATAAAAACACAGATATTATTGTTTTTAAACGCTTTTTGTTTCAGGAAAAATGTGATTTTAGTACGATTTTGGTAAATAAATTGAATTATGTTATGATTGGTACTTAAAAAGACCTCCAAGTAACGATTTTATTTTCTTTTATGAATATTTTGTTTTTTCAGCCATAAGAGTTAAAAACGGTAGAATTTTATGCCGACTAGTTCCATTCTTACAGGACTAATCATGTTTCTCATCCAGTCTAATTGGGCCCAAGTAATAACTAAGGGGCTTAGGCAGTTCTAGTATTCTTAACGTACGAAGAAGCGAGGGATCGGGAAGGAATGGAAGCTTTTTCCCACCAGTGGGACAGTACAAGCTAGATATATTATGGTGATCATTAAAATAATAATTCTAAACGATTTAATTCGGCTTAAAAAAATGAAAATTGTTTACGAGCTAAGCCGGAGGCAGACAGCTTATACATTTGGTATTTTTCTCTATTACAGCGCAAACTATAACATGGGTAAAAATTTTATTACATTTTTCACCCATCTTTTTGGATCCACCTGAAGTCCACGCAGACGAAGTAGCGGGCAGAAGCTAGTACCTACGTAAATTTAGCGTTCTAATATTGTGTTACAAATAACCCTGTATACAGACAGCTGGACAACGAACACTTCCTAATAAAGTTCCGTGAATTCTCTGTCGGTACGCAATCATAAGGAACCCTAAAACGCAATAACTCGCGGCCTTCACCTACTTTAGATCGTAACCGTTATTTAAAAGCCTTTTTTACGTATCCAATATATTTTTATCGGCAATCTTGGTAGAATATCACAAACATATTCCTTGCAAACGGCCTTACATGCTATTTATAATAACACATTAGCACGCATCATGCAAAACCATCACCTTTTTAATACGACGCCATATCACCCCCTGACATCTACCCAGGCTGATAAATTACTCCTAATACACACGACAAACGATATTACACCTATACTTGTAAATAATAAAACTGCATTTTGCTTGAAAAGATAAAAACATGTCGTTTTCTCTCTAATTTGGAATCTATGTCTGTGTAGGTAAATATCAGTTTTGAATGAAGATAATGTCCGCATTTCTTTTCAAAAGAATATAGACTTTATTTAGGAAAGTTTAAGGTAGGTTATAGCTTAAAAAAGTTTTGGTTAGATAAAATAGAGCTCAGTTGACACCAGATAATTTATATTGGAGGGTACATCGACTTTTTTCCTTCGTTAAATATAAGAATCGGTGGAAATTCAGATAGGGATACCGTTCGCGCCATTTTCTATTAATCTTCTAATTCCATAGCTTTACGGGATAATTGGATTAAGTTTAAGATATTTTCGAGAGTTTGCTGCGAGATCTGTTCGATAAATGACAAAGTAACGATTATGATTACTGATATTACTTTATTTGGTCGGTTTCCGAATGAGGGTAGATAAACTTTAGATTTAGGAGATGGGACAGGTGAATGTCTGAAGTAATTGGGGTTTTAAATAAGCTGTTACTTGACATTTTACTGTAGTCTAAGTCTGGTATGCAGAGTCCTTATTAGGAATTTTAATGATTGAATCGGCTTAAATTTATTATTAGAAGAAATGGCATTGGTATGACATAACCATAATAAACAGAGACATACCAGTACATCAACAACTTAAGAAGGCGTTCTAATCCTGTACTGGAATCAAAGACTACTCCCAGGGTAAGTCTTCGAGACCTTTGTACATTGCGGAGAGCACATTAAGTATTGAGTATTCTGAAAGATTTCTGATCTTCATCAAAAATTGGTTCATCTGCTGTCAAACCTCAATTCAAACACTGTGATTGGTATTAATCCTTTGGTCCATCAATCACAGTCGTGATGACTAGATTTGACAACAGATGAAATTCTTTCAAAATCTTTAACCTGTGAAGATTTTCAAAAGTAATTTTTAGCATCCATAAGCACTAAACAACTTATCAAATGGAGACCAAGTACCACAGGATGTTCACCCAAAAGTTACAGTACAGGCATACGACCTGATTAGGGTCGCAGGGAGCCACTGGATGCAGGTTGCTTCCAACCAGCCGATCAGGAAATCATTGGGGGAGGCCTGCGTTCAGCAGTGGATATGATGATGATGATAAAGCAATAAACAAGACTTCCAGCTAAAGCTAAATCTCGTAAATATTGAACCACTACCCTTTAAGTACCATCACAAACTTAACACAACCTGATAAAATATTAAATTGTCGACAAAGCAATAACTGTTCTGCTGATCCTCCATCCATAAAATTTAACCCGTAACATATTCACACCGCATTAATTGTGAAAGGAAATTACGTCTGCCATAATACTAATAAATTTAATGAAATCCGCTCGACACCGCGATACTTAATAGGTGATTGCAACTGAATAAGGCTGAGGCCAAAATGGTGACGGTGCTTTACATGTATTACCGGTTCGTGGATACTTAGCTTCGTGATGCAGGATAGGGAAGACATTCAGGGTAAAAGGAGCCTATGGGATGCTGACATCTACGGTATGCGTAACTAAGGAGGTCTGATCTTACAAGGACGTTTTTCATGGCTATGAGTCAGAACTGGAATAATATTCAGTTTTCTTTTTCATTTTCTGAGCTAGTTGTTGAGGCACACTGCATTGCCAGGGTCACTATAGAGCATTATGTAAGTAAATAGAGCCAGCCAATTGCTGGTTACTCCTAAAATGTTTTTGGTGTCTATTCTTGCATTAACACATAAAGTATACGATATGCTTTTTAGGTGTTTTTGGTGGCCCACTTCTGACCAGAAGCTCAAGACAGAAAAGCGTCGAACTAATTGAGTAAAACCCCTTTATTTGCTTCATTTATTACTTTCTTTTGATTATGTTTAATAACAATGTTAAAACGTTGAAGAAGTTTAAGCAATAAAAATAAAATCTGGGTATTATTAAATTAAATATTTTTTGAATGAACGATTCCATCCCGTCAGAAATTCGAGATGCTCACTTTTTTATCTGTAGTAGAGGTTAAAAATATTTCCAAAACAAGCCCGTAGCTGTAAATTGAAACCCAACATTTATCGTCAAAGGAGTTTTTATTATAAATCCAATTTATTTTATGATCGTTGAAACAGGAAGTCCAATATAAAATTCTTTGAGACAGTTGAGGTAATCAATCGTTTATCAATCAAAGTATTAAATCTACATCAAGTTACGTTTAGATTAAATTTAGATTAGATTTCAATGTAGCATTGATTTTAGAAGCAAGTCTAAAATAAGGCCACTCATGCACTTAAAATTAGTATCTAAACAACTTTCGACATATAAACCATAGTCGCGATTGCGTACTGCGTCGTAGTGGTCGCAATCGCGACTACCGTGCAAGAGGTCTTGGGTATGAATCCTGGGTCGCGTCAAAATTAGTTACTGGGCTGTCAGTGTTAAAAATACTCAGTTAAGCTCGGAGTCAGGAAGAGTGGCGGTGTTTACATCCCCGTGCCTCGGAAAGCACGTAAAACCGTTGGTCCTGCGCCTGATGTCTTTCCGGTCGTATCGGTCTGTCGTCCCATCGGAGATTGGAACCCCTCGTTGGAGACCGAAATCGTCAGGTGTCGCAGGCTTGCATTGCTCTATGTACAAAGAGCCTTACAGCCTCACATTTCATGTGAATAGTCATTAAATCGTTTAGATATATATTATTTCGACTGCCTTGCTTGTTACCATTTTTAGTAAATCGTGAGGTAAATGTATGTTTCTTTTCTTAAAGTAGTATCTCATATTACCACATAGCTTGGCTTTGGCACGAGCTATTTCTTGGGGTTGAATTTCAGTCTCACGAGATTCAACCCAATTTTACATGGAGTTCCTACCTATTGGACCTCCTCAACCCACAACTGGGTTACAAATTTCAACTTGTTCTAACTAAAATAACTCTTTCACCTATTCCAAAACAAATTGCTTCTAGTTTAGCCATTATAACAGCAGCCTAACGGACAGTAACAGATAGTAATGTGGCCGATACATCACAGTTTGATGGCAACACGTTTGTGGGGTTGAGCGGTTATAATAATATTTGTGTGTTCGTATGTTTGCTTGTTTTATGCGATATTAACGTGATTTAGTGTTGTGATATTGATTTAATGGCAACCGCTGGTTTGTTGGTTGTCATAATGGACGATTTTGGGGTGAGTCCAACTCATCCCTAAATAGTGATAGGGGTTGAGTTTAATCAAGTTGTTACGAAATATTTTGTGATTTTCATTCATGGTTTTTACTACTTTTAAATGACAGTTTTGCCAAGGGATATTTTATAACCCATTAAATAGTTTATGGAGGTTTGAATCCCGTGACACTGGAATCCGTCCCCAATTTGGGAAACGCATAGGCACAGGATGAATGATGTCATTAATTTATTGACGTAATAGTCTTAACAATTACTCAGTATAGTGAATTTAATATAGGAAATTAAATGTAAGTAAATGAGTGTAACGAAAATGTTATGTAACAACATACAGTTACTTATAGCGACAGAAATATGCACGTATACCCACTAAACTCTAGCTACGTAAGCCGCAACATTTTTTGCAAAGTGATCTGTCAAAGTGATGTATTTATGCATCCTATGTATAGAACAAAAACAATGAATGAAAGGTCTTCCCTCTGGGAGACCGACAATTTTCTTTTTTCCTTTCCTTTATTATCTCAAAAAGAAAAGACGATTTCCCCAAAACCCCTAACACAAAAACATGATTATCATTTCATATTTGTTCTTTTAACGTATTACGCGAAAAATTGCACTAGCCACAGTACTGACAGTAGAATTAAGCAATCCCAAAGTTAAAATAACAAGAAATTAACCAGTAAATTGCTTCGAGCAAGGAAACAGCGTTTACAGAAACAAATATTAAGCTGCACACATTACATCCTCTATAACAACCGAATAAGGTTTAATTTAGCTTGACTGCGGAGTATTTGTTAAGTTGGCAAGGAGATCCTAACCTATTTTCAGGTCGAAGTACAATTTTAAAAGGTTAATTGTTCAAAAATGTTGCCAAATGTGAAAAGTTGTGGGAGAGTTAAATAGAAGGCTCGAGTGATGCCGAGTTTAACTTAACTGAACCAACTAACTGAGACATGCGACGGTATCTAACAGGTAATTAGGTGATGGTAACTAAGATATTTTTTCTCTTTACATTTTCGATGTAGAATTTTAAGCCTAGTTATAAAACTAATGGTGAGTATTTTTGCAATGGTTTGTATTATTAGTTCAGCATTTAAACCAAATAATATATTATTATTTATCTATTACAGCGCAAGCTATAACACGGGTGAAAATTTTATTCCATTTTTCATTACTTTCACATTTTTCATTTCTTTTTGCACCCAATTCTGAAGTCCACGGAGACGAAATCACGGGCAGAAGCTAGTATTACTATAAATTTAAATACCACGATATTTAGTAAAATTGACAACATTAATTACGTTTATACAGAGTGCACACAAAAGAGGTAAGAGTTCAACCACCCTCATACAGGGTGTTATTTATGTTAGCTTTGATCAATGATCAGCTTATTAGTGATTTAATGATTAGTCCAAATTCAATGCGCTATTGTAATATGGGCAAATACATATTTTATGTATTTGAAATGTTTACATTATCTAAACAGTTCTAAAGCTTTTGCATTAAGGGACAAAAAAAAATGAGATACCTTTTTAGGGTTTCGTAACTCAAAAGGACAAAACGGAACCCTTATAGGTCACTTTGTTGTCCGTCCTTCCGTCTGTTAAGACCATTTTTCTCAGGAACGCGTGGAGGTATCAAACTAAAATTTATATCCAATACTCAGCCTACTGTTTCTTGAAGCTGTGAAAAAATCAAACTCCTAAGCCAAAGCAATCAAAATATACAGCAATCAACACCTACAGGGTACTTCTCGTAGATTAAGAACCTTGAAATTTGGTATGAAGTAATGTCTTATAGTACAGATAAAGGAAAAATTGTAAAACCGTAAATTTTGAGTTACATCATATTATAAAAATATTTTTGAAAATTTTAAAGTTACTGCCTCTTTTCTCATGAACGCGCAGAGGTATTAAATTGAAATTCATATCGAATACTCAGGTCTATAATACCTTTGAGCTGTAACAAAATAAAACTTTTATAGATACAAGATACAAGATGATTTATGTCAACGCAATCAAAAGAATTTACTTATATACTTACAGGTTTGTACGGAACCCTCGGTGCGCGAGTCCGACTCGCACTTGGCGACTTGTTTTTTACTGTTAACACTACAATTTTTGAAAGAAAACCACTTTTACACGGATTCTATCGCGGCAGACGCCTTTGCAGGTGTCATGGTCGCGGGCAGACTGAGGTGGTATTTGTCTCGACATGGAATGTTGCTCGATCTACCTTCATTTATTTTTTATTATTTTTGTTCCCACCTACGCCATACGAGCTCACTGTGTCTTGGAGTCTTGCAGCGCTGCTATTGCTTTAGTTTTAATTTTGTAATTATAATATAGATAGATCACCACGCTTGCTGATTGCGGGTTGGCAATTTCCGATTCCAATTTTATTACGTCAGTTTTCCTCACTATGTTTTCCTTCACCGTTTGTCAATGGTGTCGTATAATAATTAAAAGTACAAATGAATTTGAAAAAGTTACTTTAATACTTGCCTGGGTTCGAACCTGCAACCCTGTGCATACAAATCCAGTCATTGAACCGCAAAGCCACACCGACTATCAATTGGTAAAAAAAAAATATAACTAGATGTAAAAATAAGATAGACATAAAAATGTGTTGAGAGATTAAAAATAAGTTATAAATCACTATCACTTTGACACCATAATTCAAATAAATGTGTTTTTACTTGGTACTTCAAGAGATAATAGCATGTCTGTTATTCTTTTGTATTGTATTTAGTTAGTGTAATTGGATTGTGTAAGCCCTACTAAAATAAATAATAATAATAAATACCACAACATTTGAATTTTATTTCATTCATTCATTCAATATCAATTTACATTGGAATTTTCCACAAGTCCACCAAAGTCTGAAATACATTTTCATACGTGGTTTACTAAATAATAATAAATAAATAAATATATATTATTACAAATGTTTGGTCAATTGTACTGATCGAAAAAAAAAGACCACGAAATAAAATGTTTTGACATTAATCCAATTTGTTCCGAATTATAGGAGAGTGACAAAAAATCGAATGAAATTAGCCAATCCATGAGGGACGAACGAACGAATGAATGGTCAACTGAGTGAATGATCAAATTAAATAGTCGGATTTACGTCACTGTGACCATCATTTGTTTAATACATTGAATAGTAGAGGGACTGGTGGCTAAGTGTAAGCCGTACGGTTTGACCGATAATAAAGGTCAAGCCGCGCTCGCCGCGGTTGGTCCGTAGATGGGTGACCGTTTGTAAACATATTGAGACGCCTCGATATGTTTACATGTTAAGCCGTTGGTCCCGACTGTCATACAGTAATCTTTGACAGTCGTTAAATCATTATAATTCTGACAACCAGTCTTACTATGGAATACTGTATTACCTAGACTATTGTTGTGGAGGTCAGATAGGCAGACGCTCCATGTGAAATACGGCATTCAGCTTAATCCGGTAAGAATGGAAATCGACCTAAACATAGCTTCGGAAAAGGCTCCGCAGAAGAAGAAGTATTACACTGAGAGTAATGGTTTTTGTTTTTTTTCGTCTACTAACATTACTAGTACCTAGGTATTATTTTGTATAATTGCCGAAAATATAGAACATTAAATTTAAAGCCATATTTTGTTACGACTGATGCTCAGTTTTGAATTCGTTTATAATGTCATGCTTTTTTATGATATAATCACGATCATGACATCTCACACAATCAACTTCTCTCTAAGCCACATAGAATGAGTGAGTTCATTTTTTTCTTTAAATTAACCCGGTGCTTATTACACGAAACCTTTGAAAGCTTTCAGGCGATCGAATACGAAGATGTTTTCCAGTACAACAGAGACATTAAAATCTAAACCCAACAATCATAACATGAATATTATCGACCGCAAAACATTCAACCCGCTCATCCCAGTTCACAAACACAAAGGGATGAAACAATAACACAGGGGATGAAAACTCACGCTTTACATATCATAAAAGAGGCTTTTAGCCGTCTTTGTCAAACATCATAATGATATTAAGTTTGTATATTAAATGCAAGAATTTTGGGGCCCTAAGATGCCGCTTTAAGCGATGCAACTTTGAACTTGCCTCGTTTCTGCTTATTAATTCGCAAATGATCTTTGACGGGCCTGTTGGTCTAGTTGTCAGTGATCCTGACTGCTAAGCCGGAGGTCGTGGGTTTGATTCCCACCCAGGATAAATCTTTGTGTGATGAGCACAATCATTTGTTCTATGTCTGGGTGTTATTCATGAATACTAATAAAAATAAAATATAATTATAAGTATGTTTCTCAGTTGCCTGGTCACCATAGTACAGGCTCTGCCTAGTTTGGAATCAGATGGTCGTGTGTGAGTTGTCCAAAGATAGTAAATATTATCTTTAAACATTGTATAAATAGCATAAAAAATATTTTTTTTACATAATACTAGGAAGTTCTACGCTTGTATTAAAATAGAAACGTCTCCTAAAACACAAACAAACAGAATCCTCCTCCAGTTACAAACAAACAAAGAGCAACATTTTAACACCCTCTATCCATGTGAGTATATAACACGTACCTATGTGTATGTGATAATGTTTCTCCTACTTTTGTTTTAAATGTATGGGAAATCCGCGGGCGATGGCAGGTGGAGGCTATATTGAAAGGATTCGACATGCAGAGTTTTAAAAGTAAATGCATATACTTGTATGTAGATGATGAGGACTGACAAAGTGCTTTTACTTTTGAAGTATATAGAGAGAATATGATTGTTTCTTTTGTATTGCACCTTGAATTTTTAACGAAATATCTGACAATATTAAAAACATGCCTTTTTAAACAAAATCAAAAAGATTTTATTTCTTATAAACCTCAAGAAGGCGCTCAAGAAACGTCATATACTAATCTAATGATTCTAGGTGCAAACGATTGTAATTATTATTTGACAAGTTTTTGCTCGCGGTTCCGCCCGCATGGGCATGGTTTTGCAATAAAAAGTAGCCTTTCTCAATAAATAGGATATCTAACACTCAAATAACTTTTCAAATCGGCCCAGTACTTCCTGAGTTTAGCGCGTCCAACCAAACAAACAAACTCTTCACTTTATAATATTACTATAAATTCATAAATTGTAAATTAGAATTAATGACGTTGAATTAATGTTAATTTAGTATCATTTATTCGGGATCCATAATTCAAAAAATTGTATGCAAACGTGTAGCAAAACGTAACGTTCAATCTAATATATAAAACTTTCAAATGTAATACACTTACGTTTAAAAAATAAATACCTGAATCTGAATATGGGTACTCTTGCGACCGGTTTATAATGATAAGGTAATCCTGGCTGTGCTCAATAAGGTCCACAATCGTATATACTATATAGCTTATTATAGCTTACCATCAAAGAACTTTTATTTATTTATTCCCAACAAAATCCATAGACTAAATCCAATATTAAGATATCTGAATGTCTAAATTACAGACTCTAAATTGAACCTTAAAGATATATTCAAAAAGTTCTGAGTACCTTTGCAAATTCACTGAAAGTACAAAATAAATATTACTTACATTGTGGGACGCAATATTGTTTTGAGTTTTAATTAATTGATTAAAAATTACAATTCGTGTAAGACCTATCGGTAGACCATGATACAAGGACCAAGTGAGTGATTGAATAACCCCCTAATGCCGTTCATCTGGTCAGTCTTTCCCAATCTATGTTGGGGTCAACTTTAAGTCTTCTTCACATGGAGCAACTACCTATCTGACCTCCAAAACCCATTTTACTGAGAATTACAGTACTAACTACAATAAGCTCTTATTTATAAGATTTTTCAGAAAATTATATCTAAATCCAAATCTAATTGACCCTAGGTATGAATGTACTGTATGACCTTCAGAGGTCAATAAAGTTCACACGGCCATAATTGCATATTTATATTGAATTTTCTTCGAATGAATAATATTTTAATTAAAATTAACATATGTATGATGTTTTATTGGAAAATATCAACTTCTATTGAAGAAAATAAATATTAAAGGTTTTTTTTGTGTTATGTAGATAATAATTGATGTTATAAACGATTTTTGTTTTCAGAATTAAGGTATTTTTATAACATAACTTGAGCAATATATTTGGGCCATGAAAGGTCCGTTTAGAAAAACGACTTGAAATTACCATGGGCAGTGCTTATCTACCGTTATGTGATCTGCTAGCCACTTCATCGCAAATGAAAAGTCTAATCAAGTCTTCGATTTTCTTGAAAAAACCTTTTTTACATGCGTAAATAATTCCTATCTCCATATTTATATCAACTTGTACACTACGTAAACAAGTATAAAAACTACACGTTTTACAAAATTTCAGCACATTTTCAGAACATAATAGTGTTTGGTACTTCGTGTAATATTTCGCTGTAGCGTTAAAGGTTCGCGTAAGCTTACGTATGCAATGTCACAAATGAAGGTATTATTTTAAGTGGGAGGTCGGGACGGCCGCCTGTCACACCGAACTGTAACTAAGTACATGTGACATGTTTATTTTTGTTTTATAAATGTTGCTCGATCATACGAATATATTTTTGTACTTCTTTTTGTTTTATAGAAATTGAATTGAACCTTTAGTAAACAGGACCCAAAGCTGTGTAGATATGATTTTATAACAACAAGCATCTCACTACCCCTTAGCAAAAATTCAGTGGCATCTTAGGTGTTTCCTATTTTGTAACGAACATTTAATATCCTTACCTAGTATTGTGAAACCCTCGCGACACAAGGTTAAAAATCCTAAGTGCGGGCGTCGTATAAAAAAAATGTGCATATACTATTGTAAATACACAGATTCATTTCAGTCCGTCATGTGATAGCATACGTCTTCATTTAGGTATGCTTTAAAAAGGTAATATAAATTAATATTTAATAAGTGACACACGACTTGCAAGTCGTGGTGGCCTAGCGGTTAAATGACCAGATTCGCATGCACATGGTTGCAGGTTCGAACCCAGGCAAGTACCAATGTGACTTTTTCAAAGTCATATGTACTTTCTTAATCATTCTAAGACATCATTGACAAACGGTGAAGGAAAACATCGTGAGGAAACCTGGATTTCAAAGTATTGGAATCTGAAATCGCCAACCCGCAATGAGCAAGCGTGGTGATCAATGCTCATTCCTTCTCTATATGGGAAGAGGCCTGTGCCCAGCAGTGGGACGTATATAGGCTGGTATTATTATTTAATAAGTGACACAAATATGAAGTCAATTTAAGATGAGGAATATAAATATGCTTTTATTTTTAGTCACAATAAAATTCAAGCATTAATCTAAAATTATTGTCACTAAACTTGAACAGTATCGGTGTGATTGCAGCCACAGCCTCCAAGTTTTTCCTTTCAGAGGAGAACAAATGCTAAGTATATGACGTGTGAAGTCCCGCGCGGCTCCAGTAGATTAAGAAGACATTCTAAAGTAAGGGTTCGTATGTGTTGCGGTTCAAGACAATTGGTCCTTAGTGGCGAGAATGTAAGACTATATTATGGGAATCTTTTGTAAGTTTTGTTACACGCTGTAAAAAATAAACAAAATAATATAAAGTAAGGTTTTGAAAAAGTTTCGTAAATAAAAAACAAAAATCTTATAATAGGAGGACTAGATACACAATACTAAGCGGATCTTAGGACCCAAACAATACAACGACGGAACTTAATGTAAAATAAGATGAAATTTTAGCCTTCACAATATCAGCTTTCATATCAAAAACCGCATCTTAATTAGACAACTCTTTTAGGAACTGCCACCGACAAATACAAAGGCGTTTTTTTTTGCGTCAGATCTTAAAAGTAAAACAAATTCCTTCCTTCTTTGGGTAAGAGCCACAAGCACGAAGCAACGTGACATCGAACGCAATAATTGTATCACACAAGTTTACAACAATAGAACAAGTATCTTAGTATTTTGTCCCAACTCTTTACAAAGAAACGTCACCCTACATGTCTCGAGCTCTCGATTGTGATTGGCCAAATGAAATAAGCGAGTGATTCGACGGTACACTCCACAACAAGAAACTAAAAAAATCGAATTTCGAAAATCAACCATACCTACTTTGGAATAGGGACGCTTACAATGTCTGTAAATTTTCAGTTCTGTGTGGTTCACTGTACGGGATTCAGTTGATTTAATTTCATCCAATCTTGAACTTTTATCTCGTTGCCGTAAACTTTCGATTCTGTTTTGTTTTTCTTAAATTCCTCCTGATTCTGGTCACTCGGTATTTGTATCGGTACTTAAATTTATCTTTTCGTGAAGTTTGTATTGGTCATAATGTCTTTGCTAAGTATTTCTGTTCGAATTTGTTTGACTTGGATAACACGAAACGATTTCGATTTGTTATTCATCCAAAGTAACTCTCTGTTACGCTTTTACGACTACTGCACGGATTTTGATGGAACTAGGCATGGAATAGGATTGGATCCCAAGAAAAGACATAATATCCTACTTTTAGCCGCATCTCCTGCACCCGGCATGCGGTTGAATCCGTGGTACCTAGTGGATTACAACAGCAAAGATCATTCACTTTTAATAATTTTATTTTGGCTATTATTTTTTATACGACTCCTAACATTAAGTGAAAGGCACTCCGATTTCTAGCAATCATTTTGTGCATTGTTAGAAACATAAATGTTTCTCACAAGCGGAGATAGATCCTGCAGCACGTCGCAAAATGCTAGTTAGATGGTTTCCTATACCATTTGGCTTTTTGTGCAATCAGTCTATAAATTATTATGCATATCGGGACAATGGTGTAAAATCAATGTAATCTAGTTCGAGATATGGACGGAATACATAACAAGGTTTCCATTTTGTCAAAAATAAAACAATTCACGTCCCATAAAAAGGTAACGAAATTTCGTTAAAATCCATTGCGCAGTTACTCTGTGATTTAGTTACAAACATTCAATATTTTAGCTTTTGTTAGGAAACTGGTTGAAAATAATTTGCAGCACTTTATTGAGAACTGCGTAAACCCGAATACTGAAACGCAAATTAACTTTAAGATGTTCTTAAATGTCTATCTGTCACTAATTTCCACCTTAGAATGACCGAAACAGCATGAGACTTAATAATAGATAGATTCTATAGACTTGGCTTCAAACTAATTGACGTTTCTGTTTCCAACCATAGGTCTAGTTGAATTATTTCCATGATAATAAACACCAATATTTCATGTAATTATATTGAACATCGCATATAATGACTGCACGGATAGCCGAGTGGTATAGGTCACCACGCTAATTACCACTGTGCGCAACGTGATGCGGGTTCGATCTCCGCTTGGGACAAGTATTTGTGTGATCCACAAATGCTTGTTCCAAGTCTAGGTGTTCTTTGTGCATGTGATTTGAATGTTTGTAGAACCCCCGCGACACAAGGATTAAATTCTTTAGTGCGGGCGTCGTTTTATTAAAAACAATAAAAAAAATACAAGATGGCCAGTCCTATAAGTAGTTTGAAAACAAAAACATACTCTGATAAATTTACACGAAAAAATTCACTTTACAATAAAATACATTTATTATCAACACAGCCTAGTTATTTCCCTAAACAAAGTAATTCGAACACGTGATTGTAAAGACTTATAAAGAAGCCATTGCAGTTATTCCTCAGATCAGAACTCCATGGAACCATTCAATAATATTTTTGTTGATCTCAATATGAACTTATGCCCATTGTAGGCCTTCCAAAAGACTGGGTACCATATTTTGGAGACTAAACAAGATCATAATGAACCATCTTGTTTAATCAATTTACTGGTATTTGTTGAATCTGCAGATCTGCTTAATCATGTAGAAAACCAAAGTAGAGTTCAGGAAAGTCAAAGGTTGAAGATGTTAGTTACATCAAAGGGTGGTGCCGACTCAGTTAACTGTGTGCTAACTGAAACACTTCAAGGTTTTATAGTTTGGGTTAAGTTAGGCGGAGAAGCGAGTTCGCGGTGTTTGCAAATGCGGTACTACCTGGTACTTTCGAGCTAGGATGGAAGTAATTTAGTGGTTTTTGTTAGTAGGAGTTCGGCAAGGTCCTCTACTTGGTCCAGGGTGGAAGAATTCTAAAAAGATTCTAATAAGTTGAAAAAAAAGTTTTTTGAAAACAGAGAAGTGTAAATTGGTTGTTATTGGAGATAACGAACATAAGTTTTGAATCCTTTTTTTCAATCTTCTTTTCAACTCGTTAAATGGAAAAAAAATGCAAATTACTTATGACATTTTTACTATCTTATAACTAGAATGAATATAGTTCTTTTCACTTTATTTTTCTAAACCATATCGCATTATGACTTCAAATGAAATTTTGGACAGTAACCAATAAAGCACAAACAAGTGACTTGCTCAAATAAACTCAAATAACAAAGTGATTCAACAAGAAACGTTTTGTGGGAAAATCGGGATTTCGGGGTACAAAGCCTTCGGCGTGATTAGTCCCTTTATCCCTTTCTTGTTAAAACGTCAGCCTTGTAAACTGGCATAGTTACGGCTTTAGCACTAAATCTTAAGTCCTACTCAAAGTTCGGAGATAAAAGTAACATCAAAGGGTAACAAGTAGTTAGTCCTAACATCTCAGTTAACTGAAGCCTCTTGAATTTCTTGTATGGTCTTAGTTTCGGTTATTTTAGACGTAACCACGGTTTGGATCAAAGTATTAATAACAACATTCGATATAAATTATTTATGAAGATGTAATAACGATTTTAGGTGTTTCATTTGAAAAGGTTAAAAACTTTTCGATGAAGATGTAATTATTTAGTTGCTAAAAGCTGCTCAAGATGAAGACGTTCTAGTATTATACGAATAAGTTGAAAGCTATTTTAAGAAATTAAGACTGGGAAAAAATTTAGTTGATTAAAAATTTTAAACGACGTGGTAGATATAGTACTGTAATTTTTTTGATATGAAAAGAAAAAACAATCATTCATCAAAAATATCGAAGGAACAAAAAACATTGCACTCAAATAATTCAAAAGGCACGCTATTTGAAATATTTTGAAAAAAAAAATATCTACTGAGAGAGAATCGCGAGGTTCCGCCTATAGTGCCTGTAAAATTTTACTGGAAGGGTACAGCTTCCAAAAAGAGGGTAGAGACTAACTTTGGTATAGAGTCAGGTTACAAGAATTCAGTTCAAAATTAATTAATGAAATTATTCATATCCAATTCTCCAATTGAATTATTCAACACCAAAATTATACTACTACCTTGTGTTTTTTCTACTCTTACATTCAAGCGGCTTTAGAAAGCATGTTTGGGACCGAAATGGCTGCTTTTCATTCTTTATCCTACAAGGCTTTAGCCATCAAATTTCGCGCTTACCTCCAGATTGTTAGCGCTCAATGTTTCGTTCGACAATAATTGTACGCCTACATTGATCCCTCTTCTTTGTAAGCGAAAAATAAGTGAAACGTTTTCTTTTGTTTTTACATTTGATTCAATTTGTATTGGCGTTTTGTATATTGAAATCTTTATTACAATTGCTTCAGAGTATTACATTTAAATGAACATAAAGTTTGTTTCGTGTATTGAACTACAGACAAATATCAGCTTATATTTATGTCAACATTAAATAATTTAATTGACGTGATTGAAATAATTTGCTGTGTATAATGTATATTTTAATTCGGTTAATATTTATTGTTGCTGTTAAACATGATGATGGAATGAAAATATATCATATTTCAGAACCGTCGAACAAGAGTTGAACTACAATTGTAATATCAACGAAGCTGTTAATGAAATTGAGACTATAGAATAACATACCTTATTTTCAAAATGTAGGTTTCATATTCGGTCAGGAGTTTGGAAGAAAATATATTATTATCGCGCATGACAACACTACTTGCTAAAACAATTTATCCAAGCAAATTAAAATCCAGCACAAATCCCAGTTCCTCATTGACCGTAAATTTCGTTCTTACAAAGACAACACAATTTAATCTTTCCACATCCCAAGGTTGGTTTAAATAAATTCACAATTTTAGTTTCATGAATTTATTCAGCATTTTAAAAGACATTGGCGCATTGCCTTACCCATGGATGGTCAAAACAAAATAATTTGGAGCAAACGTAACTCCAAATTTACAAAGGGAATGTCTTAATTTAAATTTACAGGGGGCTCGAGGTCGGGAAAGTATAGTGTTGCCGTGAAAGAAACAATTGCCTATATGTAGGGAGCTTTGTATTGGAATTTGAAGCGACTTGTTTTTAGGAATGGTTCGAAATGCCTATTAGAAAAAAAAAATAAGCCAGGTATGGATTTTGGGGAAACTGTGATTAATAATTATAATATTTTTATTACAGTACTACCCAAGATCAATAATGTTAGCTACTACATCTTTCAACTTTCTAAAACACATAACTTCACGCTGGTTTGTTACATAACCGTAATATTATAAATCAAAAGTTATGTCGATACGAACTTCAACCTACAGTTTCATTCCTACCTTACTGAAAAACTTTTATGTACATCGTAATCTGAAAATTGTGTACTTAAAAAAATTTTAACGTTTGAAACGAGGCTTGTGTAGTACTTTCAATTCAAACTTTGTAGACGACGCGTAACTTTTAAATACATAAGTTTTTGAATGTAAAAATCAACGCGATGATTTTTTTGTCACGTGAAACAAACTACTGGAAGTAAAAAGTTTCTGAATTTTCTTTACAAATGTTAGCTCATAAGATCGTGGATTGTATGAAAATGTAGCCAGACGAGTTGAGCATTATTAAATATTTTTCTTCATGGTGGATGCATATCGACCGGTTCTTCTCCATACGAAGGACATTTTGGAACTTTGCTACTAGAATCACATAACTTTATTAACTTATATATCTGTAAAGTTGAAATAATGCATTGTATTTTGATTTTAAACAAGAAAAAACTAGAAATTTTAGAACCACCAGTTTTGTGCTTTGTAATCGTGATATCTTACAAGTACATCTTCATGTCATGTATAAATTAATATGAGGAAGATTTAAAGATTTTAAAAAGTACTAAAAACAAAACCAATATTAAATTTTGCAACATTTTTTACATATTTTCACCAAATTCCAGGGACTTTTTAACCTCCAAACTTGGCCTCCCTAATCTTGCCGAATACTCGTAACTCTTGGTCGGTCGTAAAACGTCTCGAAATAAAACCTCCGGCCTTGAGGGTTATTGGGACACAGGTTCGATCCCGGCCGTAGTTTTTCTTAGTTTTTATGTAATTTTATGTTTCATGGTTTTCCGTGAAGTTGTTAGGATTTATTATATTTCAGTTGCCTTTCGTGATAGATGTTTTGCTGAGAGGTTGGTTTTTATTGGTTTATTCATTAAACTTAACTATTAAAAATTGTTGGAATTATGTTATTTATAATGTTTTAGAAGCGGCAGTAGCCTCCTGATGGCTACGGCATCGGACTTGCGATCATGTGGCCGCGGGTTTGAATCCCTCCCACTGCACTACCGACGTGAACCTACTCGTACCGCAAGCATTTAGCTTACCACGAGGGATTAACAAGAATACTACACTCGAGAGCAATGAATCCGGGTCACTTAAAGAATGTTAAAAATCTCGGAAACTAAAAATGATAGGTTAATGCAATAAATTGTATTTAATAGACAATGTAATACTCCTTAAATGAAAGTAAAAAAAATATGAGTCACCATACATTTTATTAACACAAAATTACATAAAGAAAAAAACTGCTGATCTCTCCTTTAAACAAAAATAGGAAACATGAAATTTATGAACTTTATAACGATTTTCTTGAATTTTAATACTTCGTATTGCCTCCTCGTGCTTCCATTACTGCGTTTACGCGGTTTGGCATGCTGTACACCAAGTTCCTTATACGATTTTGGGGAATATTCTCCCATTCCTCTGTGAGAGCAATTTTGAGCTCACGAAGCGTGATTGGGGGAGGATTTCGTTGTTTTACGCATCTGCCTAGCTCGTCCCAAGCATGCTCGATCGGGTTGATATCCGGGCTGCGCGCTGGCCACTCCATACGAGTAATGTTCATCTCTTGAAGGTAGTCATTCACAATCCTACCTGTATGAGGTCGGGCATTGTCATGCATAAATATAGCATCCTCACCTAAATTGACCATAAATGGACCAACGTGATCATTGAGGATTTCTTCCACATATCTTTCGCTAGTTAAAGAGCCGTTTTCTATGATCACCAGCTCTGTGCGACTTTCAGAAGAAATTCCGGCCCACACAAGTACAGACCCACCACCGTAGGCTACTTTTTCTTCGATGCATGCTTGCTTGAATCTTTCCCCTGGTCTTCGATACACTCTGTGTCTTCCATCGTGCTTGTAGAGCATAAATTTTGATTCGTCGGAGAACATAACTTTTGACCAATCTTCAATACTCCAATTTACGTGGCTCTGGGCATATCTTAGTCTTGAAATACGATGCCCAGGCTCCAGTTTAGGGCCGTTTGCAGGTCTAAGGGGTTTTAAGTTAGATTCAGCAAGCCGACGTCTTACTGTCCATGCACTTGGGTTACTTCCTCCGAGGAGTCGAAACTGATTTGTGAGTTCAGTTCCTGTGAGAAAGCGATTTCGAAGCATGGTGTTCACCAAGTATCGGTCTTCTCGTGCTGTGGTACACCTGGTTCTGCCCGTTCCTGGTCTGCGTAGGTTACAACCAGTTACTTCGTAACGTCGGAGAACTCTTTGTACTGTTGACAGCGACACACCGACAGTCCTGGCTGTATCGCGCTGACTCCGGCCGGTTTCCAGCATTGTAAGTATTCTGGTGCATTCTTCAGGCGTAAGCGACATAATTTCAGCTTGAATAATGAATATAGAGCACTATCAACATGGTTTATGTACCCACATAAATGACAGATTACAAACAAAAGCAAAACCAAATGCTGTAATTTCGTAGTTCCATCTTCGAAAGTGGCCCTTTTTCAAATTTGTTTTTTTTATGATATAACTTTACAATAACTTTCATCAATAACCTTCATTTAAGGAGTATTACATTGTCTATTAAATACAATTTATTGCATTAACCTAGCATTTTTAGTTTCCGAGATTTTTAGGACTCTTTAAGTGACCCGGATTCATTGCTCTCGAGTGTAGTAATGTGTGACCCATTTTGCTAGTAAGTTTTTAAACAAAAATGTGTGTTAGGTCATCCAGTCAACTAATATTTGGTCCGGAAATGATTTAAAAGCTCTATTGTATATTTTTATATCTCTCGTCATAAAACCTACACTGTTTGACATGGCCGTTTATCGACACGCTAAGAAGACCGTGACCTGATCCAGTTCATCTTCAACCGAAATACATAAATCCCATTTTGGTAGGAAAACGAAAGTCTATAAGATAAACAACCATTACTAGCGTGTTAGACGTCTATAAAAATATCAAGCCTTTACGAATACCAGTCAAATAAATACTAACACAAAAATAGACTGACAAATGTCGAAGGAGATTCGCGAGGGTTTTTCTCCGAACGAGACAAAAATAGCTTACAAAGACGACCTCCCTGGTCGAGTGGCGTACACGCCGGTTTTCAAGGTGCCGCCTCCTCTGAGGTCCCGGGTTCGATCCTCGGACGGGTCAATGAAGAAAAAATCACTTTTTTACATTGCCTCGAGTCTGAGTGCTTGTAGTACTTTCGTTGTCACAGATTCCATAATACAAGTGCTACTTACTTTGGATTCGGAGCAATGTATGTGATGTTTACATTTATTTTATTTTTTATTTATTTAAAGATATTATTAGTACCTACTCAAATCAATATCAGGACAAAACAAGGGATGGAAGATCCACGAAAAATTCCCAAAAGATTCCAAAGAAATAACTTTAAAAGGTCAACGCTGTCGACCAGAGGGAATTCATTAAAACTCACGAAAATTAGCCAAGTTTTCTCAAATCATTAATCTTGTACCGACGAAAAATATTCGGGCGTTTGTGTAATTCTTAAATGGGCTGCATCCGTGTCCTTTGTGGATTGGTTCGGGTTTGGCTGCCAATATTGGTGAAAGTTTCGGTAGGGTTTTTGAAGTTATACTTTTGGCTGTCGTAATTACTTACCACCCAGGAAGAGATCGTGTGGGACTTATGGTTTAATGTGCCTACGGAGGTACGGCCTCATGGAGGGGTCTCAGCATGTTAACGTAAACTCTTTATAACTAGGTATAAAATAGATTCCATAGTTTATAACATCTAGTCTGGTTGCAGACCATCCAACTTCGTGACCAGTTACAATACCCACGAGACGTGTTGGAGCTTACAAAAGCTTAGTTTTCATCCCGAAACTATTATATTATATTTATGTATGAACTTAATTATAGATTGTACTGACTATACATGGTTCTAATATAATTGAGTTTTAATACGTTTATATTATGAAGTTAATCTCTATCTCTTCTAATATATTAAATTCTCGTATCGTTTTTGTAACACAACTCCTTCGAAACAGCTTGACCGTTTCTTATGAATTTTGTATTTATTTTCAGTAGGTCTGATAATAGGAGGTAAACTATTTTTCACACACCTCAAATATAGGGGTGGCTTTACAGAATTTTTTGATATGTCAGAACTACGTTGGCTGGATCAGCTTTTTTTACTATAAAATATCATGTCAGCCTGTAGTAATTAATTTTTTCTTGGAAAATATGCTTCAATAATAATTACATTTATTTATAAATTTGTAATGAAACCTATTTCAGATTGGACAGCCTTCATTATTTTTCATTATGACATAACATAATAAATGATGAAATTGTACAGCAGCCTAAAAACCGTTAGAACTGAAATCCAAATTTCGTTGAATGAATGTTAATAATGCTATTTGGATTTTGATCAGATTAAATTCAGCTGAAGCCTTTCCAATGCTGTAAATTGTATTAAAATAGGCTTTAGTATTGGATATTGAATTATGACTTTGGATTGTATTATTTTAGTTGTTTAATATTGTTATTATTGTTTATTACTAGCTGTTGCCCACGGCTTTTCCTGCGAGGACATATATCTAAATACTAGCTTTGGCTCGCGGCTCCGCCCACTATGTGGGCTATTTACCAGTGAACGAATTTTGAAATCAGCCCAGTAGTTCTTGAGATTAGTGCATACAAACAAACAAACAAACTCTTCAATAAAACAAAGTCGGGTTTGTTACAACACTTATATCTCGAGAACGGATGGACCGGATTTCATGATTCTTGATTGAATGGATTCGATAAAAACAATGAAAAACAAAAAATTGTCCACGTTAGTTCATGTATGGAACGGGGAAAAGTTATGTGCGTGAAGCCAGGCACAGCTAGTTTTCAATAAAAATTCTTAATGTAGGAGACAGCAATAAGGCACTTATGAGACATACAAGATTTTTTGTATTAGTTTCGACGATAACTCTATAGTTGACGAAATTTTCGTATGATAAGGGTGTACCCACTCGGCTTCACAAGGACAGCATAGTTATAAACGCCAATAGTTATACACAAATTACTATAATAATAATTATACACAAAAACTCCACTTGTATGACTTTAAATATTACTGAAAACGGTTTCAAAACCAGTGCGTTATTTAAAAGATTTAAACGGACCAGCGGGAGCGACATGTAAAAATCTGGAAACAGCCGTACCTAATTACTCCAAGGTCTTAATTGCTGTAAGCCTCTTAATTTAAAGAAGAGTATAACACTCGTAACACAATGCGCGCTGTCTGACACTTATCTCGGGGCCCTAACGACCCGACGCACCCCACAGGCCCTGAGCGCCCTTAAAATCACTGAGTCGACGGCGACCTGATAATATTTTATACCTTCACGCCCACATAAAATCTTCATAAAACTCTTCACAAATGGTTTATGTGTTCCTGTAATAAAACTATTTTATCTTACCTCCATAATAAAATACTGCGGAAACTTAAAGGACCCGAAACTACGCCCATGTCCACTGTCCATTGCAGTTTTTTTACGACATTACCCCTTGATAGACTATTGAAATAACGCAATGGAGATTGAAGTGGGAATAGAATCGTGATACTGTTATCTTACTGGAGAATTGTGAGATCTATTTTGGTAGGAGAAAGGTCTTTACGGTAATAAAATGTATTAAATCGAACTCTTTTCTGCTGACCCATACCCGGAATAATGTTTTTATCCTTTTTTTGTTCCGACGAAGCCAATTGCGAGGGATCTAAGTAGTTCCTTCCCATTAAATAGAACGTAAATTTGTTAGGTGAACCTAGTATCAAAATTGTAGGTTACTCATGGAAATTTATTATGCCATAAATTAATCGTCCTGGGCCTTAATCCCTTTATTATGGTTCGAGAAAACACTAACCGTAGAAATTATAGCAGGATGAGGATGACATAAACAAGGAAACCAGGAAAATTGTGGACCAAGAACAATGGAGACGGAATAAATAACTTTGATCAGTACTTAAGCTACCAGAAACACTTAAATGTGGGTAAATACTACTCGAAAAATACTTAATGACGTCACAAAAATGTTTATTTTAAATGTATTACAGTCCATTGCCCGCTAAACTCATAACCAAACTCCCATATCTTTAACAACCTCATTTAACGTTCCTAAACCACAAAAATATCCTAAATTTCAGTTCTAAACTTTTATTATTTTCGTAACAGTATTAATGTTAGTTTATAACCGTGATATTGTCCCACTACGCAGACTTATGTTCACTGAATTACTAAAAAGATTAACGCTTAGTAACATAAAAGGAGAGGAACCAGAAAAATCCACACAAACTGCGCATTTGCTAAGAAATATAACTGCAATATTAAACTATAAAACCAAATCTTTTGTGAACTATACCGAAGTCGGCGACTTTAAGAATCCATCATAAATTGACCCTTGCACCAAAAATATTCACTCCAAATGTCAGGTCTTCATAAACTAGATCAATTACTTGTCCATTTTAATTTGACCTGTATGTTGTAGTTCGTTGTTCTCTGTTTAGTCCATTCTGTTTCTTGGTGGGGGGACGTGGTAGGTCATTGTAGAATGGTTGTTGTCAAAACATTGTTTCATGTCAAGAATTGTTCCCAGGAGGCGTAACGTTTCAAAAATGTGTTTTATACTGATGTCGGGTTTATTCAGTGGGAATGTTTTGGATATTACACATTTTTAAGATGTACAGTTATTTTTGTTTCTTTCAGACTGGAACTAAGGTAAAATATGAAGTGAAAAGTGTTTATTATTTCATGAAAATTGAAAAAGGTTATAGAAGATGAGAAAACACTTTTACAAGTTCCAGAATTCTAAATAATTTATGTGAAGTTGGAATATGGTACATAGAAATTTTTGAAAAAGGAGCAGCGGTCGTTTCAGCCGATTAAGTTGTTGATTTAGATTGTGTGTATGATTCTGTGGGTACCAATTTAGACCTTTGTACTAATGACCTGAAGTCCAACCCCATAAAGGCGCTCCTCGACTGCGGCGCACGCGGTGCTCGACCGCCCACGCGTACTTGTTTCATGCGTAGCGTGTACGGCGATAAAGTACCATTTATAAACAAAGCATTCGCTTTTGATACACTTGTATAGCGTCATCGTGTGCCGCTGTGGGGTAGCGCCTTTATTGTATGCGCTTCGGAACTGCTTCAATAAAAAAAAACAATCGAATTGAGTACCTCCTCATATTGGAATTCGATTTAAAACACGAGACTCATCAATTCCATAGAAACAAAAGAGCATCTGAACAAAAAGTTGAAACTAATTTACTAAAAGAATTTTATAACAAGCTAAAGTGATAGTTATTGCTACAGCTTTAAGTGCTAATACGGCACAAATTAAAGTTGAATTAAATGTAGATTACATTTATGTTTTTAAAAATATCGAAAACTCCTATTGTACATCCAAGTTTCCTAAGTCTATATGATGTCCTCCTGACCTAATTTTCCGACGATCTCAACGAGGGCAACCAGATATGATAGAGCACAAGTGTCGACGTAAACATTGCGGAGAGGATGACAATCCCACACAATTGGGGAAAGATTAGATATTACATGGAATATGGATATTTATCTTTTGTTAAGGAGTAAACTATGTGGTTTCTTGATAATTTGGAACTGAAGAGCTGATAAGTATTTGTGTTTAAAAAGCATCTCTAAAATGTATACCAGAAATAGATTTGACGACCTCCGTGGCCGAGTGGCCACTACGTAGATACACCGGTTTTTAAGATGTTAACAGCTCTGAGGTCCAGGGTTTGATCCCCAATGTAGAAAAAAACACTTTACTTATTGTCTAGGTGCTTGTGGTACTTTCGTTGTCTCTGATTCCATAACACAAGTGCTTTAGCAACTTTCTTTGGATACGGAGCAATGTGTGTGTTGTCCACATTTATTAATTTACTAGCTGCCCGGACAGACTTCGTTCTGTCAAAAGTCCCCGAGTTTAGGCACAGTTTTTTTTTGCTTTTTATTTATGTTTTACACCTTTTAAACCTTCCCTGGACTTCCTCAAACATTTTAAGATCAAAATCAGCTAAACCGGTTCAGCCGTTCTTGAGTTTTAGCGAGACTAACGAACAGCAATTGATTTTTATATATATAGATTTTATTTATGTTTATCGAGATTTCTTTAAGTGGGGTATTGACCTGAACCTATACCCTGAAACAAAGGTGTTCAACACAATAATCTGAGAATCCTAGTTTGTAAAACTAAAAAAGCCTATAAACATTACCCAAAACTATAAACAGCTTTAAATTTGTATTGATGGGAAATTATGGAAACTTTTTTGATAAAAAACGGAATCAGCAGCACAATGGACCAGATCTTATGATCAGGGGAAGGTATAGGAATAAGAGTGAAACGTAAAGCTGGTATATCATAGTACATTATACTAAATTAGTTGGATTATCACAATAATTATCAACATACTTGTTCGCACCGCATTGGTGAACGCCATGTGTTGTTATTAAATTAGCAGGCAGGAGCATTTTGCCGCATTCTAATCCCAAAATACGAGCTGAAGATCTCGCAGAATTGGAGAGGTTTTTGAGTATCTATATAATGTCTGAAGTACAAATTAATATATTAATACTGTTTAAACATAATAAAGAGAAATGAGAGCAGTTTTCGTGAAAAATCTACTAGGTACGTAAATGTATTTTTTACTTTATTTGCTCCATTCTTTATTAATTTGTTATGTACCTACTGAACGATGACGAGTAATAGAGAGGAATGGAATGAAAATACGCATTGCGCCGACCCCATATGAATGGGATAAGGGCAGGAAGAAGAAGAAGAAGATGTACCTACTGAACGAAAAAAAAAACAGAAGAAATAATAAAGGAAAACATAGAAGCATACAAATAGACAACATACTATGTAAAGAACTTTTTTTGGGTTAATAAAGTACCAAGAAAACAGCCAAGATTCAAAATACCGCCCACATTTCCTTATAATCAATACCCACGATAATAGTTTAAAATAAATTCTTTCCACTTTCTCCGATTATGGTACCAGAATAGATGTAATAACGGAATAATTATTACAACCCATCCCAGAGTGTTACATTGTTTCTGTACTCAACCCTTTTACCCTATTAGGGTCTAGAATAGGGTTAAATTAATCACCCTCATTAACTCGATAGGGTAGTATTCTATGGAATATTTCTATTTCAGAAATTTTCTTAGAAATTCTGACATATTTTACATAATTAGCCATAACAAAGATACCGTCATTTTTTCTGGTATCTACTCTTCTTAATTGCCTTCAAAATACTTTTGGCCATCATTCCGTAACATTTTTTCAACACGACTTTGCACCTTATTAGAATAGCCATAAGATATAATATAACTACTTGGAACAGGAAAAATAAATTTTACCCAACTCTTCAGCAGAATTCTTAACAATGTTAATGATGCTGCGGAATAGTCTTTAGATGGTTGTGATAAAGATGGTTTTTGTGTGTTTTACGGTAATGTAAGTTGGTAATTTTTTCATGAGTAAGCTTGGTAGCAATTTGAAGGGTTTCTGAATAATTAGCGAAAAGACAAATGTATTGGCAATTTGTTGAATACTTGAGAACCGATAGGGGATGAATAAGTGCTGTCCTTTCTTATTTACGATATTGGGTATTTTTTTGGTTGTTTTAACTTGATAATATTCCAATCATGTTTATCTTTACGTAAACCGCCCACGAGTTTTTGCAACAGATACTTGAAAAAAACATCATTAATAATAATTATTGCCCCTTGAATGAATATTTGGTCGCGGTTGCTAAACTCAAAGAAGATTGCTTAAGAAATCATGAGACAATATTTCTTTTAATTTGCCCCTTTTTAGCTTGTTTTCTTTTTAAAGACAATCTTGTCTTCTAAGCATTTTTCCAATCTATAAATGTAACGCTTTCAGCCTCAATGAATTTAGCTGGATACCGTATCTTACACTAAGCGACTGCCTATCTGATCTCACAACCCATTTTACTAAGTAATTTACAATATGGGATAGTACATTACTGCCAGAAAATGCCTAAAAATACTTAAATGAAATAAGAATATTGGCATAGTATTTTCCCAACACTCGCCAAACTTTATGGCCGCTCTGAACCTAGCCGCATTACGCTGCGCAGAACACAAAATTTGGTATCAGCGGGACGTACGCGGGGCGGGGAGGCAGGGCACGCCCGCGCGCGCTGTCTTCCACCCGCAAGCGTCCTCGCCACCCGCGCGTTAGTGCGAGTGTATGATTAGTGTGCATGGGAGTATTTGTAGTAGTACGAGTATGAGTGTACCATGCGCGAGTTCGTAACGAGGGCTACATTCAGAGCGGCCATAAAGATTGGCGTGTGCTGTACCCTGGGCTGCAGCTGAAAATCAGCGTTGAGTAGTAGTAACACTGCTACTTGACATTAATGCTGACATTTTTAGTTTTATTATCGACTAAATGGACTGACTCCATTTAGTAGATAATAAAAAAACTAATAATGTTACAACTACCTTTGTTTTCAATGAAATTAATTGTGTGTATGAAGATACTAAGATAAGAAAAACTTAAGATTCTACCTTAAAATTCAGTAATTCATAGTATGGTGCTATTGTTAATATCATAAATACATTATCCATATACGTAGAGATATGATAATATACTTGCAAAGAAATGTGGGATAACACAGGTGTACTATCTTTTAATGCAGGACTGGTGAGAGGTCAGCTAAGCTCTTGATGTTAAAATATTAACCATTTTACATGGTTTTCGCATCGTGGATGTTACACTTATGAGGTCTCTTATAGTTAGAAGTTTTTACTAAATTAAAAAAAGTGTTTTTAATTCGACTATTTCGTTTTTTACGAAAAATGTATTGACAAACGTTGGTTTGGTCTATCTCAAGAGCATTCGTAGGTTAATATTTTATGTAAGTTTCACCCTCAAAGGTGGCTTTCCCTTTATTTTATAACGTATTTGTATATTGACGTGAAATCATATAAATATAATTGACTCATCAATGTAAAAAAAGCTTTTTAGTATAAATAATTATGTTTTTAGGAAAGTACGAATTTTTATTTTGACATTCTTGTTTTTTCAAGGGCTTCTTTTGATTGAATAACTAAACTGCTTTTATCATGACATAAAATGTATATGGGACCAGTTGTAAGGTATACCCTATCAATTTCTGTAACAGTGTTTGAAAGCGATACACGTTTTCAGGAGATAAATCGTTTCTGAACACAAAAACACATACAGTCATTTTAAGAAAGTTCTTCCTTAAATTCGATTAAAACCATTTTAACCTAATTTTTTCCTTAAATATTATAAAATATAAGCCTACATCAGATCAAAACCAGAAATAGAACCAAGGACCAAAAGACTAACCCTGTTAACAACTGTAGGTACGTACGCACCCCCACAATTGCACAAACTTCTACTCATAACATTAAAACGCCATAGCATCGTTCTAGAAAATTTTACCAGCCGTCATAACCCTTACATAAAGTTTTACGAGTTTTAAATTCTAACCCCCACACATTTGGCCGTTTGTACCCCCGTGTCTCGGCTACAGTTGGGGGTTGATTAGATTGAGTCGTAACAATCCTAGATTAGATGTAATGGCGTGTTTATGTAATTCTTTAGTAATTGTGTTGTTAGTTATTATTTAAAGAAAATGGGGTTGTTTGAAACAGTCGCTTATTTGTAGTCTGTAAGACATCGCTAAGATAAAATTCTCGAACAATCGCCATATTTAATAAAGAACGGAATATTTTTATATAGATTTTACAATCTACATAATATAACATAAAAGTAATAGTGTCATATCATATACAAGATTCATTTAAAATAGCGTATATTCAACGAAGTAATCAGGTGCAAAACTGAACAACTTTCAAACTTTAAGATTTCGACCTATGTTTCCTGGAAAAAGTTGTTGTTGTGATTCGTTGAATAGCGTTTATTCAACGAAGTAATCAGGTGATTAAAACTCGTTTTAATTTAATCCTGTATATATATAATTTTAAGAGTTGTTTATAACAATAATAATCTGACAAATTACTTATCATAACGCATATATTCCTAAAAAGCATAAGCAGATTCTATAGCAATGAGTGTATAAGACAGTTCGGCTATTATTGTTTTAAAATTGGCAGTGTAAGATTCGATAAGTAACTTAGTTTTCTGTAAAACAATCCTACCAGAAGGACCAAATACAAATTTTTCTTCATCCATTTGATAGAAGCCTAAAATAAACAATCATTTTCATATTCAGAAAAAAGTCTTTATTCTAAATGCTCTTGAGTCTAAGGATGTTCACCAAACAAGATTTCTTTTATCTTTGAAGTTGTTATTTTGTAAGAAACGAAGCATAAATTATGTGCCTATGACATGCAAATCGCTGCTACCTTATAAGTGCTTCAAGTATTATTTGGAGTGTAAGGTTTAGGTGTATTTAACATGAAAAATGTGTTTTCCTAAACATTGTATTTTTAGAAATTATGTCAACAATTACGAGTATCCAGAAGTGTTCCGTTTGTTTTGGCTTAAGAATGTTTCGTGTATTTTTTGGTCCTTAGTTACAGGAAAAGGACCAATTATTTCTTTTACATTAAATAAATAGTATTTTAAGATGAAATGTTATTTTTAGATTTATTACTTGGTAGGGATAAGGATGTTCATATTTTTTTTACCAGGAATTGATTAATCTTTTGATCTTTGGGTTCATACTTTGTGTCATCTTTTACGCTAGCATCTACACTTATATTATAAAGCTAAAGAATTTTTTGCTTGGTTGAACGCGCTAATCTCAGGAACTACTAGTCCTATTTGAAAAAACTTTCAGTGTTAGATAGTCAATTTATTGAGGAAGGTTATAAGCATTTTGCGATAACGCCCACGTGGGCGCACCAGTAACGTTGACAGCTTTTAACATAGATTCGTGATGAATCGATGACATACATTTATCAAACATATAATTATATCAATTAAAGACTTTTATACAAATATCAAAACAAAGCCCAAAACCAATAAATCACATGTTTTATTAAATCACAAACAAGTGCCGTAACTCAGAAATTATAACAGGATTGAAATTTAATCGGGACGCGCGGGATTTTTACAACCTACCTGTGTAAACGTCATTGCTAATTGAATTTCTGAAGTTTATGTTACCTGTAACAAATAAAAAATATTATTAATAATAAATCAGTACAAGCCATGTGATAGACAACACCTAGATACAAGGCTAGATGCTTGGGTGATCATTTGTTCAACCTTTTAGCATTTCTTTTTTAAGTTTTCTGGGTATTCTCTAAATATAGTTTTAAAAAGTAAGCGATAATGTTTTTACACGTTAAATGAAATTAAAATGGTAGTCTTTAAAACTTGTGAATTTAGCAGTTTAATTATAATTTTATTCCTGTCATGGAGAACCAGAAGAAAACTCAACAACAAACAAAGCTTTAACATAGTTTAGAGAAAGTAGAACAATAATGTGTTTATAACAAACACAATCTCAAATATCACTTTGTCCTTTGATCCAAATTTTACAATTCCAGCGTCGTACGAAAATCTTCAACAAACTCATATTAAAGTACTTTAAATAACAACAAACAACACTTTCTTTAACGTCGTCCATCAAATAACTAAGTTCGTACCGAATGCCAGACATTCAACACGTTAAATACCTATCTACCCTTCTGAACGTAATAATTTCTAAAAGACTACAGCCTGAACCCAGTCTTCAAATTAACGCCAAGAAAATGAAGGCTCAGGGTAAACTGGTCTTAATACTTAGTCACGCGCAAAATCTTATTATAAAATTGTTAAGAAAATCGTATGAGCTTTATTTTAAATTATCTTGAAAATGTTTTCTCGGTAATTGTTACGTAAAAGCTCTGGGAAATAGGTACGTAGTAATAATAGTGCGTTAGTGCTCACCTGTATTGCTAAAAGCATATTGCAGTTGTAAAAATGTATGGTGATGCGAGTACATTTTAAATATTTTAATATTTAGTGATAGTTGAGTTTTTTATTTAAGTTGGATGACGACATATAGGCATTACCATAGCCTACAGTATCATAGTATATTTCTGTCGTGGTCGTCTAGGTGATCAATGGACGGATTTGTGAGCTCAAGGTTGCAGGTTCAAGCCCATTACATGCAAGTAACGCAGTGACTCTTTCAAAGTTATAAATGTACTTTATTTAGTGATTTTAAGAATATATCATTGACGAGAGAATAAATGTTTCCTCGTGATTTTTTCTTTACAACATGGATTCTAAAAATTGGAATCTGAAGTCACCAACCTGCAATCAGCAAGCGTGGTGATCAATGCTTGTTCATTTTCTATATGAAAAAAGGCCTGTACCCAGCAGCGGATCGTTTATCGGTATCATTATTCATATTATAGCATGTCAACAATATTTTGATTTATAGTTTACGAATTTAATAATTAATTTTTCCTACATTGGACTTATTTTAACTTAGTTTTTTCAGCCACATTATCTGCCTACCTCTTTAAATCTTACCCATGATTTTACAAATAATACAAATGCAGAAAAGTGATTATAAAAAATATTCAATTAATTACATTTATTAGTTCCTCGATAGCGTATCAAAGGACCAGTTTCATGTATGACTGAAACTCGTGAAAACCAGCGTAATTAAATAGGGTAGAAACTTTTACTAAAGATATTTCTTTTTAAAAGTATATGTTATATTTTTGGCCAGATACAGTGTAGTTTGTTTTTTTAAAGTACATTAGGTTGGTTGCTTATCTGTTGTGCACAGTAAACGTATTTTTATATGGTTTTTATGATTCATTTTGTGTAGTATTAATGTATGATAAGCATTATGATTTTTATATTTTACGAGTGTTCTTTTAATGAGAAACAGTAACATCTTAACTGAATTTATATATAAAACAAAGTTGGATTTGTTTCAACACTTATAATATATATAACTTGAGAACGGATGGACTGATTTTTATGATCTACTTATGATGTAAATTAAAATTCAAATAGAAAAAAGAATAATTTTGACCCTCCGGCAGGACTCGAACCTGTGACTCCTGGATTAACGCCATTATCCGAGCGTTCATCATCTTTGATGTGTTAGATTTATGTAAATAGCAGCCGTCAAATGGCAGAATAAATAATAAAAACAACTGAAAATAGACTAAAAAAACATTTTTTTACGGGTACAAAGATCACAGCTAGTTATTTATATTATTCAGTCTACAATATGAAGGATGATTATTATTGATAGTCTTTATTGTATACAAATATTATTACACATAATGAACAAAATGTGAGCTTAACTCAATTTAAATTTGGGCTAACGATGACAAAAATTGATTCTGATACTGTTTTAAGTCAAAAATACCTTGTGTTTTTCCATGGACAAAGCCAAGTCGATTGTGTTTAAATTTATTTATGATCGTGACTTAAACTTTTGAAATTGTGATCATGAGACCACACCTGCCTTCTACAATATTAAACAATAAGAAATATTATTGTAATGATAGCTGTTTTATCACAAAGATCTGCTCGATAGTTTTTCGAAATCCATTCCTCTTATTATGGATTATTTTCCTTGAAAATTTAAGTTATTTACTTCGCAAAACACGTCTGTATACCTCTAAACACAGCAACGAAGTATCTCGTCAGTTTAATAAGCAATAATCAGAGCGAGCTTGATTCAGCGTTCCCAATTAACTCGGAATAATGGACTAATGCTCAAAAGACGATAGCTTCCGAATTGGGTTGCACCGTCTATACTTGATTTACTGGTTTAATCTAAGATTTAGTATTAACAACATATTGTTTTCAAATGTCATAAGGCTATGGTGTTTGTAATAATATTGTGTATTTGATAAAGAATAATAATAAATTAAAATAATAGTCTATTTTATGTGACACTTTGTGTTTTACGGAAGGATTTAATCTAAATGTCATATTAATAATGATTCCGTTTTCAAGATCAAATACCCAACAAAACAAGAACATAATTAGAATTAAATTTAAACCAAAGATTAATTTCCTTGCAATCGACGCCTTTAACCCCAAACCGGTAATTAACAACACAATAGGAGCGTTATCAGTACATTATTGGTACATAATACACGATATGGGGGAAGGACCAAAAGGGGAGATAGGAGCAGAGAGGGGAGGGAGGAAACACGACTTCTGGCTTCAGTAAACCACACCTGCAAACGGATTATCCGGGATCCAACCGACAGTGCTTACAAGTAGGCTTAGTCTAGTTTTAAGCCTCAATTACTTTGCCATTAGCTTGTTGTTCATTTGTGTTTGACTGTAGAAATGGAAAATGTCAAGGAAAATTATTTTTATCTCTGATTTCATTTGCTGTTACAATTGTTTGATGCGTAACAAGTACTGTTGTGTAATGTAAATGTTATTGAATAATTTTGATACTAATTAACATTATTTTTAGATTACTCAAAAATATTTTATCAGATAAACCATCTGCATAAACTAGTAATCACTCCGATTTTCTCTAAACAAATATTCAAATAAGTATTTATCAACCTCTGAATTTGAACCCCAAACAGCTCCTTAATCACCAATAAAGAAAACTGAGCCATAAAGTAAGCAAAACAAGTATTACAGGTGGAGCTTACAATAAATTATTCCAGAAAATCCCAGCCATAGCAAATGAGCCACCATTTTCTTCCAAATGACTCTCAATACAAAATCAATGACTTTTTACAGATTCCGAGACGATTCAGCTTCCTGTGCTCAGTTTGGTACGATGTATAAGTAAAAGCTTTTTGACTGTTAGACAAAAAAAGTAATGTGCAAACATGAGTGCAGTATAATGATGAAGGATATCAAAGCGATAAGAGTTGTTTTTTTTTTCAATTTTGGCAATTTCTAGATAATTATAACAATATAAAAAAAAGATTATCAGTTTTGTATGAGAAGATGCTTGCATTGCCATCGGTTAAAAAGTAATTAAGTTTAGGTGTAAGCTCTACATTATATCACCGGAATACCTTATTAAAATTCACAGATAAATTAACACCTTCTTTGATCATAGAAGTTTATGCTTCCAATAAGTGCCAGGTAACCTTAATAAAATAGCTACTACAAATCACAAACATCCTTGCGGACCAAAGGACCCAAATTGAAGTTCATTAAATCAAGCCTTTTCTCAATCTCAACATGCCCCAACTTAGACCACTCGGAATCGCCAACGACAACCAAATGAACATCATTCAAAAAGCCCTTTGGGTCCTTAAATAAATCGCTTTATCGTATTTGTAACATCAATTACTTTAATAGGCGTACCTTGTGATTAGAACCGAGTCTTTATGTAAAAAGACAACTTAAATAATGACTTGCCTTGCAAATTGCCTGGTTTTAATATTTCTTATTCCGTTGGGACCAGCTTCCTCCAAATTTTGAGGATCACTTTGCATTTGGGTGGATATTATTTTCATTTATTTTCTTCGTTATGAAGTTTGAAATGTTCTGTCAGGCTCTGGAAGGCTCTAAGGACCAGGCTCATTAGACGTCTATATGCTTAATTGGATGTGATAGATCAATACGAAAACGCACTTTAATAATTATTTATAACAATCATGTTTTATAAAAGAACTTAATAGTACGAGTATATTTCATAAGTCTTTCAAACATTGTGTAAAAACTGATTTTCATAGATTTCATTTGATTTCTGAATTGCAGATTCTTTATTACATTTTAGGAAAGATTTCCATCCCTTTCAGTTAGTTCAAAATGCTAACCCAATAAAATTTTAATATAGCTTTAGAATAAAACATTAACAAGCCGTAAAGCCAATAATTGAGGTCTGCCGGGCGAGATACATCGCCTGGCCAGCTGTAGGGCATCGGGAACTTAATTAAATTGGTTTTGAAGTACATTCAATGGACACGAATATTGCTTTCCGACAGGCACCTAAGTTGGATTACCTATATTGTTCATACTGTATTACGTAGAATTACGTTTTGGAGTTTCTCATGAAGTAAGGTGTCAAAAAAAAAACATAGTACTTAATCATGCAACATTAACAACTTGGCATGATGTCCGCTTGTATAAAAACATATTTTAAATCAACAAGGTTCGAAGTACTCGTGAAGACAAATCTTGTAAATTAAAACACGGTGGGATTGTGTTATTTTGAGACGACGTTGGTCACCTTCTGTTCCATCATAAAACCAGCTCGAAATTACCATACTATTATGTATACCTAAGCATGCAAAATTTTATCCCAGTCAGATGCTAGGAAGTGGTTGTAATTTCGCTTGAAAGATATAGTTGAAGGAAAACTTGTGATGTGAGTACCTGAGGAAGACTTCAGCCAGCATTGAGACAGCATAGGCTAAGGAACAAGACATTTTGATACTTGGTGTAGGTCCTCAAACCTAGCACGGGACCAAGGACCAAGGACCAAGGACCATCAGTTTAATTTAAATAATTGATTTTTTTGAGGAAAAATTAACGAATTTCTCTGAAATAACAAGCTACGAGTATATTTATGACCTAATTGCATTGAGATTACAATAAAAAATAGTTTTGATGTGTTTTTTTTTATAGATCAGTCTTTGTTTTAAAGACCGGAGAAGATTATAGTTATTAAATTTATGAATATAGAGTGATCCACAGTTCTTCCTCTCTCCTAAATTGCTACCCGACATGGTGATGGGTCCATGGTGATCTAAATATTTTTACCTTACCACCTAAAACTATTACATTGTGTTTTTTTTTTCTATTTTTCCTGAACAAGATGACTTCACCCCGCCTGGTCTTAAGCAACAGTGAAGTTCAGAAATGACACTCATCGTCATCGGAGAGTTCAATTGATAATGCAATAAACATTGATTATTATTGAGCATTGAGGTTCAGTGTTGCGAAATATTAATCTGTAAATATATACACATACACACATGTCATTTAGAATAATTATATGAAACTGGTATCTATAATAATTATGTTCATGTAAAATTGATTGCATTACTCTTTGATGTAGGCGTTAATTATTGTCAAGTAGGTCAACATTTGCTCATTATCGAGTAATATTATTATTTTATAAATAGTGGAAGAAATAAACCTTTGTTCCAGAACTTAATAGGAAAGTAATTAGTTAAACTCACGTTAAACTCCATAATTAGCATATAAAAGAGCTATCGTTTAGAAAAAACCTCACGATACGAGTCACAGTCGAGTGACTTAGGTTCACTGAACCAAAATGAACCTAAGGTTATGTAGAGAGTTTGAAAAACAATAGCAAGTGAGTTCCCACGATTGTTAGGAGACAATCACCTACCGACACTCAAAATTCAATCATAAATACTGGACCACATAGTTGATAATCCTTTAACAGTTCAACTCCCAGGTGATGATGGTGTTAGGCAAATATAGTCTGTCTGACTTGGAGAATATAGAGCAGATTCCCATGATAGTCTTTATGTGGCATGCAGGTTACCGCATTCTCATAAGAATTATATAGCAGATTGTTAAAAAGTTGTCTCGATGGGTCACGACAAAAGTGAGAGAAACTTCGCAGACGATGTATGAGGAGTTGGATGACTTATGAGTTTTCAATACATTGAATATTATGTAGTTTACAGTACATAAAGCAAAACAAGCCGTTTCTCAGAATATCACTAGGAATGATTGAGCAAGAACGTAAAATGATCTCTTTTCGGTAAAGCGTTGGAGTTTGGATCACCAGCACCCTTTTTTTTGGCGGGATGAAACGCTATTGCCTTCAACCCACGCTGAAGGCACAGGAGATATGTCGGACTTGCACCACCAACTAAAAACATCCCGGTCCCGTCCTTGCTTTTGCTGGAGCCGCGGGATAACTTACGCAAGCTATGCGCAATTCCACTCAAAGCAAGCGATGCGCGTCCTTGGTGCGTAGGGTGTGGACCAGTTCTAGTACCGTCCTGGCGAAGATATTTTTGCTGCAGTAGACACCATAGCATAGAAACCAAAATAATATGTATTTTTATGTGAAGTCTCTGCTTGATACTTAATTATTGTATTTGCCTTCTGTCTGTATTTTGTATATAATTTGTCTTTTTAAGAATATATGTACTGTGTTTACCTCGGCCAGTTCCTGTATTGAGAAGAACTCTGATCAACCAATCATGAGACAGCGTGTGACAATCTCGCCCTGTCATGACACGAGGTACAGTTTGAATCGCTGTCAAGTGGCTATTCTAAATTAAGAAACCAGCCGATTATATTACGTCTGAAAAACAAACCATAAACCTTATATAATGATCTGCAGTCAAGCTGAATAACAAGTGACGTTCCATTAGCTAGAAATAAAGCTGATGTAGGGTTATCTCAGGAGATACCTACACGGATGCTGTGTAACGCACAGGAGTTTGCAGCCCGTCACTTAAATTCGTTGTGTAAACTCAAGGAGCGGGTGAACTAAGTTATAGCATCAAGCGATTATTAATATTATATTTAAGGAATACGTAGTGTCATTATTTAGATCTTGCCATAAAATTTAGGAATTATGGATCGGCGTTGGCCAAATGGCTAGGGCGTTGGATTTGTTATCATGTGGTTACCAGTTCTAAGCCCACCCATTGCATTGCCGACGTGAGCCCACTCATACACAAGCATCTAGCTTAGAAAGTGGGGTTAAGGATACTAGTAATATGCGACCCACATTGATAGAAAGTTTAGACGAAAATCATTTATTGTTATATTATTAAGAGTTAAAATTGAAAATCATCTTTTCATACAAACATAAGTCACGTGACCTGTCACTTTGTATGAAAAGTTAAGTTTCCATTTTAAGAGTTCGACCCATGTTCCTTAGAGAAAGTTGTTCAGTTTTATGCATCTGATTACCTCGTTGAATAACCGCACTTCTTTTAAATTAATCCTGCATTATTATTATTAGTATCAAGGTCTATGCAAGTTGCCCCTGGAGTAAGAGAATACATAGTAAAACTAGCCTTCAGCTGGGCTTAAGGAAATCCAAAACCATAAATCAAGTGGAAATGCAAGAAAATAATTAGAAATTATCATTCGCTACCACTGATGGTTTAAACCTCACAAACAAATTGTTATTGTACAGTAATGGACGTTACAACAGGGCAGGCGTGGGCGAGTGTTCACCACGCACCAGACTCTCCCGCGTCAATATAGCTGTCAGACGATATCATATGATGCAGACTCTGAAAGGGAAGGAGTCTGAAGGTAAAGAAGATTGGTCATGTTTCGCTTGTAAAAAGTGTATGTTTGTAAGGGCTTGTACAATTTTGATAACACTGTGAACAAATGAAGTGGAATTTGTGAGGATTGATTTAAGATACTTTTTATTCAAAGTACTTTCTTTTAGTTTTACGTGTACAGTCGTAGGCATGAAGTAGTATTTTCGATTAATTTTATCTGTTCTTATTATAGGAAAACACTTACCCTTCGTAAAATAATAATGAATCTGATTTGATGAACTGACTGTTTAAAACATTACCTGGAAAGAAAATAAAAAAAATATTAGATTGATATTTCCCTGAATAGATAATCTACGTGTATTTTAAACATTTAATCCTTGTAATATAAATCTCATTCACCTAAGACAACTTTTACGTAACACACGGAATCCCCCTGTGGTCTGTTGAGTTAAGGAATCCTAGAAATGAGTGACAATGGACTCGCCCACGATGTGGATCAACTGCCTTTGAAAACATAAGGATAGACCACTGTGTAGGAGAATGCCTGGTGGGTTGAATAGATTGCAAATAATAGTGGTCACTAAACTATGTGACGTGTATAAGAATTTTTTTTTTTTTGTTAGAGATTACTTAATGTGGGTCTCACATTACTAGTATCTATTCTTGTCTCGTGCTAAGCTAAATGCTTGTGTTACGAGTGGGTTCACGTCGGTAGTGCATTGGGTGGGATTTAAACCGGCATCCACATGATTGCAAGTCCGACACCCTGGCCATTAGGCTACTGACACTTCAGTTCAGTTGGGTATGGTCACCAAAATACTAGTACCAATTCAAAGTACTTTGGAATGGTAATTTTTTTGGTTTGGGTGCGTGACAATTAAAAATTATGTTTTGAAAATATCTGAGTAGCATTAAATATTTTTTTTTGTTTCAAGAAAATGGACTATTTTTATACAATAACGCGTTTATTGACTTAGGCTCAGTTTTTTGATCCCGAGTTAACTCAACCAATATGCTAACTAATGGTTTCAAACTTCGGTAGAACGCGATAATTCATCAATTTTTATTCTAACAAATAGTTAATTAATTTACTCTCCAACTTATTTAACTATTTGATAGACAAACAATTGATGAAAAAATGCGTTTTGAAACCATTAGTTAGCATATTTAACCATTGGTTGAGTTAACTCGGGATCAGAAAAACTGGGCCTTAGCCTGTACAAGTCAGTAACCTTGAATATTTAATTGTTTCTATGTAGTAGAGTGTATAGAGGGTACAATGGCCGGTCGATACGACGTGGAACAACAAAACGTTCTGATTTCATTTATAAGGGATGTTTTTCATTATTTACACTGTCTGATAACGCCCACACCCTTGTTCCGGGGTAACGAGAGATTTTTTATGTTTTAATTTTCCTTTTTTTGGGTAAATTCATGGCAGGTGAAATGGAGACCGATCTATCCTTGGAACTAAGGTTTTGATAAACGATCTTTTATCTGAGTTTCTTTGTACTGATATAGTTTCTTCAACATTTGCCTTAGAAATACATTATTTTTTCATTATTTTTTCTAATTGTCCTCGACTTTGACTAAGCAACTAATTGTATATTATATAGTCTATAAATATTTCTGAAATGTTATTTTCAGGGTGCCGTATTACAAAAGGAAAACCCAAACCCTTATAAGATCACTTTGTTGTCTGTCCGTCTTGGTCCATCCCATAACTCCTCATAGTTCCCGTTGACCTAGAACTTTGAAATTTGACAAGTAATACCGTCTTATATTACCTACACGCACACAGGAAGGTAACAGGGGAAGAGGGGGCCCGAGATATAGCTACATCACACAAATAAAAGAGAAAGTGGAAGTCTTGACGTATAAGCACGTCCAACAGCTGGAATGAGACAGAGATAAATGGAAGGAGTTGCACCGACAAGAGCTAAGCTCTTACATCGATGGTGATTACAGGCACAACAAAAAGTCTGAAAACTATGCATTTGTAATGAAATCATTAAACATAGGTATTATGGTCTTTCCACGGAACCCTCAGTGGGCAATTTTTTCTCCTACTTGTCTAGTTCTTATGAATATTAAGAACTGAAATAGGCCATATTACAATTCTTAGCTTTATTAAATTACCTTATCAATATGTATATTTTATTCTATGAATAAAAGCCGCCTCTACTAAATAAAACCTGTCAGTTCAATTTTTTTTCAGTGAAATCTTTGTTATTTTTCAGAAACTCATTGCAGACTGATTCGCGATCGCCCTTCCGTGAACCAATTTTTATTCCTACAAAACTCGAAACTAAACCTTAAACAATAGACATAAAGCTTAGATTACGTTTGTAAGACTGCAAAATAATTTGGGCAAGCATTCTCATATAATTTTGATTAAATTAAAAAAGAGAGTGTATATTTTTCTTTGTAATGGGCACAGTTTATCAAGCGGCTGATTATATTAAGGGTCGGGTTAACATATTAGAAAGTTTAATTAATATTGTTGTTTGTGGATCAAAATGTATGAGGATGCATGCCTTCATCCTACTTTTAATATTTTTGGGAAATTTTAAACAGTATCTTAGTTATTTTATGCCCAAACTCTTCAGGATAAACGCTTCCTTTAAAGGCCCATGTTTTCTATCATAAGCTAAATAAGGCCACTCTTTGTTTTTATCTACTTCTATAAATATGCAATTCATTTTTTTTGTGTTGAAATGAAAAGTCTGTAGTGCCCGGGGCCGACCTTTAAAAACCATATATAGTACATTTTAAAAGCCATTAGGGAAAGCTAGCTCCAAATTTGAAACTAACATGAAAAAAAATAAAAAAAATGGCGATTTTAAAGATGGCCGCCATGTTTTTTTATTCGATTAAGATGAATGACAATATGGCAATCTATACGATAAGATATACATTTTATGCACATGTACGGTATCCATGAAACTGGAATGATTTTTTTTTTTAACAAACTTTTGTATGTAACCAGTGTACTGTACAGACGAATGACATTATTAATATACGAACAGTCCCGTTGACACGATAAACGCTTTTCGTAAAAAACCAAACAGAACCGTAAAAATCCGTCACGTTTATCCAATATTTCATTTATTGGATAAAATTTAGACATAATAGTTTGTACGTGACCTCCTATAGGCGCTCAGTGGCGGCATACGATATCAAAACCCCTCAAAGTATAGATTTTTATAGGATTTCTTTATGGGGTCTTGAAGTGTTATGGTGTAGATTTTGGACTTAACAGAGGTGGTATAGTCGTGAACATATACATATATTGGTTTGAAGTAGGGTCACTTGTTAACGTACTTGTAAAATATTCTAAAATTAATTAATTTTAGGTTTGGAGGATTTAAGCTAAATTCGAGTCGGTTACCAGTCTTACTTAATTTAGTTTTGAATAATATTTTTAAATACATTAACGTTAAAAAAAGTAGTTTTAGACAACATTAAATAATTAATTATCACACTCATTCGCTAAAACCTCAAGGACCTTAAATAATAATAGTATAACGGTTTATAATTCACATAGTTTTTAATTACTACGTTTGCCAACTAAGCCAATCTTTAGTGCGAAGTACCAGGCGCACATAGCACCGAAGAGTTATTCGGTTGGAAGTGCAAGTCAGCGGCCGAACGGACTGCGCTCGCAAGACGTATTATTTGCTGACATAGAGACTATCGTTGCAACAGTATTAGAAACATTAGAGCTTCTTTAGGACTATTCTAGTAATATTTGGTTGGTTTTGGAAGGGTGGTAGAAACTTGGGATTGTCATTTTGGTCGAGTTTGTCAAATCTATCTGTTAACAATTAAATAAATAGTTCGTATAAAATCAGACTATTTTCTCACTGATTGTTTTGGTGAAATTGCATTGCGTTCGACTCAGTACAACTTCATGTATATTACGTTATAGTATTCGGGATTTCATATTTTTTGTATCATATTATTTCTCTGCACTTACATAGATAGCCTGAACAAGTTATTGCCCATCAACGCTGATCCCGAAAATATGACTAGGCTTACATAGCATAATGAGCTACTGCTAGTAACAATCATTTTGCATGTTTAGTTCACCTTCTTTATTTTTAAGAATTTCGTAAAATTAAATAAATTTTCTCTAATAAACTTACACTCCTTTATAATTTCAGAATAGTTGAAAATTCTATGAAACCACACCATTGTAAAAACTAATGACTTCGTTCATACGTAACAAAAGTACCAGGCGCTCATACACTTCTAAGAGATGTGTTTAGAAGTGCAAGTCAGCGGAGCGACGACACGGCTGGACCGACTGCGCTCTCTCCAAGATGTATTATGTGCTTACACAGCGTTTCTGTACAAGGGTGGCATAAAGGAAGCTTAGTATTCAGGTAGATGTTGCCCATTTTGTGGAAGAATAAGATTTTATTATTAAAAAGCTGGGTTAGGAAATTCTTGAAGTGTTTTTGTAAAACGTGGCAAGCAAGACCTGTGTCTAGAGTAACACTTGAATAATAATCTTGCTTAAAATAAAATCCTATTAAAATCCCTTAATAATATTAACCTTATGAACATAATAATAAAGCTATAAATATAAATCGGTAATTCGGTTAAGTAATAGGTTATCTATAAGCATTGTGCTTCACACTCTAGGACCCTTAGTAACAGCTGAAAAAAGGGTCAACCAATTTACAAGAAATAAAAATCCATACGAAAAATTGTTTCGATATTTCTTCCTTCGTACAAAGCTACTATTAAATAATGTTTTATATAAATGACCTTATTATTTATCTTTCTTTTATATTGTTACAAGAAATATTCAAAATCACGTCTCAACTCAAAATTGGGTAAACACAAAACGAAAAAGAAGATACCGAATTTTATTCTGCCAATGATTGAAACCAAGGGCCTTATCGAATCCATGGCGTCAGCACCAATTTTATTTAACGTTTCATGTACACCTTATCCCGTTTACGTAAATGCTAGTTTTCCTTAAAATTGGTAAATTGTATTGTGGCTCCGAAAAGTACCGGCAATTTTTCTTTTTCCACTCGATATACTCTTTATTACATCTACATAAGAGTTGTTTTTGTTTACATTACCTGTATTTACTGTTTGTACAGCAAAATGGAGGAACAAATCCCAATTTTCGGTTAAAACAAACGTTATTTTTAGGATGTTAAGGGTTGTTTTTGTTTGTTTAGAATTAAGATTAATATTGTCATTTGGGATCGCTTTGTTTCTTCTAAATTAGGTCACGTTCGGGCAAAGGCACGGCTGCATTCAGCCTTTGAACTAATGTAATACATTATAGTTTCACATTGATTCGTTTTGTAGAAAATTACGTTTCACCCTTGTCGATAATCTGACGGATTTGTTTGGTCCCTAAGTGAGATACAACATTTTGTAGATTAGAATAGAACTTTAGGGTATAACCAATCTACTGATGGCCATTTAAAAGGAACTATGACCGAAGGGGTGGATGGTTATAAAGCTTTGCGAGATAAGTGGACAACTCAGTTGTAGCTCTCAAAACCTTGTTAATTGAACTCTTCAAAAACATCTGAGAATCGTTTGTAAGTACGGATATCAAGGAAAATGTTATTCAAATTGTTAGGTATTTGTACGGAGGGCGGGAAAGGCGATCATCAACGTCAATTAAACAAGCTAGTCAATTGCACACTGTTTATTTTCCCGAGCGCGCGGGGGGAGGCGCGCGAGTGCCGACAGTCCCACCATAGATAATACAGACATAACATCCCTCCCTCTAAGATAACAATTACATCTAACATAAAATAACTTAAGAACTAAACACAACTAGGGTTCGGCATTCTGTATCATTGACGACGTCGGTGTTGAGAAAATCGGACTTATTGCCCGTCGCCGTTGAGCAGCGGCAGCGTCAGTAGCGCGCAGCGGCGTCGCCGGATCTCCGATGCCTTCCCTTCCCAGCGGTGGTGCGACAGTATCGCTGTCAACTGTAGCAGGCGGTGATACGTCTGGTATTATGTCCGGGTCCCAGCTCAGGTCGCTGTTTAGCGCAGAGTGTAATCGGGGTCTGATCTGGTCGACGTGCCTCGTTACCTCGATATCCAACCCTGGTACATATACCCCATACATAACAAGTCCGATCTTATTTTTAACGATTCCTTCTATCCAGGAGAATTTTTTACTATCAGAGTTCTTAGTAATCCACACATTATCATTTTCTTTAAAATCAGCTCGTTTTACGCCTTTATAATATTTAGCCTGTGAGGACTGTTTAAGTTCGACGGTACGAGTTAGGTCCAAAGACGAGGGAGACGGCGCGACTGGGTTTATTAAGTCCAGCCTTGAGCGTAAGGCGCGCCCATATACTAATTCGGCAGGCGACTGATCCGTGGTGCTGTTTTTCGAATTTCGATAGTCAAATAAAAATTTATTTATCTTATCTTGAATAAACCTTTTATTACATCCCTCTAAAATTATACCCTTAAGTCCTTTTTTAATAATTTTTACGAAACTCTCAGCCTGGCCATTGCTGGCTGGGTGATATACTGGCGATAGAACATGTTGAATGCCATTACGTTTACAAAAATCATTAAATTCTAGAGACGTAAAAGAGGTACCGTTATCACTCACCAAAGTGTGTGGAACTCCAAAACGTGACATCATGTCATACAATTTATTAATAACCGCTTTCGAATTATAAGTCGGCGACATTTCATAACATTCAACCCATTTACTATATGCGTCTACAATGATAAGGAACATGTAATTATGAAACGGCCCTAAGAAATCTACATGAATTCGATAAAACGGGTGCGGCGGCAACGGCCACGGCGCAAGTGCGGCGTGCGGCGGCGCAGGGCGCAGCGCACAACAGACGGTGCACGCAGCTGCTAGTCTCTCAAGCGCAGCGTCAACACCCGGAAACCATAACCGCTTGCGAGCTTCTGCCTTCATTTTTACTACTCCGAAATGTGAGCTATGAAGTTCTTTACAAATTGTATTGTAAAAGGTTGTGGGAATAACAACCTTATGACCGCGCATTAAAATACCATTTTCGTATGACAACTGTGATCGACAATTAAAGAAAGGTTTCAGATTAGCGTCATCAATTTTTCTAGGCCAGCCATTCAATACGTATCGTGTAACTATAATTAGGTGGGGGTCGCGAGCCGTTTCACGCCGCATATCACTAAGTGTCACCGGCAGATCGCCTTCTATTATAAAATTTACATACGTCGCGCGATCCTCGCACTCCGCAAGCTCCTCCGAAGTTTCCACTCTCCCTCCTTCTCCGCATGCTCTTGATAAATAATCCGCGCTGTTCTGCTTGCTATTTATATACTCTATAGTATAATTATACGCTGTTAAAAATATGGCATACCTTTGCAGACGGTTTGCGGACACCTCGGGGATGCCTTTGCGGAGTCCGAATATAGCTAACAAGGGTTTATGGTCTGTTCTTAAAGTAAAGGGCTCGGACCGACCGTATAAGTATTGATGAAACCGTCTTATGCCGAAAATTATAGCCGTAGCTTCTTTTTGAATTTGGGCGTAATTTTTCTCCGCCGCGTTCAATGTCCGAGAAGCGTACGAAATCGGTCTTTCTAATCCGTCGCTGCCTATTTGTGAAAGTACAGCCCCCAATCCTGTCGGCGACGCATCTACGGTCAATATCAACTTGGCCTTAGGGTCAAAATGCGCTAAGGTTTTATCAGATGCTAAAACATTTTTAATTCGAATAAATGCGTCGTCATGTATTCGAGTCCAATCCCACTTTGAGTTTTTATTTAAAAGATTATAAAATGGACTTAAAATAGATGACGCGTCGGGCACGAAGTTTCTATAATAATTAGTGAGACCCAGAAATGACTGTAGTTGCGACACGTTCGTAGGTTTAGGAGCTTGTAATATAGCTTTAACCTTATCGAGTGATTTCCTAATACCATATTTGTCTATGACATGACCTAAATACGAAATCTCCTCTTTAAAAAATTCGCATTTGTTCATCTGTACCGTCAACCCAGCGTCGTCTAAACGCTGTAACACCGTGTTCAGTCTATGTCTATGCTGGTCTCTATTTATCCCTGTGATTAAAATGTCATCCAGTAGAAATATTATTCCGTCTATTCCCGACAATAAACACTCCATCGCACGCTGAAATATGGCCGGTGCACTTGACAACCCAAAGACTAAACGCGTAAATTTAAAGAGACCGCGATGAGTGTTAATGCATGTTAAACTTCGCGAATCTTTGGTTAAAATGAATTGGTTGTATGCCATGGATAAATCAATTTTACTGAATTGAATACCCCCATGTAATTTAGACAACAAATCATTAACTGTGGGCAACGGATATTGGTCTATTATCAATTGTTTATTTATTGTTATTGAATAATCGGCACATAAACGAATACTGCCATCCTTTTTTAAAACAGGTACTACCGGCGATGCATAATCGGAGTGTTCGACGGGTTTCAAAATGCCTAATGATAGTAACCGATCGAGTTCCTTATCTATTTTTTCTCTTAATGCGTATGGTACTGGTCTCGCTTTAATGAAAATCGGCTTAGCGTCCGGTTTTACGTGTAAGCTTATTTCATATTTTTTAAATGATCCAAGATTGCCGGAGAACACTTTAGGAAACTGTTTTACGAGTTGTTTAACGATATTCGACTCATTTTCATCGTGTTTTTGCGTGTACAACGCATGCACACTCGCCCCGGCTTTAGCGGGCGCTAGCTCAAGGTCAAACTCGCGAATAAAATCCCGGCCGAGCAATGGCGGGCCGCCTGCATGCACCACATAAACGTTCAATAACTGCGTACGACCATTATATGATATAGGCAATAACACGACTCCCACCGTTTTAATATTTTCGCCGGTATAACTAAATAACTTTTTCTTGGTGAATGACAACGGTAGCCGCTTAAAATAAGACTTGTAGGTACTATCGGAAATTACGCTTACCGCTGAACCACTATCGATTTCAAATTCCAAAGCCAGACCACTGATCATGACGTACTCCGTCATGGGTTTCCCCTTCACGCACCGAATATTATAAAAAAACTCACCGTCGTCTCCGTCGTCCACGGTACCTTCATCCACGTATTTTACCTTGTCCCCGTTAGGACACATTTTACGTAAATGGCCTTTAGTGTTACACTTCTTGCACTTATAACTTTTAAAACGACACTGATTAGGTTTATGATTATGAAACCCGCACACACTGCACTTTTCCTTTCCGTTGTTGATGTTGAACACGGTGTCCGCCGGACTCGCTGCGCCGAAGCCGCTCGCGCTCGGCGCCGCCTGCGACGAGGCCTGGCGTGCACATCGCACGCTCTCCGCCAGATCGATGGCCTTCGCGAGAGTCAGCTCCCGCTGATTCTGCACGAATAACTTGTCTCGTTCGCGTCCCGCGACCATGCCCATGATAAACTTATCTAACAAGGCTTCCTCCAAGTTCTTAAACTCACAGTGAGCTGCTAATCCCCTAATTCTGGCCGCCCATTGAGTGTGCCCTTCTCCTGGTCGCTGTGTTGCGGCGTAAAATGTCGACTTCTCCGCAAACCCAAGCCTTTTTGGTGTGAAGTGATCATCTAATAGTTTCACTAATTCTTCGTATTGCAGTTCTTCCACCTTTTTGGGTAACGCCAGGTCACTCGCTAATTTAAACGAAGATTCACTTAGCGAAGTTAATAATATCGCCCTTCTCTTAATTGTTGCTTTGTCCGAAATTGAGGTTAAGTCGTTGGCTATAAACCATTGGTTTAGCCGCGACTTGAAGCTCTCCCATTCTTGTGTAAGATGGTCAAATGTTTGCAAAACCCCGTAAATTTGTCCCGTAGACATTTTCCACAAGTTAGAGTTCGTTTGTTAATCCTCGTCGCCACGTGTTAGGTATTTGTACGGAGGGCGGGAAAGGCGATCATCAACGTCAATTAAACAAGCTAGTCAATTGCACACTGTTTATTTTCCCGAGCGCGCGGGGGGAGGCGCGCGAGTGCCGACAGTCCCACCATAGATAATACAGACATAACACAAATGAATTAGACTGGAACAATCATCTTAAGATGACAATGCTTTTTAAACAAGCTACTTGTGAAATTCACCCCAAATTTTAGAATGTGAGATAAAAAAATACAGTTATAAAATTGCAAAGAATATACCTACAGGGCAGATAATTTAATCAAAAATATGTTATATCAAACTGCAAATTTCTCATTGTGAGGCAATGTTTAGAACTGTCATTCTGCATCACAATATTATGGATCCAGCATATTATATCCAGCGTGATCTTCCGAGGTTTGTAAATTGATATTACACTTTTTTTAATAGCCTGTTTTCAATTTCTGCTCAAAGGCCTCCCCTAAGATTTCGCTTTACTTTTTTTACCTATTTATTATTATCATTTAATCGTCAATGTTACCTACACTATCAACATGGAGTTTCATCTTCTACCTCAATTTTTCAAGGTCCTCGGATTTGTCTTCAGATTTCTTTTTTTTTTTCACTTTTAATTGTAATCATAATATATCAATGTTACTTTATCAACATGGAGTCCTCTTCCATCTTGAAGGTTAGTGTTATCTCCAGCGATCCAATTTCCCCATCTCATCCTTTTCTTTCCTAATATTCTTTGTCCAATATCCTCCATGTCCTAATGAAGTCACAGCTTCCCCTGCACATAATCTATCCGTCTGACAATAATTCATGTCGACACGTTACGTCTGGTAATCTCTTTATCTCCCCTCCGCTACGGGGGGAGCGATTGGGTTCTGTTCGCTATTGTTGAATATATTGTGATTTTGGGTTCAATTGATTGAATTACTAAGTTGAGGTTCAATAGAATTAATTGAACGTTAGTTGTGTATTGTTGGATGAGAAGAGAGATGTGGAAGAAAAGTAGTGAGATCTTGCCTAAAAGGGGAAAACGAAAAAATCCAATTTTTTTTAATATTTCCCAATATGATTTTACGTTGTTCAGTTAAGACACAAGTAAACAAACATTTAACATTTTCAAAGTATTGTAAAAGGTTTCAAGTTAATGGATTAATTTAAAAGGAGTGCTTTTATTCAACGCGGTAATCAGGTGCATAAAACTGACCAACTTTCCCCAAGGAACATAGGTGGAAAACTTTAAATGGAAAATGAACTTTTCATACAAAGTGACAGGTCACGTAACTTATGTTTGTATGAAAAGATGATTTTCAAAACTGACTAACACAATAAAGCGGAAGATATTATTTTGATTGTTCAAACTCTCTCTACCTCCACTTTTTATATGATAGCCTAATTTAAGAAAACGGAATAGTGTGGCCTACTTTTATTTTTGAAATAGGATTAGGATTCCGCGCAAAACATAAAAATCTCATGAGCTAAAAGCTGGCTGAAGTTGCGGGGGCCAACTAATACCAATACAGTGTTTTAGATCCTCCATTTTGAATTTTCTGTAACCAATCGACTTAACCAACAGTATCTTAAGGGGTGTTTATTTGCGGTACAATCGCGTTACACAGATTATATCAAGTAAATGTTCCGATATAAATGACCCGCTCAACGGACCAGAGACGAAATAATAGATAAGGATTAACTCCAGGGGTCTGAGGTCGAATCCGGGATGAATAATTTATGATAATTGAATTTTTGTTAAATGTTTTGGTACTGAAATGTTGTTGAAGATATTTTCTGTATTTGTTGTTTTTGTTGATATGCTCTAAAACAACGCATACAGGTTTTTTCAGGATTGGTGACTGTTGTATGGAGATAGGGGCTAGGCTTGCCGCAATCTTGAGAATCGTGTCATAAACAAACTACACCTGCCTAGTCGATTTATTATATTTTTCGGGTTCCGAAGACATATGGCAAAAAACGGGATCCTAATGGATTCGTCATGTCTGAAAGTCAAAGGTCGAAATCTTTGAATGGAAAATCAATTTTTTATACAAACATAAGTCACGTGACCTGTCACTTGGTATGAATATTTCATTTTCAATTTAAAGATTTCGACCTATGTTCCTTGGGGAAAGCTGTTCAGTTTAATGCACCTGATTACCTCGTAGAATATAAGCACTCCATAATAACGAATCCTGTATAGTACTGTAGTTCTACAAATCCTAATAAATTATAGGTTTCAGTTAAAATCAAGGTCGTATTTATAGTGTTTGAAGCCTTATTTATGTAATTTGTGCTCAATACGACTAATTTAAATTAATGATCACTGTAAGTTAGCCTTCAACCTTGTTCATTTGTCTTAGTCTAATAGTAATTACAGACTGATAGCTATCATGGAATCTAGGTCATTTAGCCGGACTAAGTCAAAGATGGTCTATTTCTTTTTGTGTTGAGGATTTTTTATTAAAATATTATAATTATACGAGGGCTAGTGGCTAAGTGTAAGCCGTACAATGATATATATATTTTTTTATAATATCATGGGACAATTCACACACGATCCCAATCCATTCTTTCATTTCAAATTCCATCTGATCCCAAACTAGGCAGAGCCTTTACTATGGCAACTAGACAACTGATAATAATACTTATATATTTATAAATACATACATTATTATAGATAAATTATACCCAGACACAGATCAAAATGATCTTCTCATCACACAAATATTTGTCCTGGGTGGGAAACGAACGAACGAAGTGGATGGACTGGCTACGCAGTCAGGGTCACTAACCACTAGGCCAACAGGCGCGTCAAATTTGACCAATAATAAAGGTTAAGCCTCATTTGCCGCGGGTTAAGCCTCATTTGCCGCGGTTGGTCCGTGGATGGGTGATCGTTTGTTAATATATGAAGACCCTAGTCTGGGTTAGAGAAAGAATACAAGATTCGGTTTTGACTCGCAATTTAATTTTTAAAAGGATGATTTGTCCCGGGAATGATAAAGGTTATTGCAGATGTTATACAGTCAAAAGAAATCCTACCTTTTCCTAAGTCACTGCCTTTTCAATATCAGGATTAACTAATTAAATATTTGCTTATTCACTGAGGATTATCACTCAAAAATTGTAACTAGATAATACCAATCAAATCAAATAATTTAAAATACAACCAATCAGAAACGTATATTTAAACATGAAAATTTGTGCACCAATGTAAAATATTCACGATCCTTTTTGATTGGCTCATTACGCGTCCGTACTTCAACTTATAGAATTCATAATATTAATAGTATTTATATTATTAAGTTATGTTGTTAATATTTGATGTGACCGTGTAATCTGTAGCTACCATTAATTGATGGTCATTTAGTTCAATAATCGGATTTCTATTTACAATTCTGCGTAAAAACCTGCAACGTAATAATGTGTAATGGGTAGGGCATCGGACTTGCGATCATGTGATTGCCGATTCGATTCCCAGCCATTGCACTGCCGACGTGAACACACTCGTAGCTCAAGTATTTAGCTTAGCACGAGGGGTTAACAAGAATACTAGTAATGTGCGAACCACATTGCTAGTATAATTAAAAAAAAACAGTCAACAATATTTCTATCAGAAAAATATTTTTCCGACTACCCAAACGTTATTGTTATGAACTATACTTAACTAGGGGGGACCTGCCCCGACTTTCTATGGATAGCACATCATTACGTGCCCAACTTTTTTCTGTAGTGTCGTAAGCATCAATTGACACGAAATGTATCTGTATTGTATCAGCTTGAGTAAAGAAAGATTTGGAATTTGCCTGCTTAAATTACTCCATCCATTATTGAAAATCACATGAAAATCTGTTAAGTAGTTTTTAGTTGATCGCATTCAGACAGATATGCACGACACCCCCGTCGCGTCAATTACAACCACAACACAAAACAAAGTCCATCCTTTGTTTTACATTATGTTAAAAAATAATATAATGATAAAATATGTATGTAGGTATATATATGTAAATAAAAAGATTTCGGTTTTAGCCATGCAGAAACCTAAGATTATTTTCTTGAGCTACCTGTATTTTTAAGGTCAAAGGTATATTTCGGACCACAGCCTGATCCAATCTTTATAAATGTGACCTGTTTCCTCCACGAGGCTTCTCAGCTTAATACTCAATTCTTAAATCACCTTATCTCCATAATACATCGTCCGAAACTAAGGCTGCATCCACACGTTACATGTTAGCACAATAAAGATAAACTTGACGATTATTACGAGTTTCTGTTGGGGCGTCCGTGTGTACAAGCCCTTAAGCCGTAAGGGAAATTGTAAGGATAATGACATCGCGTTTTATTAGAGGGGAGGTAAATGAATTATGTGTGCACTGGCTAGACGCCCGGGTTTGCTTGCAGTGGGAGCTTCTGATTGGATGGTCATGTAATTAATGTTGAATCTATTGGGTTATTATGAGCCAGAATTGATTTCCTTAGATCTAATTGGTCGATAGATTCATTGAAGCGAGACAGCCTTTATAAAAAACTTGTTTTATTTTCCGTTTTGGTCTGAAAATTGTTTAGTAGTTATATATCTAGACTAATATTATAAAGGTGAAGAGTTTGGTTGAAAAGGCTAATCTCAGAAACTGCTGGACCGATTTGAAAATTTCATAGTGTTAGATATCCCATTAAACAATACCTATGTGAGCAGAGCCGCCAGTAAAAGCTAGTTTCAAATAAAAGATGTAGTTTCTCTTAAAAATCTAATTATGTACATTTAAATAATATTTCATTTAGCTCACGTTCAAATTACTAAACATGAATATTAAAACTATGGATGTCTGCCTCAACAAACCCAAGAAATATAGAAATATAAGACATTTATCAGACCTTCAAGATTAATTATTGGTGGACGTTGTTGAAAGTAGACTGAAATACATTTAAAAAAAAATCTATGATTGTGTTGAATGTGAAATATGAAAAAGATTTTATAAATTATCTTTTGAAGTCCGTATCAAGAAAACAGTTTTACCCCCGAATACTAAAACGCAAATGACTGCACGGATAGCCGAGTGGTATAGGTCACCACGCTAATTACCAGTGTGAAGGTTTGATCCCCGCATGGGACAAGCATTTATGTAATCCACAAATGCTTGTTTCAAGTCTGGATGTTCTTTCTGCAAGTGATTTGAATGTTTGTGAAACCCCCGCGACACAAGGATTAAATTCTTTAGTGCGGGGGTCGTATAAAAAAGAAGAAAAAAAATCTTTACACGTTCTTAAATGTCCATCTGTCGCTACTTTACATGTCAATGTGACAGAGACAGCGTGAACTTTAATGGTTGCTTCAAACTAAATGACGTTTAAGTATTCGGCAATTTTTAGCTATCCTAGTTGACGGCATGCTCGTGGCTAAGTGTAAGCCGTACGGCTTGACCGATAATAAAGGTTAAGCCGCGCTCGCCGCGGTTGGTCCGTGGATGGGTGACCATTTGTAAACATGTCGAGACCCCTCCGTGCCTTGGAAAGCACGTTAAGCCGTTGGTGCCGACTGTCATACAATGATCTTTGATAGTCGTTAAGTCATTACAATTCTAACAACCAGTCTTACTATGGAATACTGTATTACCTAGCAATAGGTTGTGGAGGTCAGATAGGCAGTCGCTCTATGTAAAATATATAGCTAAATCTGGTAAGACTGGAAGCCGACCCCAACATAGCTTGGGAAAAGGATAGGCAGAAGGCCTAGTTGACGGCACGATTTTTTGGCCGACTGACTGCTGAGGGCCACGGGCAGCAGCTAAGCTGTGTTGGTGACGTATTAGCCGCCCGCACCTCCCCTCCGCCCCACTGCCCGGGACGATTTTTTTGCGAGAGAGTGAGCGAAATTCTATAAAAAGAACTTTGGGAATATGGGTATAATGAAAATACTACGGAAGTTATCAGTTCAAAATAAAATTATTTCCATTTTTGAAGTACTAAACTATCACTGTATTATAACTGTTTTGCAATTAGTTTTGCTAGTATTGAAATATGAATCTTTCGAGGCTCATACTTTCAAACCTATTACTTTTGTGTTTACATAGGTACAGAGCTAGATTATGATGAAACGAATTTATATCAATAAGAGTAATATAATTTCATCAGAAAGTGGAGTAATCGCCATAATATGACGTTTGTATGAAAGAATGGTTCTAGAAACCACCTTTAAGATACCATTGATCAATATCGTTCTAATCCTATAAAAAAGAACGTAAAATAATTTCAAATATACAAAAATAGGTAGGTACCTACATAGACATAATTGGTAGTAGGTTGAAGCGAAATACAATTTGGAAAGTTAATTTATAGGAAGCCTTAGAGAATATTTGATTGAACGTATATGTAAATAAACCTACTTCCATTAAATTAAAATATTAATTGCAGGCATGTAAAAATATTCGTTTTAAAATTTCTGGAAAAATTTCAATCTATTTAATTTAAAAACCAAACTATTGAATCAACTTAGATGAAATGTATGTGATTCTATCTCTAAAGTAATGTAGTAATAGAGTTATCATATTCACCACAAAAAAAAAAATGCAAAGATTATCAAATGCCCGGGATATCGCATGACAAACTTACAGGAAAAAGTTTTCCTTTTGAAGTCGTTTATAAAGAGTAAATAATTACGGCGTATAAAATCTCACTGCTGGGCACAGGCCTCTTCCCATACAGAGAAAGATTAAGCATTGATCACCACGCTTGCTCAATCGGAATCCAGGTTTCTTCACGATGTTTTTCTTCACCGTTTGTCCATAGTGTCATCTATCTAATAAATAAAAAGAGAAGGCCTGACTGACTGACTGACTCATCAACGCCTAGCCCAAACCCTTGGACCTAGAAAGCTGAAATTTTGCACAGAGGTTTCCTTTATAATGTAGGCAAGGAATAAGGAAGGATTTTTCGAAATTCCACCCCTAAAGGTGTTAAATAGGGGATGAAAGTTTGTATGGAAAAACGTTATTTTTGTAGTTTAAACCATAAAAATTCGTGGTTACCATTCTGGTAAAAAATTAAAAACCACGTGTTTCAGTATTTTTCCAAATTCAACCCCTAAGGGAGTTAAATAGGGGGTGAAAATTTGTAGGGGAAGTTCAGTATTTTTAAAGATAGACACATGAAATTTCGTATACGGGTTTCTCGATAGAAATAAATAAAGACGTATTTCAGCGATTTTGAAAATCTACCCCCTAAGAGGGTAAAATAGGGGATGGAAGTTTGTAGGTATATGAATTGTGTAGTTTTCATAGATAGGCACATTAAATTTCATAGGATTATGAGTTAGAAATAAATAAGACGTACCTATTTCCGAAATTTTAGAAATCTACCCTCTAAGGGGGTGCAATAGTGGTTGGAAGTTTTTTTAGGAAGTTCGTCATTTTCAAAGAGAGAGATGAGATTTGGTTTCATGAGATTTGGTATAAGGGTTTTTGGTTAGAAATAAATGAAAACATATTTTAGCGATTTTAGAAATCTACGCCTTAAGATGGTTAAATAGGGGTTGCAAGGTATTATATTGTGGACTTTATTTTTAAAGACAAGGCCATGCCTTTCATATACGGGTTTCTGGTTCGATACAAATAAATGACCATCTAAAACATATCTTTACGATGACATCCGTGTTCGAGTGGCGTTCACAACGGTTTTCAAGGTGTCGCCAGCTCTGAGGTCCCGGGTTCGATCCCCGGACGGGTCGATGTAGAAAATCACTTTTCTACATTATGTCGAGTCTGGGTGACCTTCGTTGTTTCTGATTCCATAACACAAGAGCTTACTTTCTTTGAATTCGGAGCATTGAATGTGATTCTTCTTCATCTTTTCGTGTCAATGATTTTCAAGTTTTGTTTGACCAAAAAGTTGCCACCATTTTAAAAGTTTATCCAAACTCAATGTATGTGATGTTTTCCCACATTATCTTATTATTATCTTAACGCCATAATATTTTATGAAAAATATAATTCATGCTCCTTACTTTGAAAATCACAGAATACATCCATCTATCCTTTACTACTTACTACTCTTAACTTTACGCGCGTGCGAAGCCGCGAGCAACAGCTAGTAATAATATAATAATTAAGAAAGTAAGTCTAATTTCGAAAAAGAAACACATTGGTACTTGCTAAGGTTGGAACCCGCAACGATGCGTATACGAATCCGGTCAGTGAACCGCTAGGCCACCGCGGCTAGTATTATAAAGAGTAGTAGTAAAATAATTAAATTTTATGTTAATACTAGTACGAAAACTTTAGCTCATGTAATCTTGTAGAACCTTAGAAGATACGTAAGCTAGTGTAATATATCTTGAGGCGCAGGGTCTTATATTATTTCGCTTCGTAATTAGGGATGTAAAGCATTGAGGGCGGCCCTTCAACCAAAGTGCTCTATTAAGGTTTAAACTAACATGTTTTGTTTGAGTTAATTGCTCCACGATAATTAGGATTTTTGGTCGACTTGAGGTTTTGGAGGAGGTATGTTATGAACGTAATATTTAGAAATTAAGGAAGCCACTAATCTAATTGTTACAGCTTACACAATGATAAGTTTCGAAAAATTAAAAAAATACCGCCTTGCAAAGAGCTTTTCTAAAATTCAAATCTTATGTCAATCAAAATGCTTTTAAATAATTATACTAATGTTATTAAGAGAAATGATATCTACTTCTATGTTTTTGTAACGAATAAACTCTAACTACTGGATCGATTTCGAAAATAATTTTATTAATACTACATTATCCCTTACTGAAGCTATATTTATTTTAATGAATGAGATTACTACACTACTAATTTTAGCTGCTAATTTTCTTTTTTAAGTGTCTGATATGACATTTGTCAACGTCATGCACACCCGCTATTTGTATGGTTGATACAATGCTAATTTTAGAAGCTATTATTATTTGAGTGTCAGTATTATTGGTGTGCTTATTATAATAAATAAATAAATATCCACTGCCGAAGCCGCAGGCAATAGTTAGTTTTCAATAAACTTTCCTTATGCGCTAATAAAGCCATCAAAAGGATTATAATTATGCGTGACGACAGTTTAATTACATCTATAGGATAGTTAGACGAAACAAAAAACAAAAGCACATCAAAATATGTCCACCCAATAAAAAAGATCGTATTTCTTTTCTTGTATATCTTAACCCCAAAACGAATCAATACAAACGCGACGTTATTTTACCCTGCCGCACCCCCTAGCGGTATCGCCTTGAACATATATCACGATAACACGTTTAGACAATGATGGCTTAAGGGAACGCCGCCTCATAAAACTATGTGTCTCTATATATTTGTCGTGAAAACATTGGAGATAAGATCTGCCTTAAGTTATGGCAAAGAATGGTGTCACGAATATTTTTCCTATATGTATTATTTTTTAACCACCGTATAAAAGTGGGGGTTTCAAGTTTAATGTATATAGGTTTGGGTCCGTTTCTAAATATTTCGTATCTCCCAAAAGAATGGACTGATTTTGATGCGTGTTTTCTCTATGTATGTTGTTGAGATCAAGATGGTTTCTAACTATGTTTTATCAAAACTTAAATAAACATTTGATTTACTGATCTTTTTTCTTTCGGATACGAATCTTTTAAAAAAAGTCGCAATAGTTTTAAAGGATTCCTTATTTTTGTATTTATCTTGTTTCCACTTCTTGTATTGACTTTTCTATAAAAAGAATATAGAATCTATGTTTCATAGAGTTTGTAAGAAGTTGTCTGGCGACCGGTATAGCCAATTATCTTGTCCTGCAAGCATTTCAACTTAGGAAGAAGTATGGCTAAAAATCAGCTCTGTGACAGGTCGTACTCGTCCTGGTACAGCTTCATCATTAGCTGAGCCATCTCCTTTTACAACTGTGGTTTTTTTTTTCAAAATCTGTTTAACAATTATTACATCTAAAAAGTCTGCCAAACTGCAGAACATATTGTCAGCAGTTGTTCTTGTTTCACAATTTCACTCTCTTTTTGTAAGACTGTTTTTGATGTTAACTTTTTTTTGTAGAAATAAATGTTTTTTTTTAATCCGTAGATACACCCTAAATATTGGCCTAGTACAAAATTACGACATTAAGGCAAAAAAAACTATTAACATTATCAAAAAAAAACAATAATATTCTATTAACATTTCTTAATCTACCAGATAGAGATAGATTCCAGCAGCTGATAGCCGACCTTCATTAATTGGAGTGGCACTTAAAGAAGAAGAAGAATCTACCAGTCAAGCAGTTTTAACAAGCGACGCATCAATGCTCGCATTAAGCTGGGATTAGACAAGCGAACAATACGTCGTTATAAGTGATGCACAATGCCTACAGGGGTTCAGGGGTTCGATTCCCGGGTGAAGCAGACGGGCACAATTTGATTTGAAGTCGCGTAATCTCTTAGGGGGGATGTTAAGGGGTGGTCTTATGACATGTAGCTTTAATATTTCATTTTTCGGTTCTCTCATTCTTTGGTAATGATATATATGGTAATAATATTGTTAATTAAAATGTAATTTGATTTATTAGCTGTAGATTATGACTGTTGAGAATGTTAGTATGATTCTAATAAGGGGTTCTTCCCGTTCTGTTTTTTAATTTAAAAATGTATTAAAAAGCATAATGGACGAAATGTTTGATTGTATTTATATACATACCAGATGTTTCCTGCAGCTCCGCCTGCGGTCTCAATTTTGATTTATATAATTAAACTGTAAGCTATCTTATCTTTGAAGTTGGATCAAACTGCACACGGTGTGATAATTTGATTAAAATCGGTTAAGTAGTTTAGGGTGGTTAAATATGCTAACTAATGGTTTCAAACGTCAATAGAACGCGTTTATTTATAATTTTGTATTCTAACAAATGGTTAAATAATTAACTCTACAACTAATATGATAGAATAACAATTGTTGAAAAAACGCGTTTTGAAGCTAATAGTTAGCATATTTAACTATTAGTTGAGTTAACTCAGTATACAGAAACTGGGCCATAGTATTTGAAACATTTATGATAAAGATTAAAACGATCCCAAAAGATCGGTCGACAGTAACGCGAGAACTACCCCTTAATAACTAAACTATATTTACTAGCCCAGGGGTTGAAAAAGGATTTCAAATAAAGTGTATTTACTTAGCTTTTGTAGTGTCGCTTTAGGGGCACAAGTGTCACTTTAAGTGTATTGGGTACTTAACGGTACTTTAAGTTACATGTAGTGAAAAGCTTTTATATTTTTCGGTCTTACATTAAATTATAATATTAAAATATTTCTTTAATATTCAATGATATATTTTTGGTTAAGCGCAAATCAGTGGAAAGGTAACAAAAATCAATCTGACTGCTTTGAATGAAGGGTGTTGTCAAAACCAAATTGATATCTTTATATATAAAACAAAGTCGGGTTTGTTACAACACTTATAACTCGAGAATGGGTAGACCGATTTTCATGATCCTTGATTTATTGGATTCGTCTCCGTCCCGAATAACAGAATAAACATTAATAACTATATAAAATGAAATTTACGGGAACGGGGAAAACTTACGCGGGTGAAACCGCGGGGCACAGCTAGTTACTAATATGATGTCAATAGTTCGTCTGACGTGTCTTGGGTTCGCATTCTGGTGAAGCTACCTTACCCGATTCAAAATAAGAGCTGCTCTCATCTGTCAGTCAGCTTTTGCCAAATTGGGTAAGTATTTTATAATTCCATAATCGAAAAGTAATTAATAATTCTGAAGTCTGACCTAGAGACCAGCAAACGATTTATAATTTCCGTATTGATTACATGTAGTATTGATCAGATAAAAATCTATTTGACCTATGGACTCTTTCAAGTGCTAAAGGGTGTACCGTACAGGTTGCAAGTGCAGACAAGCAGGGCAAAAAAGGCGCCAAGTCTTCCGAGGAGGCACCATATCCACTTTTAACCTTCATTTTTCATACCAAAAGAAATTTGAGAAATACCCACATATACTTCGTAGTAAATTCCAGTTTCGGAGGGAAAAAGTAGGTTATGACAGTCAACAGCCATTAAATCTACAGACGTCATGTCACATACGATTCGACTTCCGTCAAAACTCTTAACAAACCATTTAAAAGCACTCGTCTAGTGAAAACGAACTTGAGTATAACATTCATTCAATTATTTCCGACTAAAATAACTCTCCTAATGTGATTATATCGTTACATGGTGCCACTATACATATGTACACGCAGAAGGTCTATTCTACACAATTATATCTTAAATTAGAACTGAGCTGAAACGACGGATTTCGGTAAATTACAAATTAACTTCGTAATATAATTAATTTCATTCAAAGGTTTTTTGTTTTTTTTTTATTAGTTCTAGTTTGTTGTCAAATAGATGTGTCCCCTGTATTTGTTCGAAATGTTTTTCTGTGTATATTTACCAGTTATTTTTTGGTTGATAGATAGGACAACTTTCCTTAATATATGTCAGCTAAGAGTTAAGGCGTAACACTTGATCGATTATGATAGAATGTTTGTTGGATGTTGTGAATGAATGTTTGTAAATACCCTCCGTTTACTTACAAAATATTTCTCAAGGCAGTTAGGAAATAAATGAAAAATTATAAGATTTGAATAAGTATAAGATAAAGCTAGTTTACCTTCTGCATATACTGTCACGTGTCACCATCTCAAGGGGAGCCTCGTCTAAGAGGTATTATCGTGTACAAAACGCGGCGATTTCGCGACACACCCTCACTTCCCCTAACCTCGCACCATGCACACTAACGACTTACAAAGCGACACTTTCATATAACTCAACGTACATTACCGCTTTTGTTCTAAGATGTACATTCAACTTATAACCCTCGCAGTAATGTATTACAGTGGGGGAATTTTATCGTATATTAAGTAAAAGGCGCTGATATGACTGTTTCAAAAATCCATAGTATTGCGGTGACAAATGTTTTTTTTTTCTCTCATTTCGTAGGGGAGGAGGATTTTATTTCTCTCCCTATTTCTGCGAGGGGATGTATGGACGATTGTGCAAATTGAAGTTTTATTACAAGTGTTTGCAAGACTTATGGTATTGATGCAGCAGTCAAATGTTTGTGGTGTTTTGAGAAATCTTCTTGAACCAGCTGAGGGTGGTTGCAACCAGTAGCAATAATATACTAGTATATTATCTAAATCGAATGTTAGATTTGCTCAATTTATTCTGAGTACATCTACTATCAATTTCAGCAGTGCCCATTTTACGTCATTATAATTACGAGTAATAACAACAAAGTTTGCTCCGGAAACAAAGAAACACTATTAGACAGACCCTAACTAGACAGTTTTTTCGTTAGCCCAAACAAATGATCTAATCAAACATAATACGCATCTGGACCAAGGTTTAGGTGTCCCACGAGTATATCGTGACTTAACAACTCAAAGAACAGTAAAACAAGAGAGAGACAAAGAGAAAGTAAACCAATCCCAACTTATAAACGGTGATGAGAGTCCAGTCAGCATTACTTGGGGAACAGTTGACATCGAATTTGGATGGGAATTGGTAAATGCATAGGAAGTTGTAGTCTGTTGTTTTTTTAAGGAACCAAGGAGGATATATTTAACGTTTTAGGCACTAAATCAAAAATAAAGTTTGGGTTTTTTAAATACAATAAAGGTACGGACTAGATATGAACCAAATCTATTTCGTCCGTAAGGTAGATAATAAAAAAAAATGTTATGTATCATTATTTTTTCAAAACAATAAAATTTCTCAAACATAAGGTGCGATAAAGGAGTGAGGAATTTGTGACTTCATAAGTAGGTTAAAATAGTAGCTACCACTGACGTGGCGAGCCCCAACTCATCTAAGTAGATATTCGTTATTTCGATAAAACAAAAAAATACGTGTCTATTATCAAAAAACCACAAAAGAAAATTAGTCCACATGCCTTTTTGGAGATACAATCAGTTTTCTTATGAAGATAAAAATTTTCTGCGATATAAACCCATATCTATTTTGAGCATTCTAATTTCCAAATAAATACGCAAAGGTGTAATGATGAGATATGAGGGAGAAAATATCTTTATAATTAAACCTTTGATCTCAACTTAGTTTATTTCCAAAATTATTCATTCATGTCTAAAATACCATAAACATGATAATTTACAGAATTTGTTATTTTTAGATACATAATAGTATTAGTACTCATAACAGTCTCAACTTTCACTAGTGAAGAGAGGTTTCTTAAGATAACGAGACACCGATTATGTAATAGAAAGAAAACTTCGTTAGCACGATTCATAGGGAACAACAAAATGGTGTAATTTAACGAAATAGTACGGAATCAGGGAGACCAAATGTCCTAAGGGGAGGCCCACACTGTAAGGTACACGGTCGACTTAGCAACACGAAGCACATTTTGTTTATATCAGCATTATTGTTAAGGTCTCTGCGGTTCGGTTTTTCTCCTGTTTTATTTCGTTTAGATTTTCGTCCAGTAAATAAACTGGAGTTTCTACTGTTTTGTGAATACCGGGGTCTTGCGATGCTAATATTCTATGAAACTTATTTTTGCTGGCATTTAAAATGGCTTACTATAATCTTCCACTAAGCCTTTGCAGTATTTTTATGCTATGTCTACTCTTAGCATTGCAAAACTTTGTTAAAATAACTCTCTGCTTTCATTCACATTGTTATGCGAAGAATAAACCTTAATTCAAGAAATTATATAAAAACGGAATTGGAGAAACACTCTCATTCTATCAGATACACATTCAAAAAGAAAATAAGGAAGCGACGGACACACTCCTACAATAAGGTACACGATTCTTTTGAATCACGACTCGTCGCCCGCGGTCGCCCGCTGCGCGCCATTCCTTAGAGGGCTGGCCATTGAGTTACGTGTGATTTGTTACGAAAGCTTCCAGTAAGGGCTCGGGCTACAAGGCACAGGGCACACCCTCCCCCTCACCATTTATCTTCACATGATAGTTAAATGCAATCTTCTCTGTTAATGTGAGCCCTTTTTTCTTACTTTTATCTTATATTCCACGTGATTTATAGTAGATAAAAAATGGTTTCTTTCTGCTTGATAGCATTATTTCGCATTTATGAGAGTTGAAGTTTGAGGGTTTAGTAGCCATTTTTTCTAGATCGAAATAGGTGTGAACCAGAACTATGGATGGATATAATGATTCCCTTTACATTTTTTTTTCTTCTTAGCATTCTTGTTCTTGGAATTGAAGATCAAACACAAATATTTATTATTGGATCAAATAACATGTCTAGTTAAAATAATAAAATTAATTGGGAACAGAGCATACAATTTAGATTTATTTCAGGAGAACCATCCATGGGATCCATCATTTATCTCTTTCGCAGAAACTCAAACATGCGAATCGATATTTTTCTGTATATATATTGATATATGTATCGAAAAATTTTGGAAATTGTTTATAAAGAATTATTTTTATGATCTTCACCGTAACCTTTATTCCATTGATTATAAATGATACATACATTCCATCGAGCTAAAGGCAGTTTGCCTAATTCTGCAGCTTAGAAAGTTAATAAATCCAGTTTTACAAATAAACTGTCAAAAGATCGAAATGTACCCAATAGAAATAGCGGCAATATCAGATTACACAAAATACATGACCCATAAATATAAGCCTCCAAATGGTCGTCGGTAACCTGAATGTCCACAATTGCTGCGTCCCTCATAATCCGAGGATCTTCTGTAATACAACACTCGATATCTTACGATATTGACATAAGCACAGAAGCACAGTTTATTTAATACTGCTATACAGCTAGATTACTGTTTATTTTACTCACGTCTTTCAGTTTTATTTTTAAGATTACTAGCAATGTGGGTGACACATTACTAGTAATCTCGTTAACCCCTTGTGCTAAGCTAAGTTGCTTGTGTTACGAGTGGGTTCACGTCGGTAGTGTAAGGGGTGGGATTCGAACCCGCAACCATATGATCGCAAGTCCGACGCCCTAGCTACCGCCACTTTATTGAAAAATCTCCATTAAAGTTACCTTGATTTTAATGGATGCATGATAGTAGGTAACTTCATTCTGTTTATCATTGACACTGAAATCAGGTACATTTACTTTTTGACTATGGACTTCTTCCCTAATATTTGATTCTAGTCTAGTCTTAATAAAAAAAAGTCTTAATAATCATTGCCTTTTAAAAAATTTACGCTGTTTTACACACTAGCACAGAAAAAAACAGAATTACAAAAAAAAAAGATTTTCTTTGATTTGCCCAAAATGGAAAAGTAAGTCATCTCAAATACCGGTACATAACAAACCCTCTTAGTTATCTGTCGTGCAGTATCATCCCTTATCCTCGGGTGGAGGGCAAGCTTTTAATCCGCGCTGCAAGATTGATGGTAAGTCAGTAAGAGGCTAGTTTCACGCCACGCTCTGGGGGAGTATTGATTTATTTCTGTCAAGTGTGGGGTGCATAAAGTGGGGAAATGGAATTGTTTGGGTTTGTGATTATTGGGATAAGATTTTTTGGAGTCCATGGGTTTTAGAGGGAGGTTCTATGTGGTAAGTTGTTTCTTTAATATTGGCGATTCTGTCTGCTCTAAAAGGATTAGGTAGTGTTTTTGCTATAGTTTTAATTTTTAAGCTTATTTAATGCCATTTAATTTATTTATATTTACGAATATTATGTCTATTTTACCTGCATGTAAGATATCAGAAAAAAGAAAACTGAATGGGGCAGTTAGGTATATACTTTCTTGTATCTTTTCTTCTCTAGCATTAATCACAACCGTTTTCTTTTCCAGACTAACTCCCAAAGGTACTTAGCTTAGTTGATACTAAGTTGGGTTCATATACTCTACAACTAGCAAACCATAATTTATCCGGATCATTGGATCACCGTTAATATAATAATTCGGCTGCTTACCGAGAAATTACGGTAAATAAGCACCCAGGAATATTGGCTAACCATTGGCCAGCAGAAATTAACCAATCAATATTCTGAGTATAACCGATTCGAGCCAGAGTTTACTGGTACAAACTAGATTTGCTGATATACCACACCGGCTAGTTAGGTTAGTAATATTGTGCTAGAAGCTGTTGTAATTTGTATACATGCCACGCCATAATATGGCAAAAATTATTGCGGATGATATTATCATCCACAATCATTTTTGAAACTCAAAATTTGATAACCTTTGCTTACTGCTAATGGAAATTTTTAGTTTAAGATTTTACATTTTCTATAACATGTGTAACGTTTACTAAAAATGTTATTATAGAAGAGACGAACTCTGGCAATAAAATTATCAAACACATTCACGATAAAAACGGCGATAGAAGCGGCGGTAGTCTAATGGCTAGGGCGTCGGATTTGCGATCATGTGGTTGCGGGTTCGAATCCCACCAATTACACTACCGACGTGAACCCACTCGTAACACAAGCATCTTAGTTTAGCACGAGGGGTTAACAAGATTACTAGCAATGTGCGACCCACATTGCTAGTAAACATACAGGAGGATAAAAAAATAATGACAATCTACCTAACCATACTGTGAGTGTTCTGACCCAACTAATACCAAAACTACACGAGTCAACCATCCCTATTAAAACGGCCCTGTCCTAGTTTCAAGCCCACCTCATAACCAGGTAATGATTGCAAAAATCCGAACAGTCTGAGCTCGGCCACAACAGCTCCCTCCTTCACAATGGCTGACATTAACCCCTATTGTTTCGTAATACCGTGGCACAATGCCGCTAAAATTCTGGCGCCGTGTTATTTACTGTTTGCAATGTTAGACATTGATATTATATCTTTAATAGCAGGGAAAGGGTTCTGTTTTAGTTTGCTATTTCATTGTGTTTGGCTCGTCGGCTGGTCGGCTAGAGGCGTTAGGAACTTGTAATTTGAAAATTAGACTTTTATTTTCGTGTAATAATTTCAAAACATGTCAATAGGTACTATCATAAACATATCCATTAGTCGAAGATGTAATTATTGAAGGTAGTGTTATTGATGCACCAATGCTGTTCCAAAAATGATTATGTACAATCATTCACGAAAATTCACATTAGTCAACTTACAAATCAAGTAATCTAAATGGGAATGGTTTAAATTTTTATTATAATTAATATTTATATTACCATATACAATCTTCGACTAACTTTTCTTCGATCTCAGATTTATAAAAGTTGATAATGGTCATCAATTTTGAAAGACTACTGGCGCATCAAGACTTTCATTAAAGAAACGGGAAATAAAATCAAAACAAAACGCGATAGAATTTGCTTAAATAGTAGATTTATTTCACCATATTGTGTAATAAATAATGCTTTTCTATTGAGAAGCTTGCTACAAGATACATAATTAAATTTACTTATTGATATTGCTTGGAATTCCGATATAATAATAAATCAAGGCAAATACCTAGCACGCATATTGAAGTTATTTTATGTACATGAACATTTTGCTCAGTGAATAGGAAAATGTAAAATTAATCAAACCAGTTGAGAGAATCCAACAATCTTATCATATATTTTTTCAAAATAAACAAATTATTGTAACGTTTTACTTAGGAATCAATATTAGAATACACCGAACTCACTTCTTTTTTCGTAACATCTTTTTGTCTAGTCATTAGAAATGTTCTAAATGGAAAATCGGATTTACCCTTTTCCATATATTTATATATTCTCCAAAGACTTATAAAAGAGAATTCCATGAAATAATTTTATCATTTTTATATTTTCAGTAACATTATAGCTATACCGCAACATCTCCAAAAAAAAATAACGTTATAAAACTATCAAATACCTTTCACTCTACACAGGGAACGTTGTATTGAATTGTTACTCTAATTGGCAAACTCTGATACAGTACAAGATACGTGACAATGCGATTCAGACGTGTAGCCGGTGTAGCTCTAATTTCCTCCGCTGAATCAACTCGTAATAAAACAGTGGATCCATTGCTTCCCCGACCAACTTGTTCAGACAACTGAAGGGAACATTTAACTGGAATTCGGAAACTAAGACCGCCACTATTTGCGTACCGATGTGCTGGAACACGATTAATTACTGATACGTATGGCTTCCATTTGTATTGGTTCCACAGGGAGCCGTGTTAGGTCCTAAATTAAATCGTTCCTAGAAATTGAAATTATATTGACTATTTTCCATTTGCATGTCACGTTAAAATGTTGATTTATTGATAACAGGATTCATATGTAAATGTTTTGCCGAGGATAAACCAGTTTAGAGTTTTCTTTTGTATAATTATTTTTTTGAGATGGAGTCATATTCGTTTCAGTCATGATGCGCTGTGACGATTTCGAAGTAAAAAGCGGGAAGAAAACCGTATCTATATTACATTTTTAATATTTAAATTTAAGTTAATGAGTAAGTTAACTTATTTGAAGTTTCATGTAAAAAAAAACTAAACTTATTAAGGTTGACTTTTTGTTTTTTTATATATTTTTTTTTTTGGCTTATTAATTTAAAACAATGCTATAACGATCAGTGACGTAAAAATGTTGTCTGACCTAGATATGAGGTTGTTCTTGAATGGAACGCTGCAAAAGGAATTGAATACCTCATTACTATGATAAGGTTAAGGTGGCAAGTGATTATAGTCTACTAAATGAGTAACTATTATATAATCGAAACGAAGCGCACTGACTAACTTTTCTGGAAGTGCGTCTTCAGCAAGATCTTTCATAACTTGACTTTACATTATAGTAGATAAACAAAATTCTTGGAATATTATGACAAGGGTGGACTTAGCAAGCATAATTATAAACTTTCAATAATTATTTACAGTTTAATGGCAAACTGCTTGGGAACCAACGGACAACCCTAATGAGAGTCAGACAACGGTCAAACGTGTTGAACCCATAACTAACTATCAGTTCAAATATGAACCGAATGCTCTCATTCCCTCAGCCCCTTAAATAACAAGTGTCCGAGAGCCGTTACACGACAGCCGGACAACCGGACAGTTATACGGGCAACCTTTGACCGGAATCTATGGACTGGCCCGGACAGAACCGTCCATTTTGTTTTAGGATACCCCGGTCAAATTGTATTGATGGCGTGTTACCGGTTTGGGTAAATAAGATGGTTATTATTATTGTGGGTTTCTTCCAAAAGTGGTACTGTAAATGTTATTGGAAATTCAATTACCGTTTTTGCGGATTCTTTTCAATCTTTCTGAAACGAAGATTAAAAATAAGTCTTGGCGTTTTTAATCTCAACTTATATGGTAGTTTAAAAGGATTTTTTTTTCGATGAAAAGAAGATATCGGATTTGAGAAAATTCATGATACGGTAAAACTTAAAAAGAAAACAATTTTATTGTACAAGTTTTAAAAGTAAATCTCTTTTAATGCTTTATTATGCTTTCATATCAAAATTGTGTAATATTTAAGAAATTACGACCATAAAAGTAACAAAACTTAAACCCCGGGAGCGTACTAAAACAAATAAACAAAAATGGCGCAACATAAAACACGACAGTAAAATAAAGCTTTTAATTAACATTCCCTACATGAGCGCACAATTAAATTCAATATTATAATTGGAGGTCCCACACTATTAACCCAGCCGAACTCGGGTCAAAACGACCGCAAACAAAACTACCTACTTCAGTCTGAAATACTTGGACAACTATTCCATTTATTATTACAAGCCCAAGGACATGATTCTCTAGACGTGGCCCCAGTGCTCGCCCTCGAGGGAGCACGTGATCGGAGTCCAAATTGTGTCTAATAGTTGTTATTAACACACAAAAATTTGAATATTTTAGATTTTTGTAAAGCGTTTGACTTCATTACCAATAGGTAATAAAATAAATGTTCCGATTGTTTGAAAAATAATTGGTACATACCATAATTATAATTATTTTAGGTAAAGCTTTTAATAAACAATGTATGCACCAGTTTAAATAGGCATAAACATAAAATAAATAGTATTCACTTCGTGAAGGTAAATACATTATTAACTGTAACCCATACTTACAAAAGTCATAAAATAAAAAAAAACGAGTGGTCTTTACACCATACGAATGAAGTTAAACTTCTTTAGCTCATAGGCGGATTGGTCAGTGGGTCATCTTAGGGGCTGTATCTTAGATATACGAATCGTACGGGCTATGAGAGAAAAAGAGAAAGAAAATGTGTGCTCGCACCTCTCTATCTTGCTCCTACAAGTAATATACGAAACGTAACTCTCTCTCTCTCTCTTTCTATACTCAATAACTTATATCTGCCTCTCAACTTTCGTTCGCCTCTTTCCATCACACTCTTCGTAACGCTCTCGTCACGCATTCACTAGCTTACTCCAGGCCAAGCGTGCGTAAACAGGAAAAGAGAAATCTTCAGACGACGTAATAAAATAAAATTTATCTTCTTTACAGATACATGCCGTAGCAATGGGAAAGCAATCTTAATGTTACATGAAACATAAAAAAAATAAGCTTTAAATACATTAAAACGTACCAGGAAAACATTTAACAAGAGCTGTCTCTTCCAGCGATATTATTCTGTCATTAGTTTCACTGTGTAGCTAGCTTTCAGACTGATTAGAATTAATCATTTTAACGTAGCTTGCCAACTGTTTAAGTATTTGGTTCACAGACAACTATGTTAAGATATTGTAATCTACACTTTGAATATTTAATGCTCGTTGTCCATGTGAGTCTCGGGATATTTATAAAACTTTTGAACAGATTCTATCATGGTTTATTTTGATTTTAGTTCCCGACGTTTCGACGCCTTTGCTTGTGTTATGGTCACGGGCAGACTGAGGTAGTATTTGTCTTGACATGAGATGTTGCTCGTTTTACCTTCATCGTTATTTTTATAAATTACTAGCTGTTCCCCGCGACTCCGCCCGCGGTATAAAATTTTTCAGTAAAACATAATTATAGCCTTTGTTACTCAGAGTGAATGTAGCTTTCTAATAGTGAAGAATTTTTTAAAATCGGCACAGTAGTTTTTGAGTTTATTCATTATAGCTGTTCCCGCGATTCCGCCCGTGGTACATCATTTTTATTGTAAAAAAATATAGCCTATGTTACTATTTGTCCTTGTATCTGTGATGGCAAACAATAAAAAAGTATGTATAACAACAACTACTGCCAGTGTCATGTAGTGAGACATGAAATTAACTGAGCAGAGTACAATAAGCATAGTAAATGTCGCATTTCTTTTTTCTTTATTTTTCCTGAATTTTCTTTACTATAAACCTCACGGAGCCCGAGACCTTTCCAACGAATGCAAAACCGTGGAAATCGGTTCGTGCGTTCCGGAGTTATAGCGTCAGGAAGGAAAACCCGACTTATTTTTATATAGTAGATTAGTGTTCCGACCTTCGCAATATGAGCTCACTTTCTTGCTGCGCTGCTCTTGGGGAACTCAAAATAAACGATAGAATCCGTTTAAAAGTAGTCTATTTTAATTTCTAACATTTGCGTAAACCTCAAAAAAACAATAGTTACCTTGGCTTGTTAACATTTACCTACCTATGACAAAACTACTGAATTATATAACTATCTCCATGCTACTAATTATTCTTTCAACTGCTTTATCTTATTGATTTCTTAATATTTAATCATCTTCCACAAAGTAAATGTCTCTGATAAGCAGTATTTCTTCGATGTTCGTAACTAAATCTATTCCGTTATTTATTATAGCTATTACTATAGATATTAATGAGAATTCAACATCAGCAGCAAATTTGTATGTCGAGAGTGTTCCCATTCATTCGCATCTGGTAAAGAATCATACACAAACCAAACTTCACACACAACTTTTGTTCGAACTTATGTACCAAATTTGTTCTTCTGAGTTGTCATACACAACAATTTGACTGAACTCCGTAAAACTAATACATAGAACCTTATATCAATTGGATAAGGTATAGATTATAATTTCATAAGTGCTTACGGGTACTTTGTTTTCGTTTGCAACAGGAATCGTCCGTCTTATTTGGGAAGTAATAATAGTTAGTCAGAAATTGGGAGTGACGCTTGTTTTCCAAAGTTTTCGAACAACCTGAACTGGATAGTTTTTTGTTGGTATTTTAATGAGATGTTCATAAACTTTGGTTGTTTAGTTTTGTTGGTATGACACGGAGTTTTGGGAATACAGGTATTTTTCGTAACAAGGAGTTTAGTTGCTTGAAATAAAGAAGTTTTTAGGAATTTTTTGGTAGTGCGTACTTAGAAAAATATATTTTTACTTTTAAAGGCAAAATTCAAAAAAATCCAAATGTGTAGGTACTAAATTAGATGCATAATCTGAATTATGATGATTAATTATTATTACTCTCGTAATTAATTAGTTACGTAGTAAGAGTTACCTTAAGAATGTTTTTTTGCTCTTTTGTCTGGACGACATATTATTATTATGTCTCCAAAATCATTACATCTACATAATTCCCCCATCTCGAGACTGGCTTGTAGAAGCCATATTTCCTAAAAAACTTGCCATCGTTAAAACTTCTCAAAACAAGCAGTGAGTCTAACAATATGCAGACTGTCATCAAAATTCACAGGTTCAGAGTCCAGGCCAAAAAAACTTCGATATCCCGTTATGGATTATTTGGCGTAAATTCAAATAAGGGGTGACCTTTTTTAACGACTTTATGCTAGGGAGGGGTACAATGGGGGTTTGTAACTGAATTGTTACAGAGTCTTAGTTTTATAGGGTTAGAAGGACCTGACTTGATGTTTTGTGGATACATATTTTAATTTTAGTGTTAAAAATAATTTTATTATACCGGATTATTCCGAATTCTGAATTCGTTTTTTTTTTCGGGCTTATGGAGCAAGCGAACTTTAACTAAAAAAATCTCATCGAGATCAAAAACAATTTTAAATGATTTATCAAACTTGTGTCTTAAAAACAGATAAAGAGCTAAATGTTAATGGATATCATTATTAATTGGTTGACTGACTCATATCTACCACATAGGCTAGTATATAGTTGCTTGTTCATTCTGTAATACAGGAACTTTACGGCCAAATAAATACCAGGCTAGCAGGCAAGCATAGAGGATATAATATTCAAATGCACTAGTCTTAGCATCGCTGGTTGGATTGTGAGAGGTAAAAAATTCACAGCAAAGCATGCAGTTTGGTCTGAGCCTGTCCGTGGGGAAATACACTGAAAACCAGTCTTAGTGTATTTGGGTAACCTTAATTTTGTCTTACTTTAACTTATTAGCTTTTTACTGAGGAAGAAGGTTGTTTGAAAATGTAACACATTTCAAGCTTCTTTTCATCTCACCGTTACACGTTTCTGGTTAATGATAGATAAATGTTAGATACAAGCTTAGTAATATTTATTAATTAAATGAACCGAAAAGTGTAAAAAATATAATAGACTGATTACACCTAGGGTAATGAAATACCGGAAATACCAATATAAATGTCCGACTGCTGGGCACAGGCCTCTTCCCTTATAGAGAAAGAATGAGCATTGATCACCACGCTTGCTCATTGCATATTGGCGATTCTAGATTCTAATTATTTGGAATCTATTTTCCTTACGATGTTTTCCTTCACCGTTTGTCAATGGTGTCTTAGAAAGATCAAGAAGGTACAAATGACTTTGAAAAGACACAATTTGTACTTGCCTGGGTTCGAATCTGCAACAATGTGCTTGCGAAACTGATCATACGTGGTGTTGTCGAATACTATATCCTTTTTAATCATTTTTATTTTACCATTTGGGGTTTATATTGTTTAGGTTTTTTTCTTAGAATAAGTTAAACACAGTCACTCTATTATAAATACTTATGTTCAGTTTAATACTAGCGACTTCAAAGGCAGAGGGACTCATAGAAACACAAGAAGTTGCGATAGTCAGGTTGGTAGCTGACTCTATTTTGAACTGCATCTCAATACTAATGAATCTATTAAACAAACCAATAGTTCTCAATTCCCAAAGAAGGTTAAAGAAATTAAGTAAACAGAATAAACTCAACACGTAACCCCGATGTAACCCGAATTGGCCGGAATTTGGTAAATTTAATATATGAAACATATGAATCGTTCGTTCTCCCGGGGCTTTTGGTAATAACATATTACGCGGTGGTAGCGTCAGCAAATGAGGCGCTGGCTTAATAGGACAGTCTCGCATTATTTTATAGGAAAACAATTAATATTATGTTGGGATTCGGGCATTAAAAAATAATAATTTGATAATGATTCTCAATATAAAGTAATCAATGTTCTTCGAATTCCAAAATACTTTAACCGTCTTGTTAACCGTTATTATGAAAAAGCAATCCACAATATTCCCAAATGTCTACTCTTAAGTATGATTACCAATAACATCTGAGAGAGACGAAAATTCAAAGTTTTCCCAAAAATATCTAAAAATAGAATCCTACCTCGTGTAATTTACCAACTTATGTAAAGATTTTTATTTTCTTTCTACAACTTAGCAAATAAATTATAGACAAGTGGTATCATAAAATCGCAGTCAGAAGCAGACATACTAATAATCCGAATTTCTTATTTGAGAGAATAAAACGTTTCGGTTTAGGTCTGTCTGTGGTTAGGTATGTCGAGAACATTATAAATATTTAATGACATTGCAGTAGAAGAACTTTTTAAGTTCAGAATGAAGATGAGACTTCTTCTTCTTCTTCTTAGCGTGTCGATTAATGGCAACATAGTGATTATATATTGTCAGACCAGTACTCGGCCACGCAGACAGCATTGTCGGTGGCGTTGTGCATGTGCAGGTGTTGGGACAAGCTGGGCAGATGAGACTACCTTGACATTTTCAGTACCTGTTGAGTGTATGCTTAAAATATTGTTAGCAAAATGAGCCTGGCACTTCTAAGCATAACTTTCTGAGAATAATTATTATATCGTTGCATATAAATGACTTACAATTCTCTTTCCACTGAAAGATTAACAAATATCCCACGTCATCGACAGAAGATCTAGTTAATCAAAATTTCCATATCAGTCGCATTCAAATCAATCGATTTGAACGAAATCGCATCAAATCTCCTGAATACCAAGTCATCAACATATTTGCATATCGGCAAGCGTCTCTCAGACTGATTATGGCAGCATATCCAGACATATTTCAATAATTTTCTCTCACCTACATTGACAAAATGGACGATGAATAGTAGGATTTCCAATATCATGAGTATTAAGTACTTATTCCATATATCATAAAATGAATAGTATAAATCAAATGGAATTATCTGTTTTAGTGGGAACACTCAAATTTCTGAATTATCATAATATGTATTACCATCAGTGGATTGAAAAGACACTAATAATGTTGAATGGCCTTGTCTAGACATTTTTTTAAAACCCTTATAAAATCATTTTATTATTATTGCAGATTAAGTAACCTTAAATAAATCAATGTTGCCAGATTCCTTAAAAAATAGATTACAGTAATTGATTACGAAAAACAAAGGAAGAAAAGGGGTTAACATAAAAAACGTAATATAATTCAAGTTTAATCTACCAAACAACCGTTTGATCTAATTATTATTTTAAATATCAAAAGGGAAGTATTCAACAGAATGAGCGATCAAAAGATACTTGAAGCTTTGTTTAAACAAATTAAATAAGTGCTGCTTAAGAATTAACTTGGAATTTTTTGGCTGACCTTACTTTGTAAGAGTTTTTGTATTATTAGGTAAATCTCATCTAATTTCAAAAGATTCGAAAACTCTTTCATTTAATTTTACATATTAAGTGAGTTAAGACCAGGAAACAATAGGTGTATAGACAAATTACGACGACTTCCGTGGTCGAGTGGCGTACACATCGGTTTTCAAGGTGTCGCCAGCTCTGAGGTCTCGGGTTCGATCCCCGGACGGGTCAAGGTAGAAAAACACTTTTCTACATTATCTCGGGTCAGGGTGTGTTGTACTACAACCAAGGTACAGGTGTCTCTGATTCCATAACACAAGTGCTTTAGCTACTTACTTTGAATTCTGAGCAATGAATATGATGTTGTCCACTTTTATTAAATCAGGCGTCTACGAACATCAATTATCTTGGCTATTCAGTTATACTGCATTTTTTTTTCTTTCAAATACTCAAAATACAATGTCAAAAAAAATCCACGCAGGACATTGCGACAGCGATTTCAAAAGTTGAGGTGCTTATTCATATATGATGCTTGACTGTGAGAATAATTCCAGGGCAATTTGGTTGTTTTTCATATTGTGATCAACATACACAAAATCTGGTCCATTCCCAATAGGTCCCAAAGTTTATTGTCGTGTGGTTTGCCCGTCACGGTATACCTCAGGCTCCCTTGAGACAGGCCTATCACTATTTATCGTCTGCTCTGAACTGTTGATGGTGAACTATTTGGGACCGAATTGTCAACTGTTATAATATTCAATGGTTATAGTTGGAAACATTTTGACACATAAATATTTTATGCAATTTGCTATACAAGATTCATCATTTTTTTGCCTTTTTTGCAGCCTAAAAATTGTCCAATCCATCGAAGTATTTCTAAGCCTTACATAACATCGACTTTTACAGGCTTATTTCCAGCAGTGGACTGATACAGACCGAGTTGATAGATTGATTGATCCTGGCTTAGGTTTTCAGAGCCGCATGTTAGTAGTTTTAGGATCTTTTCTGTCAAAATTTCCATCCCCATGTTTTCCAAAATATGGATGTATCTGCTACTAGAGTAAAATAAACAAGAACATAATTGGTTGGGTTAGGATATATCTTAAATAATTCGTGTGACATATTTGCAGCCGGTACATTGTACAATATACACCGCACGGAAATGTAAAGTAAAATTGGGTAGTCATTTCATAAATTGCATTTGACCTGACCCACCCGCGCCCCTGGCACCCCTCGTCATATTAAATCTGAATATTGCCACGTTTAATAATTTTCCGTATATTTGATAATATTTAAATACGTTTAAGGGTGAAAAAGATTGTTGGTCTTATATATTTTGATACATCAATAAGTAATCTCATTTTGCTGATGTTGTAAATGGGGGGATTACGTGATTGAATATTTGGCAACGAAATGGTGTCATGGAATTTTTATAGTAGGTACGTACCGAAGTATTTTAGAAAAAATATGTTCTGAATGGATTTTTTTGCGAGATTGCCATGGAAAATATTTAAAAGCTCCTGTTTTTATATCTCGCCCTAAGTGTTATATGAATATTAATAAAGATTATTTTTAAATTTTATTACAAAAAAAAAAGTTACATGATTATGTTATGTATTCTTTTTTAATTTTCAATGGGGACAACGGGTATCAAGGCTCGGCTATAGCAAAAATATGGCTCAAATGTAGGTATATTCCAAACTTAACATAGATCTTTAAACCTCTTTTAAAAACATGTCAGACATCGCACAGATTGCTTTTTCCAAACCAAACACGACCGATCACAATCCGTCCTTTTTCTTAGCTATCAATCGGAATGGAACAATGCACACAAAACTGGATCCCAGCTAACAGATAGCAAAAGTTTAATTAACAGAATGTCGCAACAAAAACGCACGAACAAACGTCACTCTGCATCCATCTTCAAAATGATTGGAATAGATGGGATGGATAGACACTGCTTCGCTGGCATCAGTCAACTGGTTCCGCGTTCTAAGCTTTTTATACTCTTTTTCAGATCTCCAATAGTATTGATGCTCTCTAGATTTATTGGCAGTTACTATTTTAGTATGTTTAAGTCTGGGATTTACGTGAGTACTAAATTCTTGCTAGTTTTATAGTCATGCGCTTTGTTTATACGGGATGGGTTACTTACTGTTGTTTCGTCTGGTTTCTTAGCTTTTATATATTAATTATTATATTAATTATTTTATAAGATGTTATCCTATTTTATTTATTTATTTTGAGCCTGAACTGTCCCACTGCAGGGCAAAGGTCTTCCTTTCTTCCTTCCATTTTTCTCTCTGAAGGGCCATTTATCCTATTAGGATAGTTAAATTTGTTATCTATCAAAGCAATATTCTAGATTTTTTTTTATAGCGTTCTCAGTATTTATAACCTATTCTTTAATTACTTTAGAAATTCGGAATTTGATACTGTAAATGTAAACTTGTTCATTCCATGAAAGCATTAAATAAATTCGAATACCATCTATTTCCAGAAATTCAAAATAATTTCCTAAAATCAATGCTATCCAGTTTGAAATTCTAACAATAGCTACTAATACTTTCGCTCGCAGATCTCTAAAAGTGCCCAATTTTCCTGCCGCACGAACTACTACGGGTCTGAAATTGAATATCGTGGTCCGAGCGACATCCTATGCATCAGGACAAAAACGCTTTGTTATATACACTATGAACTTGATCTAGTTTTGTTATTAGTTTCTCTCGGTACCTCCGATCCTGTTTTGGGGATTAATACTGAAATTGGATCGTTGGTTTGGTTTTGTTAATTTATTATATTGACGGTATAGTTTACTGGTTTGTCTGTCTCAGTTTTACCTAAAAAAGATTGATGATTGAAGTGTTCTTATATGTTTTATGATATCTAATTTTAATCAGGGGCTATTAGTATTATAGATTTCAATTGTTTTGTTTAAAACGTATCTTTTGTTTCAAGTGTAATATTTCCCTTTTACATCTTCTTTATCCATTAGTTGTATTGATTTTTTCTTAAATTCTCCAATCGTGTTACATCTACCTGAAAACATTTCATCTTCATCTAGAAATCCACCGCATTTTTAAAGTACTCCTTAGAGAGTCGGTCAAAAAGCTATCCACGAATGTCGGTAGGCTTCTACATCCTCGTCGAAGGCTCATCGAAATTCCGTTCCATTTCCCAGCAGCCGGTCGAGAGCTTTAATATGACAATAGTTAATCTCAGCCAGCTCTACCTGGATTTAGTTTTGATTATTTGACAGAGCTTGTAGATTTGAAATTTTGTTTTCTACAACGTCCTAAGCTTGGAATCTAAGCTCTGGATCCTTTGGCGATATGCCTTTTTGACAAAATAAAGGATATTTTGTTTTTGGTCCCTCGGCTCGTCGCATTAAACTAAAATTGGATAAAAGTTGCTCTATGTGGAAATAAAAATGTGGTCGAACAGTGAAGACGGTTTTAAATAATATCATAACTACGGTACGATGTGATTTCAATTGATAAAATCAATAGGTATTCAAACCCCAATTACAAAACTACAATGAAATAGATAACGAAATCAATCTATTGCAGCTCTTTTTCGGAATGGTTAATATTGGTCCTCCAATTTTAGAAAGTCACCTAAAATGGAGAATTTTAAAAAATCAACCTAAAATTCTTGTTTCATTATCCAAAAATATTCATAGGGATAGTGGTAGTGCCCGTAACAGTACAGAGATGGCGACACTAAAAAATCCCCGAAAGCTTTTAAGCTCACGTCACCGTGGTTACGGAGAGAACTGATTGGTGGAGGTACAGACGGGCGGGTATATATGTCTGTTATTATGGAAAATAAGAGCAGAACAAAATGATGACGTTTCTTGCCTTGCTAGTGATTCTGAACGGATCGCTGCTCCTTTCCAAAAATTACCCATTATCTTTACCATAATAGCACAGTTTTCTTTCTAGCCTCCATTAATGTATAAACAATTATTGAGAAAAGGATTCCTACACTTTGAAACTTCCCTATACTTTACAATCTTTGGGTGGTTTGCATGAGTTTTTTACGCCATTTCCATTCGGACTTTCTACGTCGCGTCGTCCAATGATACAGTTGCAATGCACGAACGAATTTGTAAAATATCTTGATCGATAGCGTCTCGACCGCGGCGTTTCGCCCGCTCGTCTGTTCAACCCCACTCGTCCGAGTGGCATGCTGGTTGTTTTGTTGCGGCTACAGCTCCGATAGCGGGCAGTCGCGATGTCACGACGAAAACGTTACGCTCAATAATTCAGTTATTAGAAGTTAGATCACTCATTGTGAGAGGATTGTTTTAGGCCAGTTAGTTAATTAGCTTATTTATGCATATAATGGTTTAAATGCTTTAATGCCACCAGGTGGGTAAGTACTGAATTGGTGATAGTAAATGATGCTTAAAAGAAACGTTCCTTAATTTTTGTTAATCTATATGTCTGCATTTATAGTTTTTTTTTACTTTTGGTCGAACCGGGATTCAAACGCGTTTATAGCCATAAAATTACATTCTGTACTTTTAAGGCATCAATAGACAGGGTCGATCATAAGGATACCTAATTTTAATTTCCTATTAGTAAAAAGTTCAATTAAAACCGTATTGTAGATCTCTTTATACCTTATGTAAATTTTTAAGATCACACGTTGATTAAGAATTAAACTGTTTGCACCTATTTAATAATAAATCATCAAAAATATTTTTCAATTTTCTATCAATATCTCATGGAAATCAGAATAATAATAATTAAGTTTGAATCATTTAGGCACTCCCTCTGGAACTCGTCAACTGTCAATACAATTCGCGCCGCACTTTAGAACCGCATGAATTTTGTAATAACGCAATTCACAAACATTGCCAGCTCTATTGGACTAATGGTAGTTAAATATGGAATACTTGAGTTTCGACCAGGGTTTGTTTACATTGTCAATTATAATAATAATATAAGACTATTGTTTCAGTAAGAAATTAATCATGAAGATTAAACAAATAAAAATACTTCTTATCTAATAAAAAAGAGTTCATATCTACAAAATGGGTAAACCTATTTTGATGTTACTTCAGATTTGACTAGCCTGTTGGTCTAGCGATTAGTGACCCTGACTGCAAAACCAAAGGTCGTGGGTTCGATTCCGACCCAGGACAAATCTTTGTGTTGAGCATGATCATTTGTTCAATGTCTGGGTGTAATTTATCTAAATTATGTATGTCTTTAGTGATATATAAGTATGCTCATCTGTTGTCTCGTAAAAATAGTACAGGCTCTGCCTAGTTTGAGATACTTTTTTTTATGTATTACAGATTATTATATTATTTATTCAATAACAATAAGGACTGAATATGTTTTAAATCACGGTACATATTCGTAGATTATCAATTTTATAAATAGATTCTACATCGAAGCAGTTATTTTTACAGCTGTACAACAATGTAAGATCCATTAGTTGCAATGTTTAATTAATTTGTTATAACTCAGAGGCTGAACATAGAGAGTAGGTCAACGACTTAATAGTTTGTAAGTAGTTTATGGATTTGAAACGTAAACAATAGTATAATCTTGGCAAAATGTTCCAGTTTCAATAAGTCTGTGTAGAAATAAAGTCTTTACGAACCATAATATTAATATGCCTTTAAAAACTTTAATTAACAGTATTGAAAAGCTTTAATTAAATAAAATCAATCTATCTTCACATTTTAAACAAACAAACTTTGTTAATAAAGTTGATAAAATGTTGTCTTAACTGCCTCAAAAAAAAAATCGAATAGCGACTTACTTGTTGTTTGTATAAAAATAATAATACTTAGTGATAATCAATTAAAAGCTGGACCAACAACCTGTGATGGTTTTCGAAAATAATCTAATTTGAGTAATACGTATCTATCTGCAAATATACATAATTACATAATAAGCAAACAGAACTGAAAAACTTGAAAAAGATAAGAGTCCTAATAGTCTTAATTAATTAACACCTTACCTCTTTCAGCAGCCGCACGTCCGCCCCCGATGACGGCCAAAACGAGAATGATCAAAACTGCTTTCAGCGCCATCTCGTGTCCGTTTGCACTAATCACACCATCACCACAGTCACACACTATTTACACTAATATTACTATCACACAACACTAACAAACTCTTTAAAACATTTTTAGTCGTTTTTCGTTCGGATTTTTAACCTGTAAAAGAAAAAAAGGTTTATTTAGTGAGAATTAATTACAAGCGATTAAATTAATTAAAGAATTACTGTCACAGCGGGAATCGATTTAATAGATAAAAAAAGATAATAACTTGGTCTTCTGATATTCGGCCGTATGAAATATACCTACTAAAAGTAATGTCACTTTGTAATACTTTAGCAAACCAGACTAGATGTAGAGTTTTACCAGTCTTAATGGTAGCCAAATTCGTTTATTATGAATCAGAAATTTTACTATACATGAATCTGCTATATTTGACTGGCCTGTTGGTCTAGTTGTTAGTGACCCTGACTAGTAAGCCGGAGTTCGCGGGTTCGGTTCCCACCCAGGACTAATCTTTGTGTGATGAGCACTATCATTTGTATCTATGATATGAATGTATTTAGAAGTATATAAGTATTTTTATCAGTTGTCTGGTTGCCATAGTACAGGCTCTGCCTAGTTTGGGATCAGATGGCCGTGTGTGAGTCGTCCCGAGATATTATAATTATTAATTATTTATAAACTCAAGAACAAATCTTAAAGTATTCATATTATTTCAATTAGTTCTGCATTACGCTTGGTTAGGACTTACTTTACAAAAAATAAAACGGATAACCTGTATTAAAATTCTGAGTGTTTTATTTAATAACTTTAACTACCGAAAGTTCCTAACTAATAAAATTTACCCTTCATAATAGTTCAACAGGCCTTATTTGAATAATAACTAAACTAATTAAACTACTAGACAACACGGCTTCGCTTATAATTGCCGGTGAATTGATTGACCAGTGGAATTATAATTTTCTCGAACCCAATAATTATCGAACTTATTGATATTATATATACTTATTGATATTCAATCAAAGTAATACATAGAAAAATACAATGAAACTAACAATTCTTCTGAACAAAAGCATTTAGTTTAAGGTATGTAGACCAGTATTGGTGGAGTCAGCAACAAAAGTTCATGAAAAAATTTCAAAACATCTAAATACAATTAAATTCCAAAAATAAAATATATGAATTTCATAGCGTTAATATTAGCGTTAACTCTTTGTGATATAGCTGTTCTGTATCTTGATCGCAAATCAATTTATGACATTCTGATTTTGAGAATCAGCTTTCGTTGGTAACTGTGCATACTACCTACTCTAAATTTATGTCATGCAAGGCAAGGTCTTCTAATAACCTTGGTTTTTTGTCTGCCTGCCTGTGGTCCTCTTCTAATATTTCTGAATGTCATTATGATTTCTGAAGTTTATGTACTCGAATTTCACATAATTATGATATAAAACTATTTTAACTCATTTATGATTCCTGCGTTTCGATGCCTTTACAAGTGTCATGGCCAGGTCAGTCTGAGACAGTAGGTATTTTGTTTGTATGGTTTAATTGGCTCTCAGATACACAATTATCTGCCTTTATGAGTGGAACAACCGATTTACCCTTTTATCCGATTGTCAGACGTCTAACGATCTACAAATTAGATACAGACGAAATAATGATGTTTCATATGATACTTTTTCTAAGAATCAACATTAATAATACATGTTTGGCCGCTTTGACTCTAAATAAGATTTAAAAGTCAAACATAAACCTATTTTATATTGACTTTGATTTAAATAGAAAACGTGTAAATAGAATACTTTTCGCAAAACTCGTGCATCTTGGAAATGCATGTTATTGACCTGAATCTTTAAATAGTTATGGATATGTACCTACATATTTTACAGAAATATTAATTATGTTTACTTAAATGTGTAAGCATAATTAACTGAAATGAAATGGAATGAAAATGTAAAAAAAAAAGTTAATTAGAATACGTATGAGATGTAGAAAGCCTTACTAAATAAAACAAAAACAGTAATTTGACATAAGCTGGAGCATTAATTTTAATTGAAATTATCTTTTCTGTGTATGTAATTTCTAGTATTTCAAAATTATTTATTTCACATCAAACCAACTCCCTATTGAAAAGTTATTGTAGTTTATTAGTACGTACTTTAAAATGGTTGTTAAGATCCTAGTGATGTAATGGTCATACATATTTTGATTTCGTAAATTTAGATTTACGAGCACTTTTTATATTGTCTTTAAACTTCACCACGAGGTGTTGGCAACGCTCGTAGCCACGCTGCTGTGTTTAGGTTTTAAGATCACAATACTAGTAGTGGCATGCTGCCAGTCTTTGTCAACATCTAAAGAAACCGTTTCTTTTAGCACATACTTACGTTTACTAGGAAATCCATTTGTACCCGACATAGTTTGTATACTAAAAATGCGTTTTCATTTTCAACACAAAAATATGTATGATTAAAATACTGTTATACTGACTATAATTGCTCTTTTGTCAACTATATTTATCATCTAGGTCAGCATTTTCTCAACAGATAGAAAATAAAACAGTACGTACAAATATTTTTTACATTGGTCCGAGTGTGGGTCCCAGAAGTACCCCTACACATAAGCGATATAATTTAAGATGCAAACATGTAAATACTTTGCTCTAGTGATATCATAGTAGCATTAAACAATATTTAAATACTCTGACACACAAAATAACGTGCACACGGTGCGAAAACCGTTAAATCATGCCATATCCGATTATTGTGGAAATAAAATGTTTGATCCAGATCTTATTATTAGTGTAGAAAGTATAAAGTATTTATTGATCGTGTGTATGTTTAAGTAAGCACATATATGTAGGTTAGTAAGGCACAAACATTGAGATAATACTATAACTGATAGCCTACATAGTTTTATAACCAAGGGGAGACATAAAAATCTGTATGTTATATTGCCTAGACATTATACAGCAATACCAAATACTTTTTTACAATCATAAAAACGTTCAATAAAACAATTTAGTAAAATAAGAACGAATATTAACGATAGTTATGCGTCGTGGCATGCAGAAGTCTTAAAATAACCTCACCACATCAGTTTGGTTCCGTTATCCAAAATAAACCGAGTGCAGACTAAACTATTTCTAGTCGAGCCAGATACGCGAATATCATGTTGATATGATTGCACGAACTGGAAACTGGGAACACGTGAGTTTTCACTTTCGTTTCTACGAAAAATATTGAGAATTTTGACGTTCATTTTACTAATAGGAATTGATGGGATGTCAATACTAATAAATTGTTATTTAAATCTAATTTAACTGAACGGATGGCTGGGTCTTGTAAGAGGTCAAAAAGTCGAGTCTCTGTGTAGGTACTTATAGTTTGCCGGCATTACCAAAAAATGTAGATGGCACCTTGAGACTTTATTTATTTATTGATCTTCATTCAGTACTACGCTTAGGCAATTATACTGAATTATATGAAAAAAAAACAATGTGAACACAGTATTGCTTTGATATTTAAATGAAAATATAATGAGGCATGAGAAAAGTTACTCCATGTCATTTTATGAATATCTTAAAATCCACCAGGTTCCATAGGGTTCAGGATCCTTAGAGCAGGAGTCGTTTAAGAATGAATTAGGTATATAGCACTATAACTAAAAATATTTATTTTATCAAGATATATTTTCATCTAGTAGCACTTGACGAAATATCAGTGGTTGTATTTAATAAAAATAAAATGATTCTGATCTTAAACAAAAAGTAATATTGGATAAAATAAAGTGAAGCACAGAAATTTCATAAAATATATAAGAGCACAGCAACGAGATACTTCAATTATTTCAGAAATATTTATAGTATTGAATATTCGAAAGCTTTTATTTATAAACCCCTCTTATCAGCTCATAGCAACAGTAAGATTAGCTGCAAAATACTTAGCTCTTATTACTATCGACGAAGCGGTTTCATATTAAATAACTTTGAAGTTTGATACCCGAAGTAATTAGGTTTTGTGTAATTACCCCAAGCTATAACCTGTTACCGAATTATTAGATATTAAGCGGTGGGAATATTTCTCACCATTGTGTTGGTATGAGTCATAAGCTTGAGTCAAATCCAATTGTATTAAATCTCGGTTTGTCATTTACATGGGTATCGAAATAACTGTGTTTCTTAAAATTATTTTCTCTATTTCTTAAAGGAGGTGTCATAAGCTGTCTACCACGTATCCATTATGGTTTGGATTCAACAGAAAATATGACAGACGAGTGAATATATATGCGTTATTATATTTATTTGAAATCAATGGAAAATACTCACATTTCAAAGAATCCTCGGATTTTGAACTTCAGCAAAAAATTTGGATATATAAATCTAAATTCAAAATCTGCCGATATTATATAAACTTGTAATATATTTATATAATAACTCAAAGCGGTTGAATTCACAGTCACAGACCACGATATTATATTCGACAGTAAAGACAATAGACAATTATTCCAACAATCCCACGTCTGTCTAGCCTTCTAAGAATAACAGGTTCAATGCCGTTCCGAGTTTCTAAAAGTTCGTATTTAAAGTATGTAAATTAAGTTCTCCCATTAAATCCCAAAATAACGTTGATGGCTTGAGTGAAACAATTTGTGGCGGAGACTCATTACATGGGGTGAACTATTTTGTAAACTATTTAGGTTGTAGGCTGAAACACTTAGGTTTGTTAGTCTACGTATGGTCGGATGTTAGCGCTAGAGAACCACAAAATTTAATTTATTTTGGGATTAATTAAGCACATAAGATTTAAAAAGATGCTTTTTTATTAAAAAAATTGTAGCTGTGAATTTTGTACTTAATATACTATTGTCTCCTATGGTAAAGATTCTTTAAAATCAAGACTATTATGCAAGTTTGTATAAAGTATTAAACATAACCAGAAATACTTCTCTGTGTCATAACCTGTGTGCTACACGTGTGTTACCTATATTATAGATAGGTGCTACACCTTTCTTGATTTACATTTTGTAAAAAGCACTTAACGAATAAACAACCTCAGACTAAACGATGAGTAATAAGCAAGAAGCGAGTTGCATACAGTAAACTTACAAATGAAAAATCCAATAAAGAGTATTCTCTCGAGCAGTCTTTCCGCAGTTCTGTGGAAGTGGCACGCGGTGTGATGATAAACCGCGTGTAGCCGCCATGTGACACGGAGGACAAACACAAGAACGCTGGATATTGACTCTCTTTGACGCCACAGACCGCGGTGCAAGGAATGAAATACAGCGGATTACATAACAAGGTGGATAACATGACTCAGCATCGACTGACAAAATTGTTACGTTCTGTAAGATTTTTAAGTGTTAGTTTATTTGTAACCCAATTATGTGTCTTTATTGTTTCTTGTTTAAAAACCCAAAACTAGATCGCAACCAACCAACCGAGAAGAGGCTTAGCCCAGCAGTGGGATATATAGGCCAGTAATACGAAACCTTCCAGTTTTAATCTTGTAACTTGCACCACTTGTACTACTGGCGTGCCTACAGGTGCAACGTTATTGTTTCCCCTGATCATCTCGCGAGCGATGGTACGGCGGTCACGAATCAATCAGACGCTTTTCAAGTCGGAAAGAATGCCTGCTGTTTTTATTGCTCTTTCATTTGTGTACTTTTGGTGTGAAAATATAGCAGTGATTGCTTTGCGTGTTGTGGTATTATTTATGTATGGTGTAGAAAGGTGACGGTTTGACAATTCAATCGTTATAATACTTGTAACTTTATCATGTAAATGTTTGTGTATATATATTATATTTGCATGCTTGCAATCTTATATATGAAATTTTCTCATAGATTGTTTACTTTTCAATTTTTTTTTGACGGACTTTTCAACTATATTTCTATTGGGTATTTGTTGATTTTAGATTCATTGAATAACTTTTGCATAGGACAAAAATACACTTCACATTTTTATTTTATTTGGGATTTCAAAACATGTATTTTATTTTTAGGTTCTGAAAAAGTTAACAATGCTCTAATAGAGACGATTGTCAGCAGAAAATTTATCAAGTTCAACCTTAAACTCGTACCAAAACCTTACTCAATCCAATTCACATTCACACGCTTAAGTAAAGACTGTCGCGAATACAGATCATTACTCAGCCAGCCCATTAGACAAAGATTAATAGCTTACATTAATTATTTTATTTTAATTAATTTCTATAGCGGCGTCGAGCATCTTAATTACCTGTATTATGAGGGTAATGCTCGTCATTACAGCATTGAATTTAATATCAAACCTGTGTTTCATAAAAGAATGATCGATGATTTCTTTTTTATTAACTTGGTGAGGCTACACTTACATTTTCATTATTCTCTCATAAATAATACATTTATTAGGGTTAGCTTTTGATTACCATGCGTTATCAATTTTAGTAAATGTTTGGTTAACTCTATTAACTTATTTTGTTTCATTAAGTCTTCTCAAATGATTTCAAGTTGAATTAAAGTATGAATTTTGGGCTGACACAACATGATTGTCATCAACACGTATTTTTGTTACTATTACAATTGTGTAATTTGAAAGAATTCACGACCAATCGGCATTTAATCACGGTAACAAATCTTTATCAAGTAAAATGGCGACGAAAAAGGGTTTATCGTCAGCTATAAATAGCTCAACCTTAAGCATACGTTCTGGATTCTAATAGTCTCATCCCACATTCTAAACAGCCAAAATCAATAATTTCCAATCTACGTTCTAAATTCCCAAAGAAGGCAGATTACACAATACACCGAACACACAGCGAACTAAATTAATCTCCAGACTATCTTGGTGTTAAATTATAAACGAGAATTCAAATATTCATTGGCAATATCCCTATAGCGTACAACGCCTTGCAAATTTCCGGCGTTAACTTAAAACTATGTAAGTGATCAAACTCGCGGCACATAACTAGTTTAACGTCAAAGATCATGAGTAACTCAGTGAACCGCATCTCATAAACCATTCAGGTAACACTTAAGTTGTAAGTGGTACCTTTTAATTGTTAGGAACTGTTCCATTATGATAACGACTTATAATATATTTTTGGTAACAGTTTGTGACCATTTTCTACAGTATTTCGGATCTTTTAGTTCCTAAATTGGGTTCATGGTGTTAAAACGTACAAAGTCATTGTTTATCTATTGTAACATTTTCTGAAAACTTAAACGGTCTATCAATTTTTTTATTTTCTTAAAGCTAAATAATACTATCTAAAATCTGCATACCAGTTTACTAGTTCTGGATAATAACTACACATTTTTCTTCAATTGGTTTTGTATATGTTGTGGACCAGGTGATTAATGCGGGCATTATTTATAATGCACGAGCATTATGAATAATGTCTAGCTTTATCGGGCTAAGTGATTAATTACTATCTTAACTTCATTATTTATCACATTGCACGGTCATTATTATGTTGCTACATGATAGTTGGGCAATTTGATAATAAAGCTATATTTAACGCACATAAAGTCGTGAATCGCTTGAAAGGTTTTCCAGCACGGGGCGGTCGCTGCCGCGACTCCGCTCGCTCCGCTCGCCGCCCTCGTGCACGTAAGGGTCACCATATTAACCTAACCTAAACCTACCGGACGTTGGGCAAAAAGTTTTCAACACTAAGTCTAGGATTTTTTTTAATCGCTCGTTTTATAATTCCCCTTTAATATTTAGTTTATTTTAAGTTAAATGACAATAACAATAAAAAAATAGTAATTAAATATGTTTGTATTACTCTGCCCAAAAGGTGATGGGCAATATGTATAGTGCCCGGTCAATTAGATTATTTCAATAATTATTGTCAAATTGCACTCTCATATTGGGCATTTTTCATAATGACCGGGCATTATGTATACTGCTCAATTTATCAGTTGGTCCATAACATATATTATTCCACATTGAGCCATAACGATTGCCATCACAAACGTTTTCCGAACCACCAAAATAAAACTAGTTTTTTTTTGTTATCACCCCCAAAACCTTCTGCATCGCATGATGGACCCAACAAGCATAGAAGCTTAAACATAGACACAAATTAACTGCCCCCACATCTCAGACCTTCAAGTTCCCATCGTACATGCTTCTAAGACAGTACAAAACAACTTCCCTCCCTCAAGTCTTACCCTCCTTTGAACCGACAAACCTTATAAAGGGTGCAACTTATTTCACTGTAATTGTACAACAGATTATAAATAAAGCCAGGTGGCTTAATTAAGTGTACCCTCTTGTAGAGTACTAGGTCTGTTAATCAGTTGATGGATGAGATAATTGAATGGGAATCATGTGTTTGAATAAAGTTCATGTGGTTTGGATTTTGATGGATGGTTTTAAATAGGGGGTTAATGATCGTACTATAGAAAAGAGAATGAATGGGTTCATCAAAATAATAACGGCAATACGCTTACAGCAAAATTATTTAAGTTTCATAAATGTTACTGAAGACTAAAATGAAGTATGAAAGATTGCTTTAAGTAAAACAAAGAAAACTAAAACTAGAATTCTACGTAGAAAATTTAATTAACTTCATTTCTTTTGTAAAGAGTTATGATAAATGTTTGTAGGTTTGTATTGTAACTGCATTTTATAAATTCATAATTTCATTAGTGTTTTATCATTTCTGAAATAGAATCATAGGATTTTTTAACATATTCGTAGAAATTATAAATTGGCTGTAGCTTTGGCTTTGGCGTCAGACTTCATTTTCAGACAATCATTTTGTTTCCAGATCGAATCCCACACATTGCATTACCGACGTGAACCAAGCATTTCAACTTAGAACGACGGGTTTAACAAGAAAACTAAGAATATGTGATCAACATAAACAAAAAAATTAGTCGAAATAAAATAAAAAAAATACGATGGATAGTTATAAAATAAACAAGAAAGTCAACTCCAATAAAGCAATAGGAACCATTCAGATTTTAATCAGTGAAGTAACATTCAAAATTTAAACCGCACCTCCGAAAAGTTTTTCACCCTAAATTTGTCTCGAGGACCCCAAAATCATGGTCCAACCCTTATCTTAACCAGCGACTTGTTAACTGTCACCTTGCAAAGTCAACTGACGTAACGGAAAACAACGGAGTAACGGAATAACAACGATTGTCCAAACAATTATCGTTATCCGTTACATGAAGCAGAAGCCTTTGGGGAAGGGGCTGGTCCAACCTGGTAGGATAATGGGTTAACTTGAGGTAAACTTTGAGACAGTTGTAATTGTTTATTTATGATGTTTCCTATTCCTGTAATGGTATTTTACTTACTTTGAGCACAATTTTAAACAAAATTACTGTTTTGAGATAGGTCGGATATTATTAAAAAGAGGATTGAATACCTGTACAGCTCAATTTGAATCTTTATAAAAATAAGTGAAAAATTTATGTTAAAAGTTCATACTCCAAAAGTTATGAAGTAGGTAACGCGGATTGTATTTATATTAAATAAACGTCAGTTAAAGGCTATGTAATAACTATCGTAGGTACATATAGTTCGTGTAGTCATCAAGCCTCAAAGCACCTTGACCAAAATTCGCTAAGACACGAATATTATAACAATATCCGTGTTAGCCAAAATAATTGGGTTGACTCTGTAGTACTCTGTACTAGACACACGATATTCCTTAAAATCCGTGTAGCTTCTGGTCGTTAACCCACGTAACGAGCGGATGATCTTGGTCTCAATTCCTCAGTAAAGCAATTTGGGATTTTCAGTTACAAAATTGTCCAACAAATTTCGGTACACGGCGATACTATATGAAATATATTCAAAGATTTACTGACAATTGAAGAAATAGGTAGATTTTTAACCCCTGTTTACGGTTAGAAAGATAACATGCACGATAAGAAACAAACAACAGAATTATACATTCAGGATAGAGTAGAATATACTAACAAAGTGCACGATTTGAATAACAATCGAAAGAAACATAAAAATAAAAGCGAATGTTCAATGGATGGTGTTATCGCTAATGGCGATCTTTTAGAAGCTTCGAATGAACAAGGAGGAAGGTACGGGTAATGGGGAAGAATGGGGGAAGTAATGCCCAGCGAGGATACTCATAATTCTCCAAAAAACCACAATTGTGGTTTCATCTTTGTTATGGAGTGAAAATGTTGACTCAAACTGCGTGTGAATTTGGATTTCCTCTGAACAATAAAGTAATTTAAAGGATTAGTTTTTAACGATCAGAATCAACACGGATTTTAAGAAATATCGTGTGTACAAAGTACTAGTACCACAAAGTCAACCTAATTATTTCGGTTGACACGGATATTGTTATAATATTCGTGTCTTAGCGAATTTGTCATTCTGTTTTATTTTTAGATAATTTTAGGATACAACTTGCTGTTTTAATCAAAACAGAAGTATTCTATGTCGATGATAATAATAGACAAGACAACTTTGTTCTCACATCTAAACGCTTTCAATGCTAATCCTAAAACATGAAGCGTTTTGTTGGCATACTACTTTTGATCTTTTAGAAATTTTACTCGTTGCATCTCCGATAGCGATCTCAAACAAAACAACAACACCCATTTGATTGTACATAATAAAAATCAGTTTAAGGTTATGTTCTCAAAATAAAGTTCGTCATACTGAAAAAAAAAAAGAATTATTCTCATGATGGATAATTGAGTAGCCATACTAATAGCATTGTCACTTTGGAAAGTTCATCGCAAATAAACGGTTTCATAAAAAATAAAAGCGAGAATCCGAAAACACAACCTGACAGGGTAGTCATCACTAAAGAGATAGAAGCTCTCCCACTTATTTGTCTCTCGTATGACGTTTATGTAAGAGTAATTTATATAAACAAGAGTTTCTTATCCGCGTCGCAATGCGAGAAAATAAACAGTCTCACTATGTTTCTGGAGAAATGTTGATTACGCGATGAATGATCGTGTACTTGGTGTGGGTTCGTTAGCTCGTGAGGATTATTTCTGAAGGCTTTTTGGAGCTTTCGGAAAATTACTTGACGCTTTTTCTTGTAGGTATAGTGTGTTTTCGTCATCGTCTTGTATCAACGATTTCGGTACAGTGAAGATATTAAGTGAGTTCGGAAGTCCGTTGATCGTCTTGATCGTAATTGTTATTCTTAGTATAAACAATACAAATCAGTGGAATAAATGTAAAACAATTAAAATTATTTGATGAAACATTGAAAATCTGATATATTTTGCATAGTTAGACTGTTACCTCATTTGTATTAAGGATGATTTGCTAGCGTGATGAAATCTAATTTTAAAATTCAAATCCGCCTCTCCGAAAGAAATTCAACGATCTATCAGTTGTACAATCATATACTAACGCAATGTTTACATAACTGTAACGACGATCACATAAAACCAATACAGTAATCCTAAATCAAAGTAGCAATGCAACCGACTAGCCATTCCGAGCAAAAGCATTATCAACATCAGCCGGTTATTCTGAACAATGACCTAATCTACTACACAGCACGGCCATTGTTTACTATAACGAGATATATCGAGTAACAACCAGTAATAACTGGTTATAACTGGATCGATTAGTTTTCGGGCGCACGTTTAGTTACACCGCTATTTAGTTAGTGGGACCTGTCACATGCACGCTATTAAATTTGAGTAGTCGCGTTAAATTTGATATGTCGATATTTTTCAACTGAACGTTAGTTTGATTATGAAACGTAATCTGATAAATGAAGCCAGTGCAGAATAATGGATTTTATATGATACGAGCTGAATAAAATGGAGATCATTTATCGTGAGATAATAATATCGGCTAAAAAGATTCTTTTAGTTCGTTTTAGTGGTATTGGCAAGCACACAACCAATTCCATTATTGGCTATAATATGTAGTTTCTTGTTGATGGGAGCGTCGAGATTGCTGTTTTACCTCCAAACTAATAAATAAGGAAACTTAATGTTACGGTTTCTACAATTAATTACCTATATAACAATGTTAAAAAGTTTATGTTTACTAAGAACTGAATGATAGTGGAAACTTATTCAAAACCGAGTAACTAATTTTATGCCAATATGAAATTAAAGAAGCAATTGCTGTGCAAAAAGCGGGAGACATAGAACCTCTTCCTTTTGGAAAAACTATAAAATACATAATAATATTAATTTTCATTTCTCAAAACGATACACAATAACGTATGAATAGTCCACTACAAGGTTACAACTCAGTTCGAAAAGCAATCTTACTCCTATTACAAAATGGACTAGGTATAAAGATAAAAGTGTAAAACTGATATACAGTCGACTGTACAAAATATTATTAGCGAGGCTTAATTTAGAAATTCATCCATCTAAGAAAACTTTTTTGACTGGTGACCTTAAACTCCAAATAAACATCTAATAAAATTATCAAACAAGTGAAGTATAAAGAAATCGTAATTTAATTAATTAAAATAAAAATTCTGAAGAACTGGAAACAAAATTAAATATAGAAAAGCAGAGAGTAGGTAGAAATATAGATTATGTCATGAGTAATGTACCTTGAATGAAATCATTAGGGTAATTGTTGGCAATGACATGCCCTTTGCATTTAAGCTGTTATATTAAGCCACCCCTTTGTTAGAAGCCAACCCTTGAGTGAAGGATGAAGGGCAATTATTTTTAGGACCTTCTACAGATTTAATTGTACGTATTGTTTTAACATTAGACTTCCAAATTTTTCTGTTGTTTTAAGATTGTCTCTCAATATTATTGGAGACAGATTCAAAGCAGAATAAAATAATATAAAACCGATTCGATATTAGAATATTTAAGGCAAGTTATTCGCTAAAATATTTCCAACCGTTCTCAAATACTTGTTGTCTCTAAGAATTTTGGGAAGACCACGTAATTTTTTGATGAGTAAAAACCTCAAATTCTCAGCCACGCAACTATCTATTTTCGCGCAGAGCCATCGTTGGAGCAATAAACCGTTAATGTATTCCGGTCAGATGCATACAAACCTTGTTCACCACTGTTTACTTTGTAGTTAGGTTTTACGACAATTCCTTTACGTTCATTGAGGTATTTGTATTCTCAAGGTCTGTGATCGTAGCTATGAATTCTTCAATGGTTGTTACATTGAGATCACCACCTATTTATATATTAAAAAATGACTTCTAAGATCTTTGCTGTAGTATCTATGACCACAGCTTTGTAATAAATTTAAAAAGATTCAAAAATAATGTTTTAACTTTCATTGAATAAGGTAATTTATTTAAGTTTTAAGTAACGATACTGTACCTAATACTAATTCACGTTCAAAACTCAACTGTTTTAAAGTGTTTAAGTAACATGAACAAAAATTTACATAATCTGTACTATAACTAAATCATAAAATGACTACATACAATAAGGAATAAACGCTTTTCAGAAGATGTTTAGTAACTAAAATATTAATTTGTAGACTGTAAAGCTTAAAAGAAACCACACAAGAACCCAATAAAATTGTCAACAAACATAAAAGCTCTCGAATAAAAAATGAAAAGAGTGTAACTCACTCAAAGGTCTATGAAAGAATATCCCTAATTTCACATACTTCGTCGAGAGACTCGTTACTTAAGCTGGAGCTTTGAGCTGCAGAAAAAAACGGAGTGATATAGAACGATCTCATTTACATAGCTACGAATGTCTAACTGATGTGTGAAAATTTTAACAGTTGGCGAATTGACAAGACGTATAAACAATTACAGGATGCTGGCCCATCGCCTGTAAACATTTTGTAATGTTTAGTTTGATCGGCTTGCGTAGGATCACTAGGGAATGCTCAAATATATACCCAGCACAGTTTAGTCCTAATCAATCCATCATAAACAATTCAGGTATTTACTATACCTGAATTGTTTATGATGGCAGAAAATGTCACTCTCGTGTTCATAGAATTTTAGTCCTAGAAAGGTCAAAAAACATATCACACCCATATAACTACATGGTATTAAGTTATATACATACACGAAGCAATTCCTTTCAAGAAACCAGTAAATGTCCTATCTTTTACTTCAGATTTTCTTATACAAAACTCAATATCAAATATTTCCTTACCAGCAAAATTAATTCCGTAAACTCTCATATTTTTCGATCGGAACGGAATCAATTAGTAATTCTATATGAAACGTTAATAGAATTCTAAAAACGTTAAATAAATTTCATCATAAAGAAAACGTTTGTTCGAATCAAATAAAAGTATCATCTTAGTTTATTGAAAGAAAAATCAGTGTAAACTACGTGACTCGATTATAGTCTCTATCTCTTTGACAACAAAAACGATTATTGTTTCAAAAGTTGCCTCTGGAAATTTTTCATTACTCCTCTAGCTTCATTTTGGTACCACGTTTGTTTTGTTGTGTGGTCCAAGCGAGGAACGAATACGGCGTCTATGATATTTAAATCTTATATGAAAAGAATACTAAAAATATTAATATACTCTCAAAAATAGTTTAACCAAAGAAGAACTACATGAAAATAATCTGAGAGTAAAGCTAAAAATATGGGTGACTGATAAAGATGGTGAAAACATTACAGAAAATACGTGACTTGTCAGATACCATTGAGACGAATGAAACAAAAATAAATGTGACTAAAGTCCATGATACAATACTAGTGACAAAAATACTTCACGTGAACATAATACCGCTGATGAATAATTTTCATTATGAGATAAATACGAGCCAACTTAAACATCATGCTTTAGGTCATCGGTAATTTTAAAGCTTTGAAGTCATAGTTCTAATATTTATATTGATTCTGTATAACTATCAAAATAGGTCCGTGGAAGAGCTTAATTTTTAGAACAAAAACAATGAAATACGAAAACTGAAGCACAACTTCGATCAATTTATCAAATGATTCGCGAATTCTGTTCAGGCGCTGTTTTCAACTTTTTGACGTTAAATCATAGTTAACAAGGCTAATGTTTTAAACCGTTTTAATTAAATCAACAAAGTAAATTATTACTTTGGTAAGTTTTTGGCACAATCCCAAATTCTATATTAAAATGTTCGTTATCTCCGTAAAGTAAGCGACCAAATTAATAAACTTGAATTAGTTTTTAAAATGTCCTAGGAACATGCTTGTTGGAATCTACTGTGACCTGATTCTATTATGTTGGAAATTCTGTTGCTTTTATTCTATTCAGGCTTTTTTTCGTCACTAAATATAATTAGGGTACGTTTTATCTTGGAAAGTATGGATTCTTTTATAATTATTCTAATAAAATTTCATGATTAGCACTGTGATATAAAGGAATGAAACAAGAAAGGTAAATCTTAAATTATAAATTAGAAATTGTTCCTACTTAAACATTGAAAATCAAATAATAATAAAAAACAATATGAATATCATAGCTGCATTCCAGTTAAAGCGCTTTGAGTAACCGATAGTCTATAACTCTTGCCGGCAGTAAACTACGATGCATTGGTACAGTTCCAATTCACTCGCATTAAACAAATCAGTTCCACAAATTACCATAGTACGAGAGTACCGAGCAGCTAGATATTCCACCTTCCCATCCAAATCAACTTCCAATAACTTAAGCTTATCAACACTTTACATCCACTACACAAATCACGAGGAACAATCCATAAGCCCACTTACATCCAAACGAAATTCAACATTATTCCACTAAAGATAAAATTAACTTTGCATTGTTCGGATTTCAGGAATAATTTCATGTATTTAAATCTCTTTCGCTTATGGTTTGGGTCTCATCGCCGTTGGTAACATTTGGATGGTGGCCAACTGACTGACCAAGCCTGGCCTCGGTATTATTTCCACCATTTAGTCAGTTTCTTTAGTTAGTCAATTGATTAGTCATAAGTATTTTGGGCCACCCCGTATTGAGGTCACTTGTTACAAGGGTTGGTTTTTTGTGCCATAATGTGAGAAGGGAAATTGGTTTTTACATTGAAGGGTGATTGAATTGGAATTTGTAGTATAAAGGTTAGAGTTTTTATCAAGTTAATGGATCGCGAGGAAACTAATGACTTTTTTATCGTTGCTGAATAGAGACCTCACAAAATGTTGCCCTTAAGATGTCGGATATTACAGATTGAAACAGTGTTACTGGCTTTTGCTACTATTCAGCTTTTTTTTTACATACGCCTTAGTAGTGAAGTGTAACAACATAACTAAGCTTGATCTTGGATTGTAGGTACTTTATTCTGAGAGTATTCTCAAGTATGTTATTACAAAATGAATCAATTTAAAACCCGGAACTGTTTCTACTGTGAACGTCCTCTAAAAAACAAACAAGAAACCCAAGCGGCAGTGGCACCAATAATCCTGGTTCTGTAACGACCCATAAACTCATAACTACACATCGACCTTGTAAATCACGGCTTACGATTCGGCACACAGCGCGGGGTTTGTTCTATAAACGGGCCGTGCGGCGGTCGTTAACCAGCAATGTACTCGTAATTTTGACGCGGGATCAAATTGAGGAAGGGCGATGCCGTAATGGTGTTTTGTTTGGGTTATAGATAGATACTCGATTTTATAATGATTGGATATTAAACGCAGCGTTTTGGGAGCTTAAAATAGACACTTACTTATTCCATTTTCGGGTAGTTATTTTAGGTTAATACCACGATACACATTAAAATCTTAATCCATCACAAATTAAACTAATACTTATCTGAGAGCTTGAATATTTGCTTACTTACTATGAGAATCCACAAAATTATTCTTATACAATATGCATAGTAAGCACGGCAAGAATATTTATAGTCAAGTAACTATAAATCATCGAGATAAAACTTTCCTTGTTACTAAAATCTGAAACAAAGTTCACCCAAGTCATTTTTAATGCTAATTGTTTGATTAACTTAAGGAAGGGTTGCGAAAAGGTTCTGAGGTCTTAAGACACAATTTCTAGAACAACGAAACTTTTAAGTCAAAGGTCGCTTGTAACACAAACAAGAAACATTTTAGATCCAAGATGACTAGGAAATTTTTAAAAGAAAATTTAAAGACTTAGTGTTTCAGACACTAGCTATGAAAGGTCAGGGTTTCAGGATACTAGTTTTGTATCAAAAGGTTTACTATGTAATGTAAAAGATAGACTGGAAATATATATCAGGGAAGAAGTGCGTGGGTAACTGGACGCACGCTATAAAACATCGCAATTATGCATGAACTATGACAGATCGCTGGCTCGTTGCCTACGCAGAATGTAACCCATTTTTTTCATTAAACACGTTCCAATTATTAGCTTCTAAGAAAAATAGGTATATTTACATTATTATTCCATCGTGAATATTATTTATCTCGATTACTTGCAAGTTTAGAAGTTCGATTCTTAATTATTGTGTTTTCATTTGAAAATTTTCAGCAGTGTTAGTAAATTTAATTGTGCTCCTTAAATGTCAATGAACTCAGGCATTATCTTGCAAAATACGAACCTTTAAATTAACATCTTTCCCAATAGCAGCTTTGCCTAAAATTTAACGAGCTTTAGGGTTTTCACTTTTCCAAAAATTCGTTTATTCAACCTGAATTTCTGGCAGCACGAAAAATTTACTGGAACTTCTTCAGTGTCGTTGCGGACCATCATTAATCTCAGACACAGCCATGCATATTATATTAATGTAATGTCAAAATTATAGTTACAGATGTGTTAATTAGCTGCAATTAGTATCAAAGCAGTACTTGAAACTAGTTTAGCATAAATTGAGTCTAGTGTTACCGTTTGACCTACATCATCATAATTACAGTTTTGGCGATTGTTTGGGCTTAATTAGTGAGCCAGTCACGGTGACATGGATTTTATATTTATATTTGAAAATGGAGGATTTTTGTGTGCAAAGTGTTGGAATATGGAAATATAGGCTGAAATTCTCGGTTCACAGAGATGTGAGGTAATCAATGTTTCCTGTTTGTATCAGAAGTGAACTTTGCACTAAAAGGGTTCGTTACTGGCGGCTGTAAAATTTCAAAACACTTTTGATACCTTTTATCTAGTTACGCAAATTTTTGAATTAAACACGAAACAATGAAATTTTCATGTAATAATTAAACTGCCAAATCAATTAGATCTTAGGACCTAAAGAAGTTCTCTTTTAAATAGGGTTATATAAGTTTTGGTTTTCTTACACTTACATGTAAAACTATGTCATACTTCTAGAATCAACTTATTTCGAAGTCTTACAGCCCCAGGTATGGCAGGATAGGTAAACTTTAGCGATCGCCAATTGAGAAGTCACTACTTGGATCAAACGGAATAAACTAAAATCGAACTAGCCGAAATTTACCAGGAGTTTAACGCAACTTCAATTTGATTCAACAGAAAATTAATAAATCAGTATTCGCGGACCAACACGACGCATTTGTGCTTGTGTGTGTTTAGTTCATGAACTAATTACAAAATTAGATAACATAAATAAAGTGGCAATGCGTGGAATATTCGGAGAGCAATGGAGATAGGTACAATGTTAAAATATTCTACTAGTCTAAAATTCTTAATGTAGTAGATGGAGATAATAAGTACTGTCTTTAAATATGGCTGATCAAATATAAAGAACTTTTGTATCACAATTTTTTGACTAGTTTCAGACTCAATAGGAGTTCTAAAACATGAGTTGACGCGGCAGAAGTAGTCGAATCTTTAAATAATTATGAATTCGTCTCACGTAAGTTACCATACAAATTTTAATATCGATTGTAATGGTGTTACCTACAGGAGAGTTGATAATGACCTTAACTATGATAACAGTGTTTTGTAACTTACTGTTCGAAAGACCTGGTTGCAAAGAGCCTGATTCAGATCTGACTGGAGCTTTGTGAGAGCACTTGAGCACTGTTACAGAATATGAAAGCTATACTCGCTGATGATAATGGATGATGGTATTTAGTTTGTGCCTATGCCATGAAAAAACCATTACATTCATGTAATTTATTTTACCTTTAGGTATCTTATTTAGAGTAATAGACCTCGAGAATATATGGAGTGATATCGTGTGATATTTATGAGTACAACATGTTTTTATTTCCGAAGTAATATCGATATCATCCCCTTTGTAAATCGGCTGCTAGACGACAAGCAATATAAAGCACTGTTTGATGTTTTAATAGTATATAATTACACACGACTGGAAATAGCAGCTGATAATTATGAAGGTAGTTACCAGTCCATTATCTTTGAGGTCAAACAAACTGGTTCCCTTTGGTGGCTCATTATCACTCATTAATGCGGTACACAGGTTTTTACATTCATATTGATGTTAGGTCATGACCTCCAGCGTGGTGATAAATTACACTAAGGTAAAAAGAGGAAAAACAACATTAAAAACTCTTTGATCTGAAAAGTCTCTATTACTCATACCATTAACGAGGATTCTCTGCTAATAGTTTGGGGAACGGTTACTATTCTAAATTAACTCATCTCTTAATGGAACTACACCTTCGAATTCATATCTGAATTCAAAGAGAACTCTAAACAAATACCTTTTGGCGTTTGGATCAGTTTGAGTTTGTTTTGACGTTCCTCCTCGGGATAGTCAAGGTAATTATGGTGAAATCTTACCTAATTTCTGAAACATCGAAGTCTTGTGTATTTAATTACAAATTAAATCAGGAATATTGTCAAGAAAGCAACTATAACAGATGCTACAAAATTAACTCTCGTCTTTAAAGCCAAATTAAGTAATTTATGGTGAAGAGAAACTGACTGAAACGAACAAACTCTTAATCAACCATCCATTTTCTATGACATCTACAAAACACAATCTACAAAAACACATTGCAATCCATTCTTAAACCCAACATATGAACTTGGTTGTGACGGGTGTACCGCGCTAACATTACAACTGACCAATAGCAATCCATTGAATGATCTACGTTTTACAAACACAAATAGTTTTGACACCATCGCGAATAGATAGTTCTGTTTGTTTTGTCGTCTTACATTTTCGTTTAGAATCATTAGCTGATTTGATACTTTGGAGAGTTATTTTTTATGTAGGGCTTTTTCTAGGTCTGGATAATCTGATAATGAGGTTTGTAATTCATAGATGAAGGATTCGAATGTCTTGTATAGTCAAACGTTAATTGATGAAATACTTACAATATGACGCAAGAAAGAATTGAAATTTAAAAATACAAACAACTTTTTTTTTTAAGGATTACTAGCAACGTGGTGCGCACATTACTAGTAATCTCGTTAACCCCTCGTGCTAAGCTAAGATGCTTGTGTTACGAGTGGGTTCACGTCGGTAGTGTAATGGTTGGGATTCGAACCCGCAACCACATGATCGCAAGTCCGACGCCCTAGCCATTAGGCTACCGCTAGACTATCCAGTCTAATTTATTCCGTGTTTCGGCTGATTTAGTTCAAACCAACTGAGTTGATAAAGTTGGTCCAAAGAAATATTCGTCACGACCACAGCTCCATGTGACATCGGAAGTGCCAATCAGAATTATGATTAGTATAATTTATGTGCGATGGAGCAGGCGCACTTAGCAACTATATGGAACCCAATAGTAGGTACAATTTGTTTGTTGAAAAACTAGCTCCCAGAAATCAAACAAGCATTTGTTGATGACACAACAACGGTGGCAAGTCAAGCAGTGCTAATTATTCAAGTTGGTCTGGTGATCTATAACACTCCTAAGCAGTTTAGTTAAAAGAAAATGGTTTTTGGGATGGCGATTCTAGTCTTAACATAGCTCTTTGCTCCCATCCCTACAAATACGAATGACCTATGAATTAATCAGACTTGTGTTGTTTGTTTACTTTTTGATCGATTTGGTCTGCCAAGTGAGTAAAGCTAACCATATATTAAAATACGCAATAGCTTGTATGTATATATATACATAAAAATTAATTGCTGAAATGTACGTACGTGTATAACATCCGATCGACAACTGCAGCAAATTTGAAAATTATTTTCTTTTGGGTTCGTAGTTGTCAGGTCAAGGATTGTGTACTATTTTTATATAAGAACATTTTGTAAAAGATTGAACACATTTTTATTTACCTAAACCTCAATATGAAAAGTGATTGAGTGAATGAGACGGAAGACTGTGATAGATCACAATGAGTGTTTTACGGGAATGGGACCTACTCAGTTTCACGCGGCTGAGAACGCGGGACAAAGCTAGTTTACTATATTATTGTTTTGGTCGAGAATGGGTTGCTTCATTTTCTATACAAAAACTAAAGACATAAAAGTTAATGGACTCAATGATTGGGATTCTCGTAATGTTGTTTGGTAGTAGTAAATCTAGCTTTTGCCATGAGGGCAGTAGACGTAAAAATGCCATTTTAGTTCCCAGATATTGATAGCTAGTACAAATGACTCTATATCCAATCGACTATTATTATTACATACGGGGATTTTCTTTCCGCCCTGTGTAGTCACACAATATACAGGAATAATTTAAAAGAAGTGCGATTAATCAACAAGGTAATCAGGTGCATAAAACTAATGAACTTTCCCCAAGGAACATAGGTCGAATTCTTAGAATGGAAAATGTACTTTTCATACAAAGTGACAGGTCACGTGACTTATGTTTATATGAAGAGATGTTCTTTGGGGAAAGTTGTTCAGTTTTATGCACCTGATTACCTCGTTGAATATCTGCACTCCTTTCAAATTATTCCTGTATAATATTTATATTTTGACAAAAATATCTGAACTTTCGCCTCTTTTCACTTGATATTTAGCAGTTCAATGGATAGACCTTGTCTAAAAAAATTAATAGCAAAACCCAGCAGACAGTAGCTAACGTCAAAATACATTAAAATACACAAAAGATTTACAGATTATGACGATGCTGAAAATTTTAACTGGATAACATCTTTAACTCTCATCAACCTATCGCGTAACATCACCATCATCTGTCTAGCCTTTTCCCAAGCTATGTTAAGGTCGGCAGCCAGTCTAACCGGATTTAGCTGAATGAATTTTACATGGAGCGACTGCCTATCTGACCTCCACAACCGGTCGGTTGTTAAATTGTAATGACTTAACGACTGTCAAAGATCACCATATTATTATGACAGTCAGGACCAACGCCATAACGTGCTTTCCAAGGCACGGAGGGGTCATATATGTTTACAAATGGACGACTCATCCAGGGACCAACCGCGGTTAGCGTGGCTTAACCTTTATAACCGGTCGAACCAAACGGCTTACACTTAGCTACGAGCCCCAACAACCAATCGTGTAACAGAACTTACATAATTCGAACTATAGTACCTACACGTGGCAAGTAGGAATCCTCAATTGAGAAATCTTTGACAAATGTAAGAATAGTTAAAACCAGTATTGATCTGAAGAATGTGCCGAACATTTTCGCCGGTGACACAATCAGGGCTACGAATAGATAGCGATGTCGCTCCATTCATACGCTAAATATATTTGTGTTCTGTGATATCATGCTGTGGGAATATCGAGGCCGGCCATCTTTGAAGATTTTACATTAGGGCAGAGGTGGTCAAGGCGATGCGGCTATTAAGTTACACAGGCAACAATGTCGTAGGATTCTGTTAACAATTTAAGGAACAAAGTATGACGTCATGACTACATCAGGAAATTGAAACCAATGCCAGAATGTTGGTACGTATAATACAAAATTGCACTGTCGTTTATGGAGTTGTACTTCGTCATTAATTGCTCTATTTGCCCTGAGATGTGTAACAAAAATAGTTAAGAAATTTAACTTTAATAGTTAAGCTTACTTTTCGGGTACACCACTCGAAAAGTAAGCTCCAATATAAAATATTATGTACAAAATCGATCAGCAAACGGCCGAGTAAAAACGAGATTTAATCGGGTTGAGTTGACCACCCCTGATCATAAGTTGCGGTCATTTTGAAAGTAAATTGTGGGAACTATGTTATTGTGTTGTTTGTAAAAGGTGTTATTTCGGTATTACAATGTAGCGGAAGCGATATGAGGGAAATTTCTATTTTTATTTATTTCTTAGTTGGACACCAAAGATTGTTTGTTTTTAATATTGTTTGACGGGCCTGTTGGTCTAGTGGTTAGTGCCCCTGACTGCTAAGCCGGAGGTCGTGGGTTCGATTCCCACCCAGGACAAATCTTTGTGTGATGAGCACGATCATTTGTTCTGTGTCTGGGTGTTATTTATCTATAACATGTTTGTATTTAGAAATATATAAGTATGTTTATCAGTTTTCTGGTTGCCATAGTACAGGCTCTGCCTAGTTTGGGATCAGATGGCCGTGTGTGAGCTGTCTCAAGATAATATTATTATTATATGTAAAACATTTAAGCTGACGATTTTGACTTGTTCTCCTTAGGATTAAAAAAAAACATTTGTTTCGAAGGCTAATGTAACATTATAATGATGTTTCAAATTAAATTCTGTCTCAAGTCAAGGCACAAATTCGACTTATAATGATGAGAATCGCTGAAATAATAAGCAGATTTATAATCTCATATCTCATTATTCTAAGTTTCAATGTTAACATGAAAAAACATAAAACGTTGACCTTGTATCGTTGTTTAAAAGCTTGTTGAATATAATAATATTTTCATAATTACGTGGAGATTTTCCTTCGGGCTATTGAATCTTGTTTGTGATACATTTTACATAATATAGACAAAGCACTGTTTTAATTAAAAGTAGATTTTCGATATTTACATGAGTAAGATGTATTTGGTAATATTTTGTGGCATAAAACCCAAGGTATAAGTTATAAGGTGAGTATTTTTCCTTTCTTATCACGAACTAAGTTGCTGGTAATGATAATATCAAGTCAGGGCAGGTCCTGATTATAATATGGCTGTTTACAAAAAATATTTTCAGTATAGTACTGCACTTGACATTGACAAACCTGATGCTTATGCCGTTGGGTTACGGCTTAGAATAACTACCCCCCACTCCCCTCTCTACCCGTGCTGTCGTAAGGGATATAGAAACAAGGGAAATGGGGAGCGTTCTTCAAAACAAATACAAAACTGCGATCACCAACTCACTTGCCCTACGTGGTGACTAGGGCAACAAACACCCCATGATGCCATGATTGTTTACCATAACACAAGGCCCCATGGCCCTCTTCCCGGGAGACTCACTGCGGAAGGCGGAGCTATCGCGCAACTTGGGAGATTCCTATGTCCAGTGGACTGCGATAGGCTGATTTGAACTGTCACAATCTATACATAAAGTTCTTATTTAGCCACTGTCGGTGCTTGAAAAAAAATTTTTGACTATGTAGGCTCGCAAACTCTACTAGGTAAAGAATAAGAAGGTGTTCAGTCAGAAGTATCGTTATTTAATTAAATTTTTCACCACAGCTACCCCTAGATAGGGAGTTTAGTCTATGCGACTAAACTCCCTTACTCGAATCCATGCATAGGTTGTCTGGAAGAGATCACAATTAGTGATAAGACCGCCCTTTGTACCAATTGTTCACAATGTCACATTTAACATATCCTATGTTGGTGAATGTACAATAAAGAGTATGTAAATAAATAAATAAATAAGGTGCTGATTAATTCAAATACTCTTTCATATCTATTAAATACAAAGCCAAATTCAAAACATGTTCTAATTTCCTAATTACAGGGCAAAACTAAACTAGCTAGGTCCATCAATTAACTTCATATTTAGTTATAGGTTATTGAACGTAAATATTATCGTAATGAAATACATGTCACGCTTATATCAGTATGTCGGGATCACGTCAGCCTAGTGGCTGGTCACCAACTCAAATAACTATAAACACATGCGACTGAACAAATTATATTTATGCAGCGGATCGGATGTACGAGTAGAAGACATCATCTATTTATATAGATGAAATACATAGGTATATTTATATATTAATGTATGTGTGTTAAACTAGATCTGAATGTCTTGGGTGACAAATAATAGAAACGAAACACAGGTTCGATCCCCGCATGGGACAAGTATTTATGTGATCCACAAATACTTGTTCCAAGTCTGGGTGATCTTTGTGCATGTGATTTGAATGTTTGTGAAACCCCCGCGACATAAGGATTAAATTCCTTAGTGCGGGAGTTGTGTTCAAAAACAAAAACAAACAGTTTGTTTTTTCAAAAAGCCAGCAAGTCGTGGCGGCCTAGCAGTTCAAAGACCGGTTTCGTATACACATGGTTTTAGGTTCGAACTCAGGCAAGTACCAATGTAACTTTTTCAAAGTTATATGCACTTTCTTAAATATTGTACGACACAATTGACAAACAGTGAAGGAAAACATCGTGAGGAAGACTGGATTCCAAAAATTGGAATCTTAAATATCCAACCCGCAATAAGCGAGCGTGGTGATCTATGCTCATTCCTTTTCTAATGGGTAGAGGCCAGTGCCCAGCAGTGGGACATTTATAGGCCGGTATTACATTATATTATAGGTATCATTTTGCAGTTTGTTTTTTAACTAATAAATTAGTAAAGTGAAATTCACACTTTTCTTATAATGTAAAAGTAACTTCATCTTTCTGTTATGTTTTTACAGTTAAACAGCTTAACCGATTTTGATGAAATTTAGCATGGGGTAAGCTTGAATTCCAAGAAAACACACGATTGTGTTACGAGTGTGCGAATGAAAAGCGTGAAAAACTTGAGTTACGAGTGGGTTCACGTCGGTAGTGTAATGGCTGGGATTCGAACCCACACGATCGCAAGCCCGACGCCCTAGCCATAATGCTACCGCTGCTTCATCATATTTGAATAGTAATTAGTGGTAATTGTTCATCGATATTATAGCTTGCACCACAAAATAGCCGCAAAACAAATAAAAAGTACCTTACAAAAGGTTAAGTACTCAACAATACCAGACAGTACACTAAAACACACAGCACTAGCAACACATCATTTCCGAACACCTTTATTTCAAAAGCAGTATGGTTCAAGTTCCTACCCTATTATCACCGTAATGATACACCTTTGTTCTAGAGTACTACAATGAATAATGTTTACATCTAATAATGCCAGCGGTTTCTTAGATCCATGATGTATTTCAGTCGTCTGCCAAAACTCTGATTTGATAAGCTCTAGGGATCACGGATCGTTTGGAAATAGCTAATTGTTTCGTAGTTATTGTCATACACATTTATATCAAGTGTATTAATTTAAAGTAATTTTAGCATCTTTTAATTTCTACAGCTCAATAGCATCTTTTTGAAAGTTAACTTTCTGCATTCAAAATAAAATCGATTTTTTTGTGTTTTTGTTTCCTCAATTTCTGACCATAGCTAGAGCTCACTTGAGAGTCATGTATACAGGATACATTTTTATGGAGTTCGTATATTAAACGAGGTAATCAGGTGCATAAAAACTGAACAACCTTTCCTAAGGAAAATAGGTTGAAATCTTAAAATTAAAAATCAATTTTTCATAAACATAAGTCATGCGACCTGTCACTTTATATGAATAAATCATTTTCAATTTTAAGATTTCGACCCATGTTCCTTGGGGAAAGCTGTTCAGTTTTATGCACCTGATTACCTCGTAGAATATACGAACTCCATAAAAAAATATCCTGTATACAATGACATGACTCTCAAGTGAGTGAAAAAAAATATTTTTGTTGCCTTTTAAGTTGATTTTGATTTCCACTAACAGTTTGACCTAATTTCTGTGTGAAAATTTTAATCTCTGTTCTAGTTCTAGACTAAACTAGCCTTTTCCCAAATTATATTGAGATCAGATTCCAGTCTGGTAACTCACTGTTTATTCTTTTAAAGAATCGAAGAGTGATAATAACGATTTTTATTTTTATCCTAATTTTTTGGCCTATTATTTTTCTTAAATAAAATACCTAACAAGTGTAACAACTACAGTCAAGCTTTTTTTACTTAACACGAAAAGCCTTCAAAACAATAAATATTGATACACCATAACTTAAACAATAGTTCACTCTGTTCGTCAATAGTTTGCGAAAATAAACATGTCGGATGATTGAACAGAAACCAATCGAAGGACAACAAACCAAACTCAATTATAGATAAGCTTTGACCTTGACCTTCCAGACCTTGGGAGAAAATGATTCAAGGACACATTGTAAGGTCGTTAACAAGGTCACACTTATTGTTTCATTCGCAGAATCGAATGGAAACAACATAATCATATTGTGAATGGGAAAGATAGAGATTTGGTTTTGTGAGGGTGTTGACCTTTTTATCTGAAATTGTTACGTAGGCACTAAAACTGTTGACTTTCCAAGAAAATATTGTTGATCGCCCTTGTTTTATTAAGTTCATGACGTTCATTTTGATCCAGTAGTCTTAGAAAGAAGGTATAATAGTTGAGTATAGACTGAGGTCTTTTATAAAAACTACTTTTTATTTATTCTCCTTTTATTTTTTTAGAATGCCAACCCGCAGTGAGCCAGCGTGGTAATCAATGCTGGTTTCTTCTTTATATTGAAAGAGGCATGTGCCCAGCAGTAGGACATTCATAGGCCGGTAGGTATTATTTGAAATTATAATTTTTTTAGTAGGCAAAATAAACACCTCGGTCGTATTAGTTATTTACTACACAATACCTTATTATTGTCTACTCAGTTAAAATAAAAAAAAAAGAATAAAAATTTACACATTTAGGTATCTTTTATTTAAAATGAAAAATCACATCCTTAACTTTAAGATAAAAAAACTGCAAAACAGACTTTTCTTTCACTACATCAACGCACCTTTAATATAATCTATACTCTCTAAAATATCATTCCATCGATTTAAAATAATTAATCATAATCCTAACAAAATCGGCAACAACTCGTAAATTTTCCGTCCTCACTTGAGACGCATAATTCCACACACACATCTTCCCGCAGCATGAACCATCACATTTAGCCTCGCTTGACCCAAATAACGTTTGTATGGAAACCTGTACACTCTAACTAGAACTAGAGTACTTCTTTATACAGGATGCTCGTTAGTACTAGGTTTAGACCGACTTTTGCTAAGGCTAGAGAATTACTAGGTGAGGAAATTGTAGACATTCAATGTTAGGTGCAAAAGTTCGTTTGATGTAGGGAAAATGTAAACTTATAATATTACTAGCTGAACATGATAATAAAAAAAATCCCGACGGTCATCCCTTTCACTTAGGGGTGTGAAAAGTAAATGCTGGCCATTCACACACAAAATTTCATACAAATTGGTCCAGCCGTTTCGGAGGAGTTTGGGAACAAACACCGCGACACGAAAATTTTATACAGGATTATTTTAAATGGAGTGCATATACTTATTCAACGAGGTAATCAGGTGCGTGAATGCAAGATGATTTTGAATTTTAAGCTTTCGACCTATGTTTTGTGGGAAAAGTTATTCAGTTTTATGTACCTCGAGCCTCTTCCCCCTCCCCCTCTTATTTTTCTGAACATATTTTTATTCCTAAAAGTAGTTACTATTCAAATAATTTATTAATTTAAACGACCTCCGTGGTCGAGTGGCGTACACACCGGTTTTCAAGGTGTCGCCAGCTCTGAGGTCCCGGGTTCGATCCCCGGACGGGTCAATGTAGAAAATCACTTTTCAACATTGCCTCGGGTCTGGGTGTTTGTGGTACCTTCGTTGTCTCTGAATCCATAACACAAGTGCTTTAGCTACTTACTTTGGATTCGGAGCAATGTATGTGATGTTGTCCACATTTTATTTATAAAAATATATATTTTCAATTTTACATGCTAGTCATCGATTTAGTATCTTCCGATGCATGTTATAAAAGTCTCTTCTCTTCAAATGAGGTCAGATGTTTGTATGTATGGACCGCAAATTAATTTGATATATTTCTGTCGCTCCCATTCTGTAGCGCCGCGATGTTCACGAAAAATATATTCGTGTTAATATTCGGCTAGAAGGAGAAAATAGTTCTTGTACGAAATGTAATTTCGTGTGAGTTTGATGTGAAAATGACATCATTACTAATGTGATGTGGATTGTGAGTATGTTATTAATATATCATAAAGATTCTCGTGTTTGGGAACCAATGTCGTTACGTACTGGTAAATGGGTTGTGAAGTTCATTTAGGTATATCTTTCAACTCTGTTCGGTGAACACGACGTAGTTAGGGAAAAGGCTTCAATCCCTGTAAAAGGCATTTTAGGGTTCCCTACCTCAAAAAAAAAAACGGAACCCTTATAGGATCACTTTGTTATCCGTCTGTCCGTCCGTCTATCAAGACCCTTTTTTTCAACAACGCGTGGAGGTATCAAGCTGAAAATATCAAATACTCAGGTCTACTGTCTTGAAGCTTTGAAAAAATGAAATTCTAAGCCAAAGCAATCAATAGATACAGCCGTTTATGCCGCAAATTTCCGCATCTGTTCAACACTCGCAAGGGAATCAAAACCTACAGGGTACTTCCTGTGAACTCAGAATCTTGAAATTTGGTACGAAGCAACGTGTTATAGCACAGGTAAAGGAAAAATTTCAGAAATGTAAATTTTTAATTAGATCATATAATAAAAATATTTTTAATAATTATAAATTTAGGTCTGTACGGAAGTTTACGGAACCCTCGGTGCGTGAGTCCGACTTGCAATTGGCCGGTTTTTATTTTACTATTTTGATGACATGACAACTGTCATCGGGATCATTTTTTTAGTACCTACTAATACATATACAGATAGACTGACTGTGGATCTTTATTCTATACGTATGTTTAGTACTTATGCGTTATACGAGTTATATTTGTTACAACACCCGCAATAGGGGATGTTAGTAAAGTAGGGCAGGTTTTTCTCGCTTCGACCCAATTAATAGCGAACTGGGAGTGCGACGCTAATACTGTTACACTACATTATTGATGCCAGCAGTAGGTATATTTATACATACTGTAACTTACACTTATTATGTACTTATACTTTACTTCCAATTATTATGTACTGGCGGTATCCCGCGGTTGCACCTGCGTGACTTATGTCCGTTCCTCCGTACAAGTCAATTTCCCATTGTTTTTAATATTTTCCTGTTATTCAAGATGGAGAAAATCCAACGAAGGATTATGAAAATCGGTCCACTCTTTCATATTAATATTTTGTAACAAAATTTTATATCGTTGCATATAGGCACTCATTTTAAATGAATCCTGTATACTAATTTATAAAGAGGAATGATTTGATTGTTTGTTTGTTTGTTTGCATTGAATAGGCTCCGAATCTACTGAACCGATTTGAAACATTCTAAACTACACTATCCCCAGGTGATTTAGGGAATTGAAGGATAAAAAAATTGAGATCGCGGGCGGAGCTACGGGAAACAGCAAGTCATTTATAAAGGCATAAGTACAATATTCCCTATCCATCAGCAAACTGCATCAAACTTCCGTCAGTCAACACTCGGCCTATCCCAGCACTCAGATTCAAACCGAGCATCAATGAGTGTCGACAGAATGACGGCGACTAATCACATGTTACAAATAGATTGCCGTTTACATACCGCAGTTGTGTTAGCAGTGCCTAATAAAAGCAGACTGCATCGTAACTTCAGCAAATTTTCGAAAATAGGGTGCTGTAGTGTTCAAGTTTTTTATGAATATTATTGTTTGATTTAAAGATATTTAACAAAATATTCACAAATTTTAGCAGGAGGTATTTATTCGTAAATGTATTTATTTTTCTTTTTTAAATAACTTAATGTTATAACAGGTTGAATAATATTAAAGAATAAAGCATTTTATTCGTAAAGCGTTTTTTGGAAGATCCCGAAATCTAAGCCTACATCTAAGGATGATAATCTACCTTTGGTGGCTACCATAGGTAGTAGTTTTTCAGACCATCATGCAAACTACCCATGCCTTCATTTAAAAGTAAACCTTATAACCACTACAACTCGTGTTAAAAAGCACATTTTATTAAAACTATTGCACTTACAGCCGTTTAAAATAAATAAAAGCAAATAACTTTGTAAATAGTATAGTATACAATTTTTCTAATGTAAAATGTTGTATCATAAAAGTAAACAGCTGAGCTAACCGGGTGAAACGATTCCAACGATTCGTTGAATGTGTATTTACGTTTGTGACTCCCGCGGTATGTGACAACATATCTTCAATCGGTTTATAAGTGTTGCGGTGAGCAGAGAGGCTAGTGTGTATATATTGTTTGTTATATAAATTGGACGCATTGATGACCTCCGTGGTCGAGTGGCGTACACCGGTTTACAAGGAATCGCCAGCTCTTTGGTCCCGAGTTCGATCCCCGGATAGGTAAAAAAAAAATTTTTCTACATTGTATCGGGTCATGGTGTTTGTGGTAACTTCTTTGCCTATAATTCCATATCACAAGTGCTTTAGCTACTTTGGATTCGGGACAATGTATATGATGTTATGCATATTTATTTATTTAAATCAATATGTCCCACCACTGAATTAAGGTCTTTTTTAATTGAGTCTAGAGTCATTTTGTCTTAAGAGTTTTTTTTTTGGAAAGCGATAAATAGCGATTTTATTCGACATGATAAGGCACCTTTATGGGATTTGAACCCTATTCAAAGATGAGAAGTCCAGACGCCTTTGTTTGACGCAAGTATTCAATGTTTACAAATAGCTTCTGTAAGTTTTGTCTTGTACGGTAGTAGTATAAAAAGTTTTACTTTTACCATGTAAAATATTTTATTAAGATTACACAAAGATTCCAATAAATAAGTTAGTTAGTAGTTCTTAGTAGTTTTATTGAAATATCTACGAAGTATTAATTAGCATTGATTTATGTCATTGGTTTTTAAAAGAAGTGTAAATCAATTTAAAAAAAATACCTTTATATAGTCATACACACTGAACATTCTAAAATCCACAGTGTGAACATCCCACCATCCATACTGTATAAAGGACGTTCGTCAGACGATCAGTAACAACGTATAATTATTCAGGCGACGTCGCGGCGCACCATTAATATACGTCTAACGCCTGTCTTTACCAAACTCCAGAGAAACTTACACTTTTACAAGAATTTTATTAATGTATTTTTTTAAAACAAAAATCTGTGAATCTTTAAAAGAAAATCGTTGTTCTGTATTCTGAATACATTTGATATGATTACTATATAATTTGCTTAATCAATGTTCGGCATCAATATTTTGTTTTTTGTTTTGTATTATTTTGTTATACTTTCGGTTTTCTTTGAGCCCTTGGAAAGCAGTGAATGGAGCGGGCAGATTTGAGCGATGAATAATTATTTTTTAAAAGTGCGACCACCACATGCGTTTTGTATATTATGTAATGTCGTTTCATATTGTTAGCAATCCTGAAGAATAAATAAATAAATATATTGTGAAGACCTCCGTGGTCGAGTGGTCGTACACACCGGTTTCCAAGGTGTCGCCAGCTCTGAGGTCCCGTGTTTGATCCCCGGACGGGTCAATGAAAATTACTTTCCTTCATTTTCTCGGGTCTTGGTGTTTGTGGTACCTTAGTTGTTTCTGATTCCATAACACAGGGTCTTAAGATAGGTACTTACTTTGAAAAAAAAATGCAACTACAATTTAACTAATTCAGGCAATTATAGTTAAATGATCTAAAATATTTACTAAATCTAAAGTTTTATTGTTAGTCCTACAATAAAAACAAGCTCAATTTGAATTTGAGCATATCCAATACATTTTCTATCTTCTAACATCCGCGGCAGACGGTATGAAAGGATTCAGTTTTAAAATGTGATCCGTTGATGTTTTCTTGTTTGTTATTTTAAAAGTTAAATTAGATTCCGAGATGTTTTGCGTTTGTTTTAAAATATTATTCAGCGATCGATGTTTTGGTTAAAGAAAAATATCGAGTTCGTCTCGTGCTTGTTGAGCTGTGTTTATTGGATACAATATTTGTGTTTCGGTTAAGGTTGGAGTCGGAAAACGCTTTTGAATTATATCGTGAATAAGTTATCGGTTTGTTGAGAGATATTTTAACCCTCTACGCAAAAATATGGGTTATTTAAGTTTGACTTGTCTGTGTGTCTGACTGTAGGCGTAGTCCCTAAACTAATTAACTAGGAATAATAAAAAAGTTATAAATAAATAAAAAATAATTTTTTTTTTCTGAAATCATATATTTAACTGATTTAAATAGTATGTTTTAAAGCTCTATGGATCAGTTTTCGAATAATTCATAAATAATAAATAAATAAATGTGGACAACATCACATACATTGCTCCGAATCCAAAGTAAGTAGCTAAAGCACTTGTGTTATGGAATCAGAGACAATGTAGAAAAGTGTTTATCTATCGAACCCGGGACATCAGAGCTGGTGACACCTTGAAAACCGGTGTATACGCCACTGGAGCTGAGGTCGTCAAAAAAATTCTTTAGATTTTTAAAGTATTCAATAAAATCTTTAAGTTCTCATGTTATTGTAATCCTAGGTTAGGTTCCCACAGAAATTATTCAATAGTAAAATTAATTTCCCCAACTCTCTAACTGAAACAATTTCAGAGTACCACGTATGCCTTCGCGCAAACCTATCATTATATGGGAAGAGGCCTGTGCCCAACAGTGGGACATTTATAGGCCAGTATAAACATTACACATAGACAACCACCTATTATTCTGTCCACCCCAATTATTTTATCCGTATGAAGTTAGTTAACCGAACCCGCGTGTAAACAGCCCGCGTATCTGATATCCAATACTGCAGCAATATCCTGGTCATTATAATAAAATCGCTGTTAAAATAACGTAGGATCCTGAATAATATGTCGCCGAAATTATGCAAAAGAGGTATTATTTTTAAAATTTCGTCTCATTTTCCAAAAGTACTTGCTTTTTATTAAAAAAAATTATAAATAATTAATGAATGTGGACAACATCACATACATTGCTTCGAATCAAAGTAAATAGCTAAAGCACTTGTGTTATGGAATCAGAGACAACGAAGTTACCACAAATACCGAGACCCGAGACAATATAGAAAAGTGTTTTTCTACATCGACCCGTACGGGGATCGAACCCGGGACCTCAGAGCTGGCGACGACTTGAAAACCGGTGGGTTCCCCACTCGACCACGGAGGTCATCATCCTCTTTGCATAATACTAGCTGCGAAAGCTGAAGAACCAACTGTCATGACGTAATTACATAAAATAATAACATCTTTAATTGAAAAAACACGAGCTTGTAATTAACAACGCAAAAGTTGCATTCTATTTCAATCCACGTAAAGTACAGTATTGAAATAAAAACCATTTTCCTCAAATTGTTTGAGACTTAGATTTATAAGTTTGAAGTGTTCCCTAAATAAAGACAAATGTAAGTAAGTATCAAAATCTGTAGAGTCGTTCACTAACTACGAGCCGACATACATTACAGGAGAAAAACATAACCCTATTATGGTTCGCCGCAGTCGGGTAAAAAAATCAAGTAAGTACTTAAAATTTGCCGTTTTTTAAAAGAATTTACAAAGTAAAAGAGTAGTAAATACCTACTTAAGGAACTAATTAGATACAACAAAGCGTCTTAATCGATTCTAACACAAAACTGATAACATCGTTAAGTCCCGGTTAGCAGACCCGTTACTCAGTACTGATAAACATACGATTGTACTTTTGTAGATACCGCAGTGAGTTCCTTCAAGCGAAGTTAATTTAAAGTACTGTAAATTTTTAGGATAAACTTTAAAATCACCGTCAACTCGTCGTACTTTTAAAATAGTTTGTATTTAAATCGTCAGATCATATAAATAAAACATTGCAATCCAGTCAGCTTTCAAAGAAAAAAAAACTGCATCAAAATCGGTTCATCCTTTGAGGAGATAATGCTACAGACGTTAAAAAATTAAAACATAAAACTATAATATTTCAAAGTCAAAACCAGTATAAGCTAAACCACGTCTACGAATTCAACTCGTCATGTGGAACAATGTTTTACAAACAAAAGCGTCTCGACATAGTCCGGGAGCTAGGAAATCGTTTGCCACCTCTTCCTAATCCAGGATTACGCGCAATGAAAGCCAACTGTCTCTCCGAGTGATATCAATCGCAAGTCTCAAAACACGGCTTATGTCTGTTTACCCGGCGAGTAATAAGCGTGATGATATGTTATTTTAGCAAGTGTGGCTTTAAAGATATGCCCGTTAATATGGGTTTGTATGTTGAAATGTCTGTAACGCAATCACGCAAGAACGACTTCACGGATTTGGGTGAAATTTTGTATACATGTAGTTAATGACTTAGATTAACAAGTGCAGTACGTTTTTATCGCAATAAAGCCATAGAAGAGTAACTATGAGGGCAAAACCGAGAGATAAGCGTGTGTCTGATTTAAAAATTTATCTAATGTAGTCAAGCACATGATAATTTTTTATACTTCCACATAAATAGGTACATTGAAATTAATACTTAGCTATGTCTGTGAAAAAGAATCTAACGAATTGTCCCTTGCATGGAATTGAACAGCCGACCTGACATACATAAATCCAATCAAATCTTTCATTACTATTTCACAGAACAAAATTCACCCACTTTAAAATAGAGGAAATTGTCATTTAATGTTAGTGTAGGTCTGTTTGTCGCATTCAATGACAGCAGGTAATTATACTGTAGGGAAATTACTATTGATCACCCCCCTACAACCTACTATGTAGTCGCGAAGATACGTTATGAAGCAATTTCTAACGATTAAAGTGTAATTTAAATGTTGTACAATCGACCGCATTTTAGAAGTAATACTTTAACCTGAAAAGGGTTTTTATTTTCAAAGCAGTAAGGGTGGTTTTTTGTTATTCATTGTTACTAATTACGTGTAGTTGAATGTACAGTGATTTAGCAGGTCTGATTTTTATTATGTAAATGGTAAATGGATTATTTTAAAGTGACTACGCCTACTCATAAATGTCGATAGAATTTCTTAAATTGTCACAAAACAAAAAAATATTAGAAATTAAACAATCGCAAAAATATTTTATCAGTTAAATCAACAAAATGATGTAGGTAGCCTAGGTAAAGCTTTACCTAATATATATAAGCTTTTCTATATATTTTTTTTACAAAAACTAGCTCAGTCATAGTTTTTGCGTTACTGATAAAAATAAACCTGAAACCAGGTTCGTTTTAACATAAAAATACAAATTAATTAAAGTAAACACGTTGAGAACAAAATAAAAGTACGTTATATTTTCATTCAACTTAATGATAGACGGAATACCAAGAAAAAGCTGGAATTATGTAAATAAATATAATATGGAGGCTCCTGGGACGAACGTAAATAAACATTATTTTTTAAGAAAGAAAATAATGTTTTTTTTTTATTCGTAGAAAAGGAGCGAGCATTGATGACCACACTTGTAAGTGTGATAAAAAAAATGAAGTAGGAACAGAGATGTTTTTTTCAATGACATGAGCTCTTAGACTACTAAAGAATTCAGTAAAAGGTTGGGTGGTTGTTTTATTAAATTGCACAAGGCGAAAGAATGCTGTAACTCTATTACATTCTTCCTCAGTTGGGAGATTTTCACTACGCGGAAAAAAGGAATCGTATATTATAAGGACTAATAACGATATCTTGGAAATAATATCTCACACACGGCCATCTGATCCCAAACTAGGCAGAGCCTGTAACCAGACAACTGATAAAGATACTTTTATATTTTTAAATACATACATATTATATATAGATAAATAACACCCAGACTCAGAACAAATGATCTTGCTCATCACAAAAAGATTTGTATAGGATATATATATATTTGGGTAGGATTCGAACCACCGGCTTAGCAGTCAGGGTCACTAACCACTAGACCAAAAGGCCCGTCAAGATGTATATAATTATGTATTAATTTTGCACAGACTTTTCTTATGCATGAGCTCAAACTATTTATTTTACAATATTTAAACACGTCTATTATTTATTACCATTCATGTTAACCCTTCATTCCACTCTTTATTGATCTAAATGAGCTACATGTGTTAATATTATCAGGTTAATATTTCATCTCTCTCATAAGAAACAGGATCTCTTAGTTAAAGGCACTATTATAGAAAATTGTGTATAATTACTAGTCTGCACGAAACACCTTTTCTTGCTTATAAAAATAATTTCATATATTTATTACTGATCATATTATTTTTATTCCTTCACTCATTGTATTTTTAGCAAACAGAAAATACATTGAAACATTTAATTACAATACAAGTAATGTGATACCTACATTACAGACGAAACTTTCCTAATATAACAAATTTAAATACTACTAACTTGTTTTTCTTTAAACCAATTCAAAATCTGGTCCTTCGGTACGTGTTCCCCTAAGATCCGGATGGGCAAGGACAACTGATATTCACGGATGAGAAGCCAAGAAGGTTTCCTGTTTTAAAATAACCATGAATTCCATTAAAACGTTATGATCGTTTTGAACATGTTCGATGCATATGGAAAAGCTTTTGATAGGGAACCTATCTCATAATATATTATTGTATTTAAACGTAAGTATTCAGTAGTAAAATATATATACCTGATCAATACATTCGATGTTAAAGTATCCAGAATTATTATTAAGTACTTTTGCCACTAACTGCTATTACTGTTATTCAGTTAATGCAAACAATAACTACGATAAGAAAATATTTTATTAGACATTTATTTGACGTTGAAATTTGTTCGTCCGAAATAGTTCGTGGCCTATATCCGAGTTTCGCAATATTCTATCACAGAATGTTTTAATTGTACGAATTTTGGTCTTTAGAGTAGAAAAATATTAATTTCTGTTTAAACGAATATTTTACTTTCCATTAACGTTACAGTACATTACTTCGGCAAACCATCAAAGACTTGACCAAAATTGGTTGAAGGGACAGTTTGCTTGTTTAGCGAAAGTGCTCGAGTAACAGATACCTAGCTATAGTGTCCCAGATGGGATATTGTCAACATGACCCCATGGCTGCCGATACTAACATTGCCTTACTATTCTATCTTGTTAAGGCTTTGATAATTTTGTCTTGTTTATTTTCATGTAATTTGGGTAAAAGGACCAATTTTTTCGGATTTGAAACGATCAATTCAGTTCAATTCAGTGTTCAATAATAAAATCTATAATATCACAGAGCTAAAGCTGTGAATACAAAAATGCTGAACACCTAAACATTGTCAACAGTATGATGAATGGTCCTGAAAAAATAATAGAGCAGCATCCCAGTGAACGTCATCAATCTAATCTGCCTAACAAACATAAGACGAGAATATATTTCATACGGCCGGCGAGCGCCGAAGACCAAGTAAAAAATAATATAAATCATTAAAAATAGCTTACGGTCGGCGATTGCGTACACTGAAATCACAAAAATTTGACACTTCCTCGGTACCAACTAGTTACACCCGAAAATCACAACTCACTGACGAAACCACAGTACCGCACACAATATTCAACTGAACACGATTCCCGCTGTGACTATGGGATATTAATATATTAAATACTGACACAAGGCATCGACGTTTATTAATCCAAATACGAAAACATTCGGCGCGTTCGGTCGTTCGTGTTGTGGAGCGACGTGCGCCTCTCGCGACGGTCTCACCGATACTGGCGAGGCTAGCTCTAGCAGGGGCGGCACGGGATTGTGTGGGTGCACGTGTACGCATAAGGGATGATTTGCGCCTGTGTGGGTGCTCTTCAGGTCACCAGAATTCGGTGAAGACAAGCGATGTGAAGTGGCGTGCCCTATTTTAACTGACTCTTTTAGGTTTAGGCCGCGAGGTGCACGCGAGTCCTATGAAAGCTTTACCTCAGACAAATTCACTCTCAAATGTTAGTGTATTAGTCGAATGCGGTTTTTAGAGAATGAATTTTAATTCTTCGGGACGTAGAGTTTAATTACATGAATTCCTTTCGTACTCTGAATGAGTAGTGGCGTTAAATCTTTGTGGTTTTACATTAGCGACCCTTTTACGCTGTAAGTGTGTTTTGAAGTAATGTGTTCAACGTGTTTTAGATGAAGCTTTATAAATAAAAGCGAGTTGTATTGTTGCGGTGAATGTAAACAGCTGTTCAATTTGGAAGATTCGATTGATGCACTCTGAATGAAAGATTATGATTTTGAGATGCGTGTTTTGAAGCATGTCTGTTAGACTTTTCCGGGATAAGTTTCCGGAAATGTCCGCATAATTACAGCTAGTGATGATATGTGACTTAACACGGTTGGTTTACAATATTGCACTTTGTAGAGACAAGTAAGTAGGTCATCGATTACCGGCAAAGCATATAATATAGATAAGGACCGAATGTTCGGGTAACCACGTATATCAAATCGTGGCAACAGTGTTACCGTAGCAGGTTTGATCCCCGAGTCAATTAAAAAACTTAAATTTATGTTTAAATAACGTTACGACAGAATATCGGATAGAGTAAACAGATAAAATTAATAAATAGGGTAAAATCAGAAATATTTTACCATAGATTAGTAATAAATACTTTAGTATTTAATAAGAGATTCAATGAGATCAGAGAAAATCAACCTTTTCCATAGGTTCACATAAATATCATGGCCACATAGAGTACAAATATCAGTCTCACCGTATATTGTAATAACATGATAGGATTGTAATGCACTTTGTCCGATCGGAGCGTCAAACCCTTAGCGTTCCCGTGTGGCCTGACCACAAGCCCCATGCAGCGGTCACACAACTATGCACAAAGGACCAGCTAACCGACCTTGGTCCTTCTTGGTTGGTAATTATTTCATTTATTCGTTTTTCTTTTGTAGAGGTATGCTGGTATGAGGTGGTATATTATTCGTCAATATTTTATATAAGGTGTAATACGACACGTGTTCGTAAAGTGAAGCAATTATAGCAAAATTAAAATTATTACTATTGAAGAAAATTTGGTATAACCCGTCTATCATTTTAGTAATTCGGCTAATATTTATCCCCGCAAAGTGTGTATTACTATAAGAAAATTTCGTGTACATACACCTCAATACAACGTTATTTATGACTAAGCATCGAAATCTGGTCTTGAGATCTTAAACTAAAACCCTGACCCTGTTCGTGTAAGGTTAACTTCACAACGCTAATAATAAATTTTAAGTAAGTATAATAAGAAACTTTATTTAAATAACTTCGGTAACAAGCTTGCTTCGAACCTACGTTAGATAATTAAAGGCGTACTAGGACCAAAGTACAGGTGGTGGTCGATAACATGAGCCATTAGTTGCAAGCGACTAGAGCACTGGACGTCTGTTCAAGGAGCTTATGTTAGTGGACATTTTGTGGCGTATGACGACGTTGCTCTTTCGGCAAGACGGTCCGTTCGTGTATTATGTGTTACTGAAGAGAAATGGGTCTTGTGGTTATGTATTGATAATGTGGGAGGAAGAGATGATAGTGATAGGGACCTTAAATAACGTGGAATAAGTGCTGTTTATTGAAGAGTATATAGTGGATACTGCAGTATATTGATTGAGAGATTTGATAAATGAATTACTAAACGCTTGCGTATTTTGAATACGAATTATTTAACACTAACTATTTCCGGCAGCACCGCCCGCGGTCTTAATTTTTTTTATATATAATTTTGCCTATTTAGAGCCCCGGGAATAGTGTAGTTTCCCAACAATAAAATAATTTTTCAAATCAGTTCAGTAGATTAGGAGCCTATTCAATGCAAGCAAACAATCAAATCCTTCCTCTTAATAATAATATTATAGATAATATACTATACAGAAGTGATACTGTGTGCAATTTCCAGCTAGAGAAAACAACAAAATGTAGTCTGAATTTCACGTTATCAGACACATATAAAATGTTGTTTGTATTTCAAATTAAAGTTTCAGTTTATCAGCTTAACAAAGTTGTAATTAAAAGGACCAGTTTTCGGCAAAAAATCCTCTTGTTCCGGAGTGTTGGGCACATGATGTATTCCAATATATTTCTAATCAGGTAACGGATCCGACCCTCAGAGGTTGGGATCTCAAGCCCGATTAATCCCTAACCCTGTAGATTTTGTGTGAAATTGGGTCATTTGCACCTTTAGGCTTCTGGAGATTTCGATCAATCACTACAACTTTTATGTAGTGGGTTACGCACTGGACTTAGTGGAACTAGGGTTATATCAAGGTTTCGAATCGATAAAGTTTTATTTTGCTGCCGACAACATATTGTAATAATAAAAATCCAATTGATTAGGAGATGTTTGTATAGTGGAGGTTTTACCAATACATATACATTATAAACAATTTAGCAAAGATTGTATGTAGAAGGATAAACAAACGTCTCTGCCCCCGGCTGCAAATAAATTAAGTATTAATATAATTATAAGTACTAATAAATCATTCAATATAATCCGAAATGCTCAAGAAGTACTATTGTGTGCGTCAATTACTTCACACTTCATATAACAATTCGACTCGAAGGACCAAATTCCTCTTCAATTACCTTCAGGATCAAAGTAATAGGCTTAACAATACGAGACCTCCACGCAATATTCTAAAATCCTTTAAATATTTTAACCGAGGTTGGCTTTGGTCTAATTCCAGATATGCCTGTGGCTGTACTACAACTCTTATGAATAATAAACAAAGTGGGTAAGCAGATTGCGTGGTGCACGTCCTGAGAACTATGTACGAAGCTTGTAATAAATTCTACGCGTATTCTGTTTATGCTGTAATGAGAATAAAACTCGAATATTGTAGAAACAAGATTGTGAGCGAAATTTAAAGATGGTTTTCCTTTATTATTTAAGGGAAGCAGTATTCTACGTTATTGTTTGGTTTTACAATAACCCGGGCAAGCTTTTGCTTATGCTCCGAAGTGAAAACATAAAAGTAAGGTAGAATTACGAAGCAAGGATTTGATAAGGATGATCAGATCATCATTGATTGTGACGATATTTATTTACGGTTTAAGTTAATTGAATTTGTTTTTTTTTTATGAACTTCTGTAACTACTTTATGTATATTTATAATACCAAACATGATATAAGATAACAATGTCAAAGTCAAGTATTTTTTGAATAACTTTTGCAACCTACTTCTCTTCTCTCTCTATCTTTACGACTTCAAACTGATGTTAGGACATAAGTGAGTGTTAGAGACGGCTTATATCATGAATCATATCATGAATCATAGAAAATGTTGGTCCTTTGATACGCATTCACGCAACACATTTTTTTATTTTCGTCTTATTTTTCTGTGAATGTTACTACCTATTTGATATTTTATTTATGTCATCCATCTTTTCAGGTTAAGGTAAGTAAAACTATAAACGTCACTTGTTTACACGATGCATGTCGCGTGAGAAGGGTTAAGTTTCGAGTGACTGGCGGGTTCGCTCACTCCTTTCCTTTTTGCAAACCGTACACGTTGCAAATTAGAATCCTGTCCTCTTTTGATGCCAGGAATGTATATTACTATGTTATATGTATAGTTTTGAGCAAATATGTATAAAGTTAGTATTTACAGAAGCAAAAGTGTGTTGGATGTTGTTTGATATGCCATTTGAGAGAGCTGTGATGGCGTGGGTTTTATACTGTACTAGATTTCTAGTCATACGTGTTATCCACGGCTGGACATTTCTTTTCAATATAAAACATGAACTTTTACGCAGACCGACAACATCGGGGAGGATAAATTTATTTTGTGTTGCCAAACTAAAAATTATTTTATTAATTTTCTGTTTTCAACTACTATAGAAGGACTGAGTAGAGGCCTTTTCCCAGTAGTGGGACAGCATATGCCAAGAAAAATCTATTTACTACGATTTTCACAATATTTAATGTAGCTATGAGTATAATATTAAAACAAAGTCTAAATCACAAACTTCTAACATACGAATACTTTCTGAGCTTTCTAAAGAAACTTGAAAACTGTTTTAGTGAAACCTTTTAAACTTGTCAAATAAGAAATGTTTTGAATTAAATTCTAATACTTTTAAACTTTCTTGAAGTTTCTGAATTATGTTTATCACGTTATTTGCAGCCATGCAAAGTGTGCGTTTGTGATAATTATTTAAAACTAAAAATGGGTTTTAAAAATAAAAATTTTATTCACACACGGCGATCTGATCCGCTGTATTTTGGCAACCAGACTACTGATAAACATACTTTGTATATATTTGTAAATACATACATATTATAGATAAATTATACCCAGACACAGAACATATGATCGTGCTCATCGCACAAAGATTTGTCCTGGGTAGGAATCGAACCCACGACCTCTCGTATAGCATTCAGAGTCACTAACCACTGAGCCCAAAAGGCCTGACTTCGTTAATTCGTTTTTTAAAAGGCCTATCCTAAAACGTGGCGTTTTCATCATTCAATCAAAAAATATTTCTTTAAGTTTTAGAACAATTTATTATTGCCGATAATGTTTTTTTTCGTTTTATTTTACCAATCAAACCTTATTTTTGTTTAAAAACAGTGGGCCCTTTAATAATTTTGTCCTAAGCGCCATACTAAACTTCAAATTCCTATCTCTGGTCACTGATATCCACAGATGGATTGGATATTAATACCGGCCTAAGATCGGTCATCCTGTGTTTATTATCCTGGCTACAGCTACCTGTATGAAGCCATGGGATACTGATACAGGAGGCTGCGGTTTTCGACAGCGACGGAAATGAGATGGGTTCCGTATCGTTGTGGAACGTAATTGATACCTTATGGTTAAGGAAATAAGTTTTAAACTCAAGTGTGCGTGTTTAATTAGCGATTATACAAGGTTATTTGGAGCACTGACTGAGTGAATTTGATTCGAGTTTGATTCTAGTGCGGATTTTTTTTTTCTTTTAATTCTTATTGATTGATAGCTTTTGCTCGCGGCTCCGCCCGCATGGGTGTTGGTTATCGCGGCAAATATAGCGGACCGTTGTGAAACGTAATTGATACCTTATGGTCTAGGTAATAAGTTTTAAACTCAAGTGTGCGTGTTTAATTAGCGATTATACAAGGTTATTTGGAGCACTGACTGAGTGAATTTGATTCGAGTTTGATTCTAGTGCGGATTTTTTTTTTCTTTTAATTCTTATTGATTGATAGCTTTTGCTCGCGGCTCCGCCCGCATGGGTGTTGGTTATCGCGGCAAATATAGCCTATCTATAGCCTTCCTCAATAAGTGAGCTATCTAACAGTTAAGGATTTGTTAAAATCGGACTATTACTTTCTGAGATTAGCTTACTAATTTACAAGTAATTGTGCTTTTAATTCATGAATAATGGTTCTATTTTTTAATAATTCTAACTTTGATTTAAAAAAAAACAGTAAGTACTTACTAGTAAACGTGTGAAACAGAATCTACAAAGTATAAAATTTTCCACCTAATAAAGTTTTCAATCAATAAAGTTCAAGATTTGTAACAAATAAAGTTAAAAGTTCACGACTCTCCCATAATCCTATAACACAAACATATTAAAAAGCAACTGTTTTTTTTTTTCTAAAACTTTTACACTTCAGCGCACGCGCCTAACAGATGCTCATACAAAAACAGGATACAGTCTAAAAACATTCCTACATATAATTACTTCCATACTTACAGTATATTAAGAAATGTGAAACATATTTTGTTGCTCTGTGGCTCAAGTTTAACGGTCGTAGCCACCTGTCGTGTCTTTGCATCAGGTGCGACTATGAGACAGCTTGTTTCTTGTCTCGCTCTGACAATCGGAAGTGCACCTGCTTTTTTGGATAAGGAAGATGTTTGATGGATTGTGGTAGGAGTTAATTGATTTGTGTTATAAGAGTTTTAATGTGGATTGTTTGAATTTAAGTTCAGTTTATGTATCATAATTAAAGCTTGATGTATTAAAAAAGGGACTTAGGAATTTTGAACCTGTGACCTTGCGTAATCAAAACGTTCTTTTAATCAATACTTTCTTTTCTTACAGAAATAGAAAACGAAAATGCTTTATAAATACGATTTCATTTGCAGGAGAACCGAAGTAGTTAACCCACATTTTTTTACTACGCAACATAATATCGCAATATGGTAATCGCAAACTGTGTCCATCAGCTGTTGTACGAGGTATTTATGCAGGAACTACTAAAGGGGCGATGTGTAGGACACTGCATGGATGACTGAGTGCTTAGGTGCACGGCAACTGTTACAAACCGCGCGGATTCGATCCCCGCATTGGTCAATAATTTCTGTTATCTTCATATGTTTGTTGTGTCTGGGTATTCCTACACGAGTGAGCTAGAAGGATGTATTTTACGAGAGTTTGTTTATATGTGTTTTGTATGTAGGTATATTTCTTCAGCAGGCTCTAATAGCCGAGACGGTTTGTTGGATTTTAGCTTCAGAGTGATCGCCAGATTCTTCTTAATTACTATTGTAAGACCGATACGGATTAAAAAAATGATTGTAAAATGAGCAGTGGAGTTTTTGTTAATAATACCTTATAACATAACTAATAACTGATCATTGGGGGAGGCCTATGTTATGATTATATGATGATGATGAATACCTAATATAACTTGTTTATGTGATAAGAATAATCTGAAGAGATAAGACAATTTCTAATCCACAGCTCTAAGGAGAGGCTGCACATGTATCTCAAGCTTCGGTTTGTAAAAAAAATTTTAGTGATAACAATATCCACTCCACCCACGGACACGCTACGCATGAAACAACACACGGTTTCATAGAGTCACAACCAATGTGACGTAGACATCTCACAGCGTACGCCGCAGTGGAGCTAACAGCCTCAAAATAACAAGAAAGGTGTGAAACCTTCTAGTTTACAAGGAGTTTTTGTTATAAATTGTGGAACGTCCTCCGAGTGACGAGTGTGTGAGGTTAGCCAGGTGCGTGGGCGAGGGCTCTACGACGAAGGGTTAAGAGAACTTACATAAAGTATTGTTTTACTTTTTAAATAATGGTGTTACCAAAGGGGTCCAGATATTCTGGGATACATTAAGTGCAGTTTTACGTATTTTTTTCTTAATATACTGTTAGTCAGGTGAGACTGGAACCAAAAAAAAACAAAAATTTAATTGCAATAAAATTGATTCATTATTAAAGAAGATAGCTTGTCAGAAAGATAGCTTGTTTGTATTGGAAATTTTTAAAACTAAGGCATGTTTTTATTTCATTTATCCGTAAGGAAATTTTAATAGTTGTAAGATATTTCGCAATATTTTAATAATATATGTTTATTAAACTATAAATGCTATTTCTTGTTACAGTTAATGTTCAAAAATTCCCATCCAACTCTCGATATCATAAAAAAAATATCAAAATAAATTAATTAAATTAATTTAACAACAATTAAAATGATTAAAACAACACAGTGTGAGCCAAAGGAATTAATGGAATTAATACGTGTGCAATAGCGCGGAAAATACGTAAAATTTTCAATTCATTACTAAATTCTACATCGCTGCCAACCGCAACAAACAAATAAATTTTAATTACAGTAGGTTTTTGTAACAAATGTTGGCAACACCACGCGTTTTGTTGATCCGCAAGATGGCTGCGACGTCACGAACGACATTTTTATTTTATGTTATATTATTATATAAAGTATATAAAAAGTTGTGAATATTATCCTGGTTAGTGATGTGGCGTCGTTTGATGAATTTGGGATATATTTTACTGTCCAATGTATATTAAAGCGGTTGTGACGTCACGATTGTAATTTACGAAAGGATGAGCAGATATTTGCATTATCTGATGTCTAGTTGTTGGGAAAAAATCAAGCTAACACTGTTCTACGTAAATGTAATAACTTTACCGTGTTATTTAATTCCATAAACAACTGAAATTTAATTAAAACAAGCCGGTAAATGTCCCACTTCTGGTCACAGGTTTCTTTCCATATAGAGAAGGTACGAAACTGATCACCACGCTCACTGGCTCATTGCGGGTTGGCGACTACAACAAATTTAAACCCCAAAATTACAATTATAAATCGCTCATTATTTCACTGGATTTAAACAAACAAATCTAATTTGTTAACAATAGAAATACTGTTAAACAAATGTTTGTCCATTACACATAGAAATAACTTCACACAGTGCAAAATAATTTTAATTTGTCGCGTGCACTGGTTTAATTTGGTGAGCGATCCCGCGGGGCGCGGCTTTGCTTACTAAATAAGCTGGCAGTTTCACTTTACCATGTACTATTATAAAGGACTATTCTAAAATAGTTAATTACTGTGTGTTGATATTATATAAACGAGGTAACATGTTAAAACATGTCAAGATCAAAAAGTTGCAGAATTGTGAACCAAGAAAAGTTTAAACACACTTTCTGTATTGACTAACTTTTGAGGCGGATACTTCACGTAAAATATAGTATCCAACTGAATCCAGTCTGGAAATCTTCTTCTTTTTCTTTCCGAGTCGATGGACTTCTTTACTTGACTGGGAGTCGACTCCAAAGTAGCTTGGACAAAGGCTAGATGAAAAACTTCTCGTGTGTCTACTTTCTGTAGAATCTGTATCGCACGGGCTACTATGTGCTCGAGATCCCCGTCCGCTCCCGGATGTTGCCTAGCCTGTCCCTAAGCTGAATACATGAAACTGGGCTTGGAGAAATGAGAGGCAGAAGAAATCATAAAGCCACATGCTGTGATGTCACATGTTTAGTCAGTCATAATAATAACGGCCTATAAATGTCCCACTGCTGGAGAATCTAGGGGGAGAAAGACAAGCATCTTGCGGGTTGGCGATATCAATTTTAAATTTTTTGAATCCAGGTTTCCTCACTATGTTTAACAATGGTGTCTTAGAATAAATAAGAATGGAGGAACTAGGGGTAAGAATAAAGTCAAATTGGTACTCGCCTGGGTTCGAACTCACAACCATGTGCATACGAATCCGTTCATTGATCCGCTAGGCCACCACGACGTTACAGTCAGTCATACGAGGCACAACCCCCACGACCCCTTAAAAAATTAACCTCACAATAAAACATCCATTAAGTACCTATTGTTGGTTAAATTCATAGTGATAGCGTGTCCCTCCCATATTGATAGCCCATGGGACCATTACTTCCACTTTCTATTGTTTTCTGAAACCATGCCTCACACAAATTGATAAAATAATGATGTTTATGCATATAACGTTAATTCACTGTCTTGGTTGTGTGCAGGAGGGGGAATGTAAAAGCGATGGTTTAGAAAATTAAAAGGACGGTAATATACACTTGTAGTAGAGTTTCAATTAGGTTCTCGTGGCTAGGTGTAAGCCGTTCTGTTTGATCTACTGTATAAAAATAAGTCGGGTTTTCCTTCCTGACGCTATAACTCCAGAACGCACGAACCGATTTCCACGGTTTTGTATTCGTTGGAAAGGTCTCGGGCTCCGTGAGGTTTATAGTAAAGAAAATTCTCAATTACATAAAAAAAAATTTTGACCGCGGGCGGAGCTGCGGGAAACAGCTAGTCGCTTATAAAGGTTATAGGTCAAAGTCAAAGGTTAAAGGTAGGCGATAGGTCCAAGGTCCCACCGCGCTTAGGAAAGCACGTTAAGCCGTTGGTCCCGATTGTCATACAGTGATCTTTGATAGTATAGTCATTACAATTCTGACAACCAGTCTTACTATCATTATGGGATACTGTTACCCAGCAATGGATTGTAGAGGTTCGATGTGCAGTCGCATGAAAAATACGAGATTCAGCTAAATCTGGTAAGACAGTAAACCGGCCTCAATATAGCTCGTGAAAAAGGCAGATGATGATGAAAATGGTTATTAAGAAGATTTATAATTCACTAGCTTTTTCTCGCTGCTATCTTAAGTTGGAACAAACTGCAGACGGTGTGCAGATTAGAATTTAATAAAAATCGGTTAAGTAGTTTCGGAGTTCTTCCCGGACAAACATCGTGACACTGGAATTATATAATTATAATAGATATTGAAATTTTATTTCCTAACATTTCTATTCCTTTCCAGGAGTATTGTTTGTCTTTAGAAATTACTCAACCTTGGCTATGCATCAATTCAGAACGAAAAAATAAATATATTGAAGACGTACAACAAGCTAGGCATCACACCTTGTTTCAATCTCACTTATTAATAAATCAACTTAAATACCAAATTTCATTCTAACAAAGACGAAACGAGTTATTTCCATAATCTAAAACCTCTTTAGTGAATCAAGTCCTCTATATCCATGTAAATCTTAACAATTTAATTAACTGTAAATCGCTTGATCTGTTGCGTCACTTGCTAAAACGTGGTTATTAATAAACATAGCTCAGTTATTGAGGGCTGCTCAAATACCGCCGTTATTAAATGCTAATGTAGTTACCTTGGTTTATGTTAACCGTATTAGCGACGAAATAAGTGGAATAACATAAATTTGTTAGTAAGTTTTGTATTTAACATTTTGAGTTCATATTTTGATTTTAATAAAATACCTCACGGGAATTAACGCGAACTCATGCATTTACCTTTTAAGGCTTGACGTTACGGCTGGGTAGCACTGGCTGTGGTCGCAAGCAGATAGGGTCAAGCCTTAAAAAGTTAATGCATGAGTTCGCATTAATTCACGAGACATAATTTTATTAATCATGCAACGCGATAGTTTAAAAGTTAGAATAATTGATTTATTTTGTAATCACGTCAAAAAATCAAAGCGTACGGAAATGAAATATTCCAATAATGTAAACCCCGGTTGATACTTACATGCATTGATTTAAAATAAAATATACCACAAATTAATAAATAAGTTGCAAAAGTTTAGAAAATATAACTGTATTAAAATTTGTCGCAAAATAAACCAATTTTCGGTGAGCGCAGCAGTATTTTACAAGCAATAGTGATGTGGCAATAAGTCACAACACTAGGGTGGCACGTCACTAGAGTGCGCGCCACGATACCGGCTAATCCTGTCGTTTGTGTCATTTGACACCGGTCTTAGGAGCGGTGCTCACTGCAGGTTACGCGATATGCGAATTCGCTGGATAACTTTTGAAATCAAAATGTATGATTTCAGAAAAACGATTAAGTTTTCAGACTAGAAAATTTTGCTCCTATTATTTTGTATCTTCTTATCAATAAGCTCTTGAAAAGTTAAGTTTTTCTTTTAATATTTAATGCACTGTGAGGTACATAGGCGGACGGCAGCTGAACTTAGGGTGATGCAGAGACATGAAAGTTCACGTACTGATATTTATTTATTTATTTAAACTTTATGCACAGTTATAAAAATAAAGTTCAATGGCGGACTTAATGCCTTAGGCATTCTCTTCCAGTCAACCAAGGGTGGTGTAGAGACAAGCATGGTAGGTGCAGTTACATCGAGTGAGGTAGAAAAAAGAAAAATATATATAGTTATACTATAATATATTCTTAGATATTTCCCCTTCCTATCTACCCGGACCGAGTGGAAGGGTATAAAAAGTCTTGTCGCGCTGTCAACGGGGGCATTCTCTACTTGGCTGTCGGATACAACGGACGTATTTTAGGGCTATTGTAGTGTTGATTAGTGTCGTGTTATATAATTCTTATGTACTTATTGTTTACCTATGTGTTGGATGCTAACTAGAAATAATTTGTAAGAAATAAAACTTTGAGGGTAATTAGTGATTAGTTTTTTTTTTTTTTATATACGCCGCTTCTAGTCCCTAAGATCAGAAGTGGGATCGCCACGCGTTCTTGGCCATTTGCTTTCTATTTGAATACTCAGTAAACGTGTTAAAGTGTTGTTTGAAAATTTCTCAACCGTAAGTACCTAGGTTTTGTTTCTTACAAAATGTCAGGGCGTCAATCTCGGTCTAGAGGACGTAGACACTCTCGTGAGCGACAATCTGGTGGCGGTTCTCGCAAAAATCGTCGCGATGATTCGGGTGATCGTGATACGCCGCATATTGTCGCACGCCACAGTCGAAACAGTCCAAGAGACCGTAGAGATAGGTCATCTAGGCGTCGTAGTGTTTTGCGTAACCCACGTAGTCGCTCTCGTAGATATTGCGAAGACTCGTATGACCGTCGCGACAGTTCACGCGATGTAGCCCTTGATTGAATTCTTACATGATTGAGGTTAGAAGTAATTGAGCGTAGACTGCCAACAACATCTACCAGTGATAGTCATATCACCATTTGATCCAAATGTTTAAGATTTCGATGTCTGGTGCGCTGAGGTTGACCGTGGTCGACTAATAAATAATTGGGATGATCACGACTGCCTAGGACGGATAGGTTCTTGTTTGCGTGGTGATGCACGATCGTGGTTAAATGACTGGGTGACAAGTGATAGATCCTGGATGTAATTTCAAGGTTGAATTTAGATCTCTTTGTCCCCGTAACATCGATTCTGCATCCATACTATATGTGGTAAATTTTTGCTCCGAATCGACCCTAGACTAAGTAACGTAATTTCAGCCGTAGTACAGAGGGCGCCTGTTGCTGTTCTAATTGACAGTGGCTCTGATATTTCTTTGATTTCAGAGAAGGTACTAAAACATTTTAATTTTAATCCATGTACCAGTAGTGAGCAGCGGCTTGCCAGGTCAGACAATCAGTCAACCGTGCAGCTTGTGAACGCTGTCGCTGATGGGTGTATCAAAACCCCTTTAGTGGGTGCCAATAGAGATCGGTTACTGGAAATCATCAAGAGGTTCTTTGATTTGTTTATTTCCGGCACGGCGACCTCCACAGTGAACACGGGTAGCATGGAGATCAAACTAAAGTCTAGTCTACTCCAATAACGCACCGTTCTTATAAGCTTTCGGTAGATGAAAAAAACAGAGTTCACAATATTGTTAGCGATCTGCTCAGCAAAGGAATAACGGGAAGGACGGGAGTGATAGGATGTGCGTCGACTATCGAGCACTTACCATTACCATTAAAGAAAGATTTCCTTTGCCGCTGATTGATGACCTTATCGATAGACTTGGTAACTTCAAAATCTTCACCAGCCTTGATATGGCTACTGGTTTCCATCAGGTACCTATGAAGGATGATGATTCCATAAGCAAAAATGCCTTCGTAACGCCCGAAGGACAGTATGAGTATTTGAAAATGCCATATAGCTTGGCCAATGCTATCGTCTATTAGAGGATTATATGTAAAACATTAGAACCTCTCATTGACACTGGTAGGGTTCTAACTTATATTGATGACGTACTAATATTGTCCAACTCGGTAGATGAGGGTCTTAAAACGTTAAGGGAAGTCTTACAGATACTTAAGACCGCGGAATTTTCCATTAACTTAAAAAAGTGTACTTTTCTAGACGTAGAGATTGAGTACCTAGGGTGACTGATGAGACATGGTCAGGTACGGCCGAGTCCAGGTAAAGTTGACGCACTTGTACGTTCTCCAAAAACTAAAAACGTGAAAGAGATTCGCCAGTTTTTGGGACTCGCAGGGTATTTTCGCCGCTGTATTGCTGGCTATGCCTCTAGGTCAGCAAGCATAGTAAGGCTGCTGAGGAGGGGTGAACCTTTTTGACTGGGGCTTTGAGCAGGATGCTGCTTGCGACTTTATTATAAATCACTTGACTAATGAAGTTTTAGCAATATTTGACCCCCAGTTGCTTACGGAGCTTCACACCGACGCCAGTGCTGTTGAATTTGGTGCTATTTTACTCCAAGAGCACTGCGGTGGGAGAAAGAGGGTTGTTGGATACTTTATTAACGGAGCGAAAGAAAGAATTGTTGCCCCGAGTTGCACGCTGACAAGCCACTACCCAGACTTCACCACTACAACTGCTGGTGGGCATAGACGCGGCACCCCCGTCATCAGATCCTTGGTGCGAGACGTAATAGAGAAACCTTGTTAACTCTAAGAAGACGACGAGCTTCAGAGCTGCTCACAGCCAATCAGCATTATCAGGATGCTTATGTAAATGAAAATCGAAGGCAGCCACGTACGTTTGCTGTTAGTGACTTCGTGTTTGTGACCAAAGTGGCTCAGACTACTGGAAAAATAGACGGCATGCGCGGCCCGTATAAGGTGGTTCGAGCGCTGCCACACCGCCGTTATGAGCTAGAGTTACTGACTGGGTCTTATGGTAAAAAGACTCAAGCCGCCGCCGAACATATGATGTTTGGCGTGGTGAGTGGACGCCGGATACGTGCTCAGCTTTCTTCGAGAGTCGTGAGTTGTTTCAGTGGTGCTAATGTGTTTAGACCACTGTGAGAACATACAAAGGTATGGGTCTCTGTTTTAAAGGTTTGTGGTGCTAATGTGTTTAGACCACTGTGAGAACATACAAAGGTATGGGTCTCTGTTTTAAAAGTTTGTGGTGCTAATGTGTTTAGACCACTGTGAAAACGACAAGCAAACGTTTGGGCCTCTGTCGATAACGGTGTATGGCGAGTGATGGAAATCTGGATTCTATCATTAGCGATGCATTGGATTTCTTGGGTTTGAAGCTGTTTCAACCTTAAAAATCACTGGTTCTGGCGCTTGAGTGCACGCTTGCGCCTGGAACACTGGTCCAATTCGTGACTTCCAACTTATGCAACGGTTGAATAGGCTTTAAACCATAGTGTTCATGTTATTTAATTACCCCTGTACTCTTATGTATTTCCAGATAATGATGATGGTCAGAATAATTATGATGGCCAGGCTGTGAGAGATGGATCTGATGCTGGTGGTACAAGTGATGCTGCGGTCGAGGACGCCGCACCGTCAGGAACGGCCGTCTTAGATATTTCCCCTTATAATTTAGTTAGGTATGTTTGTTTTTGTGTTTTTGATGTTTAATTATTGTAATTGTGTCTCTGTGCTGTGTCCAAATTAAATGTTCTTTCTTTCTTTCTTTCTTTCCTTCCTATCTACCCGGACCGAGTGGAAGGGTATAAAAAGTCTTGTCGCGCCGTCAACGGGGGCATTCTCTACTTGGCTGTCGGATACAACGGACGTATTTTAGGGCTATTGTAGTGTTGATTAGTGTCGTGTTATATAATTCTTATGTACTTATTGTTTACCTATGTGTTGGATGCTAACTAGAAATAATTTGTAAGAAATAAAACTTTGAGGGTAATTAGTGATTAGTTTTTTTTTTTTTTTATATACGCCGCTTCTGGTCCCTAAGAATATATATATGATATATATAAATATTATATATATAATATATACTATGATATGAATTAATACGAATTGTATCACCTTTAATTTCCGTACTAAACAATTATACCAAGACTTTCGAAACTGAAATAAATAAAATGAATTCAATAATGATAAACTTTTGTATATTTATAAAACATGATTTCACCCTTTATAATAAAATAATAATATATATAAACTCTTTAAAACATTATTTTTTATTAAATTCATAAACATAAATTATATTTTAAATTTGATGCCTACTCTGTAGGGACTTACCTGTATACATAATTATCGAACATTTAGTATGAAACATTTATTAATTATATTTTCGCGATCTCTCGCTGTTCTGTCCTGCCCCTTACACCAAACCCCTTGACACTCGCTCGGATCACGGCTGTGGTTTCGCCGAGGTAGCCGTGTTGTGCTGAACAAGTTTTATTTAATACACTCGAGAGCAATGAATCCGGGTCACTTAAAGAGTCCTAAAAATCTCGGAAACTAAAAATGCTAGGTTAATGCAATAAATTGTATTTAATAGACAATGTAATACTCCTTAAATGAAGGTATTAAAACTTCTTAGTTATTGTAAAGTTATATCATAAAAAAATCAAATTTGAAAAAGGGCCACTTTCGAAGATGGAACTACGAAATTACAGCATTTGGTTTTGCTTTTGTTTGTAATCTGTCATTTATGTGGGTACATAAACCATGTTGATAGTGCTCTATATTCATTATTCAAGCTGAAATTATGTCGCTTACGCCTGAAGAATGCACCAGAATACTTACAATGCTGGAAACCGGCCGGAGTCAGCGCGATACAGCCAGGACTGTCGGTGTGTCGCTGTCAACAGTACAAAGAGTTCTCCGACGTTACGAAGTAACTGGTTGTAACCTACGCAGACCAGGAACGGGCAGAACCAGGTGTACCACAGCACGAGAAGACCGATACTTGGTGAACACCATGCTTCGAAATCGCTTTCTCACAGGAACTGAACTCACAAATCAGTTTCGACTCCTCGGAGGAAGTAACCCAAGTGCATGGACAGTAAGACGTCGGCTTGCTGAATCTAACTTAAAACCCCTTAGACCTGCAAACGGCCCTAAACTGGAGCCTGGGCATCGTATTTCAAGACTAAGATATGCCCAGAGCCACGTAAATTGGAGTATTGAAGATTGGTCAAAAGTTATGTTCTCCGACGAATCAAAATTTATGCTCTACAAGCACGATGGAAGACACAGAGTGTATCGAAGACCAGGGGAAAGATTCAAGCAAGCATGCATCGAAGAAAAAGTAGCCTACGGTGGTGGGTCTGTACTTGTGTGGGCCGGAATTTCTTCTGAAAGTCGCACAGAGCTGGTGATCATAGAAAACGGCTCTTTAACTAGCGAAAGATATGTGGAAGAAATCCTCAATGATCACGTTGGTCCATTTATGGTCAATTTAGGTGAGGATGCTATATTTATGCATGACAATGCCCGACCTCATACAGGTAGGATTGTGAATGACTACCTTCAAGAGATGAACATTACTCGTATGGAGTGGCCAGCGCGCAGCCCGGATATCAACCCGATCGAGCATGCTTGGGACGAGCTAGGCAGATGCGTAAAACAACGAAATCCTCCCCAATCACGCTTCGTGAGCTCAAAATTGCTCTCACAGAGGAATGGGAGAATATTCCCCAAAATCGTATAAGGAACTCGGTGTACAGCATGCCAAACCGCGTAAACGCAGTAATGGAAGCACGAGGAGGCAATACGAAGTATTAAAATTCAAGAAAATCGTAATAAAGTTCATAAATTTCATGTTTCCTATTTTTGTTTAAAGGAGAGATCAGCAGTTTTTTTCTTTATGTAATTTTGTGTTAATAAAATGTATGGTGACTCATATTTTTTTTACTCTCATTTAAGGAGTATTTCATTGTCTATTAAATACAATTTATTGCATTAACCTATCATTTTTAGTTTCCGAGATTTTTAACATTCTTTAAGTGACCCGGATTCATTGCTCTCGAGTGTATATTTGACTTGCAGACCATCCTGAGGTCGGATTAACTTATTAAAAACTAGTGGAGATATCACCTGTACTGTGAAAAATACTTGAATTTATAATCAGCCATATTTAATTTATTTTTAAGCGGTGAAGCAATAATAGTGGTTTCTATAAATTATTAAATACGAATATGTTCAAAATTCAACTTGGTATTTGTGTGTCTGTGAAAATGTTTCTCAATTCAATTCAATATTTTATTGCATACCATAATGTTACATAGGTGGTCTAATTATTGATTAAGTTTACAGCTCATTATGGACCCTGTCGGGCACAGCAAAAGTAGGAGAGAGGAGGAATATGCATTTTTTTTTTTATTTTGATGTAATATTATATGATATATTTTATATTATGTATTGTACGTATTTTATATAATTATCCTTTAAACAATAGTTTATTTTATTATATTATTTTTATACATCCTATTTTATTGTATTTTTGCACAATAGAACATTTAGTTTTGATATAATATTCTCTGTGGCATCTCCTAAACGTATAGACTTTTGATTGTTTTTTTCCTGAGTTTTTATCTTAATTAATTTACGGGCACAGAAACTGTGCATATTATTATCAATATGACCGTTACATATTTCTATATGGATTAGTTGACAAAACAACTGGTGATGTCGTCACCTTGTAATGAAGAAGGAGCCTTACGTAGTAGGTATTATGGTACAAATTTATTGTAACGTGGCGACATTGAGCATGAATATTGATACCAATTTTAGAATTAGATTGTGAAATTAAAGTATGTATCCACATGAATGTATATCCACAGCTCAAATAATTCCGATTTATACTTCTGGAATTTAATTAGTATAGTGGTCTGTATTAATATCAATGTTTGTGTAACCTAGGATGTTAAATTTCTGTATATGAGTAGGTACTCGTGGTATTGGCTGCTCTGTATAGTTTAATTTCTACATTGCTTTTAAATTAATGTGCAATTCTCACAACAAACTAAACACAACAGCTACTTTATAATATTTTATTAATTTGATGTAAAATAGTCTTAGAAAAATATTGGTTATAACTTTCACAATAATTATTATATACACATAATGTAAAAAGACCCGAATTTATGATACGCACTTTCGTGTTTTGTATTTCTGGTATTTGTTTCCAATTATTTTCACAAATAAACTTATCTATTGAATTTGATGATATATCATCTCTAAGGCTTTATGGCTCTATATGAATAAAAATGTTTGAAATCGATCCACAATTGCTGGAGTTATTGCAACATAAAAACACTTACCGTCGAATTTATAACAATAAAGAAAATAATAATAAAGGTTAAGCCTCGCTCGCCGCGGTTGATCCGTGGATGGATGACATCCCTCCGTGCCTTGGAAAGCACGTGAAACCGTTGCTACCGACTGTCATACGGTAATCTTTGACAGTTGTTAAGTCAATAAAATTCTGGCAACCAGTCTTTCTATGGAATACTGTACTACCTAGTAATGAGTTGAGTTCAGATAGGATCCTCCATGTAAAATACGGTATTCAGCTAAATCCAGTAAGATTAGATGCCCAACATAGCTTGTGAGAAGACTAGGCAGATTATCGTATTGAAATCGATTACAAACCTATTTAGTCCCGATATATTCACAACAAGATTAAAAACAAAAACGAAACGTATAACAAAACAAACATCTAAAACAATTCCAAGTTAATTTCCTTCGGCTCATGCATTTTATTGCTAATTAATTGCGAGGTTTTTCTAATTAAGACGTAAGGGCAGGCTCCACAAACGGCTGGAATAGACCATTAAAACTCTAAGACTTCAGGATATAGCACTAAATAAGCATTTCGATTGCCGCTAAATAAAACATGAGCCTATAAATTGAGCCTACATTCAGAATATGTATGGTTGACACGCTTTTGTGTTTTGTTGGACAGTCCTCATTAGATTTTCTGACAGCCAGACTTACTATGCCATACTATGTTACACTAGTAAAAAGGCTTGTGGAGGTAGAGAGACCTGGTTCGATTTTTTATTGACAATAAATTATTTTTAGATTAACTTTAAACTGTTGCGTTACATAATAAAACCGGCCTATAAATGTCGATTGAATGAATGAATAATTGGGGATTTCAGATTCCAATTTTCAAATCCTGTCAAGTCTTATACAGGAATAATTTAAAAGGAGTGAGGATATTCAACGAGGTAATCAGGTGCATTAAATGTTCTCATACAAATATAAGTCACGTGACCTGTCACTTTGTTTGTATGAAAAGTTCATTTTCCATTTTAAGATTTCGACCTATTTATTTTGGGGAAAGTGAATCAGTTTTTTGCACCTGATTACCACGTTGAATATCCGCACTCCTCTTAAATTATACAGACAAAATATAAAATTTATTAATCAATGCTAACATGCTAATGGGCTGGCTGTCAAATAGTTACACTAGTCTCAAAACTAAATATAGACTAGTTAGAATGTGTTGGCTTTTGTTTCTTAACCCAAAATTAGTTCAATTCTCAACTATCGCGGTCCACTGCTGGACTTAGCTAGGCCTCTCCCAAGTTGCGCCACAACACCCGGTCCCTTCCTTCCTACCTTTTTCAGATCATTGGTCCATCTGGCTGGGAAGCGTCTTACACTACGTTTACGTTACGTCCTTCGATAGCCCACTGCCACTTCAGCTTACTAACTCAACATTAGATGGAATTCCTATTGGCAAGCGTGATTGGTTATTATTCTTTTGGTTCACTAATCACAGTCGATACCAATAGATTTAACAACAGATCAAATGTAGCCATTAAAGAACCAGGGTAATATGTCTCTCTAATAACAAAATGTTGGTCACCTCAAGCTGTGTGGATATACATAAAAAAAGTTGTTGGTGTGTGTGTGCGAGCTGTTGATTATGTTGAGCCGCGATAACTTGCTCATTGATCCAACTTAATATTGAGGAGCGAACAGAGCCCTTGTATTAGAGAAACTAGGCATTACTTTAATTTGTAAATAAATAATTTTCTGAGAGTGTACGTAAAGGTTGTCTGGAAGAGATCACAATTAGTGATAAGACCGCCCTTTGTACCAACTGTTAACACTGTTCTTATTTTACATATCCTATTTTGGTGAATGTGAATAAGAGCAAATAAATGAAAATAAAAGGCGAAATATAATATAACTGAAAGAGTTTTATTATTGTTTTTTTTTGTGTGTGTGTATGTTTGTAATGAATAAACTCAAAAACTACTGTGCGGATTGCAAAAATTCTTTCACCATTAGAAAGCTATAGTCACCTTGAGTAATATTGGCTATATTTTTTACTAAAAAATTTGTTACCACGGGCGGAGTCGCGGGAAACAGCTAGTACGATATAAATAAAACAGAAAAATAAGAAATTCTGTATTTAAAAGCCGACCAACCTATGCATTGCATTTAACTTTATCTTAATGTAAGGACAAGTTTTCGGCCTGACAATCTAATAATGATTTGACCAGCTGTGAGGGATTTTCGCTTTAACGTTTCTCTTCATCTACCTGTAGTACCATTGACTTGTCAAGGAATACAGTTTAGTCACCGATGTAACAATTTCCTCCACCACAACAAACAAACTAAATTAACAAGCTTCTACTTCTGCCTAGCCGTTTCTTGAGATATGTCATGGTCGGCTTCCAATCCAAGCCTGTAGTAAACCAATGAAAAGCTTCCACCGCATTACGTTATTTTCCTTACATTACACACTTATAAACAAGAAGATTAACATAACATTTATAATTTAGATTTTCCATCGTATATCTCCCAGACTTCTGCCGTACGGACGGCATAGCTAGTAACGTCACTATCTATTAATAAGCCGCGTCGCACACCGAGCTGCGTGCGCGCAACACGCATGGCCCGCGTTTATTATAATACTTACTTCTATTCATGAATGTGTTGCTATGCGGAGATCAGCTGATTTAGCGCCACATGTGTAGGTAGCAATTATGTTTGTAATTAGTCTTCCATCGAAATAGCTAAAACCACAAAAAAGCAAGCATGCTGTAGATATTTTTTACAATCTCGAGTAATAGTAATAATACATATATCTTGGGACATCTCACGCACGGCCACCTGATCCCAAATTAGGCAGAACCTGTACTATGGTAACCAGACAACTGATAAACATACTTACTTATTGATAAATAAAACGCAGACACAGAACAAATGATCGTGCTCACACAAAGATTTGTCCTGGGTGGGAATCGAACGCACGGCCTCTTGCTAAGCATTCAGAGTCACTAACCACTAGACCAACAGACCTGTTAAAGTAAAAAATCAGGTCAAGGCAAAGTAGTTATCCAACGCTCAGTAAATATCAAATAAATAAATATCTTAGGACAACCTCACACACGGTCATCTGATCCCAAACTAGGCTGAGCCTTTACTATGGTAACCAGACAACTGATAAATATACTTATATATTTCTAAATACATACATATTATAGATAAATAACACCCAGACACAGAACAAATGATCGTGCTCATCACACAAAGATTTGTCCTGGGTGGGAATCGAACCCACGACCTTCGGCTTAGCAGTCAGGGTCACTAACCACTAGACCAACAGGCCCGTCGTTGTTTTTATTTGTTGTTTTCTGTGAAACTAATTCTGATACCTATAGTTCGGTGATAGTTGGTACCTATAAATGTGATGAAGATGCATGTGCTGGGAAAAAAGATGTATTCAAATGTTGATGGATGGACCAGCCGAAAAAAGTAGACGGATTGCGTGAGTGATGATATGAATGAAAGACTTAGTAATGGAGTGACCGATACTGATGGACGGACACTAACTAAATGGAAAACTTAACAAGAAGAAGAATTACTTAGCTATTAAGGTCAATAATCACTACATAACGTCGCTTCTCGCTGTCTGTCCCTATGTATGCTAAGATCTTTAAAACTATGCAACCGATTTTGATGCGTTTTTTTAATAGATATTGTGATTCAGGAGGAAGTTTAATATGCATAATATAGTAGAGACACACTGATAATTTAGGAGATTTCTAATTTGTACCTACATTTAGAATCAGCTTTGTGGCGGGTCGCTAGTAAGATGAATAATGACTAAAGATACGATAGATTCTACTCAGTTAGACAATATAAATAACCATAATATTCTGAACAATGACCTCCTCTGAGGTTTTTCGACTTATTTTCAGGATAACCACTAAACAGTTAGAAAGTTTCAACTTCAGCGAGCTCCATAATAATATGATCTTCCTCGTCCTAGCATTTATCCAAGCTATATACATATATTGGTCGGCTTGCAGTTTTACCGTATTCAGATGAATAATAAATTAAAATATAATTTTAAAATTACATGTTAAAGTGATGATTTTTAACCTTGTTGATTAAAAGTGATGAAGCGGCGGAAGCCTAATGGCTAGGGCAGGGACTTGTGATCTTTTGGTAACGGGTTCGAATTCCACCCATTACCCTACCGACGTGAACCCACTCGTAACACAAGCATATTACATTACTCGTATTCTTGTTAACCTCGTGGTAAGCTAAATATAGCTTACCACGAGGTTAACAAGAATACGAGTAATGTGTTTTCCATTCATAGGAAAATTTATAAAAAAAAAGACGCTACTTAGTAGCTTAGTTTGAATAAATGATTTTGATTTGATTTGATTTGACAAACCTCTTTATTTGTATTGAAATCTGACAAAGCGCTGCGCCCATATCTAAATAACATTGTATTATATAATTATATACCAACGAACCAGCTGTAATATATTGTGCACAGTTCCGGAGATTATTATAATTCTTCGGTGAACTATTCTCAACATACCTATGTATATATTACAGCTATGTATGTGCTATAAGTGTGCAAATCTCTCGCAAACAGGAGGAAACATATGCGAGACGTCCGTCTATTTGTTATTCAAATAATACACATATTTCACTAGTGTGTTTTGTGTGCATGTGTGTTAGTTTAGTTAGTAGTAATTGAAGTAGCAATTTGTCTATGAAGAAAATTCTGGTACATAAAGTGCAAGGAACAATGGTGATCTTTGAACTGAAAAAATCAGCACTGTTCCTTTGGTAAAAGGAATAAAAGTGAGGCAATACAAGTCTAAACATAAATAGTATAGCCCTTCTTCTGGTGCAGTCGGGTAAAAAGTCAGTCTAGTTCCAGTCAGATTCGCAGATGGAAGGGTCTGTACCATCGCTTGGAACTGGATTATCAACCTACTAAACAAAACCATTATTTCACGTTCCGGATGTTGCTATTCTGGACAGCATTTTTTTTTAATTAATTGTTTACACACAAAGTTAGATTTTATCGAGACACCGTTAAAATGTTTTTTCGCGAATAAAAATGGCGAGACAACAAAGATGTAGACTGGTGAATTTTCAATAGGTATATTCAGTTTTTGATTTGGTGTTATTGCAAAAGATAGAGATAGATTCCAGTAGCATTAAGTAATTTTGAAGGTAGCCGACCTTTTAGAGTTTTTAAAAGATTTTATCACAGCGACATTAGAAAACACGCTCTGTGGAAATTGTTATTATTTAACTAATAAGTGCTTTAGATAAGTCCCGCAGTCAGACAAAGAACAGAGGCTTAGGATTACAGGGTACAAATATGGCGGTATTACATTTTAATTTAACGGTAGTCTTTGCCCTTGCAGCCTGCATCATGTCGGCACTTTCTATTACCACATCACAGGTAACTATGGGTCACAAACAAAGCCGGATCAATAGAATAGTCGTTACAATAAAACAATACATTGTGTAACAAACGCTTGAATGGAACATACAGTTCCCACACGGTTAGTTGTTGGTCTCAGTGCAAAACATACTAATTCAAATGTCATTACACCAATAGTCGTAATATGTGACTTACTTTTGTCACTTGGTAGATCTTTATAAGTACTAGCTGAGTAGATAATCAACATTTTAAAATATTGTTGTATAGTAACACACGTAAAAAAAACTTAACTAAGTTACAAAAAGAGCAAAACAATACCATTTGAATATAATGATAGAGCATTTTATTTTCTTATAGTTTGATGTAAACAAACAAAAATACTTGTTTTCGGCTACATGTATAGACATATTAGTACATTTTCCTTGCTTACGTACACGATATTACAATACTCAATTCCCTATATAAAACAAATCACAAGAAAACAAACACAAATAAATCATCAACTTAACAACAAAATAAAATAAAACAAAAAAGCATCTCTGACTGTCACCACCCCTTCGTAAACGGCGAGCTGTGATTGGCTGAGGCTCAGTGAGAGGCGTACGCGCAGCCTCCGTGATGCTGACCTATAGTAGTGGGAACTAAGAGCTTTTATAATAACTTGTACTTTTAAAGTTTTAACTAGTTTTTTATTGTATTTTTAGATTGTTTAATAATGATATTTTTTTTCAATTTTGTATGAATGGATAAACAATAAAAAGTTAAACCAACAAAAACTTATAAATATACTAACACTTGTACTTTTAGGTAAACCGGCTTCTAAAATGGTAGAAATTTGCTTTCTTTGTTTGACTGTATGTGATTTTTTAAAGCAATAAACACCTGACTTAAATAGACTTAGAACATAGTCAGGATTAACGACACCATTAATAATATAATATCACCATTAATATTCAAGAACGGATGGATCGATTCATGATTGTTTTGATTTGTCTCCGTCCAAAATATCAGAATGACTACATTATACGCATAGCGAAAATGAAAAAAAAAACTATCAATATGTCATACGGGTACGAAACAGAAAGGAACACCTCATTCTAAGCGAAATAATAAAGACCTTTTTTTATAAAAGTTCATATATCTTCTCACTAACCTCTTTCTAACTGCATTGAAGACTAAAGGGTTAACAATCAGGATTTAAACGTTAAAAATTGAGGTTTCAGTTCACTTACAATCGGGTGACAAAAAAAAACACAGAAACTAAGGATTACCATATAACACCATTTTACAAACCAATACTTTCTTGAAAATACAGACTTATAGCTGATCAAAAGGAGATTATAACAATAAAACGAGGTCCGATAGAAGTCCGTATCAAAGACATCGGCATTCAGAAGCCTCGAGGACTCTTCAGGGGTCCGGCTGGAATAATATGGAGCAAGCCTTTGGTGATGTGCATTCTAGTGAGAGTTAGTGACGTCGCTAGAAAAAATGTTGAATAGAATGTAGTGGTTGTATTCTTTGCAAACACCGGACTGCACTAAACCCCGTTAGAATACAAAAGTAAGTGTTCTTTAATACGTTATACACATACGATATTGAAATTTTATAAATACTTAGGTTCAAATAATTTTTATTACTGTGATGAACATATTTCGCTCAACGTTAATTGCAGAACTAATATACTAACGCCATCTAGTGACACTTAAGACAATGATTAAAATTATTTATTACAACGCCATCTGTTATGGAATTTTAGTACTCAAATATTTTTATTTTTATAAGTTTTTTAAATATTAATTTGTCTGCGCTTTTTTGTGTTGAATCAAAATAAATAAAAATATGATAATGCATAAGTCCTGCTTATAATGTCCTACTTTTTTCATTCCTACTATCCTATTTTTTCATAGATCTGTATAGACCTTCGTAAAAAATGTAGTCCACGCACCGAGTCCACATTTCGCCAATTAAATATTTTATTTTATTCTTTCTTCATAAACGAATAGTCCTTATATTGACCTACTACTATCCTCACCACTCGGGGCTCAACCCGCCGCTCGCCGGAGCTGGGGACAAACAGTCCCACATAACGATCGCTCGTTATATTCACGCTCCGACACATTTTTTGTTCAAAGCTTTGTATCTTACAAGTTGTGTTAAAAATTATATACTTACCTACAATCCCGTAGTTTTAAGGATGTGTTTGTGATGCATGGTTGAAGATTTTCAAGAGTAGGTTTGTTTGGCACTTTATCCACTTTCATGTTAAAAATCTGTTATTAGTAATATCACAGTAATATAGATCATAAGAGCTAAAAATATGGTGACAAGTAGGTAGAAGCTTATTGATAAGATTAAGCAAATTATTAAAAGACCTCTTAGAGCCTGTTCCCTTGCAGCACATGGCTTCAAACATCCAATTTCTTGTCACTGACGACGTAAAAGGCTGAAAAGATGTCTTCTCAACTCAATAGAAGGTACTGCATTCGGATGCTACGTCGAACATGTTAGAAAATTGTGAGAAGCATTTTAATGGTATTAGTACGTTCTTCGATGCATCTTTATAAGGCAAGTAACTTTTCATGGAGTTTCTCAAGCAACCTGTCTTTGGTGACCATTTGTACCTGAACCTATAGCCCCTATATGTTCAGTTCCGGTCTCGGAAAGCAAGTTAAGCGGTTGGCTTCGACATCATACTTACGTCTTGGCAGTCTTACCATAGGATACTGTGTTACCAATAAAATGGATTATTGAGGTCAAAATATATACAATCGCTCCATGTAAAATACGGTATTCAGCTGAATCCGGTATGACAGGAAGCCAACCGCAACATAGCTTGGGAAAAGCCATGCAGGAGAAGAATAATTAATGTCAATTTTTATGGTTTTTTAAGACGTCAACGCGGCGTTCAATATTTAGGAAGTTTTGAGAAAAGGACACATTTAAAATCTAGGATCAGCTTCCTATTCATGTAGCTACTCAAGGATCCTGCCTTTGGCTTTTTTTTTTTAAATAACTCGCGCACTCTGGAATTTAATCCTTGTGTCGGGGGGTTTTATTTTAACATTCGCATTATTTCTACGTCAGTAAATTATGAGGACAATGGAGCATTCTATTTCTTCTCATCTCAAATCTTTTAGGTTCAGAAATCCTTTAGATAGGTAGTAAATAAATGATTGGTTTCATAACAATTCAATAAAATCGTCCGCCACAACCGCGGCCAGTGTGCAGTGGTGATGCACCTCGCGTCATAATTATGTGGCCAACTGGCCACGGTGTCTGTGGCTTAACTATGGTGCACCCCAGAAGCTCATTGGATAAATGTGTTCACACTTTAATATCGATTTTATTTTGCTAATAGGTGGTGCTGTTTTATACAATAAATGCATGATAAAGTTTTTCAAACTATTCTGGTTATCTTTTCGTTTATGTGCTTTCCCTTTTTCATACCTAGCTTCCTGTGACAATCTCTCACTAGATAATATAGTCTCAATAGACTCAAAATCTAGAAAATCTAGATTTTGAGTTAACGTCTATTCGCGTTTTGTAGCACATAAGATGTGACGACGCACACCTTATGTGTTTCTTCTAATTACTAATTCCTCTCAGCATGCAATACACGCTCACCCATCCACATACAAGCCTTAGCATGTGTGCTTAACCTCTATCACACTAGCTCCCACTCAACCACAATCTCATCTGTTGTCTCCTAGACTATAACAAGCACGCCTGTAATTATGTATTACATTCTCGTTACTACTAAAGCTCATGGTAATGTGGTCAGGTTGAATGACGTCATAATGTGTCGGACAAGGGTTAGGCGGTGACGTGTTGGCAACAGCGTTTGCATGGTTACCGATGATTGCTGGCTATCTGAAGTATTTAGTCACAAAAAGACTGAATTAAAAAAAAGAACAGAGATAATAATGTTGACCGCTCTATTTTTTTCTTTTCTCGAGGTTGTGAATATGTCGTTGTTAGTTTGAAACCCAATAATTGCACTTGAACCCACTCGCAACACAAGCAATTAGGTTAGTGCTAAAAGTTAACAACAATACACATTGCTAGTAAGATTTTATAAAGAATAGGTATAATAATAAGTCTCTCTCTGAGGAGTTAGCTGAAGCAAAAAAAATTTTTCTTTTTTGTCGCAATAACCGACATCCTTGCAGAAAATAAACATTAAGAAATTACATACACAGAAGCTAATTAATATAACAAATTGTAATGCTCGTAATCTTGTGTAAGGAACTACTAAACTAATATATGAACCCGGCGTCCCTCGCTATCAGGCCATCGGTCTCAAAACACTCCATATTACTATAACACTGAATTCTTATCACAAAACCTAAATGCGACCTTTCCAATTTTACGTAAAGAAATGACAATTTGTTGTCAATCAATTTTAAACCTTATTCGACGTGCAATAGAACTGGATTATCCATGAGAGTGAGTGGTGTTTGGAGATTTGAGAGGATTTCATGAAAGCAGGCGGAAATCGGGCGACTCGTCCTAAAGACACTTCTTAAAGCGGGTGAGGCCGCGTGCGAGTGACAGCGAGACGGAAATTACTTCTTTCATATTACTATTTTATTTAAAGAGAATAAATAGAAATTCCATTTGAAAAATCTAATAAAATGGATGAAAATAAAGTTCTTATTTATATAGTTACTTTTTTAATTTGACTACAGGGATGGTGGAGTGACAAATCACCTGTCACCACGCTAAGACATAGGTGCGCGACGTGCTACGTGTTCAGTCTTCGCATAGAACAGGCATTTGTGTGTGGAAATTGTTAATGCATGTGATTTAAGTTTGTAAAACCTCCGCGGCCCAAGAGTTAGGGTCCTGAGTGTGGGAGACGATTTTATTTTTTTACTTAGTTGTAGTTTCAAGTTAGCGTTAGCAGCGTTAGTAATATGGTTGTACCAATAAAAAAACAAAAGTTTGGCTTCAATTACCTTGAAACTATTATCCATTAAATATTATTATGAGGTAACCATTGCATCACGTCAATTACATCGTAAAGCTTATTAATGTGGAGTGATGCCGTCATAGCATCGATCAGACAGACCGCAGACTACCCGCTTTTGGTGCATTCGTTTGATTATCCAGGACTGATTGATGATTTGGTTGGAATCCGTGTAAGTACTTACTTTGTATTATTCAGGAATAGTTTTTATAGTGATTTAAAAATATATACTTTTTTTTGTTAAACGAAATAAATAACACAATTAGAGGTTGATCGGTAGGTAATTATCAGTTAAACAGCATAAAAAACAAAGCAACCAATCCTACAAGACTAGATTTAGATATACTTAGGATTCCTACAGCAAAAGAAAAAAAAAAGAAACCTAATAGGATCACTATTGTCCGTTTATCTATCTGTCCGTCCGTCCGTCTATCTGTCAAGACCCATCATCTGGGATACGCGTGATGGTATAGAGTTATAATTAAAACCATAATATATTTAGGTCTAAAATCCCTTGCAGCTGTGAAAAAAATTAAACTTCCAGGTTGACGTAAAAAAAGATACTGCCATTTATAACACAAAATATTTCGACACTCTCTGGAGATGGAAAATTTATGAGGTACTTATTAATAGGGTTCCGTGGACCTAGAACTTTGAAATTTAGCAAGTACTTTGCTCTTAAACTACAAGTAGGTGAGGTAATAAATCTGAAAAGTTATCATTTGTAATTAAATGATTAAACATGTAGTTTTCGTACGGAGCCCTCCGCGGGAGACTTGCACTTGTCAATTGACGCTTGACAGACTTGCACTCGTTAATTGCACGACTTGCACTTGTCAATTGACGCTTGACAGAACAGAGAGTACACAATTCTGATGCTTGTGTAAAAGGTAGATAATTTAATATATTGTATAGGAACCACATCAACCAATATAAAGGTCTCTTATTAACGCTTAAGTAATAGTTTACGGAACCAATTATAAGTTGTTACACATTGTTTCAGACTGCTTCGAGTTAAGTTAACGAAATAATTAACACCTAAGAATTGTATAATGTATGAAATAATCAATCGCTCTATACGTTTATTGAACTCCAATAACTATTTGGAAACTTATAAATTGTTCGTACCGTAGGAATTTTCATTTTCACACTCAAAACCACAATTTACAATTTAGAGAGAATCAAATCGCTTAGTGCATCGAAAAGCTTGATAATTGATATTTTTATACCTACTCAAGATCCAAAATTAGCTCGCCATAAGTTTTAAAGATGCGAAGTTTACCTATATAATTTTTATATTTTCTGAGACAGCCCGCTGTCAGTGCAACCCCACCCCATCAGGCGACAAGGCCACCTTCGGGTCTCGGCGCGTGAATAAATTTAATGTATTAAGTCAGGGCGACACTCGTTTATTAGCGATGCTTACATCTCCCACTGGAGGTCGTATATTGTGACCGTACACACAACCTGTATATCCCACCAATGTATAATTGTATATACAACCGGTGTATCGCGGCTATCTCAGGTGTATACCGAGATTTATGATGAGCGGTCCTCGTGTGTCCGTGGTTTTAATGAGAGTTTGTAAGTTTGTGTTTCTGGGTAGGCTATAAATAACCGCGTTGAAGGATAGAACAGAAAAAAACATAACATAGTATATAACAGTTAAATAAATTTTAATCTGCTTTGAAAACGATTTCGCAAATACTTGAGGACAAACTTTAGCGGCGGTAGCCTAATGGCTAGGGCGTCGGACTTGCTATGATGTGGTTGAGGGTCCGAATCTCACGCATTACAACACCGACGTGAACCCCCTTTTAATACAAGCATCTTAGTTAAGCACCAGAGGTAATATAAAAAAAATGCACACCATTTTCATTTCATTAATTGCTCTTGTCTATATATTTTTAATTGATATTGAAAGCAAGGAATCCCAACACGTGTTTTGCCTGGAGTGGGTTCGAAACTTCGAACAAACAAAGAACAGATTTGGGTGCAGAAACCCAAATCTGTTTATTGAAGCTTTTAGGCCAAAACGTCGTATAAAAATGGCATTACAGAAATAATTATTACAAGCCTATGTATCACACGAATTTAGGTTCTAAGCCTGGCAAGTGTGTCTACATCAACCAATCTTCTTGAGAGCATCAGCAAGTGTTAGTCAGACTCTCAACAAGACCTCTCTCCAACTGAACTGTAGTCTTAATGGACCGACTGAACTGATTGGAGTAATTGAACGGGGAACGATTGATTGAAAGCGAATAGATCTTGAGATGATACGTGTGAATGATTGAATAACTTAAGATATAGATTTAAATATTTGTGTTCAAAGATTCTTGTATGAATTTTCCTAGGTATGAATATTTTTTTGTGTTTAATAGGCAATACTTTGTAACTAAAAACTAGATTTCGTAAATAAAATTAATGATACACAATGAACGATATGATTATGAACATATTTTGGGTACGAAAACGATTATTTATATAGGAATATTATTCCAAAACCTTTTCTACCCCATTAACAAGGATACATAACCAACAATTTCGTCCAGTAGTTGGCAACAAACAGTTGGGCCAAGCCTGTCAGCCAATATTTTGGCGGCGACCCCTTCATATGAGTCTTGAGCCATCGATTAGTTCCTAAACAAACATACCGAGCATGTCAGAAGACCTTTATACAATAAACAGACAAGAGACAGAAGGAGCACTAATGTTGACACTCATTGACACATAATTTACATGCCATAAAAGTGTCATGTAAAATAATCATAACGAATTTTTTACTTGTTCTATCTGACTTAAAAATTCTGTGCCTACTTCTGAAAAGTGACATTCGCGTCTTTTGATCTGAGCCGCAATACTCAACAGAGTGCCGATATTAGTACAAAATAAATATACAAGAAACCTAGTCTTAAAAATCCGAATGGAGTAATTTGAGTTATTATTATTTGTCAGTATTTCCGTCTTACTGCAGTACAAAAACCTCTCCACAACTATTTCAGTCCGTAAGCTTTCAGTTAATCGGCGTTTTTTTAAAGAAAATCTGTGATTTGTTTCTGGTTCAAAAGAATATTATTTAAATTATCAGTGTTTCTTATAATTACATTCTCGTATCAAGTTAACCTCCTGCATTTACCTACAGAGTGGCAAGGCCAAAACTTTTAAGTCCCAAGTCCTCAGGCCTGGAGTGTTTGTGTTCACCAGTTTTTTGTTTATTTCGGACATTATTAGATCGCGAGTGTTGTACCTATCGTCTGAGTATCGACATTAAACTGTATTGAAGGGGGAAAGGGGGGAGAGTGGAGTTCAGGAGTTTTTGCTGAAATTGGGGTTACAGTGAAGCAGTCTGACACTCAAGGCTTTGATTGCTGTTCTTTTGTATTTCGTGTGGAGTTCTATATATTTTTGAAAGAACGCTTCTACTATTTACCCTTTGTTTAACTAAGCTGAGGTCAGCTTCCAGTCATACCTGATTCAGATCGGATTATTTTTTTGGAATCTGGGTGAAGGAAATCATAATGAAACACCTGTCGTCAATGATGTCTTAGAATGATTAAGAAAATACATATAACTTTAAAAAGTCACATTGGTACAGTCAACAGCAAAAGTAGATGATGAAATGAGTGTATAACTTTTGGAGTCAAACTGATCACGAATATATGGCAACTGTACTGGTAATAAATGTTTGGTATAATTTACAATCACACACCTTTGAATCACTTCGACGCCACAAAGTTCTGACGCGAAGTCCGTTCATTAGTATTGAATTACTGATTTTGATCATCTACTTTTTCTGTTGACTGTACTTGCCTGGGTTCAAACCTGCAACCATGTGAAATCGCCAATCCACAATTAGCAAGCGTGGTGATCAATACACGTTCCTTCTCCCTAAAGGAAGAGGCCTGCGCCCAGTAGTGGAACGTTAATAGGCCGGTATTATTTCGGACCCCGATAAACCCTTGAATGATTATTATAGTACCACATAATAGTCTAAAAGATCTTTGTTTTGAATTCATTTATTTCTTTATGTTGATGGTCAGGACATAAGCTTATCAAAATACATAAAAGTATAGCGCTATTATAACAGCAACTACGAACAATAAAAGAAAACATAAACAGTTCCTAACTTCATTACTCTAGAAAATTAATTAGCATCGCGTAAACTGAGAAGCCACGGCACCCATTCACATTCGTTAATCAACTTCCACGGAACAATAACTACCATTCAATAACCGACAACCAATTACTGTTTGTTACATTTCTGAATCCATCTCATTTGCACCTACAGGTTAATGGTCAGGAAAGAAAGAGAGGGGAGATATAATGTCGCGCGACCAATTGTTTGATTTTCGTAGGCGCCACGCACTACCTGTGTCAGTAAACGGGTTATGGTTAGTGAGGGGACAGTTATATTATCGATACAATTGTATTTAATTTTTAACTACATGTTTTCTAATTAAGCAAAGTCATACTTAGAATAATTCAAAAACGCTTGACTTGTTAAATAAAATTTTAGGATCTAGTTGAGCGGTTTTTTTTTTCTGACTCCTACTTTAAGTGGAAACACAAAGGACTGTCTAATTAAAAATACATACTGGTTACATAGACTATAATTAAGTCTTTAAAACGTCTTAGTACTTATGTAGCAACTTTTAAGGTATGAAGCTACACTGTTTGGTGTGATGCTCTCATTGTGTTGTTTCTGAAAACAAGCTGTCTTCAAGCTAATTAGTGGAAGGGCTGCTAGAAAGTGAATTGTGCTCTACTAAGGAAAGGAAAACATTGTAACGTTAGGTAATCTTAAAGTAACGTAATACAAAAACTATTTAAGTTCTAGCAAAATAGTTTTTGTATTACTGAGAACACAAGTATGCTTTGTTACAGGATTATATAAGGAACTTAAACAAAATGTTGAAATGAAATAAGTACTTTTTAAAATATAATTAGGTAACTTGGCCTGAAGTAAAGTTAATATTGTAGTTAATATTGAATGAACTCTTGTATTTAAATTTATATTGGAATCATACAATAGTGACCGGCACAAAGCGCCCCGTTCTGTAATTATTGCCAAATAGAAATGTCAAATATAGAAAAAAAAATAAACAAACGGTTTTTTTACAAAACTATCGATATGCGTCATATACGTCACACAACTACACGGACGACACTCGTCGCCTCTCAGCGCCGCTTATATTCCGATTCAGTCGAAGCCTCTCTATCGATTCACTCTCACATATTGCTACATTCTCACTCACTGGTTAGTTAACTTTTAATGATATTGAAATACTTGTGAGTTTGGCTTTGTGTGGCCAGTTTGACAACTTGGTTACTTGTTTGAATAGCAAGTTTATGTAGATCTAATTGATTAGTGGTTGTAGGAAGCAGCCGAAGGGAAAGTAGCTATTGACTGACGTATTATACTGGGTGCTAGAGAAATACCCGTAACTTGTCAAATTAGAATAACTGCTACAGCCAAAGGACTAAACAACTATAGAGAAGAAAAAAAAACCGCCCGCACTCATTTTAATAAGCTAAATTCTAATTATATTTTTATTTTCTTTGGAGATTGAGTTTCTTTATAGAAAGGTTCACTTTAATGATCTGAAACAGTATTTAAAATACAGGATTAATTTAAAAGGAGTGCGTATAGTCAACGAACATAAAACTAAACAACTTTTCCCAGGAAAAATATGTAGTTCGACATCTTAAAAATTAAATCATCTTTTCATACAAACATAAGATATGTGACCTGTCACTTTGTATTATGAAAAGTTCATTTTCCATTTTAATATTTTGACCTATGTTCCTCAGGGACCTCCAGTTTTATGCACCTGATTACCTCGTTAAATATACGCACTCCTTTTAAATTAATCCTGTATGACTGAGTATTTCAGTGGGAACCTGTATAAATTGGTCAGTTCTTATACCCGTTCTTTTTGTTACAGTTTTGTGGATGTTTTTCTAGCTAACTAGCCTGATGTCATTATGTTAGCCTCACTGTTGCATTGGGTGAAAACTGTAATCTTACCTGTAAGGAATTTTAAATAAATAAATAATTGTATGTTGTCTAAATATGTTTTTTTTTTAAAGAAAACCTTAATATTTATGTTACCCATTCGAAATCCTAATAATTAAGGAGAAAGCAATAAAATGCTACACATCTCACCTCACCCACGATACAATACCTTAAATTCAGTCGAAACAGGATTACAAAACCACAAACTAATACAATCCAGATTCCTAGCCACCGCTGTTATTTTGACAAAGTTGCATCGCCACACAAAGTCAATACGTTACGGTTCTCGTTGGAACCTTATGCAGGTGAACTCAAGTCTTCTATGAACTATGTTCGTATAACTTTCTGAAGTTCCGTCGGCGAGTTTGTTTTAGGGATCCGCGGGTTAAGGGTAAGTCCTTGTATAGATATTACTGAATAAAATTTGTACAGTGAATAAAAGTATTTACTGGATTAGGTAGCAATTAAAGTAACAAATAATAATTTTGATAATTGATTATATCAATTGCAGAAAACTACATTTAAGTACTATTCCGTTTTGACTTTCTTGGTAAAAAAAATATTTTGGTTTAAAAAACAAACCTCTATACATATATCGATTGTGATGCAATCTATCTGGGACTACGGAGGAGGTGGTACCTCTGGGATATACCACCTCAATCAAATAGAAATACCAAACTTAAAATCGATCTAAAATTGCCTATGATATCATGTTACTTATAAACGTGATAATATACAGAAAACGACTTTTATTTTTTTTATTTTTTTTTATTTATTTTAAACTTTAAATTATAAAACTGTTTACTTTTACATAAACCCCACAAACTGTTTGCACAGTTTGTCTGTGGGCATGACGACTAAAACTAATTAATTTTTTTAACATTAAACTTATTATAACTTAAAACTAAAAATATATAATATTATAAGATACTATGTTATGACCATATAGGTAGGTGGTAGACCATGTGGTAGGTAGATGAACTTGACAACGCCCTCCTTTTGAAGTCGATTAATAACAGATTCTTGTGCAGTTCGCATGGGCTCGAATCTGCAAATTTGTGCACACGAATCGGATCATCGAACGGCTAGGCCACGATCTGTTTAGATTTAAAATCATAGAGTCAATATTATCCTTTAGAAAAATAGGAGAAAAATACCTCTTTTCAATGTCTTTTACCGGATATTATCGTGTTTTTATTTCATTTCTTTTTATGTTATTCGATAGGGATTAAAAACAGCAGCAATTCTGTGTATATGGAGCTATCTCCATACTGAAAATTTCTCCAATATTGGTGTTTATTATTGTGTAGGGTCGCAGAGAGTTAATTAGTTGATACACTTCTAATACAGTACGAGTCGATAGACTTTGTAGTACGCATCGTAAACTATGTATAAGTATTAATTACCAATGTTTCATGAAATTGTATTATAAGTTCTAAGTTAATACGGTCTAATACTTATTTTATTTATGATAAGATAAGATAATTTTTTCGTAAATTTGGGTACAATGAAGAATTGAATTGAATTGAATGCATGACTTGTAAAATGCAATAACATAAGTTGAGCCCCTTTTTTTACCATTAGGTACCTACGCATGCGAAAGATACAAGACCAGCAAAAACAGAATGATTAATTTTATTATTAAAAAAATCTAAACAAAATATTTTAACATGTTAATAACTATATGCGCTTATTCTTCAAAACATTCAAACAAATGCATTTTCTTTTTCTGCAAAATACTCTGAAATGAGTAAAGACCTTGGCTCTTTTAAAAAAAAACGGTACACTCAAATGAATAATATTATAAGCGACGTTAGGTAATACCTATAATGACAGTTGTAAGGGGAATTTCCAATAAATAAATAAATATTTTTCATTTATATTTATTTAAATGTACTAAGTACTAAATACGTAACCGAAAATATTTTTTCTAGAAATATATTTATACGGAACCTCTAGCATTATAAATACACATAGAATTACAATGTAAAACTTAGCTGTGGCTAACTTGTTGTAGCCCGCACCGCGCGCCATCACTAGTTTTGTTGCAGTTTTTGTAACCGTTGCACTACTGTGAGAGCTTTTGATGAGTTTACTCTTACAGCTGACTGTATTATTACGAAATTTGTCTGTAAAATAGGGTCATATTGTATTTTATATACTCAGGACGTATACATTTATTAACAGATGGATATTACATTTATTTAATTCAATATTTACACAGGAATATTTAATTAAAAAACACTTAATACTAAACTATATTAATTAGACAAAACTAAAACTAAAAAATAGCATAAAAAAACTCATCCACATCGCTGTCGACTCGAAGTGTGCCCATAAGGCTGGCAGCATTGCCACGTTGAATGGCAATTTTTAACCGCTGACCAAGGTAAAAACCAGCCCTTGGGTCACATGAGGTGTCAACAAGACGCTTAGATAAATCTTTGACGTTAGTTAAATGTCTTTTATAATACCTATAAAATATTTAATATTTCTAGTCGCAACAAAATTATTATTTTATTGGGCCTGTTGGTCTAGTGGTTAGATACCCTGCTTAGCTGGAGGTCGTGGGTTCGATTTCCACCCAGGATCGTAACAAAAGTAGTTTTTTACAATTAAAAAATATTAGACACGTATTTTTTGCTTTTTCGTAATGACAAATATCTACTTAGATACAGTGAAGTGGGGGCACCACGTCTATTTTCGCCATCTTATAACAACAAAGCCGTGGTATCTTTGTAAAATTTAATTATTTTAAAAGAATTAAAACTACATTTCTAATATTTTGTTATCATCTAACTCTCTAAAAGGGGCTAGCATGTTCCTAGAATAAAAGACCCTAAAATAAAACTAAAAAAAAAATCTTACTCACGGACTAAGTATTTTTTTATTTTTTACGTACCTAGTCCGCACCCCTCTAACATATTAAGTGACGACTAGCATTAGAACTCGCTACCTCTTGTGTATAAGCCCGGTAATTAAGCCTCTAGGTCTCATGTACCCAATCAATCTGTCCAACAATTGTTGACTTGATCGTATAACAGTTGCTGACTCGATCCCAAGGGATGTAGTGAGTGATGCCGCGGTAAACAGCTAGTGTAATAAGTAACGTGATGGCTGGATGTGGAACCTCCAGTATCGAATATTTGAAATTCTCATGTCGCGACGTTTGTTACCAAACTCTTCCGAAACGGCTTTACCGATTTGTATGAAATTTTTCGTGAATATCAGGTAGGTCTGAGAATCGGTCAACTTCTATTTTTCTAAACCTTAAGTGATAGGTTGACCTCTTCAGATTTTATTAATATGGCAGAACAACCTCTGCTGGGTCAGCTATTTGTGGCACAGGCCTCTTCCTATGTAGAGAATGAACGAGCATTTTATCACCACGTTGGTATAATTTAAGATTCCAATATTTGGAATTCAGGATTCCTCATAATGTTTTTCCTTCACCGTTTGTCAATAGTTTCTTAGAATAATAAATAAAGTACGCATAACTTTGAAAACGTTACATTGGTTCGAACCTGCAACCACGTGCATACGAATCCGGTCATAGAACCGCTAGACTACTACGACACTTAATTAGATTACTAATACATAAATCGTTTGCTAAATATGAGTTTTGACAGTAGATCTCTGGTAATCCCTTAGAACCATTTTAGCGTGATATTAACCTCGACTAACAGTATCTATTTGATGTGTGATCTCCCCTAGGGCCTATCTAGACAGACTCAAGTTAGGAGCTAATCTAGACTCACTATGGTATATACTACTATGTATATTGGTAAATTATAGATGAATGATTAATGTATTGGTAGGATATACTAATTAATCTTCGTGTTGAATTATGTAGTTTAATTTCATGCAAAATGTATTAATCTAGTGATAGTGGATTCTCACTAGATGGCGGTACACATTGAGAGCAGTTTTCTGAATCAGGCTATGGTTTGGTTTTAATACCGGCCTATAAAACGTCCCACTGCTGGGCACAGGCCTCGTCCCATATAGAGAAGGAATGAGCATTGATCACCACGCTTGCTCATTGCAGGTTGGCGATTTCAGATGCCAATTTTTTTGGAATCCAGGTTTCTTTCACCGTTTGTCAAAGATGTCTTAAATTGATTAAGAAAGTATATCTTTTCCCAGAAAACATAAGTCGAAATCTTAAAATTGAAAATCATCTTTTCATACAAACAAGTCACCTGACCTGTCACTTTGTATGAAAAATTCATTTTCCATTTTAAGAATTCGACCTATGTTCCCGGGTAAATTTGTTCAGTGACATGCACCTGATTACCTCGTTGAATATACGCGCTCCCTTTAAATTAATCCTGTATATAAAATGGGGTAATATCGTCGATTTACAAAATGTTAACTCAAAAAGATGTATATTATAAATAATTTAATTGTAATAAATGAAGTAGTAAATGAATAATGCAAATTTTAGGTAGTAAGTAATAAAATTGTTGTATAATTTGTATATGGGTGTTCAAGCCTGAAATATATGGATTTTATTTATTTATTTTATACAGGATAGTATCCATTATACTTTTGTTTTGCATTGTCTTCACAATATTTTAAAAGTAAAATCTTGACTAATTTTGCCGCACTGATAGTAAACGTGACAAAGTGATTAAATGATGTCTTCAGTCAGTCTTAACATTAATTATATATTGTACACTTGTATAGTATAGACACAGTCGCTAATAAGCGGCTTACGCGGGATTAATTATACCGTGACGATTGACGGGTTATGTATGCTCATACAACACCAACTGTATACATATACCTGGTATATGTTTCGTGTAATTGGAAGGTATGTGTGAACTACATCTGATAGTAAATTAAATTTAAGACAAAATGTCCCATACGATTGTGAGTAAATACTTTCTGAAATTTGAAGTTTCTACTACTACATAGTATTTCTAATTGATTACACATAAATATAAAACAAAACAATAAAAATAGTACCAATTGTATGTCTCACACAAACTAACTAGGCTAACACTATATACCTACTTGTAATGATAGTTCTGGTATGGTCCTATGCGGAGTTTCATTCCATATCTCCGAAGTTTATCATGAAGCGATGACATTTGTTTTTCAAATCGATTTCCTATTAACGGAACTATGAAGCAACAAATAAAAAATCCTAAATTACAGAACCTCTTTAGTTTTATTGGAGTTGATAATAAATTAATTATGCGTAATATTATAGAAATTTAGCGCCAAAACGACAAAACACACGCAGTACAGGCTGGTATATACCCATACCCATATTGTTTTCGCAATATAAAAAAAACCTAAGTTCCACCAATTACTTATCTCCCGCAATTTCTGCATCAAATCTTAATCGTACACGAACATAGATTGTCCAAATAAATTATCTACACCCCCTCCCCCTCTGTCCTTGTCGCATACCTCACCCCCGACAGATAAGACCAGTGGCATCTGCAAATAACGATTAGCACATTCCGATACAAAACAGATTCCCAACAATATATTATGTATATTTACAAAATGGAAAGTACACATAGGATGTTTGTTTGGGACTGTTGTGATCCCAAAAGCTTCTATTACAGTGAGTTTTTTTATCAAGGTGACATTTTCAGGCAATTTCCTGTCTACAAGTTACTTCATGTCGACCAAATCACTGGTTGTATCCGTTGAGAATGAAAGCTGAGCGACTAAATATCATACGGAGAAGATATACATACAGGATTAATTTTTATGGAGTGCGTATATTCAACGAGGTAATCAGGTGCATAAACCTGAATCACTTTCTTCAAGAAACATAGGTCGAAATCTTAAAATTGAACATTAAATTTTCATACAAAGTGACAGTCATGACTTATGTTTGTATGAAAAGTTGATTATCAATTCTGTTCTTCATAAGTATTTTAAGATGAAACGAAGATGTTTATCATCCCTTTTTGCCCTCAGATAGATATCCCTACATGCTTAAACATTATACACTTTTATGTATATTTATCTGTGAAGTACCAACAATATAAGTGCATAGTGTTTAGGCCTCTTTAGATGCTAACCGAGGCTGGCTTCCAGCCAAGTCTACCTGTTACCATTCTTTAAACCCAGATACTTATACGAAACACTTTAAAACAATAAAACTACTGTAAACTCAGTATTCAGGTAAGTTTGTACTCCACTGTTTTGATTGCGTAAAGAATTTACTATAATTATATATTGTGACTTGTAAAAGAGTTTTTTTTTATTTCTAGAGATGGGAAAGAAAAAAACAGTTTAAGATAAAAACTACTTTTTAATCGGATTCGATCGCAGTCTATTCTGATTTTAGTTCTGGACGTTTCGACGCCTTTGCAGGTGTCATGGTCAAGGGCAGACTTATTCAAGTTTTTTTTTATAGAGATTTTTTTTTAATTGTATTCGTTTAGTTTTTTAGCACTAGATAATAACGTACCGAGAAGACACTAACTAGAAAAACGACCTTACCTGATACTGCTCAAAAACTTATAACCTTATACATATTTTATATCGCTCATTATAATTATATCACATCCTCAGATATCTTCAAATGATTTCTTTAAAGCATTCAGTATAGTAGCTGCTCCGGAACATAGCAACCAACACTCAGGAACCAAACTTGACACGTTTCAGAGCTAAGCTCAAGGCGACACGCACTTTGAGCTCACACAACTTTGGATCGTGTGTTCAACAAAGGAGCGGCTTTAAGGATCATTCTCGCGTGCACGTGACACGCACTTTGTCTTGAGCACACGCCAACTGTACCAAGTTGTCTGCTAGTAATTAAAGTGGTAGATTTGTGTGTGATGTGCTGATGAAGTAAAATACTATGTTAGACGGTTTCGTATGAAATTGACTATGCTATGTATAGTGCGATTAGCTTTCGCTCATAGCTGGCTATAGCGGCAAAGTATCCTATAGCCTTCCTCTATAAATAGGCTATTTAACACTGTATTGATAATATATAAAAAATAATATGTCAAATGGACCTGGATGGGCTGAGATTATCTCACTTAACCAAACTTTTATCTTATCCATTCTCCTTCTGAACATTACTATACAGGATTATTTTTTATCGAGTGCGTATATTCAACGAGGTAATCAGGTGCATAAAACTGAATCACTTTTTGCAGGTACATAGGTCGACATCTTAAAATTGTAAATGAAATTTTCATACAAAGTGACAGGTCACGTGACTTACGTTTGTATGAATGCTTTTACCAATAGGTTAAGAGCATTTTGACCAAAGAAAATTTACTAATCTAGGTCTACCCACTAGGACTTATTATGTATGCAGTTTGTTACCGGTTAGTGGTAAGATTGAGTCAGATAATGCCTAACACTAGACTAACACTAGGCACTAGTTAGTGACACAGATCTAGACCAGCTCTGAGGAGACAAGAACTGCTATCGTATAACGAGATGAATAATATGCAAAGAAAATGCAAAAGTATTACTTGAAATTGTCCTTCAAATGTAAGGATAATCAAGAGTATTTTTCCATACAAACGCTCTTGACTGTTTTCTCCGTGGTTTATGAAGTTAGAGTTGTTATTTGCATTAATTAGATATACAAAAAGTACAGTCAAATTGAGAACCTTCTACTTCTGGAAGTCGGTTGATAAACTAGTTTTATGCCTCCATTTTTACCTTTTTATTTTTGTTTATAATTATACTAACGCAATTAAAATAATATTATTTTACTAACAAAAACAATTAACTATCTGCCTCTATACATTTAGCTTTGAAAGCAGGTCTGTTCCCATTGCGGAAGCGAGACAGCGCACTACATTGTGCGTGGCGTCTCGTATACACAATGGCAACAGTCATTTGAAGAACTCATAGTTAGCGCTCTAATCCAGAAATATCTGTTATATGGCAAATGGAAAGAAGTAACTATTTCATACCTATTTTACGTGCCCCGTTGAAAATCTCCGTAAAACCAACAAGGCTGTGTAAATATAGTCGACCTGAGCGTGTTGTGTGATGTTTCCGGTTGATAGCTCGCGTCAGTCGCAGCTCCCACTTGCTTTTGCTAGCTATTATATATACATACATAGGTATAAATACGCGTAGGTACCTGGTCTTGGTTGTAATAAACAAATAATTAAATTTAAACTATTAAATAATTATAAAAAATTTAACTTTATTTCTTTGTAATTTTCTGTGAATTTTATACTATTTTTTTCTTACTCAAATAGATTGATTACATGCGATAATTATGTTTAACAATTCAAAACACACTAGACATAAAATAACATACCTAATACCATAGAGAATTAATTTACCCACTAATTTTAAATTAATCCTGTATAATAATAATAATAATGCGTTTATTTCTCCTCACAAAATATGAACACTTACATTATTTAAAGGTACTATTAGAACTTTAAAAAAATTAGAAATTATACAAAACATAAGTAGGTCAACTAAACAATCAGCACAGCAACACAATAATTTAAACTTCTATTTATTACCTGCAGTGTGGCGCACCGTTGCGGGCGCGGGGGCTCGCAATTACGGGAATGCAATTAGAGCAAACGTTTGTGACACGCCCGCAGACAGGTGGCGCTGCCGACACACCGGTATTGATACCCCAGCGCTGATGCTAGACTTACTACCACTCTGTTACCTTGGTAACAAAATTTATTTATTTATTTTCAACTAGCTTCTGGCCGCGACTTCGTCTGCGTGGTTCAAAATTGGGTCCAAAAAGAAATGAAAAATTTTAAAGTAATAAAAAAATATTTTTTTTTTCCAAGTGATAGCTTGCGCTGTAAGAGAGAAAAATACAATTTTCAATTTTCTTTTGGGAATTACTTAAGGTATCAGGATAAAAGGTAGCCTATGTTCTTTCCCATGTAAAATGAAAGCCAAATTTCATCCAAATCCGTTCAGCCGTTTTTGCGTGATTGAGTAACAAACATCCAAACATCTAAACATCCACACTTTCACATTTAATTATTAGTAGGATTTATGTACACACAAAGAATTGACAAAGGACACAGCATAACTATACAATGGAAATGCTTATTTTTAAAAGAAATAATCTTATTCTTCCTGGAAGATGGGCTCGTGGCAAAGTAAGCCGTTTGATCTATAAGATAAGTTAAGCTGTGCGTACTCAGCAGTCACTGAATGAGTGAAAATCAATCTCTTAATATACTGAGAGCTATCCAAGCCTCGGTAAGCACTATACTCAAATCTTTATTAGCATTCCATATGTTACATAACAGGTGGTACAATTAAAATAAATTATAAGCCATAGGTCCCAACTGTCATACGTTGACCTTTGTTGGACGTCAAGTCATCACAATTTATTATGGCTACTAGTCTTACCATAGGATACTGTTTTACCCAGTGAAATGGGTTGTGGAGGTCAGAGAGGCGCTCCATGTAAAATACTACAGTATTTAGCCGTATCCAGTAAGATTGCCAGCCGAGCCCAACATAGCTTGGGAAAAATAGACTGAGGAGTCATCAGTTATATCTTGACAATGATTAACTATCAGCGAAATCCTCTCTAATCCAGAATCCTTCTCTATAAGGGCAGAGTCCTGTACTCAGAAGTGGGTACAGGCCTCTGCCCTTGCCATATTTACAAGCCGGTAATTAAAAACATACTTCTATTTATCAAAGCAGCAGTAACCTAATGGCTAGGGCATCGGACTTGCAATCATGTGGTTACGGGTTCGAATCCCACCCATTCGTGAACCCACTCGTTACACAAGCATTTAGCTTAGCACTAGGGGTTAACAAGAATACTAGTATTTTGTTTTCTGAGGTATAAGTGAATGTTAGACATTTTAATAAAACTACTTTTACTAAACGGATTCTATCGCGGTTTTGATTTTAGTTCCCGAGGTTTCAACGCATTTGCAGATGTTATGGTCACGGAGAGAATGCCCGTTTCATTTCATGCTAGTAATTTGCGATCCACATTGCTAGAAAAGTTTTTTTTAATGATACTTATTACTTACATACATCCTAATAATCGATACTTGTCTGTCTATAATAACATCTTAGTGAAACATAAAACCTCAAGTTAGGAGCACCAGCTGAGCCCGAGTGCGTGCGGATTACGCGTGATTGATAGACCAGTGGCGGCGGAGTGTGTAGTGCGACCACTCTCATCTGAAGACAAAGTGGGATACACGGACTGAATCAACATGAGATATCGTCTTATCTATGTATACTATGTGTAGACTGTAGCTCTTTACCTAATCCTGAGATACTCATTAATTATTTTTTTTTTATATAATTTAATCCAATTGTTATTACACTGTCATATTAGGTTAGCCTATGAGGACAAATTGCAATTATGAAATAATCAAATTAATTTTAAATTTAAATAATCTCTAAATGTTTTTCCGCGTTTTTTTTTGTACCCTCTGTATTTGTCAGAACTTTGAATTTGGAATGGAATTAATTACGTGAAAAAATCTGTTAACTAGTAATAATAACTTCTTAAATCCTTAACCTTACTAATAACGTCTGTGTGTTACGCAATCACGCCAAAACTACTGAACTAATCCAAATGAAATTTAGGACAGGGACAGTCTAGAGCCTGCGAAAGAACTTAGGCCCCTCTTCGCCGCGATAACCGACAACCAGGCGTACAGCTAGTACCTAGGATATATTATAATAACATATCCTAGATACTAGCTGTACGCCTGGTTGTCGGTTATTGCGGCGACCTATAAGGATACAATCAATGGAGTCGATTAAAATACCATTAAGCGTTATAATAGAACACAATCGCCAAGGTACAAGCATGAAAGCTACAAAATTGTTCTAGTAACTCATACCGTAATACTTTGTCCAAACGAGTCATTGATTTTTGTGGTGGAACAGATTATTTTAACACGGTATACAAGTTTGATACCCAGAATACTCCGTCCCAAAACTCTTTGTCAAACCTCAAGCGAGGACCTCTGCTGATTTTTTTTTCACAACATTTTGTTTCCGTTCAAAATCTTTTCTTTGTTACCTGTCAATATACATACGAAAACTATAATTTCAGTATAAAAGTACCATTAGAAGCTATCAAGTGATATAATTATATCAAACGTCTATTTTGTTATTAAATAAAGCTTAGTGTCAATCACCGCTACTCACCATTAACTCGCCGGGAGCGCTCCGGATTTACAAATTAATATCGACTATGATTTATTTGTTTTAAAACAGACGGCCGACCAAAATTTGCTACAATTATACAAACAAAGCCACTTTTAAATAACATCAAAAAAAAAAACGATAAGCAGGTACCCATACAAATCGGAAAATTGTTCATTTGTTTAAACTTTTGAGAATAGAAACAAGTTTACCGACCCATAATGATACTGAAGCACCTAGATTTTTTTTGCGAACTTCTTAAAAAATATCCCTCTATATAAACCTATACGCGCCATTCCCTTGAACCTATAGACGAGTTATATAAATAAAATGGGGAAAAAAATCCGATTTATATAAGTACTTATCGTTTATTTTTTTAGATTTAGTGGTATTACCGCATTCGCATGCACATGATTGCAATTTCGAACTCAGGCAAGTACTAATGTGACTTCTTCAAAGTTATAATTGTACTTTCTTCATAATTCTAAGACACCATTTGACAAGCGGCGAAGGAAAACATCCTAGGGAAACCTGAATCCCAAAAATTTGAATCTGAAATCCCCAAACTGCAATGAACAAGCGTGGTGATCAATGCTCATTTCTTCTCTATGTAGGAGATCCCTGTTCCCAGCAGTGGGACATTTACATCTACTTAATTTGCTTTCGGAAGAAAAGAGAAAGAGCTTTTGCGAGACGAGAGAAGCCGATGGGAAATGTAAAATATAATTTATTATGTTTGCAAATAAATCAATTTTGAACACAACGACTATTAAGTTTAATATACCTAGGGTAGCAACTCTGATGACAGAGTTTAAGGATTAATTTCAAGATAACTTGTAGTACAATAGGTATTAATACTGTCATTAAATCTGGTAATCATCAACTCCAACAAAGCAGTAAGATAAATTCGTAAAATAAAATTTAAATTCTAAATTGGATATTACAATAATATTTCCGGATATTTAACTGTACAAAAATTTAATATCTGAAACTAAATTGTATTGTAAGTATATTACTCAAATATAATACTATCAAAATTCCCATCACATCACAAATATCTAACCAATATTCAATTAATTTTCTAATCTCCGAGGTAAGATTACCACAATTTAACGAAACATAATTTATTCATAGTCTCCGTAATATTTACAGTATGATTTAATTGTATTAGATACTTGAATAACCTTTGTGTTGATGGTCGCCCGTCTGCAGGGTACAACCCTATCGCTGCGATCACCGCAACGTCGAGATAATTCGATTATAAACGTCTTTATCGATGTCGATAGACGTAAGATTGGGTTTTGTTGTTCAAGTTTATTGTGGGGCCATTAAACTGTGTTTGATATAGACTTTATTTATTTGTCTCAGAGTTTTGTCGTAGTTTTGAGGTTACAATAAAACTTCTATTCCTAATTATCTTGGAAATTTCTATGTATAGTATGATAATTATTATTAGATTTAAATAGATAATCCCCATATTATTTGCTTTTTATAATTTTAAGTCTATCTATTTTTTATACTATTTTCGACGGGCCTGTTGGTCGAGTGATAAGTGATCCTGACTGCTAAGCCAGAGGGTTCGATTCCCACTCAGGACAAATATTTGTGTGATGAGCACGATTATTTGTTCTGTGTCTGGGTGTAATTTATCTATTATATGTATGTATTTAGAAAGAGTTTATGTTGTGTTTATATTTATCAGTTGTCTGGTTGCCATAGTACAGGCTCTGCCTAGGGATCAAATAGCCGTGTGTGATTGTCCGAAGATATTATTATTATTCATAATTTTTAAGAGACGTACCGCAGTTGGTCTAAGTGCAGGCACATATTTATTAGATACTAGTTACTAGCTCAGACTTGGACTGCTTCACTGGACTTTAGTTAAAAGATATAGTATGAACTTAATTAATGCTAAATAGTATTAAAACTGTAGTTTAGTGGCCACAACCATCCATTATAAAGTCAAAGTGTATCCGCGGGTGGAAATTAAAGATTTGCTAACGACGACGCGTCAGGCCGCCATCTTGAATATTTGCATTACAATGGATTGGATATGCGCTTCTTGGTGTCACAAAGATAGTTACAGGTGAGAGCAATTATACGATACTGGAGTGCTAGAACAAATACCTAAGTATATTTTTTTTTTTTTAACATTACATTCACAACATTATCTACTATTTTAAACCGGCTCTTGAATGAGTTAACATACAGTATAGTTTTTAAATAGCCTATAATAGTTCCCACTGCTGGGCAAAGGCCTCCACTTTCTCCCTCTAAAACTCTCTATTTTCTGCGATTTCTGGCCACGTGCGCCCCGCATAACTGACTAAATCGTCACACCATACTTAGTATCTATACTAAAGAGTTCGTTTGTTTGATTGAACGCGCTAATCTCAGAAACTACTGTTCCAATTTGAAAAATTCTTTCACTGTTAGATAGCCCACTTATTGAGGAAGGCTATAGGCCTGGAATATACATGATTTGCCGCGAAAACCGGCGCCGCTAGCATAGGCTAGTATATTATAAAAGTCTAAAGGTTTCGTATGTAGTTATCCAAAAACTAATATCTCATATGGCAGGCTGCCGAAATAAAAAAAAATATGTGTGTGTACCAGAGTACACAGGTAAGAAGTGAAACTTCTTTATTTTCTAATCGTTTTTTGTTTTATTTTTAAATTATTATTTAATTTATATTTTTTATTGTTTTTAGAATTTATAATGTTCACTAGATTTACAGTCATATTTATTAATACTTGCTAATTTTAACAGATTTATATACATTCACTGATACTTACAATCAAAAAGTGAGGTTAACCTCAAATAAATATTAAAATCATGCTCATACGTGTTGAATTTATAAAACGAAATGTATAATCACTCTCACTTTTCTTGTTAATTCACTTAAATTTGAAAAGCTTTTTATTTTATCACTTTCAAATTAATATATTGTTATTCTTTTTTCAAACCAAACTTCAAAACTAATATAGTGTTGTTATTATTATCATATACTTATTACATTATATTCTTTACGTCACTATACTAAACTTCGATAAAAAAAGCAACATGGCGCGTAACCGAAAAACGTGACGATTTTCATCACGTGACTTTCTCCCATACGTCGATAAAGAAGTTTCACTTCAAAAATTAACCTTTCAAAAAGTGCCGAACTAGATTCAAACCCACTATCCATCCAAATCCAATAAGTAAGCCATCGAGCATGCCCAGCCGCGACCATTGGCTTCCATTCACTTACTCTGTTTAAATAGAAAAACACAATCCTATCGCATAGCAATAGCACTACAATGTATGCTGAGCAAATAGCACTATAAACATTGTGTGGTATTGCATGGGAACACTGTACAGTCTAGTTTGACCAGTGACTTTGCTTATAGTTCAGTACTTAGTTAAACAAACGGAAAAACAGTTTCGATTATATTGTAAGGACATAAAAGTAGTAGTATAACAAATTGAAATATATGGTTATAAAACTGAGCTGAGGATATGAATTACGCAAACATAATAAAAATATTTGAATGAATGAAATGCACGACTGTAACTGTGACTAGTACAGTCAAAAAATAAATAAATATGAAAATTTTACTTTGCGTATTAACATACATTTGTGCAGTAAAATGTGTCGAAATAACAACAACAAACACAACAAATGCAACTGACTTGATCGAGGAGAAACTGGCAATACAAGAGTTAGAGAAACAGAAGACAGAAATATACAACCAGATCAACTCCGCCATTGAAGACACAATAAAAACATTGTCAAAGACCAATGACACCGACGCCAAAGAAGGTATCGCTTACATGAAAGAGCTTATGACACAAATCAAAGAATTTAACGGAACAGAACTTATATTAGAAGACGATCTGGGTCACAACTCCAGCGAGGGCTGCGGCCAAGATAAACTAATGGAAATCAAACCAGACAACAACAACACCGACTTCCTCAAAAGCGGGAGAAGAAAGCTGAAGAAACCGGTATACACCGGATATGAGAAGATTAAAGAGGCTATTTTGAACTTCGGGCATGGCAAAAAACTTAAACCCGATTCAACTCCTGAAAAAATAGTGTCGAAGAAAAAGCAAGCGAGGTTGGAGAACAGGTTATCGCTGCAGAAGAAACTAGACGAGTGGATGGTGCAGCGGGAGGCAGAGAAGGCGAAGATCAGAGAGTACAAGGCGAGGATGCAGATCATGCGGCTGTCGTCCGTCACCGAGCGCTGCCCGGACTACGGCGAGTCCAAGAATAAGAAAAAGAAAAAGTCAGGCAAGTCCATCGACAAGGTGCCGTGCTGCAGGAAATGCTGCAAGCAGTCTTACTTGGGATGCTTGAAGTAGTTTAACTTTTTAGAATAGTTTTTTTAGAGAGAACCTCCATCTGTCAGAAATAAAACATGGGACTTACGCCGTCAGACTTAACATGACTTGTTAGTATTAAGCCTTAGTGAATAAAGAGAGGCTACATTACCCTTGAAGTCACTACAATCCAGTATCCAGTCTATTGGACAGGTACTCTTACCAGTACAGTTTAAGTAAAATTGTAACGCGATGCCGAGGGCTGAGGTACTAGCTAGATAATAATTTAAATATCGGTGACTGTTTGGTAACAATGTAAAATTAAATACAGCTATAAGGATTGTTTTGTCGTTTATTTACCTAAAATCATTTACAGCCGTAATGTTACTATACGGTATGATGGCTTGAAAATATTAAGAATATGGTGGATGGAATTGCAAGAGAGAGGAAGGCGGCATTACACCCAAAGAGAGGCCTATGTCCAGTGGGATATAAAGGGCTAAAAATGAAATTTCTTACACATGCGTGACACCAGACTTAAGAGATGATCATATTCTTCATATCATATTATTATACTAGCTTTTGCTCGTGGCAATTATAGCCTCTAGCTTCCCTCTTCCTCCCTGGGGTATCTAACAGTGGACTTAACTCAACGAACTATGATGACATCATTGCAATGACCGAATATTTGACGGCAAATCAATTGCAAGTCATCGCTGAGTCTCTTTTTCTGCTCGGTTTGATCCGAAGACTGTATTAATCAAGACGTTCTTGACAGATACAGCATTCAGGGTAAGACATCAGAATACCCAAACTCTAAATACATATGATTGTAACAGAAACGGTTCAATAAATTCAACATGTTCAATCTAAACAGCACTTTAATTTTTGTGGGCTTTTTGGAAACGTTTCCCAATGAATAATTCCTATTTAATATTCGTAAAAGGTCAATTGGGAGTTACGGCCGCGTACAACAGCGAGCTGATTTAGAATTCGTGCGTTATTTCCTTTGAGGAACGCAAGATAGGTTGTTTGTTAAGTAAATTGTGAATGTTGAGGAATGGAGAGAATTTGTTAGAGGTTTGCGGGCGGACTCGGGTGAGGAGCTAAATGAGACACGTAGGTATAATAAGATACAAGGTGAACGTATAAATCTTATTCTTTTTTTTTTCATTTTCTAAGCATTGACAGTAAAATATTGTAAGACGTTACTCTGTTACATAAAGCCTACATCAATGAAATTTAATAAAAAAAAATGAGATGTGAAAAAAGATGAGAAACGTCGCTAAATTATTTAATGTTATGTCGGTGGCTTCGACTCGCGACCGCCGCGTAAGCTCATGATTAAGGACTCCTATTGAGTCTGAAACTAGTCGGGCGATGAGACAACGCGCGTGAGTAAGCCGTTGAAACTTCAGATAATTATGAATTCGTCTCACGGAAGTTAATATAAAAAAACGTTGCTAAATAACGAATAATACTGTAACTACTGAAGAATTTTCATTGTACATGAAAACTTTAACTTTGAACATTGCATTTAGCTACCTTTACAGGAATCCAATCTCAATACAATAGATTCATTTATCAATTATAAAAAATACATACATTCGAACATAGAACGTCGTCCTTTTTGGAAATCGTTTAAAAAATGTCTTCTTCTTCCTGCCCTTATCCCAGTCAGAGGTCGGCGCAATGCGTATTTTCCTTCCATTCCTCTCTATTACTCGTTATCGCGGCATCAACTCCTTTCTTTCTCATAATATCATCTTAAAATGAAAATATACAACCTTAACTAATTTTAATTAATTTTATCATTCAGTCTATTCTATCATACAGTCTAAAAACCAAAGAAATGATAGATATACTACAATATTAGTCCATAGTAACATCACCGCGACTGTAGTAATTTGGGAATTTTAGCAAATAGTGCAGAATAATATTTAACATGCGTCGGACACTTTCAGAAATAAAGGCGTATTTAATGCAACATAAACATGAAATGAACAACACTATTTGGATCCATTAAAAACAACGAGCGCTCACGCGGGGTAAAATTATATGAATTTAACAAAATTCCAGTTTTAGAGTTAAACACAATACATTATTATTTTAGTACACAATGGGTATGCACGTGGTAATACTACATTATAAATTTTCCCTAGAAAGCTTAATTTAATCTGATATAATTTCCTGGAAAAATCAAAATTTTAGGAAATTTAATTATCATTTCTGTCAAATAAATATTATAAACATTATTTCAGAAACATGTACAACTTTTACAGTGAATCTTGCATAAAGACCTCATTTTAAGTAAAATCAATACATGTGCTCTGAGGCCTCGCTTTTAAATTTTAAATTGTATGCTTACGTATTATGTACCATTCATTATAATTTTAATACGTTCATTTATTGACTCAGCCTCGGTTTGACAAATCAAACTTTTAGTATAATTTTATTGTTTTACCAGCCTGATTATTATAGAAAATAAATTATTATCTTGTGTTTCTTACTTTTTTATATTATTTTATTATACATATTCTAATAATAATCAAATTCAATTGCCATAATTAAATTATTACATCTCGCGTACAAGCGCATACAGGAAAGGAACTGCACACTTTATGTGGTACAACACCAACACACTGTCCACACTTGGTTTGGTCACATCTTTGAAACTCTTGTAAGTCCTATAAACGTCCCACTGCTGGGCACAGGCCTCTCCCCATATAGAGAAGGAATGAACATTGATCACCACGCTTGCTCATTGCGGGTTAGCGATTTCAGATTCAAATTTTTTGGAATCCAGGTTTCCTCACGGTGTTTTACTTCACCGTTTGTCAATGATGCCTTAGAATGATTAGGAAAGTATATAACTTTGAACTTGGTATTTGCGTGGGTTCGAACCTGCACCATGTGCATGCAAATCCTGTCATTGAACCGCTAGACCACCACGACATAGTAAGTCAGTATCCCCATTAAAATCACTGACCCATTGAAATTCGCAGAATACAACGAACGTTTACGGTATTTTATTCGTCATCGTACCCGCCCGTATGTCCACACAAGTGGGTCAGGCCGCTCAAATATTGATGCGTGTAATACTGCTAATTGTGCAAGCTCGCCGAACGGGCGCTCTGTGTGTCGCGGTCAGATCGCGGTTGATGGCAACTGTGACGTAGAGATTTAGCACTAAATAGGTACTGAACACCCTAAGTACATAACTAAAGTTTGGTTTTTAGTAGCCTAGCTAAAAAGTAAAGATACACATGGCCTAGCGTTGGGGTTACTACAGATTTTTTTTTTTTTTTTAAAAAACGACGCCCGCACTAAGGAATTTAATCCTTGTGTCGCAGGGGTTTCACAAACATTCAAATCACATGCACAAAGAACACCCAGACTTGGAACAAGCATTTGTGGATCACACAAATGCTTGTCTCATGCGGGGATCGAACCCGCAGCACGTCGCGCACAGTGGTAATCAGCGTGGTGACCTATACCACTCGGCTATCCGTGCAGTCAATGCAATTAATATTGTATCACTAGTATTGACAAAAATAAATTCTTTTTTTTAACTTTAATTTTAGTTTTTTCATGGCATAGGCATTCGTCGTTCTGTTGTCTTCGTACACATAATGATCTACGTATTATTTTTTAATAACAATCCTGTAAGCACTCGAATATTTAAAACCAAGTTCTAATGTTGACGCCAATTCATATTATATATCTTATTTTTATTGAAAATGTTAGGAATATTTCGTAGTTATTTTACAGACACGTGAATTACTAACAAAAACAATTATTAAGCTAGCACCTCAGATGTAAACCAATAACAATCGCTGAAACTAATTCTTTATTTTTATCTCTCTTAAAAAACGACGCCCGCACTAAGGAATTTAATCCTTGTGTCGCGGGGGTTTAACAAACATTCAAATCACATGCACAAAGAACACCCAGACTTGGAACAAGCATTATTGGATCACACAAATGCTTGTCCCATGCGGGGATTGAACCCGCAGCACGTCGCGCACTGTGGTTTAGTGGCACAATTAGCGTGGTGACCTATTAGATACCACTCGGCTATCCGTGCACTCTGCGAAAATGGGGGCTCGGCAGTACTCCGCCAAGTCGAGTGTAGCCGTACTATCAACTTGAAGAACTATTGACCTGTAACTGTCTATACATCATTTCATACTACTTCCCACTGTTTATCCCAAACTGGGCAGTAACCGAAGCTCCCTGCAGCATTACAGGGTGTAACAGGAGCCGCAGCCGCAACAGTGCGACCGCAGATTACACGCTAAACAGCGGATTACAAGAATTAACGAGCTTGTGTTACAAGTTCAGCTAAATGTTACCACATAACTAACATACATTAGAATTTATTCATTGATTAGAAGCGTCCTTGCCTTGTGTGATTGAGTTATAAACATCCTCGAACTTAAACATTAATGTTTTGATATTACCACAAACTAACCAGACCCGGAGACAGCGTCGCTGTCCTTTTTTTTTTAAATTTCAGTGTTAAGGTAAAATACGTGGTGTACAAAGCTCATTCCTTTCAAATCAAATCAAAATGTTTTTAAAATAGACGCTTTAGAAACGTTAACTTTAAAAACTACTGACTCTAGGTGCGCGGTTCCAAAGTGTCATTCCTATGGAGAAGAACTGGCAAGAAACTCCATAAGTTACTCTTTTAAAAAAATATATTGTTTACAATAGATCATAAAATATGTGCGTCAATAACGCTAGGAACATAAAATCAAAATCAAATCAAAATCAAAATCAAAATAATTTATTTGTATTAAACATGAGTGTTTCAGATGTTATAAAATATGGTTCCTAAAAAAGATACTTATTAATTATAACAATGAAATCTTTCCTAGTAACGGGAGAAAGCAAAAGCAATTCTATTCAATTTGAGCAGAGACCTGTGCCCAGCAGTGGGAAGTAAATAGGCCGGTACAATTAGGGTAAAAATAATGAGCTCGCCCAAGTGTACAAGGAGTAAATTTAATTCGGTTATTTTATATTTAAGCTATACAAAATGACATTAGTACAAAATATCAGTTCCAGATTTGGCCACCGACTTAGACTAAAACTATAACTGTGCCACTAAAAGTTGTCTCAAATACCAACCATTATATGAATTACAATCAAGGACCTGAATGTTTTGGCTGTGGGAAATTGGGTCATGGGCAGACTGAATGTAGATCAAAATCCAAAAACAACAAGCCGTTGCACCTGTGAAATCTAACGTGGTTTCTACTTCTCAACGTGTAGGAGATATGTATACCAGTTGGTTTTTTTATGAAAAATAAATAAGTAAAGATCTAGCTGTTCACCTGTATGTAAGTCATCTTGGCAAAATGTAGCTTATTTACTTTCTCAGGCTAGCTTACAGGGGGTAAGCGTCCTAAAATTTAGCCGTGTGGGAAAGACAAATAAGATTTAAGCGGCAGTAGCCATTGCTAATGCTATAATAGCTAATGGCTAGGGCGTAGGACTTGCCATCATGTGGTTGCGGGTTCGAATCCCACGCATTACACTACCGACGTAAACCCACTCGTAACAAAAGCATCTTAGCTTAGCAAAAGGGGTTAACAAGATTACTATTTATGTGCGACCCGCATTGATAGTGACCGCAGTAACCTTTGAAAAAAAAAGTCTTGGATTAATAATATTATGTCTTGATTTACGTGGTTTTGTTGATGTTTCCGATAGTAAGAGTTCTCTCTTCTGCAATATTTTTGAGAAATACATAAATCACCCAATCCTCCATTTTTATTATTCAAATCACATGTAAACAAACCACGAAATCCTTTCTAAACTCTAAGACATATCGGTGTCTCCTATCAGTTCGCCCCGCAGCTCCGTCCGGACGCCACCCACATACGAATGGTATCAGCAATACGTCCGCTGTGCAAAAACCCCAAAAATCGAGGCATCGGGTCGAATCGGCCCGAGATAAAGCGTATTGAGGAAAATCCACCCTCCGTAGATAACAGTATGAAATTTTTTAAACAAAAAAAAGTATTTTCGAGAAAATTCTGGCGTAAATTGGACGGTTAAGTGTAAGGCTTGTTATGATTGGTTGAGAGGTTGTTTGGCTCGGGTTTTGTTTCGAGTGTTGCGGTATCGACTCGGATTGGGCAACACAACGCGTAACATCTGTTTTTCATATTGTTATAAGGAGTATAAGGAGAGGGTCATTGGGATTTTCACGTTATTTATTATTTCGAATACAATTTTAAGAATAATTTTTAGATGTAAAATAAAAAGTTTTATTTTATTAGGTTCAATTGATGCTACAGCATAGTCGAAAGCATCGAAGTGTCAATCTAAAAATGAATTTGCAATATTATCTTTTAGATTTACACTTCGGTGTGCATCGACTGTGCTGTAGTATGTATTATACCTTAGATATTTCTTAGATTCGAGTAAGGCTTTTTAACATTTCACGTCCCTATCATATTAAAGACACAATAAAAGCGTGGTCTACTTCACTCAATTCAAAGTAAGCTAAGAAAAGAAAGAGAAAGAAGAGCTAAGAGAGAAAATAGTGTTATGTGATAATTTAATCATTTTGTTTACTTAACTAGTAATTATATAAAGCCTTTCCTAAAATCTAATAAAGATATAAATACAAAAAATATTATAGGTAAAAGCAAAAACCTTACAGTTACAATACAAAACAATAAAAATATACTCCACTGTAAGTTGAATAAAGCCCGATAGAGCAGGTATCCCTAACAATGAAAACTGTATCATGATATATTTCCCTGTGTTACAGAAAGCGGGTCATCAGAGCGCGCAGCTAATTACAGGCCGACAAGAGGAACTCGCATGATTATACTAGCTCTAGACAATACATTCAGTACATGATAACTTGATAAAGCATTGTTTTAGTACTAAGATTATAAGTGCAAAAGTTACTCTGTCTGCTTGTTGCTTCAATGCTAAACCACTTACCCGATTTTGATAAAATTTTGTGTATGAGCCTGAAAAATAATTGGTTGATTGTGTCAAAACTACTTTTTAAATTCTATCGTGGTTTATTTTGATTTTAGTTTGGGCAGACTTTGTTTCTATCTGCCCGTGGCCATGACACCTACAAAAGCGTTGAAACGTTGGGAAATAGAATCAAAATAAACCGCGATAGAATCCGTTTAAAAGTAGTTTTATTTCAATGTCTAATATTCGCGTAAACCTCAGAAAACAATAGGTATGATTCTGCCAAGTTGGAATTAAGAAGAGAAAGCATTCTTTAATATTTTTTGAGCACTTGTCTGCTCATCCAATAAAATTCATTCATCAATCCATTTCTCAAATGGTTTACATTTTTCTGGGCTAATTTACAGTACCCGCAAGTAACTTGGCAAGAGTCGTTACAAGTTCATCTCATATTTTAACTAATGTATATTAATGTTTAAAAAAAATGTTTTTTCTTTTAAAGATTACAAGCAATGATACAGTCGAGCATTAAACTGTGCTTTTGTTGCACATAGAATATGAGAATACGCTCTCACTACTCCAAAACATTGCCAAGTTACTTGCCGGCAACTATACTACATTACAACGACATGATACGTCTCGGATGCGCGTAAACAAATGATGGTAAAGAATGACCAATATTATCGAGAATCCTTCAATAAGTAAGCACAATAAGAACTGCCTTCCAAAACCTCTCTCTATCTCACGAAACAAATGGACACATCCCATGGACCCACCGGACCCAGATTGATAAACACAATAAGAATGTTCAGCCGCCACGACTACGAGATAAGCAATGCTCACAGCTCAACCATTTGTATTATTGTGAACTCTCTGTAGTTCGGAAACGTTGGGGTGCGTTTGAAGAAGTCGATTTTTTTAAATTATTAATTACTTTAGCTTAGCTTCTGCCCGCGACTTCGTTGACGTGGACTTCAGAATTGGGTCGTCCCTCGGGAACTACTTAAGGAATCGGGGTGAAAGGTAGTCTATGTTCTATTCCAAGTCCAAGGCATGTCAAATTTCATCCAAATCCGTTTCAGCCGTTTTTGCGTGATTGAGTAATAAACATCCAAACCTGCACACTTTTACATTTATAATATTAGTAGGATTACTAACTAAATAATTAAGAATAAAAGTTACTAAGTAGACTTGCAACGCTGCAACTCGGTCGAAACATCAAGCCTGAGTAAATGCAAGCACGCGTTAATTTTCGTGAGATAATTTTTTTTCAAACATGCTACGCTAAAAAGTTAGTGACTAAAATTTTATATTCGTAGGTTAAAATAAACACTGAAAACATGTTGAAACATAAAAAACACAAGTTTAACATTTCTGTTATAATTCCATTCTGTTATAGCTATCGGCTACTAAGGTCTAGATTTACAGCAGGTCTAGATAAGAAAAGCCTGTCGTAATGTCTCGGACGGCTGTGTCAGGTCTTTTGTGAGATACCGTAGGATCGAGATCTTTCAGGTGATCCTGGCTTTGGTACTAAATTTTAATTTGGAGATATAGTTGCCTTCGCCGCAATATTTTAACCGACTTCAAAAAGGAGACAGTTGTCGATTCGATTTTTTTTTAACTTGCTCTATATGTGTATTTATTTGATTTGGTTAAATCTTGCAAGCTTTATTAGAAATACTTCTATATACCTGAATGCGATTAAACTTTGCATACATAATTATGTAAATTATAGAAGCGGCGGGCGCCTAGTGCCTCGGACTTGCGATCATGTAGTTGGGGTTGAATCCCACCCATTACACTACCGACGTGAACCCACTCAACACAAACATTAAGCTCACCACGAGGGGTTAACAAAAATACTAGTAATGAGAGAACCACAAAGTTAAAAAGCTTTTAAAAAACTGATAATATTTACTATCTACTGATAGGCTCTATCGTAGCTACCAACTAAACTGTAACAACAACACCTTTATAACACAACAAACAAAACCTCAAATAACACAATACCTTGACAGAATAATGCAAATGTATTAGATTTATATCTCAATAATAATAACACAACAATAGCATCGATTGTCCTCCAATCAGAAGGTCCCGAGCCCGACAGTCACGTGTCGTTTATATATTCATCCGATTTGCGGACAAAGAGGTTCCTATTACGATGTTTTGTACTCAATGTTTATTATCTGGTTATTTGAATTTATACAATTTGTATAAATTTTAAACACTACTTATAAATAGTAATGGTAAGTATTGTGTGTAGTAACACTTCGCTACTAATAATAATCTTAATATTGAAGTATTTTAGGGTTCCGTACCTTAACCTATTCGTCCCCGAGCGGCGACCGGTCGCCGCATTACAATAGAAAATCAATTGTGTCTCATTAGCGGTGATTAGAGAGAAAGGAAAGTACGGAACCCTTATAATTATATGTATAGGATCACTGTTGTCCGTATGTACTCTCGGGAACGCGTGGAAGTATTTAGTTGATATTAATACCATATATTTAAGTCTACAGACTCTTGAAACTGGGAAAAAATTATCTTCTAAATTAACGTAGAAAAACAAATGTTAATATTGCATAGTTTCAAATATTAAATTTTCGAACCCAACCCGACCAATACGACTCGGCTATCCGTGCAGTCTAAAATTATTAACAGTTTAAAATTATTAATTAATATTGTAATTTTAGTCGACACGTCAGTCAGTGGAATGATTGTAAACATTTATGTGTTATATTCAATAATAAATATAAAGCCCATAACTTCAATGCCATATTTATTATTATTTTCCACGAAATATATAAAAAACACGAGCAAAAATTCAAAATAGATTATTATTTAAATAATTCAGGAGACGGTTGAGACGTCCCCTTCCAATTTACGAACACCCAAACAATGGGTTTACAAGAAGGAAAATCATTCAAAAAAACCGATTCATGAAATAGGCAAAAACTAATTTCCTTATTTACAGGGGTGTGAAGTGCGGAGGGCGCAGACAAAATATTTGATTGTTCGATCGTTTTATTGTCAATTGACAATCGCCGGAACTCAGGAAATTGAGTAATAGCTTGAACGAAGCCTTGTTTTGTGTAGAACCACGTACTGATAGAACTTCAGACAACTTGTGTTCGATGCAAAGGTTTAAGGGATCTGGGATGATGATGGAAAAAAAAATATTTACTAACTTTTTTAGTAAATCATTTTTTTTTATGTAATACCAAACTTTTGAGAGCTTTTGTAGCAAGCTTAAAGATATGTCTTAAAGGATGGGAATGGGAATTGTTAAAAGGTTTTTTATTTTTATTGTTAATGAATTCGCAGTTTCGTGAAAACATATCCATTTCATACATTACATTATAATATAATCATAATAATACCGGCCTATAAACGTCCTACTGCTCACAGGCCTCGTCCCATATAGAGAAGGAATGAGTGATGACTGAATGAGCATCGCTCATTGCGGTTTGGCGATTTCAGATTACAGTTTGTTTTTATCCAGGTTTCCTCACGATGTTTTCCTTCACTGTTTGTCAATTATGTCTTAGAGTGATTAAGAAAGTACATATAACTTTGAAAAAGTCACATTGGAATTTGCCTGGATTCGAACCTGCAACCATGTGCAAAGTCGGTCATTTAACCGCTAGACCACCACGACATTTTGATATATAACATTACCGATCTATTATTGAACTTTAATTCTTCTGGGTTTATAGACTTTAATATATTTATGTAATGTTCCAAGTCCGCAGCTTACCCTACCCGTCGGCCGCAGTCCTCTCGACTCGCGACTAAGGAAATGAGAAGTTTATCAGAACACGTCTGAACTGTCTCGTGACCTTCGCGCGACTGAAGAACAAATGGGTTGCCGCACACCCGCTGCTAGTGGCGGATGTAAGGAGTGGGAGGGGGAGGGAATTCAATATCTTAGATTTCTTTGATTTGTTGATGTGTTTTGATTATGGTTTAGAGTTTGTTGTCAAAATTAAAATCGTGTATTCTGTAGAGACAAGATTATTACTCACTGGACGTCGAAGGAAGGACATCGCCGTCAAGTTCGATCTCGGGGAAGGTGGTGTGATGATCTAGTCAGGTATGCGGGGCGCAAGCGTTTTGCAAGAAAAAGGGGAGGCCTTTGCCCAACAGTGGGATCTAATATAGGATAGAAAAAAAAACTTTTGAGAATTTACAAGTGTCAAGTGTTCAAACTCATATGAAATCAAAGCGAGTGGAGTTTGGTCGAAGGAATAGAGCGAGCAACGGTCTATTTGAAGGATCTTTGCGTTTTAAATAATCGTGTTCGTAGTACATTACCTATATACAGCAATAAATGTTAAAAGTTTGTGATCATTTACTCCTTGAACTTATTTGTACTTTATAATTTTATTAAATACACACACGAGTATTTACTTACTATTATTGGCGGTGATAATTTGTGACGGGCAAATGTTGATTCGTACAAATAAAAAAAAAATGAAAATATCCTTTTTTATTTCACGCTTAAATTTTATTGTTTACTCACAACAAATACCATGACTTGAATTGCCGAACACACGTATACATCAGACATTAAATAAAATAATTAATATCAAGTCCATACCGAACCATTACGCGGTACAGTGTAGGTACATGATATTTGTCGTTTTATATTCAGCGAGCAGGCCCGGTGGTGATTCTGATGTGTGTGTGAATAGAAGAAATGAAAAGAAGGTCCAGTTCGTACTAGATCGCAATGCGTTTGATACTATTTAGAATTAATGACACTTCTTTTGATAAGCCTATTACCACATAAGTAAATGAACAATTAAATATGTACATCATAATATGTTTTTGTGGTGAGTGCATGTTTCCGTCATACATTTTAGCTTTATTGTGATGACGATCATGTCATACACTGATTTGTAATGCAATACGTTTCGTCTTTATGTCAATACGTAAGGACTCCCAAATGTGAATAGGCGTGTGAACTAAGTTTTTTTTTCGTCTATCAGGTAGATTAAATTATTGATAAGTATCGGACTCGTAATCTTTCATTTTTCACGTTTTCAAAAAATTACGGAGATATATTGAGTTGAAATGTCACGAGACGTCACGCCTTGGTAAAATTTAAACCGAGCCTAGACGTAGTGAGCCCCCACTCCCCAACTTTAATGCATTTTATAGAACTCATATTTTTTTAATTTGATAAAACAAAAAATTTGGGTGTAATATTTTTTATTACCTAACTGACGGACAAAATAGCATTAGGAATTGTGAATTAGGTAAATTAAAAAGGAATTTAACTCCCTGCGTATATGTTTACATAAAAGCGTCTCCAATCCCGGCACCGCTCAAATGGGGTTGTACTTCTGCACGTCACCTGTATTGTGTTCCACCTGTCCTTCCACGGGCAGCCGACTCAGCTTAACTGGTGCCCGCGGCGATCAACAAATACATATATTACCTGAATATTTCCTAATGCCTTTCAATTGGATTTTTTAAACAAACACACGACAAATCGAAAACGTCATCAGCAGGTAACGTTTGTGAGGAAGGTATGAACACAAACGACAAATGTATTGCTTCATAGAGACTGGATATTAAAAAGGGAACGGTTTTCAATTTATGCGGTTTATGGATATAATATGTGAATAAGGCTTTTTAAACCCCACCTCATAAAGGGGAGTTATTTGTGTGTTTGTAGCATCGTTACAAAACATATTGTAAACAAAATTACGATATTAAATAATGTCAGGGGTTTTTTATTATAAATTAATTCGTAATTTTTTTTTTCGTGTTTATTTATCAGGTAGGTTGCTCTACAAGTCTACAGTATGGTTCTATATTCTTGACCTAGTTTCGTTAAAATTAATATGTTAGATTTATTTAGTAGCGTTCTATTTCAGAAGCCAACTGGCTGATGCCCCCGGTTTCGCATGCGTGGGTGTCGGTTATCGCAACAAAAAGTAGCTCTCTTGGAACATAAATTTACCCCATACCGAGTTTCATTAAAATCGGTTCAGCGGTTTAACCGTGTAAGCGTTGCAAACAGTCAGAATTATTTTGGCGATTATAATATCACAAGCTGTAGCCGGCGACTCTGCCTGCGTGGGCGTCAGTTACTGCGGCGGCAAAATGTAGCTTTTGTATTTTTTAGGCTCTACTATTACAGTTCCAAATTTCATAAATCGGTTCAGTAGTTTAGACGTGATTGCGTTACACACAGATAGAGAGAGTTACTTTCGCATTTATAATATGAAGTAGTAAGGATTATGGATTATGGGTGCACACATTTCCATATCATCACCAGTTAGGCTGTTTACTTGTCTAGGGTAAATCCAATCGCAATAAAATACTTTCATACAAAGCCACTGTTAAATAAAACAGAGTGTTTCCATTAATCTCTGATCCATAGCCCCGAGTACTAGGGCATTAATATCGAACAAATATTGGCTCGCAATGTGCATTAAAATATGTTTAAACAAACATTGTTTGTGAATATAGGCATAAAATATAAAATTAAATGTAAAGGAAATCCAGGATCGGGGTTTTTGTATGAAACAGCGCACTTTGCGACGTACCGGATCAAGTCAGACTGGCGATTTGTTTGCCGTTTGAAAGTGATTTTTGTGGAAGTATAATCTTTTTCTTAGCGTTACGATTAATTTAAATATATTATGTTTTGTCAGACCAGTAAGAGACAGTCGCGCAGACAGCATTGTCGGTGGCGTTGTAAAGATCTTCGCGTGTGCAGGTGTTGGGACACTCTGGGTAGTTCAATAAGTGGGTCATGGTTTGAAGGAAATAAGGAATGAAGTTTATAATAATATCGGCCTATAAATGTCCCACTGCTGGGCACAGGCCTCTTCCCATATAGAGAAGGAACGAGCATTGATGGCCACGCTAGCTCACTGCGGTTTGGCGATTTCAGATTCCAAGTTTTGGAATCCAGGTTTCGTCACGATGATTTTCTTCACCGTTTGTCAATGATGCCTTAGAATAATGATGAAAGTACCGTTTTTACGACAAATTTTCGACTCGCAAGGGAATCAAAACCTACAGGGTACTTCTCGTGAACTTAGAATCTTGAAATTTGGTACGAAGCAACGTGTTGGATTTTATGAAGTAGGCACTGTCTATTTGCGTATGGTATGCACGCCACTGACCGCGGGTATCACCACGGGGCGCATATACTTCATAGATAAATTAACAAAGAGCATACTATAGAAGTAGACCCTGCTCGACATAAGTCATTCCAAAATAAACCTATAACTAAATTACGTAACAGGAATTAACGCGAACTCATGCAATTACCTTTTAAGGCTTGACGTTTCGGCCGGGTTACACTGACCGTGGCCGCAAGACCACGGTCAGTGTAACCCTTTAATTCAGGTGACGTAATTTTTTGATAGTCATGCAACGCGATAGTTTAAAAGTTAGTAACCCTACAACTCTCGCATCACCGACCCGTTAAATCCATGATTACATATTATCAGCAGTTACCTGAATGAGCTTCATATAGTTACATACAAATATAGACGTATAGCTAGGTATAGTGTAATAGTATTCTAGTGTTATGAGGATTGATCCAACGGTTATGGCGGCACTTAGCACATTCTAATCTAGATACAGCGGCTCAATTAGCCAGATTGGTACTTTGTTATCGCGATATCAACTGCATACTATCTATTAGTTTTACATACATTTATCAACAAAATTCCTAGTAACAGCCTGAGGGGCTCATGGCTAAGTCGCTGAGCTGTTTATATTATTTATTTATATGATGATGCACAAAACACATTAGGTACATTCAATATTAAGTCACAAAATAGTTTTACCAGTAATAAAAATGGATGCGATCTCCACGGTTAGTACTTGGATGGGCTTCCATACTGAGGCCGCTCCGTGCATCGGAAAGCAAGGTTCATCTTTCGCAGTAGTTTAGTCATTCAAATTTTGACAACCAGTCTTATTATGGGGTACTGAGTTATCCAATAAAAAGAGTTATGGAAATCAGACACGCTGTCGCTCCATGTAAACTACGGTATTTAGATGGTAAGTTAGCCCCAACAAAGCTTGGAAAAAGGCAACGCCGAAGAGGACTATAAACAGCCTGAAGGTTTGTTAATACTTTCGTGTAACCATCATTACTTTAGGATGTCATTCAGTTTCGGTATATAACAGAAACTTCATCGTATCATCTATTTAATAAATGATTGTCTATCAAATACATAATCCACTGGCTGATGACTAGTTTCAGGTAAAATCGGTTGAACCTTTAAGTTACAAGTTGGAGGCAGTCAGACAAACATACCTACAGCTCAAACACATAACACTCTTTTTGGCTTGGCAGCAGTCGGGTAAATAGATATCAATGCCATGAATAGAAGTTTAAGTTATACCGTGTACACGTAAGTCCCATTAAAACAACTCCATATATTCGTAACCATAGATTGTGTAACACAACAGAAGCTGCGAGCATTAATTAATTACTTATTCGAAGTACGCCTCGTGACAGAATGCTCTTTTTCCGATCTTCACGTGTATCTCGCTCTCTCATACGACAGTGGCATGTGTTAGAAAAGGACGGCGACACAACAGCGGCCCGTCAATTACTTGACGACACTCGATTGGCTTTTGTCTCGCGACTCGCGCCTACTGATGTTCCGCGGTACACGAATTTGAGAGACCCATGAGTAATGTTATTACACTGTTCGGCCGACGTATCTTGGCAAGCCTGAAAAGCGATACAAGATATCGTCATCTCTTTCTCACCCACATGTTATGTGTACTTGCATCTCACTCTAACTATCTTGTAGCTCTTCTCAGACCGGCCAAGATTCGACGGCCGTATTGTAAATATCTATAGATAAAACTATAATGTTGTATGACGTAAACATAACTCAAAAGCCTTTTCGTCTGTTTCAGATTATTTATGGCGTAGATAATATTTTTCAGAGAACGCTTTTTCTAGCCACCAATGCGTTTAAAATGAAAAATACTAGATAGACAAGCCCAGTAGCCAAGCGGCAATGCTACAAGCGTGAACGCAGATCGAATCGCTCAAATATATATCTATGTAAGTGACAACTCTGAGACACGTGACTTATGGAAAACATTTAGAAAATTCCTAGTGATAACAAATCAAAATAATATTTATTGCACTGGTTCCCCAAATCGTGTGTCAGGTAAGGGTGGGTGTACACCCACCCTTACCTGTTACAGTGTACACTGTACAACAATTTAATTGGTCTCCATCCGTCACGGACGGAAATTGGTCGCGCGGCTGCGGCCGCCACGGTGGGCGCCAACCTTAACGTTATTGTATCCACTGGTAATGTAGGTATTGATATACTATGTATAAATCAGACTTTGTTGTTGTATAGATTTCATTTCATAGAAAATAATTAAAGATCTTCGGATAAGTTTGTATAAAGCGTTTTTAGAGTTCCGTACCTCGAAAGGAAAAGCGGAACCCTTATTATCACTTTTTTGTTCTTCTGTCTGTCTGTCTGTCTGTCAAGTGGTCAAGACCCTATAACACGGAAACTCGTGGAGGTATACAGTTGAAATTAAAACCATATTTAAATCTATAGACTCTTGTAATTAAATACAGTCTTTGTACGGAACCTTCAGTGGATGACTCCTTCTCGCACTTGTCTGAATTTTTAAGATAAAATATGTTTTTTGCCATCTCAAAATTTCAAGAGTATGTCCCGCCGTTCACAAACATACAACACACATTACTTTAAATGTAGGTTCAATGTAATCTCTTCATATTTAGTATTAAATCAAATCAAAAAGTTTTTATTTCTTATAAACCTCAAGAAGGCGCTCAAGAAACGTTAAATACTAATCTAATGATTTTAATTGCTCGGTTCCAAAGTGTGCTTTCCATGGAGAAGAACCGGCAAGAAACTCCATAGGTTACTCTTTAAAAAAATTATATTGTTACAATATGAGACACTGATATGCGTCAAAAGCGCAAGGTAGCCTGCAGTAATGAAAACATAAAAATTACATCTTCGGCGTTGGAAGACATGCTAAGCATTCAATGGCTAATTTTGAAAATCTACACTGTTGACGCATTTACAAAAACACAGCATAGTTAACATAATATAATAATAAAAAGGAAATAAGTATACTAGTATAAACAAAATTACAACTATAAATTTTACATACAATACGATATGTAGTCGCAAAAAAAAAAAAAAGTGCTATTTAACTTGGAACTATTGCTTTTTAATCTACGTCAAATGTTCTTATATTACCAAGAGTCGTTTAAGAGTTTCTAAGGATTAATTATGGTCAAATATTTTATAAGGACATCGGAAAGTTATAATCGTATGGTTCACCTAATACATAGCAAACATCAAATCAAAACAAAATAATTTACCAATGATGAAGTAAACCAAGTCGATTCGTCAACAGTTAATTAACATAATCAAGTGTAGCATAAACCAACACTAATTAGTCGCCACCTATTCAACTTTGTACGGACTGTACATAACTGGTTAAAACTAGTCGCGACTAGTTAGAACAAAACAAAACTATTTGTGAATGTAACAAACAATATTATCTATTCCATTTGAAATGGGTTTGGTTGTGACTGTACACAGCGCACTGTTGCGGTTATCGGAGTATGATACATACAAATCGCGCGGTTTGCACGGACGAAAGATTTTTATTCTTAATACATTAAAGACTGATTCTCATCAAAATTAAATATATACGGCGGTTAGTTTTAGTGGAAGCAAAGTACAATAAATTGTGTTCAAATAAGTAAATAAATAAAAATGAATGTAGACCACATCACATTGCTCCGAATCCAAAGCAAGTAGCTAAAGCACTTATGTTATGGAATCAGAGACAACGAAGGTACCACAAACAAGCAGACCCGTGACAATGTAGAAAAGTAATTTATAAATTGACGAGTCCTGGAATTGAACCCGGAACCTCAGAGTTAATGACAACTTGAAAACCGGTGTGTACGCCATCACGGAGGTCGTCAAAAGAAACATTAATTTACACCCCCCCAGGTGCAATTAAAAACATCCACTCAGAGTTAAAAATATAATTATGAACTACTAACTGCGCGGTGTTACTCCGGGTTAATCAGGATAAAAAGTGGCGTCAGCTACCTCACTACCAAATTTCATCAAAATCGATCCAGCCGTTTGAGCGTAAAGAGGTAACAAACCTACAGACACACTCACAAGCTTTCGCCTTAATAATGTTATAGTGTATAAAGACGTTAAAATATCAATATACATAAATACGTTTGTTCTCTTCGGTGATAAGAAACAAGCATGCGTTACAATCATTTTGTTTGCTTATATTTCTGGAATAATTTTTCCTGACTATTCTATGATCAGTCAAACATTAACTGCTATTATCGCCATAATTATGTTTATATGTCGTCTTTAATAACTAAAGCGTAATATTTTTATAAGTAGGAAACTTTTTATATTTTTATACTGATGACGTCAATGTTCCTGTCGGATAAAAATATGTCTCATTATTAAGGAATTCTTGGAACTACGTCTGTAGAGACGAAATAAACAAAACACAAAAAGTTTTTTAACTGAAAATTAAGAAAATAAAGTTCTGAATTTTAAATGAAAACTGAATGAATTTCGGATAAGTGATCTACAATTTGACCTTTAAAACAATGACTGTCATTTTTTTCTAATTTCATTATTCATCGTCTTTTGACAGACATTTCTAATACTAATTGCTCTATTAACAATAATAGCTCAACTATCAGACTTGTTCTCAAAGGTATATCTTCACTACGATAATTAGGCCAAGTTTTTTGATCCCGAGTTAACTCAACTACTGGTTAAATATGCTAACTAATGGTGTTGAAGCGCGTTCTATTTTAAAATTTGTCGTCTACAAAATGACCAACAAGTTGGAGAGGTAATTATTTAATCATTTCTTAGTATAAAAATTGATGAATAAACGCGCTCTTAACGCGAGTTAACTCAACTAATGGATAAATATGCTAACAAATAGTTACAAACTTCAGTAAAACGCGTTAATTCGTCAAATTTTATTCTTACAAATGGTTAAATTTTAACTCTACAACTCATTTGATCATTTGGTAACCTAACAATTGATGAAAAAACACGTTTTGAAACCATTAGTTAGCATATTTAACCATTGGTTGAGTTAACTCGGGATCAAAAAAGTGGGCCTTAGACAATTATAATTAAGTATCATTAACTTTTTGTTCTAAGTTCTGCTCGTGAAGGTTCTTAATTTGAGTTTAAAAACTTAATTTGCATTTTAATAACTACGATTTCATGAAGCACTAAGTGACTGGTCGTACTCAAGGTATAGGCTAGATTTATACAAAGTGCTACTATATCCGCGTACCATTCGATATATTATACTTTCTCCAAGAAGCCAGCCAATTTGACGACCCTGAAAGACTGGCGTGATTTGAAGGCTAAGCTGAAGGTCGTAGCCTCAATTCCCACCCCGATTTTAGTTTTTTTTTTTTAATTTCTAGCAATTTGGGTCGCACATTACTTGTGATCTCGTTAACCCCTCGTGCTAAGCTAAGATGCTTGTGTTACGAGTGGGTTCACGTCGGCAGTGTAATGGGTGGGATTCGAACACGCAACCACATGATCGCAAGTCCGACGCCCTAGCCATTAGACTACCGCCGCTTAAACCGTTACCTAAATTTTTTCATAATGATTTACATAAAAAGGGCAAGAAACATCGACACACAAACGATTTCTATGATGTGACGCACTCGTCACGCATTCACCAGCTTACTCTCGAAGTCAAGCGTTCGCGTCGCCCGATCACGGTTTTCGTGACGTTCTCATTCTCGTCACACTTTTCATAACGCGTTCGTTCTGACACAATTACGATTCCTGGTAGCAACTCAATTTATGTAATTTAAATTGTGTTTTTAGTTTTTTGTACAACCGATTATATTCATCAACTTTTGTAGCTAACTATAGGTATATCGGCTATTGTTAGTATTCATTTGCACAAGGTTACAGATTTGATTCCAGATTAGTGTCAAAGTAACTATTCACTCATAAATGCTCTTTCATTGCCTAATTTGCCCTTATAAATGTCTTCATTTTGTTTTAAAATTTGTTATAAAACTTTACTAAGACAGACATTGTAATATTAATTAAAAAAAAGATAAAATGCTCTGAGTCATTAAAATTTGATACCAATGCTATAAGTCCTTGTAAATCAAATCTCCGGACAATTTTGATGGTCACTGTAGTCGGTAACTCGTTATTAACGATTAACGCATGCTAAACATGCAAGTAAATATCGCATGTACCCTCGGTGTGCAGGTACCCTTAGTAGGGTGTAGGCTAGTGTTTTCGGTAGTGAGGTCAATATCACCCGATATTATAGTTTTAACTAAAATATCTTTTTTGAATCTTGTGTCAAATTCTAAATAGAAAACATATTTATAAAAAAGGAAGATTTTAATGTTACTCAAATAACTTTTTTTAAGTATTCCTGTTAAGGCAAAATTTTATTAAATAAACATTCATCAAATTATCTTAAGAGTATTCTTTAAAATACAAAATTAGAAAACAAATAAAAAACTTGATTGTTCTACATTGATTAACTTTTTCTGTATTTTCTCCAAATCCTTAGACCTTTAAAATCTGTTCAATCAAATAAAACCAGAAAACAATTAAAAGGCTGTGTATGTAACATTAACAAGCAAAGCCAATGGCCCGTTCAATGTGTAGCATGTCCCGCGCGGACAATCAAACGAACGCCGACGACGCGTGCCGCCGGACAAATAGACCATTACTGTTTCATACTCTGTTACGTCATCACTTTATGGTCTGGTCGACTTGGAATTCATATTTGGAGTGGCCGTAAGCTTGCGGTTATATGTGCGGCACGCTCAGGTAAGTATCGAGCTCACACTTAACACCTATGTACATTTGCGGCGCTTTTTGAGTCTGTGGGAAATTTGGAAATCCTGCAACACCCAATGTAAAAGCAAAGCCCAATGCAAAATCTACACGGTATACCTATTTATTTATTTATTTAAGAAGAACAATATAAGCTTACAGTTTACACCAAAACGCTTACATGTCTAAGAAATTAAGATATCGATTGTTATCCATATCTTAATTTATTGTATTGTTATACATGAAATATACTTAGATCTAACAATACAAAAAAATAATATCAAACATTAAAGAAACCAATTTAACCTATAACTATCTTTTATCTAAAAATAACTTAACATCTAGAGAGTAGTATGTCTGTATGTAGCAAAATAATTAAGAACCTAAATATTTTAATATATTGAAATAAAACTACTTATAAACTGATTTTATCGCGGTTTATTTATTTTAGTTCCCGACGTTTCGACGCCTTTGCAGGTGTCATGGTCACGGGCAGACCATGATACCTGCAAAGGCATTGAATCCGTTTAAAAGTAAGTAGTTTTATTTCATGTCTAACATTCGCGGAAACATCAGAATCCAATATTTTAATGTTATATTCTGTAATCAAATACATAGTAGGCTACTTGAAATAGTCACAATGCCTTCTTAATTTTTGTTATGATAATGTTGTGCCTAGTATATAAATAATTAAAATGACCGATAACAGTCCCTCTCACCCTGCCAGTGACGTCACAGTGCCCGGTATATTTGGCGAGTATTCACGAGTAGTGTTTGCAGTCGCGGGCTGTGTCATCCGGTTGTTGTATAGCTACTGATTGGTCCTATACTGATATAGCAGCTTTCATACTAGCTGTTTGCTCTTGCTCCGCCTGATATTCAATCTGTCCCTGCAATCCTTTTCCCAAGCTACGTTTGGTTCCGCTTTCGATTTTTATGCCTGATATCAAAGGTAAATAGACTGCTAAACGTGATATCGCCGGTGTATGATAATAGGCCATCCATTGACTATGATTATAGCGATTGTTATTGGTAAGTCGCAATTTGACCTGCACTGGACTAATATTTGTGAATTCACCATTTTGTATATTTTTTTGTGATCAGTTATATCACATATTAAACTTGAAAAGCATTTGAAAAAAAAAAAGATAGAAGCAAGATATCTATTGATCTGCTTACTGAATGAATCTGAAGTATAGTTATGACACTTATCTTATACGGCTACATCAACTTTTAACTATTTTTTAACCAGGTTATAAAATATAAGCAAATAAAGTGTGGATGTTTGAATGTCTGTTACTCAATAACACGAAAACGGCTGAACGGATTTGGATGAAATTTGGCATGCGTGTAGCCTTTGACATAAAAAAGAACATAATCTACCTTTTATTCCGATTCCTTAAGTAGTTACCGAGGGAAAAATTAAAATGGTTTACGAACTAAACCGCGGGTAGACAGCTTTGAAATTTGGTGTGCATTAACATGCACACCAAATGCTTCCTATGCTATGGAAAAGGACATGTACTTTCTATATCAATCTCTTAAATAGGTCGAGTGGGAAGATTAAAAATTGTTAACAAGCGAAGCTTTAGACCCAATTCTGTAGACCACGCAGGCGAAGTCGCGGGCAAAAGCCAGTACTATAATAAAATAGTAAATTACAACATTTATTTGCTGGCTATCAAAATGTATGTAAAAGTATAAAGCAAAAATACTAAGTAGGTACTTTTCTGTAAAAATTGAGAGAATATTAAAAAAAATCTGAGACGGTTTTAGGCTTTACATTTTAACCAAATTAAAAAAAAAGTGGTTTTACTAACATGGCATCGCTACACGTGTAGAGTGGCATCGCGAAGCTATAGCAATGGCGTTCCTCCATGCTACGCCGCACTTCTATAGCATCGCGACGCCGCTCAACTAAAACGTCGCGACTCTACTAAGCTATAACGTCGTTATGCATGTCGACTGTAGCGTCGCGACGCATTTCGGCTATGGCGTCGCATCGACACACTCAGTTATACCGTCGCGGTGCATTTCGGTTAGGGCGTCGCGACGCCCCTCGGCTGTGGCGTCGCGACGCTACTCATCCATGACATCGCGACGCCTCTTTTCTAAAAGGTCGCGACGCCGCTCAACTTAAACGTCGTGACGCCTCACATCGAAAGCGTCGCGACGCTGCACTTTAGCACCGCGATGCCACTCAGCTATAACGTCACGAAGCTACTCGGCTATGGCATCGCGACGCTACTCCTCCATGGCGTCGCGACGCCACTCAGCTATAACGTCGCGACGCCACTTAGCTATAACGTCGCGAAGCATCTCGGCTATGCCATCGCGACGAGGGGAGTCGCGACGCTGTACCCGAGATGCGTCGCGACGCTATACTCGAGATGCACCGCGACGTTATAGCTGAGTGGCGTCGCGACGTTAAAGTTGTCCGGCGTCGTGACGCAATGGATAAGTAGCGACGCTATGCCATAGCCGAGACGCTTCGCGACGTTATAGCTGAGTGGCGTCGCGACGTTTAAGTTGATTTACGTCGCGACGCCGTGGATAAGTAGCGTCGCGATGGCATAGTCGAGATGCACCGCTACGTTAAAGCTGAGTAGCGTCGCGACGTTTTAGTAGAGCGGCGTCGCGACGTATTAGATGTGTGGCGTCGCGGTGCTAAAGTACAGCGTCGCGACGCTTTCCATCTGGGGCTTCACGACGTTCAAGTTGAGCGGCGTCACGGCCTTTTAGAAAAGAGGCGTCGCGAAGTCATGCATGAGTAGCGTCGCGACGCTACAGCCGAGGGGCGTCGCGACGCCGTAGCCGTCTACTAAGCTATAACGTCGTTATGCATGTCGACTACAGCGTCGCGACGCATTTCGGCTATGGCGTCGCATCGACACACTCAGTTATACCGTCGCGGTGCATTTCGGTAAGGGCGTCGCGACGCCCCTCGGCTGTGGCGTCGCGACGCTACTCATCCATGACATCGCGACGCCTCTTTTCTAAAAGGTCGTGACGCCCCACATCGAAAGCGTCGCGACGCTGCACTTTAGCACCGCGATGCCACTCAGCTATATCGTCACGAAGCTACTCGGCTATGGCATCGCGACGCTACTCCTTCATGGCGTCGCGACGCCACTCAGCTAAAACGTCGCGAAGCATCTCGGCTATGCCATCGCGACGCGGGGAGTCGCGACGCTATACCCGAGATGCGTCGCGACGCTATACTCGAGATGCACCGCGACGTTATAGCTGAGTGGCGTCGTGACGTTAAAGTTGTCCGGCGTCGTGACGCCATGGATAAGTAGCGTCGCTATGCCATAGCCGAGACGCTTCGCGACCTTATAGCTGAGTGGCGTCGCAACGTTTAAGTTGATTTGCTAATCATCCATGGCGTCGCGACGCCACTCAACTTAAACGTCGTGACGCCTCACATCGAAACCGTCGCGACGCCACAGCCGAAGTGAGTCGCGAAGCTATAGCCGAGATGCGTCTCGACGCTATAGTCGAGATGCACCACGACGTTATAGCTGAGAAGCGTCGCGATGTTCTAGTAGAGCGGCGTCGCGACGTTATAGATGAGTGGCGTCGCGGTGCTAAAGTGCAGCGTCACGACGCTTTCCATCTGGGGCGTCACTACGTTTAAGTTGAGCCGCGTCGCGACGCCATGTGTGAGTAGCTTCGCGTCGCTATTGCTGGAAGGTAGGATGCGTCTCGACGCTATAGTCGAGATGCACCACGACGTTATAGCTGAGTAGCGTCGCCATGTTTTAGTAGAGCGGCGTCGCGACGTTATAGATGAGTGGCGTCGCGGTGCTAAAGTGCAGCGTCACGACGCTTTCCATCTGGGGCGTCACTACGTTTAAGTTGAGCCGCGTCGCGACGCCATGTATGAGTAGCTTCGCGTCGCTATTGCTGAAAGGTAATAGCGTTGCGACGTAGCGTCGCGTCGAGATGTTATTGCTGAGTGGCGTCGCGACGTTAAAGTTGAGCGGCGTCGCGACGCCATCGATGATTAGCGTCGCGATGGCATAGCCGAGATGTTTCGCGACGTTATAGCTAAGTGGCGTCGCGACGTTATAGCTAAGTGGCGTCGCGACGCCATGGAGGAGTAGCGTCGCGATGCCATAGCCGAGTAGCTTCGTGACGTTATAGCTGAGTGGCGTCGCGGTGCTAAAGTGCAGCGTCGCGACGCTTTCGACGCCCCTCGGCTGTGGCGTCGCGACGCTACTCATCCATGAAATCGCGACGCCTCATTTCTAAAAGGTCGCGACGCCGCTCAACTTAAACGTCGTGACGCCCCACATAGAAAGCGTCGCGACACTGCACTTTAGCACCGCGACGCCACTCAGCTATAACGTCACGAAGCTACTCGGCTATGGCATCGCGACGCTACTCCTGCATGGCGTCGCGACGCCACTAAGCTATAACGTCGCGACGCCACTTAGCTATAACGTCGCGAAGCATCTCAGCTATGCCATAGCGACGCTAATCATCCATGGCGTCGCGACGCCGCTCAACTTTAACGTCGCGACGCGACGCTACGTCGCAACGCTATTACCTTTCAGCAATAGCGACGCGAAGCTACTCATACATGGCGTCGCGACGCCGCTCAACTTAAACGTAGTGACGCCCCAGATGGAAAGCGTCGTGACGCTGCACTTTAGCACCGCGACGCCACTCATCTATAACGTCGCGACGCCGCTCTACTAAAACATCGCGACGCTACTCAGCTATAACGTCGTGGTGCATCTCGAGTATAGCGTCGCGACGCATCTCGGGTATAGCGTCGCGACTCCCCTCGTCGCGATGGCATAGCCGAGATGCTTCGCGACGTTATAGCTGAGTGGCATCGCGGTGCTAAAGTGCAGCGTCGCGACGCTTTCGATGTGGGGCGTCACGACGTTTAAGTTGAGCGGCGTCGAGACCTTTTAGAAAAGAGGCGTCGCGATGTCATGGATGAGTAGCGTCGCGACGCCACAGCCGAGGACGCCCTAACCGAAATGCACCGCGACGGTATAACTGAATGTGTCGATGCGACGCCATAGCCGAAATGCGTCGCGACGCTATAGTCGACATGCATAACGACGTTATAGCTTTGTAGACGGCTACGGCGTCGCGACGCCCCTCGGCTGTAGCGTCGCGACGCTACTCATCCATGACATCGCGACGCCTTTTTTCTAAAAGGCGTCGCGATGTTGTTGCTGAGTGGCGTCGCGACGTTAAAGTTGAGCGGCGTCGCGACGCCATGGATGATTAGCGTCGCGATGGCATAGCCGAGATGCTTCGCGACGTTATAGCTAAGTGGCGTCGCGACGTTATAGCTAAGTGGCGTCGCGACGCCATGGAGGAGTAGCGTCGCGATGCCATAGCCGAGTAGCTTCGTGACGTTATAGCTGAGTGGCGTCGCGGTGCCAAAGTGCAGCGTCGCGACGCTTTCGATGTGGGGCGTCACGACGTTTAAGTTGAGCGGCGTCGAGACCTTTTAGAAAAGAGGCGTTGCGATGTCATGGATGAGTAGCGTCGCGACGCCACAGCCGAGGACGCCCTAACCGAAATGCACCGCGACGGTATAACTGAATGTGTCGATGCGACGCCATAGCCGAAATGCGTCGCGACGCTATAGTCGACATGCATAACGACGTTATAGCTTTGTAGACGGCTACGGCGTCGCGACGCCCCTCGGCTGTAGCGTCGCGACGCTACTCATCCATGACATCGCGACGCCTTTTTTCTAAAAGGTCGCGACGCCGCTCAACTTAAACGTCGTGACGCCTCACTTCGAAACCGTCGCGACGCCACAGCCGAAGTGAGTCGCGAAGCTATAGCCGAGATGCGTCTCGACGCTATAGTCGAGATGCACCACGACGTTATAGCTGAGTAGCGTCGCCATGTTTTAGTAGAGCGGCGTCGCGACGTTATAGATGAGTGGCGTCGCGGTGCTAAAGTGCAGCGTCACGACGCTTTCCATCTGGGGCGTCACTACGTTTAAGTTGAGCCGCGTCGCGACGCCATGTATGAGTAGCTACGCGTCGCTATTGCTGAAAGGTAATAGCGTTGCGACGTAGCGTCGCGTCGCGATGTTATTGCTGAGTGGCGTCGCGACGTTAAAGTTGAGCGGCGTCGCGACGCCATGGATGATTAGCGTCGCGATGGCATAGCAAAATCAAAATCAAAATCAAAATCAAAATATTTTTATTTCGAGTAGACCCTTTCAGGTACTTTCAAAACGTTGAATGAATCTAGTTGCTCGGTTCCAAAATGTCATTCCTATGGAGAAGAATCCGGCAAGAAACTCCATAGGTTACTCTTTTAAAAATGGTAATATATAATTATTTAAATACATTACTTTTAAAATATGCGATAACAACGTAAGATAGCAAAAGCATAAGATTATTGCAATATAATTATTACCTCAAAAGAGGAGAAAAAAAAAATTAGAAAATACATGCATTTTACTAACATTTCGTTGTTAACACATTTACAAAAAAAAGAAAAAAAAACTGATACACAATGCACGAAGAAATAAAACAATTTACATACAATATTTATGTAGTCCTAATCAAATTCCTAATCGACCCTAACAGGAATGTCAAGGCATGTCAAAAGCCTTCTAAAAATAGAGGCTATGGGGAATCTAATTGCAGTAGGTAAACAAGGTTAAAACAAAAGTATGCTGGACCGCCAGGGAAGCCACATGTGCAGATGATACTAAACCCAAGCCCGCCTATCTCCTAAATAATCGCTAACCTTATAATACGCTTTCTTTATTAACATTGATTTCACGCACTTTTTAAACTTTTTGTTGCATAAATTTGTAATTTCTTCCGGTAATTTATTATAAAAACGAATAGAATTTCCTAGGAAAGATTTAGAGTTAGTTTTAGTGAGTCTAAACCGTGGGACTACTAGTTTATTTTTATTTCTTGTGTTTATATTATGGTAATCACTATTAATACTAAAACTAGGTAGATTTTTACGTATGTACATTATATTTTCCAAAATGTAAAGACACGGCAACGTTAGAACATTTATTTCTTTAAATTTATCCCTTAGACACTCACGAGGGCCCATGCAGTAGATTGCACGAATCGCTCGTTTCTGCAAAATAAATATTGAATCTACATCGGCTGCTGAACCCCACAGCAGAATTCCATAAGACATAATACTGTGGAAGTACGCGTAATAAACTAATTTAGCAGTGGGAACATCAGTAAGCTGTCTAATTTTCCGAACTGCAAATGCAGCTGAACTTAATCTTTTAGATAATGTTGTTATGTGTGCACCCCACTGCAACCTAGAATCTATTGTTATACCAAGAAATACCGTTTCTTTCGTAAAATCAAGTGGTTTATCGCCAAGCCTGAGATTGGAATCTGATTGAGACCGAACATTAGGCAGCGAAAATTTTAAACATTTTGTTTTAGACGCATTTAAAAGCAGATTATTAGCAGTGAACCAATCCGATAACATATCAAGGCAATTGTTCAAATTACAGAAATTCTGTGCTTTCCTATCAATTTTAAAAATGAGAGAGGTATCGTCCGCAAATAAAATAATGTCAGATAAATTAGCCATCATAAAGGGAAGATCATTAATATAAGCTAGAAAAAGAAAGGGGCCAAGGATAGAACCCTGAGGCACGCCCATTCTAACTAAGGACCCCGACGAGGTAACTCCGTTCACGCCTACTTTTTGCTGTCTAGCTGATAGATATGACAATACAAGTTTTGATGATTGTCCTCGTAATCCATAGTATTGCAGCTTAAGGATTAGAGTATTATGATCAACGCAATCAAAAGCCTTGGAGAGATCACAAAAAATGCCTATAGCATCCTGTGAACCCTCCCAAGCTTCCAAAATATGAGACACTAATTTGGCCGCGGCGTCGGTGGTAGACCTTCCCCTAGTAAAACCAAATTGACGATCGTGAAAAATATTATGTTTGCTAAAATGCGACATCATTTGGTCAAGTACCATTCTTTCAAATATTTTACTTAGAGCAGGAAGAACTGACACTGGTCTATAGTTTGAAGGATCATTCTTGCAACCAGATTTAAAAATAGGAATTACTTTACTGTGCTTCATTAAATCAGGAAAGGTGCCACAATCAACACAGTCATTGAAAATTTTTGCAAGAATGGGGGCAATAGTGTCAACAATGGATTCAATTACTTTGACAGATATTCCCCATATATCTTCTGTGGTCTTTAATTTTATGCATTTAAATGATTTCTTAATAATGCTAGGAGATACATGACTAAAATTAAAATCCGGAATGCTTCTATCAACGAATTTCATAAGTAACGACTCCGCTTTTATGGAAGATGATGAAAGAGATTTCGTTACATCAATAGGTATATTTGAAAAAAAATCTTCGAAAGCGTTCGCAATTTCTGTATTATTTAAAATGACTTTATTATTAATTTTCAAAGACAGGTCAGTATCTTTTTGTTTACTATTCCCAGTTTCAGAGTTAATAATCTTCCATACAGTCTTAATTTTGTTATCAGATTTATCGATCCGCCTGCTGATAAGTCGGGACTTAGCCGCTAAACATACTCTTTTGAATATTTTAGAATAATTTCTTACATAGCTATGGAAACCTGGATCAATGTTAAAAGTCTTTTCTTCATAAAGGTTATATAGTACGTCCCTACTTAATCTGATGCCTTTAGTAGCCCACTCATTAAATTTACATTTAAAATTTATTTTAATATCTTTAAGGGGCATGTTTTTTTAAATGATTTATGGATAATTTTAAACAATTGATCATAATCTTTGTTAGGGTTTCCTGAAAATGAGTATTTACAATGAAGGTTCGTTGATATATTATTTTTAAATGCATTAAGTACGTGCTTCGTTAGGGGCCTGATTGTTATAGTTTTAGTTAAAGGCAATTTACTTATTGTTTTTATCGAGACTAATTGACCCAAATGATCAGATCTTACACCAGGTATCAGCTGAAAGTTTAACACCCCACCATTTGAAAAAATATTATCTATACAAGAATGAGTGGATGCAGTTATTCTAGTTGGTTCGTTAAAAATATAGTTTAAATTAAATGACTTGAAGAGAGATAAAAACTTAAATTTATCCGGAGAATCAGCCAAAATATTAATATTAAAATCTCCACAAACATATATTGGTTTATTATTGCAACATAATTTACCTAATATTTCTTCCATAATATTTAAGAAAGACAAAATATAAGACGCGGGAGGTCTATAAACACAAAGAATAATAAGACCTTCTATCTCCGCACATGCTACCTCGCAAATACGGTCAACAGAGAAAGAGATGATGTCTTGACGTTCCTTAAATTTATAATAATTTTTACATAAAATCAGAGACCCACCCCCCTCAGCTGAAAGTCTGCTGAACGCACTGGCAACCGCAAAATTATTTACATTAAAATTCATCTTATCTGGTTTTTACCAAGTTTCACAAAAACAAAGAATATCAATTGAATACTTGTCTACTAAAAGATCAACATCTAAAATTTTGCCAGAAAAGCGATTTATATTCTGATGGTAAAGCAGAATGCTATCAGAATGCTTCCCTATTGTCTGCGTTGAAAGTTTAAACAATCTATATTGTTACTTGACAATGAATCTGAACTTAATCTATTCTGTGTTATATCTCCTATAACCGAGTTAATATTAAAAGCTATTAAACTAGCAACTAAAAGTTTATATCTTCTAGGAAGATACATCGTTTCCTGGGTTAAATGAAACCCACTAATAAATTTATTGGTATCAAAAAATAAAAGTTTGTCACTATGACAACAAGTCAACATATACATAGTACTGTTCAAGTAATGAACATAGTTATTTTGATCAGCACTTAATGTGTTTGCATAGGGCAAAGCACATAACATAATTTTACCTACATCTAGTTTTAATAAGGTGTCAATGCCATCAACAATGTCCTTTCTCTCTATGCCTAAACTATTGCCAACTAATAAAACAATGTTAGTATTTTTACAAAGATTCAAATTTTTTATTTTAATAACAAGGTTGTTAAAATGAGTATTATGATAGCAGTAATTAGTAACATTGGGAGTGTTATTGTTTAACAATGTTCCAAAACCTGCTCCTATTTTATCTGAAACTAATATACACTTGTTAGAAACAAAATCACTAACAGCTGATGGCTGAGAGACCACAGGCAAGGCTGGCGCTGGCAGTGGCTTTGGACATGCAACAGTATTAGTACAGTTGCAAGAGAGATTGTTAGTCAGAGACTCGTATCTCTCTGCATTGCACCTTACTAGGTCCATCAGTTCACTAGCCTCCTCCATACGCTCACTAAGCTGTTCCTGACTAGATACATATTTTGCAAAAATATCTTTAAGCATATTCTCCTTGTGGATTAACTCTTTATGTAATAATTGAGTATCTGTATCATACAATAACCTACATTTATCTAATTCAGAGGTATATAATTTTAATTGTGTTACTGAGTCAATATACTTTTTATGAATATTAATATTTAGTTTTGAGCGCTTTAATTTTCTTAAGGCAGTACGGGCTTTCCTAATTAATTTACTACATTTTATATACTTTTTAACTTTATTGTGGCTCATTAATAAAGGACCTTGTGTGATGACATCTTCACCGGTGAGATCTATTGTTACTACAGGTTGACAATATGCTGAGGCTGAGCATCCTACCAACTCATCATATAGGCTCTGGGTGTTCGAGGCCTGTTCATTGACTTTAACTGACTCTAGAAACAATATTGAACTGTGGGCTTTACTGAGTTCATGCTCAAGTTCAGTTATACGACTCAAGGCTGCTTCATGTGTATCACTGCACTGTTGAAAAGCAGATAGGACTTCTTGCAGGTGCTGGTGGCGTTCAAGTAGGTCCACATGTTCAATATGTAAAATATAGCCGAGATGCTTCGCGACGTTATAGCTAAGTGGCGTCGCGACGTTATAGCTAAGTGGCGTCGCGACGCCATGGAGGAGTAGCGTCGCGATGCCATAGCCGAGTAGCTTCGTGACGTTATAGCTGAGTGGCGTCGCGGTGCCAAAGTGCAGCGTCGCGACGCTTTCGATGTGGGGCGTCACGACGTTTAAGTTGAGCGGCGTCGCGACCTTTTAGAAAAGAGGCGTCGCGATGTCATGGATGAGTAGCGTCGCGACGCCATTTCGGTTAGGGCGTCGCGACGCCCTAACTGAAATGCACCGCGACGGTATAACTGAGTGTGTCGATGCGACGCCATAGCCGAAATGCGTCGCGACGCTATAGTCGACATGCATAACGACGTTATAGCTTAGTAGACGGCTACGGCGTCGCGACGCCCCTCGGCTGTAGCGTCGCGACGCTACTCAGGCATGACTTCGCGACGCCTCTTTTCTAAAAGGTCGCGACGCCGCTCAACTTGAACGTCGTGAAGCCCCAGATGGAAAGCGTCTCGACGCTGTACTTTAGCACCGCGACGCCACACATCGAATACGTCGCGACCCCGCTCTACTAAAACGTCGCTACGCTACTCAGCTATAATGTCGCGGTGCATCTCGACTATGCCATCGCGACGCTACTTATCCATGGCATCGCGACGCAAATCAACTTAAACGTCGCGACGCCACTCAGCTATAACGTCGCGAAGCGTCTCGGCTATGGCATAGCGACGCTACTTATCCATGGCGTCGCGACGCCACTCAGCTAGAACGTCGCGACGCCACTTAGCTATAACGTCGCGAAGCATCTCGGCTATGCCATCGCGACGAGGGGAGTCGCGACGCTAAATCCGAGATGCGTCGCGACGCTATACTCGAGATGCACCGCGACGTTATAGCTGAGTGGCGTCACTACGTTTAAGTTGATCGGCGTCGCGACGCTACTCATCCATGACATCGCGACGCCTCTTTTCTAAAAGGTCGCGACGCCGCTCAACTTAAACGTCGTGGCGCCTCACATCGAAACCGTCGCGACGCCACAGCCGAAGTGAGTCGCGAAGCTATAGCCGAGATGCGTCTCGACGCTATAGTCGAGATGCACCACGACGTTATAGCTGAGTAGCGTCGCGATGTTTTAGTAGAGCGGCGTCGCGACGTTATAGATGAGTGGCGTCGCGGTCTTAAAGTGCAGCGTCGCGACGTTATAGATGAGTGGCGTCGCGGTGCTAAAGTGCAGCGTCACTACGCTTTCATCTAGAACTCATCTAGAACGTCGCGACGCCGCTCTACTAAAACGTCGCTACGCTACTCAGCTATAATGTCGCGGTGCATCTCGACTATAGCGTCGAGACGCATCTCGGCTATAGCTTCGCGACTCACTTGAGCTGTGGCGTCGCGACGATACTCAGCTATAACGTCGCGAAGCAACCCGGCTATGCCATCGCGACGCTACTTATCCAAGGCATCGCGACGCAAATCAACTTAAACGTCGCGACGCCACTCAGCTATTACGTCGCGAAACATCACAGCTATGGCGTCGCGACTACTTATCCATGGCGTCACGACGCCTCTTGTCTTAAACGTAGCGACGCCGCTCAACTTAAACGTCGCAACGCCACTCAGCAATAACGTCGCGAGGCATCTCTACTAAGGCGCCGCGACGCCTCCCTGCTATGGCGTCGCGGCGCCTGTCCTGTATGTCGTTACGACACAGCTCTCCTAACCACTGATGGGTAGGCACCCATATAGAGAAGGAACGAGCATTGATCACCATGCTTGTTCATTGCGGGCTGGCGATTTCAGATTCAATTTTTCTAAGGAAACCAGGTTTCCGAACGATGTTTTCCTTCACCGTTTGTCATTGTGGTTTTCTTAGAATAATCAAAAAGTACACAATACATAACTTTGAAAAATTCACATCAATACTGTCCCGAGTTTGAACCCGCAACCCTGTATCGGTCATTGAACCGCTAGGGCACCACGAAATTTCACTTTCAGTTATTGACGTTAAAAAATAGACTGACTAACGGGAACAACGTCGTGGGTACAGTTAGTTATAGTCATAATTATAGAAAACAATAATAATACATTGACCACTATATACGACTAGACCTACATGTTTGCGATGTAACCGAGCGATGTACATTAAACATGAATAAATTTGCTCGGTTGTCAGGCATGCAGGTCGCGGCCAGTGTTTGTGTGTCGCGGTTTGTTCAGCGTTTGTGCTGACGGTACCAACAAGTACAGATAGAAAGCTTACAAACAATAACAGTTGTAATTCGTTTTTATGCTTTGGAGGTATAACAAGCATTTGGTTGGTTTATTCTGTATACGCGTAAATAGCTCATTGACAACATTTATTACTAACCATTTTACAGATACGTTTTTAATATTTAGAGATGAAGCACATTTTATGAAGTATTTAATTGTGAAAAGCGGTGGTAGCCTAATGGCAAGGGCATCGGACTTGCTATCATATGGTCGCGGGTTCGAATCCACCCATTGCACTACAAGTGGCATAAGCATTTAGCTTAGCACAAAGGGGTTCACAAGAAAACTAGTAATATGCGACACACAACAAAAGTTGTATGTTTTTTTTATATTTTAAGGAAAATAGTACTGTATTTAATATTTTTTCGATAATATTCTTATTTATATCTGTCAACTACAAAATGACGCACCGATTTGATTCCTTGGCAACAAATATTCATATAATCTGCTGTTATTCGGAGGTTCCTGGAAGCGAGCGTTTAATAAAATTGTTCGGCGTCTCTGTGACGATAATATTGCCTAAGTAAATAATTTCCATGAATTTCGTGAAAACAAGAGAATTTTATAACGCATGAACTAAAGACGCTGGCAGCTATGACACGTATTTCCATCTTATATATTATAGTAGAGATAAGGTCAGACTCTGTGCCTTAGCCCACGGCATTTGCAAATTTGCTTATCATAGACTTAAAATTAACATTCCATTCCTGAAATTATAAATTTTTACAAACACATTTTACTCTTAGGAATATGATCTCTTAGCTCAAATCAAGTTGACGATTAGTGGCACATACTTACATATTTATACACATACATATTTATATTTATAATTGTTGACGTGACAACGTCTTAAATTAGGTTGCGGCTGGGAGTCACTTATGAAAAAGTGTAACGCTCGGTAACGTTACGATGAGTCACCGAACGAGAGAGAGGCCCGCCGAATGTTTGTATATAAATACGTATGTATGTGTATAGGTAAAAATAAAATTTTGTTAATATGAAATTCAGTGCGAGATTCTTTGTATAAATTAATGTTTTAAATTGTTACTATTATTTCATCCTTCTTCCTACTATACGAATGAATATTTACATTAAAATTATTTTACCACTCAAAGTCGTTGTCACGTAAAACTTTCGCCCGTATACCGACTTTACAGGCAACCAATTTTTTTTTTATCAAGTAGAAGATTTTCTTGATTTAAAAAACTATACCTGCTGTCCTTGTAGATATATTTTTATATAGGTATTCTGTCTATTTTAAGTTTTCGCATGCCTGCTGAAGGCGAGTTCTGAAAAGAGCTATGTTTTTGTTTATACCTACTATATATCTAGCCAATAAAGATAATACGCGTCCTATTAATTCATTTAAAACTAGCTGTTGCCCGCGGCTTCGCTCGCGCGTAAAGTAAAGAGTAGTATTAAAGGATAGAGTAAGTACTCATATACCTACAAACTTCCAACCCCTATTTTACCCTCTTAGGGGGATAATTTTTAAAATCGCTGAAATACGTCTTTATTTATTTCTATCCAGAAACCCGTATACAACATTTCATGTGTCTATCTTTGAAAATACCAAAATTCCTATACAAACTTCCAACTCCTATTTCACCCTCTTAAAGAGTAGATTTTCAAAATTGCTGAAAAATGTGTTTACTTGTATAGAACCAGAAACCCGCATAAGAAAAGGCATGTCCCTATCTTTAAAAAATTAATTCTCAATATAATACCTTGCATCCAATATTTTACTCGGGGGGGTTTCGAAAATCGCTAAAATACGTGTTCATTTATTTCTAACCAAAAACCCATTTACCAAATCTCATGTATTTCTCTTTGAAAATGACGAAATTCCTATAAAAATTTCGAACCCCTATTGCACCCCCTTAGAGGGTAGATTTCTAAAATCTCGAAAATAATCTTATTTATTTCTAACTAATTACCCTTGTATGAAATTTAATGTGTCTATCTTTGAAAAGGGTGTGTAACGGTTGATATAATAACAAAAAATCTAACGTTCACTTGACCTAATTTCAGTTAATATACTTTTGTTTAATATAACGATCAATTGAGATAATAAATTGTTGATATAATTTCAATTTACCTAATTTTTTATGATATAATGAACATTTCCTATAATGCACATTTCACTTAATTCTCGTTTAGTATATTATTCATTTACTATAATACTTATAATCTCTAAATAATACTTAATATAATAATTCATTTTGTTAGGCTTATTGCTATTTCTATAAAACAGCATTTTTAACCTTTAATTAAAATGTAAACATTCCCATAAAAAGTCATTATGGACAGCTACAAAAGTTAGTGACAGAAACGAATCGTTGCAAAACCGACTCCACGCAGTCTTGTCTGTCCTGCCCCTAGAGTGTTATTTAATTTCGCGTAGGCGTGGAGGGGCGAGGCGGCCCGCGAGCTGAGGAGCAGGTGATGTTAACGGGCGCCGCCGTGGCTGAGGCTGGCCGGCGAAGCCGGCCAGCAAGCCGAAGTCACGGTGGTGACCGTTATCACCATCTGCGACGATTAGCTCGTGTGGTACCGCCGGAGCCCCGCAACGCCGGAGCCGTGACAGAAACCATGCCTGCTGCATGCTTGCATGCCTGCTCCAAGCTTGTTTGCATGCCTGCTGCATGCTTGCTTGCATGCTTGCTGCATGCTTGCTTGCATGCCTTCTGCATGCTTGCATGCCTGCTCCAAGCTTGTTTGCATGCCTGCTGCATGCTTGCATGCCTGCTGCATGCTTGCTTGCCTGCCTGCTACATGCTTGCTTCCAAGCTTGATGCATGCAATACGATATAATTAAATATATATCGTATTAAGTTTTTTTTCTTCGCTTTATATCCTATACACCTGCCAGCCCATTATTGTTACCAGAAGAAACTGGATGCAATCTAGACTTTAGGGCACTCCGACTCGGATAGGTTAGGTAATAACTGTGACCATTAAACATGAAAAATAGGTCAAAAGAACATTAGTTTAATGAACATATATAAAAAGAATATTATACTTATTGAAGATTATATAAAACAAATGTTATACTGTATGTTATTATATTAAAGGAAGATTATACGATATAAAACATTAGGTCATATGAATTTAGGTCTTTTGATATTATAGCAATTGAAAATTATATCATATGAACGTTATTCGAATTGAAATTAGAGCATTTGTCATTATACCAAACATTACACACCCCTTTGAAAACGACAATTCATATACCTACAAACTTCCAACCCATATTTTACCCTCTTAGGGGATAGATTTTTAAAATCGCTGAAATACCTATTTATTTATTTCTATCCAAAAACCCGTATACGAAGTTTCATGTGTCTATCATTTAAAATACCGAACCTCCCATACAAACTTTCAACCCCTATTTCACCCCCTTAGGGTATAGATTTCCAAAAGAAAAGTAGCTTATAGCCTTCCTCAATAAGTGGGATATTTCACAGTGAAAGAATTTTTCAAATCGGACCAGTAGTTCCTGAGATTAGCGCGTTCAAACAAACAAACTCTTCAGCTTTATATTTATAGAAGATATACCTAGATTATAATATTAGTATAGATTTTATCTGATACAATATCGCTCGCCACACAAATTCATTATTATATGAAATATTATTTATTAAATTCGTCGTGTGTGGTAGTCCATTGAATTGTATGGTGAGTGATTATTATTGTATCTTAGCCGTGTGCAGCGCTCCTTAGTGAACTCCACTGGGTGACGTAACCTACGACAAACTTATTATTTGCGGTTGGTACAGTAATCGGGTCTAGGGATTGAACCGCAAAATTAAGTTTGTTTTGTATAGTATATACTTTTTCGGGATAAAAACTACCCAGTGTGGTGCCCAGGATATTAAGGAACAATTATACCAAGTTTCATCGTAATCGAACCGGTAGTTTTTGCGTGATGCCTGAACAAACAGTCAGACAGACAGACAGACAGACAGACAGACAAAAAATTTTTTAATCACATTTTTGGGTTCGGTGTCGGTCTAGTAACACCCCCTGCCATTTATTTTTTTGATATTTTAAATGTACAGAATTTTCACTTCTACAGATTTATTATAAGTATAGATGTGTTTTTTTTCTGTCTCCATTTCTTTTTTTTTATGTGTACGCGTCGCATTTCTTTCTTTCTTATATATTCTATTCTATACGAAGACATACACTCATTCAAAGTGACTACAATCGAAGTGTTTTCAATTTTAATAATATTTACCTATTACATTCCTGGATCAGTATTAGCAGAGCCGCTGCTTACGGCTGCGGTACCGGCCGGCGCCGACCTGCAGCGCGCCGCATTCCTCGCATGACTTAGGAGCCGATGTTAACTATACACGGTAACTATGTTCTTATGTAGGTTGACCATAACTAGGATTATAGTGGGTAGAGGTTGCTCACCATTGCATATCCAATCTTATGGCCATTCCATTAATATTGTTTAATCGATTCCCACTAGAGGGGAGTGGGTAGGTTTGACAAATATTATAGTACTGAAATAAAACTACTACTATGAACGAAAAGCAAAAAGGTTAACGACAATAAGAAAACATAGAAAAAACAGGAGGAACAAGGAAGGCAATAAAAGAATTAAACTACAAAAAGGACTGGATCCCAAATATTAATAAAGACGGGGGAAAGACCAGCAAACGATCAGAAATACTAGGAATTGCAACGGATTACTACAAAAAACTATACCAAAGTCGTAAAGGTGAACAAGTATTAGAGGAATATAACTCAATAAATAAAGAAGAGATTGAGCCAATTCTAAAGGAAGAAACAATAAAATCTATCGAATCCCAAAAACTAGATAAGGCACCAGGATCGGATTTAATTACAAACGAACTATTAAAATCTACATCACCAGTGATGGCCCCTAGACTTACAGATTTGTTCAATGAAATCCTCGAAACGGAAACCATCCCGGAAGATTGGACCAAATCGACAATCATACTGCTGCATAAGAAGGGAGACAAGGGTGATATAGGAAACTATAGACCGATCAGTTTAATGTCCAATATTTATAAAATATTTTCAAAAATCATACTAAACAGAATCACTAATACACTGGATGAAAACCAACCTAAGGAACAAGCTGGTTTCCGAAGCAAATTCTCTACTATAGATCACATACACACCCTCAGACAAATTCTACAAAAATATAGCGAATACAATAAAACATATTACATAGGGTTTGTAGACTTCAACAAAGCGTTCGATACATTGGAACATGACTATATATGGGACGCTCTGAACAGACAAGGGGTTCAAGAAAAATACATAAGAATAATTAAAAATGTATACACAGCGAGTACAGCAAAAGTTAAACTTGAATCTACGGGTAGTGAATTTCCTATTAAAAGAGGTGTACGCCAAGGAGATCCGATATCACCTAAAATATTTTCAGCTGTGTTAGAAATTATTTTCAGAAATCTAAACTGGACCAAAAATGGCCTTAATATAAATGGCGAAAATCTCAGTCACCTACGCTTCGCAGACGATTTGATTTTATTTTCAGAGGACGCAAGAACTCTGGAAATAATGTTACAGCAACTATCCGACGAAAGCGTAAAGGCAGGCCTGACAATGAACCTAACGAAAACCAAAATTATGACGAATTCCCAACAGACAGTACCCAACGAACTGATTATAGTAAATAACGAAAAAATAGAATATGTAAACGAATATATATACTTGGGCCAACTTATATCTATAGATGGCAGCATGAATAAAGAAATAGAACGTAGAATAACCAATACTTGGAGAAAGTTTTGGTCTCTTAAAGAAATATTTAAGGATAAAAATATGCCAATGACAGCAAAGAAGAAAGTATACGAAATATGCATTATGCCATGCTTACTATACGGGTGCCAAACATGGGCGTTAACAGAGTTACAAGAAAATAAATTAAAAGTCTGCCAAAATTCAATGGAAAGAAGCATCTTGGGTATAAAAAGGAGGGATAGAGTACAATTACAAATAATTAAGAAAAAGACCAAATTTAAAAATACACACACAGCCTACAGACAGCTCAAATGGCGTTGGACAGGACATATGTCGAGAGAAAATCGAATCGAAAGAATGGTATCCAAGGGATGGAAAAAGAAGTAGGGGCAGACAAAACAAAAGATGGGAAGATGACTTGCGGAAAATAGCTGGCCCAGTTTGGAGTCGAGTAGCCAGAGACAGGAATACGTGGAAATCTCTAGAGGAGGCCTTTGTCGACAGACAAGCTGTTCAACAAAAGCAACCAGTTGCCGATCACTTTAATATAAATTAGAATTAGAATGTACATTTAGTTTTTAGCAAGTAGGCATGTATTAAGTTATTGTAAGAAGAAACAGCAATAAAGGCTATATTTATTTTATAGACGGATTCTCACTGGCAGACTCTTTGATTCTCAGCTTTGATTAATCTGTAATCTATTCTCAACTTGACAAGATATATTATGCATGTGTGAGTCAAATATATGATATAATGTTGTTTTTATTTATTTAATGTATTTTAGGCATAATCAAAAAGCATATAATATAGCACTCCGCACTCCTTCTCCGTCCGCACAAAATGTCGTTCAAAGTTTTCGCTTCACGTATTAAAATATAGATCTTAAAGGTACTTGTTTATAGTTTACCACTACGTACTTGTACATAATACCGGCCTATAAATGTCCCACTGCTGGGCACAGGCCACTTCCCGTATACAGAAGGAATGAGTATTGATCTCCACGCTTCCTCATTGCAGGTTGGCACTTGTACATATTACTTATGTTTTACGAAACCAATAACTTTATCTTATTTTGAGTCAGTGGTTACAGTATTGATATTGAGTATTTTGGGGACTCGCATGTATGTATAAACTATTTACAGATGATCGCCACACACTCGCATCGCTCCTCGACTGGTCTAGTGATTGCAATATCCGCAGGATAAACAATAAGCTGTAACGCTAACTAATCAAATCAATGTGAACAAAGCTTCTGAAGTGATCGTACGTCTGTCTGCCGAGGCCGAAGCCGACTGCCGAGGGCCGAGAGCCGAGGAAACAATGCCGAGGGACCATTGTGAACAATATTGTGCAGATTAATTGGCGACTGCGAGTGCCACTCCATACATGCTCACTTGTTTTATCGCGTTGTCATTGGTTATCATTTTAAGCGTTAGTTTTGTTACCATGACAACCAGGTAAACAACACAATTTAACAACCAATTAGAAGAGGTAAGGCCTGGAACTGGACATTTGGAAGGAACTATACACAAGTATAATTACCTAGACATATACAGGATTATTTTTTATAGAGTGCGTATATTCTACAAGGTAATCAGGTGCATAAAACTGAATAGCTTTTCCAAAGTGACAGGTCACGTGACTTATGTTTGTATGAAATGTTGATTTTAAATTTTAAGATTTCGACCTTGTTCCTTTTTAAAAGATGTATGTGTTTAATCCTGTATGTGTATACTTAAGCTTAGAGCTTACTAGAATAAAATGCTATGTATTTTTATTGCTTTTATTGTATGCTACAGTATAATCTTTAACCTAGACTAGTTTTTGCTCTCAGATCCGCCCGCTTGAGCTTCAGTTACTGTAGCAAAGATTAGTTTATAATCTTCCTCGATAAAAGGGCTATCTGATACTAAAAGCATTTTCAAAACCATATTACTAGTTCCTGAGATTAGCGCCTTCAACCAAACACACTCTTCAGCTTAATATTAATTTTGATACAGAAAACCAACTAAACTGACAAGTGAGCACAACAGCCTAATTACAAGTATGTTACTCTATAATTTCCCAATGTGTTAACTAAACAGTCAAAACTTGAACTAACGATCGTTCTATGAGGCGCACATTACAATCACGCCGACTAACTTCTATCCGTCAATCAATATTAACTGTTAAGTTAGCGAGCTGCAATTATTGTGAGACTAAGGCTTGAACACTCGACAACTACCTGCCGTAGACGTGGATTAATTAATCTTATTATTTTTGGTTATGTGGCGACTAGAATTAATATTATTATACTAGCTTTTGCTTGCGGCTCTGCCCGCGTGGGCGTTAGTTACCGCGGAAAATTATAGCGTAGCCTTTTTCAATAAGCGAGTTATCTAACCGTGGAATATTTTTTCAAATCGGTCCAGTAATTCCTAAGAGAGCGCGTTCAAAGACACAAACAAACTCTTCAGCTTTATAATATAATTATAGATTAGTCTGAAAAGCAACGCGCATTGCATGTATTTATTTTATAGTTTCACCAATGTGAGTGACGTAAAATAATCTGTACTATCATCAAAATCAAAATCATCAAAATAATCTGTGGGTATCGAATTAAGCACCAAAGTATAAATCTACGGCGTAGCAATACCGCTACGCCGTAGTACAGCTACAACATATCGCTACGTTTGCTATAATTATTGTTATTCACCGCATGTAAAGTAGACGACATATTTCGAGCTATCAAGTACCAATACATACTTGAATTTATTTTATAAAGGCACTAGTAAACTCATTGAACCCTAATATTGAGTGTATTGCGTCTAGACATAACTCTCAAATAGTATAAAATATAGTAAGTGGATTTATTTTTACGACCTTTTTAGGTAGTAAATTGATACAGCCGATTACAAAGAAACTTTATTTTCGCCTATCAACTGTCCCGGTAGCGCTACGCGAATTTGTAACTAATACTACATCATATCGTAGCACCTTGGTCCCGAAGCGAGTCGATCGCTCAGCTACGCGTGTCATGTAACCGCATAGTTAGCGAACTGCATCTCAACTAACTGAGAGTTGAGACCTAACACTACTTGCAAAGTCCAGACTTCGATTATTGAGGCGGGCCTCTTAGGAAACACGCCGTCGTAGCAAAGGCGTAGCGAAAGCGTAGCAAGAGTGGGCCAACTATTGTTACAAGATTTCTTGTTTGCTATGTTTGAGTGGAGACTTAATGAGTTGTGGCAACTATTTAAATATTGAGTAAACTCTACTTAATATGTTAGTTTGGGTATATTTTATGAAGAGAAAAGCAGCGGCGTGGTTATACTCGTTAGACTTAAAATTTAAACTGATAATTCTAAGTGACTTCTGATAGGTTTTTAATTGGATATACTTTTAAAATGGACGTGAGTTATTACATTAATTAATATATAAAATCATCATTAATTATATTCATAGTATTGATTGGTGTGTAAATAAGTCCTTACAAATAAATACCAACACGTCTATACAGTGCCCCTTCTCATTAAGACAATCTTCAAGCAGTGACATTAAATACGATTGACGAGCGATGCCGGAGCGCGGTTATAAACGTTTAATATCTTTGCCGATAGATGGCTTCTCGAACCGGTTTACACCGGATTTTACTGCCCCTATCGAGACAGTTACTTCGACGAGCATTTTCGAAGAGAATTAATATTCAGGATTGGGTTAAGATGAAGCGGAATTATAGTTAATAGTACTATAAATTGTAGTAGTACAGGTGATGCGATATTTAAATAACCTATGAAATTATAATTAGTCAATATCGATCTACATTTAATGTAGTGAATGTGTATTTACATTTTTGTAGAAAATACATGGATTATTTTCATTTCACAAATGATTTCTAGCATATATAGGTAGGTATACAATTAGTATAATGACAACCGTTTCATATCCAATTCAAATAGTGAATCAAAAACAGCACTGATTGTCTTCTGCCTCAAAAATACTGACAAAAGTAAATATCGCACTCCCATTACAACTATATTCTCTACCTACCCCTTTAGAATACAGACGTGATGAAGCTGCGTCAGTAATTAGTTCAATAACGCGTGTCACGTCACCTTGCCCTGCGGTTATTTCGCTACAAATAAACATTTTAATGTATGCAGAAAATACTATTTATTAACACTCAAACCGCTTGATTAAAACTGCGGCTGCTGACTGTACGGTTAACGTGAAGACTTGTGGTAATGGAATGCGATGATTGGTTGGCTACACATTTTCATAGGGAACAAGACTTGCCTGAGTCTCGAAATGGATAAAAATATTTGTTATCCTTTAAAGGCTGATTCTAAAACCGTTAATAAGGTGCTGATAAGGTCAAACATATCATCAAATATATATGTTATTAATATCTCGAAAAAATTATAATCCTTATCGGCATTCACTGCCTCAGAAAAGTCCTTATAAGTTAACAATTATAGCCAACGTTATCGCTATCCACGTCGAGACTCGCCCTGGCCTTTTCTAGGAAAAGAACAAAGGTTACTTTTTTTTTCGTAAGCCGACGTTCAAATATTGGTAGGCAAAATAAAGGTACAATTAGTTGTTTTAAATTTATTTTTATGATTTATAGCAGTCTGTAGTTTTTTATAATACTAGCTACCCGGACAGACTTCGTTCTGTCAAATAAGTAAAAGTAAATTAATTTAGGTAATTCTCGAACAGTAGGAAAAGTTTTTTACTTATTATTTATGTTCTACACCTTTTAAACCTTCCCTGGACTTCCACAAACATTTCAATGTTCAGCCGTTCTTGAGTTTAAGGGAGACTGACGAACAGCAATTGATTTTATATATATAGATTAACTTTATTTCAACTTCCGCAATATAAGAGCCGAGCCCAAGAGCTATCGAAAAAGTAAATGAATCAAAGCGTCATAACTTGTATGGAGATCGGTGTTCAATATTCAAAATCTCCATACTAATTGCAACGGTATCGTTACGAATACTTTGTCAATATTGTTGGTGCTATGGCCCCAGATTATTACATTTCTACTACATATAACATATGCACCGCAGGCTGACTTACGGCCAGTGTTATCGTACCACAACAGCTGATAGCGTCGGTGACGTCACCGGCTTGTATTGTGCCGTGAACAGCAGCATAACAGTAATTATTACATCATTATCGCTGCCTTTGACGTCGAGTATCATTGATGTACGCGTTGAGCGGTCAAGTGGCGCGTGTGGATATTACAGGGGAATTACACTGAATATTTGAGACTGAGTAGGAATTGACCAGATAAAACAAATGTCCTAATGGCCTAGTGGTACAATGAACGTGTTTTCGTGCACGAGGTTGCAGATTCGTACCCAGTACAGGCAAGTACGAATATGATTTTGTTAAACTCATAAGCACTTTCTTAATTATTTTAAGACATCATTGACAATCGGTGAAGGAAAACATCGTGAGGAATCCTGGATTCCAAAAGTTGGAATCTGAAATCACCAATCCACAGTGAGCCAGCGTGGTAATCAATGTTCGACCCAGAAGTGGGACATTTATAGCCCGGTATTATTATAAGCTGAAGAAACTTTATAATAATTAAATACAAAAATTTACAGGCAATTAAAATTATTTTTTAAGTGTAAATTGATTGATTAACAACGTTATTTATTATGAAACTTTTTGTATAATGTAAGTGATATAATTATGTTGCAGTCAGACCAAACAGACAGACAGACAACACACCCTGACGTGTATGTCGAGAACAACACATGGACAGCTGACGTCAGCTCTAGTGTGCATGTGTGCGTGAACGCTGGACCTGAATGAATGGCGTGACATACACACCGACAGTCAATGGACACCAATATTATACAGGTCATAAACAGAAGGCTCATTTCTTCACCAATGATATTTGTTACAGAATTAATAAATTAGTGATTATGACTGATAATTTTAAAATAGAATTTTGAACGTATTTTACCGCAGTTTTATTTGAACCTTATTTCCGACGTTTTCAAAGCCTTTGCAGGTGTCGTGGTAACGGACAGACTGTCTGTAGCAACTAACGTATAAAATTGTTTTATTTCAATGTCTATAATATCTACAATACAGCACCTTTGAGCCATGTAATTGTGGCATTTCCCTTCAAACCTTGGTCTACTTATTGAACTGAAAATGTTACAACCATTAATTAAATACATACTAAAATGAATTAAAAAAAACTGTAAATTACATTAGCTAAGCGTAGATATTATTATTATTACAGAGTGGGACTTCTAACTTCCTTCTATAATGAGTCCTTGTGTTGCAAGACAGACATCAATATGTCTTTGTTGTCAGTGAGAGTCGCAACAAGTCTTGGTCCCGGAGCGAGGAGCGCGACGCACGGCGCTGCCAGACTTCGACACAAGTCGCTGTACAATACTCGTATTGTTGTTATTGTACACCAATAGGTAAGTCCTATATGAGGAGATGTTATTGGTACGAATTGAAACAATATTCTAACTTAACGTTGCTGAGACAAAGACAAGAAAGAGACGTAGAGGTTTTAAACCAATATAACAAGCGTAATAGATTTTGGGTTCAGCACTTTATCGCACTGATCAAATCAAATTTTATTTGTTAAACATAGGTTGCTGTTTTTACAATGATGGTCTTAAGAAATTAGGTACGATATGTTTTGTCATAGAGACATACAAAGTAGGCGATAACAATTTATTATTTTTAATATATTATCATGCAGCAATATTTGTATAGATTTTAAAATAAAATTAAACAGAAAATATAACATAACACACAACGTAAAATTATACATAATTAATTAGCAAAATTCATTTAAAAGTTACTTATAATTTATCATTTAAAAACTCTTCTATTATATAGTAACATCTATCAATTAGGAATTTGTTTAATATTTTTTAATTTAAATAATGATATTTTTTCTATACAAGTATCGTTGACTGCGTGTAAGCAAACAATCTTATTCATACGAAAATAAAGTTTTGTCTATTGTTAAAATATTATTGCCAACGTTTGGCTCTCCTCACTGTTACCGGGCGAGGATAAAGTCACTTAAAAAGAAAAAAAATATTTGAAGATGTATAGTGCCTATATCGATAATGATTTTAAATGTATCTAGCAACTAGAATCAGTAGAGTAGCATATAACGTTTCTTGAGCGCCTTCTTGAGGTTTATAAGAAATAAAAACTTTTTGATTTTGATTTTGATTTTATCCGCCACGAAGTTCAAGTATGACTAACTCGAGAACAATCTTAACCAATATTGTTAACTTTGGTAACCGTTTTATATTATAATGTTGGGAGTGTATAACAATTTATAACATTATGTTGGCTAACTGATATAACTTGACGTATACTTGACTCAATTCATAGTACGTATTTGTTATCGTGACTAACGATCAATCCATACAACAGCAGACTCGAAGCGCATCATAGCACATTTTAAGAATTGACGACCAAGTTTACGTACAGTCACGAGCATAAATATGTATACACATAGCGAAATTGTAAAACTTATTTAGCGAGAAGTTTTAGTTGCAACTCAAAAATATATATATGATTTGAGAAGTGTTATGATTTTATGTTGTTAAATGATTAAAATTTGAATTGATGGTGAGTTCCTGTTAAATTATTGTTTTACAATTTCGCTATGTGTATACATACTTATGCTCGTGACTGTACATCACACTGGTGTCTAGTTCACAGCTTCAGATACCCACTTCTTAATTACAGCACATAACTAAACTAGAAGTTACACAATCAATAACATTATATTAATGGCGTCGCGCGGCAGGTGCGTTAGGCCGCGCGCACACCGCAGGTATTTGTAGACACCGTGATTACAAGCCGCGCGTCACTCGTAATGCCGTGTGTAAACAGCCTAACATCATTACCGCGCCGATGATTTATGACAAACAACTGAGGTTCTTGTTTATTAGTATTGTAATCTGTTAACATCGTGTGAGGAGAGGGGGGAGGGAGGGGGGGGGGTAGTGTGACGTTTCTAGTGTTGAGAAATTAGTGGTAATGGTAGTTGTGTTGGAACATTGATTCGGTATACAGGTAGTACAAAGAATGTATTAGAGCGTTGACACGCGCTAAGTACCGACGCGTTTTGTTTAAGAAACCTTGGCCCTAAGTACAAGCAGTTAACGTGCTGTTACGTGTAGGATTAATAGAGGCATTGTCTCTTTCGAGTTACTATACTTTTAAGTAACTGTTAAAATATGATCCTAAATCGTATATACTAACAATATTCGGTGAGTCCCAGAACGAAATCGATTTGAAGACCCGGGTAGTTAGAACTATAATCTCCGTTGAAGAGAATAACCCCCTTATTATTTAAAGTCATTTATCGTTGTTTCTTACTCGAAGTTATTGTTGGATCAAAGGATTTAAGTAACAATGCTTTGAAATAAATATCAAAAGATTAAAGAGACTTTTTAGGTCTTTATAGTATTATTAACCTAGTCTAGTTATCAGAGTGAACTTATTAAAAGAATTTAAAGGTGTACCTTTAGTAAGATTTTGATTATGTCCGCAAACTTAACTACAAATGTGCGTAAAAAAACACGCAAAGTGGCGGTAGCCTAATGGCTTGGGCGTCGGTCTTGCGATTATGTAGTTGCGGGTTCTAATCCCACCCATTACACTACCGACAGCCACCTCCACCATGACTTCTCCTTAAGTTTGAATAAGTTACTTTTTTATGATCAATAATAAAACTGTTTTTACACAAGTTACAGTTATCAATTGCTTTGTTGCCTATTTCTCTAAGTTACCTTCCACCTCTAAACACCATATGTCATCACATCGTAATCTCTAAACTTAATTATATCACAGCAACAGTAATTACATTTCAGTAATTAATAAATTATGAAGTTGTTCCGTAAGCTTATCATACTTAGCGAACGTTGCTCGTAGACTATAGTGTTGCTACGCAGTTCGGAGGTAGCTACGTAGCTACGAGTTGCTACGAGTTCATACTATACCTAGCATAGATGCTTCAATCTTTACTAGATATCTTACGCTTGCTACCATAATAATTCTCACTAATATTATAAATGCAAAAGTAACTCTGTCTATATGTGTGTTACGTAATCACGCCGAAACCACTGAACCGATTTCAATAAAATTTGGTACAGAGATAGTCTAGAGCCTGAGAAAAGGCATATGCTTTTTGCCGCAATAACCGACATCCACGCGGGTGGAGTCGCGAGCTTCAGCTAGTATAATAATTTTTAACATATTAATGTGTTTCTCAAACGGTACATAAGTTTATTTTGTGTCATCATTATGTTATGACTAATGTTTATTTAATCATTTATGTCACCTGTCACTAAAGTTAAAATACACTTAACCAAGGTCTTGCTTACACAATAATCCGTGGTTTTTCTAATCAAATATACTTAACCACAAAATAACGTACATAGCACACCATCAATAAATTTTTACTCTAAACATTTCTAAACAAATCAGCTAGAATAGTTAATTAGATAGTTACACCGGACTAGTAAAAACTTCATTATCTAGACAGATCAGAGGCTCGCAGTAAATAGCTTTTTATGTAGAGCTCACACGCCACACCACAGGTTCAGAACACTAACTAGACAACTATTAAATTAGAGTTTTTAATTACACAGTTTATCGTATAATTACGTATTTAGTTTATTAAGTAGGTTTTAACATATAAAATTAAAAAAAAACTTAATTATTTAATTGTATCGGATGTCAAGATGAGTGTTCAGGATAGATAGATAAAAAAAAGATATCATTAGTTTGTTCAATGACACACTAGACAATGTTTCATCATTTTTTAAAAAAAAAAAAGGTTACTAGTATTGTGGGTCGCACATTACTAGTAATCTCGTTAATCCCTCGTGCTAAGCTAAGATACTTGTGTTACGAGTGGGTTCACGTCGGTAGTGTAATGGGTGGGATTCGAACCCGCAACCACTTGATCGCAAGTCTGACGCCCTAGCCATTAGGCTACCGCCGCTTTAAAGGCTTTCAAAACATTAACCCTTCGTGTTACCATTACATAAGACAGCTCCCAACATAGCCCGCCCGTCGCCACTTACTAGTGCCAGAACAGAGAGAACAAGCGGCGGAACAAACTCTCCAGCGGCACGCTTTCTGATGACCTTACTCTAGTTGTTTTACAAACCAGATGTTGAAATCAAAACGTTTTATTTTAAGGTGATTTTATTTTGATTGTAATTTGTTTTGTATTGTTTTATATTTAGTTAATCATATTCCTGCTATTTCCACGTTCGACAATCACGTCACAACGTTTGTTTTTATCCTAACACTTAACTTTATTTGTTAAACACCCTCAGATTTAATAAGTTTAGTTTTAATTTATTTACTACTTCCTGAGAAATATACAAATTTAAAAAAAGAAAATATTTAAACACATGATGTGGCACGAGTAGCAAGTGATTCAAGTTCCACTTAATATGCGTTTTTATTTCAGGTTTCCCGTCACACAGTTGTGGTGGTGCGTACTCTCCCATAAAGTTTATTGCAGCTGTTCAGTTTAAGTAATTTGTGAGAAGTAAGCGTTATATCTCAGTTACGTTGTTGTGTAATAAACAGTTCAATAGAGAGACCCTTATCACGCGGCGATCTAAGCGAAATATGTGACACAATCACGGAAAAAACCTACGCCAGTACAAAGATGGATAGAGAATAAAATTTGTATTTTGACTGTTTATTATATTATAATGTTATCAAAAACATGTTTCGGTGCGGCCAGCTGTGGGACATTTATCTTTTAAAAATGTGAGGAGTCATAGATAGTGTCCAATATTTATTGCATCTTCTTAAGATATGTGTAAGGTGTACGGACGTAAACTTGCATCTTAGATGACAAAATACATCAATTGTGATGAAACTTTCACTAAGTTGAAGATTGCAACCGAAACAGATAATTAAGGTGTAATCATCAACTTGAGGCTAGCCTATAGAAATATAGATACGATATGTGTGTAGCGGTATGCCATCCGTAACAACTATGCGTCACTGACATTTTAGCTAAGATTCTTTCATTTATTTTTGTAGTGTGCGAGTTAGAAAGAGAATTAAAATTGTAAATGTTTTGTGTTCTCACTAACTACAAATAAAAAATTGAAAATACAGCTGTTTACTCAACGAATATAAATAGATCTATACGTGTCTTAAAATAAAATATTCAGTACTTAACCTTCATTATCACCAACCCTACTGCTAAATATATCACATATCCTCTTTTTTAAGTCGGCTAACAGATCCCGATGAACACATATATTGTCCAACACAAAATTGTAAATATTCTCATTTATATTATAATGCCGTGACAAACGTAAGTTACGCATGATACTCTGCGCGATCCCGGGGCGGAGAGGATACAAAGGGTGACCCTTTGTATCCACTCCGCACCGGGACCGCACTGGGACCGAACCCGGGACCTCTCAGGAGGGTTTCAGGACCGACCTTTATACCTTGACAAATGTTAAAATAATAATACTACCTACAGTGATTTGTTTAACATTAATTACTTTATTGGTTTATTTGGAACTTTTAGGTTGTTTTGACATCTAGTTAATTTAGTAGTTCCGAAGTTCGAAATGTTTTTTTTTTATTTTTACTACTCTTTGCCTTATTGCTTCCCTGTGTGGGGACTGTTAGAGTTTTCACGAGTGTTCAGACTTTAAACAAGTTACAGTTAAGTGACATATGAAATTAAAAAACAATTGTAATTTGTTTAAACTTTTGATATAATTTTATAGATTTTCGCGGTTTGTGTTTATCATATTACGTACGCGGATCAGACGTTACGTTTAATTTGTATGATAAACCTATAATGTTCGGTTCTTATATTTTAAATGTTGTTTATCAAATTAAATATGTGTCAGATACTAAATAACAAAAGTACTCTTAGATTATAAATCGTGCGGCTGCACTATGTAGAGCTATTTTAGTTTGTTTTCTACTTAAGAACACAATATATAACATACAACTATCAAGACAGTAAACCACATGCGCCGCAGTATTTATCTTCTCGTAAATTAAAACAAGACTTAATAACACGGAACAAGGAATTCAATCAGTAAACAGCTAAATATATTCAGCAGAACTAGTTTATATGTAAAGCGGAGAGTGGTGGCAAATTCGCGGCTTTCTTCCAACTCTGGAGCGCGCGGTGTTCTTGGTGAACTCATTATACGTTATCAGTTGCGGCGTCAGTATGAGATAGATTTGTGAACGTTATGTGTAGCAGGTAATGGATGTTGAATAAAGCGGTGTCGTCGCTTCATTTGGGTGTGACGGCAGTTTTGAATTGCTCTATCGAGATTTTGTGGAATGGGTTCGTAATGTGTTTGTGTTGCGGTTGTCGTACTGATGCCTCGCTGAAGGTTTTTACATTGTGTTCCAGTGAATTAAGATTGGAATCGAACGCTAACGGTATTGGAGTAAATTGGAATCGGGCTTTGTGTAGATATGGTAGGATTCTATTGATATTTTTGTTAGAAGTTTTGCATGTATACCAGTTTCGCGTTAGGAATTTTACTTTTACCGTTGAAACGTTTGTAAACACGTTCAGGGTATACAATTGTTTGTTCCAATAACCTGCTCTTAAGATTAGCTAAGTATAATCTATATTTATAGAATAAAGCTGCCGTGTTTTGTTGAATGCGCTAATCTCAGGAAATACAGGTCCCGATTTCAAAAAAAAAATCTTTCAGTTTCAGATAGTGCATTCATCAAGGAAGGCTATAGAGTAATTTTTGCCACGATAGTTCACGCGGGCGGAGCCGCGAGCAAAAGCTATGGGAATATATGTACTTACTCCAATACATGCAAGACAACAGATACAGCTTAGCACTTTGACTGATGACTCATGTTTATTTAAATCCGATTTTAACACGAACAATGCTATTTCTTTTGTTAAGATCATTTATTGTTAAAATACATTACAAGTGTAACTCTACGGAATATCTATCTGAAGCACAGATGACCGAATTAAACGTAATACTATAACTATAATGAATTGAAAAATTGTTCCAAAACGCGTTTTTCATCAATTGTTTGATGACATCACAAGATCGTTTTTTTATTATGTTGTGTGCCTTTTATTATTACCATATATTGATGAAGATTTCTTCAATCTTGTATCGACAACATTATTGTGTGTGCGGCTAACTTTATATCAAACTATAAACGTAGAGAATACAAGAGTTTTATTCCTATTCTTGAGAACACAGGCTTGTATGGAAATACCTCCCCGATAGGTATTCACGATGTGTATCGCGCGCTAATTACATCGCGCGGCAGACAGCACGCGCTTATCACGAACACCTTCCACCAGCACTTCTGATTACTATGTATTGGGAGCGCTGAGGAACACTTAGCAGCGTTTTAAACGATGCTTTGTATTCAAATTGGAGGCATTTGTTTGCTTGAATGTGGCTACATGGATGTACATGTGTTAATATTGTAGTGGTGGCTGTGCTGTGGCTGTCAGACTGCAGGTGATTTGTAAGGCACGCAGGGGAACTAACTAGAACGTTATTTAATCTGAAATTACTAAACATCTCATGATCACTGGTAGCGACTTTAAAGGAATATAACAAACAAAAAGGGACCAAAATAGACAGGAGTTCAGGTTAGTTTCTTATGTCATAGCTGCTGAGTTGATTATAACAATAGTATGCCAAAACGCAATCACAGTGCTCACGCTATTCTACCTTAAGGACCAAACTTTACACAAAAACGATAATCACCAAAAGTAAAACAAAACCCAGGAATTAAACTAAAGTAAAATACGTAAAAGCGAAAGTGTTCTCAATTTAAGCCATGTTTAATATATACTGCCACCTAGTGGCGAATAGCGGCACTATCAGACAAGATGGCCGCTATTGATGGCGGGCCACTATCGCGATAGGACGTAAGAGTCCACCCGCGGCTGAGTTAGGACCGGATTCACTGCCCCGTGCCCGCCTGGCTCCGGGGCTGCCCTCGCTAACGTACGATAACAAAAATTATCAGAAGGTTTACTTAACTCAACTCAACTTAACTGTGCCACTGTCAATTTATTGGTCGTGTGATATTTTTTTTGGGAACAACTACGAAATAAAAAAAAAACATATCATAAGTAAACCAGAATATTATATTGTGCTGAAACATTTTAATGAATACCGCCGTCAATCCTGAAATATAAAACACAGGATATAACCAAATAAGCGAATCCAGATCAACCGACCAATCTGAGGAAAGCAATGTGATTATCTCCAAAAATTAATTACGAAAAAAATAATACGAAACTTAATATTAGCCTGTTCATAGTTAAAAACTAAACACAGTGGACCTTCTGCTATAACCTGTTGGTAGTCAACGTGCCCCGATCCGTATCTGCAGTAATGAGATAGATGTGCTCCTCGATACAGCTAATACACTCGTCTTTGCTTGTTACTGCCGCGATCTGATCTGATCTGTTGGAGTGCCAGCTACTGCGCTCTGTAGAAGGCTAATACCACTACTAATATATAGTGAAACAAAGATACTCTAGAATATTGTGCGGAGGTATAATCAGATTGAATTAAACTTGTTTAAAGACGGCTCGATGTGTCGCTCGTATTTAGCTATCATCAACACAGAAATGGGTTAATTAATGGAGTACAAATTGCATTAAAAGTGTTACAGTCGTTTTAGGTATTGAGGTAGCTCCGTTCCCACGGACTGACCGGTATCAGTGTCGTACGATGAAAATCCCATGTCCTATTCTGTGAAAAATTTCGTCACCACTCCCACATCTTGTTAACAGCGTCCAGTTCGTCCGTCTATCTCCCCCTGGGTCGATCACGTGGCCTTCGTCTGCAGGCGAACACATTTCCACTGGCATTCGGAACACAATATATCCAGCCCAGCCCCATTTCACATCCGATACATAGCTCACAATATTTTTCCCTGACTTACGACAAAGATATTCCATTGTCTATGAATAACACTACAAACACCAAACATTTTACACACATAGGTAGCTTGACAGAAGTCAGAGGTTACATGGGTTAGAGGTCTTAATAGGAACATTGAATTCTCGAATCGAAAATTTTAAATTCAATATCCCCATACTAATGGTAACGGTAATCTTACCAATATTTTGTCGATAGTGTTTTTGCTTCAGGTTTAGGTTTAACTAAAAAACCAAAATGTTTTTTTGACCGAGTTACCTCTGACTACCATCGTACTTTAAATTCGGCCGCCCCGATCGTTTCTTACTGTCTTATGAAAAATTTGGACATTCGATTAACATCGGGTCAGCTAAACAAGTCGTTGCATCATCCATACAAATCTGCACTTTGTACCGAAAATAATAGGTGAATAGTCATGCAATCTGAATGGTGCTCTTTCCATTGTGTGCAGAGTGGGGTGGGTTGAATGGTTGTGTCGCGTAGTATTTATGTGTCGGGTGGTATCACCACACCACATTACCAAAGGTGAACTCGTTCGCTGCAAACATGTGGACTCTTGTGGTATTCTCATCACTTCTTGTTTTGGTCGCAGTGAGTAGTTTTATTTTAGTACGGCAATATTTTTTATTATGCAGGATTATTTTTCATGGAGTGCGTATATTCAAGGAGGTAATTAGGTGCATAAAATTGTATCACTTTCCCCAAGGAACATGGGTCGAAATCATGAAATTGAAAATTAAATTTTCATACAAAGTGACAGTTCACGTGACTTAGGTTTGTAAGAAAAGTTGTTTTTTAATTTTAATTTTTCGACCTAAGTATGTTTCTTGGGGAAAGTTGTTCAATTTTATGCACCTGATTACCTCGTTGAATATACGCACTCCATAAAAAATAATCCTGTATTTACATAGTGTAGTGCATTTTAAGATTCTATCAGGCAGAAATTAATAATAGGTCATACCTATCAGGATAGTAAGGGGCTCTGAATACCAACTTATAGAACCCAAGCCAACCTCACCTGCTCGTGGTACTATCTGCTAACTAACGAACGAGGCTCTGGCGATCCGCCAACACGCACAGGACCAGCGTGGCGGATTAAGGTCCAAACCCCCTCCCCCCCCACTATGAACCAACTATCCATAAAACGGCCCCGAGTTCCCGGCGTCTCCAGGAGCAAATCCGGCGGCGACGGTAGCCGGAGGAGCCCTGGAGCATGGGGTGCTAAGAATCCCCGGGCGAGATTGATACCCCGTCAAACAACTACGGCGCGCCCAAAGGACATGAGTTCTCTTAACCTCAACATCATAACGTACAATGTTCGCACTTTGTTGCGTGACGAGCGTCTTTTAGAACTAGACAACGCTTTTAAAACCATCAAATGGGATATCATCGGCCTATCAGAAGTACGGAGGTTAGGAGAAGAAACAGTAGAAACGGACAACAGTATATTTTTTCATTTCGGTACGACAAGTGGTCTTTATGGCGTAGGATTTCTCGTAGCTAAAAAATGGCATAATAATATCATAGAATTTATTGGTTTGTCAGAGAGAATCGCAATCTTAAAATTTAAAGTTTCCAGTAAACAGACTTTAACGCTGATCCAAGTTTATGCACCAACATCTTCGCATAACGATGATGATGTAGAAGAATTTTACGATCTTCTCAATAAAGCATGTGACGATCATCGAGGTACTTGGAATATTATTCTTGGTGATTTTAACGCTAAGGTAGGTTCAAGGGAAGACATGGACAACCAAGACGTTCTTGGACCACACGGACTGGGAAGTCGAAATGAGCGTGGTACTAGGTTACTCCAGTTTTCCTTTGGGCAAAACCTCAAAATTAGCAACAGCTTCTTTTACAAAAAAACACAGCGTCGCTGGACTTGGGTTTCTCCTGATAATAAAACAAAAAACGAAATTGATTATGTTCTTACATCTAACCACTCTGTTATAAAAGACGTAACTGTTATAAATAAAATCAATTTTAGTTCGGATCATCGCCCAATTCGAGCAAAATTTTCAGTTAATGTTAAACTCTATCGCAAAAATCTATTTAAACGTACAATTAAAAGACACGATAAACAAACCCTACACCATCACAGCGATAAATTTAATATAGAATTAAAAAACCATTATCAAACTTTAGAAACTGATATTGACGACGTGGATATTCAATATAAACATCTAAAAACTGCAATAGATAAAGCCAGCAAATCCATTAAATCACAGAAGAAGAAAAGTAAAGCTAAGCTCTCTGATAAATCATTAGAATTAATTGCAGAACGAGAAAAGTTTCAAAAATGCTCACCATCTTATTATGAAAGCGATAGAAAAGTAAAACGTAGTATACGTAATGACATAAGAAAACTTAATTCATGTCTTGTTCAATCCGCTATAGAAAAGCACACTTCTCTTCGAGTAGCTAAAGAAGGCGTTTTTCGAGCAAAATCCTGGATTACTAGCCTTACCGATCAACATGGTATTAAACATAGAAATAGAGATAAAATCATAGATATCAGTACCAAATTTTACCAACATTTATACTCCGATACATCAAAAATTAAAGCAACAATACCGTATACTAGTCCAGATCCAAATAATATTCCACCAATAACGGGTTATGAAGTAAATAGCGTGCTAAAGACTATGAAAAACGACAAAAGCCCCGGAGAAGACGGAATCACCACAGAAGCTCTCAAAACAGGAAGTATTACTCTACTTCCACACATAACTAATCTTTGCAATAACATCTTGTACAAGGGTGTGCTTCCTGACAAATTTTGCCACGCTAACATCATTCTACTGCATAAAAAAGGTGATAAGAGCGACATCGGCAACTATAGACCAATCAGCCTAATCTCTCATATTTATAAAATATTTATTAAAGTTATCGAGAACCGTATTGCCGATCAATTAGATTCACAACAACCCCCAGAACAAGCAGGCTTTCGCCCCGGCTTTTCCACTACGGACCATTTGCAAACTATAAATCAAGTCATTGAAAAATGCAATGAATATAACTTACCACTACATTTAGCATTTGTCGATTATTCCAAAGCCTTTGACAGTTTAAATCATTCCGCAATATTTGAATCACTTTGTAATCAAAGTATTGACAATGCATACATAAACCTTATTAAATTAATATACAATAGTAGTACCGCCAACATTAAATTAAATTCATCCGGGCCATCGTTTAACATAGAAAAAGGCGTAAAACAAGGCGATCCTCTCTCCCCAAAACTGTTTACTTCAACGCTCGAAGAAGTGTTCAAAACACTAAGAACATCCTGGGCAAACCGAGGCATTAAAGTCGGCGATAGAAGGCTTACAAATCTTCGCTTTGCTGACGATATTGTTTTGTTTGCTCATACCGCTGCAGAGCTTGAAGCAATGCTGAGGGAACTCAATGTTGCAAGCCTTAGGGTTGGTCTCTCTATGAATAGGTCAAAGACTCAGGTTATGACTACTGGACGAAAGCAAATTATCGAGGTGGATGGGCATATGATACAATATGTCGACGAATACATCTACTTGGGCCAGCTAGTGAGCTTCGAAAACAGGCAAGGCAAAGAAATCGATCGTCGCATCGAAAACGCCTGGAAGTGCTACTGGTCCATGAAAGATTTAATGAAAGGCGACCTCCCACTTTCTCTAAAGCGCAAACTTGTCGACATTTGTATCCTTCCTGTCCTTACCTACGGCTCCCAAACTTGGTCTTTGACCGAGCAGCAGAAGACCAAACTTAAGGTTTGCCAAAGAGCAATGGAACGCAGTATATTGGGGATTAAGAGAATGGATTGCGTGCGTAATACCATCTTGCGCTCAAAAACACGAATAATCGATGTAGGTATTCAAGCAGCCAAACTTAAATGGAACTGGGCTGGTCACGTTAGCCGCATGACTCTAGATAGGTGGGCTAAAATAGCTACAGAGTGGGTTCCTGATGTCGGAGCTCGCAAACGAGGCAGGCCGAGGAGACGGTGGCGGGATGACATCGATCGCTTCTTAAGCGATTGGCGTCAAGTGGCTCAAGACCGAAAGGTGTGGAGCCAAGCAGGGGAGACCTTTGCCCAGCAGTGGGACAATAATTAGGTTATGGAAAAAAAAAAAAAAAAAAAAACCTATCAGGAGTATAGTTGGAAGAGTTATAATAAACACCGGGATTTCAATGTTAGGTATATCCAAAAACCTTTCTTGTTGAAATCAAATCTTTGATTCAGTCGGAAACAAACTCTGTAACAACTCAGCGGTCATAGTCCCTTTTAACGTCCAGACAATTGATTGTATAATAATGAGTAAATAAATATTATTAGCGCGACCTATGTCTATACACTTTCACATTGTGTCACGTAATCCATCCTTTGTATTAATTCCAAAAGAAATCTAGTTGTATAAAGAATTAGTAAACAATAGTGCTGCTCATTTGTTTTTCTTTACGTCATAATTATAACAATATAAAAGGCATTCCAGCTTCGACCACTTACCTATACTGTGTCCTGATAGTTCAGTACCTAGAAGGATTACTTGGCTGTACATTCAGGGAACAATGAAGAAAACTGACTTGAATTATAAAAAATAAACTTAGTTGTCTGAGGTTTACGCGAAATAAAACTACTTTCAAAACGTATTCCTTCGCGGTTTAAGTCGCGGTCACGGTCACACCTGCAAACGCGTCGAATTAAAACAAAACCGCGATAGAATTGTCTTTAAATTTAGATTTATTAAAAAAAAAACAATCTTAAAAGCGAAGTACCTACTAAGTAATTATGTTTGATTGTGTCGCGTTCCAGGAGTCGGCGGTCCGGGCTCCGGTGACCAGACTTGAACCAGAGAACTTCTTGCGGCCCAACGAGATCCTCGCCATCCATGTGAGTACTACACCTACAGTCGGTTTCTGAATTGATAATTTCAACTTAAGATCATCTCAAGCTCTGATCAACCAATCGGGTGACATTGCTCGACCAAACACGTAGCCAAGTACAGCTAAAGGTTTTCAAGTTGGAATTCTAAATTCAGAAACACTGGACATAACACGATAAAAAAGTGAAGTGAGTGATATTCAGAGAAACGAGTATAAATTCTCACATTCATTAATAATATATTTTAAAATGGTTTAGTAACAAATTATTTATGAAAACTATGTACTTATGTAAGTTTATAAGAATAGTTTAATTTATGTTTCCGTGAATAAATCATTGATTTGATTTGATTGCAATTTGTTGTAACAGTCTGACTTGACAATAATGAAATTGTACACAATGTGAAAGATTTACTTATTTATGTTTATTAAACAATAGCTGCGCTTTGAGGTTAAACCCAGGGTTAATCAAATAACTAAATTTTTCGGATATAAAGCTTATGTGTTAATCCAGGGTGTCTATGACTAATTAAGCTGCGTTGATACCTAATTTTATGAAAATTGGTCAAGCCAGTTGACTCTGAAGGAGTAACAAACAAACTAACACACTCATAAACTTTCAACTTCATAATATTAATAAAGTGGAACTCTATCTTATTCCTAGATGCGCAACGTGCTGGAGCGTATGAGCGCCTTGAAAGTGACCGTCCACCCGCGCATCCGGCACTTGTACGAGCTTCTGAAGAAGGACATGGAGTACGGGCGGCGGCACAGGGCGCACGAGCAGCTCAACCTGTCGCCCGTGCGGCGGCCCGGGTACGACATCAACAAGCTCAACCGGATCTACACAACGCCTCAGTCCTGAACTGAGAATCTTATTTAACTTGCCCACGTACATGAGTGACTATAGTTTGGCAAATTCGTTCGTGATACTGACATGGTATGGGTTGGTGGTGGAGGATGTTACTGCCTAATGATGGCGTCTGAATGTGTCGAAAGATGGCCCTCCGTCCCGCGCATACTTGTTACCCCCGCCGCCTCAAGTCTCCGCCACCCTCAGACCAGGAAGTGCCACGTACAAATTAGCCAAGCCGTGACGATGATCAGCGCCTTCATAAATAGCGTAACTGTATTTTTTATATTAAAAAATCTTTCAGTAGCATATTTGTTGGTGTCCGAATACATCGAATTGTCATTTCTGTGTTATTCACCGTCAGCGTAGTGAATAGTGTTTTGTTATTCTCATTTTAATGTTATTAAATCTTTTCTAAAAAAAAACGTTTTTTACTCAACTTTTAGTTATGGTATGGTAGTCCGGCCGTAGTATGCAGGCACTTGGATCAATCAAATTCAAAATATTTTTATTTCAACTCGGCCTTTTCAGGCACTTTCGAAACGTAAAATGACTCTAGTTAAACGGTTCCAAAATGTCATTCCTATGGAGAAGAACCGGCAAGAAACTCCAGGATACTCTAAGATGGAGCAACTTTACCGTTAACAAACTAAATAATATACATTTAGGTACCTACATACTTAACTTTGAAATCCAGTTGCCGCACTAAGTATTCTTTTTTCATGATAATGTATTAAACCACTGTATCGCGTGGAGTTTTACAAACATACAATTAAAAAAAATACAGAGATTGTCAGTGTCATAAACAATATGAAAGCTATTAGGCTGATCGTTAAATTCTTGTATAATAACTATCGTGAGACATATTAACAAATGTGTAAAAATATAACGGCATCACTCAAGTATATTTATCGGAGCAGCCCGACTAAACCCGTTTCAAACCAACTGACGCGGCGGTATCGCGAGTCGAACTGATATAATTATAAAAAAAAACACGGGAATTAGCGTAAACTCATGTAAGCCATAAAAGATAAATGCATGAGTTCGCGTTAATTCCTGTGACGTAATTTTATTATGACAGGTAAATTGAAAAAATATTTCAATGTAAATTAAAAATCAATCATATTAACACTGTTTTGAAGCAAGAAATACTTTTGTAAAGCGAATTTTAAATGAATTCGCTGCAGCAGCGGACTCGCGAATCTAGCGACTCGTACTACAACTTGCGGCGGCGGCGGCGCTTAGTCAGCTGATGACAAGGGACTGTTATTGGTAACGAAAGTAAACTTAAATATTATCTATATAAATTTATCGTCACTCATAAAATCCTTTCTTTCTTACCTTTTTAGTTTGTCAACACACGCAATCCCAGACGGGCTCGTATTTGTAACTTTGCAGGTAGGTAAGTTATCTATCTATATTTCAAATTCACTCACGCTGACACTGACACTGATCTATGTCTCACGCTCACTTTACAATCACTGTAATCAACAAACACACATGCCAAGCAAATTAACTTCAGTCACTTCACAAAGTAAGTCACTAATAACAAAATTAATAATTACGAACGATACGCAAAAAACGCGCGCGCCATTCGAGTAAAACTGCAACAGTGTTGCAAAAGAAAAAAAATTACCACAAAAAAATATTTTTTGAAACTAAACAAGTTTACAAATATTTGTGTGTATTTGGTAATTTCTAATTAATATGTTATTTAATTAATTTGCCACTGATTTGTATTTTAATAAAATATTTATATAATAATGTGGTTTTACCTGGTAGTAAAACTCATTTATTTTTAATCTGTGGTTGGAGAAAGCATTCCTAATTTAGTAGGCATAGTACCTAAATTGCGGAAGTTCCAAATTTCAGTGCACTCGCTTTAAAGTATTAGTGTTCTGTGATTACGAATCAGTTTCAATATTTATACGCTGTCTGATAAAAAGTGCGTGCGTATATGAATAAGCAGAAATCGTTTGAGTGTGTGAGTGAAATGTTGGCCATCTCGCGAGTCTACTGCGCGGAAGTTTTGTATTGAATGTTGACTCATTATAAAGTTTGTTTGAAATGGTTAGTTGCAAGTTTTAGTTTATAATATAATTAATAAGTCAAAATGGATGTTGACTAATTTATTTTATTTTTAATGTAAATAGTTATGGATAGCTAGCTGGATTTTAGGAAGTATGCCCTGCCTAGTTATCTATATGGTTTGTATACCACTGGTATTTTTATATAGATGCTCTTTTATTTATTTCATTCTTCTTTGGCGGCCAAATGTCTGGATTAATTAAAGTAGGTCATATTAGACATAGACATAGACTGAATGATAATTTACACATCTTTACATATAAATAAAATTGGAGTGCATGCATATGAATACATGCACTCACTGTATCTTTTTGACTGTTTGTTTGTTTCCGCTAATCTCCGAAATGGCTGGACCGTTTTTGACGATACTTTCACGGGCAGGTAGCTGATGTAATAAAGAGTAACTTAGGGTAATTTTATTTTAGAAAAAGTCTTCTGATAAATATCTATACAAGCGGATGACGTCGCGGGGACAGCTAGTAGAATATACTTGCCTATACGCTCTGTACCATTTACAAAACACTGTATTTCTAGGATTTAAGGCCACTATATGTAAAAACGTTCTCATTTCTTTCCTTACCAACTAGGTATGTATATGCTTGTGCTTATTCTGTGTACTATCCAAGGTATAGCGGTCAGTGAGCAGTATTTGACAAACCGACGTATTTCCCAATAGCCTGTCGGGCAGATCCCCGTAAGACATGTAGTCCGTCACGCCGGCATCGTGGCGTGGCGTGACGTATTGACATGTATGTTACACAAGCACTGACATGACTGCGGGAAACGTGCAGTGTTATGGATCATGTGTTATATTATATATTATTATCAGCAACTATGCATAAGTTAGTTAATTAGTCAAGAAGTAATTTGCTTCACAGCTTATTAGGTTTTAATTAAGTGAACCTTGAGATTTTCTACTCTTAGAGCCTGTGAAATTCGGGTTCTTTGCATCCAGAAAATGCAAATATATTTCTATTTGAACTTTAATATTAAAAATATTTTATATCTACACTACGCCACATATCATTACGGAATAACTAACACATAGAACCCGACCTCTCAAATTTCGCTCAAAATCCAACCATCTAACCACTACACCATTACAATCACTTACAAACAGTTCCAATTTCCACCGGCGCTATGACATGACATTAGCAGTGACGTCACGCGTGCAGTGCTCCGCACAGAGCGCGCACGGCCGGCGAGGCAGCGCGGGCAGCCAGGCGCGCGCCCTGCGCCGCCAGCTGTACACACCGGTAATAGTGACCTCTCAGTGGTGCATCGTCGACGCGCGGTTGATTATTTTTGAAGGCTAGTGATGTGCTACAGTGAGAATATGTAATGAAGATATTAATATTTAATAGCTTCTTATTTTTGTGTGCTATCCACACTATTGGGCAAAGGTCTTCTCCTTTAAAGAGACAGGATAATAACGGATGGAAAATATGACAGAAGTTATTTCGATCCCATCCTCATAAATAAACAACACGGACTAACTACAATACAAAAAATGCAATCAGCATTACATTCAGTTAAACAATCCCATCCCTCAAACAAAGACAACATACAATAGAACTGCAACCTACACTGCACGATACATTGCACAATTAGGCATTTGACGACAAAACAACAGACAATAGAGCAGCTATCCGTTACTCGACAAATCGTCGCCAATTAACCGATGCATCTAGCCGGTATTGTGAGACATCGACATCGGCGCCGATGCGGCGTGTCCCATCACTAGCGCTGTGCAGTGGCCCGCTCGCGCCAAATGTCCGCCATTTGTTGATAAACATCGGAGCATGTTACGGCGCAGATTACTGCACGATTGAAATGTACCAATGGACTAGAGTACTGGATTTATGCAGCCGTGATTGGACCAAATGTTTTTATGTGTGATTGATTGGTGAGAGTACGTTTTTCGAAAATTTATATTGATTGATGATGAGTTGATAAAGACGCTTTCATACTTGCCTTAATTATAAAAGATCAAATTTTAAAATGTTATGAATTATCCTTATCTATCCGTGTGTGCCTCAAGTCAATTAATGTAGCACTTTTCATTAGGGATATACGATATAATTTCCCGGGATTATATTTAAGTCTTAGGAATTTTAAAAGAGTTAATAATATTGCTGCGGAAGTATTCGTATACACACAAGGTCATTGTGAAAAGTTCAATAAAAATTGAATTAACATCAAACGATCACGTGTATCTGCAGTCTAACTACAATATTAAAAGTATATTTTCTAAGTAAATTCAACATAATATTATGGTCGAATTCGCTAGTCCAGTAGCTATTTATTAATTTATACTTCTTATACATAAAATGTACAATGGCGGACTTAATGTCTGAGCTATTCCTGTACGCTATTTCGAACGGACCCCACGAATGGAATCGCATTTGTTGTCGTTATTAAGTCCCATACTGTCTTTCACATTAAGATGTAAGGTGTAAATAGCGACAGATACACATTTAAGAATATTTTTAAGTTGTATTACGTTGTATTTTACAGGACAGTTACAAGAACAGTGATTACAGTCGGACACGCCGACATCCGCCAACAGCAGAACCATGGCCAGTTCACCGACGGATGATAGATTGTCGACTGTCATTATACTGGTACACCACTAAATCTGCGTTAACGTTATCGTACGACAGTTTTAACATCGATGTTATCGATATCGATGTTAAAACTGTCGTCGTCCGGTCGGCGACCGATTTTTTATAGGAGATGATGCAACACACTCATCACCGTGCGGGCATCGCGACCGATCCAAATGGGCCTGATTATCGGTCTAACAAAACTTCTAGGGCTACAAAGAAGATCAAAGACTTAACCCACTATCGTTTTTTAAACATTAATATAATGGGACAATATTAAATCAATATCCTACAAACGAACATAATTTTATCATCAAAATAAATTCAACACTGTATCCCATAGTAAGACAGGTTTTCAGAAAATTACTTAACGACTCCCAAAGATGTAGTGTGTAGTATGACAGTCGGGACCATCTGAATTTGTTTTGATACTAAAATCAATATTCTACAAACGAACATAATTTCAGCATCAAAATAAATTCAGATTCAGTATTTCTTACTTTATTTTAAATTCAAACAAAGTGCATGTTTTGAATTGAATTTACTATGATCTGTATAAAGTCACCCAACACTTGTGTTTCTTTAACTTTTGAATAAAACAAATAACATTAGCATGTCCCGCGCGTCATGTAGGTACCGTCTCACCGGCACATGTTTTATGTAAACCCCGCGTTAACACCTCGCGTCACGTCACGTTTTAATTTATTCACACCTAACATTTATATGAGAATGCAAAAAGAGACTTGAATATGTATCAACAGTATTGAATTATTCACAGCCAGGATTATTCTGGAGTACGTGTGCAGTCAGGCGTTCGGCAGACTTCGGCTAAGTTCGGCCGCGGCGGGCTCACAAGCCGAGCGGAATACCTCAAATGTTCTTAGGACAGTCACATACGAACAGACACACTAACAACTTAGGTAAATGCTAACTGTCACCAACTACAAAAACACTCGACTGTCGCAGTTCTGAGCGCAAATGTGTCGTCATCAAAACGTTAGTGTGCAAACGGCCTTACATGCAGTACTAGAGCCGAATTCGTAGCTATTTACTGAAGCAAATATGAGGTTGTTTTGTGATTGAATTTGGTTCCGAGAATCTGCATTTGTAAACAAAGAAGCAAGGTAACAGGTGATGGATACGAGAGCTGTTGGACTGGATATTGTAAACATGTGCTGTTGTTGTGTACCAGAGGAAATGTATCGAGAGTTATGTCAAGAAAAATGAGAAAAATCTGTCAGTCTACTCCCAAGACATGTTGGAGGTGGCTTCCAGTCTTACCGGATTTAGCTAATCACCGTATTTTGCATGGATCAAATGCCAATCAGACCTCCAGCACCCATTATTACTGGGTAACAGTCTCCCATAGTAGTAACTGGTTGTCAGAGTTGTAATGACTTAACAACTGTCAATGATCACTGTATGACAGTCGGGACCAACTGCTTAACGAGTGCTCCGAGGCTCGGAAGGTCTTGGTATGTTTACAAATGGTAACCCATCTTCGCCTTCGCAGCTTGACCTTTGTTATCGGTCAAAACGAAAATAAATAGAAAAACATTCTTAAAAATTCAGCAAACGTCCCAATATCCATTTGTATCTATCTTTTCTAGATATTCTTAAACGTTTTCTTGGACATGTTCAAAGTAAATTCATTTTTTTACAAAACATCGTTGAATTCTTGCTTCAGTGGATGTAGCTCAAAGAAATACATCGACATCACACAGGCACAGGCAACGAGCATAACGTATGCATATCTAACATCAATAACCTGCTCCTCGTTCCAGGAACATCGACGATCAAATACATATTGATAGCATCACGCTTGTTACACCGAAGGTACAGCTAGAACTCGTATCAACACGACGAAAATAATTGGAATTATTAATAAGAACTTGTCGATTTATTTATTATTTATCTAGACACAATATGCAGTAAAGGGAAGATAGAGAAGAAAATAAAGGTACCACTGTGTTCATTATTTCTTCAGATTTTTCTTCCCGTACAACTGGACTATAAACGATGAGACATTGAGTAATATTTTAATTATGGTCATCTGTAAATAACATGTACCTATGATATTTTGTGTTTTAAAATATAAAATAACACAAAGCGGCGGCAGCCTAATGGCTAGGGCGTCGGTCTTGCGATTATGTGGTTGCGGATTCGAATCCCACCCATTACACTACCGACGTGAACCCACGCGTAACACAAGCAATTTAGCACGAGGGGTTAACAAGAATACTAGTAATATGTGACCCGAACTGCTTGTAATCTTTTTTTTTAAATACGATCCACAGTCTTGCTCTATAGATCAGTAAGGCCCTCCCGTGTCCTCAACTTCATCCGAGTCACTCAGTACCAGTCCCGGCCGCCGTACCATACAAGAACTATACATTAAATAATCTCGCAATAACAGCGAGCTACATGTACTGTGGGACACGCACTCAAATATATGTTATATATAAACCGTGACGTCACGCGCCCTCGGCTCCCTACGTTTATTACAATTCACAAGTATGCCGCTCAACTGCGGACACACAACACAGATGTACACAGAAGGGCAAGTACAATACACCCCTACATAAAGAAAGCACCCAAAAATAAAAACGTAATTAACAAATCGTTAATAAAGACAAAATACGTTATAAGTGAGTACGTAATAATTTTTGATTACGAAATTCTTTGCTTTAAAGAATGTTATTAATTAAAGAATACAAAGAAGAAACTTCAAAATAATAACATTCTCTGCACTAGGGGATCGGAAGAAAATTCTGAGTCTTCATGGATACTTAGTCCTACCAAAATATCATTTTATTTACTTAAAGTTCTTTATGTTCTCAAAATCATAATTGTTCAAAATTTATCAAAATGCCGCGCAAACGGCACTTTATGTGCGTGATGTCATCTGTAAGTGTACAAAAAAACTGCAACTGCAACATTATTTTATCTCTAGCTCGAAAATATTCAAGGCATTATTTTAAAACCTTATACGTTTTTTATCCAAGTACATTTTCGATTTTAATCTGATTACGTCCGATCCCCTATACCACATCTTTCCATGAATGTTGAGCTACAGCCAAGTGAACCTTCTGTATGACTGTATATCATCAATTCCGGTGTCGTGTTGTTACCTGGAGTTATTCGCACATGTCGGTACATATGTCGGCGGCACGGATACACGAAAAATGTTATAACTACCTGCTAATGGCCCGGCGCTCGGCTCTCGGCTTTCGGCACTCAGCACTCGGCATTCGGCAGTCGGCGGCGGCTCGAGACAAAATTCATTAGCCCTCAGCTTTATTAAATGTCATTGCTTGATGTGTTATGAGTACCGTCATAACATTGACTTAATTGTTTAAATGTGCGACAACACTTTCTCAGCGATTGATGTCTTGAGTTTATTCAATTAGTGGTTTATTGATGATTATACTGCTAATGACCAGTACTAGTTGAATGAACTATATTGTACAGTCGTAATGTTCTTGAAAGCCTTAGATAAGTCTATGAATAGTCATACATATAAGGTATACATTAAATTTCCAGGTAAGGTCGACTGAGAGACAATGCTTCTGGCGTTAAGTCCGCCTGTGTGCCTACCAATGCAAAAAATATTAAATAAATAAATGCATTCTATTAGTAGATTCTATTAGTATAGACAGAAACTTGTGGAAGAGCATAGTCAATAAAGTGATCAAAACTTCAGACTAGACACGACCTTCAGTTATGAAGATGCCGACTAAGAAGAAGAAGATTAGTATATTAACTGAACAGTAACATCGAGTACGTTCTAAACACAGCGACTGATCGTATCTTATACCTTATCTAAACCGATACAGCATCATCACAATACTACAAAACGGCTGTTTTTCAAGTAGGTACTATCTAGGATCGTAAACAGTGTCGTTCCAACAACTCTTTAATACACAGATATTACTTTACATAATAACCTTCTATGATAGGAGGACGTAAAAGTTAATAAATAAAGATGTTTTCTTAGAATAGATATAAATAACTTCAATATGTGTGTAGGCTGACAGTAGAGAACATCGCCCACGCTGTGGTTGGAATCAATTAAATAAGATCACATCAATTAGGCTCAGTATGTGAACTTTCTTAGAACAAATTCACATAAAGGTTACAAATCAATATTTAAACGACATCGATTACGTCGAACATTCAAAAACTGGGATTTGGGAATCTAAAAATATCCTCTAACTCTACTATGTGTAACATACTGTGCAACTGTGCAAAATTTCGACTTAATCGTATGTCTAGAAGTAGATTTAATTTAGCTTGCAAGATTCAACCTACTTATACATGCCTTGCAAGTTAAAGAAAAGTTTGTAATTAAAAGAAGTCAAACAAACAAAGTCGCACGAATAAATCTGTATAAAAATCAGTCAAACCATCACATGTCGCTTCCAGTAAACCAACAACGCTTGTTTGTTATAATTGATACTCGATCATTAATTGTGTCGAGTCCCGCTGTGTGTTCGCAATGTGTTCTTTCGATTTCGTAACAAAACATCAACAAACAAACAAACATGAATTTACTTTTAAAATAAGAGAAGTTGACGATCCCTGCCGCGGGCGATCCACGCAAACATACAGGTACATGACGTACATTGCTTTTATAGGCATTATTTCACATTTTAACAAAAGTGGGATACAATTTTTACGATTTCGCTGCAAACAGATTTAAAATATACGGTTACAAACGAGGCAGTTATTATCATCCATATAGTTAGGTAACATAGGTTATCCCCATTAAATGCTCTGTCGTTTAACCAAAAAACCAAGTAAATAATTTGATTATCACTTAGATACCACGATGCATGCTTTAATTAAAATAAAAGAGTTCCAATTGCCAGTTAATTAATTGAGCGAGTATTTATTGGAAGTTCCATAACAAGAGAAATAGATGTGGCGCTGGTTGTCATGCTGCTATTTTAGTACTAACATCCAAATAATGAACAAGGTTATTACAGTAAAAAAAAATGAAAGGACGTTAAATTTGTCATACTGTAGTGGTAGTGGTCTGTGGTGTGTATTTTTTTAAGCTGTGGTGTCAGCGGAGCAGGCCATTGACACACTTGCACTGGCCAATGTAGTACTGTTGCTTGTCGCAGAAGCAGGTCTGCGCGCCGTACGCGAGGTGCTCGCAGTCCAGGTCCTGGTAGCATGAGGGCACTGCGGAGGGGACATACAATTCAATATTACAGAAGACATACAACTTAATACATTACTAACGAAGAACACAATTTAGACTGAACAGTACTCTCGTGGTGTAGGCTAGCTTGTTCAGAATCAGTCACTGATTCAATCGACTTTTAAATTTCACATTGATAAATTATGACGAAATGTGTCAAACACGAACTTGTTTTTTCGCGACCAACGAGGCGAGACAACAAGCAAGTAGCTTTAAAAGTTTTCATAAGACAGTTTTGAAATTAAGTATCGGCGTTCTTTGTATGAAAATATGAGACAGAAATATCGGTTTGTGGAGGGAACCTTCAGACATCAGCGGCCGTACCATGACGTTTAAAGTAAGATTGTTCCATTATTATTTCAGTGTGGGAAAGAGACAGAGTTATAAAGGTTATCTAGCGCCATCTCTTTCCCAAACTGGAATAAGAATGGAACAATCTTACTTTCAACGTCATTGTACGGCCTCTGTACAGGTAGCCGAACCCGTAGGAAGTAGAGCGCTGGTACAAGATCCAATCTCATGTAGTCACGATCCTTAGTCATGAAGATACATACGAGAAAGGAGAGGAATATCTATCGGTTTTAGTGTATACTAAAAATAAAGTTGTTTTTTTATATGAGTTGCTGCAAAGGTTTTTTTTAATAAGGTTGTATGTGATTGTGTGTACCTGGTTGTGGCCTCCAGAGCGCGGGGTCTATCTTGCAGATGCAGTGTCCCTGCGCGCTGCCCTGCGTCTTCAGACAGAAGCAGTACTGCCCGTTGTGGTGGTCGCACTCCTCGTCCGCCCAACACGCTTTAGAGAAACATTAAAGTTTTAATTAAACTGTTCTCGTATCCTTAACTAGAAGCACTGATACCCGAAACTATATCAAAAACTGACGTGTGCGAGTCAAAACAGCAAAAAAATCACTACATATTTAAGACGGCTCCTATACATCAAGTATGGGAGCCGTAGCCGTAATTTGCCGCAGTAACTGACCCCCATGCGGGTGGAGCCGCGAGTAAAAGCTAGTATTGTTATAAATGTACGTACTGTCTGTCCGGTGGTGGGCAGAGACATAGCCAACGACCAAGAGGCAGCACACCACCACAGCGACCACAGACACCCTCATGTTTAGCCTCACTAATCTACTGAGAAGTCACGATCCAACCAGACTTATATATAGCCAGAACTGCTCGGAAACTGATTACCAATGATCATAATATGCATTCATAATCAGTTTATCGTTTATATTTAATATTTTATGCAATATTACTGAATTGTGAATTATATTTAGAAAATACTTAATTTAATTAAAGTATATGTGATTTGTTTCGCTATTACTCAGTCACCCTTGTTCACGGCTCATCTAGAGTTAGATAGTGGAAAAAAAAACATACAAACCTAGTAAAAAGTAAGTCCAGAGAATGTATTATTTACTTTGGATTATATATTTGTCATTTTTATGTTGCTTTAAACATTTATGAATACAATCTGTATAGTTTTTTTTATTTAACCAATGTGCCCCACTGCTGGGACCATGTCTATTGGGATTGCTGAAAGGAATGGAGGGAGGCTTTTGCCCGCTGTGGGACATTGAAAGCTAGAAATAATAATAATAGTGTCTATTATTTATGTATTATTATTATTATTTCATTTTTAAAACATAAGTTGTAATTCATTTTTACTTCTTTTTAATAAACTTTAAAATTATCACTTTTATTAGCCATTTATTGCAGATAAAAAAAAAAAAAAATTTAATGCTTATTCGAAGTATTCACTTACGTAACACGAACCGTGCCTAAAGCGTAAGTACCTACGCACTACAAACTGCGATATATCGATCGCCAGATCTTCCGATATGTGCTGTGTGGCGGCCGATCATTTGTCTTGTAAAAACAATCGCGGGACGAACGGTATCAGACCCTACAGGATATTTATGAGATGCGATGGTCGCGGTATGGGGGGAGGTCACACTGGAGAATGTGGATACGATGTGAAGTAAAATGTAGTATTAAGGGATAGTATTATTAATAACTAGGTGGACCAGGCCTGCATTGTAATGTCATGTTAAGTGATTTTTGGTCTAAAGTCCTAGTCCTTTGGTCTAAGTAATGGTGTGACCATAGAATATTTACCGAATTTTGATTAACGGTTAAGACTCCATGGACGAAGAATATAGAAGAAACACTCATTATAAAAATGAGTTCATTTTTATGGTCGTTACTTGATTAAAAAATAAGTACCTGGATGAACAAGCCTACCTCGTCTTCTCTGTCATTTTCTGAAAATGAGTCCTCGAATAGCTAGATCGATTTAACGCCCCCTAAACCCCTTGCATACTCAATTTCATGAAAATCGTTGGAGCCGTTTCCGAGATTCAGTTTATACAAATACCAGATTTGCTCGTTTAAAGATTGAAGAACGAAGAAAAATTAAAAGAGTTGGTATTCAACAATTATTATTGTGTTGAGTATTTATACAATGTTATTCATTGTCAATTATTACAATTTTATTACTACAACGAAATTTAGGAAAATAAGCAAAATGTAGTCGAACTCCATCAAATAATGAAGGTAATAACATCAAACGAAAACCACTTCCTTTGAACTTGGCGTCAGCAACAGATATATTATTACAATCCTATAAAATCTTTAATTCGTTATTTATTAATCATTGAATTGAATAACAAATAAAATGAAACTTTACCAAAGAGTTTAATAAAAATATTAGAAAAATGAGAATAAAGACATAATTAAATAACCTCTTGCACACATTATGCGACGCCTCTCAGATATAGAGTATCGACGCCTCACTATTAGGGCGTCGCGACGCCTCCCTGCTTTGGCGTAAAGACGCTGCCTTACGATGGTGTCGATGCGACGCCTACCAGCAATGGCGTCGCGACGTCTCAGTTATAGAGTAGCGATGTCTCAGCTATGACGTCGCGATGTCTCTATTATGGTGTCGCGACGCCTCCCTGCCTTGGGGTCGTGACGCTGCTCTACGTCGGGGCTTTGCGACGCCTTTCCGCTATGGCATCGCAGCGGCGCTCTAATATGTCGTCACGACGCCTATAGTCCGGCGTCTCGACGCCAAAGCAGGGAGGCGTCGCGATGCCTCTCAGATATGGTGTATCGATGCCTCTCTGTTAGGGCGTCGCGACGCCTGCCTGCTTTGGCATCAAGACGCTGCATTACGATGGTGGCGATGCGACGCCTCCCAGCAATGGCGTCGCGATGTCTCATCACATGGCGTCGCGACGCCTCACTGCCTTGGCGTCGAGACGTTGCTCTACGTCGGTGGCATTGCGACGCCTCACCGCTTTGGCGTCGCGACGGCGCTCTAATATGTCGTCACGACGCCTCTCAACTATGGCGTCGCGACGCCACAATGCGACGGTCTCACATATAGTAGTATCGACGCCTCTCTATTTGGGCGGCGCGATGTCTCATCACATGGCGTCGCGACTCCTCACTGCGACGGTGGCGCGAAATTATAAGAGCGGCGTTGCGGCGCCATTGCTGGGAGGCGTCGCAAAGTCACCAACACGCTCTAATAGAGAGGCCTCGAAATTCCATATATGAGACGCGTCGCGACGCCTCCATGCATTGGCATCGAGACGACGCACTACGTCGGTGACTTTGCGAAGACTCCCAGCTATGGCGTCGCGATTTCTCAACACATGGCGTCGCGACGCCTCAATGCCTTGGCATCGAGACGCTGCTCTACGTGGGTGGCATTGCGACGCCTCACCGCTATGGCGTCGCGACGGCGCTCTAATGTGTCATCACGACGCCTCTCAACTACGGCGTCGCGACGCCACAATGCAACGGTCTCACATATGCAGTATCGACGCCTCTCTATTTGGGCATCGCGACGCCTCCCTGCATTGGCGTCAAGACGCCACACTGCGACGGAGGCGCGAAATTATAAGAGCGGCGTTGCGGCGTCATTGCTGGGAGGCGTCGCAAAGTCACCAACGTAGTGCGTCATCTCGACGCCAAAGCAGGGAGGCGTCGCGACGCCTCTCCGATATGAAGTATCGACGCCTCTCTATTAGGGCGTCGCGACGCCTCCCTCCATTGGCATCAAGACGCTGCATTACGATGGTGGCGATGCGACGCCTCCCAGCAATGGCGTCACGCCGTCTCTCAGGTACGTAGTCGCGACACCACACTGCTACGGCCACCATAGTAATGCAGCGTCATGATGCCAAAGCAGGGAGGCGTCGCGACGCCCTAATAGAGAGGCGTCGATACTCCATATCTGAGAGGCGTCATGACGTCACATTAGAGCGCCGCTGCGATGCCATAGTGGAGAGGCATCGCAATGCCCCGACGTAGAACAGCGTCACGACCTCAAGGCAGGGAGGCGTCGCGAGGCCATTGCTGGGTGGTGTCGATCCACACCATCGTAAGGCAGCGTCTTGATGCCAAAGCAGGGAGGCGTCGCGACGCCCTAATAGAGAGGCCTTGATACTCCATATATGAGACGCGTCGCGACGCCTCCGTGCATTGGCGTCGAGACGACGCACTACGTCGGTGACTTTGCGACGCCTCTCAGCTATGACGTCGCGACGCGTCTCATATATGGTGTATCGAGGCCTCTCTATTAGGGCGTCGCGACACCACCCAGCAATGGCGTCACGACGCCTCCCTGCCTTGAGGTTGTGACGCTGTTCTACGTCGGGGGCATTGCGATGCCTCTCAGCTATGGCGTCGCGATGTGTCATCATATGGCGTCGCGACGCCTCACTGCCTTGGCGTCGAGACGCTGCTCTACTTCGGTGGCGTCGCGACGCCACACTGCGACGGCCACCATAGTAATTCAGCGTCATGATGCCAAAGCAGGGAGGCGTCGATACTCCATATCTGAGTGGCGTCGCGCCGCCTCCCTGCTTTGGCTTCGAGACGCCGTGCTACGTCGGTGACGTTGCGATGCCTCCCAGCAATGGAGTTGCAACGCCGCTCTAATATTTCCGCGCCGCCGTAGCAGTGTGAAAAAAATTCTCAATTTTTGCAGCATAAGTAGTACTTAGTATTTTTTACTTGAAACATTTTGATAGCCTGCAAATGAAATGTTGTAATTTACTATTTTATTAAAAATTATATTATATTATATAAAAAGAACATGTCCTTTTTCGTAGCATAGGTTATGGAATCGGGATAAAAGGTAGCCTATGTTCTTTTCCATAATAAAGGCTACATGCATGCCAAATTTCATTAATTCATAACTAAGAAAGTTCTTACTTGAGAATTAATACTTATTAATAGTTAGTATTTTGAATACAAATACTATATAATGGTCAGTTAAAAATATCAGTAACTAGTTTACGCAAACTACTTGTGTGAAGATTTTGTTGTACTTTAAACAATTAAGTATTTCAACGTCGATGCCACATTACAATTAAGTCGGACGTTTAGTATTTTCTTTTTTACTTTCATGTACTTACTCGTACATTGTGTCACAAGCCTAGCATTGTTTGGGGTCGTCAATACTTAGATAAGTAGAGGTGGGCGGCTGGGAGCGCTTCGTTTTTATCTTAACGGGCCATTCGTCGCGCTATCACTCTCGCTGTGGCGCAGTCTGGGCGCATTCCCACGTCATGGCCCACGGGATGAGGCCTGCTATTCGTAGTACATACGTAGTTTTATTTTAAACTATATTTTTACAATTGTATACTATATAATTAAAATTGAAACATCAAAGAAACCCTAACTTAGTATGTAAAATTAAAACAAAAGATGCAAAATATTAACAAAATTGAGTATATTAGCAAACGGTTTATTAAAAACTTAGAACTTGTTTTGACTCCGTTCTGCTTATCTTTTCTTTATGTAAGCTCTATAGTACCGGCTGCTTGACCTGCTGAGGTCGCTAAACACATCCTCCATTACAAGCAGCGCTGCGTGTGACGCGCTATATCCGAGTTGTTTGATGTCAAAAGAATAAATCGAACCGGAAGTAGAACTCTCTATCACTACATACAGGATGCTACAGAAATGACGGTCATTTATGAATAATTCTTCAACCCATAGAAAGCTACACATAGGTAGCGTGTCAAGCCAAGCTAACAGAACTGGCAAGCAGCACTTTGTGTAATATCTTATTTTATATAATATATATTATATATCTTATATATTATAATATCTATATTATTACACGGACCATTTGGAGCCACGTTTGAGCCCCACATAGGTAATTCCACTATTTCAAATAATGTCATAAAGTCGAAACAAAACAAAACGAATTACATATATTGCCTTCGTTAATTCCAAAGTTTTAATATAATAATTATATTAAAACTTTATTCTTCCAAATTTGGCGTGCTGGTAGAAACTAGCCATTGAACATAGACCTTCCATGACTGTTTCAGTAGGTACTTAAGTAAACATAACTTGTGTATAAGAACTAGCTATGTAAGTCAGACTTTAAGCTACAATATGTTATCTTAAGTTATACGATAAAATTATATTATAAGTTGTTATAAAATATTTCATGTTGATTATAAATAAATTTCAGGAGTGAACATTGAACTTGGCGCCCATGTAGATAGATGTCACTTCGTCACATAGGTACATTGCTCCGAATCCAAAGTTAGTAGTTAAAGTGCTTGTGTTATGGAATCGGTATCACAAACACCCAGACCCGTGTATATTCTTTCCATTCATCTTTGTTACTCGTGATCGCAGCATCCACTCCTTTCTTTCTTATATCATCTTTACACAACCCATTCATCTCTTTTTCGGTACCCCGTTTCCTCTTTCGTCAAATTACTTCAACGAAAGTGCTAATAAATTTAACCAAATAGGTACTTACATACTGTAGAAGCTACAAGATTTTTGTGCGGTGGACTAGTACACTATCCAGTATGATCAGTTGTAACGAGTTACAACAAACAACCTTACTCCTTCGTAATAAAGGTGATGAGTGTTACCTCAGACATGATGTTGACTTAAAGCAGGAGTGTTAGTAGACTCATTTTTCTGTAGTTCCCAAGCTGAATTTTATACCCAGCAATCAATATAACTACACATTCAATCAATTCAAATAACAAATTCAATAGAATTATTGATGACGTAGGTGCCATTGTGTGTGTTGAAATACCTTTTAAAGACATGGAATATCAGAGAAAGTTATGTATTGTATAAAAACAATCATTAGGTATGTTTTCATTTAGTCGCGGTTCGAAGAAGGTCTTTTCCCGAGCTACGTTGGGGTAGGCGTCCGGTCTTAATAAATCAGCAGAATAACGTATTTACATAATTTTCAACCACAATTATATTTTACCATCTCGAAAAGCAAAAACTCTGAGAATTATGCTGGTTGCACAAGCATATTATTACATAGTGATACTCCACAGAGCCCACTACAGCTGGTATTATTCCAGCGCTCCATGTAACCTCCTCAGTTTCAACACAAACATTAATTCCTTCTACATATTATGTTTAATGCATGAGGTACACCAATGTTTGATCAAACCGTTGTGTGCCAACCTATCGTTCGCGGCGTGATGGCGCAAACATTGGACCAACGATTATCGTCAAATTATTTGTGGCGCGCAAACAGATCCGTGTTGAGCAAATTTGTTAAGGACCAGAATTAATGGCCGCCTTTATGATGTCAATCGCTTTACAAATTGTGTCTTTTGATGTTCGAATAACAATCATGATTAATATTATCACTTTGAGGCTGTTTTTCTCGTTCCTTCCTGTTTTCGCCGGTTAGATATACTTTTGCTTTTTTTCTATTAGCTATAATATCTGGAATTCACATTTCACTGCTTTTGAACGTGAACATTATTAACAATATTGAAAACGTTTAATATAATAAATGGGTGTGTCAATATTACTTACATAATTATTTTTTATTAAATCGGAACAAATCAGCTACTTTGTAAAACTTACAATAATATAAATCAATAGTCAAAGTTATGTTCTATGTCATGTCGGTCTATCCACTTCAAGCTCCTGTAGTGAGCGCCACTGTCGCCATCCGATAGCATCATTATGTTAAGAGCAGCCACTCCCGGCCGCTCTACACTGAAGAAACTAGCTTTATTCGTTTATAAGTCTGACGCCGCACAGAATCTGATTATAACTCGAAGTAAAACCTTTTCTATTATTGAAAGAGTATCGTGGTATAATATACATAAAAGGGCTGCAGATGATTCTTCGTAGGACCAACATGAAAATAAGTAACAGCAAATTTCTCCTCTTGTTTCGATATTTGTTCCTTTTTAGATCATTTGAACATAACATAATTACGAAGCGGCGGTAGCCTAATGGCTAGGGCGTCGGACTTGCAATCCTGTGGTTGCGGGTTCGAATCCCACATTGCACATTGCTAGTAATCTTAATAAAAAAAAATATAAAAAAAAAACTCCATGAAAATTTAATGAATATTTAATAAATAAGAATTAAAAGTCATAATTATATTGTAGCCACAGCGAGACTATAAATTGAAATGTTGATGTTGACGGTAACATGTCAGTTAGTGTTTAACCTGTGAACGATATCGTGACGCCGGTGACGTGGGCCGCGCGTCAGCTGCCACTCAGTCGCCACTCACTTGCTACTCAGTAGCGAGCCAGCCTGTCAGTGGTCCCGCGATGATTGGCGTCTCATTTGCTGTTCCCGCGGACGCCAGCGCGAGCCGAGATAGTCATGTTATTAAACCTCATTAATGTCGCACTCCTTTATTAACGGTTGTATTTTCCGGTGCGCGTGTTCTGTGTATTGCCACATCGTGTTAAAACTACTGCGAAATAGACTACACTTATATCAATGTTCAAAAGAACTTACAAGAATATTCCTAGTTTTATGCGTGTCTAATAAGATTAATTGTAAAACAAAATGCCAAAGTGCAGTTCGCAACCAAAAAACACAAAACTTAAGCCAGTTTAAATATTTACGCTTAGCATTTGGTACACTGAAATTGATTGGCTTCTGGTTAGGTTAGGTTAGATTCTATTCTATTCTAAACGCAAAAAACCTTAATTTTACCTCCAGCATACACCTAATCAGTCTTATATAGCCCACTGCTGGATGCAAGCCTTCCTTCGTTCAAGCCACTTTCTTATTTTTTTGGCAATTCAAAATAAATATCTTTATGCAATAGGTTACGAAACAGCAACAGACCGTACAGAGTGGAAGAATGGAACGGAGGCCTTTGCCCTACATTGGGATAATAACGGTTTAATTAAAAAAAACGTGGTGACCCATCCACATCAGCTTAACTTCTCAAGCCCTACATCATAATCTGACCTCTTCCTGTATCTGAGGACAGCGAGTAGCGCGGTCAGCGCGGCGTCATTAATGTCGGATCACATAACTAATCACGTTTATCAGTTCCTATCTCATTATGAAACATATCTGAGAGACATTTGACAGGCGACCACAGAAGACTCGCTCTGAATGGTATTTACTAACGAACATTAGTATAGCATTATAATTAAACGTTATTCTGGTGACAAACATGATTATTTACTTTGCTTTCACTAGACGTTTCAGAACTCATTTATATACATAGTTTACACTAAAACCAATCACAAGTGAATGCACAGTGAAGGCACAAGGGAATAAATGAATATTTTGAATTTTGAAGTGACTAGATTCAATAAAATTTTCAATAATCACAAAAAAGACAATACCTTCATCACCTATATAACAATAGGCACGCGGACTATTTTTTATCAATGTCTGTTCTATGATAATGAAAATATATTGGTCACGTATTGTTTGGTTTTTTGAAATAACGAATATCTACTTAGGTACAGTGAATTTAATTAATCGAGGGGGGGCTCGCCACGATTGTGAAGGCTGCTATTTCCGCCTACTTATGACATTACAAGCCCTCACTCTGGAACTAGAACGCGCCTTATCATTGTCAAATTCTATTGTTTTGAAAATTAAAAACACGTATCCAATATTTTATTAACTAACTATTAAATATCTATAGATAGTCAATTGTTATTGTATTATGTAGTTCTAGCATTGTTGGATGTGACTTGGTAATCAACTACTACACGGATTGGTACTTCTGCGCACATCTGTCATGTGTCGGTCATATGTGTGTGATGTATGTTGTGTGCATGTGTGCAATTATTACAGGTAATTGCAAGCGATCGCTCGCATTAATCTGGGACACCTAGTGCTGCGTAATTGGCTCTCCGATTGTATTGTAGGCTGTGTTCAGAGCTGCGGCGGGAACTAACCATTGTTGAAGCGGTTGACTGTGGAGTATTGTTCTAGCAAGAGATCTACCCAACATGCTCGGCACATGTACAAAAAAGGCTGTATTGAAGGTCTGAATAAAGTATTGTAGATGGAAATTGAGTCTTGTAGGTACTAGGAAGTCTGAACCTCATACATGTATGTTCTCCTAATATTTTAGGAATTATGGTTTAAGTGTGTGTGTTTTTTTATACGTCTCATGTGGCGCGAATAAATGCTTCTTTCTTTCACTAATATCAAGTTCAGATCACTAATATCAAATTTACGTCAAACTGAATAAACCTAGCATTGGTTTAAGTGAATTGTGTTGCATACTAGCCCAGCTTTTCCTAAGAAAACTTCATTTACTCCTATCATTCCATCGTAATCTCTTTCTTACAAGAAAAGCAAGAAAATAGGCGATAGCTTTATAAAAAGCCAGCTTATAGCGCACAGGTCGCATCGAGCCCGATGACATTAACTGGCAAGGTGATAGCGTAGGGGGCAATCTGCGCGACATCGTAGCACGTACCCGCGTAGCACCGTAGCGCCGTAGCGCCGTAGCGCCGATAGTGTATGCTAAGTACGCGAGCGGCACACATTACTGGGAAACTTGCTTATGTCATACTGTAGAGCGAGGCTCTGAGTGTTATAAGTATACTTTACGCTATGGAGCGCTACGTAATGCGTCTTAATCAGCTTTCGTTTAAGCGGAAAATTCTATCAGACAAGCAGTGGTCAGTAATTGTTGAGATAAGAGCGGGTTTATTTCTGTCAGTGAGAACTACATCTATTTGCAAACCGCTCCTATACAAACCTTCATGGGAAATATAATTCTTATTGTATCTAGATTTTATAGCGATTTAATGTAATAGCGTTGGTAATTAAATACCTCCGTACCGCCGTATAAAATTACGGTTGTTATGGAAGGCAACCCGAGCACAACACCTTACACAGAAAGTAATTAACGAGAACTAAAGCATTATTATAATGAACCATCGATGTTATTTTGTTTGAAAACATAATTACAAGAAAATTATTTGTAATTTGAAGATTTGTATTGTACACTGTAGAAATGTTTGAAAGAAGGATAATTGGATTTATTTGTTAAATCCTTAATTGTTGTTACACTGTGACTAAATTGAGATTTAAAACTGTCAAATTTGACACCTTAAAGGTTTAGAGATCACGTGGTTTATTTTGGTAGGTATTTAATTACTCAAGAATAACCCGAGAGAGAAAAATAATAACAGTTTTAGAAGTCTAATGACCAGGTCGCAGGATTGCCGGCTTGTGTTGCCGGTTCGAATCCCACCCATTAGACTACCGACGTGAACCCAGTCGTGACACACCCATTTAGCTTAGCACTTAGGGTTAACAAGAATGTGCAACCCTCATTGCTAGTAACCTTTAAAAAACCAGACTTGTGTACTTCCTAGAGGATTTATTTATAGAAATATTCATAAATTATGAAATGTTTTCCCCAATTTATTACGTGTCGCGTTTACAATAAACGCGGTTCTTTATGAGCGAATAACAAACAACTTCCAAGTGCGTTCTCAACACCAACATTGTGGGAACACTGGCAATTTCAACTTTATTGTGTAGACAACAAATCATAGAATAGCTCTTTACATAATTACCTAACAATATTGGCGTCGAAATTTGAAATATTTGCTCTGCGTAATTGTCGTCATTCAATATTTCGTTTGAAAGGTTTTTCGAGTTTGAATTAATTTGGGAGTTGTTTCGCTGGAGTGACGTCACCAATCTATTTTGATTGACGGAGAGTTGTATTGTGGCGAGAGACGGGCGCGGGGCGGTGACGTCACGCGATGCTGTCAGCCGCACAATACCGGCCGGAGCCTCTACATCACGGCTGCTGTTCTCAGCGAGCAGGAGAGAGGTCTGAGAACACGCCTACTGTTGAACTTATCAAGTCTTAGTAAAATGGAGCAGATCCTTAGTTTAAATGACAGTCAAAACAGAATATTGTGAATATATTTTTGGGGCACGATGGCCCAGTACTCCAAAGCGCGACTTTGTTCAATATCCCCGGCGGTGTAGCGCCAATAATGGAACCACATTTTAAACCAAACAGCCTAAATCGTAGCTTTTTAATCTTTATTTTCATTAGCAGCAAATTTTATTTGATGGAGATTCGTCGCGAGTCATATTTACTGCATTTAACCCGCAGCGGTGGCCGCCGCCGCAGAACTTATGTCGGTAAATAATTAAATTTGAGCCGCGCAAGTGTTGCCAACTTTGTGAACATCTCCATACGTGCGGAGATGACTGCGAATGCAATAAACCAAACTGTGTCAAACACATTATGGCAACACTTAGGGCTGCCATCCCACACTATCGAGCTAACTTACCTGTAATCTTAAGATCTTTAAGTTTGGAACCAGCAATGACGTCATCGAACATTTCTGTCCTACTGTAGGTACTTTTAGATCGCATCTTCCAGGCAGAGGACTGAATGTTCGTAAACTACGTTTGTAGATATGTTATCTATCGTGCTTCTTCAATTACATTTTTACAAGTAAATATTAAGTTATTGCCTCCCTTTTTCACGTAGTGTAGGTGCGAGGCTTCGTTTTTTTTTAGTAAGTTTTTTTTTTCCTTTATTTAAAATCTATGAATCTACTTCATTTTTTCATATAATGATTTATCTAAAAATTTACAGAATTAATTTGCGTCGAAGTCGTACAAACAAAAATCGAACTGTTATTGTTTGACATTTGTTTTGAACAAATGGCGACCTAAAGATTGTTGGCAATGACATTGAAACTTAAAAACAGGGTTATACGAACTAGGAACTTAGAAGGTGTTATTATTGGAAACATTAATTATTAAATCGGCGATACTTTTTATAATAGTGTTTCTAATACTTCATATATAATTTTCATTTTTTTTTTCATTTAAGTTTTACTTTCATCTCAGTTATCGTCCCATAACGATAACAAATGGCAAAATTTGTGAAACTTTAATTTTTGTTTACTAAAAAGGTAACAATTAAGAGATCAGTATTTTTTCTAAACGCAACTTTTACCCTTTTATGAGATAATGCACAAGTGCCAGCCAAAAACGATACATCTCGTTTCCTCGAATTTTGTAAGTCCTTTGCTCCGATTTGATACAGGTAAGATTTATTAAAGAATGAGTACGCACCTGTTTACGTAAACTATTCAATGAGTGTATCAGCCCTGCAGCGGTGCGCGCGAGCCGCAAGGATGTGCGGGGTGCGGTGCTAAGGACGGGGGCGGGGAGGGGGGACAAATTGAAATACCATGATTGCTCATTTGCTGAGGCGAGTCGTCATCACACGTCTTAACTTTTAAACCGCAGGTCACGTGATGACGTGACATTACCTCCGGCCTTGCTGAAGATGTGGGATGAAAATACGAATGACGACATGCAAACAATCAACTCCAAAGCCTGATTATGATTAATTAAATTCTGGACAAGTGCGAGTCTGACTAGCTCACCAAGGGCTCCATACATTTTTTTCAATCGACCCGACCAACAGATAGACTGATAGATATTTTGATTTGCACCCGCAGTTTTTTTTTCTAGATTCATGCTTGTAAATATACCTACTATGTGGACAGCTCATAAAATTTTTAATAATCGGTTGTTCCACTAGAAAGCGCCACTCTAGATATATATATTATTTTGTGAAATTGGTGGGTTGCAATATGACAATAATACAGTGTAGTGCATCAGTAGTAACCAATAGCATTCACGTTGCCTACAATTCAAAGCCTGAAAGCCGGTTACCTTTAGTAATTTGCTGCTATTGTTAACTCTCGACTCGTGTACTCGACTTTACCGTCTGTACCGCCTTCATAATACTGTCAAGTTTCCACAGTTCCATTAAGAGACACTATCATACATTTATAACAATTCTTCATTACTAAATATTATTTGAAAGTGCACAATCTACACCTCATTAAATATGTAAAGTTTACTCGCACAATGAAAAATCTCCTTCATTTAATGAGCGAATAAAGTCAGTTCGTAATAATAAATGTTACGTAATATAAAGTGAACACTTTTGTTTGGCCCCGAGTGTATCGCGCAGATATTTATTACGATCGCACGGAGACATTGGACAGGGACATTCAGAAGGCTCGGATGTACCTATATTATTAACTAGTTGTGACCCGCGGTTCCCGTAATCGTATTTTTTACTTTATATTACATTATTTTTAATATTTTATCTGCTACTCGGAACGGAGACAAATCAAATAAAACATAGAACATGAGAAAACGGTCCGCCATCTCCCGAGATATAAGTGTTGTAACCAACCCGACTTTGGTTTATATATAGATGCGAAAGTAACTCCGCTTGTTACGCTATCATCGCTCAACTGATCTTGTTGAAAATTTTTATGCTGTAGTTAGTATCTTACGAGTGAACGCAGGCTACTTTTACGGTGATAACTTCCGCCCACGTGAAGGGAGCCATGGGTCACAGCTAATAATGGTAGTGACACACATATCAAGCATTGTTCCATACTATTTCGACATATGGGCAATACTTGTCACCACTTATTTTGCTGCCAATTCAAACTTGCTAGAACACACTCAAATATTGGTCAGTTATATTTATAAGTTATAGTAAGTTATAGTAAGTTAAACAAGATAGATTTATTATTGGTTATAAATGTTATAATGAATAAATAAATAAATACATAAATAAATGAATAAATACATAAATAAATAAATGTACCTATATTATATTCTATAATATTGCACATCCGTTATGGATAAACTGTTGATACCTACCATAAAATTGTAACACCTACTTTTGTAATTGTACACAGTTGAGCAATAAATGAATCTGAATCTGAATCTAAGGCATTTTTATTCTTGAACATTAGAAAGCGACGCTTCATCATTCAGTTTTTTTTTTGAGTTTTAGTGTTGTTACAGTTGACGTTTGACAAGCCAGTACATTCTTAATTTGTACGGAATTGATCTTCTGCATGTAACTTTATCATAACCGTTATTTGGTATTTTGTTTAAACTGTAACATATCTTTATCAGTTGTCAGTTAAATATTTTTTCATTATATTGCAGAGCTTATTCTCAATTCGCTTGAGTAAACTTTACGTCCGCGTTAGCACATTAACATTGTACTCGCAGCCATTACTCCTAGATATAAGTTTTATAATTAATATACTTCATCTAAATGAAGAACATTATAAACATGCTAATGAAATCAAGATCATTCCTTAGAAGCACTTCCCGCCCTAAGCCGATCGCAGTACTCGTAGACTCTCTACAATCGAGCTACGAAAGTGCTACGCTCGTAGCAATTTATAACAATCACGTTGTAGAGTTCAGTAAGTGCAGCCGTGCATTATTAATGACTAATTAACAGCACGATGTTAACGTTACTTCATGAAGCGCCTATAGCTTAGATATTGTATGTTATGAACGATATAACGCGCTCAAAACCTGAACTTATTTTATACAAGGAGTCATTAGAAACAAACACCAATAAATTCTGCCAATTGTAACGTATTGTTGTCAGTGTGTCCTGTGTCCAGGTGACGTCATGTTATCATAAAACACCAACAATATGTAATTTACAAGCACATTATGTGTGAAGTAAGCTGGATACAAATCGAACAGCCCTTGTTATTCTCATTATTGTTGCGGCGTTGGATGCGGTTGGTGCGGGATTGCATTCCGCGACGCTCCGCCCCCCCCCCCCCCCGCGCCGTAACTAGCTCGGTCACGGTAACATCTCTATTGAATGCCGGCGCTATCGGCTCAGCGCGCGGCGCCACTTGTAAAACCCAGCTAACGAGACCGTCCGGTACAGCTTCCGCACTCACCGACATTATCACGTTAAGATGGTGGGGTGATAGCGGAGTGGATTGCGTGATCGTCTATATCGTCTCAGCGATAAAAGTTCGATTCCCACAAACAAATATTTATTTCAATGATCTTGATCAAGTAAATATCAGTTAAACTATTTTTTAATATACCTGGTAGGTCTGAGAATAGGTCGTAGACTATTTTTTAAACACCTACATGATAAAGGTTTCCAGCTTGTATAATAATGTATAAATTTAATATTAAACTTTTAGTTATCACTTGATGAATAAATTGTAAAATTGCAAGATAAAAATAACTAATATTCTAAACCACATCAAACAGGCTCTTACATAATATCAATACCAACATAAAGATAATCTCGACCATGTTTGTGAAATTTAATGAATACTCTCCATAACAAGCCTCCATCGACGAGAGTCGCGGGACATTCACTTGCGTCACTCACAAGTAAACAACTTTTTACTCAATTTAACTTGGCCCGCTTTTACTTGCGTCGTCATTTTTTTCTTCTAATTGAGACAATAAAATCAATTAGTTTAATTAAGTATATACGACTGTAACGGAATTATTTTAAAAAGTTTTTGTTTGATTGAAACGTTTGAGTGCTAATGATTGATCGTCTTCTGAATATTCTTTACTTCTGCAAACTTTAAGTATACCTTATTACGAACAACAGAATAACATTAATTGTCAAAGATTTTGATAATTAATGGCGGAGCGGCCTCAGGCTGTGGCCCTGATATAGACAGACGCTGTGAGACTGAGACAGAGTGAAGATAGCTCTCCCGGGTAGACTCTACACCAATATATAGATTAGGCTCATTATAGATGTTAATGTTCAATTCAATTCACTTTTGTTGCTTATGGCTCCGTCGGGACTTCGACGATTCTGCCAATGTCAGGGTTGGGAAAACAAGTGTTATCAGTGGGGAAAATAAAAAACAACCCGAACGCAACTTAAATTAAAACATGATACATCTTTTGAGCAACTTGTTTTTGATGTTAAATTTGTTAGTATCCGTAAACCATGCTTTGTTATATTGTACCCTTGATGGTCCATTATTTGATAAGATCCTTTAATCGAGTTCATGGTCTAGCAGTGTCTTTGATAGCAAGAGAACACCTTGGAATTTCTTTAACACCAGAGTTATTCCTAGGGTTCCCCAACAAACCCGTACGAAATATTAACCAAGCTTTTTATTCAAAGGTAATTGAAGATCTCCTGACGCGTACTTTTCTATTGCGGCTCCTGCCGTTTGTGGAAGAACAATTTTTTTTCAATTAGTTCGTCAGCGGCTTCTCTAAGCTTTTAACACGATGTCGCGACAAATGCGGTCAACAAGACAGACAGCCGTCAAACGATGTTTAATAACAAAATCAAAACATAACTCCGCGTGGAAATCTATTCTGAATAATTCATGGGCAGCCCGGGACACGCTTTGTCCGCCGATATCCGGCGCATTGTGTCCGGCGGACAATGCCGGCACAATGCAGGTAGCCCCGCAAATGTTAATTAAAGGCGTATCAGGAACTATTAGGACGTAGACACTGACTTTTTAGTGGGCTTATTGTAACTCAGGTTGTGTGCGTGTGAGCGAGCGGCGCTGAGATGAAGCATCCACTCTGTTTCGTTGATAGAGTAAATTAATGATTTTAAAGAATACTTATCATACAGACAACTCCTAGCGGCAAATGAATATATGGAAAATATATTACAGTTTATATAATGCTTATGTGTTGTGGAAGTTTAACTGAATATCTGAAACACTACACACTATTGCTAATTCTATTAATGCTGCTGCAATGTAAAGTTATTTTTTTCTGCGCAAATGGAAATTAACAAACCATTATTTTTTATTTCACACACAATATTTGTTACTAATAAAAACGAAAAAAAATGTTAATTATAATATAATGTTGGATATTAACGTTATCTGTTGGTAAAAGCATCGCTTCTAACTGCAAGCCTTATACTACTTTTAAAGCATATTCCAGCAAGACATATGTGTAACTACTTCGTGTGATCATCTCCCTGTTCCCTGATTACTAGTATTGTAACCGAAGCCTGTTCGTTTGAGGATTACATCGGCGTGCGGCGGTCAGTCGCTCACACCGGTGTCGATACATACATTGTGTACAGGCTTATTTAGAAATTCTTCGTTAAATAGAGATTCTTGTAATATACAATATCAACCTAATTTACATACAATCTAAACTGTTCATACTTTATTGGTATACTACTCACTGGTACCTACTGGTATAAACTATCTAACTGCTTACTATTAATGCGCTTGTATCGCTTACTATTATATGCTTTATATATATACCTACATTTATTCAAAGGGTCAATCCTTTCGTCGATCCTTTTTCAGATTCTAATATTCTTAAAATACTTGGGCACCTTCAGTTTGTTCGTTGGCCTAATTCTCATTTGATCTCAGTTTCAAACTCCGACAAACCCCACTCATTGAACCGCCCTAAGACTTCCATTCATTCAAAACATTTAATTTGTAAACTGTCCAATCATTTTTTCTCCACCGGGGAGTGCTCAATGGGGGAGAAAATTACGCCTTTAGTGGTAAGTGGGTGATTTGTGTGTAAGTGTCGCCATCTCTGCGGCGGCGCGGGCGACTCGTGTTTTATTATCACAGCCGAGTGCTGTGCATGCTCTTGGTGACGCGCTCACTTATAAGAGGTGATTACTGGAGGACAGGGACTATAAAATGCCATTTATTGCTGAGATCTGTAAGAACCTTTACTGACAAAAACTTTGTATTACTAACGAAGCCATTCTAAACTTATTTCTAAATGTCACCAGTTAGAAGTATTTCGGTGCGCGACACACCGGTCAATATTAAAGGTGCTCGAAGTATCGATGTTGAAAGTCTTAGTTTATACTAGCTGTTGCCCGCGGCTTCGCTCGCGCGTAAAGTAAAGAGTAGTATTAAAGGTAGATGTATTCTGTGATTTTCAAAGTAAGGAGAATGTATAAAATTTTTCATCTAATATTATGGCGTTAAAATAAGTTTAAAAGTAAAGTAAGTAGCAAAAGCATTTGTGTTATGGAATCGAAGACAAAAAAGGTACGATAAACACCCAGACTCCAGACTATGTATAAAAGTGATTTTCTACATGGACCCGTCCGGGGATCGAACCTGGAACCTTAGAGCTGGCGACACCTTAAAAACCGGAGTGAACGCCACTCGACCACGGGAGTCGTCATTATAGATATGTCTTAGATGGTCATTATCTTATCTATTTATCTTTTCATCTGTCTATCTTTGAGAATACTGAACTTCACATACCAACTATTTCAGCCCTTATTTCACCCCTTTAGAGGGTAGATTTCTAAAATCTCGGAAATACATCTTATTTATTTCTAACTAATAACCCTTGTATGAAATTGAATGTGTCTATCTTTGAAAACGACACAATTCATATGCCTACAAACTTCTAACCCCTTTTTCACCCTCTTAGGGGATGATTTTTAAAATCGCTGAAATACATCTTTATTTATTTCTATTCAGAAACCCGTATACGATATTTCATGTGTCTATCATTGAAAATACCGAACTTCCCATACAAACTTTCAACCCCTATTTCACCCCATAGGGGATAGATTTCCAAAAGAAAAGTAGCTTATAGCCTTCCTCAATAAGTGGACTATCTAACAGTGAAAGAATTTTTCAAATCGGACCCGTACTTCCTGAGTTTAGCGCGTTCAAACAAACAAACTCAGCTTCAGCTTTATAATATAATGTATAATATATATAAAGTATAGATAAATAATTATAGTATCTTAGCCGTGTCACAGATTAATAAATAGTTACTTGGCCGTGTGCAGCGCCCCTTATTGAACTCCACTGCGGGTGACGTAACCTACGACAAACTTATTATTTGCGGTTGGTACAGTATTCGGGTCTAGGGATCGAACCGCAAAATTAAGTTTGTTTTTTTTTGTATATACTTTTCCGGGATAAAAACTACCCAGTGTGGTGCCCAGGATATTAAAGAACAATTATACCAAGTTTCATCGAAATCGAACCGGTAGTTTTTGCGTGATGCCTGAACAAACAGACAGACAGACAGACAGACCGACAGACAGACAGACAAAAATTTTTTTAATCACATTTTTGGTTTCGGTGTCGGTCTAGTAACACACCCCGCTATTATTTTTTTTGATATTTTCAATGTACAGAATTTTCACTTCTACAGATTTATTATAAGTAAGATAAGATAGATTACTTTGTAGTCCATATAGTTCTGCGGTAAGATACCGCAGAACATCCAGGAATTGAAGATAACTACAGAGATCCTAAACAAACTTGTGCAAAACGTCAAATATTCTTATTACAAAGGTATGTAATGCTGTAGAGGCGAAAGGGATCGTGTTTTGTAATATCTGTGTCAATAACACACAGCTGACTCGACATGCCGCGTATCGAGATCGTTTTCACCGCGCGGCGTACTATCAAAACTTCACGGTTTGTGTTTACTAGCAATGAACATAAGCAAATACATGGACGATAGACACGCACACAAAAGAATCAGATAAAGTATCTATCTCAAGTTAAGGGCGAGTCAGGTAGGTACACATGTTGTACCTACTACTCTTTTTGTTGGGATAGTTTCAGTCAAAGTCTGAGAATTTGACGTATTTTTTGTCAAACAATACACAAACATTGTTGGTTTGATGCGTCCAAGTATGTAAAAAATATCCTTCCATATTTACATACATCTAATTCATGATAATATGAAAATTAAAATAAATTATTTCTTCTAAGTTTATGATAGTCTTATACATACTTAATTATTTATTTATTTACTTCATGCACTGTTAGGTGGATTTAATGCCATAAGGCATACTCTACCAGCAGACATAGGAAAGTGATAGATGTACTGATAATTGGTTTGATCATATATACTAGAGGCATAAACATTTAAAATACTATAAAAGTATTATTATTAGACTACAGTTTTCTTACACATCTGTACATCATAAACATTTTTTTCAATGTTTGTTTCCCCCGAGTGCGACTAATTCAAATGGAGACTATTTATTTCTAGTTAATTATCTGAGTGCGTCCTCCTCCACCCCCTATCCGCCCCCCTACCCTTGCAGCGTAACTCCTGGGAAATGAGGAAATCATTGTTATTTACGTATCTCATCAAAGAAATATTTTGGACCAATTTAGGGAAATGTTTTTCCAATCCCGTCATTATAACCTTGTTGAATCGATACGAGCAGGGAGATCACTTTACATGACATAGCTTCAGCGACACAAATAAACTGTACCTTATTTTAATACAATATATTTTAATTAAACTGAGCACGTGTGGAAATGAATGTGTGCTAGTTAAACTTTAGGTACATACGTATCAGTTAGACAAAACACGTGTAATGTTTTAAACATAGTAACGAATCATAACTATGTAATCGTTTTGGCTTTCAAGAAGGGTAATTATAATTCATTTGCATGGGAAATGATCAAAAACTACTAATACATGAAAGCGCCATTTCGCACTTGTAATAAGCGCCATCTAGTTATCAACGCTGACACTAAAAGCAGTTAACTTACATCAAGCAAGCCTGGTAAATTAATGTTTTCTGCATTGTGCAACGCAGGTATCTAAAACAGAATAATATACCTATGAACAGATATTGCTGATGATCAAATTAAAAGAAGTTTTATATACTTACCTACGTACTTATAATTTGGCTGATGTAGTTACTAGTTAGATAGCGTTACTGAACACAAGTATCATGTTATATTGTTATGTTTTGTTCTCATTATGCCGTGTTTGGATTGGTTGCGAGCGACGCATCCCCATGTTTATGAGTGTGGTTTAACATGCCACGGAGACAGAAGGTCCACTACAAACAAAAAGCAGTTGTCAGGACAAATTGTTAGACAAATTGTAAGTCTTGATGATGCCCGGTAGTGTAAGTCATATGTAAAGAGTACTTATACATATTTATGGTACCTTTACATAACTTCCGTCACATAAACATAAAAGTTAAAATTTTATTCAGCAGGAACGTAAGTAAGTCGACTTCCGAACTCGTTCTCAAAGAATTTCTATAACCCCCATGTCATTGGGCCCCAGAATATAATAGAAAATGCTTTACATTAATGTTTAGCAAAACGAAAATTTTTGACGATATTGTGTTACTTTTATACATTGCCGATACGTCACTGTGTGAAGGTTGCATGGATGAAGTAAAAACTAAGAAATCGCAAAAAAGTTAAATGAAATGTGTGGGCACAGGGGACCTACCGAAGGATATATTATTAGTTACATCTTGCGAAATAAACCTTCTGTCCCTCTCCTGTACGTGTACATGCGGGTTGACCCAGTTCAGCGGTTATCTAACCAGATTTCAATAACCATTCCATCTGCTCGCCGGGAGTGGGGCTTAGCAAACCTAGTTACTGCGGCATTACGAGCGATCACTCCGCCGCGCGCCGCAGACGTACGAGCCTGCAAGTGATTATAACATGTGTGGACACTCTTCGTCTAATACCTTCGTTTAGCCCATCTCCCCGGTTCTTGTCCTATTTCCTCCTTTCCTAAGTTCTGTTTGTCAGCTTGATACCTTCCTCCAGCTAAACCATAGTACTAGTTACGACCGAATATTAATTTAATTCATCGCTAGGCCTAAGGGATTGTCTGCTCATAAAAAACCCTGAATATTTGGAGTCTGTATCGCGCACCTAGGAGGCCTACCGTTCAAATGTTGTAGATTGTTTCCGTTGAAAATGTGTTCTGGGTCGAAAGAAAGTTCAAATCTATAGTTTTAAAAGTTACGCGGTAAAGTAATAATATTTTTTTAATTCTGTTATCATCGTCGCCTCGTAGTGCCTGAGAATAAAATTCTTAACAGACAGAACACACGGACAACCATATTTTAATGATCCTATCAGTGTTTTGGGTAACGGAGCCCTAATAAACTGGTTCTGTGTGTTTCGTGTCGTACCTATCTAACACCTAAGCTACTATAAAAATGTCAGTTAATTAGATGAATTCAACAATAAAAATACTTAAAACGAGAAGCTGAATTGAAATTGTTAATAATATACCTACTCTAAATAAATAACGGTGACGGCACAAGTGCGTCAGCAAAACATTAACTCATCCAAATACGGCACTCGCTGAACATTACCACCGCAGCCATTTTGTTCAATTTGTTTGCCAACGATTTGAATCATGAAAACATTTATGTTCGTGAGCTGGCGTATTTCAGCCATCATTTTCAGTATTTCACTTGTTAATTTACACAGCACTTCTATTCGTGGTTTTTCGAAGTATTTTAATTAAACTGAGCACGTGTGGAAATGAATGTGTGCTAGTTAAACTTTAGGTACATACGTATCAGTTAGACAAAACACGTGTAATGTTTTAAACATAGTAACGAATCATAACTATGTAATCGTTTTGGCTTTCAAGAAGGGTAATTATAATTCATTTGCATGGGAAATGATCAAAAACTACTAATACATGAAAGCGCCATTTCGCACTTGTAATAAGCGCCATCTAGTTATCAACGCTGACACTAAAAGCAGTTAACTTACATCAAGCAAGCCTGGTAAATTAATGTTTTCTGCATTGTGCAACGCAGGTATCTAAAACAGAATAATATACCTATGAACAGATATTGCTGATGATCAAATTAAAAGAAGTTTTATATACTTACCTACGTACTTATAATTTGGCTGATGTAGTTACTAGTTAGATAGCGTTACTGAACACAAGTATCATGTTATATTGTTATGTTTTGTTCTCATTATGCCGTGTTTGGATTGGTTGCGAGCGACGCATCCCCATGTTTATGAGTGTGGTTTAACATGCCACGGAGACAGAAGGTCCACTACAAACAAAAAGCAGTTGTCAGGACAAATTGTTAGACAAATTGTAAGTCTTGATGATGCCCGGTAGTGTAAGTCATATGTAAAGAGTACTTATACATATATATGGTACCTTTACATAACTTCCGTCACATAAACATAAAAGTTAAAATTTTATTCAGCAGGAACGTAAGTAATTCGACTTCCGAACTCGTTCTCAAAGAATTTCTATAACCCCCATGTCATTGGGCCCCAGAATATAATAGAAAATGCTTTACATTAATGTTTAGCAAAACGAAAATTTTTGACGATATTGTGTTTCTTTTATACATTGCCGATACGTCACTGTGTGAAGGTTGCATGGATGAAGTAAAAACTAAGAAATCGCAAAAAAGTTAAATGAAATGTGTAGGCACAGGGGACCTACCGAAGGATATATTATTAGTTACATCTTGCGAAATAAACCTTCTGTCCCTCTCCTGTACGTGTACATGCGGGTTGACCCAGTTCAGCGGTTATCTAACCAGATTTCAATAACCATTCCATCTGCTCGCCGGGAGTGGGGCTTAGCAAACCTAGTTACTGCGGCATTACGAGCGATCACTCCGCCGCGCGCCGCAGACGTACGAGCCTGCAAGTGATTATAACATGTGTGGACACTCTTCGTCTAATACCTTCATTTAGCCCATCTCCCAGGTTCTTGTCCTATTTCCTCCTTTCCTGAGTTCTGTTTGTCAGCTTGATACCTTCCTCCAGCTAAACCATAGTACTAGTTACGACCGAATATTAATTTAATTCATCGCTAGGCCTAAGGGATTGTCTGCTCATAAAAAAACCTGAATATTTGGAGTCTGTATCGCGCACCTAGGACTAGGAGGCCTACCGTTCAAATGTTGTAGATTGTTTCCGTTGAAAATGTGTTCTGGGTCGAAAGAAAGTTCAAATCTATAGTTTTAAAAGTTACGCGGTAAAGTAATAATATTTTTTTAATTCTGTTAACATCGTCGCCTCGTAGTGCCTGAGAATAAAATTCTTAACAGACAGAACACACCATATTTTAATGATCCTATCAGTGTTTTGCGTAACGGAACCCTAATAAACTGTTTCGGTGTGTTTCGTGTCGTACCTATCTAACACCTAAGCTACTATAAAAATGTCAGTTAATAAGATGAATTTATTCAACAATAAAAATACTTAAAACGAGAAGCTGAATTGAAATTGTTAATAATATACTTTAAATAAATAACGGTGACGGCACAAGTGCGTCAGCAAAACATTAACTCATCCAAATACGGCACTCGCTGAACATTGCCACCGCAGCCATTTTGTTCAATTTGTTTGCCAACGATTTGAATCATGAAAACATTTATGTTCGTGAGCTGGCGTATTTCAGCCATCATTTTCAGTATTTCACTTATTAATTTACACAGCACTTCTATTCGTGGTTTTTCGAAGTATTTTTCTAAATTAATAGACCTAACACCTATCATTTAAGTGTTTTTTTTTCACCATGCATTTCGATATTCACGCGTTTGTTGCGTTCTTATTATCACCGCAGACTCATCCTGTCGTCGGTCAGCAATATTAATCTCGGCAGTAACTTTAAAAGCCTCCCCTACCCCCGTCAGGCGCCGGTAAGGGAGCGGTGACTAATTCCACTAAGTAAGTGGTGAGCGGCAATCGTTACCATCACAAAGGACGCAGCTCGTCGTGTTGCCGCGCGCACGCCGGCTGCTTGCGCTTTTGTCATAATCAAACACTTTTAAAACTACCTTGTTCTGTTAGTACCATGGTTGTCATAAGTCTTGTTAAGTAATGTTTACTTGAAACTGAAACCATTATTGTAAGTAAATTGCAGCGCTTTGAGCAAACGATTCGTGGATACTCGCTCCTCTTTGCATTAAACCAGTTACTGGCTTATAATATGTATTGTATTACAAGATTTATTTCTATGCGATTTCCTATATAGTTTGTTTATGTGGAGTATAGAGTCTGTTGAGGCACGTTCTGTCGGCTCGCTAATGCCTAATGCAGGTAAACTCCCCGAGAGCGCACTCGTCACCGTCAGTGTCGCGCGGTGTCGCGCGGTGCCGCGGTGTCGCGCGACTGTCGCATGTCGCGGCGCTAAAACGTTTCCCATGTCGATATTGATGCCGCGTCGATCGTAGTTTACAATTCTATTGAACGCGAGTATTTTTGAACATTCGCATTGAGATACTTAGAGAACACAGGATTCCCATATTGCGGTGACACTTGACAGGTGGTATCACGCGTAGCGGTACACGTTCGACTGAGAGACAATGACGCCACTGTGCCTAAATATATCCACAGCTGTAACATATGCCGTACGTGTGTACGTAACTGCCTACTCTATAGCAAAACATGTTTTTCCTATAGATACGTGCCGTCGAGTGTGGCCGCCATCACACATATTATAGCGTCAACCATATAATCTCCTACGATAATGACAGAGCAGCTTGTCTTAGTGTGAAGTACCTAATCGCATACGCTTGTCTAAACAGTAGGTATGTTGGTAAACACCCTCTGCAGTAATTATATTGTATGCAATAACTGCTTTACAAACAATCCAATTCAAGGAGATACGTACAACGTAATCTGTTGATGGTCTGAACCTCTCGGAAACTTTTAACAAATTTTTTTTCTTCATCTTTTTCCGGTACCTTCCTTATCAGTATTGTAGGTCGTGGTGCCATGAGCTACATTGTCAGACCTAGAATCAAGTAATAGCTAACACTATGTATTCTTGATAGTGGCGTGGGGCGGCGAGGTGAGAGAGGGGTACCCTACTGTCGCTATTTGTCATGATTGCGACTGTATTACAGACTACCGTACACCGTGAAGCTTCAACTGAGGGTGGAGCCGGTCCTGCCTACTCTTGCTAAGAATGCAGCTTTATGTCAGTTCTAGTTTCTAGAATTTACTTAGTTACCAAAAGTCAATTGTTATAATCGAGCATGTGTTCAACACGTTGGTGACAATGTTTAGGTATCCAGTTACATGTCCATTACCCAGTCCTAGCTGAGCCCCATAGTTTCACTCGCGTTCTTCCCGTCAGATATAATTCCATCAAAATTGAGTTTTGATGAAACGTTTTTTTGTCGGAATTGATTAAATGTAGTCGGCATCTCGCGGCGTCAGCACTCGGCACGTTCACATTAATTGGATCCGATTTCGTCGGTCATGTATCGACATGCACTCGTGTGGGGACTTAACAAAAACTAGTGATTACAACACACTATTGTTCTAAGAAAAGAGCTGCGGACTGGAAACGGGTCTAAGTTGCGAGAGGTCACGATTAAGTCGACTAGAGATTGTTTTCTCATTATACAAAGCTAAGCGATTAACTGGCGACGGATTGTGAAGCTAGCCACTACACCAGATTTGACGATCACGACCACTCTGCCAAGAGTGTAACGACGAAGAAGAAGAAGCGATTAACGTTGCGGGCTTGAAGGTTTCTTCAGGACTATTATGAATTCTGTACCAAAATTGGGTTTGCATCAAACACATTCGTTCATTACTTAGTGACCCTAACCAATAAACCGAGAGTCGTGGGTTCGATTCCCATCAAAGAAAATTTTTGTGTGATGACTAGGATCATATTCTGTTGTGTGTCTGGTTTGTGAGTTGTCCAAAGATATTATTATTCTGGAAAGCAAGCTTTTTGAAAAGTCAAATTGCAGAATGTTGTGTCGTAACTCAGTAGTTTGTTGTTTAAAAACATTGCAGTGATGACTCTTATAGACTCTGTTATAGCAATCAAAACCTTGTTTTAAAAACCTCTTATCCTTGTAGCTCGTATCGGCACCTCGGCACCAGCCGCGTACGTACTCATAGCGATCACCATTAAAACATCATTACGTGAGGTTGCACAACACACACACGCACATGCGCACACTCACACAGCAGATTGTATCGCGTGTTGACGAAAGATTGCTTCGTGCAAACTGTCCCAATCGTTATCGAAAGCCAAGTTACACGAACATTCAAGTGGTTTTCTTGTGAAACACAAATGTATTAGTTGACGCTATCAGCCATCTATTGAGTATTGGCAAGTCACATTAAAATGGGTATTACCTAGCTCATTTCTAATACATTCATGTCACACATACTTTACAAACCCCTTGTACGTTCATTAAATTATATCGTTTAAGCCCGAGTTAGATAACTGCCAGTTCTCTAAATATATGAACCGCAGAGTTGTATAATATTTTAATTTAGCTGAACACTTCAGGTATAATATTTATCGTCGGGTGTAATGTGGAAGAAAGAGGTGTGTGGCTGTAATTACAACCGAATGTTTCTTTTATGGAAAGTAAGTGGAGTCGAGGTGGAGTGGCGAGTCGCGGGCAGTCGTTAAAACAGCCCACCGAGCGTGAACGAGGCGGCGCGCGCGGGCGGGCGGGTGCGCGGCTCCCCTGCCGCACGACGTGGGCCCTGCCGCAGCTCCCTCTCGGGTGCTATCGTATGTCTGTGATACACAGTGCGGTCGCGCCTGTTATTATGATAAAAAACGTAATATCCCGCGCTGCTGGCAACTCTTTGAAGTTATTCCCATATATTTTTTCGGGCAGGTATTTAACCCGCAGCACGTCGAGCAGTGGTAATTAGCGTGGTGACCTATACCACTCGGCCATCCGTGCAGTCATTGTACATGGAAGCAAAAAATAGCAATCAGCAGTCAGCCGCACCGAGCGGCCGCTAAGCAATGCCGAGTATCGGCGGAGCTCTCTACACCTCGTTGACATTGGACTGGGCGCGCAGCCCGCGGGTCACTAAGCAGTCCCACTTTCATTTACAAACATACTGATTTATTTAATTTATTATATTAAAAGCTCGCTTTAAAAGATTGCTCTGCTTAATTTTCATATGAAAGACATTTCCTAAAGAAGTCTGTACTAATACGTTTTTTTACGAAACGGTATATAACTAGTAGCAGCTTAGCAAGGTGATCATGCCCGCAGCTATGTTAGTTAACACAACATACGGTAGCGGGCCCCCGACTCAAAACATACAGTTTCACTAATTTTATTTTAATTCTGCGTAAAGTACATTTATATAATATTTGGCAAAGACCCGAACCGAAATACTTCGCTCATTAGTGGCCCGCACTACACTCGCCGCGATACCGACTCACGCAGAAGTTCAACTCCGGACAAGTTGTATGCCACAAAAAGACCATTTGACTAAATAAGTATTAGGAAAAAAAATCATGGTAAAATAAAATAAGAATTAACTGGCATAATATCGGTTCTATCGCAATCTGCCGCCCTTCCTTACTTACGCCTAGGCTTGCAGGTTAAAGTTCAATATTCTTCGTGTAGCCGGACAAAACCGTTTCGCAATGGGACGAGGAATATCAATCATTCGTTCAATATTTATGTTCTGCACTATTTAAAAAAATAACCTTCTGATAAATAATTGAATAGCGGCACAATGTAACACACATCGCTCTTAAAAACCTAACGTAATTGTATAGTGTTAGAGTTTGGTATTCATTAACAAACGCAGACGGACCCCACTACGCTATGCTTTTAATCAAATCAACACGCTACGACTATGCTACGACTGCTACGACGACGCCGCGACGCTACGATAAAAGTAATAAAAGTACCATTTTTCTTTTTTTAATTTTTAAATATTCAGATTGTGTCGTGTTACGTGGTCGTCACTGCACGACCACATCACCGCGGACACGCAGCGAGACCTGATGTCATCAAGATGAGGAAAATAACTCACGAAGTTAAAGTTTGACTGTTTTTTAGGGTTCCGTACTTACGAGGTAAAAGCGGTAACATTATAGGATCAGTCATGTCTCTATCCATCCGTCAGTCGCAGCTAATTTGCTCCGCAACGATTGGCCGATTAAAAATAATAATACGTTTAATATGGATTCAGGTTACGAGGTATAAGACATTTGTTGTTGTTGACATTATGTGTTGTACGTGGAGTCGTGTCAGCCCATGACTTAATAGTCAAGAGCCTCGACCAACACCTCAAGTGGTTCACGTTACTTGAACAAGGTCTTGATTCAGGAAGTGGTACTTCTAAACACGGCGCGAATTGTGAGGTTTCTTTCTGGAACTAACCTCGATGCCTGTTAGAAAAAACTATTTCCAGTATTTTTTTTTAAATATATTAAAAAAAATACTGGAAATAGTTTTTTACCGACAGATTACAAGTTACAGTCTGTGTTTGGTGGCAACCCAGGATGCTCGATTCAGACTCGCTGTTGTTCGTTTTTTTTTTTCATTAATATAATATTCATTGGTTTCTCGTGCTTTGGTGACGGCGCTTGAGAAAGTAGAAACCAACACTTTGATTAAACAATGTTTTTAGGGTCTTTTTCGTAAATATCCAAGTAAACTGAAATTTTAAGTGAATGATATAGTAAGTTTTAGCGCCACGTGCATGTACTGCACGAGCTGTGTATTACTCTCTAACCTATCAGGTTTATGTGTCCGCCATCAAACATTCTAGCACCTGCAATATATTCGACATAAACATTAACAATTTCCGTGCGAGGCACTCACTCGCTACAATTCAAGAATGTTTTATATTTACCATAAAACGTCCGGAGCGCGAGCGCGTGTGGTGCGCACGCACACATACACGCCGCGCTGCCATGTGCGGTCGTGTCGAGCAGAAGTAGCGTGACCGAGCCCACACGCACACACGTCACCTGGGACACACTGGAGACCCACGACCCTACACACATACACACGCATGCTGCGCGCTGTGGTCATCGTGTCGGTGCTCGTGGCTCGGGGATGCCACGCTGCCGGCAACTGTAAGTCTTGGCTGCAATATCTACTCCTCGTACCTATTCTGATTAGTTGGGTCTTAATTTATTTTAAATAAGATCATTTTAAGAAATAATAATAAATCTTCCTTGTTCAGCAAGTACGGTGTCAGTGAAACAGACGACATCTAAGCAGGTGGCGGCGCAATCCCGCCGGCAGTCGACGCTGTTCCCGCTGCAGCCCTTGCAGTCCCCGCTGCAACCGGTGCCGGGTGGACCCCGGCAGCCGGAACCATCACCTCGACAGCCGGCTCTGTTACCCCAGCAGCCGGTAACGTCACCACGCCAGCCGTCACCTTCACCACGCCAGACGTCACCTTCACCCTGGCAGCCGGCACCGTCCTCTAGGCAACCGGTACCATCGCTCCAGCAGTCGTCGCTATCCCCTCGGCCACCGGCACCATCTACCCAGCAGCCAGCACCGCCCCCCCGGCAGCTTGCACCGTTCTCCCGGTCGCTGGCACCGTCACGTCGGCAGCCGCCACCTTCCCCCCGGCCGCCAGCACCGATACCCCGGCAGCCGGCACCTTCCCCCCGACAGCCGGCACCGTCCCCACGGCCGCCGGCATTATTACCTCGGCAGCAGGCACCGCCCTCCCGGCCACCGGCGCCGGTGGCTTCGCTGAAGCTGGCTGCGCGCCGCAGCTCCTCTGACCTGGTGGAAAGCTTGCGCCGCCAACTCATGCGTGATAACTACGACTACCAGAACACAAACACCGACGATGAGCGCCTGAAGGAACGACAGGTGACACACTCACACCCTGACTATATAGCTTTCACTATGACTCTTACAAAAACTTCTCTTTAGTTCCAGAAGCTTGGAAGCAACACTCATTCTTACTTGGAGAGATCAGCAAATGAACAAGTGGGCAGCAACGTGCTGAAGGATACTCACAAGGCACACAACATGCACCCTAGAGGCGGGTACAAACCAAAAGCTAAACAAAAAACTGCATTCCGACACAATCCTATTGCACCTGGTAGAGCGCCGGAGTGGCACAACCCGTACGACGCGACCTACAGCAGAGACACACGCGTGGCGCTCGGGCCGAGGTACTCGCCCGATACGCTGTACCCGCACAAGCGGCACGGGCACGAGCCCGACGAGCCCAACAGCCGCGCCGGGCCGGTCGTGCGCGCCGGCTCCAGCGAGGAGGCCGCCGACATGCCGCCGCCCGCCGTGCAGCACCCCTACGAACTGCCGACTCCGAGCAACTCTGTGGAGGCGCAGGACTCGGGAAGCGTTCAGAAGCCGAACAAGAGAAGACAGCGGCCCGTACAGAGAAGCCAGCTTATAGACCACCCCATTGCCAAGAAAGATTTGCTGTATTACATGGACGATGTGCACTTGCGGCGCAACAACGATGTGTCTGAGCTGTCCGGCTCTGAGAGCGACGCGGAGGAGGCGCCGTACGGCCACAGCCACGCGCTACACCACACTGCCGGCCGCAATCGTCGCGCCGGTGCTGACGCCGGACCCGACCAACTCCCCAGAGCCTCCAGCCGGCCTAACCCTGACAAATCAGTGCAGTCTCGGATAGTGGAGCCCAATCCCAGCGCCCACGTGATCCGATTCGCGGCCGTCACCGAGCAGCAGTCCTCGCCAGCGGACGCCAGCGCGGTCAGCCTCACGGACATCAGCAGCAGCAGCGGCGAGGCGAGCAGCGCGGCGAGCAGCGCGGCGCCCGAGCCGGCGGTGACGGGCGCCGGGGCGCGCGCCACGTACAAGCTGCTGCGCGTGCGGTCGCGGCGCGCGGGGCGGCGCGCGGGCGGCGGGGCGCGGCGCCTGCTGGAGGAGCGCGGCGCGGCCGGCGTGGCGCTCATCCGCCTGGACAGCGCGCCCTTCCCGCAGTTCCGCCTGCCGCGCGCGCGCCGCCAGTACATGCGCGACCACCACCACGCGCGGTAGCCCTCACTCCACACACACCCTACTTTAAGCTTAATACTATCGATACTATTTGTACCAACCTACAAAGCTTTTTATTTCAAACTTTCATAATCATCTCGCCATTGCATAGGTACCCACCACTGGAAAGTTTCATCAATTCAATTGTCATTTTTGACGAATTCTTAGAAGAGAAGGCTTTTTAGAGATGTATCCTGGGACAAAATAACTCGTGGTTTAAAATGTAAACCACGTTGTTACTATAGTCAGGCGATGTCGGGTACCGACATAGTTTCATGTTATGTGCAATGAATACGATAACGATTTTATTATATTTGTTTTTATAACGCGCATATCAATAAAACTGGTGTGCGGTTAGATATCGCGGCGCACAGGTGTGTGTGTCGTCATGTCCCTGTGTGTGATGCTGTTGGCGCTGGCGGGGGGCGCGCTGGCCGCTCTGACGCCCGCCACCATGCTGCGCGTCTCCACCGGTGAGTACCCCCTCTAAGCACTGAACACAGCCCGTCCACACGCACTCACCTCCCGCTGTGCATCTTGCAGATAAGGACAACACGAAGCTGTCCAACAAGAGCCTGCAGTTCGTGCATGCCATCCGCAAGGACCTGCGCCGTAACAACGACGACTACGTGGCGGGCGACCTGCGCAGGCGTCAGCAGCGGCTGTCGCGCAGCAAGAGCAAGTTCCCAAAGCGCGTGCCGGCGCAGGTCCTTGACACGCGCCGCACGCTCAACCACACCGCTAATTTCACCGCTCCCAACGGCACGCAGTTCCGTAGCAAGTTGGAAAACCCGGACACCTTCAAGAAGCTGCGCATCGACAAGCTGAAGCGGCTCATCGACAAGGGAAAGAGCCAGCTGCGCCAGTTGATGGGCCCGAGCAGCACGACCACCGAGTCGCCCGACGCCTTGTCGGACACGAGCGAGGCGCCAGAAGGCGGGGAAGGCTTGCCCGCGCTGTCCACGGAGAACGAGGGGGAACCCGGGCGCGTGCCGCTGCGGCGGCCGCGCGGCACCCCGCGCTCCTCGCCCTCGCCCGACCAGATCGACATGGCGCCCGCGCGCGGCGTGCACGTGCACATGATGCGCCTGCAGGTGGGTACCCGCGCGCCCGCACTCCGCCGCCGCTCGCACTCGCTCACACTCCGCCGTGTCCGCAGGGCCGGCTCTGCCAGCGCAACCTGCTGAACCCCGAGGGCCCCATGTACGACCACCACGGCAAAATCATCATGCCGGCGCACGCGCCGGAGATCGCGCACGGCCGCGAGTTCACGCAGACGCGCCCACCTAACGTCATACTGCCGCGCTGCTGCAACTGCTGCAAGAAGTCCGTGCTCGGCTGCCAGTGACTACACTCACTACTCGTCTCCACCGTCCCTCTATTCCTGGCCTACCTGGTACTCAACAATAAGGTTTCTTATGTTTATGATAACGAAACTGAACACTAGTACCTATCCATTTCAAAACTCATCAAACATAAGGCAGCACCCGCCCGGTTACAGCAATTACTTACACAACAACAACGGTTCGTCCGTAAAAGGAAGGTTGCTCGACTTTCATACCGTCAGCAACATACAGTTTCCGTCCATTACACACGTTACCTATTTAAAAAAAAACGCAAATTTTTTTATTAACCAGCCCAGTAACCATTATTTCACTTCCCTGGGAAGAAACTTTTTTAAACGGCAGTAGCCTAATGGCTAAGGCATCGGACTTGCGATCATGTGGTTGCGGGTTCGAATCCCACCCATTACACTACGGTCGTGAGCCCACTCGTAACACAAGCATCTTAGCTTAGTACGAGGGATTAACGAGATTACTAGTAATGTGCGACCCACATTATCCTTAAAAAAAACAAAAAGTATTAGAAGAAGAATTTCATACCTAGTATCTATCTTGTGTGTGCCGCTTGTGATACAAATTGATTTAGTTCCTCTCGTGTATATAAGCGGATATTACATTACATCACCACCTTCAATGTTTGTTCAACTTCCTGAGCTAACCTTGACCTAAGAACAGTCTAACAACAAATCAAGTATCGGTACTTACTAACGAATAAATCTATATCAGAAATATGAGTTTTATTTTCGCTGATATCAACACAACTTAAGCGAACTTACATAGTTTGAAAATCTTATAGCAATACATAAGTGCAGTGTGTAGTAGGTGACTAGTGACTGGTGTCCGTCAGCCAGGGAGGCGGCGGCTTCCTGCAACAGAAATCACGTCAGATCGTCGCTACGTAACATACGTACGTACGTGCAGTAGTTATACACTTACTTGCGGACTACGTGCACGTACCGCTCCACCCTGCAACACGCACACATTAACAGACGACCGGAGCTGGAGTGAATCACCATTTGTCGATGTATTGGTGGCGTAGGCTTACATTGCAGAGTTGTCTCCCATGGGCATGAGGTCGCGGCGGCAGGAGCAGCGCGCGGGCGGCAGCAGCTCGGCGCGCAGGTAGCGCAGCGCCTCGCGCCACTCCGGCTGCGGCGGGCGGGCGGAGCGCATGCGCGGCGGGTGTCGCCTGCCCGCCGGCTGCTCGTCCAGGGTGAAGGCGTACGCGGGGATGGAGCTGTAGCGCTCGTCGAGCTCGCGCGAGTCCTGCGCACGCGCGCGCCGGGGCGCCGGCTCGCCTACCAGCAGCGGGATCAGCAGTTCGATGTTAGAGAGAGCCTCCGACTGCAGACCGCCAAGTATACATTCAAATCATTTTTCCCACGCTTTCTTCTAACCGAAATAAAGAAAAAGACTTTAATGGATAACTTAATAACTTATGACAGATGCAAAATTACGTACTCTTTATTAGATATAGGTGCTTATAGGCCAATAGGAAAACATGATGCACCAGCGGGCGAGGTACTGCGCAGGTAACCAACTTCACAGTCATCATTATGTTTGATCGACCTATAGCTATGGTTACCGCTTCCGATATAGTTTACCCGAAGTTAGTCAAGACTAGTAAAGCGCAGAAAACTGTGAGACCATATAACAATAGATGTTAACAGAGCATAGGTAAGGGGGCGTCCATAAATTACGTGAGGTGTTTTTTTTATTTTCTGTCCCTCCCTCCCCCCCTGGTGAGATGTCGTAAGATTTTATTCAACCCCCGTTTTATTTACGACTAGTTAAGACTAGTAATCAATATTGCTGACAGTTTAATTATAAATGTAATAAAAAATTAACTTATGCATGTACAATCTGGATTAAATGGACCAAAATATTATATTTTTTTTGTTTCTATCAGAAATAAATTTCGTGATATTTGCCGAGACCCCTCCTATCTCCAACGTAAGATTAGATGAGATTTGACTCGACTCCCTCCCCCCCTTAATCATCTCATGTATTTTAAAAACGCCCCCTAAGTGTACCAATGTACGATAGGTACAGGTTCAGGCAACACTCACGTCAGTGTTGGGGGACTGGATGTATCGCAGCGGCTGCACCGGCGACAACTGACACTGCGGAAACATGGCCTGATTAGTTCACATTCCTCTAACACTCACTCGGCCCTCCGGACTAATAGGAATGTGTGTATGGCTCACCGCGGTCAGCGCCAGCAGCGCGGCTCGCATGTCGGCGGGTGTCGGTGTCTGTCGGCGGAGTCCGCGAGAAACATTCCCGCGCGCTTTATACCGCCGCTGCTCCGGAGATAATTGTCTCGTTACTTCCGTCACGGTGTCCGATAGACACGCTTGCTATGCATTCGCTACGCGACTAGCCCGCGAAATACAATGCGGATAAGAAATGTGGGACTCGCCGGTATGCCTAATATGATACCTGATCACTTGTCCAAATGGTTTGATGATCTCTCATCAAACAAAGCATGCAAATGTTCACTAGAGTAGATTGGGTCAGAAGCACCCAACACCGCAACAGTCGGCAGGTAACCAACCAAGCTATCATTCGTGTATCTATCCGTCCGTCTACCACAGCCAATTTGCTCCAAAACCGATTGAGTTGACATCCAGTGTAATACTTACGTATCAACAATATCAATTAATTAATTATTCTAATTTTTACGGCAGGACTTGAACTCCTTTTTTTTTTTTTTTTTTTTTTTTTTTTGCGTGTGGGGAATCCATTTACGGACTTCCGCCGCCCGGGGAGGCGGCGGGGTGTGTCGGACTCCACCCAGAACGGGTGACTACCGACTAAACCCCACACGGGTGTTTCGCCTCTCCACTTTATTGCCGGGGTTACGGGAGCGATGAATCATTCATCCGCGACCCCGGCAGTGGCGGACCGCTTTAAGGTGCGGTCCTCGGCTCCTGAGAGAGGGGGGCTGTGTAGTCCCCCACCTGCCAATCCATGAGTGGGGCGCGGCACACTCCGACCGCGCCTCCATCCCGGGCCTACAGCTGGGCGGACGGACTTCCCCAAGTCCGCCGCCCGTGGCCGTCTACGGTGGTAGGAACAGGGCGTTATATGCCCTGTTCCTGCGCCCAGTGCGTCGGGCGCGGATTGGGTGGGTGGAGGCAGCCTCCCTCTCTCGTTCGGCGACCTCCTTGGCGGCGATGACCTCCTCGCAAAACGAGGCCACCGCCCGCCACGCGGATTCGCCGCCGACCATACTGGCGGTAACGGTCGGCAGCGAGAGGTCGCCGCCAATCTGCTCGGTGAGGACACGGCGCTGCTCAGTCCAAGCAGAGCACTCGGCGAGCGTGTGCTGCGCCGTGTCCTCTAAACTCCCACAGTGGTGGCAGCAGGCGTCCGGCTCTCTCCCGGCTATATGACACAGATACCTGCCGAAGCAGCCATGCCCCGACAGTACCTGCGTCAGCCGGAAGGTCAGCACGCCGTGACGCCTGTCCATCCACTGTGCAATGACCGGGCGAAGGGCCTCCACCGTACGGCGGCCGGCCCCCGGACGCGCCAGACGCTCCGCCCATTCGGCGACGGCCGCACGGTGTAGGTGCGCCCTGCACTGGTCCACTTCCCTCGGGACCACCGTCACTCCACGACCCCACAGATCCTTGCGCCATGTAAAGAGTGACGCAAGGACCCGGGCGTCCAAGTCCCAAGGGAGGGACCCCGCAAGAGCGCACGCCGCCTCTGCCGAAATTGTGCGATATCCGCGGATTACCCGAACGGATATCGCACGCTGCGGCCGCCGCAACATGGCGGCGCCCCGCCCCGTCACCTCGGTGGCCCAGACAGGGGCTCCGTAGAGGGCCATCGAGCGAATGACCCCCAGGTAGAGCCGCCTGCAGTTGGCATTTGGGCCACCAAGGTTAGGCAGCAGTCGCCCGAGGGCGCCGGCCGCCGCCATCAGCCGCCCCGCGAGTTGCTGGAAGTGGGCCTCGAACCTCCAGCGGCCATCAAGCACGAGCCCCAGGTACCTCATGGATCGCCCGACATCGATGCGGACCCCACCGACGTCGAGGTGGGATCCAGCCGGAGGCACCCTACGGGGCCCGTGAAAGCAGACCGCCTCGGTCTTGTTGAGCGCCACCTCCAGCCCCAGCGCGCGGATCCGCGCAACCACCTGCGCCACCCCTGCAGTGGCAAGACGGGCAGCCTCCCCAAACGATCCCTCCCGGGCCATCACGAGCGTGTCGTCAGCGTAGCACGTTACGCTGACGCCCGGGAGTGTGGCTCCCCGCAGGACCCAGTCGTAGCCGATGTTCCACAGGAGCGGTCCGAGGACGGATCCCTGTGGAACACCGCACGACATGTCCCTCGTACAGACCCCGCCACGGGTCGTGTACGTGACACACCGGCCGCGTAAGTAGTCCCCGACTATCCGACGCAGATGGGGCGGCACCTCGTGCCAACGAAGCGCCTCCATGATGCAGCCCCACGGCAGGGTGTTGAAAGCGTTGGAGATGTCCAGCGACACCGCCAACAACACCCCGCCTTCTGCAACCGCCTGCTCCGAGTGGGCCTTGACGCGCAATATTGCGTCTACGGTCGATCGACCCACTCGGAAACCAAACTGGTTGTCGGACAGGTCGGGTCCCTCTCCCGTCATGTGCTCGACGAGGCGAGCGGCAACAATGCGCTCGAAGAGTTTCCCCACCTCGTCGAGCAGCACGATCGGCCGGTATGCCGAGGGTGAGTCCGCAGGGCGCCCGTCCTTCTTGATGAGGACGAGCCTGCCCGTCTTCCACTGCCTCGGTACGCGCCCTTGGCTGAGGCAAGCGGTAAAGAGCTGCCTCAGCCTCGGAGCCAGCACTTTGAGTGCCAGCGTCCAGGCGCGACCAGGCACCCCGTCCGGTCCCGGAGCCGCGCTCTTCGAGCGCATGCGCAGCTCTGCTGCGCTGAACTCGGCCTCCGAGACCTGGGGCACCTCTGGCTCCTCGCGGTCTACGCCGCGTCGCGACCCCATCGGCGGCGGTACGTGCTCCGCTCTGCTGGGAAACAGAGCGGATACAACGTTGCCCAGGAGGGCCGGCTCCAGCGTCTCTGTCAACGGGGGCGCCCATGGCCGGAGTTTGGCTCGTACAAGTTTGTACGGCCGTCCCCAGGGGTCCCCGCTGAGCAGCTCTAAAAACTGCCTGTTGCCAGCCTCTCTCGCCCGAGTGATGCCCAGCTGCAGAGCCTCCTTGGCGGCTCTGTAGGCATCGTACAGCTGAGCCTCAAGCGTGGGATCGCGACGTCGCCGTCGACGGCACCTTGTGTACAGGCGCCGGGCCGCAACACACTCCCTGCGTAGGCCCGCCAACTCCTGAGACCACCAGTAGAGGCAGCGCCTCGGAGGTATCGACCTGGCTCGCGGCATGGCCGCATCGCAAATTTGCGACATTGCGTGCCGGAACCAGGCCGCCTCGGCCCCAACATCCACCGGCTGCCCAGGAGCGGGGAGCCAGGCATGCACTATGGCGGCCTCAATCAGGACGTCCCTGTCCAGCTGTTTTAGAGCCCACCTAGGAGCCGCAGCGGTGCTACGGCTCGAGTGACCGCTATTCGGGGCCGCAGAGGACGCGGAAACATCGAACCGAATATATCGGTGGTCGGAAAGGGTTTCCACGCCCTCCATCACCGTCCAGCCCCGAACGCGACGCGCCACAGATGGGCTCGCGAAAGAGACGTCCACGATCGACCCGCCATGTCGCCGTACGCAGGTGTGCACCTGTTCAGGATGTCCAGCCCCGTTGAGACTGCCCACTCCTCTAGGACCTCGCCGCGCGCATCGGTCGCGGGGCAGCCCCAAGCCGTAGACTTGGCGTTGAGGTCACCGAGGAGCAGGACGGGGCGAGTGTGGTTTCGCCCAATCAGGGCTCCCACGTCCCCGAGAAAAGCCTCAAACTCTGCGAGGACCCTGTTGGGCGAAAAATACACCGCCACCACAAGGACACCCCGAACCACTGCTGCAACGCAGCCCGGACGCCTGTCCACCACCGCCATCGTCACCCCCAGGGAGGCCTGGCAAATTATTGCCACTGAGCCGGCTGGGTCGCCCGCCCAGTTGTCCCTGGGGGGGACAGAATAGGGCTCTGCCATAACAGCCACGTGTATCAACCACTCCGCCATGCTCTGGAGAAACAAGTCCTGAGCTCTGGCGCAGTGGTTGACGTTGCCCTGCAGAATCCTGGAGGCCATCACGAACGTGACGGCTCAGAATCCGCCACGTCCATGGCCGCCGAGGACCGAGTTTGTTGCGTGAGAGTCACTGGGGCTCTCACAGCAGCCTTTCCTCCCTTCTTCGCGCGAGCTGAGCACGACTTTGCTCCAACGCGATGCCCGGCGGACTTGCCAGCAGCCGCACACAAAGAACAGTGCGGGGCGGCAGAGCACTGCGCGGCCCTGTGGCCCGGTTGGCTGCAGCGATAGCACTGGTCGCTGCGGTCGACCTCCGACGAGCACGTGTGCTGGACGTGCCCGCCGTACAGGCAGCGGTAACACTGCATGGGCCTAGGTTCCAGCAGCGTCACCTTCGCCTCCACCCAGCCGACCTTCATGTGACCAGCGGCCACGAGGGTTTTGGCAGCAGCAACAGGGCAGCGGAGCCAGGCCGTACCACGACCGTCGGGTCCGCGAGGACTTGAACTCCTGGTTCAACGCATTAACCTCTATAGTTAGTACCATAAAAGAACAAATCACTGTAATTTTTTGACTTACCTACTTAATTATTGTAAACTAATATTGTACTATTTCTTTATCTCATTTAATGTATTATTTGTAATTGTAATGAATTCGAAAAAACCAATGATTTGTATTTCTCTTAAATGTAGGTATGTAAATTTGAATTTGTACGCTCTAATGAAAAACATAGATGGACACGCTAAACTATCATCAACATCCCATGTAGGTACTTACCTATGTTTACAAATAAACAATTTTGAATTTGAATTTTGAAAAGACGGGTAGGTATTAAACAGCAATTTGAAGTAGGTAACATTTGGAATTTGACTATAATATCATACGTCAAGCTATGTACTAGGTAAAAACATCGATATATATTTAACTTTTAAGAAACGAACCTGAATTTCAAACACGATCTCAAAAATGACCACGTCATCATCATCATTTCAAAAAGCTTCACAACGCAAGAACCTCTTCATGCCATGCAGATAAGGTTGAATTTGAGAAAAAAATGAGTTCGTTTCAAATCTGGCACCACGCGTGTCATTGAAGACAGTTTTGGGTGTGACTTTGACTTTTGTTTGAGACTGTATCTCGCTGAGGGTATTTTCTGTATCAATGAGTCCAAAACATTTTTTAACTACAAAGTTAAGTTCGTTTTATAGGACTAACCGTTCAATAGGTACAGAATGGTCAAGGACTCAAGGTAAGCCGTGGTTGCATTGCATGCCATTATAATTCATGTTCATCGCATCCACATGGGATACAGGCATGCAACCACGGCTTACCTTGAATCCTTGTCCATTTTGTCTTGATTTCGTACTTTTTAGATCACTTTTTGTTGTAGTCAGGTTTTTATTTTTAAACTTTATTTTTTTTACTTAAACCATTTTGGCCAACCTATTCTCCCTTCTCTATATGGGAAGAAGCCTGTGTCCAGCAGTGGGACGTTTATAGGCTTATTTATTATTATTATAAATCATTTTGGAGCGTTAATGCACTGCACAGCCGCTAGCCGTCAGAAATTAGGAGGATCTGAGGAGATTTCTTAATCTTTGTACCTACTCGTACCTATCTTAATTCCTGCGTGTAATATTTATTTTTCTTATATATATTTTTTTTATGACATTTTTTATACAGGTACTTTAAAGATACTAGTTTGTTCAGTTCTTATTAGTTTAGGAGCTATGAGCGAACTGATGAACATACATACATACATACATACATACATACATACATACATACATACATACCCTGTCAAAAACATAACCCTGCTTTGGCTTTGCCGTAGACGGGTAAAAAGAAAAGTTGATATTTGTTACGGCGGTTACATGAATGTTGAGTCTGAAATAAAAGTCATACTAAAACTGTTTATAATATTTGCATTTATTTAATCGCTAGACTAGTAGCGCGCGTCACTTGTGTAGGCCGGCGCGCTTGGCCTCCAGCTCGTAGATGAGCAGGCGCCACATCTTCACCACGAACACCTCCGCCTCCTCGTCCAGCACCTGCAACGAGAGCGTGTGCCAGTCACATTGTAGTGGGAATGCTGACGCATACGTTTCTGTTTTTAGGGTTCCGTACCTCAAAAGGTAAAAACGGAACCCTTATAGGATCACTTTGTTGTCCGTCTGTCTGTCTGTCTGTCAAGACCTTTTTTCTCAGGAACGCGTGGAGGTATCAAGCTGAAATTCATATCAAATACTCAAGTCTATGGTCTCTTGGAGCTGTGAAAAAATCAAACTTCTAAGTCAACGCGATCAAAAGATACTCCCGTTTATGCCGCAAATTTTCGACACTCGCAAGGGAATCAAAACCTACAGGGTACTTCCCGTGAACTCAGAATCTTGAAATTTGGTATGAAGCAACGTCTTATAGCAGAGATATAGGAAAAATTGCGAAAAGTATACATTTTTAGTTATATCATATAATAAAAATATTTTTAATAATTCTAAACTTACTACCCCTTTCCTCATGAACGCGTAGTGGTATTATATTGAAATTCATATCAAATACTCAAATCTATAATACCTTTAAGCTGTAACAAAATCAAACTTCTATGTCAACGCAATCAAAAGAAACAGGAATTAAAACCGCATATTTTGAAACTCGCCACTACTCGCAAGGGAATCAAAACCTACAGGGTACTTCCCGTGAACTCAGAATCTTGAAATTTGGTACGAAGCAACGTCTTATAACACAGATAAAGGAAAAATTGCGAAAAGCATAAATTTTTAGTTACATCAAATAATAAAAATATTTTTAATAATTTTAAACTTATTACCCTTTTACTCATGAACGCGTAGTGGTATTATATTGAAATTCTTAACAAATACTCAAGTCTATAATATCTTTAAGCTGTAACAAAATCAAACTTCTACGTCAACGCAATCAAAAGATACAGCGATTAAAGCCGCATATTTTGAAACTCGCAACTACTCGCAAGGGAATCAAAACCTAAAGGATACTTCCAGACGACCTGGAATCTTGAAATTTGGCATGAAGCAACGTTATAAAGTACACATATAGGAAAAATTCCGAAAATCTTAAATTTTTAGTTACATCACATAGTATATTTTTTTTAATAATCATAAACTTACTAGCTGACACAGCAAACGTTGTTCAGCGATTAAAAAAAAAAAAACAGATGTTGGCCGATTCTCAGACCTACCCGATATGCACACAAAATTTCATGCAAATCGGTTCAGCCGTTTCGGAGGAGTTTGGAAACAAACACCGCAACACGAGAATTTTATATATTAATGTTTTCATATATGTATTGACAAGGTACCGTCAGCTTTCCACATTGTTATGTTATGGATTTCATTTAGCAATAAAAATACCATAACTTTTACTTATATACCTACAGGTTTGTACGGAACCCTCGGTGCGCGAGTCTGACTCGCACTTGGCCGGTTTTTAGGGTTCCGTACCTCAAAAGGTAAAAACGGAACCCTTATAGGATCACTTTGTTGTCCGTCTGTCTGTCTGTCTGTCAAGACCTTTTTTCTCAGGAACGCGTGGAGGTATCAAGCTGAAATTCATATCAAATACTCAAGTCTATGGTCTCTTGGAGCTGTGAAAAAATCAAACTTCTAAGTCAACGCGATCAAAAGATACTCCCGTTTATGCCGCAAATTTTCGACACTCGCAAGGGAATCAAAACCTACAGGGTACTTCCCGTGAACTCAGAATCTTGAAATTTAGTATGAAGCAACGTCTTATAGCAGAGATATAGGAAAAATTGCGAAAAGTATACATTTTTAGTTATATCATATAATAAAAATATTTTTAATAATTTTAAACTTACTACCCCTTTCCTCATGAACGCGTAGTGGTATTATATTGAAATTCATATCAAATACTCAAATCTATAATACCTTTAAGAGTCCCTATCAATTTCGGCGCGCTACTAGTTTAGGTAACTATTTGAGCGCAGTATCTCTGTGTGCGTTCGAACTATCACTGACAATCGTAGTGTGCGTTGTCGTACGGTGTAGCGCCAACAAATATTCTTGGTCCGTAAACGCTATTGTCAGCACTGCATAGTTTTTATTACCCACTAAGTTCCGTAATACTGGATGGATGTTATTGTGATTATGACGTGTTATGTTTAAGTACCTTATAAAAATATCGTTACCTAGTAGTTACGGCAGTCACTTACAAAAAAGGCTAGGCAGATAATGTACAGGATGTACCTACCAGAAAGGTGGGGGGTACAGTCTATCAAATTGAACAACTATCTCCATGGGAGTGTATAATTTTCTATTATTATGTGTTTTATTTCAGGAAAATAAAAACGAGATATTTTTTAGTTACTTTATTGCAACACGTCGCTTTTCTTCAATTGTTTTGAGAGAGCTCATTTGACTTCCAAACTTTACACAGTGTTGTGAAATCTCCACGAGTTGGTCAAAAAAATACTGATAGTCAACTATTCTTCTTCCTTCAATTCGTATCGGTGTAGATGGTGCAGACTGAAAAAATATTAGTTATGTTTAATCACTGAAACAGGTAAAACAGAAATGTGTGGTCAAATATTATGAGGAGTCGGATATATTATGTTTCACCAGAAAATGGCAAAACAAATAAATAAATGTTTCAAAATTTTTATTCTAAAATGGTACATGCAAATACATACTTGATCCAACTCCATGACTAAATCTTCTAAAGAATCATCGAGACAATTAAAGCTGATTGAGACAGGCGTTTCTTGAATTAAATCCATGTTCTGAAATTATATTAATACGACATTGATATTTTCAATTCCAAATCAAAGATGTTTGAAATATTTACATGTATCAAGTTACATGTAAATATTTCAAACATCTTTGATTTATATAATTTTTATATAATTGAGATTTAAACTATCCTATCTCTCAAGTTGGATCGAACTGCACATGGTGTGCGAATTTTATCATAATTGGTTAAGTGGTTTAGGAGTCCATTGAGGACAAACATTGTGACACGAGATTTATATATATTAAGATATATTAGATAAATAAAAAAAAAATCTAGATAAAAGGAATACCTTGTGTCCGATGGGGGCTTTTCGCTTATAGATGATGTTCCAGGTAAATTTTGATTCTCGGTAGATTTCTGCCTATTTAATTCTCTACAAAAATATAAAAGTTCATTTTTAGATTCAAGAAATAATAACCAATTCTAACAGTTTTCGTAATTACAAAAAAAAAAATTACCTAAGAACTGCAAGTGCTTTTCGTGTTTTTTCAACCTTTTTCTTTTTACTTTTGATTTTTCCTTGATAGTAAAGATCACTTTTTCAACCCATTTTCTAAAAATTAAACACTATTTTACTAATAGTACAAAACATTAATATGTATTAACAACATTATGAAATCATAAAAATTCACACTCCATTAAATAAAAAATTAAATCTACTCACGGTCTCAAAACTGGTCAGGTGTAGTACAAAATCACGCGCGATTCAAGAGTTTCGTTTGGAGCGGCGAACGTCACGGGCGACACAGGTCCGTCGCCAACAAGCCCTTGGGCGCGACTAAATGTATCGAGCGAGCGCATCGGCTTATAAGGCATTATTTAGAAATTTTATTACAAATAAATAAGAAGTCAGAAATGAAATATAAAAATTGGATTTGGTAGATAAATACCTCAGTTTTGTAAATATATAATGCTTATTGTTATTTTCAATAAATTCTTACACATAGACGACGATTTTGCACATGACTTTATTGGGTTTTTTCAGCGTGGATCACATTTTTTTTTAAGTACTAGTTCATTGAAATTTAAAAAAATACATTGTCTACTTACTAGCATACTATATGCCCAGTATTTATGATTTTTCTCAGATTGTTATTTGCTATCAATAAGCTAAAAAAGCAATTGGAAAATCTGCTGTTTCGTGCTTACGTAAAAACATGTGTTAGGTTTTTATTTTTCATAATTTATATTGAGTAGTTATTAAAAATTGACTTTGTACACTTACTTGATAAATGAATGATAAATAATTGTGCATTAAAAAAACAGAACAGATATCTTGAAATTATTGAGAGATTTGCGCTGAAAAAGTTGGAAATTTCTGTTTTCGAACCGCGAAATTGATAGGGACTCTTAAGCTGTAACAAAATCAAACTTCTATGTCAACGCAATCAAAAGAAACAGGAATTAAAACCGCATATTTTGAAACTCGCCACTACTCGCAAGGGAATCAAAACCTACAGGGTACTTCCCGTGAACTCAGAATCTTGAAATTTGGTACGAAGCAACGTCTTATAACACAGATAAAGGAAAAATTGCGAAAAGCATAAATTTTTAGTTACATCATATAATAAAAATATTTTTAATAATTTTAAACTTATTACCCCTTTACTCATGAACGCGTAATGGTATTATATTGAAATTCTTAACAAATACTCAAGTCTATAATATCTTTAAGCTGTAACAAAATCAAACTTCTACGTCAACGCAATCAAAAGATACAGCAATTAAAGCCGCATATTTTGAAACTCGCAACTACTCGCAAGGGAATCAAAACCTAAAGGATACTTCCAGACGACCTGGAATCTTGAAATTTGGCATGAAGCAACGTTATAAAGTACACATATAGGAAAAATTCCGAAAATCTTAAATTTTTAGTTACATCACATAGTATATTTTTTTTAATAATCATAATCATAAACTTACTAGCTGACCCAGCAAACGTTGTTCAGCGATTAAAAAAAAAACAGATGTTGGCCGATTCTCAGACCTACCCGATATGCACACAAAATTTCATGCAAATCGGTTCAGCCGTTTCGGAGGAGTTTGGAAACAAACACCGCAACACGAGAATTTTATATATTAATGTTTTCATATATGTATTGACAAGGTACCGTCAGCTTTCCACATTGTTATGTTATGGATTTCATTTAGCAATAAAAATACCATAACTTTTACTTATATACCTACAGGTTTGTACGGAACCCTCGGTGCGCGAGTCTGACTCGCACTTGGCCGGTTTTTTTTTTTTGCATATAGGCTTCAGCCCCTCCGCGTATCGCACTACAGACACGCCTTTATAAACAACGACAATGTAACATTGTGTTTTTACGGACTCAATAAATCAATCTGTGTTGATCTTCAACAATCGTTTAACTCATCTCTCCATACAATACACTACTGACTATTGCGAGTGTGTGGTGTGGGTGAGAATGTGTGAGTGTTACCATCTGCACGTCGTCGAGGATGCCTTGCGGCGCGGAGCCGGCCACCACCTTGCTGCAGATGAAGTCCACCAGCGTGGGCTCCGGCTCGCCGATGTATTCGATGATTTTCTTGTTAATCCACGGACGGATCTTTTTCTCCATCAACACGTTATCGATCTGCAAATCCATAAAAAATACACTTTTATCGATACCCTGCAATAATTGACATTAAAATAATGATAAAACAGATGCAAAAGCACAGATGGATAAAAAACTAATACGTTTTTGAATACCCGCCGCGAAATACTTTGAATAGTGTATTGTACCACAGGTTCAGTAACTGGCAATGAGCGAGCGTACTGACCTGTGCGGTGTCGAGCTTGTACTGGAACAGCTGCTCCTTCTGTGTGGGGATCTTGTCGATGAGGCTCTTGATGTGTTTCCTCTTCTCCTCGGCGCTCCGGCTCTCCTTCTCGCCGCCCGCCGCCGCGTCGCCCTTCTTACTTTTATCCTTTTTGTCTTTGGCTGTGTTCACATAGTAATGATTGAAAGTTAGTTTATACTTACGAAATGTTTATTTTTATTTTGGAAACAGTCTTTAACAAAATTATGATACAATTAAAATCATACAGACTTTATATAATACTAGATGAAAACCCGGCTCCGCTCGGTTGAAATGTGACTCATGATACACAACGTAGGTGAATATTAAAGGTAAGCAAGCCATAGATTCGTATATCTTCGTTCATTGTGTTTAATAAATAAAAACTATAATAGTTATAACACAAATAATTTTTATTTTTTACACACAAATATTATTAATATTTTCGCGAAACGAACGACTGAAGAAAAATTTTAAGTTTTGTTAAGATTCACTCAATGTTTCCGGCAAGACGTTTCGTTTTACACAATCAAATGAGTCGAAGTTCTTTGTGGATATGTGGATACTTCTATCTATGGATGGATACTTCTTTGACGCGACGCACGCGACATGTTGATTGGCGAGGCGTATATAAGAGCTAGTATGCAACGGAACGTGAAAAAAGCGAAATAAATATTCTTGAACTATTATTTCAAACGCGTTCTGAAACGATTCTGGTCCCAACTATCATGCAACTGTCATACGCCTTGTCAGCACTGTAATCACTTCAAGGAGGTTGTATGATAATAAACTCCTTGAATCACTTCGAAGCAGAATTATCTGTTAAGGTAGCATTCGGGTCTCGGCGACCGCGACGAGCGACTGCGACCATCGACTACGCGACCATGGTCGCCTGTCGCGAGGCGACCTCTGCCTTTCGGATGTCAGCGACCGCGACATCGCCAGTCTTCCCCCAGTTGTTGTGTTCTATTGTAGTACGATATGTCGGACTATTTATCCGCAGCTAGGAAAAAAGTTATTCAGCAACTTTTGGAGGATGAGGAAGATGATGATAATCTTATCATGTTATTATCTATGCATCCGGAAAAAAGGATGAAGATAGACTCAATTTTCACATTTCGAGAAAAAAAGGGTTGCTTTCAAATACTCATAAAACGACATTTAAATTATAAAGAAGAAAAGTTCCGAAAATATTGTTAGTATCGCCTGCGTCGCGCGACGGCACTGGCTCCGGAGCGACTGGGTCGCGGTCGCCACGCCGCTCCCTGTCCCCGCCCACCGGTCGCGCGACGCGGTCGCGGGATTTGTTTAGTGCTCCATATAAATCTATAATAAGCAGTGGGTCGCGCGACCCGGTCGCGGTCGTGGGTCGCCGTCGCGCGTCGCTGTCGCTAAGAACCGAATGTGACCTTTACGGAACGCGGCCTTATATTAATTACCCAAGATGGCGACTGCGGTTTTTTTGTTTGTCAGTGCCATTAGAATTTAACGAAATTCTCCATAATCCGAATTTTGCGGATATATGTTGTCGACTCGAAATCAATATTTTATTATGTTTTGTTATTCATATAAGGTTTCGATCGAGTCTACCGTAGCCCTGAACGAAATTATTAATATAGATAGTTCCTAGCTGACCCCAACATACTTTGGCAAAAGGCTAGGTAGATGATGACTTGATAATAGAATGAAAGCAGGCGTAATTTTTTTGTTAGATAATCTGATTTACAAGTACAAGGTTTTTAATTAAATGTGAACATAAAAAAGCGAGAAAGATAAAAAAAATAAGTGTACATAAATTAAAGTGACATAAATTCTACTACTAACTTCATTAGACAGAAAATATTCATTTAAACCCCTTAGTGATAGTTTTTATGTTTTAAATTGTACCTAAATATTTGTGCGCCGGAATTGGCAAACTATTATGAATCCAATTACGTGCATGCGTGCGTGTTCGCGATAATTCCCGTGACGTAATTTTATTAAAATCATGCAACGTGATAGTTTTAAAGGTTAATATTATGAATCCAAATCTTTAGTTACATCTCTACTGTACCATATTCTTACAAATAAATGCTATCTATCTATCTATTGTAAGTGCTAACGCTGCGCTTGAAACAGTTGTTGCTAGTGTATATTGTTCTGTAAGTGGGCACTGAAAACGATGTTCGTAAGCGTGAATTAGATTGGGGTACTATCAGATATTTTTGAAGTGAAACTTCTTTTGGCGCATGAGGGTAAATTTTTTACAGATGAAACGTCACGCCGGTATGCAACGGAAGTAGTAGAATACATTACAATGTCTTTGAACGGAAGTGTCAGAAAAGAGAGAGAGAGTGATCGAGACCATGAAGGTTTTCATCTATACCTTCATGATCGAGACCGATTGAGAGAGAGTAAGACAGGGCTTCTATTATGTAGTTTTAATAAATATAATAATTTTATTAAAATGGGTGCCAAGAAACCAAGATGGCGTCGACGACAATTTGCTAATTTTTCGTCATGGGTGTCATTTTCATGATTCCCGAGGTCGCTTAAACGATTATGGGGTCGAAATTAAAACCCAAGATGGCGCCGAGGAAATTTTGCAAATTTTTCGTCATCGGTGTAATTTTCATGGTTCCCAAGGTCGCTAAAAACGATTATGGGTTCGAAATTAAAACCCAAGATGGCGCCGACGACAATTTGTAAATTTTTCATCATGTGTGTCATTTTCATGGTACCCGAAGTCGCTAAAAACGATTATGGGGTCGAAATTAGAATCCAAGATGGCGCCGAGAAAAATATGCATTTTTTTCATCATGGGTGTCATTTTCATGGTACCCGAGGTCGCTAAAAACGATTATGGGGTCGAAATTAGAATCCAAGATGGCGCCGAGAAAAATATGCATTTTTTTCATCATGGGTGTCATTTTCATGGTACCCGAGGTCGCTAAAAACGATTATGGGGTCGAAATTAGAATCCAAGATGGCGCCGAAAAAAATATGCATTTTTTTCATCATGGGTGTCATTTTCATGGTACCCGAGGTCGCTAAAAACGATTATGGGGTCGAAATTAGAATCCAAGATGGCGCCGAGAAAAATATGCATTTTTTTCATCATGGGTGTCATTTTCATGGTACCCGAGGTCGCTAAAAACGATTATGGGGTCGAAATTAGAATCCAAGATGGCACCGAGAAAAATATGCATTTTTTTGTGATAAGTCATTTTTAAGATTTGCGAGGTCACTAAAAATAAAAATGAGGTCAAGCTTTCGCGGAAATGTCTATCGCGCAAAAGTTCCTGATCCAAGATGGAGGACATTTCTCTATATGAAATTACATGTATTCGTCTCAATCTCAATCTAGAATTTTTGCATGTGAGACCATAGACGAAGCGCATTTGCATAATAGTTACTGTTTTACAAATTGTGTATCTCGCTATTGTTAATTATTGTAACAATACTTACTTTTATTTATTTTAGATAAACGTTATGTCAAACAATGTAAATATTGAAGAAATAAATTGAAAAAATTAAATTTATGATTTACATTAATTTTCAAACCTTTTTTTATTTTAATGACAATTAAATTCCTAACCTATCTTCCTTTTTCCCTTCCTCTTAATCTTGGAAATTTAAAGTTTTAGATTTGTATAAATATAAACAAGATTTATAAATTAGTTCGCCAAAGAAGTTTCACTTCTGACATGTGTACTTTGTACGCACGCATGTTTTTTTTTTTCTAAAAGTGGGGGTGAGTCATGTAGCTAGCTATTAATGATTTTGTAAAGAAACATTTCATCGAATTTTTTTTTTGTCGGAGAGCAAAGACTTATTTTAGCGCTCTAACGGGGTCTCGTAATGTATATGAGGGTAGTCGCAACGGTGCGTAAAACCCTTCTACGGATGATTTCGCATGTGTAATCTGGGTAACACATAAGAAATCAAAGTGACAACGTACGAAAGTATAGTTTAAAAGCGCAAGCATTATTAAACGTTCGGAAATCCTTAAAATGAAGCCTAGCTGCAGACACGAGTTTGTAATTATGTGATCAAAATGTAAGTTAAATGACAGTCATAGAGCACTTGTCTAAATATAAGTAGAATTAGTTCTTAGAGCAATAACTAAATAATCTATTGAGGTCAGATTGTAACTGTGCAGCAATGCAGCAGCAATTTACTCCACAACGATTTTAAAGATTTCTGTATCATATGCATGATAGAGAAGGCCAGAATTTTGAAGAATATTCCCAATGTGGTTGATGTAAAGAATGAATAGTAGTGGACCTAAATGTGATCCCTGGAGTATGCCAGATGGTATTTCCAGGAAACGTGATGTCAGATGTGTAACCCTTCAAAGTTACGCCTTGAGAGTGTTTTTTTTTCGTATGAACTTATCCAACGTCAGAGATCACCATGTATTCCGATACTCCAAAGTTTCTCAATAAACAAATCGTGATTGTCAAAAGCTTTGAAGAAATCAGAGTACACTACGTCTTTCTGAAGGCGCCTGTCCATAGTATTGACATGGTAATAGTTAAAATATAGCAAATTAGTCTCCACCACGCCCATTACAAAAACCATGTTGGTTAGGAGAGATGTGGCGTTGGCGTGGTGTGTGTGTGTGTGTGGTGTGTGTGTGTGTGGTGTGTGTGTGTGGTGTGTGTGTGGTGTGTGTGTGTGTGGTGTGTGTGTGTGTGGTGTGTGTGTGGTGTGTGTGTGTGTGGTGTGTGTGTGTGTGGTGTGTGTGTGTGTGGTGTGTGTGTGTGGTGTGTGTGTGGTGTGTGTGTGGTGTGTGTGTGGTGTGTGTGTGTGTGGTGTGTGTGTGGTGTGTGTGTGTGTGGTGTGTGTGTGTGTGGTGTGTGTGTGTGTGGTGTGTGTGTGTGGTGTGTGTGTGTGGTGTGTGTGTGTGTGGTGTGTGTGTGTGGTGTGGTGTGTGGTGTGTGTGTGGTGTGTGTGTGTGTGGTGTGTGTGTGGTGTGTGTGTGTGGTGTGTGTGTGGTGTGTGTGTGTGGTGTGTGTGTGTGTGGTGTGTGTGTGTGTGGTGTGTGTGTGTGTGGTGTGTGTGTGGTGTGTGTGTGGTGTGTGTGTGTGTGGTGTGTGTGTGGTGTGTGTGTGGTGTGTGGTGTGTGTGTGTGTGGTGTGTGTGTGGTGGGTGTGTGTGTGGTGTGTGTGTGTGTGGTGTGTGTGTGTGTGGTGTGTGTGTGTGGTGTGTGTGTGTGGTGTGTGTGTGGTGTGTGGTGTGTGTGTGGTGTGTGTGTGGTGTGGTGTGTGTGTGGTGTGTGTGGTGTGTGGTGTGTGTGTGGTGTGTGTGTGGTGTGGTGTGTGTGTGGTGTGTGTGTGGTGGGTGTGTGTGTGGTGTGTGTGTGTGTGGTGTGTGTGTGTGTGGTGTGTGTGTGTGGTGTGTGTGTGTGGTGTGTGTGTGGTGTGTGGTGTGTGTGTGGTGTGTGTGTGGTGTGGTGTGTGTGTGGTGTGTGTGTGTGTGGTGTGTGTGTGGTGTGTGTGTGTGTGGTGTGGTGTGTGTGTGTGTGGTGTGGTGTGCAGCAGCGCGGTACTCACGGCGGTGTTCGGGCGGCGGCGCGGCGGGCGGCGCGTCGTCGTCGTCGCCGGCGAAGGCCGCGTGCACGCGCCGCACTCGCCCCGCCTCCGCTGCGGACACAACTACCGTTACTACACGCTCGCGCACAGCGCACGCTACACTACGTCACCTGACCTCGGCCCGCGTACGTCGCCGCTCGCCACGCTGCTCCGGGCCAGCACAAACATACGAGCGACCGTAAACACAATGAGTATATTACAATGAGTGCGCAATGTGTGCGTACGCGCATACCGTTGGGTGTGTCCGTGGAGTTGGAGGGCGAGAGCTTGTGGTGGTTCTTGAAGCTGATGGTGATGGGCGAGCTGCCGGTGGAGGCGTGCGCGTGGCGCGGGTCGGGCGGCGGCGTGCCGGGCGGCGAGGCGGGCGAGGCGGGCGAGGCGGGCGGCGAGGCGGGCGAGGGCGAGGCGGGCGAGGCGGAGCGGCGGCGGCGCGGGCGCGGCGGCGTGGCGGCGCCCGAGCCGGCGGAGGAGTCGGAGTCGATGGGCTCGGCCTCGGTGGGCAGCTGGCGCGAGGCGGCCAGGCGCAGGTAGCGCTCCCGCTCGCGCGCCGCCCGCTCGCGCGCCTCGCGCCGCGCCGCCTCCCGCTGGCGCGCGCGCTGCAGCTCGCGCTCGCGCTGCTGCTCCAGCTGCAGGCTCACGTCGATGAGCAGGCGCGGCCGGTACAGCTCGTCCTGCTCGCGGCGCGCGCGCTCGAAGGCGGCGAGCGCGGCGGGGTCGTCGGCCGCGCGCCCGGAGAACAGCGCCGCGCGCAGCGCCTCCAGCTCCTCCGCCTCGCGCGCCCGCTCGCGCGCGTCCGCCTCCGCCTCGCGCACGCGCGCGCCCAGCCGCCGCTGCAGCTCCTTGCCTCTGCGAACACGCGCCGCCCACATTTAAACCGTATTCATAGATATTTGACAATGGAGCGTACTTGAGGCTAATAAACAAAACTAGACTAGAGATAAGGAAAGCCAGCACTCCTCACTTGTAGTACTTGTGGTCGTCTCGCTCGTCGTCATAGTCCTCTAAAAACTCCTTCAGCCGCTTGGCCTCCCGCTCGCGCTCCTCCTCGCGACATCGCTCCCGCTCTCCCTCTTTCTCGTACTCCTTAGCTTTGCGACGTTCGCGACTCTCCCAATTTCGTAACCTACACCAAGAATCACACTTAATTCACATATCTTACTTTTAAACGTGTTTTTAATTATATTAATGTTACTTCACGTTAATCGACTTCAGCAAGGTTGTGTTAATCGAATCTCTGGAAAGCAAGACGCTGATAGTCCCAGACAAGAGTTCGCGTTATTCGTAGTGATGTAATAGCACCCACCTCTCCTGGTAGGCGGCCTCCTTCTCGCGCGCCTTCTTCTCGAGGCGCTTCTTCTCGCGCGCCTCGTCCTCGAGCTCCTTGTCGCGGCGCGCGTCGGCCTCGCTGCGGCTGCGGCCGCGCGACCGCTCGCGCTCTCGCTCGCGCTCGCGGGACCGCTCCCTGTCGCGCTCTCGCTCCCGCTCGCGCTCCCGCTCTCTGCCGGACAATACCACTAAGTAAGCACTCGCTGCCACCTTTGTCGCTGGACACCACCGACAATAATCCTCGGCCGTGCACGTGTAGTCATGTAAGAAATCATTTGCAACTTTCCTAAAATAACAAAATGTCGCAAGAGCCGGTTGACTAACAACCAACCATAGCGCTTGGCATGAGTTTAGACAGAAAGGACAGACTAACAAATTTTAGTAAGTACAGCGTTACAAAAACCGGGGCTAAAATAATTATCCAATTGTCTGGCGAAGATCAAATGATGTTCTAAACGAAACGTATTAGATTGATGAAAATGATAAGAAAATAGTGAATACTCGGGCGCGCGCAGCTGGCGGCGGATCTCGGCGCGCGTGCGGATGTAGGGGTGCAGCAGCAGCATCCGCGCTACTGCCGCGCCGCCGCCGCGCTGCCGCCGCACGTCGTGCTCCCGCGCATTGCTACCGACCACTAACTTATCGCCCGCCGCACGCGCTCAACTTTGTCGTAAAGATTAAAATAATAAATCAAATGAAAACGTACAAATAATTACATCTAGACGATACTGTTTTTTATCGTTGCGATTTGAAAGAATGAAATTATAATTTTCTTTATCCTAGAGTTGTTTAATAGCTTATTATGAGGTAGCCCGGTAAGGAATACGGGTCAGTGCAGTTAATTGGCAGCAGCATGTGAGTGTCGGCGTTATCGCGCACTATCGCGGCCGCGCTCGGCTCGGGTCACCCGCGGCGGCTGTTACCTGCACTGTACGTGTGACTGGATTGTTGTTGTAGAGAAGTACGAACTATGTGAAACCTGACTAACTGAACTCGACACTGACAGATATACGGAATGAGAGACACGGATGCTGCCACCTTACGGGTACGGAACTCTAAAAACCGGCTTTATTAATTGTCAAGTCGAAGACCCTCGAGCTCGGCTGGTGCTGAGTTATGAGCTCTCTAGGCTTTGTATTGAACTTACCGTTCTCGCTCTCGCTCTCGCTCCCTTTCTCGTATTTCTCTCTCCCGCTCGCGCTCGCGCATCTCCCTGCAACATATGACTTGTTTATCCTTCCTGCATCACGTCGTTATGGCCACATCTCACAACCTCTACTACTGAACAGTTCGCTCACCTTTCCCGCTCCCGTTCTCGTTCCCGCTCACGTTCTCTGTCCCGTTCTCTCTCTTCTCTTTCGCGTTCTCTCTCTTTATCTCGTTCCTCGCGACGGTCCTTACCCCTGAAACACGTTACTTAATATGAAAATTGTTTATGCAGGTGGAACTAATTATTGAACAATTTTAAGTCTTGTCTCGTACCTGGAGGTGCTCCGGCGGCGGCGGTCTTTTTCTCGGTCGCGGTCTTTATCCCGGTCCCGCTCCCGGTCGCGCTCTCGGTCCCGCTCTCGCTCGCGCTCATTGCCGCGCTCGGTGGGTCTGTCTCGCTCCCGCTCGCGCTCGCGGTCCCGGTCCCGGTCCCGCTCGCGGTCCTTGTCGCTGTCCTTGGTGTCCCGCTTGCGGCGCACCACGACGTCGGCCTCCTCCTGCGCCCAAACGTGTCGGTCGGAGAGCGCCCCGCCGCGCCCGCGCCACGACCGCGGCGGTCACGCGTCGCGATACCAACATTTTCACACGAAACAATTAAAAACAAAACGAAGCATCCACGCTCAACGCTATTCCTTTCGGCCTATAGCCATGTGGATTCTTATGTTTCAAACGTTGTAAACCATCAAATTTTCGTAATCGAAGCGAAAAATAAAATGGATATCATAATTATAAAAGATAATGACAGTCTGAATGTGCCATGATGCTGCGAGCTTACAAAGTTATCTGATGTTAAGGTATATGGTGCGAGTGTCGGCGGTGAGCGTGAACGCGACGGATGATAAAGTCGATCAAGTTCAATTTCATACGATTGTCGGCCGGCGGGCGCGCTAGGTGGCGGCCGCTCCGCTGCTGCATCTGTAAATCGGCACCTACTGAGTGAGGCCCGCCGCCGCCGCTCCGCCGCCGCCGCGCGCCGTCCGCTCCTAGCGCGCCGGCGACACACACTCGCCTGCTCGCGGCTGTCGCTGTACTGCTGGCGCTACGGGCTCTACCGGCAGGGAGCCTTCCACAAATACTACTCGTGATACGCCGCGAGTGTGGCCCTCGGCGCGGATCGCTCGTCCACAACTTACGAATGTGGAGTCGCGACTGGCGGTTCGTCTTGTCGGAGCGGCCGACGTCGACAAGTAGACGTGTGAAGTCGCTACACACGGTACGATGCTACGCGGTAGCCACGTCACTACGGATCATGTAGCAGAACATGTTGCAGGTGAATGCCGCTCCGATCGTACTGAAGCCGCAACTTAAATGATAATTAATATTACAGGCACTATGAATACAGTGAATCCATAGAGAACGTCGAGGCGTCCGATGGAGAATCTTAACGAAACGAATCAATGTTTTCGATAAGCATGCAAATATCGAGACCGGCAAAGCATCCTTTCAATATAGGGTTTGTACTCCGTCACGTCTCGGCCCGGCAGGAGAGCGAGCCCGCGGGGGCGAAGCGGCCGAGCGACGGACGCCGAGACGCGACCGGCGTTACACGCTTAACATGAAGCTAATAATCTGAGTGTTCCTTTGACCACTTGAGTGGCTGCAAATGCAAGTTTTGCGGCCACAAGCATGTGTGAATTAGAGACCATAAATGTGTGTGTGTGTGTGTGTGTGTGTGTGTGTGTGTGTGTGTGTGTGTGTGTGTGAAATACGAATGTGTTAGTTTGTCAGTTGTAAATAGAGGTGTTTCTGAGACCGTAAATGTTAGTGTGCATGTATGGCCATAGACGCATGTGTGTTTGAGAGCCAGGTGAAATGGGATGAATAGAAAATCAGGGGTCGAATAGAGAATTTAGTTTATTTTACATTTTACAGAATAAATATTATGATAATGATGAACCTTAGCTATTTAGAAAACTATTTGAATTATTTTTTCATAAAATGATATGCTTGCCAAACAATAAAAGATTGGAATTCTTCTCCAAATATGTCTTTATAGACCCCAAAATCATTTCAATTCACCCCATTTGACTACCCTGTGATGGCTCATGTTCTGTGTAACTGTTATGAACTGTAGCCCTAAGCGCGCTCGTTGAGACGCCTCTGCCAGGTCTGTTAGCGACGTGTCGTAGGTACAGTAGAGTAGTGTGTGTGTGACGACTCACCGTGCGCGGCGGGCGGCGGCTCGGCTCCCGGCACCTACCACCGCAACAACGTCAGTGCGCAGCTCTCGCACCGCCTTACTACACTACAGCCGCAGCCGCGCGCACTACTACACTACCACACTACACCCACTGACTCACTCCCCTTACCCAACTATACCATTTTTACGGCTTGTTGTCATTTTAATGGCAATTTTTTTTTTTTTTTTTCAAAATCAACTCCATAAAAACAAGAACATAATCTCGTCAATACAACCCCACACATGATAAAAAATATTAATTGTAATACTTTAACAATCACTACCGTCAACTAATGTCCCACTAGTGACGCGCGGCCTTCCAGCTTCATATCCACAAGCCATAGAAATAACGATTTATTTTTAAAATGTACAATGACTGCGTGAATTATTCGTGTAATAAAGCGATGCTTTATCAAACCGTTCAACAATAATCATAGAAACAACAACATCCGTGTACTCGGCTCCCCGGCGACACTACTCAGGGATATGGGATTCCGGAGGGGGCGGCGGGAGGGGGCGGCCGGGAGGCTGGAGGCGGGTGGAGGGGGCACGGGAGGCAGGCGGGGGGGGGGGGGAGGTGGAACAGTGGACGGGGCCTTACCTTCATGCTCTCGCGGAACTTGCCGATCTCACGGTGGATCACATCGCGTTTTTCCTCCGATATATCCGCCTCCTCGAGTACGCGCGCCGTCTTCGATATAGCCTCCTCTGTAGACAGAACAGTGTAACATGATTAACGAGAGGAGGCGATCGCTACCTACGTCTCTTTACCGTTAATCAGAATCAGAATAAATTTATTTGTTTAAACATAGGTAACATATATCAAAGCTCTTAATAACGCAGTAGAAAAAGTGAGCACTGACCTTTCTGCAGCATCTCGTAGTTGTTGATGTCGTCCTGGTACTCGCGCATGATCTGCTGCAGGCGGCGCTCGGCGGCGTCGTCCAGCGCCCGCTGGCGCGCGTCCAGGTACGAGGCCTCGCCCTCCGTGCCCGGCGCGCCCTCCTCCTGCCCCAGCCGCGAGCGCTGCTCCGCTGCGGAAGGCGTGCGTCAGCAGGCGCCGCCGGGGCCGGCGGCGCGCGCTGACGGCTACTCACTCTTGTAGGTGTCCACGAGCGCCTGCATCTTGCCGTCCGTGCGCGCCAGCAGCTGCTTGTCGGCCACGGCGCGGCTGTTGAGCAGGCGCACGCAGCGCAGCGCGGCCTCGGGGCTGGCGAACTCGCTGAAGCCGAACGTGGACACGCGCTTCCAGCTCAGCACGGGCCCGCACGCGCTCAGCAGCGCGCGGATCATGGCGTCGGGCGCGCGCGACGATATGTTGCCTGCGCAGAGACGGCGGGTGAGCGGGGCGGGTGAGAGGGGCGGGGGCGGCGCGCGGCGTACGTACCTATGAAGACGGTGACGGGCGGGCCGTCGGGCTCCTTGGCGCCGTTGGCGTTGCGCGTGGGCCCGCGCGCGATCACGGCCTTGCCGGGCGCCGGCGCGGGCAGCAGCGCGCCCCGCCCGCCGCCCGCGCTCGCGCCGTACGCGCCCACCATCACCTGCACACACGCGCGCGTTATTCTCGCCGCACCTCTACTATCATACTTGGCTTTGTTTATCACTCACTGGATTCTGTTTGTTATTTTAAATATTATTTAGCATTTACGATTGACTGATGTATACTCCTGGAATTATACTTTAATGGAAACAATAAATAAAGATCTTGTGTTATACTTACTTACTGACTTCTTATAACTTTTAGAGTAATCCTTGTGGACCTAGAATATTAAAATCAGGCACCAAAGTCAAAAGGTCACAATTGTTTTATAAACCCTTGGACTTCAGTAGTTTGATAATTTTATGTTATACACTAATAACAAAAGTACCAAAGCAATGAAACATGCAAAGACATTGACAAATTGTTTTTATTAATGATTAACAATGATAGACAAATAATTCTAATATTGATTTGAAATAATATACAAGTATAATACAATATAAGGCATATAATATATGTATGTTGCAAGCTACAAAATTAGGAAATCATCAGAGTACCACAGAAGTAGGTGAACATAAGTAGGTACAACATAAGTAGGTGAAGAATAACTAATTAATTACTTCAGAAACACATTATTCCATAACCATATGGTGGTAAAAGAATCCTCATTTTACTTTTTGTCCCTCCCATAATACTTCCATAGTCAAGTATAGCAACACTTTCATAACTCTTAATTTTAGAAGGTTTATTCTGTAACTTTTATAAGAAAAATGACATAAAAATATAATTCTTGCAAAAACAAAAAAATATAGCTGTAAGTAAATTTAAAAATCACTTGCTAATAACTCAATAAAGAGTAGTGTATAATATTATTATCGTATGGCAATTATTCCAAATAGCTGGTTTACACAAAACCAATGTCAACTAGCCAATTTCGTTTACACAGCTAGTATGCTGGGCCAAATTTTATAAGCCAACACTGACCATTTATTAGACCAGTGATTCCTAACATTGTGTGTGTGTAATATTTTTTTTAGTCCCATACTGAAAGAAGCTCTCTATTTAGTGGTCGGGTCAACATAGGTCTCATTTGATAGTGTGATTGCGATATAGTGATCTAAATATCCACTATTTAGATCACTTGTGGTAATTCTCCTTTAACAAAAATACTTTTAGATTTGCCCGTGTTAACCATACTAAATAAAGTGATGATAAATGGATTACACATCGGTCCACACATTTACATGTGTACACTGTCAGATTCATATTTTAAATTCGATCTAATGTGTCTGTCTAACCTTAAGAAATAAACACAATGATACAAGAATCCAGAAAGCTTAATGCAAGTTACAACAATCAACATCAATTTAGGTTTCTAGTTAAGTAGCTGATATAAGATAATAATACAGCAACATGCAGGAAAATAAAAAGTGTAGGTAAATTTTATTGTTTTCCCATATAAATTTATGCCATTATTAATATTGTTACATAAGTGGTTTGCACAAACTTAGAGTTAGTTGCTAATCTTAGGTGGACTCCGTATATAAAATGTACATAAATTAATATTGTTGGTGATAGTTATGATGATAATATCAGTCAAGTTGGACAATACTAATGTGACATGGAACAAGAAACTTAATGTTTCACTTCAAATGCATGAGTGTGTATTGCAAAGTCAAAGCATGCATTACAAAATAAAAAACTTACTATAACATTTCATGCACAGTAATTATAACAAGAACTTACCAATTCGTCAACTCTTTACAATAAAACGAAATGCATTTGGTAGGGACACAAAAACATATCATTGAAGCCCTGTATTGTCAAATCAATAAACAGTGAGGTAATTATTTTGTTTCTTCAAAACCAGTGGAGATATGTGAGGAAAGTACAGCACATGAGTGGCTGGTTCTGACGGGTCAACAGAATTACTCATGGAGAATTGGAGAGGTTAGATGCTGGAGAACTTACATGTGTGGGCATCTGCATAGTGACTACACCCGGCGCGATCCCATATGGCACCAGCGGCGGCCGAGGCGGGAACGACATCTTACCGCAGACCACCCGTGCTTACAGCTTCGTTGATTGATCCACTGTCGAACGCAAATTTGACTTCGTTTGACCACAAAATGATCCACCGGTGACGCGTACACTTTTAGTAATAATTTGACGAATTGAATTCTAACTACTATTCACATATGATATAAAGAGGAACGTTAATAAGTACAATTTACTACCAAACAAACTCAAAATGTCACTATAAACCATTAAATAATAGATCCACTTCCATCACCAACATGGTTACTTTGGCAGCCATATTGTTTTTTTTTAATGTTGTTTTTACTTCGTCCAGGAAAAGGCAGAGACCCATAGATTATAACTTGATTTTCAAACTAATAAAGAAATGTACCCACAATACAGTTTATACCTCAGTTAAGAACTCAGTTTATACAGTACGATTTGTCTTGGTACCTTATTACAACGCGAGTATTCGGAAAAGCAAAACTTTATTTTCTGTACCGTCAGTATCATCGATATCAATATTCAAATGAAATTTCAATAAAAAGATCAAAATTATTAAAATTATCAAACACTTATTCAAACTAAGCTATTAGAGACTGTGCTATTAGGTAGCACTTTTCGAACGTCAAATATTTAATATTGACAGCACCCTGCCCCCCTAGACAAGGCATAACTTTTCATCTATACCTTCATGGGCATAACCGAGGCATAACATGGGCATAACCATGGCATAACCCACAAGCGCCAATGATGACAGAAATCGCTCAAATGACATTTAATGTATGGGAATGACATTACTCTCCAATAAGTCACGTGACTTAAACTTGCCACCTCCATACATCCGAGCGACTCGATCAGCGACAACGATTGCAGGAATGTACCTGGTCTAAGGGTGTCGCGAAAGATGAAATCGCGATGTTCCAAACCTACAAAAGTAAATATAATTGCACAGAACTAATGTAATAGCAACACTAAATCAGTATTGACAACTTGACGCTACCAACCGACGCCTCTCTTCAAATGGTCACTATAGCATATCCAGTCTGATTAATTTTGATAATGTATTGTGAAATAAATTCAGTGCAAGAAGATCATAAGTAGATTCTTGTCACCCGTGATACGCGCCACCTGGAAAGCTAAGTATTATTTATCTGTTGTTCTAGTAACTAAATATGCGTAAGTACTTTTACCTATTCGTATAATTTGAGACACCTAAACTTAATTGTGTTGGTCGTGCTTTCGGCGTTGGGCTGAGAGCATAACAGCGACCGCACGCGAGCTACTTGTCCGGACATAAAAGCGCTTGGGGTTTATAGGAAGGGTCATGGGCAAACCTTCTCTTATAAATCCTCTTGGTTCCCCACCGCCTACGTAAATGTGCCGACGGGCGCATAACGTCGACGGACGTATATACTAAAGTTACACTATACCTTATGTATTTATGTAACGCACAAGGGGAGCATTCCAGACGAAGGGGCGATAAGCCGAAGTCGAACAGGAATGCGTGCTTCTGCAGACGTGGAAAGAATCCTAGTATCTGATTAGCACATAGGTGTCACAAACACTATTGATGAGAAATTGAAGTAAATTTTATCATAGATATTGCAATTGAATAACTGTTGTAAATAGCTTTATTAATCAGAACAGATAGGTAATACTTAACCCAAAGATTCATGGGTACTTAAACTTACAGATATCCTAGTTGCACCTGAGAAGTTGGATGGATTGATGGTCGGCATGATAATAACACTTCGGTGCCCTTGTGGACCGGAGATAAGAGACTGGATTGGGAGACACTTGCAAGTCGAAGGGGGATCCGTATCGGTGAGTGTCTCTGACATATCGTGAGGCGTTGGGGTTTTCTCTTCACATCAAAGCGAAGCAGTACAATCCTATATTATTACTATAAAACAAATCACATTGTAAACCTGGAGATAACCAGAATATAACAAGAGGAGGTGATCCCAGACGTCCTCGCGACATGGTGGAGATGCTGGGATGGCAAAGACGCTAGCATTTGAAGCATTTCAAAAAAGCATCCCAAGGCATAAAACCAATCCAGACTCTTATTGTTAAATTGGAGATATTGTGTATAAATCAGGTTGTCAGCGACATCTATATAATACGATTGGAACTAACGTTCAATAAGTGAATGTACATAAAAATTCACCTATAGGCGCCAAAATTTGAACGTCAAGGTGATTATGAGTAAACGTTCATTTATCTAAGTATAATGAGATGAACGGCAGGCCGAGATGAAGGATTCTCGAAGTTACTGCAAATTGAATGGGTATGTAGCGGGTGTACGTATAATATGCAACGTTATAAGCCAAGTAAACATTCTAGTTTGAATTTGGCGCGGATTTGATAATATTAGTAAAACTTGTCACAAGTTTGGCAGAATGACTAATGCTCTCTTTGACCGGAAGCAGGAAGTAATATGCGTTGGACTCAAATAAACATACGATTATCCTACTTTTAACGAATTAGAACTTATGAATCTTATATACAGTCAAGTAAAATTCAAAAGTAATTCACTGAATAGTATATTAAGCATTTTAAACTAAACAATTGACAAAATTCCAATATTCACGAATTACGAAACTCGACTGTGAAAATTTTCCCGGCATTCAAATTGGCGATGGTAAACAAAACGGTGGCGTCTCGTGTGTCAGACTGAACACCGAAAAACCAAAACTTACTTAGTTCGTTATATTCTTTTACAGGAATAAAATTATTAGAAACCTGTTACGTATTGTGTGAATAATAAAAGTAATTTGTTCAACTGTGAAAAAGTGCTCCTATCATAACTAAGAAGCTCACGATTTGTTTGGGCGAAATAATTCCAAGAAAGTTATACCTACCTCTAAAAGGGAATGAAAGGAAGCTTAACATAACTTAGGAATAATTAAGAAGATTATCAGGTAAACTATTTTACGATTTACAAGCTATAACATACACCTAAAGAGGAAATTACCCAATGTATTCCTGGTTAAATCTACATAGGCGCTCAAGTACACCCGTACCAAATTCGGCACGTGTGTCATTGTTTACTATTGTGTCCGCTAATTAAGTAGCTGAAGAGTAACTTTTGTAAGTTGTAATGGGAACACCTGGCGTGTTAAAATTTACCTAAAGACAGCATTGTTATGTATGAGTTCGCATAAAACTGTTTATTTATACCTAATACTCTCCATACAGATGGGCAAATGAAGGTAGATTCTACACACCTAACATCTCATGTATAGATCACTGCTACTACAAAAAGAAAAGTACATCAACACTCATTGTAAGTTTATTTTGCCAGTTACTTTGAAGAACTAAGCATAAAATTGATATATTCTCATAAAACTGATAAAGTATGCCGGCGGAGGAAACTGGATTGTATATTATAACTTGTGCCTGAACTGCTGTCATGTTATACACGTCATCCCTGACTGACTGCATCGTTTCATGTTGGCTACTGAAGTGTACCAAGTAACTAGATACTAAGTTGATGTAGGTAAACTCTAATATCATTTATGGATGCATACATAAATGATGTTGGTACCTAATATGTTTATGAATAAGTAATGAAACAACTTATAGAACATCAACCATATAAATGTTGATGGATGAAGAGTGAGAGGAAAACCAAAGAAACGATGAATGGATTGTGGAAGAAATGGTATGAAGGAAAAAGTGTAAATAATTGTGTGGTGGTTAATAGGGGAGAATGGAAGAAAAGGTCAGTAGGGGATGATTGGGTGACATAGAAATTTTAAATAAATTCTGGAAAATTTAAAATAATGAAACTAACCAGTTTTACCCGTCGAACAGCATGAATATATTCTGAGTTAATACTGAAACTTCATAGGTACAAGGGAATTTTCCTTGCACATATAATTCAGTGGCTGAGTTTATTATGGAAAATGTAGTATCCTATAGATAGTGAATTATTCCTTACTTTTAACTTGGAAAACTTTTCGATTTTATACAGGGTGTCAATTAAAACTTTTCTGTTATATATACAGGGCATTAATAAAATATCATTCCATTATATGGCAGGTGTTAGTAAGATTCTTTGTTCATAAGAAGTTAAGTTTTAGATAAACGTTTGGTCATACAGGGTGTTAACCAAATTTTAAATTTTTTTTTTTCATTTTTATTATATTGCGAACACCACGCAATTTGGAAATTTAACGATATACACGATGTAAATCCTTAACTTAGGATACAGGGTATAAAATTGTAAAATATTATTTCAGAATTTCAAAATGGAACAAATTCTTATAAGACGACTTGAGTCTATATCAAATGCCATCTCTAAATTAACTGAAGAAGCTCTCACCTATAAAGATAACGTTAATAAAGAAAATTCTGAAAATTTAGAAATAGTGCTAGGTAAGCTAGAGGTAACGGTGAAAAGGTTCGGAACTGAGTTAAACAGTAGTCTATCAATAAACGAAATGCAATCTTCTGTGGAAGAGGTCACTTCCTTTAGTGAAGTACAGCTAAACGGTGAGGAGGTTCTAGCGGAAATGAATATCAAACTGAAAAGGATAAAAGAAAACTCTGCACCAACCATATTACCGGGTAGGAATATTGCACTAATGGGGAAATTACCCAAGTTAAGTTTGCCAGAATTTTCCGGAGACGTTCTGGAATGGCATCAATTTTGGGACCAATTCTGCTCCAATGTAGGAAATAGAAACCTATCAGAGGTAGACAAACTTTTATACCTTAAAAGTTCTTTGAAAGGCGAAGCAAAGAAGGTCATCGACGGGATCGAGACCACTAATAAAAACTATGAAATAGCTGTTTCTACACTGAAAAATAGATACGGTAAAGAAAATCACGTCATAGACGCGCACTACGCTGCGTTATACAAAGTACCGAAAGCCTCAAAAGGCAACGTAACAGAGGCAAGAAACACATTTGGTCTAATAGAAAGACATTTAAGAATCCTAAAATCGCTGAATCAAAACGTCGATCACGATCATCTCAGATTCATGATCCTAGAAAAAATGCCCTCGGACATAGTGTATGAACTAAAAATAAAAGCAAAAACCGAGTCAATAGAAGAAATCCGTCAACATTTAGAAACCATAATAGCTGCTAGGGAAGACGCAAATAGGATCACTTCCGAAAATCTGGAAGAATATACCACTCAGACGTTACACACAAGTTCATACAACAGGAGGGGAAAATTCGTAAAACCTAACAGAAATTACAAGAATTCTGAAAACCACGATTCAAGTCAAACCCGCCCAGGAAATAAAAGGGAAGAAAAGTTTAGGGAGAAAAAACCATTCCATAAAAATATTAACTACAATAGTCAATCCACAAGAAGAAGACCTCAAGAACAAGGAAGTAAAACAGACAGGCCCATGAAAAAGAAAAGGAAACTTCAATGTATTTTTTGCCAAGGATCGCACTTCAATGATCAATGCAAGGTTGTTGAAACTGTGGAAGATAGGAAAGAGAAAATAAAGGATCGCTGCTTTGCCTGCCTAAGCAAAGATCATCAAGTAAAAGATTGTAAAAGGCTAATTAAATGTGTACACTGTAACAAATCTGGCCATCATAACAGAGCACTTTGTTATAAGAATTGCATAAATAAAACCGAGGAGGTCAAGACGCTTCATGTCAACTCTATAAGCTCCACTATACTACAAACGGCGGAAGTTAAGGCTCAACGTAAAGGCGATAATTCAGGTGGAAAGACCTGTCGAGTACTGTTGGACTCGGGTAGTCAACGTACTTATATAACGCAAGAAGTAGCTGTAAAATTGAACCTTCCTATCGAAGAGGAAAGTACCTTATCAGTTTTCACGTTCGGATCGAAAACTCCCCAAGTAATAGAAAGCCCCGTAGTCAAGTTACAGATACAAACAAAAACAAATAATATTTTACAAATAGAAGCAAACGTTGTTCCTCATATTTCAAATGGAGTTCCTTTCCATGGTATCGACATAGGTAAACACAAAGACGATCTAATTTTGGCGGACGACGGCTCATTGTCACCCAAAATAGACATATTGATCGGCAATGACTTCTACATTTCATTCATCCTTGGAGACAAAATTCAACTGGAAAGTAATTTATTCTTGATTGACTCTAAATTCGGTTACATACTGACTGGAAAAACTAACACGAAATCCACGGACACGTTGTCAGTAATAACCTACTTTCAGGGAGTAGAAAACAAATTGACACCACCGGATCTTCCATTATACAATGGAAACCTCAAATGCTTGTGGGAACTAGAATCCATTGGAATATGCGATTCACCAAAATTGACTAGGGACGAAGAAGTAATCAACCAATTCAATGATACCATAGAACTAGTAAATGATAGGTACACTGTTAGTTGGCCGTGGATAGATTACCCACCTAATTTAGAGACTAATTTGGGCCTAGCCATAGGCAGACTAGTCAACCTACTTAAACGATTAGATTCCGATTCACTAACAGCGTACGATACTACATTCAAGGAACAATTAGCAAAAGAAATAATTGAAAGGGTACCAGACAATGAAAGGAGAGTCGAAGATGTAGATCATCCTATACACTACCTGCCGCATCACGGTGTTAGTCATCCAGGTAAGCCAACTCGCATAGTCTACGACGCTTCGGCAAAAACCAAGCATAGCAAAAGTTTAAATGAATGTTTACATTGCGGACCACTTATGCTAGAAGACTTGACCGGAATGTTGTTAAGGTTTAGGTCGCATCAAATAGGAATAACAGCAGACGTAGAAAAGGCTTTTCTACAGATAGCATTACACGAAAAGGACAAAGACGTAACTCGATTCTTATGGTTGAAAGACATAAAAAGGGCGGCCACGGAGGATAACATCCTACACTTACGATTCTGTCGCGTACCATTTGGAGTGATATCAAGTCCATTTCTTCTAAATGCTACTTTGAAACATCATCTACTGCGTTCCAATGAGGAAAGTCTAAAACGCAGAGTGAATGACATCTACGTCGATAACCTTGTCACAGGAGTAGAATCTGTACAAGAAGCAACAGAGATGTATGAGTCGTGTAAGATCACATTTGAAGAGATTTCAATGAATCTTCGAGAATGGAGTTCAAATTCCAAACGATTCTCAGAAAGCATTTCTTCATCGGATGCCTGCAGAGACGTAGAAGTTAAGGTATTAGGATTGAATTGGAACACAGGAGAAGATACGATCAGATTGAGACCAAGAAAGACTACAGAAGCCACTACCAAGAGAGAAATACTAAAAAACATAGCGTCAGTTTACGATCCATGCGGATATGCTGCACCAGATTTGTTACCAGCAAAACTTTTACTACAAAATCTGTGGATACATAAATTCAAATGGGATACCCCATTACCAGAAGAATTGACCTATGAATGGCAAATTATTAGAGAACAACTAGAAGACACAAAAAATATTGTTTTACCAAGGAAATACTTCAAACAAGCGGGCAATGACAATATTCGACTGCACGTTTTCACGGATGCATCAACCAAAGCTTATGCTGCAGTTGTGTATATATTTCTAATGGAAAAGAATTGAGTTTTGTAATAGGAAAATCACGAGTGGTGCCCATCAAGGATCAGGACAATTTGAAAATCCCAAGACTTGAACTATTAGGTGTTCTAATAGGTAGCCGGTTGCTGAAGTACGTAACCAAGTTCCTGGACTTTGAATTTACAGAAAACACTATATGGACAGATAGTCAAATAGTGATTGATTGGTACTACGGCAACAAACTACTACCACCATTCGTTGCAAGGAGGATAGAAGAAATAAAGGGAAATACACCAGTAACAGTAAGATATGTTCCAACAGGATTGAATCCAGCAGACGTGGCTACTAGACCCACGAGTTCTATAGAAAATAAGCAGAAATGGCTATCCGGACCAAGTTTTCTACTGGAACACTACAGAACTTGGCCGAAAGGTTGTAGAGCCGAAATTTCTTTACTTAATGAAACGGAAGTCGTAGTAAATCCCACATGTTCTTCTGCGGAACATGACTTTTCGTTTCCTGTTGGGGAGGATCTCACGAGTGGAGAAAAGATCTCAAAAGAGCAGGAACGGAGAAATCAATTAGATGAGGAATCACGAAACAACGCCGCAGAACACTGTGAGGACGATACACTATCACATACACAAAAGATCAAAAGGATTCAAAAAGAACATTTCCCTGAGGAAGTAGAGGGTAAAGATACTAACTTACAACGAAACTTAGGAGTATTTACCGACATAGACGGTATCCTACGTTGCAAAGGAAGATTACAAAACGCTGATTGGTCTTACGATAAAAGATATCCAATATTAATTCCAAGGGATTGTGATTTCACTAACACAATGATCCTAGAAACACATAAGAAAAACTATCATGTAGGGGTCAACCACACCTTAAGTTTGATCAGACTATCGTACTGGATTCCCCAAGGAAGAAGCCAAGTAAAGAAAATATTAGGAAAATGCACAAATTGTGTCAAACATGGAGGAGGTCCATTCAAATTACCAACTACTCCAGCGCTTCCTAAGGAAAGAGTAAACTATAGTTCACCTTTTACATATACCGGAATAGATTATTTGGGTCCTCTTCAAGTAAAGACAAGTAATAAATCAGAAAAAAGATGGATATGTCTGTATACATGTCTAGCAGTACGTGCTATACACTTGGAAGTCGTTAAGGATCTTACGGCTGAGGAATGTCTATTAGCACTACGAAGATTTATATCTTGCAGAGGAATACCAACACGAATAGTTTCAGATAACGCACTACAATTTAAATTAACCGCAGAAATACTGTCAAGCAACTATTGCATCACTAATAACATAGAATGGAAATTCATTCCACAGTTAGCACCGTGGCATGGAGGATTCTATGAGAGACTTGTCGGAATAGTTAAACACTGTCTCAAGAGAACTCTGACGAAAAGTTTACTGTCAGATAATCAACTAGGTACAATCATAAAAGAGATAGAAGCAATATTAAACACACGCCCACTGACGTGTGTAGGTTCTGATCTAGAGGATATTCTCAAACCCTCAGATTTTCTAACCTTGAATAAATGCATCGTGACAACACCTTCAGATGCAGAATTTCCACAAGAAGGCACAGTAACAAAACAGAATCTAGTGGAAGGTTGGAAACGTGGACAGAACATGCTGAAAGAGTTTAAGAGAATGTTCGTCGACCAGTACCTGCCAAGTCTAAGGGAGAGATACCGACACTCTCTTAAAGAACCAAGGATAACAAAATTAGAAATTCCAAAACTAGGAGATATCGTCCAGATTAAAGGAGATACGAAGAACTGAGAGAACTGGAAGGTTGGAAAAATTATATCTTTGTTGAAAGGAACCGACGGTCAATGCAGAGTGGCACGAGTAAAAGTGAATGATACGGAATTCACTCGTTCCATCGCACATCTTTATCCGTTGGAAGTTGAAGAAGATATATCTGGAAAAGAAAGGGTTATGTTTGAGTTTGAAAGAGAAGATGTTACACCAACATTGGATGACTTACCTCTGCTAGAAGAACTCGACTCAACTATTCTTACCGAAGAAATATCCACAACTCCACAAACCACAGAACCCGTTGATAAACCTGAAACAGAAAAACACATAAATAGAGAAGAAATAGAAAAGAAAATAACTCAGAGAACACTTACCTCAGGAAATGATGAACCAACAATTCTTGAGGAAAACCACCATAATGATAGCATACTTAAAAGCACTGATCCAAATGAGATAACACAAACTCCTGAAGTGAGAGATGTGAGAGACGCGTCCTTGAAGGCTCGAGAGAAGATCCGAGAGTGGACGCGAGACTTAATGGAACACTTGTAACTTCTGTCGTCGTCGGGAGTGTCGCGAAAGATGAAATCGCGATGTTCCAAACCTACAAAAGTAAATATAATTGCACAGAACTAATGTAATAGCAACACTAAATCAGTATTGACAACTTGACGCTACCAACCGACGCCTCTCTTCAAATGGTCACTATAGCATATCCAGTCTGATTAATTTTGATAATGTATTGTGAAATAAATTCAGTGCAAGAAGATCATAAGTAGATTCTTGTCACCCGTGATACGCGCCACCTGGAAAGCTAAGTATTATTTATCTGTTGTTCTAGTAACTAAATATGCGTAAGTACTTTTACCTATTCGTATAATTTGAGACACCTAAACTTAATTGTGTTGGTCGTGCTTTCGGCGTTGGGCTGAGAGCATAACAGCGACCGCACGCGAGCTACTTGTCCGGACATAAAAGCGCTTGGGGTTTATAGGAAGGGTCATGGGCAAACCTTCTCTTATAAATCCTCTTGGTTCCCCACCGCCTACGTAAATGTGCCGACGGGCGCATAACGTCGACGGACGTATATACTAAAGTTACACTATACCTTATGTATTTATGTAACGCACAAGGGGAGCATTCCAGACGAAGGGGCGATAAGCCGAAGTCGAACAGGAATGCGTGCTTCTGCAGACGTGGAAAGAATCCTAGTATCTGATTAGCACATAGGTGTCACAAACACTATTGATGAGAAATTGAAGTAAATTTTATCATAGATATTGCAATTGAATAACTGTTGTAAATAGCTTTATTAATCAGAACAGATAGGTAATACTTAACCCAAAGATTCATGGGTACTTAAACTTACAGATATCCTAGTTGCACCTGAGAAGTTGGATGGATTGATGGTCGGCATGATAATAACACTTCGGTGCCCTTGTGGACCGGAGATAAGAGACTGGATTGGGAGACACTTGCAAGTCGAAGGGGGATCCGTATCGGTGAGTGTCTCTGACATATCGTGAGGCGTTGGGGTTTTCTCTTCACATCAAAGCGAAGCAGTACAATCCTATATTATTACTATAAAACAAATCACATTGTAAACCTGGAGATAACCAGAATATAACAAGAGGAGGTGATCCCAGACGTCCTCGCGACAAAGGGGGCTAATTCGCCTACCCTTCACCGCTTCCTCAGTGCTTTAGCTGGGGAGAAGAAACGGCGCAACTAACGCCTCAGCAGCGCACTGTCTCATTTAACAAAACAAAAAAAAAAATTAAAGTTCAAAACTACAATTCGACTACAAAAAGTGTCTCAAATGGACGAAACAAGTCCAATAGAAGTCCAAAAATGCATAGGTAAAAAAATGGTCAAGTCAGAGCCGTGGTCCCCGGGTTGTTTTTACAAATCGATTGACACCTAAATCACTAAAATCGGTTCAGTTGTTTAAACGGTTGTGTAAACAAAAATTAACCTTCCTTTTGGCTTAGCCGTAATCGGGTAAAAAAGAACTTGGCCAGTAGCGAACGATATTTGCGAACACTGAGAATACCGCCATCTATCTTCGAGTAGCGAATAAACTCGTTATTTACAAAACATCATAGATGCGTTCTCTAAAACTTATTTGTAGATAGTGAAAGTTAATTGTTATTAAGGTTAAGGTCACTACATAGTATAAAACAAAGTCGCTTCCCGCTGTCTGTCCCTATGTATGCTTAGATCGATTTGTATGTACAGCGTGTAACAAAAACCCTGTCCGATCCCTGAGGGTATTATTCGGTATCGTACTACGAACACATATACGTAACTATTAAATGGATTGGAGATTATAATTTTTCCCCCGTCAAAATATTTAAATACAAATAAAAACTGATCCAAGCCAACAGCTGAACAACTGACCGCTCCTCAAAGGTCACGTACTTGATACCTACAGTTTGGTGTCAAAGAAGCCGCCTATGCAAGACGGTTCATGAACTACCACGAATACGACTTTATTGAATCTGACAGGGGTTTTGTTACATGTTGTATAATACATGCAGTATAAGCATTGCACCCGTGCGAAGCCGGGGCGGGTCGCTAGTACCGTATACCTATATTCCAAAAAAAAAAATATATATATAAAAAAACAAACTCGCACTAGGCACTCAGCTATAGATACTGAAAACGTCACAAGTTAGAACAACTGGTTATTTAGTAAGTGCCTACACCATGTATCGGGTAAGTAGACAAGGGTAGTAGTAGGGAATAGGCTCAAATAAAATTCATAGAAAAATATTTATTCCAAACAGGTACCTACTTATCATTAAAATATAAACTTTTGTACATTTAAGTTATTGCATTAAGGATGGTTACAAGGCAGTTGGACTAGACAGAAGTTCACAGCGAACATTACAAACACAGTTACTTCATACTGGATATATATTCACAAGCCTATATCACCAAACAAAAAATATGTATACATATAGTTCCACTATTTACAGTGTGTCTGTGCATTGATATAATTTCCTAGCCTACCCTATCACAGCGTGATGCAGCATACTCTAATGATATATTTGAGGTACATTATTAACATCTAGATCCCACATTGTATGCAGTTAGCTCCATTACAACTACTTCATTAAAATAGTGTGAACTACACTTTATTAATAGATTATTATACAGGCTTATAGCATAATACATCTATGTATATAAACAACATGTAACAAAATAAACGCAATACCTCATAGGGTATATCGCATTATTGTGAACAACTTTTACTATGGGACCAACACCCAAAATCACGGAAAAGAATGGTCAAGTTAGTTATATCCAGTCGATTTTCTTTTCGTGATTTCAATATTAATTCCATAGTGAAAGTGTCAATAGCGATGAGTACAATGATTACATACATGAGGCGTTATATTTATTATGTAAGACACTATACAGTTTATAATATAACTATCAAGACACTTAAGTTTACAGTAGGTACCTACCTTAAAAACGGTCTCAATTTTCGAGTCTTGGTATTGAAATCTGTAGTTAAATCAACTTTATGGATAAAAGATAAAAAGGTGGTGCATTCCCTATATTTTTAAAGCTGATTTGCAGCATGCTCTTATAATCAATGTAATTCGTGGATATGTAATATAGTTTGAGCAGCTGCTTTAAACATTTCTTGGATGTGAGGCATTCATTATTATTAAATAAGTGTTTTTATTGGTGATTTTAAAAACTTCTGTTTCCAAGATGTATAACTTGTATCCACACTGTCCATAATATTAGTGCTCACTCATTCCTTTCCTGTTTTATCCTATGTATGTATATACAATGATCTTTTTTAGAATTAACGAGCATTGATTCTACATAGCACCACATTCTAATTAACAATAATAATTGTCATTAATATCTTTTTTTACCAAACATTTTCTTAATATTCTACCTAAATACAGTAGTTTTCAATAGGTGATACTCATATTTTTATTGATATTTATTTGTTTTCAGCAATAAGTTACTATGTAGGTATTTGTTAAAATGTTGGCCGATCTTTAAGTTTAGGTGTTGGGTTAAGCGAGATTTAACGGTAAGCACGGAGGCCGGGCGGCGGCTACTGCGCCTTGTCCTTGTCGCGGGTCGCGGGCGTGTCGGGCGCGTCGGACGTGTCGGGCGCGTCGGGCGCGTCGGACGTGTCGGGCGCGTCGGGCAGGCGGCGGCGCAGCAGGCGCGCGGCCGCGTAGCCCGCCAGCGAGCCGGCCGCGGCGGCCAGCGCGCCCGCCTTGGCGCCCACCGCCAGCCCCACGGGCCCGCCCGCCAGCAGCCCCAGCGCCGCGCCGGCCGCGCCCCACGCGCCCGCGCGCAGGCGCTCGGCCGCGGCCAGGTGCTGCCGCGCCGCGCCCACGTTGTCGGCGGCCAGCTCCACGCCGCCGGCCGCGTCCGCCACCTGCGCGCGCTGCGCCAGCGCCGCCGCCTGCACGTGCTGCCACACCTCGTGCAGCGCGCGCACCTCCGTCTGCAGCTCGCTCCAGCCGCGCAGCAGCGCCTCGCGCGACTCCAGCGTCACCTCCTATGCATAACCAGACCCGCGTTATGATAGACCCCTCCGTGATCGACCATCACCGAACGAGTCGAGTGCTCTCACGTGATCGTCGACGCGCAGTTGGACATCGGCCTGCAGCTGAAGCGGGACGACGTCATCGTGGACGTGCGAGACCACGCCCACTGAGTCCGTGGACACGGCGCTCCCCGCCAGCGAGGGCTGCTCTATGTGCCGGTTTATCGACAGTGGAGATGTTTCTGCAGACCAACATTTTATAAATGAAAAAATCAAAATCAAAATCAAAATGGTTTATTTGTAAACATAGGTATGTACATGGGATGTTGATGATAATTAAGGTTAGCGTGTCCAACTATGTTTTGCATTAGAGCGTACAAATTATCATTGGTTTTGTCGTATTCATTACAATTACATAATACATAATACATTAATGAGATAAAGAAATAGTACAATACAATTAGTTTACTTAAAGTTTATAATGCCAATGTTCAATTATCATCTAATTTCATAAGATTACAGTAATTCATTATATTAGTATCATATGTCACATGTTTGGAGAAAGCTAATAAATAATATAGTAACATAGTTTTCAGTTTTGCTTATTAAATAAATCGGATATACATAGGTCTAGCATCTGTCATTTAAATATTCATCAATAGAGTAATAGCATTTTGCATCTAGAAATTCATGTAGACGTTCTTTATATTTATCTAGTGAATCTATATCTACGATATGTTTCGGTAATTTATTATATATTTTGGGTGCCATACCTAAAATATTTTTGTTGAAAACGGCTTTTTTGTGCTGTCTTGGGCATATTTTATGCTTGTGACGATTGCTATTTGGATGGTTATATAAGTGTAAGTTTACTTTTACGTACTTTGCTACTTCGTATACGTAGAGACAGGGAAGTGTGAGTATCTGTAGCTTTTTAAAGTGTGGTTCGCAGCTTTCTGTACTTTGTATGCCGCATATTGCCCTTATACATTTTTTCTGGGCTTTGAACGCCATTTCTCTGTTCGTAGAGTTTCCCCAGAATATGAGTCCGAAGCGCAATATCGATGACACATATCCGTGGTATGCTATTAAAAGCGTCGCTCGGTTTGCAATTTTTCTTAAATTATAAAGAGCGTAGGAGAATTGGTGTAGTTTTTTGCATACATTTTCGATATGTGTCTTCCAGTTAAGGCTTTTATCTATCCAGATTCCTAGGAATTTAGTATGTTCAGTTTCATTAATAATTTTGTCACCGTATCGAATGTTTAGTTTTTTATTGTTTGTTCTCTGTTCAAATGATATGTAATTCGTTTTTTCTAAATTTATTTTTAAGTTATTTTGGGTCAGCCAGGTTATTATATCTTTTAGATTTTGGTTGATTGTTTTTTCGAATATGTCATCATTTTTACCACTAAATAATATTGTGCTATCGTCAGCGAATAAAATCATCGGATTATCAATAGTTTTAGGCATGTCATTAATATATATATTAAATAATAATGGTGCAAGAACACTACCTTGCGGAACCCCAAATAAGCATTCACGAGGTTTAGATGTGTATATTATTTCTGTTTTTGAATGGGGGCAGATGCTATTAATACATGTGAATTGTTTCCGATTTGAGAGATACGATTTGATCAGTTCATATGCATTGCCTCTTATTCCATACCTGTCTAGTTTATTCAGAAGTATTTTGTGATTAACATGATCAAACGCCTTCGACATATCCATAAATAGTGAGGCTATAGGAGTTCTATTGTCCATGTCAGTCAATACGTGTTCAATCAGTTTGTATATAGCGGAGTTAATGTTTTTATTTTTCCTAAAACCATATTGTTCACTAATAATTATGTGGTTAGCCTCAAGAAAAGAATCTATCTTTTTATATATTATTTTTTCAATTATTTTAGAAAAAACCGAAATAAGCGCAATTGGTCTATAATTGTTAGGGTCGTGACGATCACCTTTTTTATATAACGGTTTGATTATAGAGGTTTTTAATTTTTCTGGAAATATACCCGTTTCGATGCAGGTATTGGTTATATGGCTAAGAATTGGTGCAATAATAGAGGCTGTGGCTTTAACCACTTTCGTGGTTATAGCATCATATCCAGCGCTGTTGGTATTTTTAAGAGAATTAATTATTTTATGAATAATCCTATAAATAAATAGTACTGAGACAAAACTAGCTCTAAAATATTCAGAAAACGAGAAAAACCTGCTTGATGTGTAATTTCCCAGAAACGCGATCAAACGGCATTTCACGAGATCACACACTGCTGGCAGCAATTCAAAAATAAAGTGAGGCATGCACTATCCTTTAGTTCAATTCGACGAATAAAGACTATTAGTTAGACATTGGCTGACGCAATACTTATTGAGGAACTCTCGTAAATAACATTGATTTTGTTTATGATAGTAGATACAGGAATTAGATAGATACAGGGTGGAAATTTGTGTAAAATAAATTTAAATTAAAAAATTAAGCCACCTGAAGAGAAAGTCCTCATAGTACTGAAAATATTTTAATTTGGAATCAAACGAAACATTGCTTTGAAAAAAAAAAAAAAACGAGTCACAGATTTTTTTTTAAAAACTGTACGGAAATCGAACATGCAATATTGAAAAAAAACACCTTGTGCACACACAAACACCTATGGCATCAATGTTTTGTTGCTAGAGAGATTTGACTTGAGAGTTAATTTTTGGTTTTCAGCCCGTTCGTTACCCGGGTGTGCCAAGCGTATTTTCAATGTGGTGTTTGATTTCTATTGAAAAATAAAGGAATGTTTCCTTTAAACATGATACCCCGATTATTTTGATAAGCAACACGTGGAATCGTGTAACTTACGGAAATAGTAACTTATGCAACTAGAACAAGAAAAATATTTTAATGTAGGTAAGACATAGGTGAAAAAAATTCAACAAGACAGGATGATTTCAAAAATTGTTTGTGATAACAATGAATTGCGTCAACCAAGCGACAGGAATGGGTTTAGCCACAAGGCTGGGAGCACAACACGCGCGAGGCATGCACGCCGGCTCACCCGCCGCCGCCGGGCCGCGGGCCCGCGCGGACCACACCAGCGCCCTACAGCGGGCCTCTATTAAACCTATAAGATAACACCACACACATCATCACATCATTGTTCTACATTAAATGGGCTTGACGTTGAGCCTCTGATACTGAACTAAGAAATTAATGAGAAGAGAGCAGGATAATAATGGTAGAAAGTTTATGATGATAAAATAGATCCTTGTAGGGAATTAACGTTTTGTCGATTATATGTTTTCAAAATATATCAGCACTAGCTTTGCTCGCGACTTCGTCCCCGTGTACCACCGTTTATTAAATAACCTCCTTTTTCTCCCCTTTGGGGAGAAAAATTAAAAAATTAAAAAAACTTTCCAAAAATCCTCTCTTAGTGGTAGCCTACTCCTCCCAACAAACACACATGCCAAATTTCAGCTCTTTACCTACGATCAGTAGTTTCGGCTGTGCGTTGTCTGTCAGTCAGTCAGTCAGTAACGCAAGAGTTTTATATATATATATGGATGGATTATCGCCGAATTTTGTTTTTTTCCATCGTTCTTCACAAAATGGGATACTTGAAATATCACGTTATTGTCGAATACGAGTTCTCCGTGGCCCCAGCGCTGCTTAAACAACTCGAGGAATTAATTATGTATAGGGGTATTATTCTATAACAGAAAGCATGGTACCTCTTTGGCTTGAACGTTTTCGTTCTGAAAATTATTACGCACTAAGCAAACCCTACAGACCGGAACGGGCGACCGGAATCCTTAGCTGACGATGAAGAATTAAAGGTGATTGTTGAAGCGGACCGGGCTCCGGTCAACTCCAGTGTGAGTGATTTTCGATGTGTTTCAAGTTAATTGAAATTCGCTTGAAACAAGAAAAAGTGAAAAAGCTCAAGAAATGAGTTACAAGCACACCGACCACAGAAATATAAATAACAGATCCATGACACCCACAAACACGCATCGAGTGCTGCGCTGCATTGCTCAACCAATACAATAACTATGGATATTTTATTGTATTGTTACTTGTGATGCATGGATCCTGAGGTTTTATTCACTAATTCCAAACAGTTAACTTGCTGAAGTAAACAAGACGAGCTGTTTCCACATTAGTGATCTGCCTAATCATCATAACGGCAAAGCAGCAACTCGCAAGAAACGCAATAAATATGTTAACTACACTCGAGAGCAATGAATCCGGGTCACTTAAAGAGTCCTCAAAATCTCGGAAACTAAAAATGCTAGGTTAATGCAATAAATTGTATTTAATAGACAATGTAATACTCCTTAAATGAAGGTATTAAAACTTCTTAGTTATTGTAAAGTTATATCATAAAAAAATCAAATTTGAAAAAGGGCCACTTTCGAAGATGGAACTACGAAATTACAGCATTTGGTTTTGCTTTTGTTTGTAATCTGTCATTTATGTGGGTACATAAACCATGTTGATAGTGCTCTATATTCATTATTCAAGCTGAAATTATGTCGCTTACGCCTGAAGAATGCACCAGAATACTTACAATGCTGGAAACCGGCCGGAGTCAGCGCGATACAGCCAGGACTGTCGGTGTGTCGCTGTCAACAGTACAAAGAGTTCTCCGACGTTACGAAGTAACTGGTTGTAACCTACGCAGACCAGGAACGGGCAGAACCAGGTGTACCACAGCACGAGAAGACCGATACTTGGTGAACACCATGCTTCGAAATCGCTTTCTCACAGGAACTGAACTCACAAATCAGTTTCGACTCCTCGGAGGAAGTAACCCAAGTGCATGGACAGTAAGACGTCGGCTTGCTGAATCTAACTTAAAACCCCTTAGACCTGCAAACGCCCTAAACTGGAGCCTGGGCATCGTATTTCAAGACTAAGATATGCCCAGAGCCACGTAAATTGGAGTATTGAAGATTGGTCAAAAGTTATGTTCTCCGACGAATCAAAATTTATGCTCTACAAGCACGATGGAAGACACAGAGTGTATCGAAGACCAGGGGAAAGATTCAAGCAAGCATGCATCGAAGAAAAAGTAGCCTACGGTGGTGGGTCTGTACTTGTGTGGGCCGAAATTTCTTCTGAAAGTCGCACAGAGCTGGTGATCATAGAAAACGGCTCTTTAACTAGCGAAAGATATGTGGAAGAAATCCTCAATGATCACGTTGGTCCATTTATGGTCAATTTAGGTGAGGATGCTATATTTATGCATGAAAATGCCCGACCTCATACAGGTAGGATTGTGAATGACTACCTTCAAGAGATGAACATTACTCGTATGGAGTGGCCAGCGCGCAGCCCGGATATCAACCCGATCGAGCATGCTTGGGACGAGCTAGGCAGATGCGTAAAACAACGAAATCCTCCCCCAATCACACTTCGTGAGCTCAAAATTGCTCTCACAGAGGAATGGGAGAATATTCCCCAAAATCGTATAAGGAACTTGGTGTACAGCATGCCAAACCGCGTAATGGAAGCACGAGGAGGCAATACGAAGTATTAAAATTCAAGAAAATCGTAATAAAGTTCATAAATTTCATGTTTCCTATTTTTGTTTAAAGGAGAGATCAGCAGTTTTTTTCTTTATGTAATTTTGTGTTAATAAAATGTATGGTGACTCATATTTTTTTTACTTTCATTTAAGGAGTATTACATTGTCTATTAAATACAATTTATTGCATTAACCTATCATTTTTAGTTTCCGAGATTTTTAACATTCTTTAAGTGACCCGGATTCATTGCTCTCGAGTGTAATTTCAATTTTTCAGTACAAATCGGCAATTTCATACTTTGACCCCTGATACTAACAGTACCTGGTGACTCTCAGAACACAAAAAAGATTTGGCAATACGGGATAGTTGAACTATAATCTCCGTCATGCCACGTTGCGTTTTGTTTGCAGTACACTAACGGCCGAAATTAATATTCTATCTATCAATCAATTTGGCTACTAAAGATATCTATTTGACATAAGCTCCATACAAAATATGTCAAAATTCTATCTCCAGTAGCCAAATTCATCGATAGATAGAATATTGATTCCGGCCGTTAGTGAAAAAAGGCCCCTGCACGACGATCGAAAAAGCTCATTGAATGAACCTAGAAGATGCCTCAGAAAAAAAATTCTGTTTAGTGTTTGTTGCATCGGTACCAATACTCCCAATGCCATTCACTAGGTACAGCCGCCTAAATCTGCAGATGGTTGTCAACAATTGCAAACCATGATGAAAAGATATCCGTAGTAGCCGTTATAAAACCGAGACCGTAAAAAAACTGAAAATTTTTAACTGAAAAGATAGAAACAAGTAGAAAAATAAAACATTTCTTCTGAATTTGAATGATTAAATTTGTCAGTGTTCACAACCGCAGTCGGAGGCATGTAATACCTACAAAAGTAACTTCTATATTGTGCCTTCGACTGCTGCATTTGTGACCACTGCCAACGATGCTAATACAAATTCGAGAAATAATGATTAACTTTTCAACTGTAAATTCGTTTTTTTTTCTTTTAACCTAAAAAATTAAAAACAGCGCAATTATAATCAGTCACAAACTTATTGGTGGATAATGGGTGAGATACATATTATGGGTGTGCAAGGCAGTATGCAGAGGATATAAAGGAGTGAGAATGCGAGCAGGCACGCACCGAGGTAGTCGACGATGGCGCGCAGCGTGGTGTCGCGCGCGCGCTGCGTGAGCGTGTCGAAGCGCGCGCGCTCTTGTGGGCGCACGCGGCGCCGCAGCGCGTCCAGCTCCAGCAGCAGCGCGCGCAGCCGTGACGTCACGCGCCGCGCCGCGCTCTGCTCCGCGCGCGCTCGCGCGTACTGGCCCTGCTCCTCGTACTGCCAGCAGACAAAACAACACGACACCTCAACACTCACTTATGTATCCAACAATCTATTATCCATCGCAACATAACAATATTTTTTCAAGCTCATGCAGTGTCTTTATACTATTATTATGTTTTATATTTGCCTACTTATGATGCCTAGATGCCTAAACACCAGATTTGTAATTTTGTTCTTGTGCTTGTCCTCGCTAATCTTTTAAACACCTATCTTATTTAGTCTTGTTTATACACAGACTTACCAAAAGGATATAATAATATACATAAATAAATGCAAAATATAAGAAAATACAAATAAAAGTCTACCACGACTATGAAAATAAATAATTTATATCCAATTATTCACATATTAAACAATGTGTCACCACACTCAGCACAATTTTATTGCCAATATTTGATATCAATGTCTCTCTTAATAGAAAAAATACTCAGCGGTCTAGATATAATTATCTTGTTTGAATTGAATAATCTTCTACTTGTTTTGAATGAAGATGTTCAATTTTAATAAGGGAAAGGGTGTAACAGCATCATTCTATTTATTTCATAATTATTTACATTGGCCTTGATCTAGGTAAAGTCACTAAAATAACTACTGAGATGAAGTTCCATGATAATTGAAACATATATTGCAACGCAAGCTTTTGCATTTCATTTCGAGTGTAATATCTACCTTATATGTTTCTATAACACAACAATATGCTAAACACTTTTACAATGATGGACTGATTGACGGAATACGAAAGTATGAGAAGCTGTCTCGAATATACTCTAGTTAGCTAAACAAAGGGTATAGAAATAGATTGCTGTCTTTAATGTCTTACCTTGATAATATTTGCTTTATGTTGTCGCAACAGATCTAAATGATGAGGAATCGCCACTTCATTGAATTTTGTTAGTGAAAACTCTACTCTTTTTAATGGTAATTTGTCCTCCTCCTCCATTTCGAGATCCAATAAGAATCATAAAACGATTATTTGTTAGAAACGTACGTTTATTTTGATTAATATTTAACAACGGTCGCAATTAATGACAGCTGATTTGAGCAGAGTGAGCAGTCAGCAGATAGGACGCAGAACGCAGAACGTAATAGTTTTAGTTAGGTCAATGAATAGATAGATAATAAAATTGTAGAATTAATCGTTGGAAATAATAAACAAAGTTACACAACAATACAAACTGTCAAGTGTCACTGTCAATGTGTCAATGTCAAGCATAGAGTTTTAGTAGAATTAGAGAATTACAGATTACTGTAACCAAAGACATTATACTCTAATACATTACAATGTCTTTGACTGTAACAGGTAAAAATTGTCTCTATGCCTGTAAAAAATAATTGAATCTATAAATTTAAAGTGCCAAGATAAATTTTGGACCCTTTTTTATGGAGATTATGCATATGTATAAAAATAATAATATGCTCGGAACGCAATTTAAAGGAAGTTATAGAATTTAGTCAAAATTAGTGATATTTCTATATGGGCACAGCAGGGCCACAGGGTGCCTCTCGCCAATCCTCAGCCACCCAGCTTCAGCTTCACCTTCCTTCAAGCAAAGACATTGTACTCTACTAACAATGTCTTTGCCTTCAAGTTCCTTCCCCTCTTCTTTTTTTCTTTACTCTGTCTGCCTGTCAAAAAATGTGTCGTTCGAGCCTCGAGGTCGTTCGTTTCGTTGATTGCTTATAAAAAAAAGTACCTACTCTGTGGTTGATTGAGAAGTTGACAATTTGACATTGGTTTTGTTGAAGTTGTTACAAATTATTGAGGGAGCGTATAATCGTTTATCGGTGTTTTAGTGATTTGAAGTTTATTCACGAATAGGTATTTATGCTTCTTAATAAAAAAGAGCACATTATTGTGTTCGCAGTAGTCATCCTGTAACGAAAATGGATGTAGATACAGGTACGTGATCGTCTGTGGTCTTAACCTCAATATTATTAAATTTTTGTCTTAATTATTCATCCTAAAAATCGACTTATCTATAATTCGTTCAAAGTTTTAAACTAAAGAAGCAAACAAAACAATACTAATGACTCACTACACTAAAAGATTCAAGATTTGCATAAAAATACCTGCAATTTAAGTGTAATTGTTGTTTTACCTACAGTTGAAAAATGAACTTAGTCTAAGGCTCTAAGGTTTATGCTATTCTGTGTATAGTATTATTACTGTGTATAGTGTTTTTTAAATATTTGTTTTGGAAGTCATGCTAACATTACTGGTTTTATAAATCCACTTTGCTAGGTGGCAGACGCTCGCGCTCGCGTTCGGGCTCGCGCAGTCGCAGCCGCAGCCGCTCTGTAAGTTTCTTGTTTATTCCTTTTATAATAATAAAATCAAAATTAGTTTAGAATTTGGTTGTTCATATTTTAAATTTGTGTTGGGGTGTCGCAAGAGCCAACTTAAGGGGTATAGAAACAAAGAGAACGGGAAAACTGTTGTTTCCAACCTACTTGGTCATATATATATATATATATATGCCCGATAACGGCCTCTGGGTCCCAGTAGTTGCACTGCAGAGGGAGGAGGATTAGGTATTGTGGTGCAATTTGAGAGAGGCCTGTGTCCAGCAGTGGATTTAAATTTGAGTATATTTTTTAGAATATACAACAAATCAACAATATCAATAGCAAAATTGCAAACAGTGGACTTTTCACTTACTTGTAGTCTACTTAAAAAGCAGTTATCTCCTTCCGGACAAAGGAACGTGTGTGATCCTGCTCAATGGGCAATTGAGAATTAGTTTTTTAGAATGATATAATTATATTGAAATGTTCGCGGACAACTGTGTATTTCTCAAAATATTTAAATGTATGTGAACAGAAAGGAGAATACATATTATTTGGGTTGCATAATATACATGTGAAGTTGTGATTTAACTATAAATATTAAAGTAATGATGTATGGTTTGCTGTTTAAAAGTATCTGAATTTTAGTGTTATTGTGTAATGGTAGTATGTGAGAGTTTAGATTAATCTTAAATCCTTGAGCAGGTTTTTTGTATCCTCTCAGTTACCATTGCTTTAAGTGGTGTCTAGCTGAGACACCTCCTTTGCTCTAATACAAAATGGTGGAGGAAATTATGTCTTTTCCTTGAGTTATTTACTATCAATATTATTAATGGGTGCTGCTTGCAGAGTCAGGACTTTCTGCAAGCCATAACGACTTATTCAAGATTTTTATACTTGTATTTTTCTGTATGTTTTTATATTGTTTTGATTTATTAATAGATTTATGAATAAATTATCTGCATTCAATTGTTTTGTGTAGTTCTTAATCTAGAACCTTTAGAATGTTAGCGCCATTTCCGCCTTTAAGTGGGACTGGTTACCATCAAAAGATTCAGGAGGCAATAAGTAGATACCATTGATTACAAATGTCAAGTCAATTATCTAAACTAATCTATACTAATATTATAAAGCTGAAGAGTTTGTTTGTTTGTTTGTTTGTTTGAACGCGCTAATCTCAGGAAGTACTGGTCCGATTTGAAAAATTATTTCACTGTTAGATAGCCTACTTATTGAGGAAGGCTTTAGGCTATAATTTGCAGCAGTAACCGATGATCACGCGAGCGGAGCCGCGCGCAACAGCTAGTAGTATAATACTTCCAAAAGCGTGATCTAATTATGTAATCCATGATTTTGGTTTCCAGGCTGGATCTGAATCAAAAATGTCACACGACGGTTCCACACACTCAAGACGAAATTCAAGATCAGTATCGCGCTCCAAGTCACGCTCTCGCTCCAAGTCACGCTCGCGCTCCAAGTCACGCTCACGCTCCAAGTCACGCTCACGCTCCAAGTCACGCTCACGCTCCAAATCTGGATCGCGCTCCAAGTCACGCTCGCGCTCTAAGTCTGGATCGCGCTCCAAGTCGCGCTCCCGCTCCAAGTCTGGATCGCGCTCGAAGTCACGCTCGCGGTCAAAGTCTGGATCACGCTCCAAGTCTCGTTCGCGCTCCAAATCCCGCTCGCGCTCCAAGTCGAGCTCACGCTCTCGCAGCGGGTCCCGCGCCCGCTCACGTAGCGGCTCTCCCGCTCGTTCTCGTTCGAGGAGCGGCTCTCCGCACAAATCCCGATCTCGCAGCCGTTCTGCCTTGAGGTCGCGCTCCAAGAGCCGCTCGAGGTCTCGCAGTGGCTCAAAAGCCAAGTCCAGGTCCCGCAGTAAATCGCCGGCGCGCTCCCGCTTGGGCGCTCGCTCCTCGGCGCGCTCCAAGTCTGGCAGCGCCTCACCGAAGAGGTCCAGGAACCGTTCTCTGTCTAAATCCAAATCTAGATCGCGCAGCAAGTCCCGGTCGCCGAAGAAAATGGACATTGACGACGATGGCGATATCGCGAAGGAACAACCCAACGAACAGGCTCGTGCTAAAACACCTCCAGGTGAGTCAAGACTCTTTAAGACATGGTGGACTTTTTTATTGCCACCTGGATGAGAAATATCTACTATAAAATATTTTGCCTCCGGGTGGCGTTAATAATTCTACCCTGTTTAATAAATTCTGTATTGTGTTTCTGTGGAACATGTTTCAATATTTTTTTCCAGAAAATCGCGCAAATCGCTCACGCTCCCGATCGATTTCGCGTAGATCTAAATCAAAATCTCGATCACGATCGAAATCGCGCTCTAAGTCAAAATCTGTTGAGCGAGGTAAGCAAATAAAGTTGTGAAATACAGTGCGATTCAAACTTAATGGTGGCTGTAAACATAAGGCGAGTCGCTGCGCCGCGCAAATTCATGCACTAGCAGGGGTGCGGGCCGAAGTACTGCGCAGTGTGCAACGTACTTCACAGACGCCATTAAGCGTGAATCGTACTGTAGTACCTACCCAAAAGTTATTTTAAAAATATAATTCCTTAGTTAGACCACTTATAATATGTCTATTACTCCATAACATATATATATAATTTCTAGCTCTCAAAAGTAGGAGCCGCTCTCGCTCTGGTTCGGGCGCACGAAAGTCTGTATCGCGGTCTCGGTCGCGATCCGGTTCCCGCTCTAAGTCCAGATCTCGCTCCCGGTCCCGCTCTAGATCACGCTCTAAGTCAAAATCCCGGTCCCGGTCCCGATCGAAGTCGGGATCACGTTCGCGGTCCGGCTCCGCCAAGTCAAGATCCAGGTAAACTGTACAACCGTTACGTGTGACAGTGCGGTCTTAAATTTTATAATTGTGTATTAATTCTCACCGTCCACGTGCAGGTCGCGCTCCCGCTCGCGCTCCAGCTCTCGCTCCGGGTCTGGGTCACCTTCGCGTCGAGGTAAGTCCAAGCGTCTCGTCGGACCTCAGTAAGAAACTGTATTTGCCATCGCCAGCTTTGTAGTATGCCCCAACTCGTGTCGCAGGCAAGAAGCGGCGCGCCGTCCGTCTGGACTCGGACGAGTCCGGCGGCGAGGAAGGCGAGCGGGGCGAGGGCGCGGCCACCGCGCCCCCGGAGCCCGCGCCCGCGCCCCCGCCCGCCGCCGACTCCTCGGACGAGGAGCTGGCGCGCGACTCCAAGTCCGCCGACATGTCGGCCGGCATGTCCGACTTCGAGATCATGCTGGCCCGCAAGCGCGACGAGCGCCGCGGCCGCCGCCGCCGCCGCGACATCGACATCATCAATGACAACGACGACCTCATCGCGCACCTGCTGCAGCAGATGCGCCAGGCGGCCGAGGAGGACCGCGACCTCAACAAGCGCAACCAGCCCGCCGTGCGCAAGGTGAGCCCGCCGCCGCCCCCCTCCCGCCCCACTCCCGCCTCTCGCCGCAGCTTCTCACCCTCTGCGCGTGTCCGCCAGGTGTCCATGCTGAAGTCGGCCATGTCGCAGCTCATCAAGAAGGACCTGCAGTTGGCGTTCCTGGAGCACAACGTACTCAACGTGCTCTGCGACTGGCTCGCACCCATGCCGAACCGAGCGCTGCCCTGTTTACTCATCCGCGAAAGCATCCTCAAGCTGCTTATGGACGTAAGTACACAGAACCAGTGAAAATAAACATACAAACAATAAATATAGTAAGACTAGCTGCCCCGTCAAAAGTTGCCATATTAAAAAAAACTGGAGAGGGCCACCCTTATCAAACAGGAATGTATATAAAAATAGCCTACGACCTATTCTCGGACCTACCAAATATACAACATGTAACAAAACCCCTGTCAGATCCAATAAACGCGTATACGTGGCAGTTTATGAACGGTCTCGCATAGGCGGCTCCTTTGACACAAAACTGTAGGTATTAAGTACGTGAACTTTGAGGAGCGGTCAGTTGATCAGTTTTTATTTGTATTTAATTATTTTGACTGGGTAAAAATTATAATCTCCAATCCATTTAATAGTACGTATATGTGTTCGTAGAACGATACCGAATAATACTCTCAGGGATCGGACAGGTTTTTTGTTACACGCTGTATATACACAAAAAAAAACATAAAATCTCATGTTTAACACATGAGATATTATGTTTTTTTTTGTTTTAATTGCTAGGAGCTCTCACAACCTTTGTATAGTTAATTGTTATTCTCTACAGAAAATAATTAGATGTTGTTCGATTCTCAGCGACCATCCAGCACTGAAAAATAATTATCAATGAGAATAAAATTAAAATGAGAGATGCACTGAAAATCAAAATGATATGATGACGCATACTAAATACTCAAGTCTTTATTGCATTCCATATGTATTACATAGATGGTGTAACAGGTAAAAGTTCAATATGGTCCCTGTCGGGCACAGCAACATTAGGAGAAAGGAAGAGGGCTCAGTAGCTAAAAGCTGGGCAGCCCGATCAGTTTTTGTGTTTTTCGCCCGCAACTCGCAAACAACATTCTCAAAATGGGCTCGCATCCGACACATACCTACATCCTGCGACTGGCGCGAAAGTTTTCATCACTTAAAAAAACTCGCGGTACCTGAAATCCTACATCATAACCGAGTACGACACTCGTGCGGCGCGGAGTCTGCGCGGGAACGCGATTGAGCGCGCCGCGACGTCCCGACAGCGCATGCGATGAGTGACGAGGATTTCACCCCCAACAACAACCGCTCCTAGCGCAAGCGCTTCTTGTAAATTATTACCAAAAGACCGTGTCCATATTTTGATGATTTAAGGTCGGACAAAAAGAAAAAAAAATTATCTAATAATGGAAATGTGTTCTATTACTGTTAATGAAGTACCCCATTTTTTTCCTTACGCCATATAAAATATTCATGTATATAAAATTATAGTATTGTGTTTGAATTATCTAAAGATTTAACGGCTTACTCGCGCGTTGTCGTGATCGCCCGACTAGTTTCAGACTCAATAGGAGTCCTTAATCATGAGCTTATGTGGCGGTCGCGAGTCGAACTGCCCGCTGCCGTCTCGTAAATAATTATGAATTCGTCTCCCTGAAGTTATTCTTAAAATTGTGTTAGAATCAATATAATTTTTAATTTTAAATATTCAATAAGCAATTTAATTTTGTTATGGGTAAATGATTATTAGTTGTGTATTATTGTGTTTTAGTTTCCCTCGATCGACAAATCATTATTGAAACAGTCCGGCATCGGTAAGGCGGTCATGTATTTATACAAGCATCCCAAGGAGACGAAGGCCAATCGCGAGCGAGCCGGTCGACTGATCTCCGAGTGGGCCAGGCCGATATTCAACCTCTCCACCGACTTCAAAGGTAAGGCTCGCGCGCGCGGCGGCGGCGGCGGCGGCGCGGGCGGGGTTCTGTAGCGAGCGCGTGTTGCAGCCATGACGCGCGAGGAGCGGCAGGCGCGCGACGAGGCCATGGCGGGCGGCCGGGCCGCGCGCGCCGAGCCCGCCAAGCGCGCGCGCTCGGGCTCGCGCTCCGGCTCGCGCTCGCCGGCGCGCGTGGCCCGCCCCGGCGAGCCCGGCTGGGTGGCGCGCGCGCGCGTGCCGGCGCCCTCCAGCAAGGACTACGTCTACCGGCCCAAGTCCACCTGCGACACCGACATGTCACGGGTCAGTCGCCAACCTTATACATACACCACCACACATACACACACCTGAGAATTCATTTTCACTTGCGACATATGCAGATAAAGGAGTAGACGACTAATTTTGTTTTGAATGTCTGTCAGAAAAAGATAGTTAAAAATTATAGAACTTTTTCGACTTGTATGTCTAGATAAAAATCCGCTCTACTCGCGGTCTACCTGTCAATTTTCACCTATAGCAAGCCAATAGCTTGTCTTTCTCTTATTGGTGGAAATTTACAGATAGTCCTGAATATGCTCTCTGCCACTCCATCTCCGACTAGAAAAGAGACAGCGTGCAATTTTGCATCTTATGATGTCATCATGTAAAATTATCGGCGGTAAACCGACTTTACGGACAACCAATGTCCTAGTTCGTGCATGTGAAACAGAATCTTGTAAAAAAAACTGGCAATAAAGATAAACTATAATAATACCGTATTTAACCATGTCCAAATATCTATGTAGACGAGCAAGAAAAAGATGACTCGCTACGAGAAGCAGATGAAGCGGTTCATGGACCAGAAGCGCATGAAGAGCGGCTCACGGCGCGCCGTTGAGATTTCCATCGAGGGCCGCAAGATGGCGCTCTAAACGATTGTGATAAGTAATAGGTTAACACTAAGGAACTGAATAAATTATGTGACGAGGCCTCGCGTTTTATTTTATTCATCAAGTTATACCAGCCCCGTCTTCTATTCTACCAAAATGAGAGAGATTCTACCAAGGCAAAGTATACCACCCTTAATTGATCTTGACTGAGTTCGTTACGTAAGGTTCTTATTGGTTTTGGTTATAGCCATTGTCTCATCTTTCCAATAGGCATGTTGACTGGGTAAAGAAAACGTAATTTTATTTAGTCCGTCAGTAAGTTAATAAAAAAATATTACACCCATATTTTTCGTTTTATCAAATTAACAAATAATGACTTAGTTAAAACGCATTAAAAGTTAAGGAGTGGGGCTCACTACGTCATAGCTCGGTATAAATTTTACCAAGGCGTGACGTCATGTGATATTTCAACTCGTAGGTATCTCCTTAAATTTTTGAACACGTGAAAAATTAAAATTTCAATTTTTTTTTTCAATATTCTACCTGATAGATGAAAAAAGAAAAACTTAGTTCACACGCCTATTCAAAAATGAATCAATGTTAACTCCTAAGAATTTAAATTTATCAATCATTTCTACCTTATTATCAAAAGACAACTTGTAGGTTAGAATTGTTATTTCTTGCTGTAGACTTAAACAATATACATTTAATTTTACTTATATTCAGTTTTAAATTATTAATACTAAACCATTCCTCAAATATCTTTACTTTGTTAATTTTGGAGTCTTAAATGCATATTCTTATTTGCTGATATTACAGCATTGTGTCATCCGCAAAGATAATAAGTTTCGTATTAGAGGTACAGATTTTATATGCTTAATAAGGTCATTTAAGAAAACAATGAAGAAGATTGGACCCAAAACAGCCTTGTGGAACGCCATGCGATTTTGTTTCTAACTTTCAGTTATATACCTTCTCTTCTCCCGATACACTACAGACCTGCTTTCTGAATATTGTTCTGTTACTCAAATTCGAAGTTTATTTAAAAATGCTAAGACTAATTTTATGTTGCTACCGTAACGTATCTGCCAACTACAAGTCCCAAACAAAAGTTAACAAGAATCAAAGACAGACACAAACAGAGACCGACCACTAGATAAACCTCCCTTATATCCCGTACACAACAAATCAATGTTCACTTCCAGAAACTCAGAATTGAACGTTAAACACGTCCTTACTTAGTAACTATTTTGTCTATAGGTACTCTTAACCACGGTAATACTATTTATACAGTATTGTAACTCGGCCGCTAAATAGAAATAAATGCCTACAGCCACGCGGTACGTAAACATGCGTTAGGGCTGCCCGTCTCCAGCAATTTAATTACATTTGCCTACTTTCTGTTTCTTCTATTTAGTTTTATGATTGTAAATATCCTTTTTATATGAATAAATGAAATACTTTGTATATTGAATAGGAAGTGTTCAATAAAAATGCGTGTTGTTTTTTGATTGGTAGATTTAATAAAAAGGTACCTACCGTATCATGATTCATTCAGAACAGCATATAACTACCTATTTCACTCGTCTCAATAACTTTCCGTTACTCTATTCGCTTTATTTATTAATCCAAACACCTTTTTTTCGTGAGATAAAAGGAAATACTTATCCATTAAAAAGACACACATTATGTACCTACTAGTAAGTAAATTTTTTTTTATAGTCTTACCTTTCAGAGTTTCCAGGTAATTTAAAAAAACTTATGTCTGGATGCGTTATTGACGAATTCATACAACCAAAAACAGCACAATATTTCCTACTCGTCATATTAACTGATTTTTGGAGAAAAAATCGCGCGGTTATTGTTAAAAAAACAACACACCATTCGTTCGACACTGCGGTACAGCCGTGACTATCGGCGTCGCGAGCGCACTCCAAGATCGAGGCGCGTAGGTATAGCTCGCGTTTCGTCCGTTTGTATGAAGTTGGAATACTGTATAGATAGTATTACCGTGTCTTAACCATCGGTATGTGAAGCAGATACGTTTTCCTTAAGTAGGCAGGCGGCACACGGAGCCCAAACTTGCTCACCAACTCAGGAACGTCAATCGACCCATTTAATAATATAGGTCTCCTATCTTTATTCGTTCGTGAAGCGGCAAGATATGAAATTTAATACAACGACTTGTGTAATCAGGTAGATAAGTGTTTGAGCAAAACTGAATGTACCTCATAAATCTCCGATTAATCCTACTATTCCTTCTGCCTAGCCTTTTCCCAAGCTATGTTGGGGTCGGCTTCCAATCTTACCGGATTTAGCTGAATTTCATATTTTACATGGAGCGACTGCCTATCTGACCTCCACAACCTATAAGCTAGGTAATATAGTATTCCATAGTTAAGACTGGTTGTCAGAATTGTAATGACTTAACGACTGTCAAAGATCACTGTACGATAGTCGGGACCAACGACTTAACGTGCTTTCCGAGGCACGGAGGGGTCTCGGTATGTTTATAAATGGTCACCCATCCACATACCAACCGCGGCTTACCCTTTAGGCCTGAAACTGCGTTAAGCGGGCGCCCGCGAGGGGCAACCGTCGCGTGTCTACGCGCGTGGACACGCGGGTGGGCCCCGTAGGAACGCGACGGTCCCCGTCGCGGGGACCCGTCGCGGATACCGGATTATTTTATTTACGCAGTGTCGCTATAGTACGCGCGTTAACAACTGAGTCTAGCCGTGGTCTAGGTGCCATAAATCATTTCTCTCCTCGCTCGCACTTATGGGTCTTATGGAGCCGTCTAGTGAAGGGTGTAACAATAAAAGAGATGTTATCGATAAGTTACGTTTATTATTAATTTGTAAATGAATAGCATTTGTTCATAAAATTTAAAAAATTAACAATATTTGATATTAAACTATATTTAAAAATTATATTACAACAAGCAAAATAGATCATATTGCGGCCCTTAAATGAGAGATTAATATTACAAAAAAAGATTTAATTAATAATAATTATTAAGTAGATAAAATTAATCTTTACATGAGTCTTCATAATCAGAGTCTTCGTTTTTTGCCAAATTTATTATAAGCGGCGCGTGATCTCTAATTAGAGCTTTTTTTAAGTTCTTCGACATGCCTCACACATTTGGCCCAGTCTTCTCGTGTGACATTATCTATGGCTCGGTGGAAATCACTGATTGTGAATCACTGATCAAGTTTGAGAGCTAATATCGTCCTGTAATTTCTTAAGATTAAATGTTAGAAAATAAAGTATCCATAGTGTGCACCGAGTAATACATGAATGTATTTATTTAATTGCAGTAAACACATTTATAGAAAAAAAAACCAATTACATTGGAAACCGACCAATCAGAGGCGTACAAATCATTAGTGACTCATCGTGCACGTGCATCGAGCACGTGCACAGGTAGCCGTTTATCGATAACTAGGGTCCGGCGCGCTGCACATCCCTATCTCTTTTGACTTTTACTTTACCCGACGACTAAGTTGTTAACGCGCGTACCTACTATAGCGTTAAATATTGACTGAACAAGCCCGTGCCTGCCGCTAGCGGGTACCGCGCGTGCCCCCGCGACGGTCTCCGTCGCGCGGAGGCGGGCCCCGTAGCGTGGATGCGGGGCGCGCCTCCCCCGTGACGGAGCCCGCGCAGGTCCCCGCTACGGAGCACTTTTGTATGAAACCGCGCGGGTGCCCGCTTAACGCAGTTTCAGCCCTTATTATCGGTCAAACCGTACGGCTTACACTTAGCCACGAGCCCCTCTTAATCTTAATCCTACTATTAAATTATCCTACTAATATTATAAATGTGAAAGTGTGGATGTTTAGATGTTTAGCTGTTTGGATGTTTGTTCACGCAAAAACGGCTGAACGGATTTGGATGAAATTTGGCATGCATGTAGCCTTTGACATGGAAACGAACATAGGTTACCTTTTATCCCGATTCCTTAAGTAGTTCCCGAGGGAAAATTGAAAATTGTTTACGAGCTTAGCCGTGGGCAGAGAACTTAAATAAATTTGGTATGTAAGTATTTTTCTCTATTACAGCGCAAGCTTTAACACGGGTGAAAATTTTATTCCATTATTCATTTCTTTTTGGACCCGATTCTGAAGCCCACGCAGATGAAGTCGCATGCAGAAGCTAGTGTGAAGGGTGGACTGTATTATTTAAATAAAAAAGAGCGATGCGTTGATTAGTCAAGCGGGGTGGAGGGCTCTGGCGTACGTGCGCACATCGGTGGGCTCAGAAGTTGACTGGTGCGCTCGGCGCGGCGTGGCCGGTGGCGCGAGCGTCGGCGACAAACCGCCATCTTGCTCCCGCGCCCCCCTGCCCTTTACCTGTGCCGATGTACGCACGCGTACCATCACCCGACTCCGCTCATCTTTATTTTTATAAATAAAAAAACCTAAATCTAATATAACAATAAACACTTAATTCGCGTCGCCTACATTCTCCTCCCCAGTGCTGGCACAGCACTCATCACCTATGGCAATTCGAGCGACGCGTGACGCCGTTTTTTACATTTTTCTATGAACGATATTACGACACATGTAGCCTTTAAAATGCGGAGCCAGGAAGAAAACCTTTCTGGTTCTGGAACAGCTGGTAAACATAAGGGCGCGACGTGAAGAGTGTGTATGCATTCTAGGTCCACGTCACTAACATCCGGTAGCTGTACATTTTAATTTAATTTGACATTTCTTTATTAACTAAACTGACAATTTATGTAATGATTATAAAATATTATCTTAAAGTTTTACTTTTGTTCAGTTAACACTATTGTATGCCTATAAGGCGGGACATAGCGGAACTTCATTGTACCTATTAAAGATCTGTATTTTTTCACTGTACCTGTGATCCACAATAAATAATAATTTGATTTGATTTGTACATCCGCGTCAGAAGGCCATAAACTTTCATCTTCATCTAAAAATGTCGGTCCGTACAACCACTCACTCTCTAGAGTTTCAATGTTGCAGACATCTCGAGTGGCGAAGTCGGCGACGTTAATTTTGGTAGGTATATATCTCCATTCCTCCATGTTCGTGTACTCGTCAATCTCACCGAGTCGATGTGCTATGTAGGCCTTATAAGTACGCTTATCATTACGTATCCAATTTAATACTGTAGCGGAATCGCACCACATATACTTCTTAACGGACGTTATTCTGTGTTCTTTATTTAATGTTTCAGATAATCGTGCGCCAATCAACGCTGCTTGAAGTTCGAGACGCGGCACTGAAACGTATTTTACAGGAGCCACCCGACACTTGCTGGAGACGAACGCAACTCGTACTTGCTTATCACGGTCAATCCAACGCCAATATGCGACAGCGCACATCGCCTTTGTTGACGCATCGCAAAACACATGTAACTGTAGGTTTGTATAACGCGCCCGGCTGCCCGTAGTCGCGCTATTCAGTGCGCGTGCACTCTGATCATTATGCGTTGTCTCGCTCGCACTCGCGGCACTGCGACGGTCGCTCGTAGTACGCGTAGCTGACTCGTAGTGCCTCGGTAGTCGTATGTTATTAATATGTTTCATTTCAGCTAGCCATTCTGACCATCTTGTTTGTATGTCGTCTGGTATCTCATCATCCCAGCTGATTCCGGATCTCCAAGTGTCTTGCAACATAAGTTTTCCTTTTATAGTAAATGGTGATAAGAAACCGAAGACGTCGAATATTGACATTATCACTCGTAACAATTCTCGTTTCGTAGGCTTCTTTTGTGCGCCTATTATAGCGGCCGGTATTCGCTTCAAGGACACGTCGAATCGTAGCGTGTCATCCACATAATGTTGTTTTTGTATAGCTTGCACTGCGCTCGGCATAGAGGACTTGAAACGTTTGGCATTTTTGTTTTTTATGAATTGCGCAATGAATGGTGAACAATTGGCGCCAAATATCAACGAACTCATGGCATATGTTCGTACTTGCTGATCAGGTGATTCTCGCCATAGGAATCGAAGCGCATCTGTATCTTCTTGTATAATTTTAATGCGTAAAAACATATCTCGGATATCGCCGGTTACACCGATTCTGTGTTCTCTAAATCTCAGCATGGTACCATATAAGGAAATTAATAAGTCAGGTCCTTTTAATATGTAGTCGTTTAGACACACACCCTTAGATGTTGAGGCGGCGTCAAACACCAATCTTAGTTTTTGTTTGTTGGGGTTATCGACCCCGAAATGCGGTAAATACCAAGTCTTTTTAGAGTTTTCTTTGTTTTCTATTAGCGATGCGTAATTATTGGTGAGAAGATGTTCAATTCGGTCTTGAAAGCGTGTAGCGAAGCCTGTGCTCGACTTCATCTTCTTCTCGACGCCAAACAATCTCCGTGTTGCATTAGTGAGCGAGTCGGGCATTGTCGATTTCGTATCTTTCCAAGGCAGTCCGACATACCACCGGCCGTGTAACAGCTTGGCGGTGCGCTCCAGATGTTCAACAGCTCGGATATCGTCTTTGTTCTGTCTAGGCTTTGTTGAGATGCCTACAGAGTCCAGGGCGCAGGATTGGCGTATTTCTTCGTGTATGTCTTTTAACATATGTTCAGTTGTCGAAAATTCGTAGTTTTCTTGATTAATATAAAGTGCAGTTTGCAGAGTCGAAGCAGTAGTCGTATTAAGCGACTCAGGCACACACCCATGTATGCACCACCCTAAAGGAGTGCGAGTAACATAAGGCTCCTTTGGTTTGCCTTTTATTATTTCGAGCGGCAGAATTAAATGGTAGTTGTAGCCCCTACATATTTGCACGTAGTCAGATAAAGCACACTTTAGGATAAATTATAAGATAAGTTTAGATAGTAATACGCACGTACCACATTAGTATATAAGGTTTAATTGTATTCAATTATATCAGACTATTACGAACATCTGAGTCTCAATTATACCCTTGCCACGATTGGCAAATTGGTGACCCTCGACTACACTACGACTCTCGCTCTACAAGTGGACCTCGCAACAGAAACAAGAAAACATGAATCAATCAACTTGCAAACCTAGCTGCAGCCAACAAGAAACTTTGGAAGTTGCGGCCGGCACCTCCATTTTATCGCGCATTCCGGAGTTTTGGAGAGACCAACCAAGCCTATGGTTTAACCAATTGGAAGCAATATTAGCACCGCAAAAACAAGGTTAGTGACATCATTACTTCTCCGCCGACCACAGAAAAATATAAGGCCCTCAAGGAACGCTTAATCAATTGCTATGAGGAATCAGAACAACGTCAATTTCAAAAATTATTGTCGGAAATGGACCTCGGCGATCAAAAAACATCCCAACTCCTAAGAAAAATGCAAGTTCTCGGAAGAGGAAAAATCGGAGACGAAACAATCAAACTTCTGTGGCTGAGGTTTTTACCATCATCTATTACTACGGTTTTAGCAGTCACGGAAGACATGGACATGGACAAGATGAGCCAAATCGCAGACAAAATAATAAATAATTCCAAAAGTACGGAAGTATCAGCTGTAAATATAAACAAAGCGGACGAAAGTGCAATGACATGCATATCAGCACAGTTAGCGAAAATACAATTGGAATTAAGTGCAATTCAAGACGATCGCAGAAATCATCGACGCAGCACTCAAAGTCATTATAATCGTCAACATTTCTCATCGAGGTCAAGTTCAAGAGCAAGCAGTCGGGAAGGAAAATACTTTTGTTTCTACCACAACAAATATGGAATAAATTCAAAGAGATGTGATTGGAAACAGAAGTTTACCACACAGGACCAGGGAAACTAATAAAAGCGCAGATTACGGCGGATCTCTGCGCTATTCACCCGTCAAAACGCCTCACTATTACCGACTCAAAAAGTGGTATGAGATTTTTAATAGACACGGGAGCAAATATTTCAGTAATTAATAAGCCTCAAAAATATTTAGGTGCACAAAGTGAGCACTATACACTTTACGCCGCGAATGGCACAAAAATTAAAACTTATGGTGAAAAAACTTTCACTTTAAACTTGGGATTGCGGAGATGTTTTACATGGAATTTCGTCATAGCAGACGTGACGCAACCAATTATTGGAGCGGATTTTTTAGAATATTATAAGCTATTGGTCGACATAGCTGGTCGGAAACTTATTGATAGAGTTACGGAGCTTACAACGCCCGCAACCCTTATCAAATCGACACAGCAAACAATTCGTACCATTGACGTGGGAACAAACCCACATATTACGCAGATGACGTCAGTACCAAAACGAAAAAAACACAACAAAGCAGTTTTCGTACACCCAGAGCTTAAGGAATGCTCACACGTGTTTGTGAGGTGCGACAGACTCAGAAAAAGTCTGACACCACCCTATGAAGGACCATTCCCAGTGTTAAAAAGAATGGATAAGTCATATTTAGTTAAAATAAGAGATAAGGAAACATTAATATCTATAGACAGATTAAAACCTGCTTTTGTGATAAACAGTGAAACTACGAACGTGTTACAATCGGAAAATAACCACAACAATAATTCAAACACGTACATCACAAAATCCGGACGGGTAGTCAAACCCGTTGTTCGGTTCAATATTCGCTGACACAGGTAATCTGTCTATTTAAATACTCGGGGTATTACGAGAAATATCATCATTCGTCATTAGTAACTCAAACAAGAAGAAAAAATGGGCAACCAAAGCTCAAAAGACCAGATAACCTACAACGCGGACAGCTGCCTGAATCAAAATGAAGCTGACCAATTAAGAAGCCTTATTTTGGAAGAATTAAGGTGGACCAGGAACATCGCGATTGGTCAATTAAGCATCACATTCGGAATTTTTCTCATCTACGGTATACTCAAGGCCATAGACAGAAGAATGAAAATACTTACGAAAAATAATCAACATAAATGCAATGGGTAAAACAAAACATTCACCCGTTAACATCGAGGCCTTGAACCTGGGAGCACGCCGTCACAACAAGCGTCAGCAGTCTGCACAATACTTACACGTCAGCAGTTGGGTTATACTGACTGAGCCAGCAAGGTTTCCATGAATTAATTAGTCATACGTTTAAATATAGATTTATTTATAAGTTATCTTAAAGTAATATGTAATTTTTATTTTTTATAAAGGGGGGTGTATATGTAGCCCCTACATATTTGCACGTAGTCAGATAAAGCACACTTTAGGATAAATTATAAGATAAGTTTAGATAGTAATACGCACGTACCACATTAGTATATAAGGTTTAATTGTATTCAATTATATCAGACTATTACGAACATCTGAGTCTCAATTATACCCTTGCCACGATTGGCAAAGTAGTTATCTTGACCTATCAATATCTCGGGTTTACATTGTTCAACACTTATCAAACTTTTTATTTCAGGTTGCAGTTCGTAGTCACTTAGGTTAATCGAGGTTTGAGTTTGCACAGGTAAGTTTAGGTTTTTAACACTACGCGCTTTTATCGTAAACTTTTCGCCTTGATTATTAGATAGTCTATTATTTCACTGTCACACACTAGTTCGGTATTGTTCCATGCGCCGCGCACTCGCATAGATTGCTTGAAGCCGCGTATACCTACACGCGCTGCGAGTGAATCGCTTATGAGTGTCACCGTCGATCCGTCGTCCAGAAGTGCAACACTGCGCGATGTTCCGTTAGGTCCGTGTATTATTATAGGTACGGTTTTTAGTAACACTTTTTGGTTGTTGACTAAATGTGTTATGGTTTCCGATTGCGTCGGGACAGCTTCGGTTGGTTTAATTATATTTTCACTAGTTAAAGGCAATTTATTATTGTTTTTATTTACGTTGAAGTGTAACAACCGATGATGATTTAGTCCACAGTCGTCTATATCACAGGCAGCGGCGGGACAGGAGTCTTTCCCATGTTGTGACGATAAACACTTGAAGCAGACGCCGTGACGTTTCACATATGACCATCGGTCTTTACGTAAAGCCTTCTTAAATTTCTTGCAATGCGGCAATGTGTGATTGTTTACATTACTTTGACAAAATCCGCACTTGATATCTTTGTCGGTGTCGTGGCTTTTGTTTAATAAAACTGTTTGAGATTTATTTTTGTCACTGTAACTGTTCTTATTATAATTAAGCGTAGATAATGAATTTAGGTTAACTGAACACTGCGTGATTTTCTGTGCTTCTATATTTAAAAAGTCGGAAAGAATGACCAGTCTTGGTTTTTTATTTTCATTGAGAAGCGGGTAGCAGTAGTCAGTCCATTTTGAAATTAATATTGTTGGTAATTTAGCTAAGATAGTCGACACGATGTTCATTCCTTTTAGGTAATCTTCGCAGCCGATGGCGGTCACCGCCGCGATGCAGTTTCTCACTTTGATTGAGAAGGGTATTATTTCTTTCTGGTATTCTTGAGATATGTTTCTTAATTTGCCAATGTCTAATAGAATACGATTAATTATTATATCGTTGTTTCCAAATTGAAGTTGTAATGTTGACATGACGACGTCGGGCGATGTGGCGCCGATCAGCAAAGCTGTCACAGCTTCTTTGGCGCGTCCGTGCAGACTTTTTCTTAATCGCCACAAGTTCTCGCGGTCGCTGAAGTTGCAGACTTTTGAAGACTCTTCGTAAGCTTGTTTGTAATGTAGCCACTCAAGCGGGTCCCCGTCAAACTTAGGGAGGTCCCTTGGCGTACATATTCGGTTAAATATCAAATTTGATTCCGGCTGTTTTGTACTGGCAGTTGCGTTAGCGGCTAGATCCTTAAGGGCGCACGCCAGCATGTGCATGGTCTCTTCAGTGCCGCCACGCGTCGCGGTCGGCGCGGGCAGCGACATGCGGTGCTGGGTGCACGTGTTCTCCGGTGCAGGGCCGGCGGAACCCATATGCTGCAAGATTGTATGGTCTTGCTGTTGTGCCGCCGGGTAGAGCGCGTCGTCATCATCGTTCGTGACGCACTGAGCTTTCACCTCACCGGTTTGTAGCCACGCTTCGACACGTGTATCTGTATCACTTTTCACAGACTCGTTTTCCAGATATGATCGTGAGCTGTTGCTGTCTAGCTCAGCCAGATCGGCGGCCAACTTCTTGTCGATGAGCTCCATTTTTAGCAGCGCTTTTTGTTGAGCAGCTTCGAGCAGCAGTTGCGCCTTCCTTGCCTTAACCGACGACCGTGCAGAAGGAGATTTTACCATAATGTTCCTGCTGACGTCGGATTCAATGCTTACTGTAGGCAGAGGAAGTTCAGGGTGCTTCTCTTCGTTGTTCACACCTCCACTCGTCGTTGCAATCGCCTTTTCTTGTGCTTCGCGTTCGTGTCGCAACGTGCTCCGCGGGCCCACCATTTTGTTTTTCCTTAGCGGCGGCGTGCGAAACATGCGTTGTGAAGCTAAAATATATTTCTAAAGCAGTGCCGAATACGATCCGGCTTGAAGGACCATAAATGTGAAGGGTGGACTGTATTATTTAAATAAAAAAGAGCGATGCGTTGATTAGTCAAGCGGGGTGGAGGGCTCTGGCGTACGTGCGCACATCGGTGGGCTCAGAAGTTGACTGGTGCGCTCGGCGCGTGGCCGGTGGCGCGAGCGTCGGCGACAAACCGCCATCTTGCTCCCGCGCCCCCCTGCCCTTTACCTGTGCCGATGTACGCACGCGTACCATCACCCGACTCCGCTCATCTTTATTTTTATAAATAAAAAAACCTAAATCTAATATAACAATAAACACTTAATTCGCGTCGCCTACAGCTAGTATTTAAAACAAATAATTGGGGTTCCATACTTGTGAGGCATATTCTATGTGGCTACGGACAATTAATGAGCATATTATATATATGATACAGATTTATTTTTATAATTATCCTAATTATAAACCCCAGTCTTAGATGTGCATCAATTAAAAGCTTAGAATCAGAAGTAACCCCCAGATCCTTAATGACACTAACTCTGGCTACAAATGTTTGTAACAGCTTGTAATCGTAAATAATAGGATGTGGGTTTACGCGTAAATGTAAATACATAACATTTACATACACTTAAATTTAGCCTGGTCAAACCGCAATATATTTGGTAACGGTCTAAATCTTGTTGAAGCAAATGAGCGTCATCAGCATAATATGCTGATGACGCTCATTTGCTTCATATATTATAATATATTATAACAGTATTTTAGAACTCTGAAAGTAAGATACAATGTTATTAATAAAAATATTAAACAAAATAGGTCCTAAAAGGGATCCCTGGGGAACTCGAGATGGTATACGTACTACTTTTGACTTATACCCATTCAATACAACCATCTAACTTCTATTTTCAACTTATGATGTAAACCACCTAAACAAATCACCAAGCGTTTTTGCAATAGCACCATGTGATCTATTTGCTCAAAACATTTACTGTAGTAAATAACATCAACCTGGGACCGAAGGGACATGTGCTCTGATAAATAGTCACTAAAGAACAAGATATGACGTAGTAGAGCGACCTTTTAGTAAAACATGTTGATCATCCGAGAAGCATAGCTTTAGTGCAGATGAAAGTTTAATGTACACTAAAGCTATGCTTGAATCTCGTAGTCTACAGTATCGAATACGGAGCTAAGGTCTAAGAATATACCCGCTACTTTTTGCTTGTCATTTAGTTTACAGACAAGTTCAACAATTGACTTTTCTATGGCATGACGATTCGATTTTTGGTATCCGTACTGTTCAGTATACCTAAAGGATCAGTCAAAAAAATATTTGAAATTGATTGAAAAAGCATTTTATAATATTTCAGAGTTCATCACGAAACAAAAACATTGGCATGTTTATTAATTTTATAGGTACCTATTATTCTGTTCAACATTATACCTACGTATAATTTTATCAGATCCGCAATTCTGCCGTATTCAAGGAGGTATATGTATATATGAATGATTCTCACCGCCACACACCAAGCGCAATCCTTTGTTCGCTACGGCCGCGGCCTATCGCTATTGTATTCAAAATTCCAAGATGGCCGGCTCACGTGCCACCACGGCAACCGGGCGCCGCGCCGCAGCGCAGTCACAGTCAGTTTATTTCATACCGCCGCCGCGTGTAGGCGCTTGCAAATTCCGGTCTTCGCGCGCTCGGTACCTATCAGTATTAACAGATGATAGACAATTACTCTTATAAAGAGATGGTCTGCAAGTATGCCATCATTGCAGATTATTTGTGCGGGATACGTTAAAATGTTAGTGTACACGGAATAAATCAAACAATTAGGTACCTAAGTGCAAAAGTGTAGTGCTTTCGATACTGGATAAACTAATGTTTTAGTGTTGTGTAAACTGAAAGTAAATCAGCGACGTCGTGGTGGTAACTTCGAATACCTTCAGGTAACAAATACCCAATATGTATGTGATTTGTTTATTTGTACGTACCAACCTACTACGTAGCCATTTAGCATTTGTAAATACTTTGAACATTTTTAACTAGGTCGCCAACAATACTTGATTAGTATTATTAGTTATATTTGATGACAGGTTTGGTTAATCGGTACATGAACTTACTAAGTTAGGTATTTTTGCCGGACCTAAGCTCGTTAAGTAGGTACGAACGAAAAGTTAACTCGACCAATTAGATCCACAATAAAAAAAAATCCCTGTACGATATGTACGAAAACCTAGGACTGAATTTTACTACAATGCGCCTGCGATATCATTACCTACGCACTTAAAAAAAAAAATCGGCGGTTACAGACGACAACTCGCAAGCACGATCGTTTAGATGTAAATTATACCTACTTGCCTATACACGCCGTTCATCGTCGGCGACCGTAAATTGTCAATTTTTCGGGTTCGTTAAACTACTACAGATGATAGGTATGTGGATAATGTGCTTAAATGGCGAAAATATAACAACTTGATGGGTCACTATATTTTAGAGCCGTTTGGGATTGAGTTCTTTATATGGAACTCGCAAAACGTTAAGTCGACTCTTACCATGACCAAAGGGCGGGCATATTTTTAGCACAACGAATTAGCATTGCTATTCAACGTGGCAATCATAGATTATACACTTATACTGGTGGCAATGCTGCCAGCCTTTTGGGCATGTTTCCCGTCATTGACAAAAATGACGATGAATTTTTTTATGCTTGTTAACCTTTTAGCCCAGTCATATTAGGTAAAAAAAGGGTTCAACCTCGGAATGAAAGATAATAAGCTGCAAATTGGTATGAACCTTTGTTTTGTCATTCTAAATGTTGTCTCAAAAGTCACAATCGTTATCGTGTCCGCGTCTCAAGATATTCAAGGTCAAAGGTCACAAAAATCGGTTTTTCGCGAATATCTGGCTTCCTATCGGTTAAATGAGATTTGCATTTATTATAAAAGTTGTAGGCTATAAAATTCCCTACAACTTTTGTTTAAACTTTTTTTTCATACGACCAACCGTTTTGAAGGTAGAGCGCGAAGTCATATACGGCCTAATGCAAGGTCAAGCGTGAGTTATGGTTATCAGTACGTTATAAAGTCAATTATTTACTTGGAAATTATAATTATTAAACAATGCCTATTATTTATGTACTAACTATTAATTATTTATATTTAATTAAAGTAAGTAACTTGATTATTTATATATAATTATTCATATTTAACTATTTAAGTATAAAATATTATTAATTCTGGATTATATATTTTAGTTTTATTTTAAGTTAACACGACATTATGTATCTTTTCTTTAAAACGCGTAAATTTCTATACTTAAATAGTTAAATATGAATAATTATATATAAATAATCAAGTTACTTACTTTAATTAAATATAAATAATTAATAGTTAGTACATAAATATTATGCATTGTTTAATAATTATAATTTCCAAGTAAATAATTGACTTTATAACGTACTGATAACCATAACTCACGCTTGACCTTGCATTAGGCCGTATATGACTTCGCGCTCTACCTTCAAAACGGTTGGTCGTATGAAAAAAAAGTTTAAACAAAAGTTGTAGGGAATTTTATAGCCTACAACTTTTATAATAAATGCAAATCTCATTTAACCGATAGGAAGCCAGATATTCGCGAAAAACCGATTTTTGTGACCTTTGACCTTGAATATCTTGAGACGCGGACACGATAACGATTGTGACTTTTGAGACAACATTTAGAATGACAAAACAAAGGTTCATACCAATTTGCAGCTTATTATCTTTCATTCCGAGGTGAAAGCCCTAATATGACTGGGCTATTTCTTTTGTAATCAATTTTACTTAACAACGGTTAATAAGTCTTCTTGTTGTTTATAGATAGATTTATTTATCTTATAAGTTTTCAGTTTAGTTTAGTTTAAGTTTTTAATAGGTATAAATTGTAAATAGTTTTTTTTAATATTATGTTATTTTACATTAATTAACCAATAATAAATAAAACTTTACTAAAATATTAAATACTAAACAATGAAGATAAGTAAAGCCCTTATAGCGTATAGGCAGTTAATTCGTGACGACCTATAACGTGTTCCTATAGTGTGTAAACAGTGTTAATAGAATAAAGACTAGTTTTAAATTCGTGTGATGCCCGCAGGCAATAGAAAACGTACGTGACATATTACAAAGGGCCCATATGGTAAGTAAACCATGTTTAAAATACATAGTAATTATAGTTATAGTCGTGAAATGTCGCTAGTACAATTTTTATATCAAGAAATATCACAGTTTCTGTTAGTTATTCAGTTAGAAGCGGCGGTAGCCTAATGGCTAGGGCGTCGGACTTGCGATCATGTGGTTGCGGGTTCGAATCCCACCCATTATACTACCGACGTGAACCCACTCGTAACACAAGCATCTTAGCTTAGCACGAGGGGTTAACAAGTTTACTAGTAATGTGTTACCCACATTGCTAGTAGTAATCTTTAAAAAAAAAAGTTACCTACCAATTACTGACTGCAGATATCATATTCATCAAAAATTCAAAACATTCACTTATATGGCGATCGTGTTCCACATGTCCACCACAACACTAATGCACATTCGTCACCTTTTTACTAAATTTACACGTACTTTTAACAGCGCACTTGTGTCCGATTTAAGACTTCGGTTTCCGAATCACACTCCTTTTTTTTAATACGACACTTGTTCCTCGATTTCCTCGTTGTCTTCTCTCGTGGTCTTCCAGCATCAATGGCATGACTCGTACCCAAGAACACTACATGTGATCTTATATCACAATATTAAAATATTCGTGATTGGAATACGATATTGTTTGCGAAACGATAGCGGCACGCGTTACGTACGGACGTCCGATCGAAAGCTATCTCCACGAAAGACTAAAAGGTATTAGTGCGTTGGTACTTCGGTAGGTAACCAGATGGCGGCGGGCCGGCGCGGGCGGGCGGTAT